>CM037915.1:8550449-9891438 GCA_021346845.1 Apeltes quadracus | reverse complement strand
CAAACTTTAATCATAAGAAAACCTGATAATGGAATTCAATAAAATCTCACAATAGCTGTGTGGATGTTCTCCCAGATTTTTGTGATTTTCCATGCAAATCAAATATATCCAGAATATTTGATTCAGTACAAATGACGTCGAACGAAGATCTTAAGCAGGTGCAATGTCGACCTTAAAGTAAGTAAAGGTCGAAATCTGTTCAGAACCATAACGCTCATCTCAACATTACACAGCTTTCTATTTGATCGTAAAAACAAAGGAGCTTCATCAATAAATTCCTTGTCAGAACCAAACAAAAGTCTCCATGTGTTTATTCCTGCTTGACATTTTGCATCATCAGTATTATTACTGGGCATAAAGGGCCTGAAACGACTGTTGGTATACGGATAATGTTGGCCATTCTCATTATAATATAGACCAAAGTTTTTTTTCCCAAAGGGGTTTATTGTCTTCCGCCCAAGACTCGAAATGGAAGAAAGTGTACCGAGGGTAAACTGTCAGCAGAGTTCGCTATTTACATTCTAGAAGCTTTGCAGTCTTGGCAGAGATCCGTTTTAACATCCACATTACGTGTGGAGGTTTCGCCATTATTCCTTCATGGAAAGTCAGCTGGATTTATTCTCCCAGAATTCTCATCCTTAGTCACCCAACAGTCAAAGCTGTTAGAGCTGTTGTGCTTCTACGGCCATGTCTGTGAATAACTTTTGGATTCTAAAGTGACAAAGGCAGCTTATGGTTAATTGGTGTATAATTGGTGTATTTTGTAATTAAAGACTGTCTTCCCTGATGGAAAGTATTACTCGGCTACAATTAGAGGGGACAACTTGCTTGTTTTGTTTCAGTTATGCAAAATAACACTGGCTTACTTAACATTAGTTTGTGGAACGGAGACAACTTGGCCCCGCTGGCAGGAAGCTGGAGACGTTATCTGAGGCCTTCCTAATTGCCTTGGAAATACAGAGACGAGTGGTGGCCCGTAATATGTTCATGAAAAACACGAGCTCCCTGTTTCGAGTGGTCTTTCTGAGTCTAAGATGGCGTTTGTGTCCATAAAAGTAATGCATTCTTAATTCTGTGTTTTTATTACTGCATAACTAAATATGCTTTTTATGTTATTTAATATCAAAGACACTGAAAATATCTTAATAAAATGCTAAATGCTTTTAATAGGCCATATTATGTATTTGTGACTGATAATGCTCGTTCCTCAGACACAGTATGTAACACCGACATTTTTATTTTGCTCCGAATAACTTTTGGAAAATAATGTATTTGTTCATGCTCGGAATACAACTTTTAAAACATGAACTATTACCACATTTGGTGTGACAACAATGCAGGTTTAGGTAAGTGTTACTGTCTTGTTAACATGCATACACCTTTGTGATGGGGAAGTAAAGACGGTGTACTTGCAGGTGTGATTACTAACCTCAAAGGTGACTCCGGCCCCCCCCTCCGTTACTGTTATTAATTACACATGAGGTCAAAGTGACTGCTGTAAAAACAGTTCTACTGCACGCAAGCTTTAGTTGTTTGTAATATTGTAAATAGGCAGCAAACTCATTGTCATATTCTCTGCTGTGCGAAGCAGATGGCGGAATGCTAATAAGCAAGGGACCGGATGAAGAGCCGCATAGCAGCTCGGTGACTAATCCTTGTTTACGTGAATACACAAGCGGGATGGCGGACTGAATTGACATTGTGGAGAGCTGCAGGCCTCCCAGAGGACATCACACCGAGGACAGCAGCAGTCGTGTTTTTATTATGAAAAAGAAAGTTCACTTTTCTTTACAAAACACAAAACATTTCCAGCTCCACATTTTTTTTTTCACCAAACATCACCGTCATCAGGAAACGTCTAACATCACTTTATGAAGCTCTCTCCGTGTCACAAACGGGAACCAACAACTTAAAAATACACATTAAAAAAACAAAAAAAAAAAAGTTTAATGTGGTTTTCACGTTGCGTACTGCAGCTTATCTACGTGGAGAAACCAGACAGGGGCCGGACGCCGTTCCAGTGACGGCACAGCGGCAGAATCTTCACACAAAACAAACACGTATTAATAAATTAAGTTGGATCACATGAAATGAGACATTTTCGTTGGACACGAGGAACGCGTCACATTTCAGTTCTTGCTTGGCACGGGAGCCGTAAAGACTCCGTCCCACCGTCCCACAACGTGTTCTCATGTTTTCAAACACCAGCGCGGACAATGTTTAATGACCCAGGCACCACAATGTAAATGGTCTGTATGCATTATGCTTTTAACCTGGTAATTTAAATGAGGGAGCAGCTAATTAAAAGGGGGGCACCTAAAGATCCCTTAGCGGTGGCGTGCTTTTAAATGTAGATGTAAATGTGGATGGACGTTTGGGTGCGTTATGCTCGCGTAAGCTAATGTAGCTTCGAGCCGCTAGGCTCAAGTAGAGGTGAGGAATCGGCCACGAAGGTTTGTCAGACTCACTTCTTTCTAATCCACTAATTTCTTTACATTTTCCTGTGAAATTGTTATTTCAAAATACGTTTTCTAAGTACAGCGCTGCAGGTGACTTATTACTGGGCAGAGCTCTTAGACTGGTGAACTCCAAACAGGCCGAGCCTCCAACAGGCCTCCCGGGCCACGTCTCAGGACGAGTCTTTGTCGTCCTGGAAGGAGAGAGCGCTTTTAGCCTGCAGCTCTTTCTCATCTTCTCCTACGAAGGGGTCCAAGCAGCAGCAGCAGCAGCAGCAGCAGAGCTCTCAGCTCGAAGGCCGCCTCTCTGCATCCTGAGCCCGTGCTTGGACCCGGAGTCCCTGCCTCTCCATGATGTTCCACAGCTTCCGCAGGTTGGACTGGGTGATGACATCGTCGGGTTTGAGCTGAAGCGCGCGCAGATAGTTGGCCTCCGCTTCGGGGAGTTTCCCGTTCAGGTGGAGGATGGCACCGAGGTTCATCAGGGCAGCCGGGTACTAGGAGAAGGGCAAATGCAGACTGAGTGGAGCAAATGGGAGTTTGTAAGGACTTACAGGATTATTGTACTTGTGTCCGCGTCAGACTATTTTAAACTCGCCCTTCTCGGTCCGACAGCTGTCCCAGGCTGTTATTCTGAGACGTACAAACGTTTTAGGATGGTGGATCAAGACGGGGGCTTTGGCCAAATGTGCTTCAGGCTTAGAAAGTCGAACATGCATGAAATTAGCCTTAATCTAATTGTTGCAGCACAGTAGCATAGCCAAAAACCATATGCGCCTGTCCAGATAGTGTCACAGGGAAACAAATAGGTTGTTTTTCTTTCTTTCATGAGTGAACAACCAACTTTTTTTTTTTTTATCTGCATACCTATTTATACGTAATAAAATATGACGTCCCATATTGAAACCATCTGGCTTTGAGTAGTTTACCAGTCTTGGAAATCTACAAAAACCAGAAAATCCATTGGCATTACTCTCAACGGGCCATAGCTAAAAAAAAAAAAACACACGCCCAAATCCCATCCTAAAGAAATCACCGGCACCTCATCTCCCGGAACTGGCCACGTTCCCAGGTTCATCATGATCGCTGCACGACATATGGTTAGCAACTTGGCAACCGCTTTCCCGATTTTCTCTCCCCAAACACAAGTGTTTGTCCCTCGTTGGTATTGCTCTCGTTTACATTCCACCTCTCAAGGGGTGTTAAGAGACGAGAGTTGGTAGTGGCGGCTTGTTTTTCTCACCTCCTCTGAATCAATGCAGTTTGACAGAGAGAGGAGCTATACTCCTTCAGTGGGTTTGTTTTTTCTCACCGGGGGCAACAATTGATTCCATCATGCGCATCTCAAAGTGTTCCGAATCCTTTCTCTGCTTTTTGTGCCAGCCGAGACATACTAAGTGGGATAAATGAGAGGCCGTTTGCCGTACCAAACTGGGCGATTTTCTATGCACACACACTCTCACACACACACACACACACACACACACACACACACACACGGAAAAATCATCAGAAATGGAGACCTGCTTGTGTTCTGTGTATGGGAAGATTACAGAGAGTAATGCAGCGTTATCTTCAGTTCTATACAGGCATCCCGTCCTATGCACTGCACTGAACTATCCTCATATTGCAAGTTGCAAATTAGAATCCAGACATCTAAATAAATACAATTTTTCAATAATATTTTTGGGATATATTTATGGTGTTGAACGCATAACCTATTGACATTTTTATTTGCCAAATGAATAGTGAAGAATTGCAGGTTTAATGCTGCACACCTCAACAAGCTAATGTTTAGATCAGGAATGCAATGGTATTTTGTTTGGGCAGTAAAACTGAAATCTTTACCGCAAGTCAAATATGAGGACATAATCTCATATCTTTTGTATTTGCAAGGACTGAATAGCTCAAACTGTAAACGTATCACTATTCACACTTTCCCCAGTAAACTGCCTATTCAGCTCAACGTACAGCGTTAAATTTGAAATGAGCCTCTGTCGGGTTATATTTGGCATAAATAAATCATTTCAGTGTGCAAAGGGAAAAAATTGGTACTGCAGAGGCCCACAACTATTTCCCTTCTTAACACGAACAGCAAAAGCTGAATCTTTTGTGACCTCAAAGCTGCTGGATTAAGGTGATATTTGCTGGTTCTGCAGTAGCAAATACTACTTTGTAGGTGGACGCCTACGCCACCACACACACACACACACACACACACACACACACACACACACACACACACACACACACACACACACACACACACACACACACAAAGTGGGGGAGCACCCTTGTACAGCAACACTACATGTACCAGTGGAAGTCCAACCCCCCTTATCCCACTGCAACTTAAATCACACAGACGACCGCGGTGAAGCAGACTGACAAATGACTGCAGGAAGCTGGTCTGAAAAACACAGAGATCCTGTGACTCTGAGTGAGCGCGCTCAGACCCCTCCCTCCCCCCCCTTTGAAGGGCCTGATGTGCACGAGCTGGAAATGATAGCCTTCAACTTCCTCAAACGCTGACATGGAGACCCACGGCGTCCCCTCGGGGGGACGGGGGGGACTGTACCGCGGTGAACACGTGTTTAATCGGAGGCCGAACGGGTGAACTCGACAGCAGGCGACGGCGACCGCTGGACCCTTCTGTCTTCCCCATTTTACAGCCACGAATCCTGTTTGCTGGGAACTGCAGTACAATTTACAGCATGTGTTGGTTTGTGTGTGTGTGTGTGTGTGTGTGTGTGTGTGTGTGTGTGTGTGTTTCCCACTGCTAACAGGCCCACTGTGCCCAGGTACTTACATCCGGTCTGAGGCTGGCTGCGCGCTCATACCGCCTCTCTGCAGCCGCGTTAAGACTGGCCTGTCTGAACAGAAGGAAGAACAGAGAGAGAGAGAGAGAGGAGTAAGAATGGGACGGGACGAGGTTATGTAAATAATATTTATATTGAACGGAAGTCTCTCATTTCTTTATCGAAAATGAGGTGAACTTGATTTCTTTATCCATTAAAATGTTGTGTAAATGTAGGATAACATGAATCAAATAGCAGCTTTATGTTTAGGCAGGTACAATACAGATTAATCCAATCCTTTATTTTGTGGATGAATGAAATGTTTCCGAATGAAATCCATGGTTGCGCGGGTATACCAGTTTTTTTTACCAATTGTTATGAATACAACCAAAGTAAGATTATCTCTTATTCTGAAAGGAGTATAAAGCAAATGTCTCTCCTGCAACCAAAGATGTGTCTGACCAAGCTATAAACTGTCTTAAATAAAAATAAAAAACAAACGGAGGGTCCAGATCCTTATTGCCTGCAGCAGCATTGACATTTGAATACATTTTTACTTCATGTGCCCTTGTTGAATACTTCAGTTATACCTTTCTTTGCTTTCTTCCCACTGCGATGTTGTGTCTCGATAACGCAGTTCCTACGTCGTGGTGAGGCACTGACTTGCACTCGGTTTCGCCCGGCTTATTATTTGTGAAGAGTATAATGAACAGAGGTTTTGTGCCACAAAACGCTCCACCGAACCAGTGACGTGTTGCAGCCGGGTTTGTAAAATGACAACAGTTAATCTGCTCCGTAGGATTGTCTCCAGAGTACGTGAACCAGACTGTACGGTGCCAAAGTTCATAAAATCAGCAGAACCATTCTTTCCCGACATGGTGATTCATATTTTTAAGACTGTGACTCAAGTAAAGTATGCGTGGGCTTTATTAGACGTTCAGTGGAGTCGATGACCGACTGTCGCAGTGATCATTTTAGAAGGTCGTCTCCTTGGTCTTTGTTGTGCTCAAGTGCTGCCAAGTAAAATCAGAATAGTTTAGAAGTTTAAGGGCTTTATGGAGAGAACTGGGCAGAGAAGCATTATGGTTTGACCCAAAACATGTTTTGATTCATCGGGTTTATAGTCCTGGTTATGTGCACAGCTCACCGTTATTTATCAGCACAGCACAGTTCATGATTGCAATCCAGCCAATGACGGGGCGTCCCGCATTCCTTAAACCCTAAACGGTTTATGTCTCAGTGCGTCTTGGTTAAAAACCCTACGGGACACGGCGGACTGATCCGTCGTTTGGATTCAAGACTTTTATCTTCTCGCAGACCCTCTGTGGCGTTGAAGTCAGGCGGATTCTAGAGGGTAGTAATGACTCCTCCAGATATGTACAGCGAAAAAAAAAAGGAAATGGCGGCACAACGCTCCAATATTTCCGTAGAGCCGCTGGCAGCAGAGCACATTCGCAGGCCCCTTTGACGTGTTTTAAGACTTATTCGCTGTCTGTGCACACGCTCGCCAAACTTTGAGGGAAAAGTCTTTACAAGCCTTTGACAGAAGAATCCCCTTTTCGACGGACCGAAACTCTACTGCTGTTTGCGGGTGAACTACGGCCACAGTGGCTCACTGGTTCTGCAGGGAAAACCGGGGGGGCCGTGTGGCTGCGCGTCTGCGGTTTAGCCAACCTGAGCATGTGAGCGGCGCTGAAGACCACGTCAAACTCTGAGCTGTCCAGCTCGGCGGCTCTCTCCGCCATCTCCGCCGCTTCGCCCAGACGCGACTGTTCCAGCAGGAACTGGCCTGGAGAGAGAGAGAGAGAGAGGGGGGGGGGGCAGAGGAGTAAAAGTTATGTTTAGATCTTTTCTTTTTTTTTTTTAAGCCGCCGCAAGGCTTGAGCGATGACAATCATCGACCACTTTGGAATGCAACGTCTCAACGAGGCGATGAAATGCTTATTCTGGTGGCGCTCAGATGACGGTTCCAAAAGAATGACTTCATCGCCGTTGTGGGCCACCATGAGCTTTCCCCCGTTTTTGCTTTTGAACTTCCAACCACTGGTAAAAGGACTGACTGAAAGCAGTTTGCATTCAAATGGGTTCGTCTGGACAATGGCAGGAAAGAGGAGGGGGGGCGTCTTAGCCATCACCCTCTCTGTCCTCGCTTCCTCTCACTCTCGCGTGAACTTGTGTGTGTGCGTCCGTTGTGTGCCACCGGGTACGGATACCCATCTCTCCTAAACGCACCGACACCCGGAGCTCGTCCAGCGGACCCGGGACAGCCAAAGCGGCCTAATTTGCGATAAAAAGAGGGGGAACCGGCCCAAGGAAACATCACCTACTGCAAAGAGCTGCGAGATAACATTGACGAAAGAAAATAGCCAGAGAGGGAGAAAATGAGTGAACTAGCCGAACTAGGCCGAACTAGGGACCTGCAGCGGCAACGAGCCCGTTTCTACCGACTGACAAGGCTGAAAGCGGTGTTTCAGTCTCTGTGGCGAACGGAAAACCATGTACTCTGATCCCCGATCACCATTAACGCGGCCTCGGGTGCGCGTTTGCAGCATGTGCGACACCTCGAGAAAGCTCTGAACCGGCCAGCACGGATACCAAACGCACATTTAACGACCGCACGGGTCCACACATCTGCTACAACATGAGTGTTTAGAGGGGGGAAACCCCCCCCCCCCCCAAAAACACGAGTATTGGACACTTCTAAATGATTACCGCGCTGCTGCGATCCGGTTACACAAACTGAGAGCTTGGATCGCTGCTGGTGAACAAAATGAGTTGTGAGGGGAGCCGGTGCGTTTAATGACAGAGGGTCTGAAGGTGGAACTACAAAGTAGGGGTCTTGGATTGCCTAATGCCTAATGACCACGCCGAGTACAGCTCACTGCAGCAAAGCCCGATCATTACAGTAAAGCCTACAAGTGCGCCGCGGCAGAGGAATTGCAGAGCTTTCCTCATAACTGCCGACCAAGCGGGACGGAATTTACGAGGACACAGGCGTTCATTTCTTTGAATGATTCTAGGCTTTCATGAAAGTTTTCCTACAGAAGGAAACCCCTTTGATATGGCTTCTTACCGTAGTGCATGTAGCAGTTTCCTTTAGTTGGGTCTATTTGAATAGCTCTCAGGTAGTACTCCTCCGCTTTGGTCTTCTGCCCCTGAAACCAAAAGAAGCATAATTAGTCCTAACATTCAAATTAAAGAACAGTTTTGCGCAAAAATTGTCTTGTGTTGTATGTAGTTTGTTGCAATGGAACACTTTGACAGATAGTGTTTTATTAACCGTGGTATACATTTAGTAGACCTGCAGGATTCATACCATTTGTGTATAGCTTCTGTGTGCATGAGGCCCAATTTCTCCACGTCTGTTCTTTTCATGCTTCAGCACTGATTGCTGCCACATTGCCGATGGACTTGTCATGAAACAAGAAATGAGATGACGGGGCCATTTGCTTCATTAGCTTCGACACATGCCCCACCAAATGAATGAGCGAATACGGGGCCTTGATGGCTTATTTCACATTTTATTTGGCACTTTTCACGTTCAATGAACCCTTTCGCCCCGAACATCCATCAGAGCTGAAATCAGAGTGTTTCAGTCCAGTTAGGTTGGAGGAAGTCATCATTTAGATGATTGATGAAAGCATTCAGGCCAAAGTTAATTGTGTTTTTTGTTCAACCAAGACTTTTTTTCTCTCCTTCTTTTTACAGATTTTAGGGCACGTAATCATCTGTTATCAGTGATAGATACGCCAACTTCACAGCTCACAGTTCAAGTTCATAAATCAACGCAACGTTGACTGACCACAACTTTCCCTAATGCACACCGCACCCTTCTGACGCCGGCGAGAGACAGACAGCAGGGCTCTCATGTTACACCGGGCCTGTTTGTCTGCACTTTGACCTCGGGGGGGAAGAACTAAGCAAATAAGGGGCTTCAGGAGGTGCACTTGTTATTCATTGAGGGACGTGGACTGGTGCACGACTATCAGGTTGCAGCATTGTTATTGTGGGGATTCAAGGAAGGGGATATGGACACTTTGAAAGTTGATGTGTAACACAAGAAAAAAAAAAAAACGCACCGCAGCACGTTTTCGGGGAGTTGAACCACAGTGCGAGGCTTCACTTTGACCTTTTCCTCCGCGTTTCGGTACCGTCGATTGACCGCGGCGCGGACGGCCGACAATGTAGCTGATGGAGGTGATTTAATAAGGAAGGAGGGTAATTGCATTATGAGCCTGTCCACTGGCCTCGTTGTCTAGGGTCCATCCAATCTCCTGTTCCTGAGCCCCCCCCCCCCCCCCATGGGTCCGCAGTCCTGAGCCTGAGGGAGAGCAGCAGATGTTCCGGACACAGCGGGCGACCCGGATCCCAAACGTACTTGCGTCTGCGCTGTGTGTATCTTTAGGATCTTTCAACAGGGAAAGGAAATGATCAGAAGTGAGGCTCGCAGCTGCAACCAAAGCACCGCGGGCTGCTTTCCCCCCAAACCCGAAGGCACTGGAAGGGAGGAGGTCACACATCTCCAGAGGGGTCCCAGAGGGGGGAGCGTAGGTCAACGCTCACTGCAAAACTGGACTCAGCTGTGAACACATGTGTTGTCAAAAGAGGCCTCCTTGTCCTCCTTTTTTTCCAGGAGCCGTGGTGGCGTGAAGTGGAAGTTTTTATTGACAAAAAAAATAAAAACCTTTGGAGGGACGTCCAATCAAAGACGGGTAGCTTCCCTTCCCACGTCTGTGACCTCGAGACGCCAGACATGACTTTATGCCGCCACGATTTGGCCGTCCCCCTCATCCCTTCGCCATAGGTTGCGGATCAAGGTCCACTCAAGGCCCCCCGAAGAAGTCACTTCTTCTCTGGCGGTGTACGGTCCGCTTTTCCACTACAATAATTTGAGGTCAAAACAACGCAGATGAAGCACATTTTCGGCAGGGCAGAGGAGTGCGTTTAACATGCACACTTCAGCGTCAGAGGCTCACACCTCATAACCATTAGCGCGGCGCTCCGGGCTCGGCAGAGACGTCGATCGCTTCGTTTTTTCCGATAGGTCACACGTCGTGCATTATTCATCCCTCCTTTCTGCCACTCTCAGGTCCATGTTTAATTACGCTCTGCCGGGCGGCTAACCACTGCAAATGGTAACTAGGAGAAGAGCTTTGGCTGGCGTTGTGATCTCACTGTGCGTTTGTCAGTAGTGGGACTCACAATGATGGACAGGAGTTTGCCGTAGGTTAGGTGGGCCGGGATGTGGTCGGGCTTGGCCCTGAGGGACTCCTGGTACCAGCGACCGGCTTCCTCCAGTCTGTTCAGTCGCATGTAGGCCTCTCCTGGAAAAGAAAACACACGGAAGCGGTCACAGTTTTTGGGTGTTTTGGAGGACGATGATGGGTACAAGAAAACAATGGAAACATAATGACGATTTTTTTTACTGCAGAAAATGCAGTTTCAATTCAATTTGTCTCAGCATAAATTTGTCCGTGCAAATTCACTACACACCATTCTCCACTACATGTGTGTCCTCAACATCAAAAGACCAAACCATCTGGCGTCTGTATACACTCTCGAACGGCAAAAAGTTTTTAGACAGAAAGTTAATGTCAACACTTTTTGATGTGAGGACATGCTGTGGGCCTCCGCGGCAAAATGACATCAGTTTAAAGAAAGAAAGAAGCCCCTGGATATCGCACTAATGCAAACACTGCCCTCCATCAGCCCCTCCCCTGCACCTGACAAAACACGCTTCCCATTCTCATCTCGCTTGTCCAAGGAATATCTGCAGACGTTTATCTCGCCGCAATCTCAACCGCGCGTCAGGATGAGCTCCCAATAATGTAATTAGTGTTACAATAACAAAGAGAGGGATCTGATTTATTGCGGGGATTAGCGTCAAGCCTCCGCGAGAGGACACAACGTCTGAACAGTGTTGCAATCAAACAGATGGTCCGTGTCCTGTGAATGGGGGGGTCGGTGGTGGGGGGGTTTGGCAGAGAGTTAATGTAAATTTGTTGAATTCCATTCAAAGCTCAGCTGAAATGGAAACAAGCATGTGAAATCAATCACTCAAACGCGTGCCAAAACTTCCACGTCGAGATTGTTTTACTCACGTCATAACACAAGCTTGACGTTGTTTTACATGATTATACGTATCCGACGCTTGAGTTACCTCATCAAAATACTCATTTCGGGTTTTATTTCAAAGCAGATATTTGTCAAAGCGGCGATTTTTCATTCTGCAATACAAACAAAGACTTGACCAACTTACCCATCATGTTGAAAAGGCTGTGTGGCGCAAACTGTCTGGGCATCTTCTGCATCGCCTCCTTGTAAACAGACAGCGCCTCCTGAAGTAGAGGGAAAAAAAAAAGAGTCCCCGTTTTTGTTTTGCATCAGACGCCAAACAGACTTAACTCTCTGCAGCGTTTTCTGGGGTCCGAACCTCCTGCTGGCCCTGTTCGTGGAGCAGTTTGCCCAGGTTGTACAGGCAGCTGGTGACAGAGCTCTTGTGGGCGTGCGGGTCCTTCAAGTTCTCATCAGGAATGTCGGCGCAAGTCAGAAAGGTGCGCTTTGCGTCCTCCAGGTCGCCCTGGTTCATCAGGATGATTCCTGTGTTCAAGTAGGCCGCTAGGAGGAGGAGAGGGAACAGTAAGCGATGAACCCTGATCTCACATGTGGACACTCAAGCGTGAGATTGAATCTCATTGTTCCGCCGTGCAGCTGAAACAGCCTGAACGCCGCCCAACAAATGAGCGAGTGGAAAAAGAACGTCTTATTAAGCACTCAAATTGGACCGCGATGGTGATCCATTAGCGGCCCTTGGCTCACGTCGGTTTTAATCAATGCGTGAGAAAATCTAAAATCGTTGATAACTCTTCCCATGATGACAACCGCCGCAAAACAACCCTTTTTTATTTTGTTTACTTACATGCCAGCGTTGGCCGACTCCCGATGGCCAGCTTGTAATAATGCAGGGCTTCGGAGAAACGCTCGTTCTCCTGCAGCAGCAAGCCGCTAAAAAGACAAAAAATAATGAGAGAATGAATTTAGGAGACTTCAGGGGAAAGCTGAGAAATAAAACTAAAAAAGCAGCTTCTGTAGCGTTTTCCCATCCATAATACTGAAACTGCACCTCAGTTTCAAAGACCCCCTATTCCCTGTGTTGCATTGCCAGCTTCTTGACACCAGGAACTTGAGAGGGAATCCAGAAGTGGGGAGGAAAAAAAAAGAAAAATGCATCAGCGTGAGACATGTGGGTCTGCTGTGGGGTTTTGGCACCTTTTACACCCTTTGTTCCGGGATTGGATTCGGCCTTGTGGCCTCCCACGGGCCCAGCAAACCAAGACTTATCAAAATCGGCAGCTGAAGGCACAAAGAGCCGCCGGGGACACGCAGAGTAATATCCCATTCGTTACGTCATGGCATCGGTCTGTTACGTCTTTCCTCGCGTATCGGATCCATTTCCTCCGTCTTTAAGATCTTCCCGTCTGTCAACCTCGCTCTCGCTGCGCGACTTCCCTTTGTCCCTTCTGCCTTTCTTGTTCCGCCGCCGCGATCTCAAGTGGTGGGGTGGGGGGGATCAGAACCGTCTGTGTCGAGACGCTTCAAACAGGAGGGGGTAGGGTGGGAAGGGAGGGAGGCGTCTTTAGTACTCACAGGTTGTACAGCATGTCGGCCATGTTCCCTCGGTGGTGGAGAGCGTTTCTGTATGCCCGCTCTGCCTCCGCCATGTTTCCCTGGTTCTTCAGTACGTTCCCCAGGTTCCCCCAGGCTGCGAGAGACACGCGGCAGTCAGAAGTTAAAAGCGCTTTAATGCAGACTTTTTTGCTGATGTAAAAATAAAAACATTTTATTTGCAACAAGAAAAATGTGTGATTTCTTTATTCACAGGTTGGACTGTCTCACTTTAATGCTTTTGGTGCTTCACAGTCTTTTGAAACGAAGTACCCAGAGAGAAATAATAGTACTGCAAGAGAACTCTTTTTCTAATTCAAATTGGACCTTTATATCCAAGGTTTATCACCCATAGCTGCCCAATGAGGACGGCCGCCCGTCTCTTACCTTTAGCAGGATTCACACTAATCCCGGACTTGTAGAGATTCTCCTCGTTGCTCCAGTCCCCGTTTCTTTGGACCGTTCGGAGTCCATTCAGCAGCACCAGTCCCGCACAGAGGCACGACATTACGGCCCTGCAGCCTTTAGTCCTCAGCCTGACGTACAAGTTTCTCGCGCCAGCAGCAACCAATAAACAAAAGCCTATACTAGGAATGTAGAGTACCCTCTCTGCAATTACGAAACCTACATAAAAGAACAGGTTGGTGGCCGGGATGAAAGGCAACGAGGCGATCCCCAACGAGAACAGCACAAGCTTTTCTGTAGGGGGCACAGACGTCTGCGGAGGCCAGTGGTGGACTCCAGTTGACCCGTTAAGGCTGCTCTGCGGCGGCCCGTGGTCCTGTGTTGTGGTTTGCGTCAGGGGCGTGGTAACCATTCCCATTGGGGACGGACTTCCCATTAGTGACGCAGGCTCTTCCGTTGGTCTCCTTGGCTGCGGTCGCAGGGCCCCGGAGGCCAAACACACTCAGGAGGACCAACCCGCCGTAGAAGGCGACAGTGTGAAGGTTCCTCCAATCCGCCAAGGACCTGACCAAGGGCACCGCGTCCATGGACCAATCGAAGCTGAGCCGGTCGGGGCAGAGCAGCAGCCAGGCGTTGGCGACGGGCAGGTGGAGGAAGGTCAGCGTTCGAGTGAGGAAATGCGTGGAGTCGGCCGCGGGGTTGTCGGAGTTGGAGAAGTTGGGAGGCGCGTTGCCCATCCAGTAGAGGCGAGCCGACAGCAGGGTCACTCCCCAGGAAGCCAGCGCGCAGAGACTCAGCAGAACACTCGTGTTCTTTTTCTGCAGAGGATAAAAAAAAAAAGGGAAAAACAAACGGAAAACAGCTAAATCAACATTTCAGTCGAGAAAAGTCCAGTGAAAGCTTCTTTCTGCATTACAGAGCACCTGCATCCGTTTTCATTTTGACGGTCCTATAAATGTCTTTGGGGTCACCGAGTTACAAAGAAGGATGTTCCTGTCTTTTCGCATAAGCGATTCATCCATTTGATGTACAAAACCGCCTTTGAAATAAAGAAAACGCTTGCAAACACACACACTGAAAAACTCCAGTGCATGCACTTCTGTGAAGTAAAGACGATTACTCAACTATCCACATATGAAGGGAGCACGCTTGCCTCAGCTGTGACCCGGTAAAGGTCAACTTTGAAGTTCATTTGAAGCATGAGGGGATTTCTGGCCAAGTCATTCCTGGTTGCCTGTCAAGGGTTTGCGGGGAGTGTGACTGGTAATCAGCTTAAGACTTATTATGTTGGTGTGTTAAAAGCTGTTTACATCTCACAAGCGCATTCATTCTGCAGCACGATCAGTATTAGTCCTCTGTCACGCGCGCGGCGTCACTGTGGCCTAAACCGCTGCGCCGTTAAACTCGTGACTGTTGTATTGACACGTGCGTGTGGAAGGAAACATGAATTAGATTCCAAGCACGAGACGGGAAGAATGTGACGCGACGCTCCGTGGCTAAAAATATCATTCATTTCAGTTGCTCCACATTGGAGGCCTTTTATAGACGGCTGGACGTCTGCAGTTTAGGAATCGGCGCCTATGACAACGCCGTGCGATCAGATCCTTGACCTTTGATCAGGGGTTTTGTTAAACTGGTTGTTGACAGTCAGGAGGGAAATGTCCCGGCTTATTGAGAGAGACAGACTGTCGCAGTTTTATCAAGAGTTTACCTAATGGACTAAATGTGACATCACATCATGAGCGATGGGCACAGTGATGTGAACTGTATCTGAACCCGTCTTAGTTATTAGATGCGAGTGTGTGTGTGTGTGTGTGTGCACAAACACAAGCGCATACTTCCATAATTAATTTTTGTGAGGACACGAAAGTGTAATTGTAATTGTGTTTACTCTCCTACAGTAATAATCTAAATGTTCTGTATAATCTGCTCCTGAAAGAACTGCACAATAGGAAGACAATAGGTACATAGAGCACAAACAAGAAGCTTTCATTTGTCTCATTAATAAACCTTTGAGAGAAATATATTTTTCACAATGAGCTTGCTCGAGTGGGGTCGTGTCCCGCTTTTAGGCTCCATGATAGAAAACAACAGGTTAGCCGTAACAAACCGATGTTGGGATTAGAACAAGAGGTTTAACGTCAACTCCCGGGAACTACCGGCTCCAGTCGATATCTGGATATCTGAAATGGAAAAGCGTGATCCCTCACGAGGGTTGGTGGAGGGAGGAATCATAGACACAGATAGATAAGAGAAAGATGCTTGTCGATAGTAAGACGGAGAAGGGCCAGCGTTAAGAATTCAACATTTCAGACGGGCATTTGGAAAGTGTGAGTGGTGAAAAGAATTGGATATTGATTTGCATGCTGAAAAGGCGGCGCATAAAGGATAACGGAGAGTCCATTTTACACAAAGGGGGGCGGGGGGGGGGGTACTTATTGATGTACATTGGCTATCAAGGGAGGAAACTGTCTGAGAAATCCAATTCTGCTTGGCATCAGAATATTAGCCAATTGCAGAGAGTCATTTGTGTTGTTTAGGTGAATGTCTATAGTCTATTTATAAATTGCTCCTTAACCGACCTCCCGATCCGCTGCACAAGGAGCGGAGGCCGGATCCTGCTTTTGAATGGCATATGATCACAGATTGACAAACGCGGCAGCAAATAGTACATTTTTCAATTCAAACATTGATGCCTACACAAATCAGAAACAGGTGCCACAGGCATCTATGGAGCTACTCTGGATTCTGAACTCTTCCCAGGTGTAACTAATTCCATTAACGATGCCCCTTCCACATTTATGCTCTCAGGGGCTAATTTAGGCAACGAGTCACACCTGTGTTTAAGAAGGAAGCCATCTAAATCCAGAATTATCTGTTCTACTTCTACATGTCCAGATAAGTAAAATGAAATACCTGGATGGAAAATGTTAGTATGCATTTTTAACTATGGCATGTGGTTAAAAAAAAAAGTTTGTCAAGTTTGTCGATAACATTGATTTGCCTTCATCTGTGTGTATTAATAGAGGACAGCCGCTGTCAAAGGCGAGATCTTTGGAGCCGCCACAAAGCTTTGGATCCTCATTTGGAAATTCACTGTCAATTTCGATTTTTTTTTATTTTTTCCCCCTTCCACTTTCTTTTTCCTGAATTAACCCTCCACTCGTTCTCTCCATAAAGCTACAGCATTAGGCTCCCCTGCCTGCATCTTTTAACAGTGACATTCATTATTAGCTTTTGGTTTTATTAATCCCAAAAGTGTGTGGTCTGCATGTTGACACTGTAGCGTGTTTAAAACATGCCTGAAGTAATGGCAGGATGAGGCCAGAGTTCATGAGCGCCCTGTTAAAAAGCTGCTGCGGACCGACGCGAGACAGCAGGGGAATCAATCTTCCGGGCTTCTCTTGTTAAAGTCATGTCCAATTTGAAGCGCTCGCAACTCTTTCCAGCACACTGGGCTGATCGTGCATGATTTTTCTACCACTTGAAATCAAAATCTATTTTGAAAAAAGTTAAGACTTCTTGGACCACCTCATGCAGACGAAACGGAACAAAAAACATCAAGCAAAAACATTAGAGTTGCATGGGCAGCTACTATCTAAATGTCTCAGCGACATGTGCGTGGGAAGCCCTCCTGCGTTGGCTCAGCCCAGCCGTGGTCCTATTCGATGCGGCACCAGTGGCATGTTAAATTGGGATGAAATGTACAACGAAGCATGCGTCCAGTTCGTTTTTCCCGGCTCTCTAATGTGTTCTGGATTCTGCTGACTCGGCGTAACTCACCCGAGCCCTCAGACGGCAGCGTTGGCTGGCATTGAGCGGCCCGACTTTGATCGAGTGGCCTAATTACCCCATTAGTTCTCTATGCGCGAAAAAGCTCCACCGCTGCCGGTCAGGGGAGCTGCGATGAGAGGGGGGTCGCGTGACGGAGCCCCGCGCGCCGACGGCTGATGCAAGCGGACGCCGCTGACGGTGTTAATTTGACATTTAAAGAATTCCCTGCTTTTTGAGTAATAAAAGGTCCATCACTGCGCAAAGCGAGAGTTCACGACAATGTGGGGATCCTTGAAGACCACAATCAAATAGCATTTTTTTTTAAATACTAAATTATGCTATTGAGGAAAATACATTTTTCTATGGCATTTATTTAGCGAGCAATATCAGCCAGCTAACAACTATCTCATGGATGAAACACACTAATCTAAAACAAGTTATAGGATAAAAAAATAAAACGTAGGACTTGTCAGAAAGTCTGACCGTGCCCTACTTTTGGCAGGAATGCAGGCCGAATAAAGAGCACAGAGCAGAACTCGCAACAGAGGGCATCGTTTCACAGCTGAATGCTTCTGCTTCAAGATAATTGGGACAACGTCCCTGAAACAGCCAGCTGGTTACACAGAGCGTCATGTGCGAGCAGGCAAACCCTCTCTAAGAACACAATAAAATCCCTCTAATGCCCGTTTAAAGGTCTAAATAGTGCCTCCAATAATCCTCCACACTATTTCAAACCCCTTTTGATTTAGTGCTTTCCAAACACCAAGTCTAAATAAAATTATCTTCGTTATTCATTCAAGAACATGCTTGCTCAACGTTTAAATAAACACCGTTTTTGAAATAAAATAAATGTTGCCTGCCAAAATGTCACAGATCAGCAGAAAGGCGTGACTCCCCCAACACCAACAAAAATAAACTATTATTTCAACCCGTTTTTTTTGTTTCAGCCGTTGACAAACCTGAGTGGAAGGAACACTGTTCCTGTGCTGCTGACACCGCGCCTTCCTTTGTCTCCATCTTCCATTTCCCAACACTCCCTCCGTTCTACCTCGTCTCATTCCAAATCTCATCTCGCTCTGATTAGGGAGTTAATGGGATGAGAAATGGCACGCTGAGCGCATCGCCCCCCCGCCCCCCGCTCGCTCTATCATTTCCTTATTGTTTGTGGCCGCTGCGAGGCCGGGGGGGAGGAGGGGGGGGGGGGGGGGCAGACAACCCAACGTAGAGGTTTTTCCAATCTTTTGCTTCAGAGTCCAAGAAATCAGAAATCAGTTTGTTGGGGTGGGGGGGGTTTAATCGCACGTGCGCCTCGGTGGCAGAGTGCGATACAGCAGGAGGTTTCAGGGCCACAGCGGAAGTGAGCGCATTCTTTCCTTTTCGCTCGTTCTCTCTCGTTTTGTGTTCCCATGCGTCCTCAGACGTCTGGCTCATCATCGAGGGAAGCGATTGCCCCCGTGGCCGGCCCCTGCACGTAACCAGCTCCCTGCCAAGATAGCTGTGACCGGGGCAACAGAGGAGGGCATTGCCAGAGTGATAAACGAGCCAGATGTGCTGTGGGAGGGGGGCGGGGGGGTGGGGATTGGCACAAGACAGGCCGGCACAAGGATGTGCCGAGCCGACCAGGGCTATTGTGTCTGCACACAGAGGCGGGGGCTGCAGACGAGGGTATCCCTGCTCTCCTCTGTGATGAATGCGTACCGCTCCTGACGAGCACCGAGGGTGATGAAATCTTTGAGACCATAGTGAAACAGACCTGTGAAAAAAAAAAAGAAAAAACGTCCGAGGCTCTGTCTGACTCATATGGGCCCAGACAAAGAAACGTGGATGCCCGACGAAACGATACAAATGCGGCATTTTAAGAGGCTGACATTTGTCCATTTTGTTCAATAATCCTTTGATCAAGAAGAAAAAACCAGGTGTTGTCATGCACTGTCTTGAAGTTATAAAAGCGCACACACACAGGCGTCAGTCGCCTGGCAGCGAGGAGAGAAAAGAATACGACTCCCCCTTTCTCCCCTTTCTCCCCTCTCTGAGCCGGGCTCGTAATAGAAGTTGTGGGTTATCGTTCAGCCGGAAAACCACTACGGGAGAGCCGTCCCACAGGCCCAGTAAAGCTTCGCACAGTTGAAGGTAAAACGTATTTTCATTTGGAGGCTGGCCGTGTAAATAAGATTGTCACGCCAAAGCCGGCTCTGGGCAGCAGATGGCGTACATCGGAAAGTTCCAACGGACGTTTGCGATGAGCTATGCAAGGTCAGGCCACAGACCTTGCTGTGTTAAAATAGAAGAAGAAGAAAATAAAAAAAGGTATTCATAGAAATTTCCTCAAGAAGAAACATCTATAAAAAGATTCTGAGGCGCACACATACCATTTAGAGCTGGACTGTCCTTGCTCAGTAAACCCCAAGGGGACTCTATACGACGCTGCTACTCGTTTTACGAGGGCCATCGTGTTGGCTGAGGAGCCCTTTCTCAAATTGAATGCAGAGGAGCTTTTCCAGTCAAACGCTGAGGCCCATAATCACATCGGTCGCTGCGTCAAGGTTGTTCAATAATTTACTTGGTAAGAAGTGGTATTGTTTTCCTGCGCTACTGCCCTTTTTAACGAGGCCGAGATCCTAATCTGAATCTCCCCGCGTTAACGTGAATTTATTTACTGCAGCGGGCTGAAGTCTGTGGCGGCTTTGCAGGGAAATGGGGAGCTTCCCCTGTGCAGATACCTTCTTCCTGTTTAGCAGATGACAAGCGACAGCAGCTTACTTTTCAGTCACCAACTGTGCGGTTTGCGTGGGCAAACTGCTTTCCCAATTCCTCTTCTAATGAAAAGCAAACAGCACGCACAGACACGTAATCCTCCACACAGGAACCATTGCAGCTGGCTGAATGAGAAATGCCTCTGGGGGAACGAAGCGGCGACGTGCAGCGCCTCGCGGCGTGCGTCCACTTACCTTTCCGACCAGGAGGAGAAGCGCCTGGCGCAGCCGCAGCCTCTGGTGCACGAAGAGGTCGTACACGGCCGCCACGGCCAGCACCGTCACCCCCTGCTCCTTCCACAGCATGCTGGCCGCCGCGCACCCCAGGCTGGCCAGCATCCAGCCCCAGCAGCGCCCGCGCCGGGGGCCCCCGCGGAGCCCGCAGTGCCTCGCGTAGCAGACGAGCGACAGCAAGAAGAACACCGCGGCGCCGACGTCCGCCCGGCCGACCACGCCGGCGACCGCTTCGGTGTGGACCGGGTGCGAGGCGAACAGCAGGCCCGCCAGCAGGCTCCACGGCGCCCCGCCGAGCAGCGGGCGGCTGAAGGCCGTGAAGAGGCCGGTGACCAGGCCGTGCAGCGCCACGTTCAGCAGGTGGTAGCCCCAGGGCCGCAGGGCGTGCAGGGCGTAGTTGAGGCGGAAGGACAGCGTGCAGAGCGGCCGGTAGGACTTGTGGCTGCCGCTGTGGGTGAGCAGGGTGCCCCAGAAGTCGTCGAACAGGACGTTGGTCCACGGCGTCTCGGGAAGAAGGTCCTGGTTGGTCTTGATGGCTCGGCTAAAAGGGAGCAGAGAAAAAACAAAAAAAAGGTGACTTAAGCATAACATTCTAGAATGTTTTTACATCGTATTTTAGTTCTGTATCCGCGCCGCTGATGCGAGTATCAGTATACGATCATTTATTATCACAGCATGCACAGCATATGGCCTCATGTGGAATATATTTTCCACATTGCCGATGATCCAGTTATAAGTGACATTTAATAGACAAATGCAATGAGGGTGCCAAATGTAATAAACAGGCCACAGGAGTGTTTGATTAAATACCCGGGCGTCTCTCTCGCCCACTCACAGCGTGTACTATGTGTCACATCTACCTGCACAAACACAAACACACACTCACTCAGTGTGGTTTCACACCCCCGAGGCGGCTGTGGATTCTCATAATTAGGGGATCATTACTGGGGACACAAGCTCATTGGCGTTCACACACAGACTGCAACAGATGAGGCTCGCCGCATGCAGAGTGATGGATGGCCGCTACAAGAAATGAAATGAAAGATACAGCTGGCATGGAGATCGTATGCCACGACTGTCGACTTTCAGAAATAATTGCATTTCATTTCTTCAGCTTAACGCAGAGAATATTTCCGTGCTGTGAATTTCCGACTTACGAACGGGAAGCCAGAACAAAGGGATTCAGAACATATTCTGACAGTGGACTTTCGTATGCTTAATACTTTTTTTAATTCATGGTCTTCACGATCAGATTCCAGTAACAGTAGAGTAAAAAGGAGAAAGGCTTCATTAATGTTGGGTATAATCCAACATCCCTGAACAATCTCAAGCCATGCTTACTCTTACACACACACACACACACACAACACAATTACTTTATTTTCCCTTTCCTTTTTGTTGTCTATCACATGCATTTGTTTGATCTTTATGTATGTCAAATTTTTTGCTACCCAACGAGGACAAAGCATACTTAAGAAACAAAGTAAAATCTATTTCAAACTGATCAATACGAGGGCTCTCCTCCCCCTCCCCCCTTATCGTATCCCTCGTCAGTGCATTCACACGTTGCAACCTGGAAACTTGTGGAGAACGAATGTCGTGAAATGCGTGTTTTCCTCGAGTCGGTCACACAGGCCGAGCGGCAATCTTCTTTCCTCAGGGCTTGATTGCGATCAGCGTCGTTTCTGTTCTCGTGCGGGGCGCACCAGAGAGGGGAAGGACAGCGACAGGAGGGCCAGCCGAGGACTTCCTTTGTCTACAGATTGTAACTCAGTGCCGAGTGCATAAAGAAGAAAAAGAAGAAGAAGGAGGGAGGGATTAAGCTGCCAGCACGGCCGAGGTAAAAAAAAAAAAAAAGGGAAAGACTCACAGTTTGGGAAAAAACAGATCTGGTGTTTGAGGGAAAACTGTTAAAAAACGTGTTAATCCTGATTTCAATTTAACTTCCTTCAACAGCCCCTTTCATCATAAGAGCTGTAGAAAGTTCCCTCATTTCCTAAGATTGTTCTTTGGAGACTGTGCTTCTCAGGCTCTGGATTGCAGCGAGCCAAAGGGAAACTCTCCCTTGTCCGATATTTCTAAGGACCCGATGCATTACATCATCCACAGTGAGCCATTATTCCTGAACCGTTTTACAGTCCCAGTGCAGTGCATTTGTAGAGCCATGAACATGAATGGAAATGTAAAAGATTATCAACATTGAACGTACCTACGATAATTAATATCCCGTTACAACTCCGACTCAGTCCTAAAAATACCTAAAAATAAATTTCTGAACCGGAATCACTAGACTGCCCACTAAAATTTGCATTCATGTTTTCTCCACTTTCCAGTCGTCCCCTGAGGCCCTACCGGCACACAATCAAATCCAAACATGGCTGCATGCACCCTCGCCCTGCTCCCCCGCTACGCCTCGGATCTCAGAGCTCTCGGGCTGATAAATAATTTAAATATTCAAATCAGCGGCAGCCACTCGTCTCCCTCCCTGTTCAGGAGCCCGGCACTCCACAATGAAAGGAAAGCATTGGCCGTGTGGGGGACTGGCCGAGTGTACTGGTTGTGTATGTGTGTGTGTGTGTGTGTGTGTGTGTGTGCGTGACAGCGGAGCCCACGCTGACGGCTTCATTGAGACGTGCCGCTGCAGCGGTGCAGATAGAGTGGTCTCCCGTAGCGATTGCTCCGACGGAGGGAGGTGTTTTGTATGCAGCCGCCGTATGTGGGGCAGGCGGGCCGGCGGCCTGCGGGGGGCGGAGTGGGGGGGGGGGGGGGGGCTATTCACAATCCCCCAAGTACAGGACGGGTTCGGTCATTTCAATTTGCCGCTTTTTTTTTTTGGAGTGTGTGGGGAAAGGAGGGCGGGAGGGGGGGGGGTGGGGTTCCATCGGGGTCTGAAAAGAGAATATTTTTTTTTTAGCACCATTTGTAAATGGGAGGTCTTTTTTCACCTGTCCGCTGCTTTTAGTGCTGAGAAAATTGGCTGCCTTTCAGTGTTTGGGTACGTTTTCTTTTTCAAAATGCAAATGAGGCCCTCCACCGCCTCCCCAACGGTGATCTCACCGCTGGTGGTTTGCTTTTTTCAAGTGCTGTGGCTGCCTTCAGAACCTACAGCCCCAGAGTACACGTACAAAACATAAAAAGGGATATTTTCTCTTTCCCGATTGGATGAAATGAAAGCCATTATTCGTTATTATACCGCATTAATCCCAAAGGAGATGGAGGAGACAGAGAGGAATGGTTATCTTTTAAGATAACTACTGTGATTTAGGAGGGGAATGGAAATTCATTGCTTCTCCCAAAAATAAAGCTGCGGTGGAGCAGAATCCAGCAGATAGTCCATGCTTTTGTTTCGCAGCTAAAAAAAGATCCGTCGGGATAATCTTTTTAATTAAATATTTACAGTTTCATCCATTATTCTTAAATATTTGTTGCTTGTCAGATGTCCACAATTCTTGGCGCATTGCCACCACCAACTGCTTTGAATTTACATAGTTTTACAAACTGGATCCTATAAAAATTGTATATTTTTTTTTTATAAGTGCATCATGTGTTAACTTCACTATAAAGATTTCTGATCAGTTTACAAACACACACGCATATCAGTCTGATCAGGTTCAATAGACCCACCTTTTAGTTTAAAGTGTTTGTCTGGACCAATGGAGGCAATAAGAGGCCATTTTAACTGCATTACAAACTGCACTTGAGTCCGTTTTAAATATTTGGACTCTGGTCCATCCTGTCTGCTGCCAGCGCTCTGACCCGGCCGCTGCGCTCGAATAAACATCTGCAGCATAAACTGCCATCGCTTAACGTAATCAGGACTGGTTGAATTCCAACCTTTTAGTAGCAGAGTACATCCTCCAGCTCCCGGACAGCAGTAATCAGATGGACAGCGCCGCTACGGAGCTGGACATTATTTCAAGGATAACCATTTTCCTGTTCATATTACGTCTCACGTTTGAACCACTAGCCTCCCATTCACCGTCCAAAAGGGCGAATTAAGCACACGGACACGGCAGACAGGCGTGTTGACACAAGGCTGAGACTGGCTGGAGTAAGGCTGGAGTAAGCACTCACTCCCCGATGCTGCTGGCTTTGTGCACACAAACGCAGCTGAAGGGACAACAGATCCATATCACAGCAGCACACGGAGTCACTAAAGAGCACTACGAGGCAACTAAAATGCCCCCGTTCGGCAGTCTTTTAGTGTTTCCTTTCACGAGAACGACCGCGAGAATACAACAAATGGTTGGACGTCTACTAATATCGATGATTGGAGACGACACGTCTGTGTCCCAAAACTAAACTATTTGCATTGGAAGAGGAGACTCTGATCGGATCCATTACCAAGTATTGATTTCAGCATTGACATTTTGATTCGGTCTAACCGATAAAGGGACAGTGTATTAGGAGGCGGATGGAGATAGTGTCTGTGTGGATGGATGTCAGGGTCCAGATCGCCTCCTGTGTTAATCCAATTCGGCCAGGATTACAAAGCCAAAGCGGGGGGGGGGGGGGGGGGGGGGGGGGGGGGGGGGGGGGGGGGGGGGGGGGGGGGGGGGGGTCAGGGTTCAACGAGGAATCGGATTTTAAAGAGTCATCAAGATTGGCACAATTTGTAATCGATACGAATGAAATGGTGCAAATCCATGTGGTTCAGGAGGTTTGGAAGGAAAAGCCGCTGGACGCCACAGCTGGTTGAGGATTAAAATCCCCTAATTTTCCCCTCAGTGGTCACTGCAGCGGGAGCGGGAGGGGGGGGGGGGGGTGCATTATAGCGCACCACATGAGGCGAGTGAACAGGTGGAGATCAATCCTCGAAGCAACTCCCCATCCATCACGGCGCGAGGTGGAGCGATCATAGCTAATCAACCGATCATCAGCTCCTACACTCACAGCGTGATGGCAGGTGTGAGGAAGATGAGCTTTATGGATTATGTCCTCATCCGTATTCCTCACATTTTACAAAGATACCTTTTATTTAAACTGTATTCTCCTTCCACGCTGCAGAGACTGACAACACACCAATAGGGTTATTAAATAGTTCCTTTTTGATTTGGTTTGTATACATTTGTAGGCTGAAGGAAGCGAGCATTACGGGTGTTCTCAAACATCATACATCAGCCACACCGCCGGCAGAACAATGCCCCACCCCCCCCCACCCAAACCCGAAAAGGCACCGCAGCTTTCCCACGCCAAACTGGCACGAATAAGGGAGGAGAGGGGAAAAAAATGCATACATGTCCAGATAGCATTCATAAGTCCCTGACATACTGCCAGCAGCCTAGTGGTGAAATATTTATGTTCAACCCAGGAGTTCCTTCCGTCAGCCAGGGCCTACGACTAAATCTGACAGATTTTAGGCCCCGCTTAGATCAAAGTATTTGTATTTTAGACAGGAATACACTGCTGCTGGATGTTGCTCAACATAGCCGGCCACTGATGACATAAGACATAGGACACATTTCCATCTCTTTCATATAACTATATGTATAAGAGACTGAATATAAACCTGAGACACAGACGACGCAAGTCTCTTTGTATTCAAGGAAGTAACCTACATTGTATCTCACGGTTGCAAAGATCCATCTCTTCATTGATTAAAAATAGCCCATCTCCCAGCTCCCAGCATTTTTCCCAAAGGTGCAGAATAACCAGTGCAACATCTGTGGCAATGAAAGACCATTTTGAGTTATTCAAACTCTTCATGCAGCGTGAAAGCACAGCTAGCTGGTTTCTTGTTCAATGTACAAGGTTTCTAAACAACACAAGTTTGGGGAAGGAAACCCTTGTGGCGTGTTACTCATCACTGAAGTCCAGCTGTTTCAGCGGCATCAAGAGTCGACTCACAACCGATTTTTAATATAAAGTATCCTCGACATGCTCGGTGTGCCCGAGCAGCCAATGGGGAGCTACGGGTTTATTTCGGGGGCTCGCGGCTTCAAAGAGGCTGTGACGTTCCCGGCTAAGTGTCGGGAAGTTGGCCGTCTCTTTTCTGTCAAGCCGAGGACTCGCTTTCATGTCCCCTGCCAGGCCGGTTTCCTGATTAGAAACGACTGACTCCAAGAAGGCCGGAGTCCACATTGTACATGACGTGAATAGAACAGACCGTTACGAATAATAATAAATCATTTCAAATCCTTTCAAAGCCAGCTCAATTGGTAAAGTGAGAGAGGTGACACACAGTTGTGCATTTGTAATCATTGCTGACCCACATCGCTGAACTTCCTGATCGTATCACTGCTTCACATAGTTGGATATTGCACATCTAGATCCCCAAATTGGAAACGATTTCCCGATTGTCTTTTCCTGTTTTGAGAGCCTAAGCAGAAAACCATGGACAGCAGCGCCATGATGCGCACACACACATACACACACACACACACACACACCGCTTCAGGTCCAAACTTTGAGTAATTAAAAGTTATGAACCCAATCACAGAGAGTGCAACTCCTTCATCTCCAGCAGATTGATTCCAGAGTCTTTATCTCCATCAAAGTGGTCCATCGATCGCCTCCCCATTAGCTTGTTGCACAAAACAGAGGCGATCTAACAACAATGCCCCCACTCCCGTCTCAGCGGGGGAAAAAAAAGGAGCCAGAGCCCATCGCGGCGTCGCCCTGAGTGATGGCGTCAATAAAAGGCAGTGATGAATCCTGCGGCCGCGGCAAAGGGGTGGGCTATGGGAAATCAATGGTTAATAAAACTAATGCGCTCGCCCCGGGGCACAGCACATCAGATGCAGTGAGAGCAGAGACTGAGCCCGGGAATCGAGGGCTCAAAACTCCCCCCCCCCCCAAAAAAAAAAATATATATATATATATATAAAATGGAATCGAAAAAGACTTGAGAGGGAGGTTTGGGGGAAGTGTAAAGCTCACTTCAGTTAAAAGGCAAATTACAGTTTCACACCCTAAAGACCACCATGTTTTCCCCCGTATACATCGCCGTAAGGGGCTCTCCGGGTGGAATTCCTAGGTATTTAAAATGAAAACACCTCACCCAATAAATGCGCCATGTGCCTACGAGTGTGGCACTGTGCCCAGCAGCATTCCCAGTGAGCGGCGCGTTCAAATGAGCCAATATCCAGGAGCACTGGATCACTGGAGTTTTTAAAAGGGGTTTTGTAAATGTTTTGGCTCCGCGCGCATCCGGCTCTTAACAGCCGAGCAGCAGCCAGTTTTAACGGCCTCCATCCATCCCGGCGGACGAACCCAACCAGAAAATAACCTCCGGCGTGTTCCGGGAAGACTAATGAGCAGCCAATCAGTCCGTCCGAATCCTGCACGCAGCATGGTTCTGACAGCTGATTACAGTGTGTGTGTGTGTGACTGCGGTGGGGTGAACGGGGTGGCCGCCCCGAGTCGCCTGCATCCACAGTGATGTCTGATTAAAAACGGATCGAGCGCCGTTGTCTGACGGCGGCGAGCGACGCATGAGTCACAGCTGTGTGCAGCATGATGGGATTTAAAATGCAGATGTTGCTGCCGCAGATCCGCCCCGTGTGGCATCTGTGATAATTTATGCAAAACGGTGCTAGTTAGCTGGGACCTTAATTGGCTGCTTTTCACCAGAAAATATAAAATGCATGAATGTTTGTTTTTTTAATCATTTGAACAAGGGTAAACTGTTTGATTATTCTCTTAATAATGGACACTACAGTTTCCTCTACAGTGAGATTAATGGAATACTGCAAAATTCACACATTTGAGACTTCTGAAAATTAAGTTTTATTTTTCAATGTAATTTAAAGGAAATACTATGAATTGTTACAACTGTGTTTTGAAGTGTAATATTTGTAGATAATTGTAGAAATGTCATGGAGAGTACCTTTTTCGTTCATTAAAAAAATTCCCAGCTTATTTTTAAACACTGAAAGTACACAATACTATTGTAGAAGGAGTTCTTTAGACACATCCATAGTTCATTCATTAAAATGAGCAATCTTCCTCTCCAAGTATTCTCCGTAGGTCGCTATTACGCCTCCAGTGGCATCCTACTTCCCTATGACCAAAGCCTATTCCCTCACCTCCTTAAGGCACCTTACCTTCTGCTTCGACAATCAATTGCACCGGCCTAGTTCCAGCAGAGCTGCAGGTGTCGGCACCGTGACCTATAAAAACGTGCAACTCCAGACACCTGCACTCTGCGTTTCGGGAGCCAGACTCCCTCACTGGAGATAAAACGAGGGGACTCTGATCACCGAGGGCAAATACGCTGCCTGGCACGGATTCTTCGTGGTGATGGGTCCTGAGGAGGCAGCGCAAAGAATGTGTGACCCAAACCCTGAAAGTGTGGAAATCAACTCAAATATTATGTTATGAGGAGTCCAAACTTCAGTTCAAAGTTGTGCGTTCTTCTGGGGAACTGGATCGTTTATTTATTTTTTTATCGCCGGCGCAGGATACAACGAGGACAACTTTAATTGCCGTTGACGAATCACGGAGCCGGTGGAGGACCGGAGTGTTTCAGCGCTGCCAAACGGGAGCAGCTGGAGAAACAATGCAGCATTCGGTTTCTGCTCCAAAGCCTTCTGCTTCTGATTACAAGACGAAAAAACGTTAATATTCCACCAAAATAGGTTTGTAATCTGATCAGATTTTTTTTTCAGTGCAGCAATTTTAGAAGGGATCCAATTGGTGTCTTCATGCTGTATGTAACAAATGGGTAAAGAAACGGTGTCACCCCCACACTCGTCCTTCTTTCTCCTCTTTCAGTGGTCAGATTGAAATGCAGCATTTGTAATGGTATGCTGCACTAACAGGCCGTACAGGCCTGTATTGCATCCGGAATAGGCCCTCCTTTCTTCTGCTGGGACCAGTTGTCACATTCCAGCATTAGCCTCAGAGAAACTGTAGCTATAGAGGGGTACCACGGGGGACAAACCCAGACCAAATCGGTCTTCTTTTCAAAAGGATCTGTGCTAATTATCCAAGATCCTTTCAAATTACCATCTGTGATCTGTTGAACACGGCTGGTACAACGAGACCGTTTGCCTGAACTCGACTCTCACATCGAAATCAATGAAGTCAAACCCCATCCACTTGACCCTTAACCTGGGACAAAGCAAAGCTTGGCTTTGTCCCAAGGTTGGCACCTTGGCAATACAAAAATTCTATAAATAGTCCAAAAGCTAGCGCAAATAGAACAGTACTGAATGAATTACGAGACAAACTGAACCCGGTGCAATAATTGAATACGTTGGATGCAATTTCCTGTGAGAGGTTTAACATACTCCAAGTTTGTCAAACTATCAGCAGGGGGCGGGGCTCGCAAAATATATGGCAGGGTTTAAAGTGCTGCAGGAAACTCCGTAATTAAACCGTAAAACGCATCATGTAACGTCATACAAGTACTATATTCCACGCAGACATGATGTCTTACTACTACAACGTCATGGCATTCGTGATACAGACGGGGTTACACAGGATTGTAGCCTGGACTTTTTGTTATTTAATATATAATTCACAGCCGCAGGGAGCACCGATGAAAGGGAGATTTCCACAGTTTTCAAAGTACTATAATTAAGCTATGCTTAAGAAAATAGCTGGAAACAGTGGGACGTGGCCAGTATGGATCCGTCTGAAGGCTTCAACTAAGATCTAGATCCTGTCAATTATTGTGTTTCAGATGTGCAGGTAGGTTGATTTTGTTACTTTAAGCAGGTCTCTCTACAAGAGAGCGGTGCAAATCCACTCGTCTATCACTCTGCCACTTCGCTAGATCTGTAAAACAGGAACAGACGAGGTCATCTCTTTGAATGCATGCCTTTCCTTTGTGGTTCAGCACCCGAGATGGGTCCTCGCGCTGACATCCCGTCCTGTCTGTATGAGGGATGTCACGTGGTTTGTGTCTGGAGTGGATGCTGCCGGTCAATGCAGTGAAAAAAAACAAAAAAAAACAGGGACGCCGCAAAGTGGAGATTAAATTGCCGCTGTCAGCCGCCTCGGTAATGCATTGACTGGATGTGGTATCGCGATAATGAGCGAGCCGTGGGGGAGAAATGTCTGTGTGGGTTTTTTTGATGAAATGCATCCAGCGAGGTGGATGAGCTGCACTCAGTGGTGACCTTTAATCTGTCTGCGCGTCATGTCTACAGAGCTGAGATTCCAATCTATCTCAGGACAGAGCCTTTGGATGTTTTTTTTTTTAAGATGGGGGAGGGGTCAACCAATCACAGTATTGGCAGTCTGAGATCTCTGTTGCGTCCTAATGAAAACAAAATTGAAAATGTGCCAGAGAGCTCATTTAAACCGGCCATGTTCCCATCCCAAGCAAAAGATGCATAATTCAGTGACCTTCAGTACACCAGATCAAAGAGATGAAAATGATGAATTCAAAAGGGTGAATTGTGATGTGGCGGCCAAAATACATAAAAAATAAATTATAATCTGAGTTCATCTTGAAAGCATTGTAGCATGTCCCAAACCCATTTACTCATGAATATCAGAATGATGGAGAGCAACGGATTACACTCAGCGGAAAGATAAATACAGTGGCTGGTTTATCTCGGGCAGCCATTATCAAAAGCGGATTTCTCCCATTTATCAAAGCTAACTGTGGGTTGCTTACAGTCAGGAACCGTCGTGTTTACTTAAACAGCAATTTGCCGTATCTCCAGAAACCAGCTACTAGACAAACTGTGCAGAGTAAATGGGCCGGCCAACGGGATGGGAACATTGGCTTGAATGTCTCCTGCCCCTGCCTAGATAATGAAGGAGGATACTTGGCTTGAAGGATGGCGGGCTTCATGGTTCTAAATACAGAATAGACTTGTGCCAGAGCCAAACCTGATTGGACTGGTGTGTTTCCATTGGGATGGGAAATGCTTACCATCAACCCATAGTGATTTCCTGTTTTTGAACAGGCCATCATTTCCACCACAGTCACAGAGTCCTTCTGTTTCCATCTATCTATAATAATTACTATCATCTCCTTTCATGTACAACGTGTTTCTCCTTTAAATAGTGGGAGAGACTATTAAATAATGAGATCCCCTTAACGGCAAAGCTTCATCGAGACCGCCAAACGTCCTCCATCTACATCATCTAGTCTGTTAAACTGCTTTCTACACCTCTGATAAACCCGGTGACTGTGAGGAGAATGAAGAATAAATAATGTTTTACGGGAATTGGAAACTTCCTGAGACATTTCGTACGTGTGTCTACAACATACCTCATAGCCATCCAAAATCCCTCACAGCACGTTTATGACCCGCTGTGGGTTTCAATAAAGTCTCCGATGCTAGGCTGCAGAGACATCGCAGGCGAACAAACACCGAACTGTAGCGCGCGGCGGCGGCGGCAGGGGGAGAGCTTCCAGTAGAACCACCTCACTCCTCCCACGTATCAAAACCAAACACTAGAACTGTGCCCTTGAGTAAAGGCAACAGGACTCTGATCCCTCCTGAATCTTAAAAGTCCTCACACAAACACCCCCTCCACATCCCACCGCTCTCTGGTTTTTATGAGGTGAGAAGCACAAGCCGATCCGATCCCCCCCCCCCCCCCCCCCCCCCCCCCCCCCCCCCCCCCCCCCTCCCACACTGCTGGCCCTGTTCTGCCCCAGAAAGCCTAATGCACATTAGTATATGTTATCATACGAGTGAGCTGGAGTAGCCATGCGTGAAAGAAGAAGGGTTCACTGCCAAGGTGGCCAAGCTCATGAATCTCTTATTTGTTTTGAGAAGCTACTGGCACTTGTATTATAATCAATGCAAAGCACGTTGGTCAGTACGGCAGGCTGAGAAGAAAGGCAGTTTAAATCAAAGCTTGTTCCGCACCATGTCTACCTCATCATAAGTATTGGCCGAGCATGAGCCTTACTCGTTGCGTATCTACATTGGGGTGTTTCTCTCAAAGGACTGTTTAAAATTAGGTTTGTGGTTTTTCGCCGAGAGTTCGGTACCACTGACTGAAAAAAAAAAGGGGAGGAACAAATAGCGTTGCTCTGTCAGAAGGCTAGAAGATCTCACCCACAGCATCTGTAAAGCTCACAAATGATCCACACATTGCGGGACGATGATTGGAACAGGACAACTTGTTTCAATTTAGTTCAAATGAAGTGGACTGACATTTGCTTTTGACAACCTTCAAGCCATAAATTCAATACTACTGGGATGACAAGAAGCGACGATGTATTTGAATACAGACCGTGTCCACCAACCTTTGGCTGGTAGACGCCAGAAAAGTAGCCCTCCCAATAAAAGCAAAGCAAGACTAGACAGAAATCCAGCAACACTCTGACCATTACCACCATCGCCTGCTGGCAGCTTCACCATCACCAGGGAAAGAAGAAACACAAACCCCTTCACGTGCGCAAACGTGAGCTTGTTAGATGAGGAGCGAAGAGGCGGATGAAAGCTCCACCACACTCCCAGAGCGCTTTTCACAGTCAGAGCCGTGGTGAAATTTGAGCTGGCGGTCAAGTGCCTTTGATTTTGTGTTCCGACAGCTGTCCTGGGCTTCAGAAAAATAAAAAATAAAAACTACAAAGTCACTGAAAGAGGATACTCAGTGGCTATTGATTACAAAAAGGTAGAAAAGCTAACTGCTTGCGATTTTGTGTGATCGCCAGCGCTCCGTCTGGTTTTGAATTGCTTTAAATTGCTTTAGGAGTGGCCCCTTAGTAGTTGAAGAGAGAAAGTGCACGGTAACCTCAGAGTGTAATCTAACCTCCACAAAAGGAAGCTTTGCATACAGAGTCAGTTTTATGCACCGGGGAGGCGAAAGTCAAACCCGTGATGCTGAGCCGATTTGAAAAGGCTCTCAATGACCATGAAATTGGCCAGATAAGAAACTTGTTTGGATTATTATTAATCTGTGGTTTGCGGTTGCCAAACATCCACCGGCTTTAAAACGTATCCAGCAGGGTGCCGGCGAACTTGCCGGTGTTTCGTGACGGGGTGTCTACCGGTCGTGGTCCTGGCACCCGAGGTTTGGTGGTCTTGTCGTGGCGGAGAGGCAGGCGAAGCTTTCGCCCTCGGGCGGCCCTTCCGGGCGGTATTTGGACGAGCAATACCATTTATTATGGCAATCTGCCTGATGCGTGCCACAATACCGTTTCATTATGAGGGACAAACCATGCAAGCTCTTCTGTTTGCCAGAAGCACGTGTTCCTCGACCCCCTTTGAGGTTAGTAAAAGCTGGAGCGCATCCCAGCGCCAGAAGGTAGGCGTCACTACTTCATCTTCTGCCGTCGGCGCGTCGCATTCCGTTGCTTTAACGTTGAAACGGACACCGTTACAATCCCAAAGGAGAAATGATTATCCCCCCCATTCAACATAACTGCGTTTGAGGATTCTGTTGTGGCTTTACTGCAGTTTTCAAAGCCTCAACATCTGCTGTGTTGACCGCTAAGTGCTTTTGTGACTTAAATCTGCTTGTAATCAGAATGAGACCCTTTGGTGCCGCCTTCCTATTGTTTGACTAACAGCAGCATTTCTGAGGAGGTACAGACTCATGGCCAATGAGCATAACATCTTCATCCTCAAATACAGTGAGCTTACGATCATGTGAACTATCCCAATTTTCTTTCACCACCAAACCACACTTTTCATGAGTCCCCTCCTTGAAAATGCACAATTATTCATGTGAGGAAATCTGGTTTAAAAGCCTCAAAACCATCCCGTTTTCTTCAGTGTCACTCACCATATTGTTCATTTAGAGTCTGCACTCCTCTTTAAGCGCCGTTACTCATCCCTTAAACGCTTACAGTGAAGATTCCTCCTGGCAGACGCAAGCTTTGCGCTGCATTACCTTCTGCAAACAGTATAAATACAAAGAGATTTTTTTTTCATTTCAATAGCTTCCCTCAATATTTATCTGCTCGCAGCGCATGATGCAACTTAAACGCCCAACACAACTAGTGCATGCGTTTTGGATAATTATTACACTAGAGGCATAAAGATTTCTGGCAACACTAACTACAGTGCGGGGGCCGCGACCCGTCCCAGCGAGCGCCAACGATTAAGAGATAACCATTATGAGCAGTTATGGAAAACAGATCATTCGGGTCCTTCTTTGGTCTAAAAGGACGTGGTACTTTTATGGAATTTCAGAGAAGCATAAAACTTTTTCTTTACATTTAAAAAAAAAAGGCACAGTTGAGAAACAACTTACATCATTTGTTGGGCATATTTACTTGTTTAAAACTACGCGTGGGACAATAATCGTTTACATTTTTGTAACGTTCAGGGTATTTCAAATCAAGAATGGCAATTGGACAGTCGGTGAAATCTAGAGTCCCGGCTCTCTGGACAGAGATTATTTTGCTCATTGGAGGCTGAAAGTTTTTTTTTTTTTTGTTTTCTTTAATCCCCAGAGGGGCCGTGATGCATTTCTCAAAGCGAGGGGGACGTGACGGGATGGGGGGGGGGGTCACGGACCTTTTGCGACAATTAGGATGCATTTCATTTCACAAAGTCGCCTCGGCTGTCCCTTGTCCTTGTACAGAATAACGTCCAAGTCCTCACACTCGAGGCATCCAATCCTGGGTCATTAAAAAAAAAAGGTGTTATTAAAAAGAGAATCATTGAAATGTCAGCATCACGCGGAGCCTCGTTTGTTAACCTGTCAAAAGGCCCGATGATGAGAATTCAAATGAGAGCCCAGAGGTTACGGTACGAACGTTTTCCACAACTCTCAGGCAATCAATCAGACAAGCCTGTACATACATTTAACGCATCGACACTGAATAGCTTGCTTTTAGCCAGATTTCACATTTGGCTGAACACGAGAAACTGCACACCGGCAGATCACGTCTTGGCTTCTCCAGATCAAAAAATGTGCCTGGCTCGAGTCCTCTTTCCATCTCCCGTATAAAAAAAAAGGTGGTCATTTCACACGCAAAAAGGCTTTTAACACAGAATACAGAGGGCGGCCCAAGCGGTGCCCGCGGAGAAAACCAACCCCCCCCACCCTGGCTGTGATCGAAAAAGCAGAGGGCCTTGAACGCTCCGCTCCGCCGCAGCGTCTTCCGTGTCGAGAGCGGCACGTGGCGTGTGACAGGAATCCGCTCGGTGACAAGGGGTGGGGGGGGAACAAACGTGTCCGCAGCCAGAGACAATATTTCTTCTGACAACTACATGTCCTGTACCTACGAGCTTTTTCTCTCGCCTAGACCTTTTGCTCGCAACTCTCCGCGCGAACCCTGAGGGATGAGAGCGGCGGCGCGCGGCCCTTGACCCCCCCCGAGACGGGGCCGGCGTTTGATGAACGACCAGTGGAGGTCAGACCGCTGATTGGTATTCAACCCCCCTCCATCGCAGATCGCTGAACCCCAACGCCAGGAGTGCGTCCCCGAGAGCGTAAATTACCGCCGTGACGCTGACAGATACACTCAGCGTCGAACTTTCACCGAGGCCGACGGGAGTGCGTGCGGGAAGGGGGGGGAGGGGGGGGGGGGCAAGTAATCCGTCACCGGAGGGGCTTTCTGACAGTCGGTCGCGTGTTTCAGACGAGGCGGAGGGATGGAGAGGTCCCTCCGGATGGGCGCTTGGCGATGGAAGGGGAGCTTTTTTTTCTTTCTACCACCGACCCGTGTCTCCTCCACCTTACAACACACACACACACACACACACACACACACACACACACACACACACACACACACACACTCAGGGGTCACTGATGGTGTTGAAAAGTAAAGAACGGGGACCTTTGACCTCTCGGGGGTGTCTGGAGATGCTTACCAGGCGGCAAATACTGACAGAGCTGTGGACGGATGAAGGGAGGCACCCGATGCGCTGTTCATCCGATTCATCAAAGTGAAATCTGCCACATACCTCACGTATCACCATGTGATTTAAGGTTTGAGAACGGAAGACTAATAAATGATTTTGAAACAGTGAAAATGAACACTATTTTTAGAGTTTGATGAAGCCCTATTCCTGCATTGAGTGCGATTACACTGGGTCTTTCTTTTTTGTCTCAGTGACACACCTCATCCCAGGTGAAACGAGCAAATCGGTAGAACTTTGGACAAGGAAAGACGGTTTACGTTTCCAACGAAATATAGATTTGACTAGATTCATGCGGAAAATATCAGCTTGGGACCCTCCTCACATTTGTTAGAGGCTGGTTTGCAACCACTGCCCTACACAACCGTTACTGATGCACATTTTTTAAAAGACAGACACTTTTCTTCACATAGTGAAAGTTTCCGATAAGAGCAGCAAAAGTTTGCCCAGAATGTCCCTCTGCAGCATGATGGTGTTGACATATTGATTTCAGCTGACCCCCCGTTCAAATTAGCTGGAACTCTGCAGGGAGCCGCGGACTCAGTTACAACAGGCACCGGTGCTCCATCAACACAAAGGAGAGCATCTTCCAGGACACGTGACGCGCGCTCTGTGTCCAAATAGCAACAACAATAATAATAATAATAATAATAATAATAATAATAATAATAACATTTAAGGCAATACAGCACGAGCTCATGCAGTCCAAGTTGATTCGGGCTTTGGCACGTTGCCTTTCCCGAAGGACAAGCAGCGATTCATTACAGGCGGCTACGGACAAAAGCACATGCGGGCAGGCGCAACGACCCGTAAGCCCCCCCCAACACACACACACACACACACACACACACACACACACACACACACACACACACACACACACGGGCCGATAACGAGAGGCGATGACAGGTGGAGGTGTGCGGATGCTGATGAAGCCTACCTGTCATCGTAGCAGAAATCTGCGTCCAGCGTGTTCAGATAGAGACCCACAGCCACGGCGGTGCACACCAGCTCCGTGATCATCTCTCAAAGCCCAAGCGGAAGAAGGAGCCGGGTTAGAAATGACTGGATTTGGGTCTTGGTCCCCGCTCCTCCTCCTCCTCTTCCTCCTCTTCCTCCTCGCCCTCCTGCTCTCAAAGGTCTCGGTGTTATTGTGTTCTCAATTCAGCCGCTCGGGAGCACCGGGAGCTCCGGACAACGCGTGCGGCATTCTCCCGCGGCATGGAAAGTGTGTCAAAGTTATCCGTATTCCCTGTGACCCATGGTGTTGGGAGAAGGGTGGAGAGGTGCGGGGGGTGGGGTGTTTGGGGAGGGGGGGCAGAGGGGGGGGGGGGAGCTGTCGGCTTCGGAGCTGCGCGCGTTTTGCTGTACTGCGGCGACTCGTCGGTGTTCGCATCTCTCCGCCTCGAAACCGGAGAGAGCAGAGCGGGGAGACGCGTGTGCTTTTTCAGGGAGGCTGAGCATGCGCAGTAGAGAGAAGGAGAGGGAGGGGGCGGGGCGGGGAAAGATGGTGCCAGAAATAAGTGATTGTGTTTTTGTGGATCGACGGTGGACTTAATAACGATCACTCATGTCATCATCATATTTGTTTTTATTTAGTGTGAATTAATAACCAATGTTACCTTATTTTATTTAAAACTGAGCCATATAAAACAAATACATTGGCACTGTATTAATCTCGATGGCTATCATCAGGGCATTTTAGAATAAATAACACTGGGCACAGAATCTTAAATAAACTTGTGTGTCCAAAGTATGACGATTTTGACGTTGCAATATTCATCACATGATCTCATCGTAACCCCACATAAGAATAGCTGGTGTGACCTGTGAACTGCTGTACCTCACTCTACGGTGAGAATGCATCTCGTGCATCTGGGCCTGAGTTTTGGAAGCGTGCAGCCCGGTCCCGCTGACTTCCAGCTGGACCGGCGTCTGGCTCCTCGGTCGGGGAGGGGGGGGGGGGAGAAAAATCCAATTCAGAGAGGCGGAGAGAGGAAAACAGATGGCTGGAGAGGAGCTTGTGGAGCACAAGGGTATCGGCTCTGGTGATTGGGTGAGACAGCGACGGGTCGAAAGCAGTCGTTTGTAACAGCGGCACCCAGAGACCCTGATTGGGAAGAAGACTTGACCTTCACCTCACGGAACAGGTTGGACGGGCCTTGGGTTTAGCTGAGGCTAATGCTCTTGCATGGCTTTCATCAGCGTCCAGCTGTAACAGAAGTGCGGCCTTTTGGTGCTTTTTTTCTCACCTCATCATCCGGCCTTATTTGGAAGTTGTACGGCAACACTGTCGTACATAAACATAAACCCAAACAAACCCCGAGGCAAACAGAAAGCAAGATGCACACAGCGACTTTGCTTTGCCCCATTGGAGGAGGAAGGGGGCGGGGGGGGTGGTGCTGCGTGCTGCAGTGATTATGGGATTAGCGGAAGAAGCGAGGGAAACATGCTGCCTTAGAGAACACAAACAGACCCCGGGGCCAAAAGAACACATCGCAGGAGAAGAAGTGTTTACCCCCCGTGTGACTGATTACTTGCGTCGTCCTCGGCGTGAAACAAACCGCCTGCTCTCTGGCTGTAAACAGTCCTGAATAAAAAACATCCTTTTGGGGGTTTCAGGCGGCGATGTCTGAAGGGGCAGCTGAGGGCTCTGCTGAATAATCAGGGTTATTCACATGAATTGATAGATGTATTTTTCTTATTCCTCTTAGGATGTGACAATCATTTCCTGTTTATGAGTGAAATGCGTGGGGGGAGAGGGGGGGATTCTCATTCCAGACAGATTTCTGTTTTGCTCGTCAACAAAGCAAATTGGTCATTTTTGACTTTCGCATTTAAGCCTTCCCAAATATTTTTGTCTGAAATGTAAGGATGAAGGAGCAATATTTACCCAATTTCACACATAAGAATTCCAAATATTATTGTACTTCAGGAAATGTTCCAGGAAGTGAATACTATTCATATACACAGAGACAAAATTAATATTTAAGAAAAAAAAAAAAAAACTACTGTCTTTTTACATGTAAAGCGATATTCTCACTAAACATATTTTTACTTTTTCATTGAAATTCTATGCATGCTCGTAAAGGACTGAGACTGTGAATACAAGATAAAAAATATAAATATTTAAAAATAATTATTTTGGTCAACAGACACAAATAAAATAATGGTGGCATATTAAATGTATTGTCTATGTTTGGTTCTGAATAATATAAACACAAACTTGTGGTTAAAGTTATCCAACCATAAATAACAGACAGGTTTTTGGACTTGTTGCTAGCTGTTTCCTGTGTTTATACTAAGCTAAGCTACCAGGCTTCTGTCTGGAGCTTCACATTTAATGCACACACGAGTGGCATGACACTTGTGGGATGAATCTCTTATCAGAAAAAAAGCATACTTCCCAAAATGTCAAATGAATCCTATGAGCATGGTGCAAAAGTCATTTTTTTAGTATGTAATTTTTTGTAACAGAATGGCTTTATTTGATACAAGATAATCCTCCTATTTCATTAACACGTACAATTTAAGAGCCAAAACACATCGAAAGGACATTTTGGAACAACAGCTTAGGTTTTCATCTAGTCAGTTATTAGGGGATTTCCTCTCCTCTTCAAAACTATACAGAGCGAGTAATGGTAATTTCCCCGTGCTATTTACTCCGGAAAAAACTGCAACCCGGCAGATAATCATCAAGGAGGAAGCAGATAATCACAGCGGGAAGGGCCGGGCCCGGGCCCCGCCCTGACAGGAATAGCACTTCCACGTTATTAATACCAGCATTCTTCAGCCCGCAGACTTAAAATCAGGAGACGTCGCACTCCAAATCCAATCAGCCCCGGGATTGGGTGGGCTTGATGACTGTCACGCCACAGTGACGACGGCCCGCACAATGGCTTGAATGTCCTTAAAAAAAAAGGTCAGTGGATTACATTGTTTCAGGAAAGACACACTTGAAATGAAATACAATAAAATAAGAGATCACCCTTTAACCGTAAAATGCCGCCAGTCAAATGCCGACTGTTTTCCATGACTCGGCGAATGTTTTAGATTGATATATTTGATAATTATCTGGATAACATCGGCCAGATTAGTGGAGAATATGATCATGATATTATTGGATAATATGTGAACTACATTGAAAGCTGCGTGTCCCCTGTGGGTCAAAACCCTACATCTCTGTTACGTGTGAGATGCCATATTTATTAGTTGTAAATGCAGCTCTCCAGAGATGAAATCCTTAGTGACCGCAGGTGAAAACAGCCGTTTTTAATCTAAAACAAGCTGTGTGTGTCCAACTCAAAACCCAAAGCGCGGGGGGGGGATCTGGCGTTTGGCAGAGGAGCGTATAGTCAGTTCGTAACTGAAGGGGCACGATGACGGCCGCCGGGGCTTCTTCCTGGCTCTCTTCTGCCTCGTGGCTGTTTGCCCAGGCCCAGAAAAAAAAAGAAGAAACAACTCCCAGTTTTTGCTTGAGGACCTTGAAAACAGAAACAAACCAGAGGATCACGCTCAGATGGAACACATCGGGTAGGAAAAGCCATGCTTTTTGGGGCTGTGCTTCTGACGCTCCCACAGACCTTTCATCACCAATCTTGCTGATGTTTTCTAAAAAGCTCACTTCAACCACCCACAAGCTTGATAGTTATTAAATCATTCCACTTTCCTTACACATTTGACCCTTTGGTTAGTTTCAGTTGATGGATTAATGCTGCAACTTCCCCCGTGGGCAAAAGTGCCTCTGTGCACCAGATTGTCTTCAGAAAACGGATCCTATTGTGTTCTGCTCGGCCCGCCCTGGTTCTCCCTTATGTGCTCCCTTACTAGCCTGTGATGACTCGATAACTCCATAACCAGTTAAAAGTTCCCTGCAGTGACTTCATGAGCCAGAAAGCCGTGGTCTCCTTTCCATCCAAAACACGACACCCACCAGCGGAGAATTTGCAAAGACAATCGGATGATTTTCTTTTAGGAGCATACAAACTTCAAATGTAGGCCCCTTCCTGTCCATGAGGAAAGAGGAAACCCGGAGAGGATCTTTCACATCAAAGAGGGCAGCAGGAACTTGAGTGGTATCCAAACACCACCGTGAGAAACGGGTGTGTTTGACGCACGGCCCTCACTTCCCCTGCACTTCCTCCCATTTCCTACCTTTGCAACGGAAAGACATTTGATTCCCCCACGTCGACTATTTCTGTCTCCAGGCCTTCGGCACATCCCGCGAGCATGTCTGCCAGCCTCAAGTGCAAACTCAGGAAATTGTGTTGCCTTGGTAAGTTTTCGTGGTTTGTTTTGGAAGCAGGCCCCCTTTAATCGGCTGTGTTTGCTCCTCTGTGCGAGCACATGAAAGAGGAGGGCGTTAGGGTGGCGTTTACACGCACACGCGTGCGAGCAACGAGGACGTTACGCGGTCCACCGGACGTGACTCACTCGGCCACGCCGTTTTCCTAAAACGGGCCCCAGTTCACGTCCCGGGTCACGTGCGCTCCAGTCAGTCCGGTTCGTGCGGAAGGCAAAGCAGGTTCAGGCGCAGACGGAGAGTCTCACCATCTGTCTTTACCGAGGTGAAAATAAAGCTGTGGGACGCAGTGTCACCACGGCAACCTTCGACAGAGCCAATGGACGGCGCGCAGACACAGTGAGGCCGATGAGCACGAGGAGATGCGATACGAGGAAGTGCCGGGTAAAAGTATACTGCACAGCGGGAAAACTTGTTTCAGTCCGTTTTTGTCGCCATAATTAAAATAAAAGGAAGTTTCCTGCAGAGCTTTAATCAACACCGTTCACACGCACTGCGTCTATGAGCATTAATGACTCAGCGGGTGGTGGGACACACATGTGTTACATGAGAATAACATGTGTTTCCACCATTGATCCACATCTCTTAGCTACAAAACCTCCATATCTTGTTACTTTTTGACATAACGTTTGGCATTTTTATAGTTCAAGTTAATGTTTTCATATGACCCAGGATATTGCAGATGTAACACTGATAATTGCAGTCTGAGAAACCACAAAGGGAAGTTTCAAATGGTGCATCTGTGTGTAACCCAAACTAAAAGAAAATCTAGGTATTTCTTAACTGGTGAATTTAGTGAATTAGTGAATTTTAATAACATTTGATAGTGAAATTATTTCAGGGTTGTTGGTGCCACCTAAAGGCTCCATTTCCCTCTTTACCTTGAGTCTGCTTTCCGTCAGCTTTAGTGCAACTGCCACTGCCATAATTCACGTCCGTACTCAAGACTGTGACCTTTGTTATTGAACATGCAAGAAGTGAGAGTGATTTATTAAATGGCCGAGCACAAAGCAAAACAGAAGTAAAACGGGGTCAAGGGCGCCTCTCGCTCGGTTTAGCGTTTCCCTTACTTCCTCTGGTTCGGAGAGCCCATCAGAAATGGGCTTTCCAGACGCGTCCACAGAGGGGGATCCAAGCTTGCCTAAAATCCCACGATGCCCACGGTTCCCCGAACGCTGCTTAAAAACAAGCGTTCTCTCAAGACTCACAAAGCATGAAGACAAAAGGGCGACATGGATGCAGCTTTTTCCAGGTGTTTGGACCATGTGTTCTCATGACGACGCCCACAGTCGAGGACTCAAAGCCGAACATTCTGGGGATTTATTGTTCCGTGAAAAAAAACATAAGGAATACAAAATATTTTTTAAAAGATGTTCCTGAAAGTGATAAAGAGGAAATAAATGATAAAAATGTAGATTAAAACCATACATGTAAATCAAAACAAGCTTGGGAGAAAACAACAAAAGCGCACTCATTCACGTAGGATTGCAGATACAATGATGCGTAACCGGGACCTCTCAAGAAGCGTCGTGTAACCACATACACATGCGTGTTAATTAAGGTGAAGTGGTCTTCAGTCCGACGACGGCGTAGCATCTTGGGGACAGCAGCGGGTCGAAGAGCTGCACCAGCGCAGTGAAGGACACATCCGCCTGGGTGACACAAACACATGCACATAAAAGAGCTTGATCCGCCTTTTCCAGTTTGGCTCGGCGACCCTCTGGCATCCTCCGGGTCTATGATGTTCTCCCCATTAAGCATCCTCCCTCGATTCCCACGAGAGCAAACATCTGTACAAATATTGCGTCAGGTGCGCCCCTGATGTGTAAAACACGTTCGCCGCGCGCTGTCGTTTTTGGAAAAAAGACACCAGACTTCAGTTAACAGCCCCACTAGCTGCCTGGGAAGGCCTCACTAACACTGCATCCCTGCAAAGGATGGGGAAATCTCCCAAAACGACCCAAAAGAACGAGATTTTCATAAAGCAGAAACAGCATTACCTGGTTTTCTCATATATGTGTTAGCATGAGAACATGATCCTGATGTTCTTACGCGAACACACGACTGTGCTTACATGCTGATGTCCGGGAATGATGTTTAGCATGCTCCCAATCATAGCTTAGCATGTTAGCAGGCAGATATTTCAGTTAGCACAGATGATGGCGCTACATGGAAAGACGGGGATCACCGGAGTTGTTAGGAAGTATCCTTTGGAAAACAATGTGTATCCGTCCAACGGCTGTTTCGACATTTCACTCAAATTGCAACGTCATGGTGGCGCCTCTGAGGACAAACGGAGGTCTGCGCAACATGTCACGGCCATCCGTCAAAGAGTTGTTGAGACATTTCTGGACTGCGGTGGTGGAGGCCGCGGAGAACAACGCGTGTTGCCAACACACACGATCGCCGGTGTAGATTTCGTCCTTTCAGCAGACATGCTTAATGAGTTCATCATTGAATACCAACGAAGGAGAAAAGACAATGGAAAACCACACAATTCCACAGTGTGTTTCTGAATAATAGCCACAGGCCATATTCCGAAACTAAACGAGCTGATATGTGCGTGCTTGTGTCGTTCATATTCACATACACCCACCACCACCTCCTCCTCCTCCTCCTCCTGCACCTCCTCCAGGGAGATCCGTCTGTCCGACGCACAGAACATGTCTGTGTGATCATAACGATGAGTGCGGCTGGAAATGGGGAACGACTGAGTCACACGGCTGCTCCCATGGCTAAACTACCGTTGTTTGTTTGTTTTTGTTAAATTTTGTTTCCAAGAGGTTATGATGCACTTGATGAAATATATACGGCTATCAAAAGAAGACTGACGTTCTGCTCTTATTCTGAAATGTGAATGCTGATTTTCTTGCTTAGATGGTGAGAGTATATTTGGGCTTTTGAAACCGCCCTGAAATGACCTTACCTGTTCCTTCAGGTAGCACAGGCGATCAAGGAGAATCAGACCTTCAATGCAGGGAGCCAGCGTCACCTTCAGCTGCACAGACGATGACATTAGAAGACTTTAAAATACATCTGAAGCTGGTGGGCGACCCCCCCCCAAAAAAGCGTTCTACTGCTTTGTGTCACTGAAGAAAACGGGCATGCCGGTTGACACTTCAATTAGTGGTCTCATCTGGAACCAGGGGCTGTTTTTCTCCCTCTTCTGCATAATCGTTCCCAGCAGACCTCTCGTGGTCTGCAGTTCACCGGCATCGTACGTCACGCGCGTCACAGGAACGAAGCGCTTTCTCTCGCGCTCGCCGGCCTCCGTGACGCCTCCTTACCGCGCGGACTCACCGCGCATTTCGCCCATCCGCGGTCTGGGAGTGGCTCACCATGTTGAAGGCGTGCATTTCGCCCATCCGCGGTCTGTAAGCGTCGTGGTAATCCTGGATGTCGCCGTCGGAGAGCTGGGGAGAAAGAGAGCGTCACGTGCATGACGGGCCGCCGGAACTCTCAACGCGTGAGAGTAAAACGTGAACACAAAGAGGGGGGGAAAGATCAGGTCGCCCCTGTTGCCGTGGATACCATGGGCAGCCCAGTGACCCCAACATCCTGGGTGGCTGTAGTTCCCCTTATGAGAGGAATTGGAATATTGCTACAATAAACGCAAAGGAGGAACACTTTCCCCATTTTTCTAATCGGAGGCCTCTCTGACCGCTGTGACCTGCTGCCGCTGACCTTTGACTCGTCCAGTTCCAGCCTGCGCAGAGCGCGACGGACGTAGTCCACAAACGACTTGGACTTGGAGTAGACGTTGCCGACTCTCTTTTCACTGCGGAGCAGACACAAAACACAGGTCGAGACGTCTGCGGACTCGTCTGCGATGAACAGGAGCTGCTTGCGGAGACGTGATGTTTATTCTGTCCTGGTCATTGATACCGAACAGGAAGGAACCGCCACAATGCTTGGCGACGCTTGAAGGCGTGAGTTAAGAGCTAATGGAAGTTACCGCTGTAGCTCAGTTTATTAAGTAGAGGAGAGCGACCAAAAAGCCATTATTCATTATTGAAACGGCCGCAGAGCTTCACATATAAAAGGGAAAAACCAGAAGGTACGTACTCGTGTTTGAATGGAAAAACGTTGATTTTTAGAAAAGATCCGTTTTCTAAAAAATACAAAAACAAAACAAGTTTATATTTCTTATTCATTATCTATAAATTATTAAGGACGCAGCCGAATGCAGAAAAGTGAGATACTTCAACACACTGAAAGCCAGAGGACTGTACTTTATAATGGTATGTGTGCATACCATGTATGTGTGGTTTTTTTTACAGCAACGGCTGCCGTCCTTTTATTGTTCTACTTGAAAAAAGGCCTCACACACACACATTCCCAGAGCCCAAGAGGCCGAAAGTTAATCCATTAAGAATAATACAAACACATCTGAAGAAACTCAGTAAGTAACTCACTAAGTCAGAAACTGTTTGTCATTTTCTGCTCGAAAGATTTGCTGTTGATTGAAACAACAAATCTTAATTTTTTTTTTTAGCACTAAATTGGATGATTTCTTTGACTTTAACGGAGTACCTCACACGTCTTCCTGTATGTGAAACAACACCCCGCAGACATTGACGTGCACTTGCTGTAATTTTCTCCCATTAAAGTGATGCCAGATGGCGACGTTACCTTCTGAAGCAGTCGTAGCGATCCCTCAGAATGAGGTGGAGCACCGCTCGGTAGAACAGAGACTCCATCTGGATCTGCGGCGGAAGGTCAAAGGTCAGCCGATTCAAACGCGACGCAGTTCACCGTACTTCTCCCCCTGAAGAGCTCGCTGAGAAACAGTTTGATGGATATTTCTGACGCTTTTCCCGGCAACTGATGCAAGCAGACTAATTCCACCCCCCCCCCCCCACCCCCCCTCCCCAGCTCCAACAACCAATCACTCTCGCCGTGATTGCATTAATATTTATAAACATTCCAAAATGAACGGCTGGCGGCGCCGTGTGTCGGGATTTTGGCCCCCGCAGCGGCGAAATGAATACGCCGCAGTCACTCACGGAGTTAAATCAACAGCGGAGTTAACGTGTGCGACCGTTTGAAGGTGAACGCGGCACCTGTTTGATGTTTGAAACGATCCCGTACATTCGTTCCGACGCGTTTGAAGTGGTGAGGAAATGAATTTGTGCATCGACTACAATCAGTGTGCGTGCTTCCCTTACCCCTTGGCCGTGTGAAACTCGCTCGAGTGCCTGTTTTTGGGGGGGGAAGCAAGAGGGAGGGAGGGCGGGGGTGGGAGAGCAATTAGACAATTCTTAAGATGTTACTGTTGAGGTTCAAAACTGCTTCACCAAACGCGGCCGGCGTCGACTGTCTGGAGGTGTTTGTGTTCACGGGCGCACAAACTCACCAAACAGGCCGACATCCTCGCGTTCCGGCCGCAGAACCAGGACCGGTCGCGGAGGTACCGACTCAGGGGGAAACCGCACGGTCCGCTTGCTCCTTCTGCGAAGGGAACACACACACACACAAATACACACAGGTAACTGACCAAAAGGGACGAAACGTTCTACTTTTAATTCATAGACTTCCTTTACGTCCTTTAGGAGCAGCGATAACATCTGTTTACGGCAGCTCGCCTGGCGTCAGTTCGCATGTGAAGTGGCCTCGTACGCGCGCTGGCCTTCGGCAAGACAAACATTTTGGATGTCCTCGTGGTGCCGGCGTATGTTTGCGAACATCTCGTGAGGAGACGCGGCGGCGGCGGCTCCGGGCGCCAGGACGCACTTGACTCGTTGTGAGTGAACGCCGTGAGAGATGTGTGACGACCCTCCTAGAAGTGGACACACTACTTTCATTCGCAAACGAGCACGATCACACAAAAACGAAGCCTCTTCAGCTCTTTCTTTAGGGCGAGCTGGGCCAACATTGTCGTCGAATCCTTTAAAAGATCGACCTGCACGTGGACGGTTTCCTGCCTCGTCGACTGAGCCGTGAAGGATGACGACATCCCTTGAGGCTGCGTTAACCTCGGAGTCCAGGGTGACTGACACAGCTTCCCGCCACACACCCAGACCCAAACACACTTATCTGCCCCTGTGTGTGTGTGTGTGTGTGTGTGTGTGTGTGTGTTTGGTTACCCGGGTCAAACTCCTCAGTCAGCAGGTGATAGCAGCAGCCCACGCTGCAGACGGCGGCCAGCTCCGGTTTCGCCACAAACATCCTCAGGGTGCTGGGAGCCAAGTCGCCGCATGTGTGCAGGCCGACCACGACCGCATCCTGGAATTTGGGGGGGGGGGGGGGGCGAAAAAGGAGAATCAATGGTCAGATTTATTGATGACGACTCGCACGCAGATTTGGAATCCCACACTCGCGAGCCAGTGACGCGAACTCCAGCTGCTGCTTTGTTTCGGATCCATTTCCAACTCGGCTTCCCCTCAGACTCACCTCCAGCTCGTCGATGAGCTCTCGCAGCTCCGTTTCGGCGGTGACGTACGAAGTGAGGGGCGAAAACGCCACGCCGGCGTCGGCCGTTCTGTTCTGAGCTTTCCTCTCCAGGTTCTCCATCTTCCTCCTCTGCCTCTCCTCGGCGCTCAGGCGGCCCGGCGGCGCTCGGCGGGGCGGAGGCCGCATCACGTCCAGCGACAGGGCGCCGAGGAAGAGCTCCTCCGACTCCGCCGTCGACTCCGGACGCCTTCCTGCCGCCGGCTCGACGTCTGGAGAGCCGATCGCCGCCTCCGACGGCTCCCCCGGTGGCACATTTTCCGCTTCCCCGTCGCCGCACACCGCATCGCCATCTCCATCTGTTCCAGGCTTTACGTCTACCGGCGCTTCCTGAGGTGGAAGTGCGGCCTCTGCCTGCGCCCTCGCTGCCTTGTCGCGTTTCTGGTACGCCCTGGAGAACTTTTTCAGCTTGCGGTTCCTCTCCTGGGCTCCGTGGGTGTTGGTGCTGGAGGAGTCGATGCCGTAGACCCGGAGGCAGTACTGCAGAGACAGAAAGGAGCTCAGGTAGCCTTTCCCTGAGCCGACGTCTATCACCTGGACGGGAGGGAAAGTCACCAAATCAGGGGGGGCTGAGATTAAACATCCTGATTTTTTGTCCGGTCGAATGTCTCCCAAACAAAGCATTTAGGCTTTTCTCGTGCAAATTTGCAAAAATGTCCCTTGACCTGTTTGACTCCGCAGCGGTGGGCCAGAGAGGCTACCACCTCAGACATGGATTTGACCTCGTGAGATTTCTTCGAGTTCATAAACTCGTCCGTCACCAGCTCGGCATCTTGGTTGCACAGAAGAAAACCGTTACCACAAAAAAAGCTGTATATTCCCCCAACTGGTTTGCCACCCTCAGCATGGAACAATGTGTTCGGACTCTTTCCTACCTGTAGGTGCCACTGGGGCAGCAGACTCGCTCCTGTCGGCTCGGAGGCCCTGCAGCAGCTCATCCCTGCTCAAACAGACTCCGAGGCCGGGGAGAGAGTGGGCCTTGGCCGCCTGCAACAGTTCTCGGGTGTCAACCAGCCGGTGTGTATCATTGCAAAACCCAAACGTGGTCTTGGTTTGCTCTGATCCTGGAAAAAGGCAGAAATTATAGCAGCGTCGCAGTTTACTTCAAAAAATTCACAGGCCAAACCTTTTCACAATCTGGCACCCAAAAAGCTGCTTAAACTATTTAACAATGGTCTAGTACTAAGTTGAAGACTAAGCATTAGTAAATAATGTGTAAGCATTAATAAAGACGATGGTTAAAGTTCATAGAGAACCTTATACAGGAATAGTTTCTTAGAACGTGCATTTTGAAGTACATGTATTTCGTATTTATCATCGAAATCAATTTATTTTGGTAAATACGTATTTCTAGGCTATTTACCGTTTGCTTTGTGCTTTGGCTCCCTCTGCTGGTCATTGTGTGAACCGACGGTTGACAAGACCTCCTGAGGTGGCACGGCCATGAAGCGGTTCCACGCGTCGTGAGTGTAAAACTCCACAGTGTGAGCATTGGCGATGCTCAGGGTTATGGACAGAAACCGCTGAACTTCATCGATTCGGCGTTGAATTTCTGTGAGGTTGTACGAAGCAGAAAACATAGTAAAAGCTCTCTAAAGGAGGCCCGTGTAAAGCGTGTAAGTAGCCGTCCACTGCCGATGTGCGCTCAGGCAAAATGAGTCGAAATGTCGTTTGATGATTTTACAATATACGTAATTTTTAAGACAGAATATACAGCGACATACATACAATGTTGATTATTTAACTTGTGGCGAAATATTGCATCATCCTTTCTTCTAAAACATAAATATACCGTATTAAAAGTAACGGCTCCGTCATCGATTACCCGCGCCTGCCTTGAATGCGTCATCACTCAGCGCCTGTAAGGAAATGGCATGCAACCCGAACCCGCATGATTGTGTAAACATTTGAGTTTCCCTGGCAAGATTGAACTCAAATGGCACCAACAGATAGAAAAATGAAACATGAGAAGTTTACCGCGAAAGATGGCAACTGGAAGAAGTCAAATAATAACGTCCAGGGTTTCAAGCACAAGAGGAAATGGGTCCCGGAGGAAAAAGTATATGAAGGCAGTATTAAAGAAGGTAAGAAGGTTGCGGCCAAATACCGCGAACACGATTGGTGAGAAACGGCTGTTTGATAAATAATGTAATTAATTGTATAAGCAGAAAGTTATACTTATTCTTTTCTTTTTACGTGACACACTGTGATCACAGCTAAAATCCATTTTCATATAGTCTTTCAATAAATATATTGTCAACTTTTGCGTCTGTCTTCTTTCCTCAGGTCAGGGGTTTGCTTTGAGGAGGAAGGAAAAAGTCAAGCATGAGTACAACAAGCTGCTGCGGAAGGAGAGGAGGAAACACCCAGAGTCCAAAGCTCTGTACAAGGAGGAGTACCCGGAACACCTCAAGCATCTGTACATGGCCGAGGCCCAGAAGCTGAAGAGCGAAGCCTGGACCAACAGATTGAACAGGAGTAAACTGAGAATTAAAGAGCGACACATGGAAGAAGAGACCGGTGAAGGCGATGATGATGATGCTGCTGCTGCTTCTACTGAGCCAGATCCTGAAGCTACTGATGGCTCAGAGCTGACCGACGCCGGCCCTGGGAACCCGGAATCCAGTGCGGCTGCAGAGAAAGACGGGTAAAAAACATCTCTAAAACATCATTCCCACATGTCGCTCGCAGTTTAGCTCTAAGTGATGGTATGAAAAATTCGAGAAGTAGGACAATACCTAAAGGCGGACAAAGTTCATTGGAACATATCCTGAATTGGATTGTTTTATTTGTTATATTCTTTGACTGTTGAATTTCAAGCAGGTGTGGGAACGGAGATTAATACCGCCTGCACGATCTTCTCTTCCAGTCTTCCGATGAGCAACCGCATGAGGAAAAAGTTGCTGAAGAAGACGTCCTACCAGAAGACAAAAGAGGAGTTTGAGGCGATCACAAAAAAACGGAGAGACAAGAAAGAGGTAGAATATTTATATCATGTTTACTAGTTAATGTATGAACAATACATTATTTGTGTCTCCAAATAAATTGCATTCTGACAGGTTTCGTGTTCTTTTCATTGTCTGTGTCCAGGAGCATCTGAAAAACAGCAAGCAGAGAGAAGAAGCCATTCAGAAGTACAAAAAGAAAAAGATGGAGACTTTTCAGATACTGCAGAAGAAGACCAGGAAAGGACAGCCCAATCTGAACCTCCAAATGGAGTATTTGCTTCAAAAGATCACCCAGGGAGCTGGGAAATGACTTACTGGGAAAAGAGTGGACCGTTCCTTCTGTTCAACTCTCGGTAATGAGTCTGTTGCAAGTGACAACTCGAGGACAATTCAAATTGTGCTCTTCATAAAAACATAAATGGTATTATTTTAGACTCGACCACAAGATGGCGTCGTAAGACACAGAGATGGTGAAAATAGCTGATGGAAGACTTCTACTAATCACAGAATGTTGTATTTTTCTGTAAAACGCCCTTCATTGGATGACACATCGCAGTTGTATTTTATTACCATGAATCCAAATATTCATCACATAAGCGGTCATTTAGCAAAAGTAAACTAGTTTAGAATGTATTAAGGCATAAACCTTTGAAAATGAATTACAGAAAAACTGTAATTTCTGATAATAACTTTGGTAGCGCCAAGGTGCAAGGATCCTTTTTTCGAAGTAACGTCACTGCTGTAAATAAAACAATAACATTTAAGCAGCTGGTCTGGTAAGTCTTCTTGTCATCAGGCGGCACAAACATGCTGCCTGAACGTCGTCAGCTTAATTCCAGAACCCCTTGCCACCTTCTCCGTCACAGCGGACGCACACTGAAAAGCCTGCGGCGGCTTCCTCATGACATCACATGGTCTCAGAATGACTCCTCAGACGTTCATCTGTGAGGCAAGACTTCGTAAACACTGAGCGCGCTCACTGCTCTGTTGATAATCAGAGCAGAAAAGGGATTTCCTTTCTTTTATAAAAGGTAAGACATCTCCTTCAGCATCTGCTTTACTTAAAGATGCCATTTGTGACTAAAAAGTGCGTTTAAAGTTGTGTGTCAGGAGAAAGACAAAGCATTTTTTGGTGTCCTTCATACTTGATATTTGGAAGAGAAAAGCCGTTTTTACCCGAGGCCTGTGCAATGTGTGGAATGTGTTTGTGTTTAAGAGTCATATGAGGATACTGATAGAAGTGTATTGTGTTGGATGTCAAACTTGCAGCTTTAAAACACCGAGTTTCCACCACGTGAAGTTGGTCAACATACCTCAACTTGAAAAGCACAAATCTGCATGTTGATCTCTTAATGCGAGCAGCACAGTGCTTCAAACCGAGCTTGAGGTTAAGTTATTGCAAAAAAACAATATTGCGGGGGATTCAGCTCTGAATTGAGCTGGAAACCGATCTTGCAGTCTTGCAGGCATTACGCTGTCATGTGTTCAGTACAGCGAGGTATTAAGATAATCCTTTGCACTGTTTACATGCCTTTTGAGTTGCTTGTTGCTGGCTTATTAGAAAAGAGAAGTACTGCATCGTTAGTGAGGTCTTGTTGCGTTAATGTTCTGATCACTTGTGTAACCGTGCATCTGACCACTGGTTTCCTCAAAATATCACTTTCTACCACGTGGTATTAAGTTGAGATGACTGAACTCTCTCTCTTTGTCTCACAGGAGCGTGCAACCGTTTTAGGTCTGTTCAGAAGCCACAACGTTATCAGGGACTTCATCACCTGATGCGGCTTCCTGACTTTGTTGTCATGGCGACTCTCCGAGCCACAAAGCACTGAAAAACAGGCCCACTAACGATGTCTGATGTCTGATTCCACTGATATTCATGCCAGTTCCACGCAACGCTCGGGGGAGAAAGTAGTCCCCGACATGGAGGAGGAAGGCCGGGCGAACGGCTGCGGACTGAACAAGGAGAGCAGGAGCTCCGACTGGGGGCGGATCGGCCTGCTGGACAAGACCAAGGAATTCTTCCAGACCTGCGACGTAGAGGGCAAAGGCTGTATTTCCCGCACCGATATGAGGGTTAGAGAAGTGGGATGTGTGTATGTGTGTGTGTTATTAATGCAGTATAAGTGAAATGGGATAAATTGATAGTTAAGTTTGCATACTGGAAGAGTTCTGAGCTGTCCACATTGATGCCATGTTTTAAAGCCTCTAGTAAGAAAAACAACAGCTCATGGGCCCCCGCTCCCCTTATCCCTGTTAAGTGGGCCACAGCAGGGATACGGGTGGGTAACGTAACGTTGATGAATGGCACGCCGGAAACCGTCACGATTGCCCGTTTTTTTTTTGCTCGATTCTGAATTTCTTTCCGCCACGTCGTGCACCCGCTTCGGCAGAAGCACCTCACCGCCCATTCGACCCACTCGAGCGGCCCGGTGAAGTGTCCGAGAAGCACCACTGATGGAAATGTGGTTCACCTCTCGCGCTTTTGTTTCACCGGCAGGAACAATGCACGCAAACCTCTTCGCAGAGCTAACCCTGTGTCACTTCGTTAGCACGCGGCCCTCGGGAGCATCGGGCCTTTTGTTGCTCTTCTCTGACACACAAGAGAGCCACTCTGTGCTCTGCGCTAGGTGCACTTGAGCTATTTCAACACACAGCTGGATGTGAAGGATTTAAGGCTCCACATTTCCAGGTGACATTCATCGATTGGTCTGTGATCCTACTTTTTGGATCGTTCCTGTTGAGTTGTAGCTCCGGCGGTTTAAGCGCCTGGCGTGTGTTTATGCTCTCTCGGCAGAGGCTCCACAGGCGGCTGCCGCTGTCCGCGGAGGAGCTGGACGACGTGTTTGATTCCCTGGATACAAGCCGCACTGGCTACCTCACGCTGGAGGCATTCTCCTCCGGATTCAGTAGGTCTCCTGCCGCCAGAGGCCGACCACACGGCTGTTAGTCAATGAAATGTGGTGTCAACTAAGGCATCAGAAAAGTACCTAATGTATTTGATTTTCATGGGAAGCGGGAAGAGTTTGAGGTCTATAAATGCAGCCTAAAGGTGTGATGATTGTAGCTCATGCTGAAATGTAACAACTATTCATAAGGTCAATAACTTCACTCAGTAATGTCAGTTACGCAACTTCTCTATAAAGTTTGCAAACATTGGCCAACGTAAGCTGCTTTGCATACCAGACCAAGTAAGGCTGCAGGGTGCATTGGATCAAGCGTTGGTGCCATTTTTAATGTAGATAAGGGTATTAACCCCGCCCCCCATCCCCTTCCCAGAGTTAGAATGTCTTACTTCAACATACGTTCCACATGTGCACTCGTGTGTGTCGTCGTACCTCAGGTCAATTCCTGCACGGCCGCAGGATCTCTGTGGCCGATGCCCAAGTTCCAAATCGGGGGCCCGGCCCCGCCGTCGGGGCGAAGGAGGCCCTTTATCAGAGCCAATGGGAAGCCAAGCTGTCCGGGGTGGAAGATGAGGAGGAGGAGGGGCACTTCTGTATGCTGCTGGAGAGCCTGGGGGCCGGCAATGTGTTTGAGGAGTGAGTGTAATCACTCCAAATCCTTTTCTGCACATTTCTTCTTTTTTTTTTTTTTTTTGGTGTGTGACTTTGGTAATCCGTATTTGACACCCTGAGGTGGGCTTTGATTTGACTAATCCCCCCCAACCCCCATCTTTCTGTTCCGTCTCCCCAGTGTGGGCGCGGTGCGCAACCTGTGGGCTCAGCTCAGACGGGATGAGCCTCACCTCTTGTCCAATTTCGAGGAGTTCCTGGCCAGAGTCACGCACCAGATAAAAGACGCCCACAAGGAGAAGAAGGAGATGGAGAGCGCCCTGCAGAGGTAGTGTCACAGGACAGGACTCTAGGACTACAAGAAGTGACTATTAGTACAAATGTAGGGTTTTACTCATTGAGTATTGGTTCCCACTACTTAGTTATATACCATGTAAAGAAAATATGCTCGCCTGTGTGTTTGTTTTACTTCCTAATTACTGGGCAAAGTGTTTGCATGGAATTATGTCTAATTCTCTGTGGAACAACCCCTTTTATCCGTGTCGAATGACCACAGATCTGGAGGTGTGCTCTCAAGTCAGACCACCTTCTGCTGTTGCTGAACATAAACACATAAACACTATGCATGAAGGGACACAAAGGGCTGTAAGAAGTATCACACACATGCCTCTGTACACACAACGTCATAACTGGCTACATTAGTTAATATGCGGCAGAAAGGTGCACACAAACGGTAATATTAATATTATGTATAACGGTTGAGGGAAAGAAGGAAAAAAGTAAATAATTTAATGAGGTGATTCATAATTCAGTGATAATAATCACTGAATTATTAATGAATTATTAACAAGTGTTTCCATTGCTTATGAATGTTGTTTCTTTAAGTGTGTGGCATTAGCTCGCCCACACACATACCAAAGATGCATCTTTTGAATGCTTTTCATCCATTTGTTTGATGTGTTAAGCCGTTCGTAAAGTGCATTGGCAGTTCTCCCCTGGCGCCGCAAAGCCCCCCCCTCTCACCCGGCAGCTAGTTAAACCTCTGGACTTCACTAATTGGCTGCTTGGGTCTTAGGAATTGTCAACGGGAATGTAAATACCACTCGGTATTCTTTTGAAAAGGAAGCTCTGCTGCTGCATGCATCGGCAGACGCGGCCTTTAAGCTCGACCGAGACAACAATGCCGTTCAGTTTCTTGATGTTATATCATGTCATACTGCATAAATTTAAATCATCTCACTATTAACCTCAAACGCAACGTCTGCGCCCCGACCCTCTGTGCAGGAAGGCTGCAACGCACGACAGCGAGATCCGTTACTTGTACGAAGAGATGGAGGCGCAGATCAAAAACGAGAAGGACAGGCTGGTCCTAAAGGTGCGGGACACAAAACCTACGCGGGCAACGGCACTTGTACCAACCCAAAGAGCAACAGCATAGTGATTTGGACTTTCTTTTTCCTCTGACCGCGCAGGACGCCGAGCGTCTGCAGGTGCTCAGCCACGACCTGGAGCATCAACTGTCCTCCAAGGAGAAAGAGCTGGAGCATCTGTTCCAGAAGCAGAAACGGGTTTGTGGATATACTCATCACTTCTCGTGACTCGTGGTTAAATGCAAAAACATCCCTTTTTGATTGCCCCCATGTTTACTGAGGCGGGGTTGGTGCAACTCCTGCAAAGCAACGCAGTTTGGAGACTGTTATTGCACTTCACTTAGACTGTGTTAACCCTTCGCTCTGGAGGTGTTAGACCAGCAACCACACGGTTCCGCTTCCACCGTAGACATACTTCCCCCTCCTCTCCCCCGTCTCCCCCCCCCAGCTAGAACTCCAGTGCCACGAGCTCAACAGCGAGAAGCAGGAGAGCAACGTGGAGAACGTCAAGCTGAAGGTGACCAACGAGGAGCTGTGCCGGGCGCTGGAGAGCACCAGCCAGGAGCTGGGGCTGGCTCAGGAACAGCTGGCCATGCTGCAGGAGCAGGCCGCCTGCCTGCAGCAGGAGAAAGAGATGTGGGTGCACGCGGCAAACTCTCTCCCTCACACACACACACACACCTGTGCTTCTGCATAACATCGAGTTTGTCTTGTTTCAGGGAAATGTACAGAGTGACCGAGGGACTGCAGAGAGAGAAGCAAAGTCTCCAGAAGCAGCTCGACCTGCTCAGGTGTGACATCCCACGAAAACGACTAACGTTGAGCATCCAATTTAGTCGCGATTGGCAAACCTCCCAAATCTGGGCGGCGAAGTTAAAGCAACTGTCGTCGTGCTTTTCAGTGCGTATCCTCGTTTCCATCCGTGTCGTTATTTTCTCTTTTTCAATTTTCCCAGAGAGATGAACAAGCATTTAAAAGACGAACGAGACATATGCTGCGGTGTAGTGAGTAAACGTTTCATTTCACCATCTATCATGGTGTCACCTGATTAATAGTACCTTTCTAACACAAACATACCCTAAAACCTTTGTTTAAATAAGCCCCGGAACTCACTCAGAAAGAAGCAAAAGCAGAGGACAGGCCTCGCCAATCTATTCGATGACAGCAGCCAGCCAGTAAAAAGGTGATTCATTTTTATTCCGGATACTCCTATCCGACCAGTTCCTGTGTTTCCACCTCGGTTTAATGTAAAAAGTGTAGAGGAGAAACAGAGGATATCTGATTCTTTAATCCCCAGCGTTTACTTTATTGTTTAGATTAGACTTAAAAATCAATCATTTGACTGCTTTGGCCTCCAGATGTCCCTCCCAGTCAAGTGAATTGACCCCGTTTATCCTCTGTTTCTCCTGTTTCTTAAAGAGCCCCACTGTTGGTGGACGGGTCCTACCAGTCTCTGGAGGCCCTGCCCATAGAGCACCTTCAAATCGTCTTTGTTGCTCCCTCTTCGTGTAGTGATGATGACACCCCCGTTGCCGCCCCCTTCTCTTCCTCCTCCTCCATCACCACCGCCACTACCACCACCGCCGCCACCGAAACCACCCCCGTTAGCACCCCTGCATGTCAACAACGCCCCGCGGCGAAGAAAAACACTGGATCAGCCAACGGCTACGCCAACCCCACCCATTCCAAAGCGCACGACGTGAAGCCGAAGGCCAAGAAATCCGCCGGAAAGATGGCCGCCACCAAGAGAGTGACGGCGAGAGACAGAGACCGAGCGAAGAGAGTGGAAATGAAGAGGAAGACTGGGGCGGAGGAGGAGGTCCTGGACGCCCCTCCGGACGGGTGGCCCCTACGTCGGGTAATCTCCATCGAGGAGGACCACCTGCCCCACCTGCTCCAAGGGGGGCCGCAACCGCTACTGCACCAGCTCAGCGAGGAGGACGACGAGATGGCCGATGAGGGGGAAGCTCAGAGTGACCTTGAAGGCAGCGTTGTCTCGGCGGTAGACCGGTCCGCCGCCCCACCCTCGAGGCCCGTGCCCCTGTCTGCAGAAGCCCCCCCAGCCAGGAAGTCCCGTGTTAAAAAGGCGCCCATGTCCCCTCGAGGACAACCGGTGGGCAAGGAGACCCAGCGAGTACGTGCACAGCTCCGGAGTTCCCACTATGTTTTTGATGTAATGGACCGGATTAACCTGTCTCTCTGCTCTCCCTCGCGTTTCTTTTCCCGCTTCAGAACACGAGAGAAGCGGCGCCGTTCGCCCCGGACCGACTATTCAAAGTGGTGCTGGTCGGGAACTCAAGCGTAGGCAAGACATCCCTGCTGCGCTCCTTCTGTGAGGGCCGCTTCCACCCTTCCACCACCGCCACCGTCGGTGAGAAGAGAAACATCGTGATGACGTTGCGTGGCATGTGTCGAGGAGGGATAGAGGGTGGAGGGGGGGCGCGGGGGGAGCTCTGTTTGTGGATGCTAGTCCAGGAGACCGGAGCGTGACTTGGCGTCACATGGAAGGGCTTGTGAAGTCACCCTGCCCCTCTGAGAGGCCTGGCACGCATTGTACTGCAGATTATGTCACTGGTGATTCATTTTTCTCCTGGCTTTCATCTTCCCCCCCACCCACCCACCTCATCTCCCTCCTCTGGAATGAGGCACAGTTGGTGTCACGCCTCGCGGGACTCCCCCTAGTGGCCGCCTTTGTCTTTGTTGCTCTGTCACAATTTTTTATTTGCTTATTTGTTCTACTAAGAAAGGTATAGGGCATCCTGGTTGTTCAATTGCATCAACCTCTGTTGTTTAGGTGTTGACTACAGTGTGAAGACACTAACGCTGGACAACATGCAGGTGGCCATGCAGCTGTGGGACACGGCGGGTCAAGAGAGGTGAGAGGTTTTAGATACAAAGGAAACCGTTTTCATCGCAAACATGACTTGAATTTGAGAAAATAAAATCAAAATCAACATATGATTTGTAGATGATTTCTAGAGAAAGTATGAGTTGGGAATATAAGCTTTAAATAAGTATGTTAATAAGCACTACTACAAGTGTACATTTCCCCCTAACGACATTGCAAGGCAACACCTATGAGTGTATAATTAGTGTAGTATTTGTTGTATTATGAAGTATATTTCATGTTTAATGTTCCTGAAGCGGGTGTGTTCAGTTTTCATCCCTTTCTTTCACACAGGTACCGAAGCATAACCAAGCAGTTCTTTCGCAAGGCCGACGGCGTGGTGGTGATGTATGACGTCACTGTGGAGGAGAGCTACAGAGACGTGCAACCTTGGCTCAGCAATGTCAAGGTCTGACCTTTGACCCAAAGTTTTGTCCTCCTTCAGTGGTTCACACATGTTTATTATCCATAGATTAAGCTAATACCTCCAAGCTGGATTTCTGTTTTCCTACAGCGACATCTAAAAGTGTCTATTTTGATACCCACTCTTTTTCAGGAAGCGGCAGGAGAAGGGATTCCCGTCCTCCTTTTGGGCAACAAAATGGACATGGACAGAAAGCGGGAGGTGTCCTTCAAAGAAGCGGAGCGCCTCGCTCGCGTGAGTTTCATCCGAAGCCGGTTGGATGGTTTTGTTTTTACGCCGCTCAAGATCACAATTCTAATGTGAAAATGACGACCCCCTGTGCAGGAAAACAAGGTGATGTTCTTTGAAGTCAGTGCCTACACTGCCAAGAATGTGACGGAGTCCCTCACACACCTGGCCAGGTGAGATCAAATCTGCTACGTGTGTCAAACAAGGCTAGCTGCCATGGAACAAACCCCACTAACTGCACGATGAGAGGACTCCCGGCCCTTTGTGAGGAGAGTGCCGGCGGATCATGCGGTGTGCTCTTCTGTCTTCACTCAGGGTGCTAATGGAGCAGGAGGACAGGGTGAGAGATGCGACGGTCCTCCTGAGCGCTCTGCCCGTAAAGAAGAAAGCCTGCTGCAAGTGAAGTGCAAATTCAATTTACTTAAGTGTCAGCTCGCTGATTGCTTGCGCTTCATCGAGGGCCGCGTAGCCCGTTTTAACGTGAACATTTCTGAGGGGTGTGAATGGTGAGGCTCAGAGGGAGAGCTCACCTAAAGCAAAACACCAGTTCCTGTACACAATTCTCTGTGTCAAAAAGTGTTGCGTATAAGATTAAAAATAGAAACTTATTCTGTTTAATGACCGTAGAGATAAATCTTATCTACAGTTTTCTTTCATGAAAGAAGGCTAGCTTGTTAGTTAGACTTGCTAGCTAGAAGTGTTAATTACCAATGTATTTCATTTGTGTATGTTAATGTAGTTGTAATTTATATTTAAGCTTAAACCTAACTGAATTATTTGGACTTAAAATAGCTGTGTAAATGAAAATATACATTTTATTCATCATCGTTGTCCACGTATTTTTCCTTTTTTTTTCTTCTTTTTCTTACATATTTTTTGTCTAATCAAAAGTGGTACATGACATATTGCATCTGTGTTTGTTGTTCTGAGGCATTGTTCCGTTTTATTCTGGCTCCAAAGCACGTTTGTTCTTAATTATCCTCAATTAAAGACTTAAATTACATTTCATTTTTATTTCACTCCTTTCCGATATTGATGAAGCAAAACACGGCAATAATGAATAACAAGTAAAACGCTTAATTTACGGCACTAAACAATTACACATTGCACAATACAGTTCAACAAATGACTAAAAAAACAGATGACTGCAGTGACGCTCTCAACTTCACGCCGGTCGATGCGTTTCATTTAGCTGCACTAACAATTAGACTCATTTATACTCAAATCTAACATAATTTCCGCAAATTATCGCCAGAGGAAAAAAAAAATCAAGTTCATTTAGGATGTTACATTCGACGATGTGCCCGGATCGAGTTACATTGCAGCTGATGGACCCAGTTGCTGATCGATATTTGCGTATTCTGATGACATCACGAGGGTGCTGGCATGATGGCCTCCAATCGGATGCGTGTGGTTGCTCCCTCGCCGGCCTGTTGTAGTGCTGGCGCCGCCTCCTAACGCATTTTATAGTCGTGGGAAATGGCGGCCTCGCAAAGTTGTCCTTTAAAGTCGAGCTCCAGGGTGAACTCGAGGTCGCGCTGCAGAGGAGTAGAACGGTTTTAATTGATTTAATTAGGATTCATGACAAAAAGGTAACCTTGAAAATGCAGTGGTGGGATTCAACATTCTCTCCGTATTTCCTTCTTCTACTGCCGTTATTTTGAGAGGAAAATATACCTTTTAACTCGGCTACTTTTATGCTGCTACTCATCTTCTCGAATCTAAATGAAGCCGTTGCATAACGGTCTGAGATTGCATTCTCTTTTTATTTTATTCCATGAGTCTTACCGCATTCTTCTCGTTGGGCCTGACAGCAATACTCCCAAAAATCTCCTCTCCCTTCTTGACAGTTAAGTAGTCCTCCAAGTAAAACACGGTCTGCTTCCAGTGTGTGCTGGCAGCATCCGGGGCTGAGACGGAGGACAGGAAGGGACATTGTGTGCACCAGGGAACAAGAGAAAGGCGTCAGGAGGTTAAAAAAGAAACCCGTAAAGGAGAGAGAGAGAGAGAGAGAGAGAGAGGTTCAGGGTGAGCGTGAGAACATGCGTATATGATAAAATAAAATAAAAAGGGACACTCGGTTCCCTTGGGCACGTCAGCGTGGAAGAAAATGTGGAAAGCAGAGCACCTGAAAGTGGCTCACCAAGTGGGAGGAATACAGAGGCTGAACTCCTTCAGTGACGCTGAGCCTCGGGCCCAACAGACTTGGCCAAACATAGAACCTCCTCGACACGACATTATGTAAGCGCTGGATGCGCGAACGTATCAACACCGGGTTACATAACAGCATAATGCAACTATCTTTAGTCGGAGAGCGATAGCTTCTATTTAATGGATGCACATTTACTTCTTCAGTGTGCTTGTTCTACTCACCAGTGGAGAAGCCGGTCTTCTTGTGACACTTGGTGAACTCGATGTTGAAGTAGGTCACCAGGCCGTGGACGTAATCGTTGCGCTGGATCTGCAGACAGAAGGCCGACGTAAAGGACAGGTCCTCTGGCTTCACCGTGTAGATGTCCACTTCCTGCACGGAGAGAGAGGAGAGGGTGGGTGGGTGGGGGGGGGGGGGGGGGCGAGGCCGTCACTCACTCTGCTTTCGGTTGCCAGGACGTCTTTCAAGAGGTCGCTTCTTTTTTTTTTTTGAAATTCACGACGCATCCTGTCCTGGGTAAAACATTGTGTACCGGCATTGACACACGCAACGTGTCCCCCCCTCCCTCCTCCCTCCACCCTCCACACTCCGCCGTCTATCGCACGCGTTCAGTACACGGATATGTCAATGCTCGTTGGAGTGTTCAACATAATTATTGTGCGTGTGCGTGCGGGCGCCTCTGTGTGAAAGCCCCCAGGTTGAATCACGGCTGGCAAACGAAAGCGTGTTCACAGTACACATGCTGTGTGGGTGTCCTCCCGCAAGTCTGCAAAGGAGGGAGGCTGTCACTGTGTGTGTGTGTGTGTTGGCTTGGGTCTAAATCAAGCACTGCCTCGCGAATATGGCCGCAAATTTAAGTATCCCATTTCAAAATAGGAGTTGAGACGGCAAAGGATGTACTGTGGACGAGGGAGGGGGTTAATTCCCCAATCGGGGAATTAATCGCTCGGCCGTGTGGCGTCAGCGTGGCAGATTGTGATTTAACGCCTCGTCCTTTCCAATGCCGCCAGGCCGGTTTCACATACAGCAACTTGTGGGAAGAGAGAAAAGAAAAATATACCCCTTGGGGGAGGTTGGGGGGGGGGACATTAACTATAGCATGTGAGGAATGAGTGGCAGTTTGAATTAAGATGAGGTGAGGTGTCTGGCGGCAGGGAGGGGTGAAAAGGCATAAACGCAAAATAGATGGGACACTTTCAGAGCGGCCATTTCATTATTGAACTGCTCGGTGCCCACATGAGTCCGTTTAATTCCCTCCGGCGACTCAATGCCTTATTTGACTAGAGTGAGACCCCCTCCCCGCCCCCCCCTAACCCCCACCCTCGCTTATTCTACTGAGGCATGTCATTGCTTAAATCGAAGAATGTGAGGGCAGATAAAGGGTAAGAAGAAGCGGTCAAGAAAGGAACGAGTGAGACAACGATATGATAAGATGAAAAAGATATAAATCAGAGGACGTTTTTTAGTGAAAGAGACAAAAGCATTGATATGAAAGGTAGACGGGATAAACAAAACAAAAAAAGCCATCACCTCCCTCTCGTCCTCTGTTTAACTGTGTGATAAAACTGATGATCGATCGACCGTCTGCGATTTCTTTTAGGACGCGTGTAGTTGGGTAGCAAAAGATTTAAAAAAAGACATGGACTCACCTTTAGGAGACAGGCGTTGGTCACCACCTGCTTTTGATCCACCACGTCCACCAGAGGCTCTTTGATGGCCACATTGCGAATGCAGCTCATGTCGAACCCGTACACGTTTTCCCACCCTGTGCAAACACAAGCGGCGTCCACGTCACTACACATGCAGAGAGTAAATTTGAGTTTTGTGTAATTTTTTTCGGTTGACTTTTTATCCACCAGCCAAACTCTGTAGCAGGAAAGAACGGTCCTCCGCCCTCGCTGTCTCTCTGTCTATCCAGTGGGGACAGACGTGGCCCTCTGAAAATAGACGAAGCCTCCTCCACTATGTCTGGCTTTTTTCATAATATAATTTGGGCTGAAATCACACCGAGCAGGCATTGCCCGCCCCCCCCTCCTTTTCCTTCGGTCCGTCCACCCAGCCTTGCTTTGAACAGAGGGCCAAACACTCAGCGATGAGAAGGTGGAATATGCCACCGATGCAATGGGAAACTAAGAATAAGATCGCTAGGGTTCGGGTACATTTCATTGTTTTGGCCATTATGTAAACAGAGGAACCTTTATGCGGGAAGGAGAAGGCCACCTGTGCAGTGAAAGGATCTCAGCAGGTCTTACTGACCCGATGCCTTGGTACGAGTTTGAGTGGCACCTTTATTATTGGTGCTTTGAGCTGGATCACAATGTTAAGCCCAGCACTCTCGCTGGGATAGAATATTAGGACACATACCGGGAGTTTAAGTAAGGCATTCATCAACGGTTAACACAACCTTTTTCGTTTTAGCAAACTTTAACTCTGCTAAATAACTTGACATTTGGACCACTTGTAGAAGAGTGTAAACTAATAAGCAGCTTAATGTCTGTTAACCAGGATCGATTTATTTATATGTTATTAACATTTCAAACTCAAACCTGATGGATTGTTCTGCCGTGGATACTTTTTATTATGAATAACTGCTCACCCGATAGCTCATTGAAGCGTGACAACCACATGACCTTTTAGTAATGACTTCCTCTGTTTTTTTTCCTAAACCTTGAAGGTACAGCTCTTAAACAATGGCTTATTTGAAAGTGAAACCATAAGGTTCATCTGCACGGCGGCCATTTATAATACACAGCTTAAAGGGAGACCGAGAGAGAAAAATGCAAACCTTTCATAATTACTCACAATGTATCTTGAATTCTTTGTACTGCCTGTCTTCAATGGCTACCACGTAAAGAGCTGCTCTGTCGGGGAACATCAGGCCTCCAGGTTTCTGAAAACAAAAAAAGCTTCCAGTTTTAATGCATGCACACACACACGCACACACACACACACAAATGCACACACACAAACACTAAAAGGCCATCCATCACCTTTATTGGTGGCACATCTGTAGTACACAATGGCGTTTTTCATGTATGACTTGAGCACAAAAGGGTACTGTCAAGCATCTACTTCATCACACTCTTGTGTGTTTATGTGTCCTAACGCCTTACTAGTCCAGCCAGCTAGACACACACACAGACACACAAACACACACACACACACACACACACACACACACACACACTAAATCCAGCCTCCAGCAGCATCATCATCATACCAGCCACTTGTCCCTGGCGAAGATGACGGTGTTGAGCATGGACTCGTAGAAGAGGCAATAGCCCATCCACTCCGAGATGATAATGTCCACCTTTTCCACAGGGAGCTCCACCTCCTCCACCTTGCCCTTGAAGATGGTTATGACTGCAAGGTGTACAGCAGGCAACCAATTACCACACCGGCATATTCATCAAAGTAATGCAGGACAACAGCTCTATACTCAGATTTGGGATTTCTGTAAATTTGTATGGCTTAATTACTACGCTCTATGCACGTCTTTGTGCTTCTGGCATGAATTTGTCTTGTTTTTTACTGTGTCTAATTTCAACCTTGATATAAAGATACTAGGAGATTCATTTCTAAAAGAAACAACAATAGATAGACAAAATAAAAAACCAAACCAGCCTGATGTCAAATATGCAGTTTGTGAAACCGGCCATCTGTTGGCGGTCCTGAAGCTATTGGGGGGGCGGGGGCCTTAAACAATAGTAATCAGCGACACTGAGGGAACTCTGATTGATGGCAGTTTATTTGACATCAGAGGCAAGCTGCCAGTTAACAATCACAACTGTGACTAACACTGTTAGTGACAGAATAATGAGGGAAATATACAAATTCTTCACGCCACCCATAATCCAGACTCCATCAGGGCGGTTCTGCATTCCGACAGAGGTATGACAAATATAGCAGTAATGAGGAAACCCTTCTACTTACCATGGTGTAGGTGATTTGACTTGATGATCTTCTCTGAGTATTCGGATATGCTTGAACATTCAATCTGTAGGCACAAGGGCAAAAACCACAGAGGTGAACTGTTGCGTGCGTGCGGCAAGAGCTATAAAGTTTGTTGGTTCATATTCTAGCAACAGGCACTCTTCATCATCTATTAATATTTCCTATGAAATATTCTCATTAGTCCTAAATAAAATATAAATATATCCACTATTTTTCCTCCCTATAAACAAATATCGGAAGGACACATTCTATCAAACCCTACCAATCAATACAAACACCAATGTCTCTGATCTGTGATTCTGTGCAGCATGAAAACCTAAATTCTGCTCTCCATCCATAGGTGTAACGCACTATATGAAAGTGTGGGAGACACTACCGGCAATATTTAACCTCTGTCGAGGCAAGAAAGATGTCTCTTTTTTGCGATTTATTAACGGAGCAGAAGGAGCTGGCCCTGAAGAGGAATTTGTTCATTTTTAAACAGAGAAGAAAGGGCTCCGGGTGAGAACTAATGTGACAGCAGAGACAGATGTGACATAAATTTGGACAATGAAAAGTTGGGAGGATTCTCTCTCTCATTAATTTTTAACAGCAGGACCTGCTGGATGATTCCAACGACGACTAGAAACTACAAAGAAAATATCTCTTTGTGACTAAGAAAGGTGTATCTATCCGTCTCACCCCATACACGTGTTTGGCGCCGGCATTGGCGGCAAACATACAGAGGATCCCGGTGCCGCTGCCAACATCCAGGACAATTTTGTCTTTGAACACATGCTTGTTGTGGTACATGGCGTTCCGGTAGGTCAGCGTCCGCACCTCGTCCTTCAGCATCTCCTGTTTGAATTAAAGAGATTGAACAGAGCTCATAGCTGTGGGCTGATAAATAAACCAATGGAGCGTCAACAATCAACTGGCATTATAAGAATAATGTCATTAATAATAGTGCATAATGAGCATACAAATGTTCACACATGTTCTTGTATAATGAGGTAGAAAAAGGCGGTATGTAGGCCAAAAGCCTCAGTGACAGCTTCTTGAAATAGAGTAAAACACAAAGCCTCTGGGGACGGCCTGATATCCGTCTCCCTTAGCCCTTTCACACATCCCACTTTGTCTTTGCACTCCTCTATTCAGGGCGCACTCCTTGTCTGCAAGCAGACAAAATCTGCCCCACATGCTAAATATGGACAGTATTTAAAAAAAGGTCGGTGACGTCCTAAAACCTTTCCACTCCTTCACAGAACCATGTCATGTGCTAGGTAGTTTGCTAGGTTATGCAATTTTACTTTGAGGTTCATTTTCTGTCAAAACAGATAAAGATTCTATTAATTTGTGGAAAAATCTACATGGGTTACAATTATCCCATATATGGTTTCTATAGTTATAGCTGCAATGGTGTTAGACATCTGGTGCCGTTCCTTTTCCCACACATAACAAGTTGCCCTGCAGCAGCATTGCCTGCCTACCTCGTGGATGCCAAAGTGGGCATAAGAGTCAAAGTAGTAGTCCCTTGATGTCATTTCCTCCGGGCTGATGAATTCGGAAGTCTTGCTGCGACCAGGACAGGTGGCCAGGGCGGCTACATGAGGCGTGCGGGGGATGCAGGGCACATGGTGGGTTGTAGGCACTGGTTTAGGCAGTCGGGCGGGCTGGTCAGACTGAGAGAGGGGGGACGTGACAGGCTGTTGCCGCTGTTAGGGGAGAAGACAGAAGCACAGACCCGAAAAGGGCGAAATTTTGTGTTTCAACTTTCAGGGCAGTAATGAGTGAAACGGCAAAGGGTTTGAGTAGCGTACAGTTTGGGTCTGACAAAAAAGGAAATTCATTAAATAAGCTGTCGGGAATCTGCACGTAGAGTCTTCGACACAGACACGGAGACTAGGGGGGAAAGAGCCGGTAAAAAGATGCCGCTTCCGTTTCAGCACCAAGGACAGCGGACACCGCCGCGTTCAAAGCGTCCGAGCACGGCAGGCTGACCGTTTAAGCCCGACTACATCATCATCATCATCACTATCACAATCCCACTATCGATTTACTGGGTTCACCCGGAACACCTGCAACGCGCAAACGTTTCGCTCGCGCGCCGGCGTGATGCAACGTTGCATCCAAAAAGCGACGGCGAGAATAAAACAAAAGACGTGCACGATAATTCGCACATATCATAGTGAAATCTGCCGTCCCATACAAATAAGCATCGTGACATTGTCCGCGGTCCCGCTATTTTCCGGGTGCAAGAAACCACACGAGGTCCCCTACCTCCGAGCTGTCCGCCTCCGCCATCTTCCGCCGTAGCAGCAAACAACGCGACGAATGCCTCAGTCCCATGAGAGCCGGCGAGATTTTAGCCACAACTCTTCAAAGTGTAGAAATGTGCACAGAAACGTGTAAAATTGTATGAATACGAGGGACACTAAGCCACCATGGTTGTAATACACGTACAATTTAAAGGCAATAAAGGGCGCGGAGGCAATGCTTGGTATCACCAAATCAAGTGTAGAAAAGTTGTTGAGTGGATTTGGCGCCGGGTGAAACGTACAGCGATCCATACAATAAATGGAGATGGACGGGAAAAGGCGCCTGTTGGCCGGAAGGTCTCTGCTGCTACTAAAAGGTTGCTGGTTTGATCCCAGCAGGAGTCCTTGTGTCCAGGGCGCCCCGTTGGGAAGAAGTCCTCGTGCTAGACACTGCGGGCATACCTGCTATCTCATTCTTAAAAATACCTGGATAAAACTACTCCGGGAAATGGAAACTCCCCCCACGAACAAAAATAACCCTGAAAAACACACGTCTGGAACCACAAAACCCGTCTTGTCCTGTACTTCTGCTTCGAGTGCGCTGCGGAAAGTCCTTTGCGTAATCCCGATGGTTTATGGGTTTTTTTTTTTCCAGAGAGAAAGTTAAAAGTAAAAAAAACCGTTCCCGCGGCTGACATGAAATGAATCACGAAGATTCCCCGAACCCACCATCCCCCCTCCCCCGAACAAAATAAGAGGTGTAGCCTGCTTCCCAGGGAGAGATGCCTCCTTACAGCAGACTTTTCCACGGAGGAAGGAATCATCAGCATCATCACATCGCGGATCAACCAATGAGGCCCTGAGCCGCTCGCTTATGTAACACATGTATGGTGCATCTTTTTGTGTTGTGTAAACGTACGATGTGTTCAATTACTACTTTATTGTACTACTAAATAAAGTGCTTATTGTGACATGTTGCGGATTACTAGACATGCACCGTGTGTGCAGTTTATTGCACTGACAATATGTTGAAATTTCATGATGATACAGATTGAGGGCTTAACGCACACCTACCATCTCTTTCCATCTTTCCATTCTCTTTCCATTTTACAAAGAGAAAAGGTATGAATACCCTCGTCTTTAATGGGAGCGTGAAATGACTAAGTTCTGACTAAATAGGCAGATGCATGAATACCATTTTAAATTCACACAATATGAAGAAATTATATTCAAACAACCTTCCACCTGGAAAATGTAGAAAATACAGTATCTTCTGGATGTTAGACTTCCATTCTCTACTCAGCACACTGTATCATCGCATGTCTTCTTCATTAGTCTAATGACTCGCTCGTTTCACGCTGTGACCAAATATTCTGTATAAATAACTGCAAATGATCACACGATTTTTGTCACTAAATAAAATGGGCTTCTGTCCCATTAATGCAATAATAATATCATGAAAAAACACCAGGTTTGAGTCACAGTCGTGGATGAGCTCCATCAGGAGTGCTTAAGAACATCGACCCACGCGTCACACTCAAGGATGATGTGTGCCTCTAACACACAGACACACACAATCAGCGTGGGGGTGGGAGTGAAAGCTGTGGGCAGACTTGTATTGATTGACTTTTTTTTATTTCATTCAGTAAGTAACATCGGCCCCCTCACAGCCACGAGGAGTCCGGGACTCACAGAGATGGATGTTGTAGCGGCGGGGTCAGAGGTTAGACCTTGATGTCACAAGTCCATGCAAATCCCATGACGTCAAAATTGTCTTTGTGCTCTTGAAATGTGTAACGAACGGCACATTATTAGCTACTCACGGGGGTTACGATGAAGGTTTGTAAAGGCCTCCTTGTGGAAAAAAAATGCAGTATGTCTACAAAGGTTCTTAGAAAAATGAATATTGTCACAGATCTTACAGGTAGAAGTGAAATGACAAAAGGATGAAGGTGTTTAGTTTATTCTGCCTTAATGAAGCAAATGCACAAAAGTCAAGTTAAATTACAAGACAAACGTTTTTACCCACTAGACCCTCCCACAGTATTGTCACTTTTTAAAAGTCTTGAAGTATACATCGTATGTCATGATTTAAATTATATCAAACAAAACAATGTCTTTATAAAAAAGAAAGAAAAACACATCATTATACTTTTACATTGATTACTTTAATGTGTGACAATAATAATAATAATATGAGATCAGATCACTGCAACAATAGTATCATTATTTTATATACACATAAGAAAATTGCACCGTAGACAAAGACTCACTTTTGTTAATAGCTTTATATCCTGCCATGGGCCGAAAACATTTAGAATGTGTTTTTAATCCTGTGAGCCACATCAATGTTTATTTGTCTGTGGTCTTTAAAACACCTCAGTCCATTTGAGGTACCGGGGTTAGAACGAACAGGCCTTCAGCCGTCTTGTTAAAATCAAAGAATGGATACAGTTTCTCTGTAAAGTTGCAGCCAGTGAAAGAATGTATGTGTGATTTAGTATTTGCATCGAAGAAAGAAACCTCTCTTTTGTCGTAGTCCACAAAGATGCCCACCTTCTGAGGCTTTTCTTTCGGTGTTAATTCAGTACGGGGTGATGTAAATGCGAAATATTTTCCTCCAACAAGCCCAATAGGCCAAGCACCATTTTCTTCTGTCAGAGCCTTATTTCCCAGTCCAGCCACAGACTCTCGGACCACTCCGACAATCCACGCAGTATTTCCTTCCACTTGCACCTCGTAGTAAAACTTCCCTGTTGTGAACCCCTCCTTAGCCAAGACATCTGCTATTCTCCCTCGACCAAAAGTATTTGTTGTTCTTAGACCAAAAGATGGGATCTGCACTTTGTCTGCAATTCTCACTTGTTTTCTGTCCTCACTTATGACAAGCGAAGGGGATGCCGTGCCGGGATCGAAAGTCAAATGTACTGCGTGTTCTCTCATTCTCTGCCTTTTGTTCTCAGGAAGCTCCTCAATTATTTCCTCAACTCTCTGCTTCAACTCAGTCACAGTGCTTCTCACCGCCTGGAAGGACGGATCGCTGTGAACCCAGACGTTGGCGTATTCGCCGTCTGGAGGACGGCACAGGTCCGGGAAGCTCTGGAGAAAATAATGGCGATCCTTAAACTGCGACAGCCGTTCCAGCTGTTTGCTTCTGCTCGTGAGGTCTGCGACCTCCATCCTCAGTTCTCCGATAAGATCTTCGGCCTTCTGCTTCGTCTTTCTGTGACTCTCCTCAATCGCCGCGACAACCTCGGCCTGGCTGCGCTGGACAGAGCGCAGCAAGTCTTGGAAGACCTGCACGCTGGCTTCTTTCTCTTTCTCGGCTCCCGTTTGACTGACGTCAATGGACCTTTCGATCTCGACTATGCTCTTGCACCGCAACAGCGCCATTTTTTGGATATTTGACTTGGTCTCGTTTACTTTTGCCATCTTTGCTTCGTATTCTTCGTCGAGCGAGACAACCTTGTGGCTCTCGTGATCGGCTGTGAGACACGAGGCGCAAATGAAGGCCCGGTCAGTCCTGCAGTACAGCTCTGTGATCTTGCTGTGCGTCTTGCACATTCTGTCATCCAGATTCTTCACGGGGTCCAATACTGTGTGGCCCTTGAGGCCAGCCACTCTCCGATGTGGCTCGAAGTGAGCTTCACAGAAGGACACCAGACATGTCAGACAGGACTTTACGGCGTTTGCCTTCATGTCGGAGCAGATGTCACATAGAACTTCTGCCGGTCCAGGAAGTTGTGGGTCTGGAGTCGAGGCTTTGACTTGGACTAAAGTCTTAAACTCAGCAGCTAACTCTGACACAAACGTGTTGACTTGGAGCTCGGGTCTCAGGGGAAATACCGTTTGGCATAATGGACAGTGGTAAGTGTCGCTTCCTTTCCAATACGTGTGGATGCAGACACTGCAGAAGTTGTGTCCGCACGGCGTTGAGACTGGCTCAGTGAACACATCCAGGCAGACGGAACACAGGAACTTGTCCTCTGACAGCAGACAGCTAGCAGTGGCCATTTCTGGACAAGAAGTAGAACAAATACAATAGCACCAGCAATGGGCTGAATCAACTTTGGAAACTATGAATATCATGTGTGACGCACAAAACAAAAGAAAATGAAAACAGTTGAAGTTGAATATCGGTCTTACCTGTAAAGGAGTTTCCAAGGCAAACAAGACTTTGAAAAACTGTCCGTCAACCGTCTCAGTAAGTTTCGTTTCTTGCGGAAGTTGGTGAAGACTCCTCCTCTGGTTTGGGACTGATCAGTTCCTGGTAAAATATTAACTCTTTGGCTTCCGTTGTTATGAGTGATGGTGGCCACTGTGGAAAATGAAGACATACTCACCATCAGTTCCAAACATCATCTCCAAATTATATTTATTCATGTACAACAAGTCACAGATAAAATCATTTCAGTGTACATAATGAATCATTTTATAAAACATTACTTTAACGATTCTTTGATGAACTATTTTATTGACATTACTGTAATCGAATAAATTAAAAATCGAATCCAAAATTAGAAGGACATTAGCTCCAGAATGAGATCTGAAAGGGTTTTCTGTTCTGAAATTCTAGATAAGAATGGACTTCTCTGCCATCATACCCAAGTGCAGCTAACCTTTTTGTTACCTTCAAGTTCCTGAAATCGAGGTAATCCGAGGTAGTCCTTCTGTCATTTTGAAATTATACATTCTAAATATATATTATTCACCGCAGTCAAAAAAGTTTGAATGTTGTCATTATCATCATTTATTTAGTTACATTTATCGATACTGGAACATGGCTCTTATTCTGAAGTCGTTGCCTAATGGCTCTTACCGTAATGCCTAAAAAGCACTCGCACTACGGAATAACGTGAGGCTGGTTTTAGTATTTTTTAAAGTGGTTTCACGGGCTGCTTAAAAAAACCCTAGCGATTTAGTTTTAAAGCAAAAATGCACGGTATACATCCTGTTATGTAGTCGTACGTCAGCTCTCTAGAAAAAAACTTTTCATCTTACCTTTTCATTTTCTCTTATTCAAACCCGGTCAGGTCTTTCAGTTACTTTATTTAGAGGATATGAACCAAAAATGCTTGCATGACTCAATTCATTGTAATCTGTGCATTTTATCTTTGAGGAAATTCCCCAGGGCATTTGTGGTTACACTGTAACCAAGGTTATCTACGGTGGTATTCACCTCGTGGGTGAGTGTAGCGACAGGTTAAAGGACTGTCAGAAATAGGAAACATTTACAAAATAACCCCTATGACAAGATTATTTTTTAGTTTATATAGATTAATAAATATATGTATTTGTGTGTAGGCCTATATGTAGATTTTTTGTCTACTTGTCCATTTTTTGGGATGGAAATAACGTAAGATAGGCATACAGTATGAATACGCATGAACATTGTAATTTATAAATATATTTAATTAGGATAATCTGAAGCAAGTTCGGTTATATTTGTTTCCCTTCTAGATTATTTCACAGTGTGTTAAAAAAAAATACAGCAGGGATATTGAAGTTGGAACATACGAGCGGCCCCCGAAGGCATCACCCACACCAACCTGCCGTCGCGTACACGCTCGTCTTGACAAAACGCCCCCCGTCTGCAACTCTCTGCTATTTAGACGGAGAAAACCACGCGACGAGGAAATTTACCACAAACATTGCTCAGGTGAGTACGTTCTCGGCGAAGAGCGAGTCGACAGCGTTAGTTTCGCCGACGACTAGGTACGTTCCCATCCCGTCTTGGGAAGGACAAACATAAAAATATAAAGGTGACACATAAAGTTAGTCTCAATCATATAAAAGACCCACGTTCGCTTGAGTTATGGGCTGCGGAGGTCTGAGTCCGACAGCTCCGAAGCCCTCGCAGTGGGTGACGTTATCCGACATGGCCAGTGAACCTATCTGGAAGGCAATATGGCCATTTGTAAACCGCTGGTTTAGGCGCTGTGGAATTGCTATAACTTATAAAGCGTGTATTTGCCTTCTGAATTGTTAACGTGCTACTCAACGATCCCTTTTTTTTTTACTTCTATTGACATAGTAGTGAAAAGTTAAACAAATGTGCGAGTCATCCAATATTCTATAGAAAAAGCTGCATACTGGCAAGAAGAAAAAATCCAATGCTAATTTAGTCTGATTAATGGGAAAACGTTATGGTAGTGTTTTTAGATATCTTTGAAGAAAACTAAAAGTCCTTGAGTATATTGGATTATCATCAGACTCCTGCCGGATTATTTATACTACTATGACACCTTTTACACAAACCCTTCATTGGCCATTTCCTTTGCCATTAATTCAACGATATGCTGTTGATTAATTCATAAGTCGAAGTACCTCCCTCCCCGGGCCTTTTTCCATTTACAGAGCTCAGACGGTGCTCAACTCACTCATCGATTCAAAGGTGTATTGTCCGTTGATGCATAATTTAAAGATGTGGTTTATGGATGCACCACGAGGAGATGTGTGATTGTGAACTCGGACGCTGATCACTTACCGAGGAAGACCTGATTGTATTCCGCTAGTTTCTCAAAGTAATCACTGTTAACTTAAGTTGTTACCAACTATTGTGTGATCAGCACTGACCCAACGATCTGTACTTCTCAGAATTGCACTCGCCGAATTGAAGGAAGATGACGGCGGTTTATAAAGACGACCAGGAGGACTGGCTGACTGTGTGTCTCAAGTACCTGCTCTTCGTTTTCAACTTTCTCTTCTGGGTAACTAACAGTTACAAATGTACTCTTCTTTTTTTTCCCTCTCTCTCTTAGCTTCCATCTTCATCTACCTTCCTGCTGAATCGCACCGTGGCATCTACGCCTCCCTTTGTGGTCCTTTTAAATACTGCAGACAAAGAGGAATTAGGGGAAAGAATCCATTTAGAAACGGGGGAAGAGGATTAAGGAGAGCTCTGACTCTTAAATGGCTAAGCTATGGACTCGGCCCAAAGTGAGTCATAGATCACTGAGGGCTTGTCAGTGTTCGGGGGGGAGAAAGAGGGGAGGGGCAGCAGCAGAGTGTCAGACTGCCTCTCCATAGTTTATGATGCCGTAATTTGCTACTGAAAGTGAATGCTCATACAGCTGCTATGCACAGTTTCCAGAGACAGAGACTTGGGGGAACCGCTTGAAGAAAGTATTCAAGCGGTTCCCCCAAGTCTCTGTCTCTGGCTTTGCCTTCAGGCTTTTCTTTAATGCTGATTTCTTAGATGACGATTTTTTTATTGTATTAACATCCACCAGCTTTCCGCCTATTATTAAAAATATTTCATTTACAAAGTAGTGTATACGACATGAATCTTGCAAAGGACAGAGTTGGATTGTATTGGTGCATGCACACTAAATTGGATTCTAAACCGCAGTCAGATTCCCACCGAAGCCCCGGTAGAAACTAAGTAGTTGTTGGTGTGCTTTTGTGAGTTTGTTGATGTTGAACGGGAGGATGAAGGGCAGAGACTCTCTGCGGCATTTCCTCCGCTTCCGCCTTTTTCGAACTGATGACGGGAGCAGATCCCGGGACGCCACCCTGGGTCCGGTATCCAGGATTGTTTGGCAGGAAGTGGTCCTTATGCCCCGACCTGATTCTATTCTTCACGCTTGGCCGCATCTCACTGTTATTCTTGCAATTTCCTTTTTTTGACTCTCGTGCCCCCCCTGTCACCCATTCACCAGCTTTCTCATGTTGTTGCACGTTGCGGCGACTCTAATAGCACTTACTCACATCCTGCCCTGTAAAATCCCATTATTTTCGCCCTCTATTTGACATGACACACTCGGCGCTTTCGCAATATTTCCTTATGTTCGAGCCATCACATCTGCTCAGTCTCCATTTTATAACATATTTCCTTCCGTCTACTACGCAACTGATTTTATGTGTAGCGTCTCTTATCCTATGATTCTAATGCTTACCTTCTCTCTCTCTCCCGTCTCTTGCAGGTGGGTGGGGCAGCTGTTCTGGGTGTAGGCATCTGGACGCTGGCGGAGAAGAGCGACTACTTGAGCCTGCTGGCCTCCAGCACCTTCGTCGTCTCGGCCTACATCCTCATCCTGGCTGGAGGGCTGGTGGTGGTTACGGGCTTCTTGGGCTGCTGCGCTGTCATTCGGGAGCAGAAAAGCTGTCTGTCCACGGTGAGACAGGGGGACCCAGAAGTGTGTGTCTGTGTAGGGGGGGCGGGTTAAATGGGAGTAAGGCCCAAGTGCAGATAATAGTTACTCCTAAATTCCCACGAGGAGGCAGCTGCACAGCAACTTAACTGGGAATGTATTTGATAAGAAAACTTAACCAACTGAGAGAAATCCGATTGCACTGCCTCTTCGAGATGCTGATAGGTATTTTTGTTACCCTACGTAGGGGTAATTCTGTTACCTTGGAGAGGCGAGAACAAACCACAGGTGCCCTGCCACACATGCAGTGTCGGCATTCCAACGAACATCCCTCTACAACAGCCTTTTATTGAAAAGTTCACACATAGATAAGGGTGGAACATACGAGGGCGGGGCTTCACATAATCTCCAACCAGGTGACGAGGTCATATGTCCTACAATGCAGTCATTTACTGTGAGTCACTCAGGGAATCGGCGTGTGACCTTTCTATAGAAAACCGGTGACTTGTCAGAGTCCACAAGGACATTCTATCTAAACAGAGGGATCCACAGATACCTTGATTGATCCGTATCCTGTTTCCCATCTATTAGATTAGTGATTGGATTAATACAAAACTAATGATAGAAAAGCATAATAACCACCCTCCGGGCCCTATCAGATGCTTTCCCGTTTGTCTCCTTGTCTGCGGCACCTAATGTGCTGGGAGTGACGGAGGCGGCCCAGTGACAGTTGACTTGTTTTCATCAGCCGTCGCGAGCGATTTCCAGGAGCAAGAGCCGGCTCATCGGCGAACTGTCCTGATTTGTCGTTTCCCCCCCCCCTCACAGTATTTCTTCTGCCTGCTACTGATCTTCTTGATTGAACTGGTGGCTGGCGTGCTGGCTTACGTTTACTACCAGAGGGTGAGTAGGAAAATATCTTCGTGTTCTTTTGTTCTGGTTAATGGAACACGGCGTGCCATCAGGCCGTGAGGATGTTTTGTTGAGAGAATGTTTGACTAAATCTCTAGGTTTTATGTTTCAGACTGCGTGGGCCCCTCTGGGTGTGTTCGCGAGGCTCGTAAAATGGAGACTTAAAAAAACAGATTTTCTTCTTTCGCTGTTAACTTATTCATCTCAGATCTCATCTGTAGTTGCCAAACAGAGACACAGACCATAGGGCTTCATTATGTCTTTCCAATGAATCACCGTGGATTCCCCCTGTAGGAAAAGGTTTGCCAGTCACCCACCGTATGACACTTCGTAATGTGGCAAAGAAATTGTACATTCTGGATTCTAGTTGCTTGATAAAAGCGGCCCGCTGGCTGAAATGGAATGTTTGGTCTTGAGTAGACGAGGAGCAGTACAGTAGAACTTTCTGCTTACTTATTTATTTCAGTGTCTGGAGTTCGTGACACACTGTTTTAAAGATTGTGTTATCTCACAAACATCCGTCAGTCGGCTACGACTGCAAAGAGCCCCGCTGCTCTCTGCAAGCTCACAGGTATATTATAATGGGGATTTAGCAGTGTGAGAACCACTTTAAAGATACAGGCTCTCATCTTCCCTCTGTGTTTCTATTTGTCCCGGAGTCTGTGTGCATGGACTCACACACACATCACAGGCTTTATTTGAAGTGCATTTCCTGCAGTGTGTTTTTGCAGCTGTCACCGATGCGCAGGAGTTTTTATTCTTGGTCCACCTCATCACTTCAACGCTCTCAACTTTTTGTCTTTGCTCATGTACATTTTTATTATGTTTTGTTAGGGGTTTTCCGTCCGTCCGTCCGTCCGTCCCCTTTGTCTAAAACTCTGTTTTAGTTTAGCTTGAATTCATTAGAATTCTCTGGCCAGGCGGTAATTCCGATTTTATTTGATATACTCCATGTGTGATATGTTAAGCACCTGGTGGTTAAAAAACAAACCCATTTTGTTTCTTTCCCATGCTTCCCCACCTTCTCTGGCTCACACACTGGATGTCACTGTGTGTGTGTGTGTGTTTCTCTTTCCCAGCTGAGTGAGGAGCTGAAACAGAATCTAAACCAGACTATGGCAGATAACTACGCCCAGCCAGGGAGAGAGGCCATCACACTAGCTGTGGATAGACTGCAGCAAGACGTATGTTGTTTTTGGTTTATGTAAGATTATATCTTACACTTTTCTTTAGATCCCACGGTCAAGGACTCAAGTTCCAACAATGACCAGTGAAACGATAGAATAATGTGGGTCATTTTTGTCTCGCTGAAATGCCAGAGAGGAGAGAGAATTGTCGACGTTATTAGTGTTTTGAACAAAAAGCCTATTAATCAGTCCTATTTAGATAGTGTTTGACGTGAAACCCTTCCTTTGCAGTTCAAGTGCTGCGGCAGCAACAACTCCCACGATTGGATGGCGAGTGCGTACGTTTCCTCCAAGCAGGCGGAGGACCGAGTGGTGCCTGACAGCTGCTGCAAGACAATCACCCTTCACTGTGGCACGAGAGACCACCCCTCAAACATCTACAAAGTGGAGGTCAGTGGAGGCGTTCACAGGCGTAACGGCCGTCCGGGCGACGGCCCACGTGATCTATTGCAGGGCTTTTGAGTGTCGACCTTTGACCCTGCAGGGCGGCTGCATCACGAAGCTGGAGCAGTTTCTGGCCGACCACCTGTTGGTCATCGGCTCTGTGGGAATCGGAGTGGCTTGTCTGCAGGTGAGCTAAATATACTGTAGGTAAGATGGTAGATGGGGAAGGGGAAGTGCTATTCTTCTTTGACAGATTTTATTCTTTCTGTGTATGAATGCTGCCCCTTATTTTTATTTATTTTTTACTCAAAAAGTCTCAGACCCACTAGGTTTTGATCTTTCCGTTAAAGAGACATCGAAGGTCAACAATCTCATTTTCTATTAATCCAACTCTGGTCTCATCATTTTCTGGTTTCACTCTTTGCCGTTTTTTGATTTGTTCCATCCTAAAACCCCCCTGGAAAAACAAATGTAACGTTGTGTTTGCTGTCCGTTTTACCTCCTGACCTTTTTTGTCTTTTACACTGTCCCAGTCTGTCTCAATGTCTCCAGTATCAACGTTTTTTGGGCGTAGAATAATCTGTCCATGGTGAAATGTACTCTGTGTGTGTCTTTGTGTGTCTGTGTCGGTGTGGCGTCGCTGTAGCTGGCCGGGGCGGTCTTGACGGCCTGCTTTATTTATCTGCTCTATAAAGAAGAGGAGGACGACTTCGGTACATTGTGATTTAGCTGCACAGCAACGTTGTGGTTTAATCAACTGGAGGGAACAAGGTTGGAAGGCAGACGTGGAAATGTGATGCCTGACTGCATGCTGGGCCGCTGTGTGATGAATGTGAACTGCATGCACACCAAATGTCCTACTACATGTTTATGCTCCTGCATGGTCTTTTTCTCAGTTTGACGCATGCGGCCGGCCGCTCAGGCTGTATATTGTTGCTCTGTATGTGGTGTTTACGGGCTGTTGTGGCTGATGAATATGGATAGACGTATGAGAATGGCTTAATTAATCAAACGTAACTGCTTATGATGTTTCTGGCAAGAGTAATCTTTATTATCTTTTTCTACCGAAGTGCATTTTTAGAATTTCCTATTCATTGTTAGTCAAAGGCTATCTTGTCTGCTTAAGAGCCAAAAGCCAAGAGTTATTTTCAATATATATATTGCTTGATAATGATGAAGTATAATTTAAAAAAACCTGAAACTCCCCTGCAGAGTGGATCCCTATTGCAGAGTCACTCGATCTGGCCGCCTCAGAGGGCTTTTAGAGGCTCGAGGGCTGAATCTGGGCTCTCGCCGAGTTTATCCATCAAGCCCAGTGGCGCTGACAGTGGTCAATATATGTTCCTCCTCTACATCGGGACCTGTTCTATCGTCGTGTGGAAAAGTACTGGGGTTCTGTCATCATGTCTCTCAGATCCTTTGTTCTGTAACTTGGTGTGAAAAGATTCCAGCATCCGATCAAATGTCGTCATGAACATAGAAACCTTCTGAGCCATTTGAAACAGCAATGACTGTTTCTTGTTTTACGAACGAACGAACTGTAGTGGGGGGGGGGGCTGGATTAGTGGTTATTAGGTACTTTTTTTAGCTATTAAAATGTCCCATTGCTTGAAGTGATCATCAGTCTAATCCCACATTTTCGTAGTATTCATCTGCAGTAGCTTTTGCTTTGTGATGAATATTCGTGTGCAAGCGTTCTTCTTGACTCCAGCACTTTGTTTTGGATCTGTTTTGTGCTCACACACACACACACACACACACACACGTGATGCCGCAAGAATGGCTGCTTGACTATCGCCATGGCAACCCGCTCTACCGACAGTCTCTACACGCACCAGTCACCTTTAACCGCTCTCTGTCCTCACAGTCCACAGCACACAGGCCTTCTGCAGTCTTCCATGGTGACCGGCAGCAGCGCTTTTTTTGACTTGACGCCTCCTGTTTTCAGGTCTGTGGGATGGTGTTCACCAGCTGCTTGTACCGCAGGATCAAAATGGAACCTTACTGAGCACACCAGGCCTCCCGACGCGCCGTCTCCGGCCGGCAGATGGCACGCTGACCCGCTAACGCTCAGACTTCAGACTCTGAATTTAAGTGCACAGACGCGTTCCAGGTCACTCGCCTCGCAGTCCGAAACTAATTGTGTCCTTTACCAACCAAGGTGATATTTGTGTTGCAAAGTTCTTCGTTTCTCAAACATTTCTTAGACAAGACTGTCATCCATGACCACTGGAAGAACACGTCCGTGTGCGTCATTGCTTCGGCTTAGACGCATGCTTAAGTTGGAGCGGTACAAAAGAAATGGACAGACAAACGTACTCCAAATGCATTCTACTCGGCTGAACTAACAATGATCCTGATTGATTTGTCATCCTTTCACTTTGCGGAGATTTATATGTATATTCCATTCCGGTTCTTGATTAAATTAAACAGTGGCACCGTTCTCAAAGGTGTCACTACCAATGAAGAAAGATAATTTCTGTTTTTATATATTTTGTTGACACAATGTGCCTCTTTCTGCTGGTAAATCATTAATTATTATTTACGTGCCTGGAAGCGAGCTGACGATGCACTGAAATGTAGATTATAATCTTTGTATTTGTAGGTGTGTCTTTACTTCTGATAATAGAAACAATGAATATTAAAGACCATGATGGTTATGAAAAAGAAGTGCATGGCTTCAAACATGAAGACGTTCTGAGACTGTTAAATAAGTGAATGAGAAGATGACAGTCATTCCGTCGACTGGTTTGCTAGATATTTGAATGTATATCTCCACCTGGTGGTTGGCACCGGTAACAATTGTGGCCTTTGTAAAAAAAATTGCATTACAAACGGCTCTTTAGCTTAATGCGTGATACATGGGTAAATTATACATATTACATTACTTATGGATTTAAGGAGTTTGATCTTTTACTAGAGACACACAGCTGTCACTAAAGCAAGGACTCCCGTTTCACTGCCCGATCTATCGTTGCCGCTGTAAACAGGAATATGCCGTCTGGATATAGGTGTTCCTGAGATTATGTTTATCCTAGACGGCTTTACAATCAGACCGTATGTCACTTAGGTCACGTAAGGCCCTGTCAGTCTCGTCATGAACCACTAGAGGGAGACAAAGATTCTCCATACTTAGCAACAGAGGCAGGTAATCGTTTAGTTTAAGCTGAACCAAGTAGGCCAGTCGGGTCCCATCCGAACCTCCACAGTGGCTTTTCCTTTGGTCAGATAGTCTTGCAGTGTCGTGTTTTAAGAGAGCCAAGTTGGTTCATGTTAAAAGCGATTCAAATAAACTGTCGGCTTTGCATCCAGTGCGTGCATAATTGCACAGACACAATGAGCAGTGTGGATGTCTTGCGGTGATGCAGTAATGTAAGCCCGAGTGAGATCTCGGGTCAATGGGTTACGTTACATCACCATGACGTGCGTGGGCTTCAGTAGAGCACGTTGTGTAAGCAATCGTACCGTGTGGGGTCTCCCACAATTCTGCAAAATCTGGGAGGCTTCCCAGTTCAAACCGCATTCATTCATTCATTTTGCAATGCCGCTGAAGTTCTGTGGTTTCGGAGTCTCGTCGGGGCAAAGTTTTCTTATATTAAACGCTGTTTAAAAGCTGTGCGTTATTAGCGCTACACTGTCGCCATAGCACCGAAGCATTTCTCATTGAAGCGCTGCCTTTCCCTCTTTTCTTAGCTTCCCCACGTCGCTTATGAGACACCGTCGGTGCGGAGCCATTTGTCATTGTTTCCCATTTGGGAGGAAGGGCAGAAAGTTTTTTATGAGAGTTTGGATGTTTTCCAACAGATTGTCTCCAATGAGTCTGTCAGGCCCTTTTTTTATGTCTTCATCAGCCTGAGGACGACGGCTCCCATTTCCTGCAGATGTCACAAACACTGCGATGCAGATACTACTGACACTGATGAGATTGAACACACACACACACACACACACACACAAACACACAACTCGGGGGTTGCACACATTAGCATTTCCAGCCCTCGTAAAACCCCTTTTTTTTCTGGCATTGCACAGCTATTTGCTCAGTCAGTGCACCTGCGTTCAACATGTGTGGAAATACAAACAGTGAGTCCTTTTGGCACTGCGGATGTGTGGGAAAGGATTACTCGAACACGCTGTGTGGCGAATGCAACGAGCCTGAAGCCGCACACGCCTGTGTGTGCGTGTCTGCGTTAAGAGCTAACCGGGTTGACCTCAGTGTCCGAGCATTGGATCTTTTGTCCATCGTAGCCGAGCCGCCCGAGGCCACGTGATCATGCAAATAAACATCAACACTCTTTGGGACTTTGAAGTTATTTCCTTCTCAATTACAAACAAACGTGCGTGAGGTTGGCTTGAATGTCAGTTAGCATTCCAGCTGTTTAAGAGGTACTTCAAACAACTTAATTGTGTGTGCATGAACTTTTATGTCTCATTGTAGACCGTTTTTTAGAGGAACAATTGGACATTTTGCGATGCCAGAGAAGAACTGGTTCCTCGTTCCAGAGGCGGGTCTCCGTGCTTCGTACTGCGCCTCACCTCGGCGAGGAGACTCATCCGGCCTGCAGCGCATTGCAGAGGCTTTTGGCCGTAAATGTGTTTGACAGATTTCTACAGGGATCAAAGGTGTGGAGAAGAAGATGGCGTGTGCAAATACGCTCAAGGCTTTGAAGCCTGAAGACAAGCGCCGTCAACGCGAATAGAAAACCCGCTGGTCGTACCTGAGTAAAAAAAAAATGTTGAAAAAGAAAGAAGTGTTGCTTCTAACACGGGTATGCGCTTCTTTAAGTCACGAGATTTATCCTCCTCTTTCAATGTACTTGCAAGGGCAATGTGATTTATTTTGTCACAACAAATTAGCCTATTTGTTTTCCTATATGTGCCGCTGCAGGGGTTTCAGGATAAGTGCAACTCCTAAATCAGCGTTTCCCAGCCTGGAGGTCGAGCCATAGGAGGTTGCAAGATTAACGGTTGTGAAACTACATATTTTTTTCTAACTTATTTTCTTGCTGAATCATTTTTATATCGCATAAAAATGTAAATGTCACAACTTGCAAATAATAATGCAATTTGTGTTTAGCGTTTACAATTAATTTTGACCCAAAATGCCACCTACCATGAACTCAACGTTTGGCTTCATGTTGAATGTCCCCTCTGAAAAAGTCCCACCATGAGATGGCAGCTTTGTTTTTATGGTTTCTACTGACGGCTAACCCCAGACCCTGAATGCCGCCCTACTCCCCCCCCACACCCCTCCAACAGTTGTGAAAGCTGTGGTTTCTGATCCGCGTGTGTGTGTTTCACTGTGTGTAGGAGTTCCTTTTGTCCATGGGCGAGTGAGTTCAGATGGAAACAAACCTTTTTAGAAAGTGTTTCAAGACGTTTCAAAAGCCTGTTTGTCTGATGATGATGATGATGGTGATGACGGGCGTCACGCTGATGAGGGTGTTTGACTGATACCAAACAGATGGCGCGCCGGCCGCAGGGTCACTCGGCCACGCCGTGACGCATTATTGCGCCTCCGGCACCACGGTGACCGGAGCGAGAGGCGAGGTGGCAGGAGAGATGGACGTGCCGCCTAAAAATCTCCACGCTTTCTGACGATCTGGACACGTGTGTGTCGCTGGGTGTTTGCGTAACACCCATTTCATTGTTGCCACGTGACTCGGATGGGCCTACATTTCAGTCCTGGTCTGGACAGGCCGCGTAGACCAGTGGTTCTCAAACTTTTTAGTATTCATCAAAAACAAGGCAGAGGTTTTATTCCTAAAGAAGTATATTTAATATTGTCAGCCATTGTAACATTTTACAGTTTCAACAGTAATACTGTTTAAATATTTATTTCAGTGATTCTTTGGCGTACCACTAGAGGGAGCCCCGCGTACCACACTTTGAGAATCACCGGCGTAGAGGACCGGGGCCCGATCGGACGGCGCGGCGCTTTCATGTGGTGAAGCAGGGCCGACGCTTGGAAGTGTTGGTAGTTTAACGCGGCTCCTTCGGGGTCCGCTGGTGGTGTTGTTGCACTGTAATTCATACGGGCTGTTTCTGTTTTTTAAAACGCGGGTTTTGGAGTCTGTAAAGTTTTTTTACAGGCTGGCTGCAGTCCGTCTCCGCGCCCTGGATTGATCTGTCATTTTAGAATGTGCAAAGATAAACTCGGCTTTATGGTGTTTTGTGTTTCTCTTTTAAAATAAAGCCCTTTTTTTAAAAAAGGGAAAAGCCGTTGCGACATAAAAACGGCAACGACCGGTTTACAAAAATACAATTCATGAGAAAAGCTTTTTTTTACTTGTACAATGTCCACATGTCAATATCTACCCGACCGGCCAATGAAAACCGTGTTTTCCATAAATGAAAAGCCCTTGGTTCCTTGCGTGCCGGAAAGGATAAGACTTTCATAAATAGATTTATTCCGTCAACCTGTGTTTGTTTACGCTCCGAAGATGAATAAGCGGATACGATATTTTTTCGGCGGGAGAAGAGTATTTATCATCAGCACAAAAAAAAGACGGTGGGAAACATCGTAGCGTGAGAGGAAGTCTTGCTTTTTTCTCCCCTGGGATTGATAGCGCGGAGGAGAGCGCTGTATGGGAGCGACCTTGACCTGGCGGCGAGGCCGGTGTGTGTGTGTGTGAGCGCGCAAGCAGGGACGGATAAGGAGGCCTCGTAATCAGTAAACAGCCTCTCGAGTGCCCTTCGGGGGAAGTAAACACTTCAACATGAGGCGCGGCGCCATTGCAGCGCCTGTTGGCATCGGAGAGCCGAGATGCAGGCAAACCAAGACAGATGGTGAATTTGTCCAAGGGAGAGCAGAAGGATGTTTGGACCTCGGAAATGCATCACATTTTATAGAGAGTTTCAGAGAGACTAAATGACTCATTTTTCGTTTTTTGGCGTTTGCGCGTGTCTGGAGGCGAGATTCCTGCTGAGCGTATCGAAGTTATCGGTCGGTAAAAAGCCTTTTTTAGAAGTTTACTTTACCACTTGAGGAGGGCCTTTTTTTGCCTAAAAGATTTTTCTCTTTGTCCGCTAACAAGATTTCTTAATAAAAAAAAATAGCACCACTGGCTGATTGAAACGTTCATGTCAGAAAATCCATGTTAGTACGTTGGGATTTCCTGACAGCTCTCCTTGTTTAAAATGTAATATGTTGGCCTATTACCAATGTTGGCCTAATACAGAAACACGGCTTGTTGTAAAATTCCTTCCAACAGTTTGTCTTCATCAACTTCTCCAGCGTCTGTCATCGTTCATGTCGGTCAGCATCGCGCAAAGTATCCTATGTCCAAGCCTTTAAAATACCTCCTAATGAGTCGAGAACCATATGGATTCCTCCCCGCCGCGTCCAGCCAGGGAGTCGTGCGTTTGCCAAAAAACTGAAAGCCCTGACAGTTACACGGCATCGGTGCGATCGAGCTGTTCATCTTCGGCCTCGACTGTAATTCCAGCTTTTCCGAAGCGGCACGGCGGCTTTAACATAAACAGCGGATGGCGCTCCAATGACAGCGTGATCCTGTTTGTTCACACGGCTCTCCGAGCGCCCGCCTGCGTCTCCACTCTCAAAGGACGGAAAAGGTGCCGGCCGGGCCTCAAAGGTGCGCAGCTGTGGAAGCTATAAGCTCTTTACATCTGGATATCCTTTTTCAACACTTCTCGCGAGGAGGGGAACGTGTCTCCATAAATCAGGATACGTTGGGTTAACATGATTTTGAATGTTGCGCTGATCCGCCCCGGTGGCCGCTGTGGGACATCTGCGATCAGATGGTGATCAGAGGCTGAAGTAATTCAGTTGACAAGTGGCCTCGCCTTCAATCCCAAACTGTTCACTCTTGCAGCTGATTTGTTTATTTCAGAACACGCATGTTTGAATATACTGTTTATGATGCTTTTAAAATCCCTTTCAGGGTCTGCTTTCACTTTGTGCATTGGAGGTCTGGAAGTGGTTTATTAAAGTCAATGTCTGAAATGACTCCTCCCAACCCTAGATGAAAAGCTCCCTCAGGTTTATCACCCCCCCTCCCTCCCAATCGCAATGCTTAATCGAGGGTGTGTTTGCGTGACGACTCAGAGTCCACGGACGCCTTCTAAACCTGCTCTGCACACACGTCACGTCACGTGACAGTGCCGTTTGGAAGTCCTTCTTTGGTTTTCACCCCCTCCTCAGGTGATTTGAATTGTAAGCTTCACAAGGGGGGAAGAAAAAACAACAACCCCAAAACGGTTTCATCGTTGGCGGCCTGACCTTGGAGTGTGGTTTGGGTGTTTAGACGTTCCTAGCAGACTGCAAGCGGTTTCTTCTGTGTGGCCGGGAAAGTTTCACCAAAAGCTCTCGACCGCGAGTGTGTGACTCTGAGACGAGCACACCGATGTACAGACACATGGACGCTCTCTTCTTAACCCCCCACGCCCCCCCTCCCGGAACAGGATCCATGCAACACATGAGGTGGCAGTCGAACACGTATGCCTCACGTTACTCCTGGCATTTTCCTCGCTTTATTTTATTCTGTGTGTCTGTGTGTGTGTGTGTGTGTGTCCCGGTTGAACTTTGCAACAGAGATGATCCCGTTGGTAAAAGAGAGAGAGGGTGCAGCGCTCCTTTTTGTCCACCAGATGGACTCTGTGATCCAAATGGCCATTTTTTTAATTTGGTTATTCCTTGCCGTTGGGCAGGCGTCGCTTTCCAGACTCCCTGCTCGCTGGAAGTGTAAACGTTCAAACTTGGACTGAGCGCCGATGGCCGAGACGACGGTTCGCCCCAACGGCAAACGTGCGAATCCTGGCATCAGCAAATCCCCCCCACCCCCCCCGGAAACGAGAGCGGGCAGTTAAATGAAAACATAGTGTTCCACGCGAGGGATTTAGCAACTCTTTGTTCCCTGTACTTATTTCTTATTGTTGCATTCTGGGTATTTATTGCGCTGGTTTATGGTGCTCGGAGAATGTCTGTGTGGGTATGAATAAGTAATTATGTTGTGTTCTTCTTCTTTTCTTTTTTAAATTTAACACAGGGAACAAACACAAAAACAGATGCAGGGGGCAAGTTCACATGGGGACTAAAACAATCACCATGGAGACCGAGATTTCAGTGTGCGTGCGTCCATGTGTCCTTTTGTGCGGTGTAGGCGCACGCTCGTGTGTGACGTCTGTCTTACAAAAAGCTGACCCGACGTCTCTCACAGAAGTGTCTCTCTGTGTGCGAGGACGAATGCGCCTCCATTTGGCGAGCGAAACCCACCGTGTCCGTCTCCGGCCAACTGGTGTCGTGCGATGGAAGAGGAACACTGGCGGGGGGGAGAACAGGGTAGGTGTTAGTGATCATCACACAGGCACAGAAAATGGAATCTGCAGGCAGAATCGTCTCGTCCTCCCGAAAGCCTCCCCCCGGGAATGAATTTCTTGATCTTGTTTTTCAGATTTTCCAAATACAGTAAATCTCTCAAAAACATCTTAATATATAATCCAGAAATATCCCCTCTCCAAAAAAAAGGATTGCTTCTCCCGGACAGTTATTGACACGCTTCCATTTGAATTTGTTTCAACCACCGTGTGCCTCTTGAGACAAAGAGTGTCACAGATTTCAGCCGGTGCTCATTATGCAATCGTGAGCTTTCATAATTCCTCCAGTGCTCCGTTTAATTGGGAACACATGGGCCTGACATCGCAGAGGAGTACGGCGCTCCTAATGTCTATACAGTCTGCGCCATGAGTAATTGTTTCTCCCTCGCTATAGTGCACAGCCATTTTTAACCTGCCGACAGCCAGCGAGCAGCAGCAGGAGGAGGAAGAGGAGGAGGAGGAGGAGGAGGAGGAAGGATATGGAGGAGAGATAAGAACTCGACCATATCTGAGTTGTTGTTATTTATTTGGCTACGGTTCAAGGTCAGCAAACGAGTGAGGAGAAGTGTGAAGCAAAGGTTAACCCCCCCACATCCCTCTTTTCTTTTCTTTTTTTGGCCTTTCCTCTCAGCGAGGAGTTGTTGAGAGGGAGGGAGGTCCCAGGTGAGCTGGAGAGGTTGACATCATGACAGGACACCTCATCGAAGCCCGCAGAGGCCTTCTGGAGACCAAGAACCAAGAACTGCTGTAGCTTCTCCTATAAACTATCCGGCAGAGCAAGAACTGTCCCTGATATCAGGATTGTGATCTAACGTGTGTGCTATTTTTCCATCACCTCCCAGCCCTTTCCCTCTTGATCTGAGATGTTTGATTTGTTGCTATGGATGTGATAGCACTTTTTTAGTATGGTGTTTTTTTTTTTTTTTGGTGCGAGACATGCAAAACACACACACACGCACACACATACACTCAAGTGCTGTACAATTCAAGCACAAATCACACCACCTACGTTAAATAGGTGATTTATTCTGGATGCACAATTCCATTTTCTTTTAAACATTTGTTATAGGTAGAGACATTTCTTTCCAAACTCGTTTGCTCCTGCACTTAATCCATCATCAGACGTCCGTTTTCTTTCCTGCTGGCTTCGGTTGTATTTTCTTCCATCTCTTTTTGGGATCGCGAAATATGTTTCCAGTCTTCTGTCCAAATGTGGCCCAAGGCTTTTTAGCATCGTTATAGAAATGGTTGTGTTTCACTATTCGCTTATGTTTTACAGACAAAGTTAATCCATTGAAAATCGATAACAAAAGTGAACGACTGCAACCCCAAACCGTGTTCTTTACCATCACCTCCCACGTGTCCTCCCGGGCGTCAATGGGTCGTCACTGTTGGACACCGGCTCCTATTCTTGGTGAGCGGATCGCGACTCGTCATTCACTCGTGTGTTGAACTTTGCCACCGCGCGTTCCACGCCTGTCTGCTCTTTGTCAGACGTCAGTCATTCACGGGCCAGCGGGTGCTACCCTGCTGGGCGGTGGTGGCGTGTCAGCCAAAAAATCCAAATGCCCACAGCTGTTCACAGCCGCCTCGGACGGAAAGAGGGATGGGGGGGGGGGTAGGGGGGGAGTAACTTTTTCGAGTTGTGAAGATCAACTCCTCAGAGCAGTCCCAGTGAACCACCCCGCGCTCTCTCTCTCTCTCTCTGCTTCTACGCGTGTCCTGTCCAGAATAAATAACCGTTGGGCTCACTGCTGGCCGCTTGGCGCCTTTCCCTCTGTCGGGTCGGTGATGTCACAGATCCGGACGCCCCCTTGTTGTCACCGGGAGCCGGACTCCGGGCTCGTGTCGCTGAACTGGCGTTGTCGTGAGCCGGAGCCCGCGGACGGACAGCTTGGTGTGTTTGTATGGCGCAGATGGTTGGGGAGGGAGGAGGAGGGCAGTGGCGGCGTGGCGTGGGGCGGGGGGTGGCGGGGGGGTACTCTGGGGCGCTAGCATGGAAGGTGGCAAAGACTCGTCTTATCAAGTGATGCCACATGCAGACTCTGATGTGCCATTTTGACAGGACGTTTTTCACCCTTTCTTCTAATTTAGACTCCTATTGTCTGTTTTGTTTTTTTCTCCCTCCTATTGTTCCTCCTCGCCGCGTTCTGGGAAGTCATTAATTAATTTCTCTTCGGCCTGCGCCTTCTCCTGCTTGTGCTTTTGTCTTTCCATCTCTGTCTTCCTCTCTCTAGCTCACTATCTTTTCTGCATCTCGTTCAATTTGCCAGTGTGTCTGCGGTGGTTTATCTAAGTCTCATCAGTGCCCGTTTTAAGTCTTTTCTGTCTCCTCCATTTCTAATTGGAATGCTTTTTAATCCCTCTCTTTGTCCGTCCCTCGCTTCCTCACGTGTCGTTTCAAACCTCTCTCTCTCTCCTTCCCTTCGTCCCTCGCGTTGTTCTTTGTCTGGGATTGTGTCTCTTCCCCTTTTGTGCACTGTGACAGGCCTCTTCCTCTCATTGATAGGGATGGCAGGCTCAAGCCCACTCCATAATGCTGCTAATATTTTCCCACTGGAGACCCCACTGTTGCTGCTGCTCTACCCCTGCATCCGTGAACCCCCCCCCCCCCCCCCCCCCAAATCCATACTTCTTGGTTTCCTCTAGCTCTGCCAAGCTTCTAGCATTCAGCATGGGAACAGTTCAACAAGCCTGGTTTGTTTTGGAGAGTCACTGGGCCCCAGCCTCATAGAGATTAATGCTTCAACAGACTTAGGTGACATTTATGAGGCATGCACTTGTCCAAAGGATAGAAGAAGGGGTGGGGGGGGGGGGGGGGCAGTGCAGTGTGGAATCAAATGTGACCCTTTGCCAAAAACCCCTCGAAGAAGCCCGTGGAGAGATTGAATGAAGGCTGAACTGGGCCCGTACGCGTAATGTATGCGATGTAATGAAGTCACCATCACAATGAGCCCTCCTCGAGTTCGCCACCTCAGCATCCTTCATTGACGCGCTCGTGGTCACTCTGATCGATGGCGACGGCCCCCGAGCCGGCCGAGGGCTAAAGTAACTTAAATAATTCATTTGTCAGCTATTTCCCCGGAGTCACCATCAATACACGTATTGACATAGCCTTCAGTCGCAAGTGATCACCACCGCACACTACCACACACACACAAAGCCGTCGTGAATGCATAAATGTCTCCAATTATAGCCGGCCTCTGCAGAATGATGGATGCTGCGCCAGGTGTTTACTCTTAAGTTCGCTGTAACATGCACAGGCGCATACTTCCAACAGGTTCCAGGGGGGAGAAGTTATCGATACAGAGGCAAATTGGAATGGATCTGAGCAGAATTGGAACGTACCCGGCCGGCGCTCTCTCCCGACGGCGGCCTCCATCACGCCCCACGGCCACGTGATCCATGGGACTGAGGCGGCGTAGCATAGAAGCTATCGGTGCTCATTACCGCCGGCGCTGTCCACTTCCGCCTTCTCATTGTTGTCTGCCAGAGGCTTACAGAGAGAGAGAGAGAGGAGGCCGCCAGTAGCACTGTGGAGTGGATTCACAATCGTCTTAATGTTTGCAGTCTGCGTCCTTTGGCTGAATTGCACGTGTCTTCTGGACGTAGCCATGAACCTGCGCAGTTGTGTCTCCAGGAGCATCGCTGGTGATGAGGAAAAACCGACACATTGCTTTTATAGTGCACTGAAACTGGGTCACTTTTGCATTTGTTTGTGCATTTTTTCTAAATGTTCAGTATGCTCTTGTTATTTTTTAATAATCCGGACTAATAGGAAAGTCTCTGTGTTGTTGTCGCCGCACAGTATGCCCATCAGCCCAAACTGCTCACGTTAAACGTTATGCTTGCAAACGTCAGCATGCATGAAGGACGGGACATGCAATTCCATTCAAAACATGCAAAGAGCATGAATGGGATGGCTTCACGGGCCTTTTGTGCTTCGTCCCGAGGTGAAGCCCTGTGGAGTTCCGATTATCATCAGGCTCTCTGTAAGAAGCATTCCTTCCTCTTTGATGTCGTTGTATGTCAGCAGTCCTGCTGGTTCAATTATGTTGCCGAGCAATTTCACAAAGTCATCGGTGTCACATAGTTAATTACTTACAAGCATGCATGCATGCAAAGTCACATGCACATATTCATTCGTGTGTACGTTCAACCATGCAACCACATGCAGAACAGGAACGTATGATTTTACGTTCACAACCCCAAAAGGTTTCATCCAATGCGATTCAGAGTAAACGGAGGAACCCGTTTACGTAGCCGGGTCTGTTGATTCTTTATAACTTAAGCTCTCGAAAGAACACAAGATACATCTTGTCACGTCTTAATTCAATCATTGTGGATTCCTAAATATGCACGCTTGTTTGTCTCGGTGGAGTTGCATATTCATCACAATTATGTCCTTGGCTGTCTACATACAGCCTCATAGTGATGGAAGCCGTTGGGCCTTTGGGATGAGAGTAATGAGATTGAAAGGGTGGTACTTTTTTCTCTACAAACACATCAGAGTGCTGTTGTCATGTATGAGGCTAAGTGTTTTGGGGGCAAGAGACGTACTAGTTGGGTATAAGAAGCCTTTTTTTGTTTTACTGTGCTGTCGTGTCTGGTCAAATAGGGAGCTGTGTAAACAGCCAGAGACATTGGACTTGAGTTTACGAGCGCTGGCGTGACGTGTGGCGTGATCCTTTTGGGCTTTGCGGGTCATTCAGAGGCCATTGGAAAGGCCAACTGGGTACGTTCAACACTGACATCTTTTCACCATGTCACTTTCTTTTCCAGGCCGGGCCATTTGCTTGCGCTGAAGACATTTATATGTCGGTGACGATTTGAGGCATCACTTGTGGTGATTCATATCTTGCATCTATGTCCCACCTGTGAAGCAGGCCAATAACATCGCTCACCCAGGAGAAAAGGGATGTAATGAAACCCTACATCTGCACCATTGTAGCAAAACAACGCACCAAACCGGCTGTGCGTACATAATATGCTGTGTTGTCATGTGCATATTTCGAAGCATTCGTCTTTTATTAAACCCGAGAGAGGCTTCGTGTCTGAGAGTTGACCGCGGAAGCACCGGCGACCATGAAAGATGATATTGATTCTGATGAATACCAAATGCGCGTCGCTCGAAATGGGAGCAATTTCACCGGGGCTGAGGGGTGCGTTAAAGCACAGTGTGTCTCTGGTTTCAGCCGTTGTTCATTTGGGACGTGCTGCATGGGGTTCATTTGTCCCCGTGTGTCGTTACACGATGGCTGTGGCGGCCGAGCAGTCCTCCATCACGGCTGACGGGTGAGACAGTAATGCAGGCTGTAGCCGCTAATGGGACCGCCGGGACTTTTTCCGCCGTGTGCGACATCAATCGGGGTCCTCCGCGCGCTCACTCAAATGGCCCCCCCTCACTCACTCACTCACTCACTCAACACATAGCAGATGTCCCGGTCGGATCCGCGTGTAAATGATGCCAAATGCATGCTAATGACGTCGTACCGCTGCCATGACAAAATAAATCCCTGTTACGGCCACAAAGGTGCTTGCCGTGTTCCCGTATCCTGTGCAATGCTCAAGAATTCAGTGTTTCTTCTGCAATTTGATATTTCTGTGGTCGAATTATAACATCTCTGACTGAGGTTGGCGTAAGTTCGGATATTAGTGGCCGATGTAGTTTGTCGACAGGTTGGGTGTACATTACTGTAAGTAATGTTCCGTTTTACTGCTGAGACTCGACGACAGTGTTGAGTGCGCTTTGGAATCGATTGGAAATGCCACAACGTGTTGAACGGAGTGCGCTGATGAGCTTGTGAATCGTGAACTGTCATCGCTCCAGAAATCAGGAGGCGCTTGTATGAATTATCACTTGAGTCCGTTTGCGCTTCTGCGTCCTCCGGGGTCGTTCCTCAAAAAAACTTTTTACAATGCGGATTATTGTTTTATTATGCCCTCCTATGTTAGTTCGCCATCTTCCCTGCCTGGGACATTGATGTGTTTCTTGTCGCCACCCCCCGTAGATTGGTTGAATCGATATTGGCAGTTTCTTTCAAATATCTTGCACCAAAATAATCAAGAAAACCAGAAAGGCACAGTCGTCCATTGTGACACCCACGTGTTTGGCTGCGTCGGTCTCTGCGGCTCACCTTACTGCATTGTTCCACCGAAGGACGTGGCCGGTGTGTGGTGGTCCCGAGGGTCCAACTCACCTTCAGGATGCCACAGGTTCCTCAGAGTCCGTGGCGCTTTATTCTTTTTTCCTTTGTACCTTGTCCCGTTGGCCCGGTGCTGAATCGACACACCAGTGTCTGTTGGAGCGCAGCATCGATCCCTCCCCCTAGTCAGCTGGCCCAGCGGGGGGGACAGTGGGGGTTGGGGGTTGGGGGGGGGGGGGGGGGGGGGGCGATGTGCTTAGAGCAGCATAGCCCCTCTTGTATAAAAAAATTGCTGAGACAGAGAGGATACGCGCTGATCTGTGTAAGATACACTCTTGTACAGAACGTGATGGACGCGATACGCCGTAACCTTCTGGCAGACTCGCATCGGGGGGAACAGCTTTTGCTCTCATTGCGGTTTCAACCGCTGCTCGGAACGCACAAAGCCTTTTATTCCGAGGGTCCAAACGGGGTCCAAACAGCCACATCTTGCCGCCCTTTTTACCCATTTAAGGGTTCTGCGGCCTTTTTCTCACACTGCTTCTTCTCCTGGCGCGCACAGCGTTCCGTCTTTTTCAACCCTACAAAAAGAAGATGGTCCTCTTGTCGTGTCAATGCACCTTCTCGTTTCCTCCATTTCCACAATGACACTGGATTAAAGGCCCACGATTTCCCGTTGCTGCAATCATCCCTTCCCCCTTTTCAGTAGTTGGTGCCCTCCCACTGCAGGCTGTAATCACCCTGAGAATGGGGTAATTAGGGCCACTGTAGGGTAATTACCAGAGCTCGAGTTGTTTAATTACGGCCTTCTCTGTAGCTGTCTGATGCCGTTGACAGTGAAGGCCCCCCCCCCTCTCTGATGGAGTGATTTCATACTCTTGACCGCGGCAGCGTGTGAGGGACAAGGAGAGACGGAGACACGGGGAGGGCGAGTCGGCGTGGGTGGGAGCGAGTGAGTGGTGTAGGTAAGAAACACAATCCGGGGTTGATAAAGGGCCTTCTACAGTGAGGGGAGGTAACGCATAACAAAGCAAAGGAAGATTTACTTCTGAACTCAAGTGGACAATTGTGTGATGGATTTTGCCCCGGTTGTTTTCTGTTCACATTCTGTTCAACTATTTTGCTTGGCATCAATGAAGCTTTATCGTAAACCTTATAAATATCTGAGAGGAACAAGGGGGAGTTAGCAAAAAAGGTTAAACATTTATAATTTCCAGTTCACCTTGCGTTTTCTTTTTAAATATACACCATAAACAGCGAATGACAAATGAGCCGTCCCAACGGCAGCGCAACAGGTTACTGAACGTGACCGAGAAAACAAAATCCCGCCCTTTCTTCTCTTCCAAAGGCCCGTGCCGTCCACGGATGGCCATCTTGGACTCCCGCAGTGAAGCTCCTGTGGACCTGAAGATTTGTGGGGCAAAGGTCACGGGGTCATTCCCCAAACTAGGGGAAAGGAATTCAACCGGGGCGGGCCCACAAGTCTCCCAACTGGAAAGATGACTCTTAGTCTTAACAGCGTCTCAGAGCAATCTGAAAATAGTGCATGGCGTGAATTTTCCCGCCACCTACGTACCAAAAGTGTAAACCAGGCTCACATTAATACGGGTGATTAAAAGCATGTCCTAAGATTTTGCCGGGAAGCACACAAAGACATTTTTATTTGGCCATACTTGAAAGTTAGAAACTCCACCTTTTTTATTTGAGTGTGGTCAGCAATTTAAAGGGCCTGCCGAGCATATTTCCCACGGGTGTTTACTAAACATCTCCACATTTTTCTTCTTCATGAGTGGTGATTGAGAGCCCCTCTGATGCAGCGGCGACCTGTTAAATCTTTGTTTGGATTCCGATGATTTGCATGCGAGTCGTGTTTGCATTTCCATTGTACCAGAGGCCCTCGTAACTCCAAACACCAGACCAAGATGTAAGGACAGAAAATATTTTCCTGACAGATGTGTCCTATGACGGGGGCCATTTTGACCCCTTTTGAACCTTGACCTCCTCAACCCCAAATCACTAAGTTTAGTAGCGTTGGGAGACGCATTGGTATTTTTGTGCTGGTTGCAGGAAGGGCAGCACTTTCAGCTCCTCCTCCTCCTCTGATTGTAACTCTCCTCGTTTCTGCTGGTTGACTGACAGGCATGTGTTTCACATACTAATCTTCAAACGAATGAGTTAGTTATTGCGGATGCCGCAGATGTGGCATGTGTCTCTTTACATATTTGCCGAGGTGCTGTACAGATGTTCTAACACGACGGGCGGAGGTCCGTGGGGCGGGCACGGTGACGGATGCGCCCGGTGCTGTCCGCGACTGACAAACGGGCGGCAATGGAGGGAGTCGCCTCTGCTAGTAGGCAAGGATGACTGAGCTTTGTGGTTAAAAAAAATAAATAATAAAAAACCCTGCAAGACCATAAACCCACTCGATGGCTCACTGAGCTTTTATTTGTTTTCAGTGAGAGTATATTAACACTCTGTGAATTTCAGTCAGGTGGGACCGTCGGTCACACGGGTGTAAAACGAGGAGACACCAGAGGCTTGTTGGGAAGTGCTATTTCCAGACGGCCTGGCCCTTTCCTGGTCGGATGGACGCTCCGCGCTCACCGTCTCTGTCACCCTGGCCTGCTTGTGTTCCTGCGAGGATGCCGGGGATGATTTCGTTATTAGATGTTGTTCGCACCGTGTTTTAAGTGCGAGGATGCAGCGGCTTTGTCGGGAGGGAGATTTCTTTCTCGCTCCAAGCTGGCATCGTCTTCTGGGGGGGCACTCCACATGTTTTGGATTGCCTCTGATGTGTTTTCCATACGTGGCATCCTCTCATGACTGACTGAAGGTGCAGGAATGTGTTGAATGTTATTACCTCCCTTTGCTCCTCAAAAGCATTGTAATCACTGGAGTTAAAAAGCTGTTTGGCTGCCGTTGCTCTGCTTTGATTGGCTGAAGATTGATTGCTCGCCATATAATTAGTTGCTTCCAGCGTAATTACTCTCTCAGTGTCGAAGTTCCCATACGGAAATAGCTGCACCGCATTTAGAACCAATCCCTTTTGCCAACATCTTGGCTGCTTACTTATTGTCAGCTGGCAGTCCAACAAGGGCTCGCCGTCCCGCGGGATTATCTTCTCAAAGAAAACACACCGCTTTTTAAAACACTTTCAAAGCGTTTCAAAGGAGAAAGGGGAACTTCATATCCGCGAAGCTCCTCGCTTCAATTCATCTCCTTCATCCGCCTGTGAGTCTTCTCTCCAATTAGTGAGAGGAAAAACAACCAAACTCAGAGAACTGAGACAAACTCCAGTTTGTGTAGGGTGAAAAAAAAAAAGAAAACACGCTGCAGCCTTTGTGTTTGATCCCTGCAGGCAACGGTGTAAAGAAACCCTCGCCGAAACGCCTTATCTTTTAAGAATAGACCGAAGCATCACCTCTTCCAACTCGGTGACCTTGCCGTTTGGCTTTCCATCTTATCAGAGGAGGGAATGATGTCAGCCTTAATCCCTTTTTTTAACAATAACAAGGGGCTGAAACCAGACCCTCCTGCCGCCAGTCAGTTATAAATGATTAGAGTGGAGGCTGTGTGATTTTAACGGGAGAGCGCAGATCGATAATAGCCTGTAGTGTGAAGACTGAAAATGCTGGGTAGCTTCTAAAAAAAAAAAAAAAAACCCTCTCTGCGGATTCCGGCGTCACATGAGGGTCAGCGCAATGCAGTTGGCTGCCAAAGTCTGTCTTCTAATTGGCTCCCCTGTGCTGATCATTGGACTGTTCTCTCCTGGACTCCGGTACCTCTGCCCGCTTATTAGAACTGCCGGTTCAGCACCCATCACTTAATGCGTCCGGTCACTCATCTGACGGAAGAACTCGTCTGGCCGCTTTGCTTTCTCTTGTTATTTCTGCGTTGTTTGTTGCGAGGCTGTGTGGATGTATATGCAGAATAACATTAACCTCCAGTCGCTGTCAATCAACACAGCGCCTCTCCTTTGTGGGCCGCGTCTTTTTAGCGGGGATGAAAAAGCCATCTGACCCCCTTTAGCGGGGCTCTGTGATTGCTCTACCATTTGTGCCCCTCCCCATGGTTCGGGATTTGCCCCCCCGCCCTCCCGCCTTTCATTTCATGGCTTCACACACTCTCACTGAGATCAAACTCCGAGTCCTGGCCACCTGCTGGGACGCCCACTCAAAAGTGCTAATGACCGCGTTTGTCCGAGGAGAAACCTGCACTCCTGCCCCCGTCTCCCCCCCCACCCCCGTCCCCTCCCAAGTCCCTTCTTGCTTTATAGTGATTACTTTGCCACTTGTTCGACCTTAACTGCCTAAAGGGGCGGCGCCCGGTTGAACTCTCACTGTAGGTCAGTGTCTTTGGTGGGAGAATAGTGCGAGTCTTGTTTTGCAGGGAACAGACGGGAGTGGTGGGGGGGAGAGGGGGAGGGGGGACAACACCTGTTGCATTGCAGAGGACACAGGTGTTGACATGTCAACAAACTATGTCACATAGTGGAGGTTTCTATATTAATACTCCATCAAGTTTGGGGATTAGGAAGCGTTTTTTTTTTTTCTGCGAAGGAGAAAATTCTCTCAGCAGGAGAGCTGTTGGATGTCAATGCTGGTCGGATGTTCACAGCCTGAAAACCAATCCGAAATTCGGGGTAAGTCCATCCCGAATCCCGACAAAAGACCAGCTGTATCACTTCCATCTGGCCATGTTTCAATAACCAAAGCTATGCAAGGAATCCGATACGAGAGCCGCGGCTGTGTATCCGGTGGTTTGCAGTGATGCGCCCGCCTTTCCTCCACGTCAGCGGTCAGGAATGGCTTGGAGATCATCTGAACTGCGATGATGCTTTCCTGGGATCAGACCAACTCGACATTATCCATGAGACCCGAGTTCGCCCGCCCATCGAACCCCCCCCCACCCCCCCGTCCCGTCCCGTCCCACCCCCTCCTCTCCGCTCGAAGCGTCGCATTACCCTGAGCCCGCAAAGTAATTTGTAGACCGATAATTTGAATGACCTCTGACAGCAACTACACATTGTTGGCTGTTGTCCTCGTTGGGCGGAGTGAGTCTCGGACGTTTTTGGGAAGCCGGCTAAAGTGCCTGTGGTCGGCCGGTTAGCGGTTTTAGCTGATGGGGAAGGGGGATCAGTGTTTGTTAGCGGAGCACAATAGTGAGCTTTGTGTTTTCGACTTCTTCAAATATACAAGTCTAGGAATCTTAATTTGTGATTTTTTTTTGTCGATGTTCAGCTGTGGCCGGGTGCCAGTTATGTATCTCAAGTGGCAGCTGAGCCCGAGTTTAAGCATCGATCACTTGTGCAGATGCGTCTTCTTTTTTTCCCCGAGAGGTAATATTTGATGCTGGCTTTTTTTTTCTCCCTTGGACGCAAAAGGGGCCCTTGTCAAGTCCTTAAGTAGTTAAACTATGAAACACAGCAGGCACTCAACTCGAAATGTGAAAAAAGCAATCCTTTCAAGGATGCTTTAATAACCCGAAATTGGTTCTCTGTATGCAGGATTACACTCGTCACTCATTTCTAATTCAGACATTTAAATGTCGGCCAAGAAAACCAACCTGGTGATGCAAATTAGAATTGAGTTTTATAGGAAAAATATGTGCAGGATCGTAAAAGGAAGGCATGGCGGAATTTGGAAGCGTAAAATGTGAAGTATTAAGTAGTTGACTTGGTAAACATGCAGTGACGGAGTCACTGTGTTGATTCAATAATGAATGGGATTTGCTGATCCGCCCGATACTCAACTAATTAAATGCTGCACCAGAATTTTCCAATACGTCCTGTTGGCATTCCTGTCTGCTTCCATAATTTTGGTCAATATCATGAATGTTTAATATTTAGATTACAACTAGTTGTTGTAATCAAACTAATGGTTTTAACAAAATATCTGTTAGTATGAAACATTAGTCAACATTTGTCCCCTAAAAATCACAAACTAAAACAAAGAAACAAGTCTTCCTTTTAGGCTCTTGTGCTATCCATCTAACCATTATTGTGGATGCAGCCATGTGTGAGTTTTTCACATCACGGGCGCTGGAATGCTTTTTGGAAGATTACTTGATTCGTATTTTTCGCTACCTGCGAGAAAACCTCTTCCTGTTCTCCGAGTCTCCAGTGTGATTAGTCGAGGGGTTTGGAAGACGCTCTCCCGGTTGCGGTTTCTTCAATATGAAGCCTTGACGAGCATCCAGATACTCCTGTGGCAGCTGCAGAATAACTTAAAAATAAATGGTTGATTTCAAGCCCCTCGTGTTATTATCCAATCACAGGCTCTGATGAGCCGTGGGAAGAGTGAATACTTTCTAGTGTACAACAAGGTGACTTTGAAGAGCCAAACCTTTTTAGATGGTTTCTTTCTGTCAGATTGTGTTTAATACTAATTCCAATTTATGTTAGATCAAAAGTTAACCTTTAACATGCCTCAGATTGTTGCTATATTTAAATTGGAAAATGTGAGTCTATTATTGCCTAGAAATTATTTGGAAACCGTACAACAGTACAATATAAAAACAACTGTCACGCAACCCTTGAAAGCGACGAGCTGCCTTTAATTTCCCTGCTGCTGTTGGAAGACACCAATGTGACGTATTCAATGATAACAGATACTCGCATACGTGGCTTTTCCTATGAATATAATTCAGTGATACGGTGCAACGGCTATAATTGCATGAATCTGTTTTATTGGTGCCTCTCCCCGGCCACATGTGTGAACAGGAAATAAAATAAAAAAAAATCTGCCCTCTGAAAACTAGTGTGTATAAAAGCAAGGTAAAAAATCTGGACGCAGAAAGTCAACCTCACGTTACCTTGTTTGGAAATAAGTTCAGTGGTGAATAAATATTCTGTTTATCAAATATATATATTATCAAATATTCAAAACGCTGCGGCCTTCTGCTGCGTGCCCTCTTCCGAGGAGAGCGCCCCCCCCCCACCTCCTCCCGCCACAGCTGGAATCGATACACTTTTCCTAGGAATGCGATGCATGAATAGATAATCCCGGCTGCGATGAAGGCCAGTGAGTCCGAAAGCGTTGCGTAGCTGCTCCTCATGCATGTGGAAAAGAAGTACTGCTCCCGGTTAAAGAGATGAAGCCTGCAGAGTCGCCGCTGGCTCTAAAAAAAAAAAAAACCCAAAGTAGGTTAGGGGCTTCGAAGGTGAGGAAGAAAAGCTGCTGAAGGATACGATAAAGAGTTCTGGAAAGCTGAACGGGACATTTTCATCGTACCAATTCCTTTCCTTTCATGCGGCGTCAGATTTATTTCTGGGTTTTTCTTGTCTCAAGTTCAAGTTTTACGCAATGTGCAATTGTTGTATTTGCTTTTGGCCGGAGATTTTCTCTCTTTACTCGACTCCACAAGTGTTGCATTATTGTTTTGAGGATCCTTTCGAAGAGGGGGATTCAACGCTGAGGGTCGAGGACCGAACCATGTGCTGGTATTCGTTAAAAATCCCCCATGTGTAACTAACGATTGGGTGGTATTAGAGAATGCACTTATTGGCTGTTTATCGTACGCATTGGTTTTGTTTTACAGATGACTAAACAAGAGGACGTCAGCTAAGAATGCTAGTCTGATTCTTTCAAGTGTGTTTCATGATGACCTGCCAACTTGAGCATGACGGCCAAACGCAGCCACAGGAATCCATTACAGAGGAGGAGAGGCTGATTTTAGACACAGCTTTAGGTTGCATGGATACAAAAAGACATGCGTGTTGTCCTGCTCCATCGTGTGTGTGTGTGTGTGTGTGTGTGTGTGTGCGTGCTGGATATTGTTAAGAATCAGAACTCAATTTTGTGCATGAATGGTTTTCCCTCAGCGGTTCCAGGGCCTTTTCCTGTCGGTATACATGGGTTCACTCTCCTGCAACAGAGGCCCTTGTTGTGTGGCGTGGTGGTCGCGCTGAAGCCGCGCAGCGATCTAACGGGTCTCCTGTGGGACAATGATTGAGTTTGAGACAGGGCAGGTCAGCCATGAGGTATCCGAACAGGTTTAATGGACCTGCAGGAGCCCCCTCGAGGGCGATGCCGGCCCGGCGGCTCGGGTCACAGCGGGGCCGTGTTTATTTAGTGCATCTCGTAGTGTGCCGAACACCACGCGCTTTCTTCTCGTGCCCCTTTCCAGTTTGAGGCTGGAAAGGAAATAAAACTGCTGTTTTATTTCCTTTCCAGCCTCAAACAGTTGCTTGTGCTGCGGGCTGTCAAATCTGTGGATTTAGACAAATGTGACACATTTGTGTGGATATATTCTAAGCCTTGTGGGATTAGGCGGAGGGAACGCAGATTCATGTTTGAGTCTTGTTTAAATGGGCAGTCACTTTTCATTAAACGCAACCAGATTTTAGAGTACATGCCAATACTTGACTACGCCCTCTGTGAGTGATGCAATGGAGAAAAAAAAACATGGCACCGCACGTATGACAGAAAACAATAAAAGGTGACAAGGTCGCTCTTTCACAATGTAAAGCAAGCAACCACTTTTTTAGTTGGTCAACTTCACATTTTATCAATATTTTGGGCCCAAATGTGGCAATATGTTCACTGTTAAACTTAACATAACTTTTTTTTGGAACTAATAGAACTAAATTGTGGCATGTAGAAAAAAGCAAAGGAAACCAAAACGTAAAAAAATTGCACTTTAGCAAATCACCTGCAATGTAGTGCACACTAAGGATTGTAAGCATAATGTTACTATTATGATTTTTCCTGCCTTGCAATCTCGCATTTCCTTCAGTATTCTCTTACAAAATAAAAAAATCGTATTAAGTGGTTATTTCGTATACGACCAATGGAACAAACTGATGCCACGGCTGCCAAGTTACTTTAACTGCGAGTCTAACAGAAGCCTGCGGTGGCTACTCAGACTCACATTGCTTGTGAAAGCTGTTCACGTGCATTGATGGGCTGTGAACTGCTTCTCACCTTTGGAGCGGTGGGCTGAATAATGAAACCACCGTCGGCTTCAAAAACTAAAATGAAAAATCCATCCGATAGGCCAAAGAATACATGCCAACACCCGACGTGTCTTTTGATACTGTGTTATTTGTCATCGAAAAGTTTCACTCTGGGTATTGACAATTAACGTGAATTTGTGTGTTTTTGTGCGCATCCGTGTGTAATCCACGGATATCAGCGGTCAAACCGCACCGGTCAACTGGGATTTGCGAGGTATCGTGTTCTGGTTTTGGAATCCGGCGTAAGTCGCTGACTCACCCGCAAAGACAGCGGAAGAATTGAAACCAGCTGGGAGACGTCGCTCGCTGTTTACTGATACTCATCTGTGACTCGCGTTTGATTACGTGAACGCCGCTATCAAGGAATCGTGAGCTGTTGATGGAGAACGAGTCGGTGGGAGAAAACGGGAATCGGCACTACAGATGGTAGAGGCGCCACGCTGAGTTCACCCAAATTACTCCCATAGTTTTTTTTTATTTTACCTGCTGATGTTATGAGATATCCGTGGAGATTTCTGCCACAAACCCAAATACGCTGGAGGTAAACGGAACTTAGCTGTCGGTGGTCAGGATTTAAACGTCTTCCAGTGGAAATTGTTGCCGGTGTGGTCTGCGGATTCTCCAGGACAACCAGGATACCGCATTTCCCTGGAAAGACACGATGCAGAGGAGCCTCTGAAACAACTCCGCTTTCAGCTCCATTACATCTCCATCACGTTCGCAAAGACAAACGTTCTGATACTGTTGTCTTAATGTCTCAGCACCGAAAACCAGAACAATCCTTTTATGGATGTACCAAAAAACCTGAAACCGCACATTTAACTGGTGAAGATGCTCCCTTTTAAAAAAATTGTCAATCATCAATAAAATGGAAAATAAAAATGCTAACCTAATTGAAAAGCAGACATAAACTAAAAGGCAAAAATGATACTGTTATGATAACTCTTAGCTCGAGGACACAGCGTCAAACCTTTTTGATGGAAAACGACCGGGACCTGAGGTTGCATGCTGGGACGCCTTCCGCGCCTCCTCGGCCTCGTCTTCCCCCATCAGATTGTTGCCACCGGGTTCGTCGGGGGTCCCGGATCGGACGTCCCCCCCAACCCATTCCCCGTCCCGTCCACCGGACCTCAGCGTTATCGGCTCTGTCAGATGCACAGACAGCGCAGGCCAGGGACCCTTTCCTTGACCTGCCCATCCGCTCCCCGAGGAATTCCCCCTAATGAGGCACTATAGGGAACAGATGCAGAGAAAACAACCTGCCACAGTCACTTAATGATCACACCCGTGGTTATGTCACAGTGTGTGTGTGTGTTTGTGTGTGTGTGTACATACGCGGGGGTGGGCATGTGCAATGGAGTAATTGCGTCTGTCTCCGTTTTACTGAATCCTCGTACCATGTGTGGCACCCAAATCTAATCAAAGATGATTTGAGGCGTTGGAAAATAACAGTTGTTTGATGACTCACTCGGTTCATTTATTTATTTATTCATTTTCCTTTTTGTACGGCACAGAATTCTTCGTTCAGCTCGTTGTCGACCCCGTTCTTCATTAGAAACCTTTTCCACGGCGTTGCACCTGCAGGTGTGAGGACGCCGTCCTCCAGAAAACGCTATCCATCATTTTGAAAGTAGTAGTAGTAGTAGTAGTACTCTGAATCACACATGGCCCCATTCCCGACCGTCCCGAGGTTTTCGTTTCGTTGGCTTAAATGTTAGGACATGTTTGTGTTGGTGCGATTGCCGGGTGTATACCCCAATGCTCTGTGTTGTTTGCATGAATCGTGGTTCCGGTGGGATTAAAGGGCCAGTTTGTGAAAACAAGAAGGGTCTGCCAAGCGCGCAAACATCCAAATGGTGGGAGAGGATTCTTTGCCAATTGCTCGCAGACTGTAAGGAGTGTGCGGAGAAGTTAAACTTCTATGTAATTAACGTAGCTTAGCGCTCTCTGTCTTCTTGCTCCGACTCCCTTTTGATGAGCATTTATTGTAATGAAGGACGACTGCGCCGATATCAAGTGTGTTTTCTTGTTAATAGGATCACAGTGCATCAAGGGAATGCGGAGGAGGGGAGGAGTCACTTTCACGACGGGAAGGAGGGAAATATATCTGCTCCAGATGTGCGTTGACACGCTGTCAAGTTGTTTGATCAGGTACCAGGAGGCCCGGCTTCTCGTCTGTCCGTCTCTCTTCGTCTCACACTCTCTCTATTGTCCACTTTCTCCGTCTTACTTCTGCGCTCATGACACCTTCACTTGTTTTGTCGTCTCGTTCCCGGCGAGAAACTTAACATGTTCGTGTTAAACGAGCTCTCCCCACCCGAAACACCCGGCGTGTCCAAAAGAGAAAGATAACCCAGACAATGGAAATGAGCACATACCAGCTGTTGGTAGCGATCAGCTCACGCTTACCTCAGCCCCAAATGGGCCGACAGATTAAATACAAAGCAGAACCCCTCGCCCGCTGCATCTGGATGGCGGTTCCTTTTCATGAGGTTCCCGTTTGCCTTTGGCACGGCGTCAGCGGAGGCCCCTCTTTCATGTACCTATTGAGATTCATGAAGTCCCAGCGCACGGTTAGAGTTGATTTACAGACTCCGACAAGGTAGCGAGTTTAAATACAGATCAGAGTTTGACATCACAAATATCACAAGGAAGAATTTGGTATTTCAATTTACTGGATATTACCGTATATATCAAATTATATATACACATATTCCATCTTCTATTTATTTGTATAAACAAATGGGTGTGCTTAGCAATGAAAAATGTCCTAACCTTTTAATACATATTGGGTTTAAATTTACTCTCTAAAGCCGATTCTGACTATTTCCGCTACCAATCGGTTTCTCCCGTCACACCACGCGTTTATGTGTCTAGACACATTTATGACAGTACCAGCAGTACCTTCCATTTACAACTTTTACTTTCCTGGCAGGAAACTCAACGAAGTGGCAACAATGAAGCCGAGCCACGCAAATCTGATCGTTTCTAACAATGTGAAAAAAGAAACGTGCAGAAATCGTTCCCAGAAGGTCCGGCTTTACTTGGTGCCGAAGGGCCTAAATGTCCCAGGAGAAAACATTAACGTATCACGGTTTGGTACTCGTGGTTTTTAACGTGCACCGACACGATCCCCCTGATTAGCCTCCTGTAAAATCTGTGGACGTTACCTCAAAGGCTGATAACAACCTAGGGGCGACTTTTCAAGCTTCCCATCAATTGAATTGGGAATTGGCAAGCCTTTACAAGTTTTTAACAGCCCTGTAATCATATCGACTGGCCTCCAGGTCTGAGGGTCTTTATTGATGAGGTCATGAAGTAGAGGCCCGTCTCAGTGAGGGGGATCTCACGACGAAACGTCCACTGAATTTGAGCGGCTGAATTCCCCGGGAACTTCCTGAAAGATGGTCGGGTGTTGGAGTTGACTGATTTTTAATCCGTAATCTCCGTACCAAGAAGGTGTCGGGGTCGACCCTCTTGATTGAATAATCGAAGATGCGGCAGGAGGAAATGAGGGAATCGGTTTTCGAGGGATTGGGCTATCTAAGTAGAAAATTACACTATTGATTTTTGTTAAAGTGCCTGGCCTCGTGTCGGGGTGAATTCATTATCACGAATTCTTTAGGTCTGTCTGCACTTTGTTCTTTCCTAACACCGACTGCTTTTCTTTTGTATTTATTGCTCTTTATTTTTCCTAACATTTACGTGCAATATAGTAGGGAAGCTAATAAGCATTTGAATGTTAAAAGCCCCTTAGTGCCTATTTGTGAAATTGTTGTTACACTACAAAATTTACGTTAAAATTCTCCTTATTGTTTTTGTAGGGACAGTGGGAAACCATATTTTATCACTCATATGATTTATAATTCTTCTGAAATTTCAATTTTTCCTACTCCAAACATGTTCCTACAATGAAAAAATACACAAGCAGCGACCAATGCTTAGCATCTGTCCCACGGCTGCATGTTCTCTCAGTTAAATCACTTAAAAAATTAAGTGAAAAACATTTAATTTCAGGAACAACTGCGGAAAATAAAATCCAGAAACCAGATCAAACCCTTCAGTGATATTCTGATGACGACCCGAGAGTTGGTGCAACACGGGTTGCTCATCTGGTGGAGCGAGTGTTCCACCAGGACTGATAACAGGGAACTGAGCTGCATGTTGTCGCCCCCCCCTTCTCTCTCGCACTCAACCCCTCCAGTCCCAGGCCTCTCCCCACAAATAAAAAGGACAATAAGGGAATGCTCATACAATTCCGTTGTTACTATTCTCTTCTCTGCTTCCACAGGCAGCGCCCATCACAAATGCTCTCTAATTTAAACAACAGAGGGGAATACAGTGTGTTCTGCTGGAATAACCCAAAAAAAGCACGCAAGGAATTTCGGAACCCCTCTTTTGTGAAACTCTCCAGGCAAAAAAATGTTATCGGACTGCCCACTCGGGTTTCTAATCTTCAAAGCCTTCACCTTCGCATTCCTTTGTGTTCTTTTTTTTTCTGAGAATATTTTGTGTCTGCAAACGTTCCCACCTCTGCGTCCGGTCTCGTGTTTCCCTCCATTATGAAACCTCCCTCGTAGCTGAGCATGAATGATGGGACAGTGCTAATGCCAGGGTTTGCTCGCTGTCGGAGGAGCCAGATCAAATCTCACCATGTCATAGACGGCACACATTATAGTCCAGTTGAAATGTCTTCATTGTACGAGTGGGCGGATTATTATCAAAGACGTGCTTATAGGATAAAGGGCTATTGCAAACACAATGTGCCCTCTGTATATTTGCCTGTCTCCTTTTAAAGCTAATATCAGTTTCCCAGCAGGTTCACCCGTGTGTGATTCTGATCCAGAGCCAGAGGGACGGTTGCGGCTGAAAGTTATAAGCAGCTGTCTCTCTTTTTTTCTGTGAATTTACTCTACTTTAACCCCTGTAACCTTGTGCAAAGTGTTTCCTCGCAGGACTTGAAATAACAAATATTGAACTTAAGTCAAAGTGATGGACCGTTTTGAGCGAAATGATGAAACGGGACCTTCTGACCCCCTGGGATTGTTGAAGCCGCTCCCTGTTTTACCGGTGCAGCAGCTTGTGAGTCATGATGTCAGGCCCCCCCCCCCCCCTCCCCCCCCCGAGCCGGCGTCCATGCATCTCCTGCTCCGCCAGGACCGTCTCTCTCTCTCTCTCTCAAACCCGTTGGCCTCTCGCCACTGATAGAGGTAACGCCGTGCTCCCCGTACTCAGGCGGACGTTTTTTTCGGTTGTATGTGTTGAGAGGGAGAGCAGAAAAGTGCTTGGCTGGGGCATTTCAATCGATGGGTAGGTGGACAGAAGGCCAATGCAATCAGGGAGCCGAATGAAGCGGACTCAAAGCCTGCTGAGCCAGCACCAACGCCCGGAACGAGAGACAGAGCGAGAGAGAGAGAGAATCGTTTGGAACTGGGTGCCTTCTACTCGTCCTCTGGGCAGCAAACGCAACAAAGCTACAAGCACCAAAGGCGGGACTACGAGCGCCGCCGTTAATCTCCGTCATGCACATACGAGAGAGCCCACCCTTCTCTCCTCACAGCACTCTGAGCTTAGCAAGGCTGTATTTATTAACAAGAGCCTGAGACAGAGATGGATGCGTTATGTTTTCATTGCATTGCAGTTTTATTTGTGTGGGAAAAGTCGCTGCAGCAAGAAAAGAGTAACATTTTTTTTTTTTTTTTTTTTTGAAACTAATGTGAGGAAAAGCATAGAGCTTGAGGGTCACTCGGACAGATGTGCTATGTCGTCATATCTGTCCTTTTAGCGTGTGTCGGGTGTTTGTTTGCGCGCCGCTTGCGTACGTTTTCGCCGGCGCCGAAATGCATGTTTATGTGTTTGTGTTGCGCAGAGGTTAAAAGTGGTGACAGAGCTCCTCGAGCTCACTGACCAACATCAGCAAATGGATGTTCTGCAGCTGCGCAATATCCCCCCCCCCCCCCCCTCCCCATACCACCCCCCCCCCCCCCCACACACACACACACGCACACACACACGGCCCCCGTGCCATGACACAAAAACAGTGTTTCAACAAGGCAAATCTGAAAAACAGGCGCCGGACGTGGAGCGATTGGTTCGATGCGAGGCCTCGACGTGCGGCACTGGAAGCTTTCACGTGAAGCGCGGCGCAGGCGACGCTGTGAGGTCACAGCTTTCATTCATTTCCAATGAAAGCACGCGGCGCCGTGGTTATCGTGGACCACGGGGCGTTACTCTAACATCAGTCAAAGACTGTACGGGTCTCGTTGTAGAAAAGGGCAAACTGGCCAACACGGGCTCCCCTGGTTGGAATAACACAGCGCTGTTTTCTTTGGGGGGGTCTCTACCGGCCCGCCAAAGCGCCGGCATGCTGTTTTTCCCGTTAAACCTCTCCGAGGTCTCTGTCCTCTGGCTCCATTGTGTATTCGGCACAGTGGGAGTTTTTTCATAAGCCGTGTGTACACTGCGCCGGCTCTGCGTGCGCACGGGTATGTGACCTTAGAAAATGTGCATGCGCAAGGAGAATCGGATATTTGCGCGTGTTGTTGGCCAAAGCCTGACCCGGCGCAGGATGAGCGATTTGTTGTTCTGACATTTTCTGCGGAAATTGTGAATTTATGAGATAACCTGAGGCGATTTCTTTTTTTACTCACAATTGTAGTTCAAGTGAAGAAACTACAAAACTAGAAAATAAATGAATGAAGACCCTTTTAAATATATATATATATAAAATGAACGCAAATATTCTATCGGCTTCTGTCATTCCAATGATATTATCTGTGTTCAGTTCCGTCCACTAAAAGATTTTGCAAGTTTTTGCAAATCAACTGAAATGTTTGGTTGGCCGTAGGTGCAGAGGTGCAGTTTTTGTTGACAAGTTGACAATCAATGAAAACGTACTTTTTTTAAATCTACCTTGTGAACTTCTGTTAATAGTTCACGCGGCCAATCGAAATAGTAACATACTGAATTGTGGACACGGCCTCAGTAAAGGTCTTGATAGCAAACCAAGTGTGTCAACTGAGCTGCATTAACTGCGTGTGTGTGAGAGACAGCGTGTGTGTGCATGGAGGGGCGGGGGGGGGGGGGGGGGGGGGGGGTTAAATGAAGCGCTGAAGCACATTGTGGTAACTCCACTCAGGTCAAACTCTCCCCGGGGACTGGAAGTGGAACGCGACCGCTGGCAGCTCGAACATCGGCCTGTGACAACTGCTCTCAGCGGCGTCTCATCTGACAAACCGATTAGCGACTGACGCCAACACGTCGGCACAGACACACAACCAGTGCGGGTTGGGAGGACGCTTTGGAAAATGGGGGGGCAAAAAAAAAAAAAACCCTCTCGTAAAACGCGCATGGGCAGCAGGCAGCGCGGGGGGGAAAGCTTCCTGTGGTGCCCCCTTAAACACGTCACAAACCTTGGACCGCGCAGTGAGAGAGACATTTGGGTTTCATTTCCGGCGCCGGGCCGTTCGCCCAAAAAACTGAAGAGGAAATTGAAACAACGAACCCCTGCGATTATCCAGATTATAATAGTTTTTTTTTTCTCTTTTTTTTTTTTTGGTTGATGTACAACATCGAGCGGCGGTCACTCTTGCCTGAGGTGTAATTGGGTTTGACGAAGACTGCATGAGTCAACAAATATCTGGTTACTCCTTCCAAAGTAACTCACAACTTAGAGCAGTTATCTACAATTGCCTGTGGCACTTTTTTGTTTTGTTTTACCCAACACATTTCTTTGCACATGGCACACTTGCCAAGATCATCTTTCTTGTGACGTGATCGTACAGCGGAGAATCACTGGGAATCTCACTGATTGATTAAATGATGCAAACAATTTGCGGCCTGGTTTTGTTTGCGCTCGAGACGCCTTTGAATGCCTCCGAGTTTGAAGTGAATCCCTTCTGGACCGGTTGTTTTAATGAATGTTTACTGCAAAAGTATTTGATTAATGTGTTCGGTGTTCTGTCATTGGTATTTTGTTTGTGTTGGGTCTTTGATGGCGTGTGTCAGGTTTCATCCCCCCCCCTCCCCCCCCCCCCCCCCCCCTCAGTCGACCGTGGAGGCTTTTCGGGGCGCTGGACTGTGTGATCAGAGGTCTCGCTTCGTGCCGCCTCGCTCTTAATCATCTATTCTGGCTTTGATTTGTCTGGCTGACGTTGTTTGCTCAGACATGCAGGTGTTTCTCATCAGTTCCATAAGAGGGAGTTTACTGCTCACCTAAACCTTTCCATACGTAGAGGTGCCCTTTTTTTCCTCCGCTCAGGTTTCAGCTCACTGGCACGAGTGAACCCGCAACCCCTTTTAGATCTGGAGTCTGTTGGGGCTTTATAAAAAAAATCCTTTATAGAAGAAGGAGCCGTGAGAGTTGTGAGTAGTCTGTTGTAGCTTAATAATATAACATTTACATTTACAATTACATAGTTCTCTGTAATTAAACATGGCTCTTACCAAACCTAGTTTTGTTTTTCACCTGAAATATGTACCTGCAATGTACCTTTGCTAATATTGCATCAACGTTCTGCACTAAAACATCATATATCCTGTCCATAATACCTTCAAAAGTCTTTTTTGTGTTAAAAAACACCTATAAAAGGATAAACCTGACAATCAATGAACAATTTTGTGTTGGCTGAGAGCGCATCATTTCCCTTGACTTTTGCAGGACCGCCTTAGTTACATTTAAGTATAGCAGCAAATATTTGTTTCACTTTCATTAGTTTCTTTCTAGTTATGTAGAAGCTTTTTCTAGTTGTCGGAGACACTGACTGACCGTAATCGGCAATGTTTGGATTGCCTGTTCGAGACAGCGTAGTGTACCCTTTAGTTGAGGGTAACCGAAACCCAAACCGAGTTGTGAGCACTTTTATTATGACTTTTTTGACAACTGTGATAGCAGGTTTCACTGGATTTGGGTTTATATTTGATATGTAATATTGCCTTCTTCAGTTGTAGCACTGAATTCATCTGCCATGTGTTGTAATGGTTAGCAGACACCTGTCATTATAACACCACGTTGGTTTTGTGAAACAGGCCACTCAACCTTCACGGGGGCCACTGGCCGGCACTTTAAGCCATTACAAAGCCTGGCTGAATTCACGCCTCTCCATTTAACAGCCCTTGGCCCCACTCTCAGGGAACCGGGTCCGTCCTGCTCATTGGTGCACCTGGGACATTTTTATTTGCTGCGGCTGGAGATATTCAAGGTGCAAGGGAAGGGGACATTTGTGAGGCTGGTGGTGGAATGAGTCTTGGCTTATTTCGTCCTAAAGCAAAGCCAGAGGCCTTTTTTTTTTTTATTACTTCCCTAAACACTTTGGTTGTTACACTGACAGGAAGAATAGTTCTTAATAGGCTGGACATTGTTGAGAGTTTTTGATTGTTTCATGCCGGTCATCCATGGGTGACATACTGTGCCCATCCTTTATTACAGTAGTGTGGATATCAGAATTTTAAATATCCTCTCCCTTCAACGTCGTCGTGCTGAATAATGCGAGCGTTCTTAGTTATATCCTGTGCCTGTTGCCCTTGTTCCCAAATCACATCAAAACTCCAAACTCCTAACCGTGTTACTCCTATAATTCGCTCCTTTAATTGTGCAATTTTTTTTTAACCACCAACTTAAAAAAAGAATAATTTCTGGCCAAGAAATAGCACAGCCGTCAGTCTTGAAACAAGCATTTCATTTGCACACACAAAGAAACACACATCACGCACACATCTGGATTCAGTTTCAAATGCCTTTCCTTATATTTTTTTCCCCTTTCATCCTCACACACACACACACACACACACACACACACACAATAGTCATTTCATCCATTCTAAATATGGTCCGGCCCGACCACAGTCACCGTGCCTAAATAGACCGATGAATCGCAACATGTCATCAGCATAATTAGGCCGTTTAGCACGGCCAGCTGAATGTGTCGTGCGTTTCATACGGCGCGCCATTTCCTCATATAGATCAGGTGAAGTATTTTAGTTGCTCTTTATGAAAGGCATGGAGGAAAAAAAAAAGTCTTCAGTGGCTGTGGCATTTCACAAAAAGGCAATTACCATCAATCATGTGGAATTCTGTGTCAAGGTGGCCTGGAGTTGATTCCTGTACCGTGGGGACAGCGCGTCGACAATGACATAGGATCCTCTATTGGCTGCAAGCAGGAAGGTAGAAGATGAAAGATCCTATTGGACCTAATGGGCACCAGGGTCTGAAATGTAATGCATGGCCATTGACTATCATTACGCCCTTGAAAAGCCAATAAACTGCTGCGGGACACAGACCATTATACGTCATTAGAAGTCAGCGCATGCCCTTCATCTAAACGCATAACATTTTACTGTACCCCGGTGGCTTCCAGCACCGACTCTGTGGGAACAAAGCAGTGCTTTTTGGTCAACTAAGGTTTGACTGAGCGAATGACATCACACACAGGCCGCCGGGGAGACAAACACGTACAGGATCAAAGGTTTGGACGCAGTTTCTCATTGAATGAGATGATGCGTCCAAACCTTTGGCTCGTACTGTATATATCCTTTTACTTTTGCCGATGTTTGTCCCCGAGATTTCCCGTCAACACAACCTCAACCAACTCAAACCATCTCCTCTCTCCGCTCTGTAATTTTCCACTTGACACTTACTGTGTTGTACACACGACGAGTGACTGTACGCACACATAATAGCCAGCTTCCAAGTACCTTCCTGCGAGTGTTTATAGTCCCAGTGAAAGGGAATTGACAGATCTCACTTCCTCCACCCCCCCCCTCCCCCCAACCCCTCCGCCCTCGGCACAGAGCATTCTTGAGCTACGCAGAGGTGTTGGCTAATTAGCCACCTGACCTTTTTCGGTCAAAGGTGGCCCGCGCACCCGGCCTCGGGGTTTCCCAGTGATATTTTAAGGAGTTTCGATTGTGGACACTTAAAGCGGATGAAATGCCCCGGAGGTTCCGCGAGTCGTCCTAAGTGCATTACCCTGGGTCACACGATGACAGGTGATGGGTATCAAGATGGAGCTGCAGCGTTTTTCCGACCGCTGCTCCTCCGATCCCCCCCCCGCCCCTCCGCCCCGAGTCGCTTTGGTAAGGAAAAGAGCCCTGGAGTCGATGACGCGTCGGGCAAACAGGGCGGTCCTTCAGAAGATCATCCTGGAACAGTTGCTCCTGGCTGTGGTTGGGAACTGGGATAATGGCTGAACAAAGCTCTGACAGCTTCATTACCTTCATCTCCTCTTGTTTTAATGGATTCAGAGAAAGTTTATTTGGACTTAAAAATTGTAATTCTGTCTCTAGGTAACCGTGTGGACTTTGCTCATTAAAAGCTGTACCCGGTTGCTGTCACTACGCTGTGATATGACCTTTACTGGAGACCAGCATGTGCTAAAAAAAATGTGCTAATTGCAATAATAAATAAATAAACCGTCTATTGTGTCATATTAAGTAAGTGTGATAGCATTGTAGATTGCTGGTGGTGAACTGGGTGTCATAGGGTTCAGAGCGAGATCGCCCCTCCCAAGACACACAGGCCACAGACAGTGACAGAGTGAGAGAGAAAACCGGTGTGACGGATTGGAAATAAAGAGCCATAACCCACAAACGTGGACACCTCGTTCACAAGCTCAGGCCCCTTCGATGGAGATATCTGCTTCCATATCGTCCCCGCCTTTCTCGACACGTGATACTTTACATGCATAGATCCATAACCTTCCTCCCACTGCCCCCTTTAGTGCTCGCCACCCAGGTGGAACACGCAGCCGTGCGTATTGGAGGCCTTTTGAACGAGGCTTTCGCCGTCCTCGTTTGAACGCCGTGCGGATGACCTGCCGCGCCATCAAACTCGCCGCTCTTCTAGACGCCACGTTCAGGTGACCCCCGCGTGTGAAAGCGCTAGCTGTGATTTAGTCAAGCCTGTCCTGATGCACACGGCTCTCGGGGAGTTAACTCAGTCATTCAAATAAATCAGTCATTTGCAGAGACTTGACCTTTGGCTCCCTGGAAGAATGCGTTAAACATGGATGCATCTCTGCGGAGCAGAAAGCGGGGCTTATTTGAACTGATTAACTAGTGTGTGGATGTAACCTTTGACAGTGTGCTGAGAGCACAGTATTTGGTGGTGTTAGAGTGGTGGATTGTGGGACAATTTAAAGAGGTCCCTGTCTCCCTTGATACGTGTCCTCCCGTTGTTGCTGCAGCCATGTTCTTCCATTGGTGCCTGCAGTGCAGCACATTCTTTTAGTTTTGCCGTTGTCCTAAAAGTGAATTCATCATCTGATAGAAAAACAAGTGCGGGTAAAGTGACAAATTGAGGACAAAGGCATTCTGCCCGAGCAAAAAAAAGCATGTCATCATTATTACATTATTAATGACTATAAATATTAAATATGATACCGAGAACTCCTTTTTTGCCCTTTGGTTTTGTGAGCAGTATTGAAGTGCCACATTTATCGTTTGTAAGGCATAAATATGGCTTACCTCCTCTCTGGAGTTTAACTCCGCCTTTCGGCCTCCCGCTGCTTCTGAAGCCGTGCTTTAAGAAGTGGTGTTATGCACAGTGGGCCGAACCAGTGGGAGGTTTACAGTGTGCGTAAAACAATATGCGGCCACACAGACGGCAATAAGTCTGCTCCACCCTGACTGATAGGTCCACTTTATTACGCCAGCCAGAGAGCGCGGGGGTTCCCCTCGGGGGACACATACCTATCTGCATGATGGATGGAGATCTCAGTCGCAACACAACCCCTGTTCCTTCAGGGGGCTGAGGGGGTCGGGGGGGGGTTCTCACTTAAGCTGAGTATTTTTGAGCGGCACTATTTTGGAAAGTGTCGCAACAATTAAAGTACGGCTCGAGAGTCAGAAGTTCACGCTGACATGGTATTGAGCGGGGAGACAGGCCCTCGCGGGGGTTCTCGTTTACCCTGCGTCCTCCGAGGATTGGACGGAATGAGCTCCGCGGTGCACACAGGCGCGGCGGTTCGGATGTTTGCAGAGTGTGAAAGTAGGTTGAAGGTGCTAAGTTGTCAACTGGCCATGGAGCAGCAGGGTGGATGTAATGAGCCCGGTGTGTGTCTATGAAGGCTTTGGCAGGGGTGCTTGGACTTACTTCTCTATACCCTTTTTACCCAAGTACAACCGAGCGCACACAACTGAGCCAAACACTGCAGATGAATCAAGCCTGGCTACTTACTACTAAAATGGGCTTTGTTAGCTTCCCTGCAAATACAAGATCAATGAACAGCACCGCAATCAACAACAAACATGTCTCGCTTGTTTATAGAGGCCTGCATGCTACGTCAATAGCGGAAAGGCCGCCATCACACAGAGGTGCGATTCTTTTTTTTTAAGGTCCTTGAATGGAGGTCAGTATCGGCTTTGGAGCGCGGCTTTGCGTATCGACTCTGTCCATCTGCGCCGGGTCTATGAAAGCCCGGCGCAGATGGACTGTGTCGGCCCGGCTCAAAAACGCGTCAGTCTGCCTGATGGATGTGCGGCCTGCGTAGAACATGTCGGTATTGACAGGCAGGAATGGATGCTAAAACATGCACGCGTATTGATTGGTTGATGCAGTCGAACCCAGTGCGAGGGTCAGAGCGGGGGGAGCAGGGCGTGTGTTGGTGTGAATGTCAGCCAAGGTTGGATCCAGTCGTTCTGCAACATGTGTGTTTAGGTGAAGAGCCGGGGGCTCTGGGTGTGTAGATGTAGGTGGACATTCAGCATACAAATCAGGGTTTGTTCCTTCAAATTTTAGTGTTTCGCCTGTGAGCATAACATTTAGTAGTTCCGTGAAAAAAAGGAATCTAAATTGAACCAAGTAAAATCCTCGTTAGTGTTAGTGATAGATTCTCGTTAGTGTTGTGGTTTATAGATTGTCAGTCAAGTGGTAAGCCTCACAACTTGGCTCACGTTGAGGAAAAAAAACACAAAAAACAAAGGGGTGTAATTGAAAAGGGATACATGCTGAAACTAAAGGGCAAAAGGAGACCTGAAGGGAATTTTCCCTTAAGTGCTCCAAAGAGTGAAGACATTTCTCTTGACTTCTGCAGACAGCTCTGATTGCCGCCTGATTCATGAGCACTTCAAGTTGAAATGGGAATTCCTCTTGTCAGTAGAGAGGATGACACTTTCCTTTGGTATTATAATTAGAAGTGAGTGTCTGGAAGCGACAAAAGATTTGCTCATAAGCTAAACATATATTCCTGGCCGGCAAGAAATATGTTAATCTAAGCTCAGTAAAATACTTTAAAAATATATGTCAATACTGCGGACAAATGCATGTGTCAAGATTTACAAAATAAAATTAGGATTTGTAATTTGTGGCATTCACTAATGCATTTCCAATGCACAAACAAATATCAATACTGATGTTGGATATCGGATATCTGGCCAATACTGGATGGTTATTGGTGAAAATTCAAACATCAGTCGACACTGAAAGTCCAGTTATGTTACTATTAGGCTTGATTGATTTGGTAAAATCCTAATACAAACCAATATAACAACTGCAGTCATTACTTTGAGGTTGCCCAAATAAAATCCACATCTCGGCACACAATACTTGAACGTTGTATAATCTTCTTCAGTCTTTTTCAGTGATTAATTCTGCATACTGTTATTTTTAAAAGCTAGTGCTCCAATATTGTAATGGTAATGAAGGAAGGAGCACCTGTCCCACCCATCCGTCAAGGTCGAGACATCTTGAGTTTGGTGTAGATTACCTCTAGTATTTGTTCACTTCTTGCTAACAGAGCCATCTTTGTTACTAATATTACAGTTATTATGTTAGTTTTGTCAGAAAATGCCAATTTATCTTATCGAGAAAATCCTCCAGACGCAGCTCCGTCCCTTGAGGTCATTTGATCCGGGTGATCTCACAGTCTGGCCTGTCATCGCCTGATAGCAAAGGTTAATACTCTTCCCAATGAATACAGTTCCTGTTTGGATAGTGTGCACAACATGCTCTGGGGGGGGGGGTTGGATAATATTGTGACAGTCTGTGTTTGTGAAGAACGCCCCTAAATTCTCCTACATGGATCATGCAGGCCTTTTGTCTTAGAAAACTTCCAACATCTTGACCCATCTCGGGCATATTCGGTGCACCTGGTTGCCACGGCGCCTTTGCATTCCATCTCGTTTCCCAGAGAAAGACAGACAGACAGACAGAGAGGGAGGGAGGGAGGGAGGTGGTGGTGCAGCGCAGTTCAGCGCTCTCATCCTCACACCTGCAGCCGCCGTGGAGAGGCAAAGAAGGGAAGGGAGGAAAGCAGCGGTGGATCACATGTCTTCATGGCTGTCCAACAGTAAATTAAAACGAGGAGCAATTTCCTGAGGCCCAATTAGCAGAAAATTGGTCCTGTCTGTTGGAGTGACTCCCCTGGGAGGAGGGAGATGCGGTGGGGGAGAAAGAGGGAGAGACAGAGTGGAAATAAGCTGCACAGATCGTAACATCGCAGCGTGTGACCTGGAAATTGTGTGAGATGGGATGATGGAATGAGCAAGGTTAAACAAAATATAAACGTGGAACGTGTTTTTGAGAAATTGTGGCTTAATCTATGAAGTCTGCTTGAACCAAAATGTGGAGTCCACATTGGAATGTTCTGTCAAGGAAAACTGTTCATCGCTTGTTTGGCTGTCTTCGTTTTCCGTGTCTCCTGTGTTCTATATTCACTAAATCCAATATTTCATCTGCTCTCTTTTGTTTTTACGCAATCTAACCACCTTAACTTTGGGATTTTGTTCTAGCCAAGCAGGTAGTATAATCAGTAGGCAAACAACATGGGGGCAGACTAACTCAAAATGGAGAAAAAAAACCTAATTCACACCATGACCATCATCGTTCCTTAACCTTGACAATGTGCTGAAAGTGCCTAAACAAAGGCATCCGTTTGTTGTGGTTTAGTTGCTAAAAGTTGATACTAGATACTAGACAAGATTGGAGAATGAAGGAAAACAACATTTCAAAGAAACATGATCTACAAGGCATTGAAATCAAAATGTATTTGCTGTTGGAAATTAGTGGTATAAAACTTGACTCCTGGAAGACGGGATTCGCAAGGCCTACAAGCAAATAGAAAGCGGTGAGAGAGCATGCAAGAAAGGCGTGCTGCGAGAATAATCCGAGCCATTGAGAAACTTTATTTACTTTACTCACAAAGAAACAAACGCTTCTCTTCTTCAAATCCTACGGGACCATTTTCCTTCAAATCACAGGACAACCACACGTCTAATGAGCCTAAAGGTTTGAGTGGGACTCTGCTGAGCTTTAGTTTAACCATAATGAAGAATAGATAACAGAGGCAGCGTAGTGATGGACGTCGTCTTTTGGACGAGGTCCAGTGCCTCCACCAGCGATACTCTGCATGTGCACGATCAATTCACACACACACACACTCTGCCCCCCCCCCGGGTGCTTTGGCTATTGATGCCAGTGATGATGGACTTGGATAGACGCAGGGAGGAAACTGGGTCAATGTCGGTCCTGGTTCGGGATCGACCCACCTCGATTGCACGCCACTCAGCGTTAATGAAAGTCCCCGATCGATTGCCGGCGCGCGATCCCGTCCCTGCAACACAACTCGTCAACTAAACGACGAGTTCTCTGCTGTGTTAATGAATTCAACATTCATCCAGCTCTCTAGCTTTTTTCCATGAAAACATCTTTTACGGTTTCACATCATTACGTGTGGCGGGTAGATGAAATACTGAAGCTGCTGATGGACTGACAACTAACAACTAACAGTACTGTGAATGATCCTGTTAAGCCCATGTATCTTCATCTCCGTCAAAACATTCTTCAGCAATCACCTGACTGATTTATACATTTTAAATGACTTTTTTTTAGCATCACGAAAGTCTGCGAACCGAGATTGAGAATAAAAATGAAAAACCGTCACAAGAATTCTGATTTTTTGATATTTTTGATATTTTATGACATGCACACAAGCCTCTTATCCTACACTTTGTGGCAAGAAAAGCTTCTGCTCTTCGCTCGTCATCGTTTAAATTAAATATGTCCCGCTTAACGAACTTATCAAAATCCAAAAATATACACGTACAAAATGATACGTAAATGATTTATTCATCTTATATAACTTTGTTTTTTTGTGTCGTGCATGTCATGTATTTTTAATATATATGAAAAACACAATTCCCTCAGTCACATGTACAGCAGGACGAGCAAATGTCAGCACCCGAAGACGTGTTTTGGTAAACGCTATTCCAAAGATACACATTTAAAACATAAACGTAATTATTTTTATTTTGCAGGCTGTTTTGTCACAGCGCATATGTAGGACAAAACCTGCAATGAGGATGTGCCCCTCAACGTGTCGCCTGTTGTTCCTGGCTGATAACATCCAGCCCAGCGTCGACTCATCCATCTAATTATCCGCCTACCTGCCTGCATCTGTCCATCGCCACCTTCCTCTATTGTTATTCACTCGGGGCAGGACAAACATGACTTGCTGACCTGTGGCCATTAGGGAACCTTTCAAGCGCCCCCCCCATCCCCTCCACCCCACAAAATAAAGACTGTGACCCTTTTTACTTGTCGCTCTCTGGGTCATTGAGCGCCACTGTTTCATTATATCGTTTCAAAAGAGGATAATGGCGGTTTGCTTACGCCAAGTGTCAACGCGACTTCAACGGCAAAGTAACACACCCCCAACTGAAACCGGTTGAAAGTGTACTTCAGGACAGAGCTTCTTTTGCACTTGGGGGGGGGGGGGGGGGGGGTTTAATGTATAATGACACTCTCAAGAGTTTCTTCCATGATCTCAAAGACACAGGACGGGAAGGAGGGGATTGACCTGGATTTCGGTAAAGCTCTTACTCTGGGCGACGGTGGTACTTTTCAGGGATATCAAGTCTTATCACCTCATCTTTTCTTTTTGTTCGTCCCCCACGTAGGATCGCTTACTTTCGTGAAAGGCCCTGGCTCGTAACAATAGGCCTTATTCTCCCGGCTTTACGCCACAGCCCTCCATGCATAGCGAGGTAATTTCATGGCTCCTTCCTGCAGACACGCATCAGGCTCAGCGCTCTATTATCGTGGGCTGGACATTAGGCTCCTAGGTAGGGGACAGAGGTGGAGGGGGGGGGCATTAAGCCTCCGACTGTGTGTAAGTATGAGCGCATGCGTGTATGTGGTCTTCATGAAGCAATGGGGAGGGGATGGAATCGAGGGGAGAGTGTGTGGGGGGGGCGGTAAGCGGTCCTGTGCATGATGTATCATGTTGCCGACTGTGCGGCGGCTGCCATCACATCAAAGAACAAAGGGGTGTTTATGTCACGCTAGAGTGATTTGTTTTTTATTAATAGCTTACCTCCCTATTCTCCCCCACGACCGTCCGCTCCCCCCTCCTGCCCCCCATCCCCTGTTATATTAACTCCAAATGGTGCCTGAGAGACCACGCTGGTATCTTTAGCGTTAGTCCCCCACTACACACACACACACACACACACACACACACACACACACACACACACACACACACACACACTGTGAGGGTTCTTGTGTGTCTCAAATGTAGCCCCCCTGAAACGCGCCATGTATTCTCCCAAAGTGGATGAAGTGCACAGGCAGACATTCATCCCCCCCCCACCCCCCTCCCCTCCCTTTACCCCTTCTCCCGCTCCTCTCGAGCCCATTACACAGTGGAAAAGGTTAATTACCTGAAACGCCAGCGGTGTTATTTCAGCTGATTCCAGAAGCTCGGCGTCTGATATCAAACAAAGAAGCGATTCCTCGGAGGGTAACAAACTGTGCCAAACACACTGTTTGCACGTACGAATCGGGGTGCAGCGCCCAGGTGATTTAGTAGAATCTGCCTCCGCTGTCCTCACTCATGAGCGACGGCGAATGCGCTGATCCCTCGTGACCACATCGTGTCGTCAGCTCGTGGAGGCCGTTGGGTGATCGCTGTGCACGGCTCGGGGTCAGCGCTCAGTTTACTTTGGGGTAGGATGGAAGGAAGACAGAAGGACGTGGATCAAAGTGAGGGTTTTGGAGGAGACAGACGGACGGACGGAGCAGGGGGATTAACAGAAAGACGCATTGGACTCGACGAAGCGGAAAAATGGGGCTGTGAGAGGACGACCCGATCTACAGAACATTGGCGGTTGATTCAAGTTGCTCACTGATTAGTTTCCAACGGATTTTGTGCTAATGTGCTAATCACTAATATATAAGATCCCTAAAACGATTGATAAGATGTTACCAATTATTGGTACGGTTGCAAACTTTGGAAGTTGCGCTTAAAAGAATCCTTTGTTTGGACTACACACAAAGTGCCGCTTTGAAAGAGAAGTGTGAGAATCACCAAAGCGAAAGAAATATGCCTTCTGTAAAACAGAAATGTCTGTATTAAATAATTGAATTATAAAAACAGCAATCCAGTCGATAGTTCTGGGATCTTTCAGTCTGGACCAAAGCGATGGACCAGCGGGTAAAAACCCAATCAGCCTTATACTATAAACATTGCAAAATGGCCCTTTAACTGTTAATTATATATTTTCAATGTAATTATTTCAAGCCTTTGAGCTTTTACATGTTATCACGATGTTTAATTAAACCCAATTTCTGACAAAATTGCTGCTCCGCTTCTCAAATTACCGCTCATTTCTCTGCATTAGGCTCAATCAAGTTTTCTGTGTGTGTGTGTGTGTGTGTGTGTGTGTGTGTGTGTGCGTGTGCGATTCTGCGCACCCTCAAACACATTAGGTGCAAATGGCGTCGGAAAGGCGAGCACCGCCAAGCGCATTATTCGTTGAGAGAGGCGGCCCGAGCTCTCGCGTGCGTCGCGCTGATTGGGCCTGAGAGGCAGAGTGTGGCATTCTTTGAACGCGGCGTGTTTGGGGAGAAGTGGCGTTTTCAAACACGCGGATAAGTGAGGGGGGTCGCGTATAGCGAAATGCATTACGGACTCGAAGCGATCGAGGGAGTGCGACATTTCTAAACACATTATGCTGGAGAGAACGGAGTGTTGATGGAGAGCGAAGAGAGAGAGAGGGGAAGGGAGGGAGGGGGGTTGGGTGGCGTCAAGACAGTTTCTGTTTTATTTCGGCGAGGTGTGTGTGCTTTGTCTGCCCATTGAGTGCTGACTGAGTTTTGACATCAGCTCAACCTGGGTACACAAACTTGCCGGAGTGATTCGTCTCACCTGAATCTCACTGTTGAAGCTCTTTTTGGATGCATCCACTATAACCAGCATGTAGGATCACTCCTCCAAACTACACTCCTGACCCTGCCGATAAAGCCTGTCGTGAATGATTAAGCTCAGATGCAGCAAAACACGTCCCGACATGTTCTCCCGTACTCTGCCTTGGCACCGTGTCCAGCCCAATTAACCTTACAAGCAGGCCCTTTTTTTTTTACGCTTTGCCAACTCTGGAGCAGCAGGGGTACCTCATCCCTGGCATATTTCTTCGCTTGGCAACAGAACACCTTGAACAATGCAGACAAAATGTATAAAAAAGAAGAAAAAAAATATGCTTTCTTCTGCTCCTGGGGGGGCACTCAGGTTGAATCTTTTCAATTAGCCAGGTTGACTTTGCAAGGCTAATTAAGTCCTCATCCTTGATGAGCTGTCTGACTTCTCCTCCAAGCCTCTTACTGGGGGCTTAGAGCCCCGCGGGGTCCACCGGCCAGACAGATTGTTGTCCAGCTGGAATGGGATTAGCAGCCCGCCGGGGGCCCGAGGCCCACAGTCCCCGCAAGCTTTTGTTTGAATCTGAAGTATCGAGTCGGAATGGGTGAAGCAGGCCGAGAGGATTGAGGTAATCCTCCCCCCCCCCCCCCCCCCCCCCTCCTCCTCCTCAGGGCCGCTCCCTGGAAGAGCAAGGCCGGAGTAAACCCCCTGAATGCTGTAGACCACCAACCACCATTGTTTACACCCCAGCAGGTAGAGGGCCAAAGAAGAAGGACCCCCCCCCCCCCTCACTCCCCCCCCCGGCCCCTTCCTACCCCCACCCTCCCTGACGTGAATGCGTGTATGTTGTGAACAGTAATAGCTGTAATCAGAACATGTTTTTCCTTGGCCAAGCGTAGAATCTAAGGGTTTTTTGGCAGGATTAGAGGCTTCACACCGTGCAGATTAATTTCTCAGCCAGTTCAATGAGATAATTTTTTTTTTTTTTTTTAACAAGAAAAAAATGGACGTTGGATGTCGACCGTCAGACACCTGCTCAGATTTCAAACAAAAACCTTGATTAAACTGATATACGGTTAGGATAAATGGTCATCTCTAGTTCTTTACTTTGGGCTTCAGGCAGAATGGAATAGCGTATGTTGAGTATTTATCAGATTAGTCACATTGATAGATGACTGATTGTACAAAAAGACACAAGTAATGCTGACTCTCAAGATAACTCCGACACACCTGTGCTACACAGGTGTGTCGGAGGTCTGGCGTGTGTACGCTGTGATCATAACGTTTTGGTGTAGATAGTAGCGGGATGATTCAAACTGTAGGCATCTTGTCAAAAGACGTGTCTTATTTTGTCATGTAGGTTTTGCCTGCATTTTTCCCAGGACAACTGTTGTTTTAATGTAATCCTGCATATAGAAGATGAAGACATGTTCATCACAAATACTTTAGCTTCAGAGGCTAAACTTGTCAGGGTTGCAAATACCGGCGACAAAGAACACAGTGAGGGGTTTGTTTTGAAAACCTCCACCCTTTTTAAAGGCTTAGGGAAGGGAAAAAAAGGTAGAATTCTGAAAATTGTCGGGTTAGTCTATGCAAAATCAGGTTTTGCAAGTTCAAACCAGTATGTATCTACTGCCTGAAGGAGAAAAAGGTGCTTAAATCCCTGCTAGTCAGCTCCTTTTGTTTGGTTTATTTTATGAATATCTTTGTGAATGGGAACGGCACATTATTCTGTGTTATTAGCCTTATTTTGTTCATTTCTTACGAATATCACCGAAGAAGTCAATGCAATGCTCAGCTAGTAGTCCGACCTTCTCGTTTCAGCCCCGAGAGCCAACACCAACAGGCTGTCTTTCATCGCACTGCGGCAGAAGCACGTGAGATTACGGCCGAAATCCACCGAAAACAACCACACCGAGCCGAGGGATGATCCAGAGCCCGGAGATCAGAGGGAAACGGGAGGGACATCCATCATCCAACAAGGATCCGCCCTGAAGAAAAACACGGGGACGGCCGGGGCGCGCCGCTATTGTCCGACCTCGTGGGCACAAGGGGGGGAAATAAAGGATGTGATGAGTTTCCATGCCTGGGGTGACTGGTGAACCAGCGGCCCATGAGCCTGGCAGCATGTGACGTGTTTTTGGGGGAGAAGACAGCGGCTGCTTTTGTGCCGAAGTACAAGAAGATAACTGTTCTGTTATTTGCTTCATTCGACACGGTGTTTAAAAAGTAAATAAAGGACCAAGTAAATAAAGTTGGCCCGAGCACATCTCCATCAATAAGATGAGCATTGATATAAAGCTCTGAATGGATTCCAGGCAAGTACAATGTGGTGAAAGATGAAAGCTGCACTAATTTGTACAGGGCTCCATTATGCACCGTTCACTGCTCGGGTGTCTCCTGCTGTCAGCGATCTCCATCTTATATTACAGTCATCACAAAGGCACCAGTACAAACATGTGATCCCGTGCCTGAACATACGACCTGCAGCTGTTTCACACACGCGATACATCGGTATCACCTCAATATTCTCTTTTTATCACCACTCCCATCCCCACCACCCCCATTGATGTACAGTATTTAGTTGGCTGGCCCTGTTGAAGCAGAGTACAGTGTGCAGTGTCTTTGCACGATGTGTGTGTGTTTGAGGACACGCACAGCGATCTTTGCCCAGTTCCCACCAGCAGGACCAGAGGCTGTTTTTATAGCAGCGTTTCTTGCGTCAGTTCTCTGGGACGTCCGGGCTGACGGCTCAGAGAAAAGGAGCCTTCCGAATGAAGAGGAATGAGACTGATCCTCTGCCAGACAGCCTCGGCTGGGGGCTGCCATCCAGTGCCCTCCCCCCGCCCGCAAACCAACCACCGTCCACCCTCCCCGCGTTCATTTCTGGACGTGCAGCGATAACTGTCCAAACAGCGGGCCCCTGCGCTGTGTGTTGGGTTTGGACACAACTGGGGATTACTTCATTAGATGGGTATCGGCTGCCGCTCCTTTTGTCAGCATGTTGACAAGGAAGGAAAAGTTCCCGTTTGTGCAGTCGAGTGGTGGAACAAAGCACGGCTCAATATTTATCCCGTGAATTGATTGCGTTTGTATATTTTCTCTTAAATTGGCGGATGCAGAGCGGTCGAATCTGGATTTTAATCCTTGATCTCCAAATATTTACTGTCGGGTCCCAGATGGACTGTGCTGTGCCGGTCGAGCAGACAACACAAATGACACGCTGACTTATTTATTTTAACGAGGCTTGTTGTATAGACACACATTGCTGACATTTATAGTCCTTTCCGCTCTGTCTCTGGTTAAAAGACGAGTTCTCAAAAGTCAGCGTCGCGCCCATCTGGGAAGGCTCTTTTAACTCGTCGCATTTTTTAAAGACATTTTTCATGAGACCGTAAAGGGTAATGGGAAATTTATATTTGCCATGATGACACCTAATCACCTGGTGGACAGTGCTTTGAAGTGGTTTAATAGTCCAGTTTTGGGCAGAATGACTCTCGGCCTGCAGGATGTTAAACTTAAAGGATTGCAGTGCTCAGGCCACGTGACCATGCGATGAGTCGCTTGAACCAGCATTTAACGGAGTTTCTGGTATCTGGCCGTGTCGGGATACATGCACATGCAACATTCTGCTGTTCCAGCATGTGTTATTTTCCAAGCAAGTGTGAAAGATAATTGGTCGCCTAGGAGGTTTTAATGGAGCTGCCTTGATGGAGTCATTCAGTTGCGCCGCTTTGCATTTCATCACTTCTGTCTGTCAATTATCGTTGATTTACAAGGTGTCCAAGGGACAGCGAATGTGAAGCATCAATTTGTGAGTGGGTGATTGCACCAGCGAGAGAGAGGAGATGGCAGAAATGTATCATTCATTAACATGGCACCATGTCCTTCAATTATCCCCTGTCGAATTGGAGTGAGTCATTTTGGGCATTACCTCTGTGAGGAACGACCTCTCCCGGGTGTAAAACTCGAGCACAAGCTTGTGCGACTTCTACCAAAAGGTACACAACACTTCAGAAGGAGAGTATTCCTGCGTTATTGTGCTTTTGTACAGGTGGGACTCATCGCTCAGCGTAGAGGCCTGTCAGGAGTCCGTGTTTACACAGATGGTTTGCATTCACCCAGGGAACTATATGAATGTTGTGAAGCACGCAGAATAGTGGGACTGTGTATGCACAGAGTAATGAATAGAGAGTGCATGATAGCTTTGTTCGCGTGGTTGCATGACAACGGATCTCATAGGAGAGTAAAAGGAAACAGACATGAACCACTTCTCCCCAGACAGACTGGGTGCACAAAGGTTATCCGAAGATTCTCATGGTTGCATTACGAGCCCGGATGAATTTATAATCATAATATTGTGCTCATGGCTTCGGGACAAAGACTGCGACAATAAATAAAAGATTGTTACCTTAAATTGGGACCATAAGTGAGTCTCCTGCAAGAGACACCGGGTCGGAGGAATGATAGATGATGAAGTGTGTTGCCAGTCCCCCGATAAAGCACAGAAATGTGTTGGCCTGTTCACACAGCTGGTGCAAATCAGAGTGGAGAAAAATGCGTGGGTCACCCACATGCCACAACATATCTACTATATTAAAAGTAGACATTCAGCAATCATGCTAAATGCGATAATTTCCCTTTAAAGATAGCTCTCCCTGGGATTCTATGGTGGAGAAACAAAGTATATGGTTTTCATTCATCAGTTTAGAGGGAATGTTATCACTTTACTTATTATTACAGATTTCCTTCAACGTCTTGGGTTACTTTTTCATTATTCACCATGAATTGGCAATTGCTTCTTGTACCTCTGATTTTCTAAGTTTGTTTTGAAACCAGAGTTTTAGAGTTTTAAGTGTATCAGTGTGGTCGTAGTTTAAAAAATGAGTTACAGTTTTGTTTAAGAGCAGAGGTAAAAATGATATGTGATAGTGTAGAAATCCAATATTCCATTTATGCTAAAAAAAAAAAATATGGAGAAATAAAATACAAATACATTGAAAAGAACCAGAAAATGTACCAAATGTGAAGCGATGATAATTTGGAGGCTGTGTCGTCATGTTTCCAACATGGGATTATGCTCATCCCTAAACCTAAAAAAGGTGATACTCAAACTAACAATGTGATTAGGATTTAAATGCTGGGAAGGAAATAATCATTCATTATGTGGCTGAACTAATTTGATTATTGAGTAATACCATAAAAAACATAGACACAGTCAATGCATTTTGAGTGATAATTAAGTTAACGCAACCCTTTTTTTGTACATCATTTATTAATCCAGTCAGATTATATATTAAATATAAGGGGTTCAGGGTTTTTACAGAGAGACACAGTTGGTTTCCTCATGTGGGAAATAAAAAAAAAGATAAAGTGACAATTGGCCGTCAGACACCTGCTCAGCAGTTTGAATGCATCTGAACCCTTGTGTCTGTCTGTCTGTCTGTCTGTCTCTCTATCTCTCCCTATTTAACAACATATTCTTGGAAGTGAATGTGAGCCATATTAAATCCGACTCCTCTGCCGGAGCAGTAACGCGAGCTTCGGCGGTTAGTTTTATATGTTTCACAAGCGTGTAAATATTTAATAGAAGAGCGGCACAGAGTGCTGTGTCACTGTTCCTGCCGTTGTCAGCCGTACAGACGGGGGGAGAGGAGAGCGAGAGAGAGACTGGGAGAATTTCTACCTGACAGGAGATGATTCACACACTCGACCTATTCTTTGCAGTCTGGGATTCCTGGGTCGTGTAACATGGACATGGATGTGCAACCTGTTTATGGTTGCAGGAGATGTAGATGCTGGAGCCTAACTTGATATGTATGAAACTCAATGGACCAGCATTCCACACTTGGGATGTGTGTTTGGTCTGTTTGGTATTTTTTTGTGACCGCATACTTAAACATAAAGCCGGTGGCACTTCAAATGGGCTAAAAGGATTTTCCGTTCATGTTTTTGAAAGCCGTACGTCTCGCAAGCATTCAAATCCCGTCTAGATACTCAGCTTGGAAACATAATCCGTCGATGAGTCGAGTGCTTTTGGAGGACTACAACAATCAAAGCTGAATAAACACTAACTTTAGCTTTAGCTACACTAGTTACACTTTCTCAAATTAAAATATCTTTACAATTTAATATGGGGGTTGGACGAAATGGGTTGTTTGCATGTTGCTCATGGACCAAAATAATCACCAAACTAAATTAATCTGTATTGAAAACAAACATGAACGGTCATAAAAATTGATGTTTTATGGTGATTTTATGATAATGATGGCAGGACGCTGCACACGTATAAGTAGTGAATTGCTATACGTTTGTAAGTTCCGGCTTTCTTTACCAATTCTTTATCTTGAAATTAAAAAAATCTGCAACGAGAGTAAATTAGTAAAATGGTAAATTCATGGTTTATGCCATGTCCAAAGTGTACATATACAAGGTCCCAACATAATGCTTTTAGTCCCCCCATTACTCCTCCACCTTAACAAAACCTCACGAAATTAGGTTACGCTTTAATTCCAGCGGCCTCGCAGAGTGGCTAATGCTCTTTGAGGGATCCATCCGAGGCTGTGGGTGTAGATGAGAGGCATCGGTGAGGGAAAGAACATCTGTCCAAGGCCTATAAGCTCTCTGATTTTGGCCATATAGAGGAAATAATGAGCCTCTCCTGAACTTAAGTCCTCCCCCAACAAGCTTCCATTCACAAATGGTGTGTTTCGCATTTACATATACATACGGTTTAAAGGAATTATTCAGGTCTCGGATTAGTCCCTCCCCACCCCCCCACACTTTCTGTTGGTCCTTTACGCATCAGCGGTGCCTCCATGATGAGCTTCCTTTGGACTCACTTCTTTCATCTTAAAGTCGCTCAGTCATTTGTAACGTCAAGGCTCCTTGTTCATCTGCTCTCATTTAGAAAGCCCATTGATGTAAAAGTTGTGTTTATTGGTATAATTTACCTCAGAAGAACCCCCCCTCTCTGCCCCCCCTCCCCTCCCCTCAGGACATTGCTCAACAAGTGCACGCGAGCTGATAGCAGCCGCCCCCCCCCCCCCCCCCCCCCCCACCCCGACACACAAGCGTCGGCAGGAAAAGATTTTATGAATCAGTGTTCAGGTTTCAGCCGTGTTTCCTCCCTTCCTGTGAGCGGTTCTTGATCAGCGTCGCACCGACGTCACTGTACGAGTGGAGCGGACACATCTGCGTGAGGCAAGGCTCCACGGGAGACTTCCGTCACCAGAAGACGGATGGAAATGTATCACCCACGAATAAATACACCCCAACAACTTCCCCTCCATCACTCCCTCATTACAACAGATGTTACGGCTCGCCGGTGTTTTTCTCCCCGCGTGGTGCAATGTGGTTCCACTTTTGTTTATTTGTCCTCTCGTTCTCGTACTTGTCTCGAGTGGATGCGGGAAAAACTGAACGCGCACACATGCCGCTGCGTGCACGTACGCGAAGGCCTCCGCTCAAAGAGATTACTCAAGCTGCGGGGTTGCGTGACCCCATTGTAAACCCGGGGGCGGACCTTTGACCTTTCGAGAAGCGATGAAATGGAGGGAAACCTCCCATTTCCCTCCGCCGCGGTTTCAAGGTTCTTCTAGTGTAGAGGAAGCATCGCTAATGAGCTCGAGAATGGATTTTTAATGAAAGCACCACTTTGTTGTTTGAAGGGTAAGAGTAGGGCAAAAAGAGCACGCGAGGACTGGACATGTTTAATGGTGTAGTTGATATTTCCACTGTGACATGTGGCTCAATGAGCAGCTCTCACACAGGCAGACCGGTTAACCAATAATGATTTTCCTACACTGTTTTTTTCTCCTCTTCCAATACCTTCCCATTCGGGTAAATGTTTGATTGTGCCATACTGCACGCACAGCTGGTGATATATTAGGTGATCTTCCTCTTTACAGCCAAATTAAGTGATAAAAAGCCCAGCGTTGCAGTTATCTCTGTGACTCGACAGCCTCGTCCTCCCTTTTTAGCAATAAACGCCATCAATATAACCGAATCTTACAGTCACTTTCCTCCCATACTGCATGTTTTATGGTGTCACACGAATCCCGGATACAGCCTCAATGCACGTGCATATACCTGTGCACACAGAGACTGTAGAGTCTTCGCGTTAGCCTGCCAAAAAAAAAGCAGCTTTAAGGCCTCAGTCAGCGTTCCAGCACTGAGAGGCTGGTCCGTCATAACTCCCACTACTTGCTACTGTTCTTCCTCCGTCCCTCCGCCCGTATTTCCTGACCCTCTCCCACCGTTTCCTCTCCCGTGCTTCCTGGACGTGTCATCTGCTGAGTAAGGGGTGTTGCAGTTTGACCTCCCGTCACATTGAAGAGGGAGTTGTTGTCGTACAGGATGAGGAACTCCTGTGTCATTAAAGGAAGTGATGACCGATCGTACCTTGAACTTGCACCGTTTATCAAAAAAAAAACGCTTAGATAGTAAGTTAGGATGTGAGCGGCCCGACTTTCAGGCGTGTGCTGTACGGTGAAGACGTGGGAAGGTTGAAAGGGCAGTGTGCCTGCACGGGGCGGGACATTTCTGATGTTCTCTATGAAAAAGACATCTGAGGTCATGTTACCGTAATCATTTTTCACTGACACATACACGTAGAAGCTCGACCCCTAGATGGAGACACGCACGCCATCGGTTACAGCACAGTGACACCGGCCGCACACACGGACCCGTTTGACAACCCATCCGCTGTCCGCCGCGTCCTCACAAGCAGGGCGTCTCGGGTCCCCTTTCTATTTTTACCAGCGGGCGCTGAAAGCCCCCTGGAAGCTCCTTGTCAATGGGCATCTCATTCCAGCGCCGTCGGCGTGTCACCATTTATTAAGCCGTCATTACTTCAGGGCCCCGGGGGCGCCGAGGGGGCGGGGCGTCGCAAATAGATCGGGAAGGAATAGGTCGGACTGTTGCTGCGCTCCCTAAAGGGGCAAGTCACAAAGGCGAGTTTCAGCACATCTCAACCCCATCTGCGGAGCGCCGTGCAGGAGGGAGGCAGCTGATGGAGAGACACAGAGAGAGAGAGGTTGAGTGGGTGAAGAGACAACCTTCTTGTGTCTGTCCACACATCTTTTTGTTTTGGGGTAAACAGCTAAAAAGGCTGTTTGGACTAAAGGGGCGATGAGAGGGGAGGACGTGGGCGCCATGGTTGTGGAAGTGAACGCACAATGGAAGACGCGGATGCATGTTGGCACTCATCAAGATTTATTCAGAACAACATTGACAAATAAATGGTCAACATAAGTTAAGATCCTCATATTACACCGTTGGCCCTTTTCTCATAAATTTAGTGTTCTATTAATTATGACTGATCTTTTACAATACCAACAGTAATCATGGCCAAAACTACCTCGATAAATTGTGAGTTCTGATGAACTTTAGTTGAGGCTCAAGGATCGTGTCCCTTTAAGAGACGGACGTCTCACATGAAACTTTTCTCGTGACTTTTCCAGACATTAGCAGTCACTTTGCTACGACACGCACACACACAAGCCTGCATCTGATACGCTTCACAATGTAGCGACAGCAGCTTCAAAACACAAGGAACCGCTGGGAGCGCAGGAATGTGAGGGTACCCTTATTCCACAAGCACCCCCCCCCCCCCCCCCCTCCCTCCCCCACCTCCCCACCAGGTCTTTTGGTGTCCCGAGGTGTGCGAGTTGACACATCAGCACTCCTGTTTATCGGAGCTTTTATCACCTAGCCGCTGCTGTGTCTCCCTCTGAGAGGAAGCAGGAGGTGCCCACTCACACACAAACACCTGCAGGGGCTGGTGGGGGTTGAGACGGGGAGGGGGGGGAGGGGGTTGTGCTATTGACCTGCCCTGCTGATGTAAATGACTTAACCAGATACAGGATCCGTCTCAGACTGCGCAGGTTAACTACCAGCATGTGTTCCCCTCAACCGGCGGATTTCATCTGGATAAGTCGGAGACACACTTGAGGGTTATACTCTCTGTGGGAAAATTGTGACTTGTGATTTATAGAAGTTAGAAATATGTCAATTCTGAAGTCTAAAGAACCTTTTCAAGTAATCCGTATAATCGACTTTGGTTGCAGCGCTACTTGGAGCGCTATGTGATATAGCTGTTACAGAAATTTAAAAAATACTGCCTTGCATGTCAGTGATTCATTCCTATTAAATTTTCCCAGGGTCGTGAATTTTTTCCTTCATCCATGTCTTCGGGTAAGATTATTACTGACTCCCACACCCACCTCAATCCAAAATTTCAACTCACATAAAAAAAGCATCTCACATTGAAGAGCTCATGCGGAGGATCATCCATTTAGCAACCCTTACTGATGTTGCTAAAAACCATACTTGTTCTGTGTATTTTCGAAATCATCCTGAATAATTACACATAATGACACAGCTGCAGGAAATAATGTGGGCAGATGGTGAAAAATCCGTAACATGGACATTGCTTCCAAATTCTCAAAAATTCCATCAAGATGTCTGTTGTGTTTCACAAACAAAGTCAACGTGAATGTTTAATCCAACATGAATGGGTGGCTTGAAATAGTTAAAAGTTTCAAAGTATAGCATATAAACAAAACTGGGGTAAGCTGTAAGAAGAACAGCTTGGATTTTTAGGTGGAGGTTTTTATGGATTATTGTTTATACGGTCAAAAAACAACCAAATGATGAAGAACAGAACCGTGGATCTTGTTACTTTGGGGAACTAAAGATTGATCTGGTACAAAGGTTGCCTTAGCTAATTACATTCATTGGTATCTATCACTTTAGTGTGTCAATCTGTTTTTTCTGAGACTTCAGCCTCAGGACATACAAGTGACCCGCTAAACAACCTACAAGGGCAGTAAAAGCAGCCGACGCCTTGTTTAAAGGTTTAAGGAGTCTGTGTAAGAAATTAGCAGAGGGCAAAAAATAAATTAATAATTGACAAAAAGTATGAATTGGAAAAAACTATAAAGATCTAACCATCCGCTGTAGATCCTCTCCACTTTACTGGTTCCATCGTAGAGCCATCCTGCCCCCTCCCTCCCACCAGCACTCCCCTTCTCTATCTCTCTCAGCTGCTCTCCCTCCCCTCCCCTCCCTGTCCGTGGATGGTTGAGCTCTCTCTCCCTCTCTCTCGCAGTCTGTTAGAGCCGCACACGAGGATTAGAGGGTTGCTGTGAGTGTCTGCTCCGAGAGAAGAAGCCAGAAGACAGCCAGAGATAAAAGAAAAGGAGCAGATCTCCAGAGGAGGAACAGCCTCGCTATTGTGGATAAGTGAGCTGAACTACCTCCAGTCGGGCTTCTACCTCACGCGAAGCGGAAACCCCTCTGCTTAGCCTTCACCTGGGGGAGGACGGATAAACCGAAGGGGCCGCGTAGCCTGCACCTCCACACGGGGAGCCATGTGAGCGGTGCCCCTTCCGCCCAGCGCACACTCCAGAGGGTCGTCCCCCCCCCCCACACTGTCCGCTCTCTGTGCTGGGGAGCACCACCAGGATTGTTTGCACCCTCCCTGGAACCCCAACCTCCCCCCTTCCCCTTCATCCCCCCCACCCCCTCCCCTCCCTCTCCCCCCTGGCCAACTGTCAGGGCTCGCGTGGAGGAACCCTCCAGGCTCCGGAGGACCCTTAGCGGGAGACGCTCCATCTCTGTGCACTGGTCGGGGTGTGACTACCCCCCCCCCCCTCACCCCCACCCACTTCCCCCACTCCCTCCTCCCTGGTCTGGAGGCCAGCACCATGGATTACCTGTTTGGGATTGTAATGCTGTTGTGCGGGGCGCTGCAGCCTGGAAGGGGTGTTGAGCCCAAGCCCAACGTGCCCAGGCTAAAGCTGTCATACAAGGGTAAGCCCACTCTCCGTTCAGCCCCCGTCTCCGGGTTGTGCGGGGCCGCGGCGGCTGCTGCCGGTGCTTTTAAAGTGGCTCGTCCAGTCTCTTGCCCGTGGGTGCTCTTTCGTGCTTTTTCTCTTCATCCATTCTTCCTTATGTTGAACATCCCTTCTATTTGTCCTCTATTTCTGTGAATCTATTCCTGCCGCCCGCGTCTCTCGCTTTCACTTCTTTCTCCGACAGCATCTAACTCTCTGGTTACTCGGCTGTGTCCCTCTTTCCCATTAACTCACTCACTCTTTCTCCCGTCTCCCTTTGCCCTGCCTGTCTCTCAGAATCCAATGTCCTCCTTACAAATAGTCAGATTGGTTCCATATGCTGAGGAAAGCCTGGCGTTAAATGCATACATTGGCCCCTGTACCAAATTTCCCCTTTCTGCTGTCTGCTTCTGCTAGTACCGTGCACCCCGGTTAAGTGCTCCAAACAGGCAGCGGAGCCTCCGTTTAAATGGCTTCTGTCCCCAAAAACTCTGCTTCGGTCATGACACGGAGCCTTTTCTTCAAGCGTGCCCATGCAGGTTTCCCGACTGCTCATTACCGAATCCTAAATGGATCCAACAGTTGTTGGGAGTTTTGCTTAAAGTGGAAAACTATACATGCGTGCTGATTTAATGCGTGTGCACGAAATGATGGGTGTGCACGTGTAAGTTCTTGACGTATACAGCAAACGTGTTATTCTCTCTCTCCTTCTGTGTTATTTTGAGGGGAGACTGCGGAGCGCCGGCTCTTCCTCTCCTCCCTCCCTCCCTCTCTCTCTCTCTCTCGCTCTGTCTCGTCTCCTCTCTCACACCCTACACTAAATCAGGCTCTTTGTAATAGCAGACTTTTCATCTTGGCTAGAAATAACTGGCAACATTTTTGGCATATTTTGGGGAGTCATTTTTTATTTTTTTTGCTTTTTAATGTCAGTCAGTGAGGCTATTGTGGTTCTTTGTCCTATCCAAAACTATATGGCTGGGAATGTGGTCTTTTTCTATTCTAGTCCCGTTTCTCTCATCTCGCTTAAAAAATGATAAATGCTGATTTGTTGTTTAGACGCATTTCAGCAAAAGCTTTGGTACTAAATCGTCCTCCTAAACGGCATGTAACTTTCGTATTTTAACTTCGGTTTGGTGTGATTGCCGTTTAACGATCAATTATACTAAAGGGAGACGCCATACATTGACCACCTGAACCAAACCTGGGCTCCATCGTGTCAATTCACACAAGACAAAGTCTCCAGGAATGATGGGAAAACATCATCTCTTCTTTGTGAGAATATGGTTCCCTACTCTACCACCTTGTGCGATCCACATCACTTCTCAGTCCGACGAGGGGACACGTTGCTGACAACACTATTAAAGCCGAGGTTCGTCATCCGGCATCAATGTCTGCATTGACTGGGTGTACGAGTGACGGATGTGCATCGTCAACCCGAGAGAGCAGGTCCACCTGTCGTGATAGATGTACTTTACATTCTTTTGTTAAAAGAGTACCAAAGCCTGGCTGTTTATATCTGTGTGTGTGTGTGTGTGTGTGTGTGAATGTTCTTGCCACATCTTGGTGTGAGGACTCAACACCCTCTCCTGTGTTTCAGCAAGGCACAAATGTGTCAGTTCTGGCTCGCGCCCATATAATTAGACACCTGGTTTTTGTGTGCGGGCCGGTGGCCAATGAGCTCACAAATCGCTATGTTCTATTGTTTATATCACAGGCTTCTTTTTTTTTTCTTTCATCTGCCCCGAGCTGCAAATTGCAGCTGCGATTGACGCCAGCGTGCTTATTTAAAATAACGCGGGTTTGCGCAGGTGGAGGGCGAGGTTCCGTCTGACCAATCGTTGGTCTGCAGTGTTTTAACTTCACCTTCTGGCATCCACTTAATGCGCTTGTAACCTCGACCGAGATGGTACCAGAAAAGGTACCAGCTGCTATGAAAACCACTAGAAACCGCTCCAAAGCAGCTCAAGAACCGCCTCGCTCCGTGCAGTGGACATTTCGGCTTGCCAGTGACTGCGCTTGAATCTGCAACCCACAGGTGTTTGATGCCCCTCTCGGACAATTCTCCTTTACCAACCGCAATGTGGCGGGCGCTGGGAGGAAGAGAGGCGGGTGGGAGCCCGGTGTGGGTGACGGTGGAGGGGAGGAGATAATCTTCTAATGAAGGAAAAGCTGGCAGACTCACAGACGAGGCAGAAGGGAGGGAGGCAGGTCGTTAAGTGAAGTGTCACTCATCCCGTCTCCCTCCAGGAAGCTTGCATAGTAATTAAGTCCAATGAACGACAAAGACAAACCCTCCTGGGATGGACGGTCAAACAAGCGCCGAGCAAAAGGGTATGCCGGGCCCTTGAGTGGGGGACGATCACACGATCCAGGGGGCTGAGAGAGAGAGAGAGAGAGACTGTGATTTGGATAAATATGAGCGTGCGAGCAGGGTCGCAGGGAAATCATTCTCAAATGAGTGCTGATGACACGCCTCCGGAGACTGGTGGTCGTCTGCCGGAAAAAGGACAGGCGAAGCGATGCAGAGTGAGCAGTTTGAGAGGTACAGCGACTGGGAAACGGAGGCAGGTAGATACAATTACCTCTCACGGGACGCCTGGCAGAGCAAGTGCAGAGTGAATGATTTCCCAGAGGGGTCAGTTAGTCGTCTCTCAGCTAAAAGGATACCGCCTTCATGGGGACAGAGCTATGATCACACGAGTTAATGATTTTCCCTCCTCCTCGAGACTGGAAAAGGTCTCACCAACTTGCCTTGACAAGGGAAGATTATAAGTCCAGACTGAAATGCAAGCTGAAGGTGCGGTGGGCAAAGAATGGACATAAACCGATTCCAATAAGAGCTGACTAATTATGTGTTGTACTATTATTACCCCCAGTCTATTAAGTGTGAGTTTGAATAACCCAAGATCTGCCAAACAAAACGCATGTTGTAATCATCTTAAATACTGGCACTTAAATGTTACTCAAATGTAGTACTGCTGCTGCACATCTGCAATACATCAAGCATATGAATTGCAATGATGAGACAATTACTCACTCCCGTACCTGCACACAACCACATTTCTGAAAACAATCCATTTCCAGTACAGCACCTCCCGCCCTGCAAGGAAGCCCCAGAAGGAACACTGACCCCTAAAGGTCATTCCAGGCACACACAGCACACATAAAAATACAAAACCTGCTACTTCTGACCCCGACATTCAAAAGCCTCCCTCCAAACGACCCGACGGGTACCCTCGCAATTGCGTCGCAGAGGTCAGCCGTGCAGAGGGAGGACATTTGGAGCGGGACTGAAAAGGAGAATTGGCTTACGAACCTTTTGAAATAGACACTTGGTGTTGAACCGCACTCCAGCCCCATAATGAAGCCCGTCTGTGTGAGTGCGTCCGCGTGTGTTTGCGCGTGGGCGTGCCTGCCTACGAAAATACAGACTGTTTGTGGGTGTTTGCATGTGTGTCGGTTTATCAGTGGACGTTGTCTTTTTTTCTTTGTTTGCGATTGAACGAGAGTCTCTTTCTCTCTGTATGCGTCCATTCTGCGGGCCGGGGCTGACAGAGCGGATGTAGATAATTATAAGATGTTCTCCCGACGCGCCAACTTCGGAGATGTCTGCCTCCAGATCCCTCTCCGTCTTTCTCAGCGTTCTTTTCTTTCCTCCTCCTCCTCCTCCTGCGGCTCGGCTGCTTCGAGGAACCGCAACACCACAGACCCCAAGTACAATCTTCGTTGATGCTTTGTGTCTCCCTTGTGTGCGTTTGCGTTCCGTCTTTTCCGCTAGTGTGCTTTGCCCATCTCTTTGATTGCGGCTGGGTTGATACATATCTTTTGACCATCCTTCTTTTCAGGCCTCACACTCACCGGCCGAACCACCCTCGTCATCCTGCGCTCCCACACAGCCACATTCCAATCGTATAAACCAATGCTTTTTGCCGTGGCTCGCTTCTCAGTTGTGCCCCTATGTTGCATCCGGCCTTTTGTCTGAAACTGACTCACACACCTGAACCACAAGACCGCAAGTTGAAAGATGGCGCAATTAACGTGTGAATAATTGTGGAATGACATAACGCGCGTGCAAAACAAAAACCCCATTCATCAAGTCACAGGCGAATCCTTCACTTGTGCTGCAGCTTCCACACGTGCGTGAAGGGAGAGTGGGGAATTGTTTGTTACCATAGATTGTTGCATGCTGCATTTACCTCATCTCATTATTTTATAATTCAAAGTAATATCATTATCATTACCTTCTGTCGAACGTTGGAGGGCATCATTTGGGAGTTTTATGACCCTTTCGATTGCACGTGTCGTTAGTTTCCGCGTCGGCTTGCGGGTGCACGTGTGTGTGTGTGTGTGTGTGTGTGTGTGTGTGTGTGTGTGTGTGTGTGCTGGAATGTCACGCACTTCCCCAGTGTTCGTAAAACGTTCCATCATTACGGCTCTATTTTCCTGAAGCATTTTATTTAAACTGATAGATGATCAGGAACAACCTGGACGTGTGCTCACGCAGGCCACAGAAGCAGGCGGCGCGACGCGCGTTTGCTGAAAGATTAACGAGCAAAGGAGTTGTGTGTGTTCAGTGTACATTTTCGTCCGTGTGTGCACATGCGCTTTTTGCATCTGTGTTTGGGACGCGGGCTTGGGTTACAGCGGGGTGCAGATTGCTGAACCGCCGGTATGAGTGCGTCCTGCCACCTGCTAAGTCTCGTCAGTCGGACTGAGGAAGGGCGAACCCTTCAATCCGAACAGAGTCGCGTTACAAATGAGGGGAACATCTCAGCGGAAAGACGGACTGATGGGCCGCAGACGGACACGCGGACAGAGGCATGGGAGTGGCAGACAGTAGAGCGCGTGATGACTTTCTCTACACAGTGACGCAGATGTCCCCCTGATTTTTATTATAATACCCCCCTGCTAGCCAACTCTACCACTCATTTGTTTCAAGAATTACACTGGAAATACCAGTCCTGCTTAAATTATAGTCCCATTTTTCTCCTTTCCATTTTCACTTTTCTCTTTTTGTCATGAATACCAGAAATGTTCCATTACTACCACATTGGGAAAAAAATTAAAAACATAAATCGTGACTTTAAATAATTTGGTCGATTATCATTTTCCACTGCAAATGCCATTTCTAAAAAATGCAGACACCACATTCATCGACGACTCGAGACTGGTGTTTTGTTGCCGCTTCAGTAATGGTGTGCAGAGCTGAAATGTGCATCTGCGGCCGCTTATTTGTCTCAGAGTGCCTCTGTCACTTCCGTGGATTTGCTGTCACAGTTTGCCCCGAGAGACACATTCAGATCCGTAGCCCTGCCTCATTAATTTCTAATAAAACGGCACGACTGACATTCAGCTACGCGGCGCGGCTGACAGGCTGCTCTGACAGCCAGTGGCTCCAGACACGACCACGCTAACCACCGCCTGGCTCCTCTCGAAAGTCCATCCATCAAACTCCCTCTTCCCGCCCGCCCGCCCAGCGCCTCCGCCGCTTCGCAGAGGAGTCGTATTGACACGTTTGACTTATTTTGCAAGTGCGTTCCTGTTGGTGAGTTTTCCTTAAAGGCACCGCGGGCCGAAGAGGCTCAGGCCCCCTGGTCATGCAGTGAGCATTGTGTGTTTGTGTGTGTGTGAGTGGGCCCCCAGCGGGCCGCCGCGTGGCCCCGGGCCTCTCTAGCCTCCTCTCTTCCCTCAACAGGGAATGACATGGTATTAAAATGTCCCATAAGATGCAGTACTATGAATTATGGCTAGGAGTCACTTCACTTGAGGAATATAAAAATTGCTTCGGTTTCGAATGGAGCTGCAGCGCCAGAAAACACACTCATCCTCCCTGAACAGTAAGATCTGCCGCGGCGTGCAGCGAACCTGGTCGCTCACACGCCAACTGTCTCTCCCTTTTGGGATTAAATCCCGCGCGCAAAGCGCTTGTTAGTCCTAAAAGGGTCACAGTGCCGCGTCCGAGGCAACGCGTTTCCTGCCGGAGACGTCGCTCAACTGCACCTGGGATGAGAAACGCAGGTTGTGTTACACGGGCGGTCGCCATGGAAACCAACCTCCACCTGCTCCCGCGCTTAGGAAAAAAAAAAAAGGAGAAAGTGAGAGAAGGGGAAAAAAGGACGCGAGGTGGTGCGGGGAGGGCGAACTTTCAAAGGCACGCGTGGATTTCTCTCGCGCTAAGGATAATATTTGAACACTTTGCTAAGCGAAGCCCTCAGCACATTTCCAGAGGGCGGCCGTCTCGTCTTGTTCCCCCTGACACCCTGTGTTTTGTGGTCGTGGCCCTCGTGAGGGAGCGGGGGGGGGAAACGTGCACACCGCACCACACGCAGAGAGAGAGAGAGAGAGAGAGAGAGAGAGACATGCCAAACCACGGCGGATATCACAGCGCCCAGCGTCGCTGCTTTGGTGGAGCCGTGGCCTCGTATTTGAAAGATAAACACGTGTAATCCCGCGCGGCGGTGCCTTTTTTTTGGGGGCTGCCATTTTCTTTTCAAACTGCTGCCTGTCAATGGAGGAGCCTTTTGAATAATACACAGATGTACACGGCTCTGACAGACCACAGAAACACACCCATCGGGTCCCACGCCATGCCCCATTTGCCAAGAAAAAGAAACCTGTGTCAACCAACAGGAAACGGGGGAGTAAAATGGAGTTTACTTTTCAAATCCCCCCCCGACTGTTCAGCCTCCCGTTCAGCCTTTAGCGTGTACATTTATGTACACAATGGAGACACTGGGACAGTGTCGAATTTGTTTAATGCAATAGTACCCATTACTGTTGAATCTCAGTCGACTGTTTTCCGCCGTCGGGGTTTTATGTTTAATGTCACTCAGACAGACACACGCACACACGTACACACGCACACGCACACGCACACGCACACACACACACACACAGTGGCGAGCAGACGCATTCAGATAAACGTAATTTAATGCCCTGTCGCCTTTCTTTCATGTCGTTTCATTATTCCGCTGTGGCGCGGCATGTAGGCGTCTGAAGCGCCCGCCCGTTTGGACAATGGGGGAGTGAAGAGTACTCCACAGACAATTGCACTTGAATTTTGAATGTAGCAATCCCCCCCCCCCCCCAGAGCTTTTTAAGACAAGGGCCAGGTTATTTTCCATAATGCCGTATGACAAAGAGACGGTGTGTTATGTATTTGAATGAATTCCAAGGGGTTTCCTTCAGTCGACGTGCGTTACAACGAGTAAGTGCTTGGAGTTGAGAATTTAACAAATAACACAAAACCACATTTCAGTTATATGTTGAAACTTACATATTGAGCTACTGTTGCCATATCCCTGGTTCCATTCACTGTGTGTGTGTGTGTGTGTGTGTGTCTGCTTTGCCTGCATGTGTGCTGTACTTCAATGTGTAATAGTCAGAATGTGCGAGTGAAAAAGAGCAGGCAGAGGATGTGTGTAACAAGAGAAAGTGCGATGGAAAGGGGACTGGCCGCCAGTGTGTGTCACCACGTGTGTGTGTGTCTGTGGTGTGAGTGGAAAGCATACGTGTTTCAATGTACCTCCGTATCCGAGGCACACTAAGCACATTGTGTGTGGTGAGACGAGGCGGGTTTCAATGTGTCTGCGTGCAAAGTGTGCACGTGTGTGTGTGTGTGTGTGTGTGTGTGTGTGTGTGTGTGTATTGGGGGTCCGGGGCCAGGCAGTGTGTTAGAGGTGGAAGCTGCTGAGTGCGCTCACTGTTCGACCAGTTCATGCCGCGTAAGCAGAAATACTGATTGGATTACAACTTAACTCCGGTGAACTGCGTCTGCGTGCGTGTGTGTTCAGGAAGAATTGATGCGGTTTAAACATTTAGGTCAATACTAATATATTCATGTCACTTTGTTTTGTTCTGTGTGTGCGTGCGTGTGTGTGTCTGTGTGTGTGTGTGTGTGGGCAGTCACTCCGTGCTTGTCTTCTGCTCGGTTACTGTATTTTGAATGAGCCGTGGTGCGCGCCCCGTGTCTGCTCCATGCTCCCCTTTCCAAACCAGCGAGTCTGTGTTTAGCTTAGAGGTCCTTAGGTGCTCACGCCCGGTTCCTCCAATTCTCCGAAACCACAGCAGATCCCAGCACCGATAAAGCCCCCTCTGTGTGCAGGCCACCATGTCTTTGTGAGACACATAGCGAAGGGTTGAGATATGTGTGTTATTTCTGCTTTGGCCCATCTGGGGCAAGCCTTTCGTGACGGACCTGTTTTGGTAGCACTCCTGGGTTCAGCTCCAGCCTCCCACTTTCTCGGACAAATACAGCCTGAATGGCAGTGAAGCAGTGAAGTTAAAAAATATATATCTTTCCATTTGTCCTCGTATCGGCTTTTGACACTTTCAACGTGTGTCTGAATGTCTGCCATTCTTTTCTTTCATTGTCTTCTTGTTCTTCTTTTCTAACTTTATTTTTTTCCTTTCAAATGCCGCGTGACTCTCTGCTACATCAATTCATTTTTCCTTTACTTCATAGCTGAAATACAAGAATACAGAACATCAGCTCCCAGTTATTGTCCTCCCAATTCTGCGGTCACGGACATAGAAAGTGTGAACCGACGTTAATGCGAGGACGTTGGTGCGCACGAAAGGGGCCCACGGGCAAATGTATGAATATACGTATACGCGCACGTACGCTCAACCCATCTGTGGTGCAGTATTCTCACGCGGACACGCGTCCATGAGTTTCCATTCGTGCCCCCGCCCGCCCCGTTTGCCCAGCCTCAAACCAGACGCAAACTGACGCGGATGAGCTGCAGCCGACTTTATTAGGTGCCGAGCCCTCCCTCTCACGGTCCTCATCCAGCTCACCGGTGCCTCGGCACACCACTTCCTCCATCTCCCCTTCCATCAATCCCTTCGAAGGGTTTTTTTTTTTGTTTTTGTAGACACAGATGTCCAGGATCTTACACAGTGTGAGTGGGCGCAGATGGCTCCTATAGCAGCCCGTCAATCAGAGCTTTGGTGGGGGGGGATCACAATCCGCAGGACTGCGTGTGCATGTGTGTGTGTGTGTGTGTTTATACATGTATAAATAAATATATATTTATTTATACGTGTGTGTTTGCGTGCTTGTTTCTACATTGTGTGCCTGCGTGTGTGTCCATGGTGTATGTTGACGGTGAAGATGATGAATGATGCAGGGTGGCAGTGAGGCTGATGTTCCAGGAGGCTGCGCCTGCGGGCAGAATAGAAAGCACATGTTGTGATATCCAGCGCAGGAACCAGAGGCAGAGGCTAATTCCATTTCAATCAATGTGACTTTAAACCAAATGTTACTGTTTTCATGATCAAGAGAATCCTATTTTGTGTGACATAAAATGGGTTACTTTTGATTGTTAAATTGCATATTAATAATGTGGGATAAATTAGATAAAGTAATTACATTGTTTTACTTCATAAAACAAATTTCTGTTTTTTTTCCCGGGGGATTTGGTTAACTTCGGCTTTCTGATTATATTAAAATTTTAAGAAAAGTAGAGAGGGTAAAGAAAAAATGTAGTTCATAAGACACATACACTAGTATAAATAGTGGGGATTTTAATAAATTTAATTTGCTCTTTATCATTATGATTATTGCTTAGTTGATTCCTCAAAAAAAGGATAATTACATGTTGTAAATTTCTGAAAAGACTACGTTACAATTTTTTTGTTTTTGTCAAATGAAATACAAAGTATACAAATATAAGTACTTTAGTGGCATTAGATTTACAGTTCTTTAATATGGATAAAAAACGAAAATCCTTTTAATTGTAAAAGTTTATACTTGATTATCACCTGTTAATTAATTAATAAAGTAATTGGTCGGCAGCCAATTATTCTGCTGATCAAATGACCATTAGATAACTTTCATTTCATCATAAATACAGGCTGATCTTTCATGGATGCACTTGATTTACTGCTTTTCCTATAATTGCCCGGCTCAATTGTGGGATTAACTCGGCCTCCAGGAAGGGAGTGTGGTTGTAGGTTAATGTGATACCAGAGTCGATGGATAAAAAAACGCGGTCCGGCTGCATGTAGCTGGAATAACCTTAAACCACCCCCGGACACCCGGATGGAACGGCGCTGCAGGAAATCCATGTGCAGTCACACACTCGTCAGTGCGGATTTACATAACAACCCATTTACAGCTGCATGTCACACACACACACACACGCACTCATGCTTACCCACACACAGCGTCTCCCCTGGCTTTGGCTCCATATGAATTATTCAACCAATCACACGGCTGAACAGTCTGAACCGGGTCCCTGATTGGGGCACGCTGTGCTCACTTTAAATGTCTCACGCTATACCTGAGTGACGTGTGTCTATGTGGCCGCATGCGTTGGGAGGGAAAAAACAATTAAGGAGCCATGTAAAGCCGCTGGCATCTTGATTGAGAAAAGAATAAATGTTGTCGCTCAGCTGACCTGCAATCCATACAATATTATGTAAATCTAATAAATCTTACAGCATCTTTCTGACTGCCGGGGGCTACTGATCATTTGATGCTTTTTAGGCATTCCCAATACACAATCGTCACTGACTCCTTGTCCTCTTTCTTTTGCAGAGATGTTAGAGTCCAGCAACCTCGTCACTTTCAACGTCTTGGCCAACAGCTCGAGCTACGACGCTTTCCTATTGGACGAGGAGCGAGGGAGACTACTGGTCGGGGCCGAGGACCACATCTTCTCATTCGACCTCGTCCACATCGACAGAGATCACAAGCAGGTGAGGTTCAGATTGCCCGGCTGTATGTACATCGGTTCAAGTTAGTTCCGTCCATGTTCACTTTTCCACCTTTCTCTTCCTGCTTCTTCCCCCGGAGTCCATCACACCAGCTCACTCTCGCCTCCCTCCTTCCTTCCCACGGTCTGTCTATGTCCAGACAGGGCTGTCCGTAATTCCATTACTCCACCTGGACTAGGTTAAAAGACTTTTTTTTTTTTTTTTATCAGATTCAGGCTGCAATCTTAGACGCACAAGACTGACACAGACTTGCCTGCAGGCTGCAGAGAGCCAGGCTGGATAATGAAAGTGCTGAAAAATGCATAGTCAATGCCGGGAGAGAGTGCGTCTCCCGTTTTTCATTTTGCCCTTCGGCTCAGACTCGTATTTCTTCCCCCTTTGTACGCTACTTTGTTCAGATCTTTGCGTCATTATCAGATAAAGGGCAAAAAAGTAGTGATTAAGCAAATTTGATGCAATTACCATAAAATGTGCAGTGCAAATTCCCAAGAGAGGAAATCACAACTGATATAGAGATGAGATAAAGTCTACAAATAGACTTACAGATGCACACGCACGTGCATATATTTTTATTTTTTCTTTCCACATCTGCCTGGCCACCAGAAAAAAAGGAGTGAGCTCATTTGCACCCGCATTTTGAATATATAGACCATTTCCTTGCACATGTACCTTTGTGTGCCCCATGTGTTTATACTCTGCGTGACACCAGATATATTTGCCCTCAGGACTGTACAAAGCTATTATTTAGTTCACAATGTGTCTTTTCAAAAAGCAAAGTAGCAAAAGCCGGCTTTCTCCACATATCCAAAGTGAAAAGTACAACCACATGCTCAGGATTTAAGCTGTTGAAAGTTGAGAGTTTGACATGATTTGAACCAGAACTCATATTTATACAATATCTAATGTATATATTGACATAGCAAATGCCATATAGAGGGTACTATTCCCATGCCTGTCTACATGTGTATGTTATCCAATGTCAAACTAAAACAGCACATTTCTTCCCCTCGGTTAATTTCTCCTTATTTTAAAGGACATGCTCATGCAGACTTTCGCTATTCTGTTGAAAAGGGCAACTCCCATTAAGAAGTGAGTAACTTTAAAAAAAAAAAAAAAGCCACGGCCCTTTTCCGAGATTACACAAACCTTCCTCTGAGTTATTGCGTTGACTCACCAGTTGCCTAGAAATATCTGCACTGCCCCTCCAGCATAGTGTGACGTTCACTTTCCTTCCTTCGCACAGATTGCGTGGCCTGCCACCCCGTCGAAGAGGGACGAATGCAAGTGGGCGGGGAAAGACCTCGGGGTAAGTCCGCGTTCACGACGCCACCATCGTTTTGCGCTGCTCCCTACAATTATTGCCTGTAACGTTGCGGTCGCGCACCCGTGCGATTCTTCAAAAAGCCTCTGCAATGCCGCATCGGAGAGGTCGCCTGGATGCAGCTGGCCGTGTGATAAATTAGGGGAAAGTACGGTAGCCACGTTACCTCTGCCCCAATGTACTCTCCTGCAGGCCGTGCCCCACTGGATACGCACAACTAAACACGCTGTACGACAGCTGCTCGGTCACGGCGAGGTGTACGAAGCGTCCCCAACGGCCCCAACGGCCCCAACGGCGTGGCACAACCACCCGTCCCCCTCAGAGGTTATTTTGCACCTCTGACGTGCGGTTTAATGTCGGGGGGTGTGTTCGTGCTTCATGTGCACATATTCACGTGGGAAGTGTGTTGTTTGAGTCCCCCCCGCCCCCCCGCCCCTTATCGGACACCGCGTGTTAGCTCACACGTGCACGGCTGTGTTGAGCGCTCTCCAAATGCCGCCCGCTTTGTTTGTGTGCGCAGCGGCGTTGGTGTGTGTTATCTCGCCCATGTGGTGTTTGGAGAGGCCGTTCCTATTTCATATCTGATCTCAATTTCATGGCTGGATGAATGTGGAGTTCGGTGGCTGAGGGTTTTTTTAGGATTATCCAGAAGTATCAGTCATTGTAAATCACGGAAGCTTTTTTCGGGATCCTCGCCATCACACGCCAAGCCCCATGCTGTTGCTTCTCTCGCACGGTGCAAAGGAAATATTTCCGGTGGCACAAAATCACACAAAACACAACCCTGAGGTGTTTGCGCGCCGGGAAAATGTTTACCCTTGAAAATGAGGCGCTGAGAGCGGAGACGAAGGCCGGCAGGGAGGGACCCTGATTAGGACGTTACCAAAGCATTCGCAGCGCGCAAAGCGATGCATTTCTCCAAACCACAATTTACAGCCGCAGAACAAATGCAACAGCTGCCCCCCCCGCCCCCCCCCCTCCCCCCCTCCCTCTGCGAAAGAAAAGCCTCCGGGCTGCATCGTTCTCCTTGGCAGGACTGTTGTGTAGCACACTCCCAGGTCGTTGCATTTGATTCAGCGAAACAAAAGGTCCAGAGTCTTGATTCACAATTTTGTAGAGCTGCCTCATGTCATTAATACCCAAATGCTTTTTTCCACATCCAATTAGAGACCTTACCATATTGTCAAAATTCACTCAACGCATCCATATGTACGCGAAACCACACGCAAAGCTGTCCATTTCCTCAACAGAAAAACATTATCAATACCCATTCCAGAGAGAGTTATTGCTGTGATCCAATAATCGCTCATTTATCCTGTGCGGTTTTCATATAATTACACATTTTTTACCTCCTGGAAAGACAGAGCCCCACGTTGGAATGACTCTCATAACAAACGTCCGTCAGTGTTTATTGTGCAGCCTATATACCTACCGCACAGCTAATGAGTGTAACTCACAGAGAGCCGCGGCAAATCCTGACATGGGGGGGGGGATTATAGGAGTTGGTGAAATGTGTATAACAAGGTGGTGAGAATGATGTGGGAGGGATATTCAGCAGTAGTGAAGGCAGAAGGTAAAGTCTTTAAGTCGCACAGACTTGCAGGGTTGAGGTCGGCTCAAAGAAACCGTGGAAGTTTAGTCTGTGAATTAAGCACCGGTCCTTTGGTTAATAATAACGTGCACCGTTTATTGGTGTTGCTGGCTTGAATGGACCCGCGGCGGGTTAGAAACTACTGGCTGCAGTTATGAATGTAACAGGTTCCTATTTGGTCATTCAATTAATATACCTTTTCACATTAAATAAATACTTTTGTGACGTTGAGTGAGAAATGCTGATTTGAGAGTGGGGAAAGTTAGCTTAGCTTCGTGTGAAGACGGGAAACAAGTGAACAGCTGTCCACACGCTCCATCTATTCTCTCATGTTTGAAGTACAAAAACGGTGGATTAGTGTTTACTGGGGTTTGTTTGCTGCCTCACCCTGCTTTCATTCTTTTTGCTGAGGTAATCTAACAGGCTGTTACATGATGCAGTGACTAAGCATACATTCTGAAAATATCAAACCCTGCACGTACATTACTGAGGAGGCAAAAGAGGCTAAACACAAGTAATTTGCTTGTGCGCAAAAGCGCTGCTTCTTCAAACCCCCAAGCAAATGTCTCCGTATTTGCTACGTGGATATTCAGCATGTATTTATAATAAGGCAAAACCCGCCTAATTTCTTAACCACATGGGCCCAAATCAACCCCTCGCGGCTGCTAATAGCCCTCCTACATTAAGCAATCCTGTTGATTAGCACTCTAATAAACAGTCTCACACCACTGGGACTATCAACATGTGCTGGGGAGCCAACCCAAACGCCCTTGGTAAATTTAAACTTATGGATCATTAAAAATCTACACAGAAGAGGTGGGATTTCCTTGAAAGGTCCTTGAAAGTCCCTGCTTTAAAAGGGTCTGCCCACAAAGATTTTTCTTATTCTCCATCATTCTCAGCTTTCTATTAGCCTCTATCTTTAATTGAATCACCACAGCACTTTTCACAAGGGATCAAACTTAATTCAAACTTTATGTGATGTAGGAGGCTTTTGGAAATCGATGCTAATCTGCAGCCGAATCATACGATGTTTCACATGCTTTGCAAGGCTATATAACATACTATACCGGTAGACTTACTATATAGACGCAGAGGTATTGCATATACAAAAGTAATTCAAATGTCTTGTGCCAGATGTATGAAATCACACATTGGTTGTGGGTATTTGATGTCTGATATGTCATTTCTTTTCCAGAAGGAGTGTTCTAACTTCATCCGGGTCCTCCAACCCTTCAACCAGACCCACCTGTACATCTGTGGCACAGGAGCCTTCCACCCCATCTGCTCTTTTTTGGAAATGGGGAAGAGGGCAGAGGTAATAAATGGGGCATGTTATTATTGGTTTACCAAAATATGTTTTATCAGCAATATACATGTATGCAAAAGGTCATTGCGATCACAATCAAACGTCCAGTAACAAGACAAGACGTGTGACGCCACTGCTACGGTGAACTAATGACATACTAAGTCATTGCTTCCCTTTGACGTATTACGTGCAAAGCAACTGCCCCGGCTGCAATAAGTATTTGCCCTCACACACAAACACATGCAGACGTTTCCGCCCAGCACAGCAGTAACCATTCCCTCCATTGATTATCTCCTCACCAATGTTTTCCTTTGTGTGAAGAAGGAGTAGAAAATGACACCACATGGTTGGATTTCAGCCGTCGGAAATGAGGCAGCCTTTGGCAGCTTTTGGGGCATCTTGGTGAAGGTCTGCAGGTTAATCAATGTACCAGCGTGGGTTCTGCAGACCGACAATGGCACCGTTTGCACCATGCAGGTTTTGAGTGTTGAAGTCTCTGCGTGGGTTCCCTTTAGTTCCGAGCAGTGTTGTCGGTAATTGATTGAAAGAAAACAAAGTTAGTCGGGTCTCCCTGTGTTTTTCCTTTTTTATATTCACTTCTTTTGAATTTGAGGGCTCAGCTGCGCTTTGGCTGCACGATGCTCACTCCCCGATATTCCCTTTTCATTGCAGAAATTATAGTTGATCTGTAATCAAATGCGTCTAGAGGCTGTGGTGCTTCACAGCCCGAACGCCGCCTGCTTCATAACTGGAATTCGGCGTAATTTGAAACACGGGCTATAAATGTACCTTTTAGCCAGGCGTAATGTGGCTTTCGCTGGCCTCATTCTGAGCTTTGACCCTTTCCGCCACAGGAAAACATCTTTCGACTGACCTCGCATTTCGAGAATGGCCGCGGGAAAAGCCCCTACGACCCCAAAATGCTGTCGGCCTCGCTTCTGATCGGTGGGTTTGATCTCTGCCTTGATTAGTTCCAGGAAGTAGCCATTCACTTCCGAGCCGTCATTTGTTCCTAACTGCGCTGTTTTCTCTCTAACAGACGGAGAGCTGTACTCTGGCACATCTGCTGATTTCATGGGAAGGGACTTTGCCATTTTCCGGACCCTGGGAGATCACCATCCAATCAGAACAGAGCAGCATGATTCAAGATGGCTGAATGGTAAAAATAAAAAAAAATATTGAAAAGAAAGAAAGAAAAGTATCAATGGCTTCCATAAATTATATCTGGGAAGAAGATTATCTAGTTTCTCTTCCTAAAAAAATGGAGTTATTATGCTATATTTCTTCACTGTAGTTTACGCAAAAAATGCTTTTTTAAGAGGCCAAGTTTACTAATGTTCAGACTGCAAAAACTAGGTAACGTAGATTTTAAAACCTTCCACACTCCAACAAACGTTACTATTAAAGTGAAAATGGCCACTCGCGGCCCACAATAACGTCTACACTTCGGCCCGAGGTGGAAAGTAAACCGCTGTCATTGGCCACATTGTGAGAAAGAATTACATTGAGCTTTTCAATGTACCTCGGAGCGTTTGATTCCCTCACAAGCCTCAAGACTCCAATCATTCCCATTCATGTGCAGACATCAGATATCAGAGCCCAGTCACAAAGTTACTGGATTTCCCTGCGCAAGTAGGATTAGCGGGGCGGTGAGGGGTTATTGACTGCTCACTCCGTCTGGCTCTCTTTCGGCACCACCGAGGACCTCAAAAGGTCAGTTTGAACCTTTTTCCCTCGAGCTGTGCCATCCCTTCCCCCCCCCCCTCGTTCCCACAGAACTAATCCGCTCTCAGCTGTTTTCCTGTAGTGGAGTCAAATTCCTCTCGATCCCCCCTCCTTCCGCTGCGGCATCAGAAATCACAAACACTCTTTTTCTGCGGTTGCCGATGGCTGTGACATATTTAATACGGAGTGATGTAGAAAGGAGAAGCCATGGTAACCACGTTAATCCCCATCGATCTTTCACCCCTGTTCAAACAAACACGCCGGGGGATTGTAGTAACTCGGCCCTCCTTGTTCACAAAGGGGGGATTGTAATTGCATGGATTACTGGGATGGGAATTTTCTATTGAGGCTTTACCAACAAGGTTACATGGTGCTCAAATGCAACAACAGAGACACTTGGGAATTCCTTCTTAAGGATTTAGGGTTAAATTATATAGTTTTCTCATTTCTGGTCTTTATTCATGCGATGCATTTACACATCCCTTCCCCATTTAATCCCCTCTCATTCAACATTTAGGTGCGATTGCACCTCAGCTGCATACAGTGGCCCTTTGTTGGGTTGGCGACACCGGCAGAAGCCTGCTTTTGCATGGGAGGGCCTGCGAGGTTGAATTTATGAAAGTGTAAGTTTAACGGCACGCACTCACAACAGCGCCAGGAGGAGTGTGCGGGGCACATGATTCATACCAGAGGTCTCGCACCCGCACAGCGCTTATAAATCCGATTCCCACTTTGGCCACACTCGTCTTTTTCACAGCTACTCTATATCCTAAACGACCACGGAGGCGTAACATGGCACGGCTTGTTTCTCTCCAGCTGACCCCCCCCGCCCGCCCGCCCGAGCTCCCCAGACGCCGGCTCGATTTACGCGCCACGCCGCCGCAGTGACGGCTTCCCCCCTCTGCCCCTCCAACACATGCATCTCACCCCCTAAGGCCTCGGCTGTAGCGTTTAGCTTTGATTTCCTCTCGCGCTTAAAGTCGGGATGCATTTATTCAAGCGTTACCGGGGAACGATCGGAGCCATGTGTCTGCGGGGATGTGGCGAATAGGGAAAGGAGTTATGTGGGATTTGGACTTGGAGCGCTCACTAGGTTTTAGAGTCAGATACTGTAACGCCAGTGTGTAAAGCGAAGGGCTGTCATTACTGGGCCGTGACTGGAGAATATCATGGGGGATTAGGTTTTGGAGGTGTGAAATAGGGGTGAAGGGATTGTCGTCGGGGCGGAGTTAGAATCGTTAAATCACGTTTGTGTAGGATACAAGGGTGCGCGAACAAAAAAACGGTCTGAATATCGGGACTTATCCGTGACTTTTTCTTTCAGACCCCAGGTTCATGGGTGTTCACTTGATCCCAGAGAGTGACAACCCCGAAGACGACAAGATCTTCCTGTTTTTCAAGGAGAACGCCATGGACGGAGAGCACACTGGCAAGGCCACCATCGCCAGGATAGGACAACTGTGTAAGGTAACAACACACACATGCCAAAAAAAGACCGCAGTTTGCTCAAAATACATGGAAAGATCTGTTGTTTCCTAATCTGCACGGTGCTACGGAAACGGCTGCGTGTTCACGTGGGTTCGCAGAAATGTGTTGAGTCGTCGTTGGGTTTTGTGATACAGAATGACATGGGAGGTCACAGGAGTCTGGTGAACAAGTGGACCACTTTCCTCAAGGCCCGGCTGATGTGTTCAGTGCCCGGGGTCAACGGCATTGACACACACTTCGATGAGCTGCGTAAGTGTGTGTTCGTCATTTGGGTTCCATGGAAAGTCTCCCTTTCAAATGCTGATGGCCGTTTTTTGCTTTTTTTTTTTTTTTTCAGAGGACGTGTTTCTTATGAGCTCCAAGGACCCAAAGAATCCGGTTATCTACGCTGTGTTCACCACATCCAGGTACAGACCCACCCTTATCACTTGACCTCCAAAATGGCCGCGCATAGGCCCATGTTGACAACAGGCGCTGGTGGTATCATATTTGTTTTGTTGATTTGTTGCTAGGCGATCAGAAGGAACCGAATCGCACGTCGACAAGTTATTTCCTTTGAATTCGAGAAAACACGCGTTTCAGATTTCTCTTCGAGAGCTCCTCCGTTTCACAACGTTTGTTATAAGCCTTTTATCTTTAATTCCCTAACCATTCCTAATGACATGGCAGGATGCAAGCGACCAAGCGTGCCCCCCTCCCCCGCCCCCCCCCCGCCCCGTCAAATTCCCAGACGGCACTCCCTGTCCCGTAATCCACTTACAGGTGTCTTACGGTTGCCTTCCCCTCGTATGGTTTCCCCACTCCGCATCTCAGGATGGATATTGCTTTTAGCCGCTTTCTCGCTACCTGTCCCCCCACCGCCCCCCCCCCTCTCCTGCTGTAAACCTGGCAGAGGCTTGTAAGGAAATCAGATTATAAGGGGAGAGAGAAGCGCGATATTCACTCAGCAGGAACCCGCGTCTCTCCCCCGGCCGCCGCCCCAGACCTGAATGGGTTTTAGCAGGCCGGGTGGGGCTCTGTTGAAGCGTGCTGCTGAGAGGGTGGAGGCATGGGGCCTGGGCAGATAAGTGAGTTGAAATGGCACAGATGCCGGCACTTACCATGATGATGATGAATTGGCATTTGGGAAAGGAGGCGGGGCCATTTTGTGTCCATCGGTGCCTCCGAAGCGCTTTGAAAAGGGGGACAGACACTTCGCCATCCATCACGGTTAACGACACGACCGGCTGAATAGCACGGCGGCGCGAGCTGACGCATACCGACAGGCGGCCCGCACCACCGGGCCCGTGCGGCTTTTCTTTCATTTCTGGAGATGTAATAAAAGCCAGAGGTCGGTGCGTGGTGGGGGGTGCACACGTCCGGTATGCACTTGTGAGCTCACTCACACACACACACACACACATAGTACATGCACACTTTAAAATTCAATTATGGGGCATTGAGGAATTAGAGGGGTTTAATTGGTTTTCTAAGTGGCCGCTTTTCAGAGATGAATAGAGGAGAGACTCAGAGGGACCAGCTTTTAATATCACTGCTTAATGAGGCACAAAAAAGCTGCCTCTGACAGATCAATGTTTGATTGTGCTGTTTGCGTGTGTGTGTGTGTGTGTGAGTGTGTGTGCATTTTCGTTGGGTCGACTGAACATGTGTGTCTTTCTCTCAAATTGTGTGCATCTGCTCCAACACATGTTTCGTCCTTCTTCTTAATGATAGCTATTGAAGTGTCTTTTTTTTCTTTTTTTTCTTCTTTTTCCTCCTGGAGTTAATTGAATTTCTCTGCATTTAACATTTTCAAATGCTAATCCATTCATCTTCCCACGCTTTGATGGGTACTGTCGGCTGTGTTTATAACAGCCACATCCCTAATTAGTCGGATACAACTCGCAGTCAGCAAGACAAGACAAAGGATGCACCGACTCTTTTTGAAACATTTGGTTCCTGTCCATGAAAAAGATGTCTAAATTAGAATCTCCCACCTGAATAAAGTGACAAATTGATGATAAATGAACTTGATTTTTGAACATTAGCCTACGAACATATATATATATATATATATATATTCTGGATGAACCGGCACGGTATGAATTGAAAAAAAATGGTCCTCTTTTTCTTTCCACGATTGATTGACCCTGCTAGCTTCAGGCCATGTCTGGCGAGTAAAAGTAAAAATCCGCCCATCTGGCTCGAGCATGTGCTCACAAAATGGGGATCCTCAAATATGCTCTCAACCAGGTCTTCTGTTGAGTTGGTGGTGTGCCCAAATTCCTGTCTGTTCTCAAGACGCTGGAAGCAATCAGAGAGAACTTCCAACCTGTCATTCCTACACTTAGGTAATGACAGCCGTGCTCCTTGCTGCCTTTTGTGCGATGAAGGGTCATTTTGTCGTCTTTCTTCAGCGTTTCACCAGCTCCTGATTCCTGTCTGGTGACCGATTGTTTATGAATGCCTTTTGTGTGTCATGTTCCTTTGTGTCACCGCCCTCTTACTCCCTCCCCTCTCTTCGTCGTTTAACTCTTCTTGTCTTTGTCTCTTTCTCCACAGTAACATCTTCAAGGGCTCAGCCGTGTGCATGTACAACATGGCAGACATCAGGAGGGTTTTCCTGGGTCCCTACGCCCACAGAGATGGACCCAACTACCAGTGGGTGCCTTTCCAGGGGAGGGTGCCCTACCCCCGCCCCGGCACTGTGAGTCCCTAAACGACTAGCAACCAATCTAGGGGTTTTATAAGCAATAAAGTCAAACTAGTTCAATTGGTGTGTTTTTTTTTTTTAGGCTGAAACTCACCCGCGTTCCACTTTTGTCTGTTTCACAGTGTCCCAGTAAGACATTTGGAGGATTCGACTCCACCAAGGACCTTCCCGATGATGTCATCACCTTTGCCAGGGGTCACCCCGCCATGTACAACCCGGTGCACCCGATAGGCGGGCGTCCCATCATGGTGCGAACGGACGTTGACTACCAGTTCTCCCAGCTGGTGGTGGACAGAGTGGAGGCGGAGGACGGACAGTACGACGTCATGTTCATCGGGACAGGTACACAACTTCCTCAAATCTATCACGTGGTATTAAAAGTTGATTCTTATGCATTTTTGCGAATAAATAAAAATTTTTCTTGTGTACAACTATTATCTTATTTCTGTATTTCTGTATACAAACAGCTAAAACATGAGATAACTTTCTTTCTTTTGTTTTCATATTTATTCTAACAATCTCATAGAATAACATTTGGAGAAAAAAAATGTCATATAGTAAGAAAATGATAGAAGCAATTTTCCATTCCAACCGCCACAGATTAAGAATTTAAATACTAAAAGCTATAATATATATATAATACATATATTCTGCATCTTCACGTCAATATTCTTTCAGATGTGGGCACAGTACTGAAGGTGGTGACAATACCCAGAGAAAGCTGGCATGACTTGGAAGAAGTAGTGCTCGAAGAGATGACTGTCTTCAGGGTGAGACGATTAAAATGACGCGTCAGCAACAATTCGTGAGGCGGATATAACGTAACGGGAATAATGTTCATGAATGTGGCACCTCTGTTTTTGTGCAGGAGCCCACTCCTATTACCGCTATGGAGCTGTCCACCAAGCAGGTAAGGACTTGTTCTTCACTCACACGTAACAATTCATCCAGAGGTTGTCGACGGGACTCCATGTGAGAATAAAGAGCGAGAACGCCTGGGCCATTAAACGAATACCGATACCCAAACGCAGCGATGTGTAACGTGCCCGCTGGGAGTCAAACCCTCAACCCACCTTCATTTTACAAGAGCCCCACGGGGGAATCCTCAAGCTCTACATCCCCGCTCCGTCTTTTTGCTCCCACAGCAACAGCTGTACCTCGGCTCTGGCCTGGGCGTATCGCAGATGTCTCTGCACCGCTGCGAGGTGTACGGGAAAGCCTGCGCCGAGTGCTGCCTGGCTCGGGACCCTTACTGCGCCTGGGACGGCAGCGAGTGCTCAAGATACTTCCCCACCGCCAAGAGGTAGGAGCCCCCCGCACGCAACCAGACAAATCTGTTGACCTTTATTTACCCACAGAGGTGCCGGCTGAACCCGCATGCTTCTTTTCAGCCACATCCTGCCTTTGTGTTAATGGCTTCACACGCCTGGGAGTTATCAGCGCACCTGCAGTCTGATTGTTGCTGTTGGCTTTCAAAATGCTTCGCTCGGGGGGGGGGGGGGGGGGGGGGGGGCGGCATCCGAGGGAAAACAACGCTGTTTGTGTTACCTCAGACTTTTAGCGCGAGGGCGGTGAGCTTTAAAGGTGATAAAGTACAAGGTTACACTGTACAGGCCAAAAGATCGAGACATGGAAGTAATCAGGGGTTAGAATATTACTCGGGCACAAAATACAGTCATTAGATACAACAAGCAGGCCAAGTATGCATTCCCAGAGCTACAATCCAGCGACCTGGGTTGTAGTTTCTGCCGGCAACAGTTGGTCTCGGTTGCGATGCCGTGGCTCTACAGCCAAGACGTGCACACATAGTCAGGAAAGAACGCACAAGCACACACTAAATCATAGCCAGCCAGGAGCTGTCTGACCGCTTCCCTCTGCAGCCAGGAGGTATGAACATACACACCCTCAAATTACCCTTTGCTGTATCCTGCTGGATTAGGCTGACCACCACAAGCCCACACACACACACACACACACACACATGCACGCACACGCAAACATAGAGACAGACACACACACACGGCGCGCTACACCCCTGCGTCTTATTCATCCAGAGCCGCTCACACCAGCAGGGGTAGGCCGGTGGGTATGCTCCAGCTTGGCGGGGTTCCAGGGGAGGTGGCACACCCCGCGGTTAAGGCCCGGGATCGGCTCCTCTCTCCGCGCGCCTCTGCGCTGCAAATATTTTCCCTCCCCAGAATGAGAACAGGACACCCGGGCGCAGCGCGCACGCTCACACGGCCAAAAAAGACAGGAATGTCAGCCTACGAATTAGACTGAGGAGGGACATGTGTGAGAAAGAGACAGAAAGACGAAGTGTCGGAGTGTATGCGGCGCGCAGAAGGAAAGCAGGGGGGATGTCAGCGGCCATGTTTTGTCTGCAGAATCTCCACGTACAATCTGACCATTTCAGTCCATCTGTTTCTGTATTTGTTACAGCAGTTCTACCTGCTTTCTTTCCTTGTCTTCAACTCTCGTATCACCTTTGGCTTACCTTATCTCCCCCTGCTTTGGTTTTTGCACACAAGCATAACAACCACAAACGAGGGGAAACACATTGGCAGTTAAGTCAGTAAAGCCGGCCAATGAAAACCTCTTTCCGTCACAGTGAAGAAAAAAAAAATGAGAAGGACAAAGTGGACGTTCATTTTGAGATGAGAAAGCGCCTGGCTGCCTTTAGGAGGTGTTTCAAGGGCGAAACGAGGCTGAATGTGTTTTCGTAATGGCTGTTCATCAGAAGCCAATGAAGCACATTTTTTCATGGCTCTGCAGGCTTATGTGTCCTACAATTCTGCCAGGATTCAGTTTTGTTGCACCCATGTGAGAGTGGAGCGAAGGTCCAATAAATAGCCACTCTTTGGAGGTGAAGCTGAGCGCGGAAGAGTATTGTGCAACACTTCCCCCTAGTGGTTGAAAATTAACAGTACATCGAACAGAACGTGTAAAAAGTGCCCTTCAGGTGTATTTTGTACAACCCGTGGTGCTCCCATCACCAGTGCACCCACTGCCGCCAATAACTTCCACCGCGCTTCCTTCCCAGGCGAACCAGACGACAGGACATCAGAAACGGAGACCCTCTCTCCCAGTGCTCAGATCTTCAGCATCACGGTACCATAATAACCACCACACGCAAAACGCCTGCACTACCTCCAATTTCTGGCCCCTCCTCATTGTGTGTGCTTTTGGTTTGAGTAGACGATACGGACGGCTTAGGAGGCAGCGTGGAGGACCGAGGTGTGTACGGTGTGGAGAACGGCAGCATGTTCCTGGAGTGCAGCCCAAAGTCCCAGCGAGCACTCATATACTGGCAGCAGCAGAAGCCCAACGACGACCGCAAACACGAGGTGCGTACCGCTCGCACGATACCGCTGCTCAATTGCACGCTGATTTGAATCCTGCAATCCAAACATCTCCGTGCCGATGGCCTAAACTTTCCTTCACTGCGTTATCATGCAATGAACTTCAGTGACATGAAAAGCGTGGTAACCTATGGGTGTGGCTGGATTTACCTAACCAGGCGTTCGGGTCCTATGGTTTTTGTCACTGATGGAATCAGTAACAATCCAGAAAGTGCAGTTTGAGTAACAAACTCAAGGGTTTTAAAACCAATGTTCAGAAGCATTTTTTCAGTATTTACAATTTCTCTGGAAAGCAACCATTTTATCCATTATGAAAATACTGCTTGTGTTTCTTTTTGCACGCCTAAACCTCACGGCTGCAACACATCAGTCTCCTTTGGATTCATGATGCAGGTGCATTCTTCACCATGTGCCCTTGTCTGTGTGAACATGGCCTTAGCTCGCACTGAAACTAAACTGTGCCGTTTCCACGCTTTCGCTGAAGGGAGGAGGTTTATCTGTGCTCAGCTTCATCTTTAGTTTAACTTTTGGAGCTCTTTGTGGGCCATTTTAAATCCAAGCTACGTATTCTTACGTCCAATAACATGGAATCAATTATAGAATCAGATCTAAAAAAAATCTTGTCCGGATGGGAACACATCTGTTTTGTTTGTGTTCCCCCTTTTTCCCATTATCTCACTCTCCATCAACTTGTTTGGTTTTTCTCTCTGTTTCCTTCCATAGATAAAGCTAGATGACAGGGTGCTACGCACGGACCAGGGTCTGCTCATACGCAGCCTGCTCCAGTCCGACACAGGTATCTACCACTGCCAGGCCGTTGAACACGGCTTCATCCAGCCCCTGCTGAGCCTCAACCTCCAGGTCATCCCCGCCCAGAAACTGGGGGACATCCTACCCAGACTCCCCGCTGCGGGAGCCGCGGTCGGTCAAACTCCCAAGCACAGGCTGTGGTATCGCGATTTCCTCTCCCTCTTGGACCACCCAGACCTCCACAGCGTGGAAGAGTTTTGCGACCGAGTTTGGAAGAAGGAACGCAAGCAGAAGCGGTTGAAGACGTCCAACGGGAACGGCCAGAGTAAAGGCGACGGCGCCGCGTCGCGGCCTCAAGCTTTAGCTCCCAACGCCCAGAAGCAGCAAGCCAGCCCACCGCAGAGCAGGCCGGGGCCCCGGGCCGAAGGGCCGACAGCGGAGGGGCCGGCGCGGAGCCAGACTGCCCAGAAGGCGCAACCAAATCTGGGGATGCTGAGCGTCGAGGGAGAGGCCCCCAAGAACAATAAGAAGACGCAAAGCGGCCAGAAGGGGCAGGGCAGCCAGGCCGGTTCTCAGGCTGCGGGGGGGTCCAGGGCGAGCAGCCAGCACGCGGCCAAGTGGAGACGGATGCAGGAGAATAAGAAAGGACGCAACAGGAGGACCCACGAGCTTCAGAGACCCCCGCGAAGCGTTTGAGACAAAAGGCGCGGATGCACACCTGCGACCAGATCGACACGAACAAGCACAAACCCACGCGTCCACACGTAGACACAAACACCTTCTGTAGACTGGGTGTCCAACGCAAGATTCATTGACCTCCCCGTGACAGTCGCAGAACAAAAAACCCGTGAAAAAAGAAAAACAGCTGCACATTTTTTAGATATATACACGTAGAGACATACACAAATTCACGTAACTTGTGGAGAGCGTAATGATCAACAGAGGACTGACGAACTGGAATGCAAACTGTACTGGTGTGAGGATATGGCCGGTTTCCTAGGATACCGGCGGGCAGACACTTCAACTTCCTGTACATAAGCTACTAAAATAAGACATGAAGAAAGACATGTTTAGTGAGGTGGCACGCATATGGACTTAGTGTGCTGAACGGACAGTTCTGGAGACAGATACACAGACCTTATGCATCCGTTGCAACCGGCTGTCCTCTTTGACCTGAGCATGTGAACTGCAAGATTGTGGATATGGAATGGATAAAAAAACCTCTTATTTTGAAGAACTGTTTGAGGACAAACAAACCATCCGTCTGGTGTTTGATGTGAAGACGACGGACGACGGCACCCCGAGAAGAGGAAAGGGAGGGCTTTCACCAGCGTCGCTCGTAGAAACAAATAGAAGCATTATTACGTGCAAAAACTGCAAAGTCACGCTACGGTTTAGAGAAAGTGCTTCATCGGAACCATCTCCACCTGAGGCTGGGGAAGCATTGTGCATGTTGTTGTCAAATCAATGTTTTAATAAGCTAGTTATTTTATGGAATTCTAAAAGCTTTTTTTTTTTTTTACACCCTACCTAAAGAAATGTTACTTTTTTTTATATTTCCTTACCTTTTCAGACAAGTGCTTCTATTTTTGGGGCGGGGGGGCGAAAAATTGGAAGCAACATAGTAGTCTCATTGTTCATTATCCCTTCTGCTCTTCTGAGGATTCTGTGTAAGTTATTATGGTGTTGCTTTTTCTGGGATTTATAGAATCTGGGCTCGAATTCCAGCTGTAGGCTATGCTAAAAACCCAGTCTGATATAGACTGCCAGTTGTTTTGTGTACATATATACAACAAACGTAACTCTCTGTGTATATACAGTACATATACAGTACAAGAACACCATTTGATTATTATTTATTGCTCATTGTTTTGTGAAAGGGTTGCATTTATTTTTGATATTATGGTGTTTTTGGCTCATCAATATATTGGAGACATTATGGAAATGGCAACTGCGAAAACTTTGATGGACCAACCGGTTGAAAGAATGTCTAAAATGGTCAAAATGACTCATGAGCACGAGTACAGGGGTTTGTGTGATTGTTACATCTCTGACAGCGATCCCACCAACGAAAAGCACAAATTTGTCTCTTTTGAATGTCATAGCAGATGATTTTATAACGTTTTCTTTTCTCCAGAAACCATCCAACATGTCTTTGTTTATCCAGTATTCATTATGTGTAAGATAATTCCCCCAAACTGAAAAACATTAGCTGTGAAACTGTAAGAAATAGTGGAGAAAAAAAGTTCAATTTAGTCTGAAGGAGAAGACACATTATACTGCATGTGAATGCTACAGTAAGTGCATCTTTTTTATCGTCTCTTTACGTGTTTTGTGTGAGCGGTAAAGTCCCCTTCACGCAAAGTGTGAGTTTTTTTTTTTTTTTGTCCTTTTGCCAAAACAGTGATATTAACAACCCGTGATAGTCTGGCCAAAGTTGTTTAAGATCCAAGCTCCTTAAACCTCGATACAACAATGTTACCCATTTCCCCTGATCCTTTATTACACGACAAGAGTAATGTGTCAATGCAATAATTTAGAACTTGATGGTGTTATTCTACCAATGCTCCAAAGCTTATTGTGTCATCGATTCGGGTCTCTCCCGAGCGAGAGAGCTGAAAGTTACCGCTGCTGTAGCACAGTTCTTTCTGGCATGCATTCAGTTGTCTAAATAAACATCTCCGTTACAAAAGAAGAGTCCATTTGTTCTCATTTCAGTCATTCCAATCAAATATACCTTCTACACACAGCGTCCTTTGCTGTAATTGATTTTATACGAGGTAACAATGTACGTCAGTTCGTTAGGTCACAAAACACAGCTGCACGCACAGGATCACGGCGCCTGGAACACTTTCTTTCACCCAAATAATATAAAAAAAACCAAAAATAATCACCTGCAGCCACGCTGGCGGCTGCTCGAGGCCGGATTTAGCACCATGACGGCTAACATGCCGATGTTTAACGGGAATGAAATGATGAAATGATTGAATGAAACGCATGTATTGCAGCAAGCTTTTTGGTTTATCGAGCTGTAACTGATAATCATCACAGCAGGATTTCATTTTTTCATATTCAAAACCACTGCACCCCATGCGTTAAGGCTTGTTTCAGGACACTGGTATCGTGCATGCTCGCTCGGACACTGAATGGAACTGACATATTATTAGCAAAATGTATTTCCCCTGGGCTTTCGCTGCTATAACAGGTCAAAATTCCTGCCGTAAAAAGGGCTCTCGGGGTGCTTACATTGTTTAAATTAAATGTGTACAGTGCTGCAAAAATGGATTTACTTTCAATGAAACAAAGAATCTCACAGATGGATATGACAGACAAATGAATCTGAAACTACACGCACGGCTAGAGGTAAGTAAGATTTGTGGTTGTTGTTGTTGTCTGTAGTTCAAATACCAGGCCCCTGGAAGTCGAACCAGTGCTTTGTTTACCCAATTGGACATGTCCAAATGTCCTCTTCCTGCAAAGTCAACGCTGATTTCTCTTGATGCACCACCAGAGGTTGCTGTGGTCTGTGCTGCGTTTTCAGAGCCCCATCAGCCACTTGTGGTGAGGATGTGGAGTCTGAAACGTAGTGACATGTAATATCTCGACAAAAATGTTTTCCTTTCCTAGTCGCACACAATTGCCCTTTTCTGGGAAACGGCGCGTGTGCACGTACGTTCAAGTGATTGGAGTGCTGCAATCACGTCCGCTGCCGTCCAGATTCACACACCTGTTGTGCATATGCTGGTCCTGTTACCATGGCGACTGTTCTCAACTGTCCTGTGTGCCTTAGTGCGTATGTGTGTGTGTCGGCCTCCGTTTTAAAAATACACATTTCTCAGCCGTCGAAATGAGTTCTCTGGTTCATTATGTTTGAGGGTTTTAATACTGTGTCCTTTGCTTCAGGGAGCTTCTTCACTGTCTTCTGCTCCTCACAGCGACAATTCTGTGAAGATTCACAGAAGACTCGCCAAGCTGCCACAGAATGGCCAGAAGGCATTATCATTATTATTAATATAACAAATGGTGTTAGATTGATCTAAAAAATGTGTTCCCAAGGAAGTGTAATTATTTTGAATTTGAATGACTATTTGATCCCAATCCAAAATGCCGTATTTGAGCCCTTCGTGAAGTCAACCTTTTTTTTTTTACAGAGAGATTGTCATCATTTCAAGAGAAAAGAAGAGAATAAGATTCAAGGCCACAACAATTTTTTTAAACTAATTACTACACTGAAGAAAGAATTTTCATTTAATTTAAATGAAATGAAAAGACTACCTGGTACATTGCACTTACATGTCATCATTACTAACAGCAGGAGTCATACAGCTTCGTTTATGAAATCCTGATTGGAGGACATCTGTTCAACTTTTATATCTCACTGTTCTGTGTGTGTGTGTGTGTGTGTGTGTGTGTGTGTGTGGGTGTGTTGGAGATTCAAGATTGGATAAAAGAGGGATATTGATATCCACCACCTCTTGTTGGAATATGTGTGAGTGAGTCTAAAGCTCCTCCCGACTCCCATTCAGAGGCTCACTCATTCATTGTTGCCCAGGAGCAAGACCATCATGTGTTATTACACAAATACTACATTGTTTAACATGTATAATACGACACCCCTGTTTTCATACCTCCATCTTTCCTCACTTCCTGGTCCTAGTAAGCTCCTGCCCATCTGTCACTCACTGTAAACCCAAACTACACACACTATTCTGCAGAAATATGCATTATATGTCATATGCATTGAACTAATCATCAAGTGATACCATAATTAGGAACAGTGTAGGTTGAGTGGCAGCTGCCGCAGAAACCATGGCAACCGAGGAGGGATCTTTAACAGCACTCCTCCCCCCCTCTCGGTGCTCAATGACATTTTGTGACAAGACCGAACCCCGCCGAGTCACGGCTGTGATCCCCAGGTGCAGCTATCTCTCCCCTGATTCGTCCAGTAGGCCATAAAGGGTGTCTGTGAAACATACTGCATATTTTCTTAGATTTTAAAGCCCAACGGATTAATCATCAGATAAATTGTGTGTTTTGACTCAAATGAAAGCCACTCGGCCAGGCTATCTGTCATATTCGCATGTAAACTACTTAACCAAGCACATTGTCTCCCTGCACAAAAATCCCCTGTGGCTGTCCCCGCTGCCCTCTGGGAGCGCTGCTACCCAGTCAAGCCATGATGTACGGCTGTGATCCCGCCCACTCAACACCGAGCCACAAGGCCTGGGATCAGTCCCGAACGCGGGCACCCTATAAAGGGACTGACACCAGTTTGACCCTTTCTGCTCGCCGACTCCTCAGGACTGATGAGGTGATCGATGACCTTTTCCCGACCGTCTCTGAAGAGGATACTGATTCACTCTGGGCTGCAGGGTTACCATCGGGGACTTGGTAAATCACAATGGACTAACGCAGCTCTCTGATCGAAACCTCCCTTTTTTATTTTTTTAGCTACGTTACAATACGAGAAGAAAACAGACATTCAAAGCTGACGCGGCATTCGGAACCCGCCGGGCCCCGTAGAGACAGTTTGCCTTCAAGTACCTTATGTAACCGCCCTCGTGTTTAGAAACCGGGCTGTCGGTGTGACTCATCTTTGCCTAGTCCAGCTCAACTCAAGGGACTCACCCGCTTGTTGCCAAGTGATGGCGTCAGTGACGCACTACCTTGACGACAGGTGTGTGTTGTTGATGATTCACCGGGGGTTGTTCGCCACTTGATTGCCTCTGAAACTACATTACTCTGACATCATCCCTCGACCCTTTCTTCCGAAAATGATGGTGTTTTATCTCCCTGGACGGGCTCATCTTAGTCCGCTTCCCCCTTTTGATGAATCAGCCCGTTAGACAGCATTAGTAAAAGATGTCAGCTGCTGTCAATTCACTTGGAAAAAATGAATGCGGCGAGAGAGTGGTAGATGAGTAGATGAGGAGACGATACAAATCCATTGTACTGGTGAGGCAAGCGTTAAAAGGTTTCTCTCAAATGCCACATTGGCCCAAAGGAAATTATTTGCATGGGTAACACAGCCGTGAGTCCGGTGTGAGCTATGACACCACAACGCCTCTTAGGCGCAGCAGCGTCCATTTATGAAGGCTTTTCGGCTGTTACGTTTTTAGGTGAATCTTTCCGCGGTGATTTGTGTTTTATTTCCGTTTCTGGCAGCAGCTTGTGCGTGACGCACTGTGGAAAAACCTCGCTAATTAGCTGCACAAGCCTTCATTGAGCGGACAAAGAAGTTGTCTCGTATGCTCACAGGAATGAGAACTTGTGAAGAAACAAGACATCGGGGAACCGTCACACTGCCTGAGTGATCTCAGTGAGAAAAAGAAACAGAGAATTGCTGCCGTTAAATCAGGGATGGCACTGTAGCTGCCTTCTTGATTTAAAACTACAATCATGGGTGTATTTTTCACACCAGTAGCCTAAACACACTGTTACCGCTTGCTGTTGTAGCTGCAATCTGCCACTGGACTTGTGGCTTTTTGGAGATTGGCTTCCGGACTGCGAACAGTAAATCCTATTAAGATTTCCCTGTTAAAGTCTCCTCCCCACGTCCTTCACCAACGCACAACAAACCGCTTAGAAGAAGAGAACAACTTCAGATCTGTTTCACTTGAAAATAATAATCTTTGTCCTTGAAATGTGTGTATATATATATATATATATATATATATATATATATATATATATATATATATATATATACATATACATATATTTTTAGGACATCATGAGAGCATATATCGTCTTGCCTCTGCATGCTGGCGCCTTTTGTATTTGTGCTGCTGTGCATCTGTACGAAACAAAAGTGACTTCTACGACGCCCGCGTCGTGTCGAGTCGCAGAATCAGACGCCTTTGTTTGCCTTCGGGGGCCAAAGAAAATGATTCACAGAGAATCTGCCTCTGCGTTCAGTGAGCCAGAAAAACGGCCTATTTCCCTTGCACTGCGGCCGTATAATTAACGCTTGCTGTAATATTGCTGTCTGTGCTTCCCAGGCTCAACAGATGGTGGTGTTGTGGCTTCTCAGTGAAGCTACAGGGTTGTTTGTCGCCCGTGAGAAAGTATCTTAAGGGTTAAACCTAGTTTGGCAAAGGATGACTAATTGATCACAGAGTCCTTTTTGTTGTCGTATTTATTTTCTCTTTTTTTTTTCAGTTGATTGCCGGTGAGATATCTTGACCCTCAACTCTGACAGATAGTTACAGCAGGACTTAATGCACAGTGTGTACCAAAAAAAGCAGCTTACAGGACAGCGCAGTGTGTGATTGGCCTCTCAGAAGAAAAGAGGATTAGGCGGACCTCTTATGGCTGTGCATGAGTGTGCCGCAGCTTGTGTGTGCCGCAGGAGTCTGTGTGTGTGTGTGTGTGTGTGTGTGTGTGTGTGTGTTGGGTAGTGAGATCGAGCGAGGTCATGAAGGGAGCCGCAGTGACTTTAAAGGTATCTTGAGTCCACAACGTCTCGCTGGATGGGAGAAATTGACATTGAGGGGCGGTGTTAGGCGCTTGCCGCCGGGTTGGTAATGGGGATGACAAAGGATCAGCCCTAATATACCAGGAATGAAACATCAGGTGTGCCTTCATTAGGGAGCCACCTCACCTCGTCACCCGGTGGAAACAACCTGCTACCCGTTACGCACTAAAGTGAAGGTATGTCATTTTTTCAATGCTTTTTTAAAGACGTAACCACTTGCTTCTCGCTGGAAGAGGGGATTATGAGCACGCTACATGGCAGGTTGTAGTAGATAAATAGAGGCACAAGAAAAACAGCCGTCTAATAATATGCTTTTGCTAAATTGGGTAATTGCATTTAGAGAAGATATTATCCAAGCTTTAAAGTTTTGTTATTCACTTCGCCATCGATCTCTGCAGCAGCAAAATAAATTGCCTTTGTCAGTGTCTATGCAGCGTACCCCAATTGAGTATTCAAATTTAATGAACACAGCATGCAGCGTGCGATCCTGTTACATGCCTCGAGTTACAGTGACCAGTCTGCATCTCGCACAAGCTGCCAAATACACACGTGCAGTGTTGGAAAGCAACTAAATATACTTCTATTAAATCTACATTTCAGAGGGAAACAAAAATCTAAACATCATCAACAAATATCAACAGTGCTTTTTGACCTGTGACCCCGCTGAGCCATCAGTCTTTTTTATAACATCACACACAATTATAAATCAGTCACAGGAGTCATTTTAGGTGTGCAAATACTTCTGTACATTACGTTTCATTTTAAAAGAATACTTTAAAATACTATAAACACCGAATACGTTTCAATAACTGATCTAAATGCTTAAATTCCCCTGATCACATAACTAGTGAGTCCACTCTGTGTACACTGTATACGCAGATGTCAGTGTGTCTGTACAAACTGCAGGGCTTGCACATGCCTCAGAGAGTGCTTGTCCCCCCGCCCGTGTTTGATGTTGTGTGTTTACACCTGTGTGTGTGTGTGTGTGTGTGTGTGTGTGTGTGTGTCCGTCTGTCTGCCTGGTTGAAGGCGTTTGCTTTGCACGGCCGGGTGCTTCAGTCAGTGTGTTTATGTGAATGTGTGGGTGAGACGCGGAGGGGAGAGCATGCATGTACGAGCTGCTTCCTCCTCACAGCGTAGAGACAATCTGTGCTTCAGCGATCAGTGGGAAGAAGGGGAGGAGCCGAGCAATCGCTACACTGCCATTGTACGTAACTGGAGACAGAAGACTCACCTCTGCCTACACAGAGACACCAAGAGGAGGAGGAGGAGGAGGAGGAAGAGGAGGAGGTGGAAGAAGACTAAAAGGAAAGAGGGAGACCAGTATGAAGAACATGAGGCGTATCTATATATAGTAAGACAAAGTACTGGAGGTGGAGATCAAGGAAATATGATATTAAATGTACAGTTTAAATAAAAGACTGAAGCTGGAATTTGAACCTTGCATATTGCCGCAGTTAACCTGGCTTTTTGCAAATTTAATAAACTTAGTACGCAAGGCTGACTGTTTACACAATTCATATTGTGGTTGTTCAATCCAACATACTGAGGTTGTACAGCAGGTTTTGTGCCACACTTTGTCCTGGCTGCAGGTTAACCCAAGTAAATAATGCAATATAACACACCTGAGTCAGGGTGCCTTTTTTAAAGGGGCAACACCCGGGACAGTCCAGCAAATAACACTCCGTAAAAATTAAAATTACAAATATTTGACTTGTCGTATGTATTAAAAATACATATAGTGCTGAAAGGCTTTGCTATCTTTTTTACACAAACCATCAGCTTTATATCAACTTTTCAGAGAGTGGTAGTGTAGCAAGAAATGTAGTCAGTGCATTTCCAAAAATGTCAAACTACACTAAAATACATAACGTGCATTCCTCTGATTCCATTGTGTTATTTGATGTCCTGAAAACCAAATGAGTAGACTCACAGCACAGAAAATCAGAGACATATAAGATGTTTATACTTGGCGTTGCATCTATCATTTGGTTTAAATGATGATCTGCAGTGTCACACAGTCCCTGATGCTTTTGTTGAGGAGCTGTTCAATGGAGTAAGGAAAAACAGAAAGGAAACAGACAAACATTGGACTTTGGGACCTGGGCTGAGGAAGCCGACTAGTCATCCGCCCCCCTCCCTCCCCCACACATGCCCAGGTACCAAGGGCTCTGAGCTGGGCGCACATAGAGGCCACGTCTGCCCCAGAGCTCCAGGGACAAGAGAGCAAATGAGCCCCCGCTGTCAGATTGCAGCACATCACCGTGATGTACAGCAGAGGCGACGCATTTTAATATCCTTCTCGCTGGATCTGGCGACTGCTTGTGCATATTCTCAGTAGATGGCCGCTCAATATATTGTGGGTGTGTCAGTTTTCAGCATCTGGGCTGATATAAATACATTCGTACTGTGTCATTTGGTTTTTATGTGCACCTATTGGTGATGCGACATACTGCAGCCTGTGTGTTTTCCGTTCATTGGTGATTTTTTTCATTTTTAATGAATTGCACTCATTGAATCACGTTGGTTCACCATGAAAACAACGGCAGTCAGGAAATAAATAATTCACTGTAATTTACAGTCAGCTTGATGTCCGCAAGCTTTTGCCAGAATTCAGTTGCAAATTAACATATTTGAGAATATGAAAGCTTTAGATAAAGAGATCTTACAGCTGCCAAGTGGGGAAAAAAGAACAAAGCGTATGCGATATCATTCATGCTGTGAGCCATCTGAAGAACCTTACAGATGTTTTATCTGTGTTTTTGAATATTTTATGTTGGACGTTTCCAACATTACTAAAATTACTAAGATAAGATGCGTTTTGAATGAGATTGCTGTACGTACACACCTCAGAACCGAATGGTTTGTGCAGGTCAGGGGGGATAAAAATGCACACAAATTATTATTCGTGTGCTTATTTTATATACCCTAACCCTCTTCAATGCTGAGATATTTTGTAGTGCATATGTGCTTCCACAAGCATTTCACATTCCTCCCATACTTGGCCTGTAAACAACATCTACAATAATTATGTTCCCCTCAGCCTCGGAGGTTAAACAATCCAAAACAGACACATTTAGCTGAGGATGTCCCCTTTAAAAACACATTTACCGATGTTTTCTGATCACCTGCCACGGGCGGAACATGCGCGGTGGGTGAGCAGGAGGATCGAGAGGATGTTGGACAATCTGTTCCACAGAACGGAACCGAAGCAATAGGCAGTCTGGTTTCAATATAAATGTCTTAGAATGGTGTATTACTGGTTTCAATGAATGAAGTTCTGGAATCATTTGGCTTTAAGTGAAGCTTTAAATTGCAGTTAGCTCAGCTGGTACACCTACCTGTTCCTTGCGTAGTCGTAAGGATACGGTTTACGCTGCTTTTATTGTGTTATTTAATTTGAGATCATGCATTAAGCCTTCACAGTTAATCGCATCATTGCCGTTTAAATAGGATTTTATTTTGTAAAACCTACCGGAAGCCACCTTCTTTGACTGTGAGCAATAGTAAGACAGAGACCCCCGTCACGGAAAACTGTGGTAACTGTGGTGTACGCTACAGCTGCAGAGATGCGCGACATAGAAAACAAGGAGACATGAGGGACATGGAAGGACAGTAACCGCTGGGAAACAAACCAATCTGAGATGCTTCGAGGCACCGAGGGACACCGTGTTCGCTGCGCGCTTTGGACATAAGAACGCGGGGTTAAGGCTCGGATCCTGCATCCATCCGTGTACGGGAGGTGGTGGTGGGGTGGGAACGGGAGGGGTCGATCATGGGGAACGAAGCGAGCCTGGAAGGAGGCGAAGGGCCGCCGTCCGGGCTACCGGAGGGGCTGGCACCTGACGGGAAGGGCGGCTTCGTCCGGGTCCCCGAAGGGACTCCGGTGGACCTGGGCGAACTCAGCGAGGAGCAGCGCAGGCAGCTCGCCGCGGCGATGTCAAGGGCGCAAGGCAGGCAGCCCGGAGGCGCAGCAGCTGCACGAAGGCAGGGCTATTTACCAGCATATATATATATATATATATATAATTTTTTTTTGATGCACCTAAAATATCTACACATGTCTAGTGTGTGTGATGTGAGAGAGAGCAAGAGAACGAGTGTGGATGTGTTGTGGTCTTTAAAGCATTTGTAAGTACTGTAAAGAAGCCGAGACAGCTCGTTTACGCCTATTTGTGATCACTGTAATGGATAATCAGTGACATCTGATACTCTGCATGGCAAAAAAACAAAACAATGAATGCCGCTTTGAACGCTGTATCCTGTTTGGCACGGATGCGCGAACCTCCCCGTAGCTGCTCGCTTTAAGATGCATTTCTAAGACTCGAGGTGTGAAATCCGTCTGAAATGGTGAATGGTTTTATGCCGTGTCCACGGTTTGTCCCTCTGTGAGATCAGAGAGTCAGAGAGACACACCTCCAGTATTTGTGCGAAATTTTCGAAATGCCTGCTGGGTATGAAATCTGTAGGGCCAAGTGTTCTCCCCCCCCCCCCCCCCCCCCCCCAAACCAAACGACGCTCAGATAAAATAATCCGCTTCAGTTATCGGCTGTGTAATCGCGCTCTAATATTGCCAATCAGTCTCCACCTCACATTTCGCATATATTGTACTTAAATCGGTTGCGTGGGAAATGTGCTGTATTGTAGTGGGAGAGGTAGAAAGATTCCAATTAAAAACAGCTCCGTTATGCTCCAGATGTGCATGTTACTCTCATAATAGTGAAATATCCTGCGATATCTGATAACATGACATAATGGGCGGTATCGCAAATTGTCCCCAATTGGGGAAAACATGTTATTTATATCTTAGCTAGAGATTGGGGGAGGGGCGTGTAAATATTAATATGACTATAAATAGAACAGCAGTGTTAATGCCATCAGTCTAAGCTTTCCTCCTGCTGATTCTGTTTTGTCGGATTTCATTCTTTCGAGTTCTAGTTCCGTGAGTCTGGTCGCTGTCCGTGGTGCTGAAATCCACTGCAACAGATTCGAGGGAATTGCAACACTACTGCTTACAACGTACAACAACAAAGCATCGGCACCATTTATTCGTTGGTGCATTTCTCCAAAGGATACCGTTGACTTTCACGCTCGTGCCAGCAGTGTGTGTAGGTTGCCTCTCAGTCTGAGATAACAAAGAGATCTCAGCTTACCCTCGTGGAGGCAAGCTTTTCCCTTTCTATCTCAATGATCTACTACACTCCGTGTCATTCAGCTGTATTCACTTTCCTCTCAGCTTCACCCCAGGGCTGCTAGCTACACACTTTGTGTTCACTGATGTGCTGAAAAGGCCCTGCGATTAACAAAGCGCTGGTTCTATGGTCTTAATTTAGTCTTGGTCTTCAGTAGAAGCAGAGTAGTTAGTCAACATACCAAGCAAGATTTGGCCAAAGCATATACATATATTAAATATACTAGAAATACTACATTACTGATACTTTGTTAATGTATTTTAGACAGCTCGTGTGGTGTTAGAGTGTCCAATAGTCTAATAGAAATATTTTAACAGACAGCAAGATTTTTTTTTTTTTTAATGCGTTTAATTTCAGCTGATCACCATCAAACTAATTTCATTGGAAAATTCTGGGAAAAGGTTTGATACAGTTTCATTCAACATTTGGCGTCTTGTTTTCATTTGGGCACTGGGTCAGCTGTTGGTATAGAATTGGCTTTTTCATACGCTGCCAAAGTAAACATATATCAATCATTGCAATAAAAGCACTGCTAACAAACAACTGTCTTATATTTTTCTGTTTTTCAGAACATCAGTATCTGATACCCATCAGCGTACTCAGCTGGTAGGGGCCTCCAGGGGCCCTCCGGGTCTAAGTAAGAGTCGAACTGTAGACGCCTTCAACCAGGGTTCGCCTGGCAAGCCCTCACCAGGCCGCAGCCCCTCGTCCCTCAGTCTTTTTGAATCGAGATTCCGGCAGGAGCCTAGAGACCCAGAGACCAAGTCATCAGGCATGTTCGGATCCAGCTTCCTCAGCGGGGCCAACCCTCTCAGTGCTATGACCTCCTCTGTCTCCTCTTCCATATCCTCTATGGGTGATACTGTCAACATCCCCAAGTTTGGACTATTTGGGGACGAGGAGGAGGGCGATTCTTCTACATCGACTGAATCCAAGCAAGGAGTAAAACCATCAGGCAAAGGCCCTCAGCAAGGCCCAGGCCCTAAGGGCCCACAACAGGGAGGACCTCCGAAACAGGGCCAGGGCCCTCCTGGACAGGGGCAAAAGCCAGGTCAAGTACCCCCTGGGCAAGGACCCAGACCAGGTCCGGGACCACCAGGCAAGGGGCCCAATGCAGGTCCGGGTCCTCCTGGACAAGGACCCAGGCCAGGTCAGGGACCCCCAGGCCAGAGTCCTCCAGGGAAAGGACAACCTGGGCAAGGACCCAGACAAGGTCAGGGACCACCAGGCAAGGGGCCCAACGCAGGTCTGGGTCCTCCTGGACAAGGACCCAGGCCTGGTCAGGACCCCCCAGTCCAGGGTCCTTCTGGACAAGCACCCAGGCCAGGTCAGGGCCCCCCAGGCCAGGGGTCTAATGCAGGTCAGGGTCCTCCTGGACAAGGACCCAGGCCAGGTCAAGGCCCCCCAGGCCAGGGGCCCAATGCAGGTCAGGGTCCTCCTGGACAAGGACCAAGGCCAGGTCAGGGACCCCCAGGCCAGGGTCTCAACGCAAGCCAGGCTCCTGGCCATGGACCGGCTGGGCAAGCCCCCAGGCAAGGTCAGGGTCAACCAGGTCAAGGACCCCAAGGGGGACAAGGTCCCAAACCGGTTGGCCCTCCCCAGCAAAAAGGTGCATCTCCTCAACAAGGACCTGGGAAGCCTGGGCCCAAGCAGCAAGGGCCACCAGGCCCTGGGGCTCATCCTGGAGAATCAGCTAGGAGCGGAGGTCCTCCTGGTCAACTGGGGGCTGGAAAGCCCGGAGGTGGATTCTGTCCACTGTGTAAGACCACCCAGCTGAACATCGGGTCTAAGGAAACACCCAATTACAGTAACTGCACGGAGTGTAAGAACCAGGTCTGCAGCCTCTGTGGTTTTAGTCCCCCAGACTCAGCGGTAAGCTTGTGTATTGTTTTTCTTTTCAAAATTTGATAATATGATAAGAGAGACCACGCTATTAATGTAAGGGGTATGAAAGGTCACACATTATTTTGTTTTATGTCTGTAAAATATCAAGCCAGTTTGCTCAATCCGCATTACACTGCATAAATGTAACCCTAAGGTTATTAAAGCTATATTCAGACTAAGGAGTAGTTCTTAATTAACATCATAAAATAACTCAATCTATAACTATTGGATGAAATATTATTATTGAGGATTGCATGTTTTAACATGGTTGAAAATTAAGAATTAGTATATTTACTGGATTGCTAAATCCAAGTCACACTAGCCTAAACTAGCATATTGCTGTTCTCTAAACCAAGCAAAGGGAGTGCAATTCATAAGAGTGGCTTCCCTCGAGGAACAGAAGGACCATATGGGCCCAGGGAATGCTAATAAAGGTGACTCATGTCATGGCCACAGGAAGAAACCGTGCCAGCCTGCCAGAACATTCGGTCACACATTTACAGTAAACACTGGTGGGCCATGATTAAAGCACAGCAGAGTGACTGGTTATAATTATACCTATAATCGCTGGGGGTCCTTTTATTTAGCGGATCGATTAGTACGGTATTCCGATATTCATTGGCTTAGAAGAATGTCTCCACAAATTAAATTTGTTATTTGCAGTTACAGCGACATTATATTCATTGTTTTGTTATACATAGTAATCACATTGTCAACATTGGCCCTTTTTAAACACTGTGGTTTGCACACAGAGATACACTGCACATGTAACAAAGAGAACAGCTGTGTTTTTCTGGGATCATGTTCTGTGTGGTCAGAACAGAGACAATACAATGTTTACGATTTTATATCGTTGACAATACCCCTGATAGATAATATTTATTTTACGCTAAACAAAAGGGCATCATTTAGGTATTGAATTGGTTATGGTTGCCTGTGTTTATCCTGTTACACATGCCATTGATGAACAGTGTGGAAATATGTTACAGTCAAATCTAACCCATCACTTGTGTTATCCAATAGGGAAAAGAGTGGTTATGTCTTAACTGCCAGATGCAGCGAGCGATGGGGGGTATGGATCCCCCCAGTATGACAAAACCCAAACAAGGCTCAGCCCCGCCCTCGCCCCAGAGACAGGCCTCTGGCAAGCCTGGCAAGCTGCTGATAAAGCAGCAGAGTACTACCGACCACGGGTTAACTCCACCAACCACACCGAGGCAGAAATCCCCGGGTTCTACTTCTCCTGGACCGCTTTTCCCCGGTTCCTCATTGGGGGGATCCCCCAAGATTGACCCCAAGACAGGCAGACCCATCCAGCCGAAGTCCAGTCCACAGCAGTCTCCAGCTAAAGCCAAACAGGAGTCCAGCTTTTTTGGGGGCTTGGGAAGTATCAGTCTGGGAGGCTTAACGGACGCCAAACCTCCTGCGTCTGCCTCACAAGCTTCGGAGTCCGTTACAGGGAAACTGTTTGGTGGGTTTGGCGGCTTGATGGAATCGTCAAAGCCACAAGCGCAGGCTGCGCCGAAGCAAGAAGAGTCGGTGGCCGGGAAGTTGTTTGGAGGTTTTGGAGGGTTGAAAGAAACAACTAAGACCCCCGCTGCGGCTACTCAGATGTTCAGCTTTGGATCGTCACTCTTAAGCTCAGCAAGCAATCTCGTCTCTGGAGAGGAAGAAAAGGCAGCGGTTCCGCCACCGGAGTCGCTGCCGCGCTCTGAACCAGGTTCCCCTCCGGATTCTGGCCCCGGCTCACCACCTGACTCTCCATTCTCTCCTCCTGGGTCTCCTCCTGATTCGGATTCTGCTCCTGACACCCCACCTGCTAAGTCCAAGAAACCCCCGAGAACCCTTTCCGTGGAGCAGGAAGAGAAGGAGCCAGTAGCCAAACTTGCACTTGCACCTGCACCAACAATAAAAGAAAACTGTCCCCTGTGTAATGCGGAGCTGAACACTGGATCAGTAGACCCGCCCAACTACAGCTTCTGCACCAACTGCAAGAAGACAGTTTGCAATCTTTGTGGATTTAATCCTACTCCGCATTTAGGAGAGGTAAGAACTACAGTTTGATTAACCCCCACTGATGATTGTGCTTTCAACACACTGATCCTATAAGTTATTTATGCCATCCATCTTGCATAAACAGAACGCCAACATCCTTCGTTGAAATAGGTCACTGTAAAGATACCATCAGGAGTTTTCCGCTCTGCGTTTTTTCCCCACTAGCATATTACAAAGCACTCTGGAAGAAGGATGGAATGTTATCAGCTGTTCTAAGTTAATTAGTTTACCTCAAATAGGAACAAAACATCATCTGCACACTATTGACCACTGATTGCAGCATTTCAAAATGCCAGTCTCATTACCATCAAGCTTTGTTTCATTGAGAGGTCGACCAGAGAAATAGTTTAGGTTGTTTTCTAGGCACTTCAAACAATTGACACTTGACTCTGAAACAGAGTACTCAGCATGTGTGTGTGTGTAAATATATATATGTGCCAATATCTGTCTGTGTGTCTATTGTGGATGAATACACAAATGTAATCACATTGAATGGTCTAGTTGGAAAATCTTATGCATGCTTTCATCATTTGTGAGGGCCTTCTATTCTTGCTTGTGTGTCTTTGTGGATACTAGATTGTGTCCATTCATTGTCTTATCTTGCTTAGTGACGACGTGGAAACCAAAAGCATTGGGCCTTCTTATGTTCCGAGGTGTGGGCACTGATTTGCTGGTGTTAGCGTGGTGTTTTCGTCACACGACTGCATGAGCTAGATGCAGTAGAAGATACTGAGTGGTTTCTCAGCATGCAGGCGAAAAAATAAATTCACACACCCATTTAATATTAAATTCATTGTAACTTAGTTGTATATGTGGCACTCTTAATTTCTTCGCAAATTCTAAGTCATGGATGGTTAAACGAACTGAAACTACTTGCAGTATGATATTTGATTAAATCCTCTTGACATGGTCATACGAGTCAGGGCACGATCACGTGTTTGTCCACCACCAGATCTATCCTTTCCTATCACGTGGGAACTACTTTGTTAGCCGAAGGATGAAGTGGCCCTTTGCTAATCTGCCGGGTATTTCTGGAGTCTCTGTAACAGCGAGTTGAACTGGAGGCTGGAGGGCACTCCGCCGGATCAATGTAGGACATGCTACGTTATAATGGGCTAACCACTTTAATTATACTACTGCACTATTATGTTATTATTTATTGGGGAGAAATTATGTTATGATTTCTATAGTTCAGATAGAGGTTAGAAGTGAAAGCACTACATATTTATAAATTGTGCCGCTGCTCCGGCTCCATTTCAAAACCGGATGGCAGCCATTTGTTTACAGTCTGTACAGCACTATTAATCAAATACTTCCACATTTTCAGATTATTTTCCTTTATTCAGCTCCTGCTGAATGCACATGCTTGCTGCGATAATGAGGAGCTGAAGTGCAAAATCACTTAATTGAGGCCAACTATGGAGAAAAACCTCATTATGCTGGGGAGATGGGCATCTGAGCCACTGATGGTGGATCCGTCAACGCCATGTTGTCTTAAAGCCACAACGTCAGCTCACTTCCGTTTTGAATAGAATTTGTTTTGTTTTTTGGAACCATAAATATGAATCATTTTGGACATCCGACTAGGAAAGAACGAGTTGAACAATGAAGCAGTTGCTTCTGGGAGAATTGCTTCGGGAGGCATACGCACAGCACCTTGGTTGAGTCATCTACCCCTCACGCACTGTGCCTCGCCTCCGTGTCATTCGCCGTCATAACGTTGGCTGTCAGTAGGGGCTCACTTGCTGACGCATGTGAGTGGGTCATAGGGTGGGGGGGTTGTGTGGGTATTAGGCCGTATGTTTTATTTGCAAGAGCTTGCATAATCTAGGTGTGTATCTCGTTTGATTGAATATATCCCTACAATATGCGTGTGCAGGTTTGAGAATATAAAGAATTTGGGGAATCGATTTAGCTTCTGTAAGTGTTCCAGTTAAGATATTAACGGTAAGGAGAGTATACCGCATGTGATAACACGAGCGTGTGTAGGCGTAATCTCTGTTTCTCAAAAGGATTTAAAGGGCAACACAGGAAGCCTGTCATTTCTATCGAGGCTTGATCTTTGACTCAAGTGTGTAATCCTTATCAATATGAGGCGTGAAAATGGACACCCAAAAAAAAAAGCACCTGCCTCCAGGGGTTCTTTCTCTTGAATGTCGTCTCTCTTAGTATCCTTTAATCATTATAAGGCCTAGGATACACACAAGTGGTTTTTTTTGAACTGCTTATCCTCCTCTTAAGCACAGCGTTTTCTCTGTGTCCGACTCTCCATCCCAAAGCCTTTCTAACTCTCTCCTTTTGATATCGGAAAAACACTGTGCTGTGTGTTAATGGATGCTCAGTGATTGTTACTGTAGATCAGGCTCTGTGTCATGTTGCTTAACAGTAATGTGCTTTTCACAGAAGACTTACGTAAAATGGGAGAAGCACAAATTAAAGCTTTGCATATATATATAATGTTTACTTGGTATAGTAGTTTACAGTTTCCTCCCCTTTAGTCAGGGACTATTATAGTATTTTAGTATTTTACTTCATCAAAACAGTAATGCTGTAATATATCAAATGGTCTCCCTAGCTTTAATTATTAAACACGGGGGGGCTGGGAAAAAAAGACTGAAGAACTTAACCTCAAAGACAGGACACAGAGAACATTTTAACCAGACTCTATTAAAACGGAAGAAAGTGCCAACGGGAATTTTATTTAAAGGTGACTCAAACGTGACTTTCTTGGCAGGAGTTAATTGGGAAGATTGATTGCACCTTCGTGTCTCCATACAATAAATAGCAAGCTACTGTCAGCTGTAAGGCAGCTTTAGGAGGGATTAATGTCTATTTTTAAACCTGATGGTAGAAAGATCATTTTTTTCCCCTTGCTACTTACTTGACCTGTATGCCAATACTGATACCCCAAAGTTCACCATTGATTTTAGAAGTTGTTTTGGGGTAATGTTGGAACTATGCAAAGTGTTTTGTTTGTTCCCACATTGTTACCGGTGAAGTTTGCTCTCTTGTGAATGAATGTGAGTGAATTTACTGTGTTTGTTGTCGGTCGGTTGGTGTCTTTCACATCCTCACTATGTGGTGTTTCCTGTGTCTCCCTCCCTCATTGTTATTCTGCGATGGTGCACCGCAGAATAACAAAACGCTGCCTTAGTCTGAACCCTCTTGAGCCTGCACTGGAAGATAAGGCATGCTTTCCTGTCATACATATCACATAAATATGCATATATTTACGCTACCAGCCTCTGGTGTTATCTTACTGTCATACCCACATACAGCCAGGGCCCTCTGAAAACCTCTCCTCATTACGTAATCTGAAACATCTTGCATATATTCTGCAATTCATTTGGTGATTTTAATCTATTGGTTTGATTACTAAATGCATTTATATGCATGTTAGTTTCTATCTGGTCCAAACCGCCCAGTTGTCTCGTAGCCATGCCATCATATGTCCAAGAGGCTGAAGTGACCTGAAATAGTCACAGCGACCAAAAAAGCCACGGAGTGGGGAACAAAAGCTACTGCAGGGCCTCTCCGTCTCTCTAGGCTCTTTTGTGTTGTCCCTCCTTTAAACAGAGTCCTTTTCTTTGCACCAGCCAAACCACAAAGTCCCCAACAAAACCACTTTATAAGGCTTGTATTGGATGTTATTTTAAGTTTTCATTATGCGTGGGTAATACTCTCAAGTCATTTTGTTAATTTGCAATGGTGTGAATGCTGGTGCTAGAGAAATATTCTGAACATATTCCTGTTTTGCCTGAGGGTATGTACACACAGGGTAAATGAATAGTGTCTTGTTTCGTCCATATACCACGTCTAGTGCTTTATTCAAACAGGGAAGTGGTTAAACACTTAAAAAAAAGATGAATTGAAGTTCCCCCAAGCCCTGAAGATGCTTTCTTTTCTTCCCCTTTTTGCACAACCAACCCTCTAGCTTCACTCTCGAATGATTTCCAATCACCCTCCTTTCTAATTTACTGGCGCTTGCATGCTTAGCAAAGACATTTTAGCCACTGGTTCTTCAGCGCCATGGAGAGGGGGGGAAGCCAAGACGTCACATGTGCCAGCAGTGTGGAGACGGAGAGACAAGGACAGGCAGGCAGAGACACACAGACACTTGAGAAACACACACATTCTGGCACTGGCCTCCTCTAGTTAGCACTGCAGGCTGTTGTATTTACATCCTGACAGTTGCTGCTCTCTCCGCCTCGAAAACAGGCTTCACTAGAGTGGCGAGAGAGTTTTTTATCTGAGTTGAAAAGGAAATGTCGGCTAGATTGCTAGCCTTCGCCTTGAAAATTGATATTCAATAGGTGCAGCCAACAGCAGAGACTATCTGACCATTTTTAATTCATATACAAATAGAGAGGTGTGAAATCACCAAATGCATGAATGCGTCTCAGCTGAGAACCATATACATACTCACAAACTGCACATGTATGGTGAGGGAAGGGGACGCCCAAAACCGATGAGAGAAAAGACAAGATATGATACTGTGTGACCCAAAGAATCCCAACATGGAGGGAAAAGGGTGGGGGTGTCACAAGGGATATGGGTGCCGGAAAATGTGGCCGCGAGCGGTGCAGCCTACATGACAACCTGACTGTCTTGGTTTGCCTTGGCACTCGTGACTTGTGAATCACATTTAGAGCACCTACAGGCAGAAATAATGTCAGAATAAAACATCTGGTGAAGCGAGAATGGTAACATAGATTCAAGTAACTATTTCTAACTATATTTATTTACATTCTAACTACATTTTTACTTTGACAGAGTAAATAAAAAGGGTTGGAACTTGAAAATATATATCTTAACCCACACATAATACATTTATTATAGTGTTTTTTTTAATTTTTCTTTTTGATAATTTTTCTTTAAAGAATTACTGCAATTTCATCATTATCATTATCTACTTTTTTTACTGTAGAATATTTATATATGGATCTATCATACATTACATTCTGTGTAAATATGCAGTAAATTACACACATGAAACACACAGATTAGTATAGAATTGATGGACAGTATCTATTTGTCCATATTTCAACACCAAAGCTCTTTAAACAGCAACAGAGCTCACAGCTCATTGGTCCAACCTTTACACTGCATGGAGCAAGCAAAAACAGCATTTGGCTTATGTGTTTTGATTTAAAAATATTGATCGATGGAACCGTTAACAAGTAGAATAGTCTCGGTCGACTCCTAGTGGGAATAGAAGTGCTGCAGTCGTGTCCTTGGAGGAAGTTTGAGGAGGGTGCAAAGTTGTAGATGAAAGAGAGACGGAAATATCCTGTACAGGCTTGCATGCTGTTTGAGAAACGTCATGGGGGGGAGAGAAGGAGGGGGGGGTCGTCATTTCCTTACGATATACTTAAGCCTTTCATCCGGGTATATTTATGATATCAACACCGTCACAAACTCATCTCTGTGGATGTTGCTGTGTGTCAACTTTTTGGGTATCTATTTAAATTTGATGCTGAAAAATGTCCTTAGAAGATGCCGATGTGAGCGAGCGACTCCCCTGCCTCTATGAATTGCCCACGCAGCTGTTTGCAGAATTCATCGCAGCAGACAGACACCAAACCACACAGGAATGTCACATTTTATTTCTAAGGCTTGTAATAGAAAACATTTTTGGACGACAATACAAATGTCTTGTTTGTGTTCATTTCAATGCAAGGTAAGGTGCAAGGTAAGCGTGCCATCCCCAATAATATAGACCACGTCGATCCCCTCATTATAAATATGTAATGATGGGTGTGGTGAAGTGGTGATAAATCTTCCGCATAGACTTTTCTGATCAAGACAGCTTTGACTAGGGCTGTAACCAAGGAGATTTGTCACTATCATTTAATCTGCTCATTTATTTTAGCCATTCTAGCAGTGAGGCTTTGTAGGTGTTTTGGTAGATTGATCCGGATTCATATTTCTAAATACAACTATTTAATCAAGATTCAATGGAGAAATGTGCAATTAAATTAACCCAAATAATCAGTGCCCAAACTTATATGCGATATAAGCAAATATTTTGACAATTTGACCATTTGTTTCCGGCTACTGTTGACACTGTTTTTTGCCACATCGCTTTCAGATCTAACAAGTGCTTGCTAAGTAGTTTGACCAAATAGGTTTAGGAATAATGACAATCCACCCAGCTGCATTTTGCATGCTAATGCAGGAAGACAATTTCGTAATGGCCTTTTATGGTGATTGCTGAAAGATGTTTCAGTAGAAATACATTGCAGATGGCCACTGAGCAGTAGTGCGTTACATATATGCCTTTACATGGAGCGTGCTTGTTGTGATGCGTTGATAAAGTGTGTGATAACGAGCTATGAAGCAGTCTGACCGTTTTATTTTTTTGAGCTTGTAGTATCTGGCGGACATCTCTGTGGCTCTCAGTGCCTGGTCTCTGGTTTAACTGATAAGGCCATCAAGCTGGAGAAAGTGCCATCTCGGATGTTGATAGCGGGCGCTGGCTCACGCTCTTGCGTCTGTGCCGTGTCCATCATCGTGTTTGAGGATTAACTGGATTTCATGTTGAGTCGGGGATGTTACTCACCGACGTCAGAAAATCTTAGTATAAGCATCTCTGTCGGTTTCTTTTGTATTTTGTTTTTTGTTTTTTTTTGTCCTTCTTCCATATGTTACAAGCATCTTCTATGGTGTTTGAAATATTTCATTCAAAGTATACGTTCACAACGTTTGCAGTTTGCTTAGGTGTTTACACTAGTAAACTACAATTGGAAAGAGAGGGTTACAGGAAGGAAAATAAAACATATGATAGGACCACAAACACCTGCATTGTAGAGACAGTTTTATTGCCACCGTTAGAGGGGGGAAAAAGACTGATGGTCAGTGAACAAAGTGTTGCACAGAAAGAGGAAAAGCAGACGCCTACAGATATATTAGAAGGAAATGATGAATCTGGGAACGCAGTGATTTCTTTGGTTACCCCTCCTGCGGAATTCCAAGAGCAAGAAAAGCTCAAGGCAGATGTTAAGGAATCCCAGAAAATTGTAGAGATGGTTTCACACTCAGTTGTCTTAAGTGACATGCAGGTCAGAGAGAAGAAACTTGTTCGAGAAGACATTAATTCAGAAAATTATAACTATGGAGAAAAAGAGATGTCAGCCGGTGATGAAAAACCACTAGAGAATGTGGCTAAGCAAAAGGTGTCAATCAAACACTGTAATAAATCACCTCCATTTCACTGGACTAAATGGTACTCAACAGCTTTTTTTTTAGGTCCTTCTTCTACTCTGATGGTCAAATAGACTAAACCATGCACAATGGATATGTGTGGAGGAATGGCGCAATGAGATAGTGCAGGGATACAGCACGAGGTCTGCAGCGTTAGATGTCCCTGGTTCAAACCCGCCATTGGATATTGTGTATTTACGTAAATTTACCATGACGACTCCTTTCGTTTTTGCAATTGTTTTGAGGTCTGCCGGCAACCCCAGGGTAAAATACGAGAAACGAAAAAAAGTATTTGTGTTGGTAGGAATAGCGCAGGGACATAGCACAAGGTCTGCAGCATTGGGGGTCCCTGGTTCAAACCCACCATTGGATGCTGTGGATTTCTATACATCCATGAAGACTCCCTTGATGTTTGTAATGGTTTTGACGCCATTCCCAGGGTTAAATACGAGAAACGAGAATGTTATTTCATAGGTAGGAATAGCGCAGGGACTAGGCTCAAAGGCTTCAGTCCTGGCGACCTGTGTTCGAAACTAGGCTAGCCTTTGCAAAGATAGAACAGATAGATCAAAGATAGTATTCACCTCAAGGTCATTGGTAATATGAAGGACAGTGTTGAATTAGCTTAGGTGTATTCCATCTCACAACGCTGTGTACTAGGCTAGTTAATGCAACGTTAAATAGAGAGGTTTACCTTGAGATAGGAATAGTGCAGGAATGTAGACAGGGTTGAGGGCAGGAAGGCAGGTGGTGTTGCGGTAAGCCTGACATGCACTTCGGTGTGTTGCAGTGGGTGGGTAGCTAAGGCAGCGTGTGGATTACAGGTGGGGCAACACACCGAAGTGCATGTCAGGTGGGAACAACAACAAAGGAGCAGAAAACAGACACAGTCGTAGGTCTTGTGTTTCTCTGCATAATGCCAGCAATACATTAGTCCCCACCTTTACTTTGGAGCACAAGCTTACCTTTACATTTTCACTAAGCTTCCTCATCTTCTCACAATCCCTGACCTGCGCTGGAGTGTGTTGCAGTGGTGTTTTATCCGCACTTCGCATTGGCTACCCACCCAGCTCCACTGCAACACACCGAAGTGCTGTTCAGGCTTACCTCAACTCTGCCTATCTTCCTGCGCTACTCCCACCTACATCGAGGTGGTGCAATCTGCCTATCTTCCTGCGCTACTCCCACCTACATCGAGGTTGTGCAATCTGCCTATCTTCCTGCGCTACTCCCACCTACATCGAGGTGGTGCAATTTACCTTTGCATTAGCTAGATAGAACCCAGAATTGTCCGAAGGAACACACTGAAGCTAATTCAACTCTGTCTGACTTTCACATTTCCAATGACCTGGACCTCAATACTATCTTTGGGAGATGTGCTGTATTTGTAGTTTGATATATATATATATTAATATATCTTTGGAATGGCTAGCTTAGTTTTGAACCCGGGTCAACAGGACTGAAGCCTTTGAGCCTAGTCCCTGCGCTATTCCTACCTACACAAAGACTTTTTCGTTTCTCGTATTTCACCCTGGAGTTGCCGGCAGACCTCAAAACTATGGATGTATAGAAATCCACAACATCCAATGGGGGGGTTGGACCAGGGACCTCCACAATGCAGACCTTGTGCTATGTCCCTGCGCTATTCCTACCAACACAAGTACTTTTTCGTTTCTCGTATTGTACTCTGGGGTTGCTGGCAGACCTCAAAACTATTGCAAAGGGATTCATCATGAATTTATGTAAATCCACAACGTCCAATGGCAGGTTTGAACTAGGGACCTCCAATGCTGCAGACCTTCTGCTATCTCCCTGCACTATTCCTAGCAACAGATAAACTTTGTCGTTTCTCGTATTAAACCCTGGGGTTGGCGGCAGACCTCAAAACTATGGCTGTATGGAAATCCACAACATCCAATGGTGGGCTTGGACCAGGGACCTCCAACAATGCAGACCTTGTGCTATGTCCTTGCGCTATTCCTACCTACACAAGTACTTTTTCGTTTCTCATATTGTACTCTGGGGTTGCTGGCAGAGCTAAAAAATATTGCAAACGCCGAGGGAGTCGTCATGGATTTACATAACCCCACAACGTCCAATGGCAGGTTCGAACTAGTGACCTCCAATGCTGCAGACCTTGTGCTATATCCCTGCGCTAGCTCGTTGCACCATCCCTCCACACATATCCATGGTGCTTCGTTTACTCTATTTGACCATCAGGGAGGAAGAAGGACCTAAAAAAAAAAGCTGTTGAGTACCATTTAGTCCAGTTATTATCATTTATCATTTTTTTTTTGGAGTGAGATATCTTTTCTTTCTTGCAATCCTCTAAGCCAAGAAAAAACACATTTCTTCTTTTCATAAAAACCAAGCATTTTAATTGTTTTACACTTTTATAACCGCTTACGGCAAAACCGCACTTGATGTTGAAGTCCAATAACAGCTGCACCACTTGAATCATAGCCCTCAGCAGGGCTTTTGGTGTAGTTCGGTTTCTCCGTAGCCGGGTGTTTAAGTGGGTACTTGGGAATACACACGGTAATAACCTCGCCATGACAGGGCGGTTTTAGCATAGCTCTGAGATGACAAATTAGAGCAGCTGTGCCAACAAGGTATTTGTTTCTTGTTCCATTGCAAGCAGCAACGCTGTTTGGGTAAAGAGCACGGCACAGGTGATTTTAAGGAGGATTATGGTACTTGAAGAATAAACAGCTGTGATGTGCCTTAGCATATTAATAGAGCTACTAAATTAGATGTTAGGGGAGCACGGAATTGAAATGGGAAACATATTTTTAGTCTGAAATGTAAACAATTGTGTGCAATATGTATGTACATTCTGCGTTTTCAAGCATGCTTACTCGTATTCATACAAAGTTATACAATTATACAGTCTGCTTCATTAAATGTCTGCACAGGCTACTTTCTGTACCATTGTCATGCACGATACGCAGGCCATCTCTTAAATCCCCATACATGCAAAAGCATCCCCTAAAGTAGAAGTACAAGAATGTAAAACTAGTGCCTTGTTTCAGTAATAAATTGTTTTCTTTGTCTTACAGAAAGAATGGCTTTGCCTCAACTGCCAGACTGAAAGAGCCATGACGGGCCAGATTGGAGACATGCCACCTCCAGCCATGGCGTCCCCACAGAAGCAACCACCTTCTCCTGCTCCCTCTACCACCCCTGCCGCTGTAGATAGTAAACCTGTAGTAGAAGCATCAGACCTAACCCCACCAGCTCCTGATACCAAGGTAGTACCAGAAACCCTTCCCACACCTGGTGCGTTAATGTCCCCTCCTCAGGATTCCCCTCTTTCCGTTAGTCCCTGTCTTCCTGCAAGCCCCCATCAGGAAACACCACAGTTAAACAAACAAAAAGAACCAGTATCAGCTGAACAAGTATTTGAGCATATGATTCACCCAGAACAACAAGCTTCACTTTCAGACAGTGTCGTTCAAGGTCTCCCTCCAATCCCAGCAGTCAGGCAACAACAGAAAAGCTCTGAGGAAATAGCAGAGACAGAATCCGCTGCTGCTGAACAACAAAGTACAACTGTCAGTGAATTACCAGCAGTTGAGCAACAACAGAGTAGCTCAGAAAAAGCATCAGAGGCCCACCCTAACTCTGAGACAGAGATATCTAATGTTGAGCAACAAGCAGGGTTTGCACCTGTCAGTGGAATACCAGCAGTTGAGCCACGACAAAGCACCTTTGAGAATGCCGCAGAAGACTTTTCACACTCTGTGGGAAGTGAGACACAAAATATATTGAGTATAACAGGTTTAGATGAGACAACGGTCCCCGCTGAGGCGGAAACAGAGCCAAACCCCGAGACTACTCAGAGTGAGGCTTCTGCTCCCGTGACAATAGATGAGAAAGTGGATCCCACTCCACGCAAACTTCCCGATGTGATAACTAATTCAGTTGAGCCACAACTGGCCTCAATCCCAACCGTCACTCAGGAGGTCCCTCTTCAGCTTGTTCCAATGCCTTCTTCTTCTTCCGCTACACATCTAAAAGACGAGACAGTAACAGACATAGAACACGCAAAGCCGATGGATAACCCCGAGATAGAGGACGCACCTCCAGCATGTCAAACTCCGTCAGATGGGGTAGACACAGCTTTTAATGTGGAGCAATCAGAAATCAATAAAAAACTTGGGGTTGGCAGCGTAGCACCAGAAGTCAAAAATGAAGTTGGTGAAGAGATAAAAGTAGAACCAGAAACTATGACAGAGAATGCAGTATGCATTAAAGTTGCTCCTTTACCTGTGGTTGAGGTCGCAGAAAATAAAGCTTCCGTTGACAATGTTGAAGCATCCAAACCTGATCAGTCCGAGGAAGAAGTAAAACAAGAGACAGACAAAGAATCTGAGAGTTCTTCAGTTGTGTCAGACAACAAACATCCTGTCTCAGCTGCAGAGGAGAAAAGCCAGGTTAATAAAGTGGAAAACAAAGCCATAGTTAAAGAGGAGGAACCCAGTCCTCTTGACACAGTAGACAAGTTACCTCATGTCGTCCTAGGCAGAGATCAAAGCTCCAAAGGAATCAATAGAGGAGAAACCCAGTGAATATAAAGTTTTTGAAAAATTAATTATTGAAAGGAAGAAAGTAAAGGAGAAAATTGCATGATGAGACAATTGTGAAGGACACTGCTGAAGAAACAATAATTGAGGAGAAATCTGGTGAAAAAGAACTTATTGAGGAGAGAGCTGACTGTAATGTAGGCATTGACAATAAATCATCTAATGAAAACGCCTTTGAAGGTGAGGAGGTTCAGAAGAATGCAGCAGCAGAGAAGGAATGTGATGTAAAAGGTGATAAAGGTAAATCTTTGGCAGCAGAGGTGGTTAAACAGAAACAAATTGAGGAGGAAAAAGACCATAAACCTCAAAAGGATAGCATGGATAGAGATGAGTCAAGTCCAACCCTCTCCACTACTGCTACAGAGACAGTTAGTCCTGTGACAGATATGATACCACAAACACCTGCTGAGAATAGCATTGCAGAGACAGTTTTATTGCCACCGTTAGAGGGGGAAAAAAAGCTGATGGTCAGGGAACAAAGTGTTGCACGGAAAGAGGAAAAGCAGACGCCTACAGATACAATAATAGAGGGAAATAATGAATCTGTGAACGCAGTGATTTCTTTGGTTACCCCTCCTGCGGAATCTCAAGAGCAAGAAAAGGTCAAGGCAGATGTTAAGGAATCCCAGCAAATTGTACAGATGGTTTCACACTCAGTTGTCTTAAGTGACATGCAGGTCAGAGAGAAGAAACTTGTTCGAGAAGACACTAATTCAGAAAATAATAACTATGGAGAAGCCGGTGATGAAAAACCACTAGAGAATGTTGCTGAGCAAAAGGTGTCAATCAAACAGAAGGAAGAGAAAGTGTCTGATTCACCACCTGGTGCTGCCAACCTCAAGGAAGTTATTTCAGTATCAGAAACCAGTTTATTCTCTGACAAAAATGACCACACAGAGTTTGATGTAGGAAAGACCACAATTTCAGAGAAGAATAAAGTATCAGATACAGCTTTAGAAAATGGAGATTTGTCCGTATCAGTTCGTACAGTCCTTCAAGTAGAACCTGAATTCCCATTGTCTGTGGTTAGTGAGCCTGTCAAAGGCCTGAAGGAGGACAACGCTAACATGGAGGAGAAAACAGATGTTGTAGCTCAGCCTCTGGGAAAGCCTCGTGAAGAAGATGCAGTTGCTGAGGTGACCTTAGTATTTAAGACAAGAAGTGGTAGATTACATGTTAATCTGTCATATAATTTCCTTTGTCTCTGCTGTATTCAAAATATGTATGTAATTCCATGTGATTTTCAGTTATGTGAAATGTTATCTCCTTTTTTTTATTTCTCAGGACTGTACTTGCATGTACACAGTTTAGATATTTAAATAGTCCTTTTTCAATCCAACAGGTGAAAATAGCGGAGACCATAAAAGAGCCTGGAGAGAAAGAAATATCTGCCAAGGACGGCAGTCCCACCAGCCCATCTGACCTAGCTAAGTTGGAAAGCACAGTCTTGCCCATTCTTGAGGCCAATACACAACCAAAGGAAGATGAGATGACATTAACAGACACCTTAAAGACCAGACGTAAATTACAAGTTCTTCCTCTCTCACCCGACTCACCCAGTTCAGAAGATGACCGGGGACTTTCTGAGAAGAATTCCAAAGGTATCACAAAAAAAAAACTACTTGTGCCCATGGACGTCAGAGGAGATTCCTTCGATGATAGCAGTGAAAGCTTTGGAAAAGAAAGCCCGATATCTGGTGACGATGAGGAATTTATCCGAAAGCAGATAATGGAAATGAGTGAAAATGAGGATGCTTCCCCATCTGATGAGGAAAACCTCATGAGACGCAAGATAAGGGAGAATGAGAAGAAACAAATGGAACCGAAGACAACTGAGGGTGTGGAGAGGAGTGCATCAGGAAAAGCCAGGCGACTTACCAAAAAATGCACTATTAGTCCAGATGACGAAGAGGATAAACAACTACATGGCTCATCGGATAAACCTGATACAAACAAGGTGGAGGGAGAAGAACTCAAGGAAGGGAGTGGTACCGGAGTCCGCAAATTTCGAATAATGGAGCTTAATTCAACCAGCAGCCCTATGCATATACCTAATGATGATAGAGAGCTTGAGATGGAAAGCCTTACAGACTCTCCAGACGATCGCTCTAGAGGTGAGGGATCATCCAGTCTACATGCATCCAGCTTCACTCCTGGGACATCTCCGACATCTCTCTCCTCACTGGATGAAGACAGTGACAGTAGTAGTCCCAGCCATATCCGTTCTGGTGAGGGTAAACAACACAGGAAAGCCAAACACAGACAACCTGGTCAAACGCTGCCAACTATTGAAGACTCTTCTGAAGAGGAAGAGTTACGGGAAGAAGAAGAGCTGCTCAGGGAGCAAGAAAAACAGAAGGGTTCTGGGAAAAAGTCCAAGAAAGACAAAGAAGAGATCCGAGCCCAGAGGAGACGAGAGCGTCCAAAGACACCACCGAGCAACCTCTCGCCCATCGAAGACGCCTCACCAACCGAGGAACTCAGGCAAGAAGCTGAGATGGAGGAAATCAGGCGATCGTCCTGTTCTGATTTCTCCCCCAGTGTCGAATCAGATTCTGAGGGATTTGAAATCCATCCTGCAAAGATTGCGGCAGTTCAGAAAACCTATCAACTTCCTATATCAGTATCTCTTCACTCCCCAACAGATGCTCAAAATCTTGATCAACAACAGAAAAAATCACTTAAAACGGCTGATGAAGCCTATGAAGAAATAATGCTAAGGGCCAAGTCTCCAACACTTGACCAAGGCAATATTCAACCAGGAAAAGAGTCCGTTTACAGGGACATGCTCATTGAAGACTATGCCTATGCATCGCTTATTGACAATTCAACAGCTGATGCGGGTGAACCGGAGAAAATTATTGTTCCTGCTCAGCCCAAAACACTGAGATCCCCAGATGAAGTTTATGAAGACATGATAAAGAAGAGAAAGGAATTCATCCAGCTTGAAAAGGAATATGAAAAGATGCAGCCAAAAAAGGAAAGCAGAAACCCGGAAATTGTGTTGCAGCCTGCTGAGGACACTTTCTCCAAAAGCACCACAGTGACATTAGGCAAGGATGGGAAGCCATTGTTGGATGCCGAAACTGCCTATGAAGAGCTAATTAAAAGAACTCTGACTCCTGGAACAAGTCCAACTCTGCAGAACGTGGAAGCCACTGCCTCTAAAAGAGCACTTAATCCCATTCCAGATTTAAGGGTGACACAGTGTTCTTCAGGAGAGTTGTCCTCTGATGACGAAAGTATGATTAAAAAAGAGGAGAATATAACTACAGTATCAGACACACCAGAGGTTGTGGAAACTGACCCTGTCACAGTGTTTACCGAGTCCCTGCCATCAACGACATCATACCAAAAACCTCACACCATAATCACAGAATCAGAGCTTGAAATTGTTGACTTATCAAGTGCACTCCCAAAAACATCAGTCCCGGTAATTGTTAGTGTTTCACCCTTGGCCACAGTCCCCCAGTACACACCCAGTGTTCCTAGCATAGTGTCAACTACTCCACCTTTACCTCCTAAGCCTAGTGTACTGCTCAGGGCTAATTCTCAGGAAGAAGCAGAAGTACCTGTTGCACCACCACTGCCTCCTCCAACCCCTCCAAAACCTACTGTTTTCCCCAGGAAAGCTCCTGTCCCACTTCCACCTCAGGCTTCAGCAACACACATCAAGCCAGAGATGGTGGCTATGACTGCAGTCCAAGGATCACCCACAAGACAAGCAGTTACGCCAATGTACAAGCCTCAAGTTCCCCCTCCTGTTGCCCCAAAGCCATCCATTCATGCAGGGATTGGGGATAGCTACAGACCAGGTCATTGTGTCAAACCACCAATTGCCCCAAAGCCTGGCTCACAGCCTTCTTCACCTGCTCATGTCCCACATTCACCAAGACCCACTGTTCTTCCCACTGGTCCTAATGACATAGCTTTGAATTTGAGTCCTTCTTCTGAGAGTAAGCTGTTTCAACCCTCCCCAAAGTCTCCCTCTTCTCCGAGATACACCAGGAATCTTCGGGACACATATGTAGTCATCACATTGCCATCTCAGCCCAGCTCTCCAGTAGACAGTCTCTTAACTCAAGCTCCCTCTAGCCCCGGCCCAGCATTTTCTTCATGCCAAGCTCAGCCGCAAAGCTATTACCAACCACAACCTCAACTTCAGTCATATACACAGCATCATCCACAACCAACCCCCCCTCAAACAACCAGAGTGCCTCTGGCATACACACGAGTCACAGAATCTATTGAAAATCAAGAGTTTTGTGGCCCGGAGAAGCATGTATCTAGTTCTTGTCATATAATTGAGGCTATATCTGCCTCTGCACAGCCACCTGTGGTTATGCCTAATCTGATCTCCCAAGTGGTCACCACAGAAGTCCAAAGAACCACTGTCTCTGTTGTTCATGAAAGGACATCACCTCCGGTGCCAGCTCCAAGGGCAAATGGTGTCCCAATCTCAATGGAGAAACCTAAGCCCCAATTGTCAGCACAGAATGGACAGGCCGTCCAACATTCAGAGGTGGTAGATCTTAGGACTATGAAGGTGGACCAACAATCAGACATGAATGGTGTGGATCTGTCTGCTGGCCCAGACTCAAGACGTCAGTCTTTTGCAGCTGACAGTCAGTCGTCAGAGCAGTGCAGTGCAATCACCTGTGGTCAATCTCAGTGCTGAATCATCCACTGTTTCTATAGTGACTGATAGTATCACCATTGTGACCTGCGCTGCCACAATTGAACAATGTGACAATGTAGACATTTCTCAAGTATCTTCAGTTCCCCTTCAGTTAACAAAAAATAAAGCATTTGAACCTGTTTCTCAAATCATATATCGGCCAATTGATTCTCAGCCATCTACTCCGTCTGGTTTGGAAACCCCTATTAACCTCTCAGTCGGATCCAGCACAGGCGGAGGTACTTTCCAGTCAAATCCTGTCACTATTGCACCCACTTGTATCGCAGGTTATGTTGCCAATGGATTAACTACGGGCTCAACCACTGTGGCTGGAGCCGTTGACCTTAGCACAACAAAACCATTCAACACTCTGGTATCAGTGGATGCTGCTTCATCTGAAGCGGTCACAGCTGTACTCACAGATGACGATGGCAAACCAGTGGATCTCACTGCAGGAAAAAGAGCTGTTTGCTGTGATGTTGTGTACAATCTCCCATTTGCAGGAAGTTGCACTACTCAGCAAACTACTACACCCCTTCCTGAAGATCGTTTTGGATATCGGGATGACCATTACCAGTATGACCGATCCCCTTACGGCATGAGAGGGTTTGGTGGAATTAAACCGTCGATGTCAGACACTAACCTAGCAGAGGCTGGCCTGTTCGTTTACAAGAGTAAGAACAGCTATGATTTCAGTGGTACCACAGAGGGTGCAGTTGATCTTACATCAGCAAAGATTTCTGATGCAGGTCAGTGCAGTGACATTGCCGACCTGTCACTTAAATATCACTTTGAACTGCCTCGACTCATTCATGGCTGACCTGGCATTTGCATGGAGGAATATTTTTGTTTATTTTTGTGTTTTTTTTCCCTTTCACCATAATATTTTTTGCATGTTGCTTGCATGCTGTTACTGTTTACACCTGTTGATTGTGTGATTGTTGTTTTTCCCCCCTTTTTTTCATTACTTGGATAAGGCTTGCATGGCTTGCTTCAACATTCAATAAGTCTGCATTGTTTGGACTCAACTGATATTTTTGACTTTTGACAGGTGAAGCTGTTGACTACTCCAAGAAAGGAAGTTATGCAGGAATGACAATCCCACCCTATTCCCAGGCCAGAGTGACAAGCGCTGTTGGAACACTGTTTGGTACAAGCAGTGTCTTGAGGTCATCAAATGGGGTGGTTTATTCCTCTGTTGCAGCACCAATCCCATCTACGTATGCCATTACCACCCAACCTGGGTCCATCTTTAGTACAACATACAACACACTTTCAGGTATGCATACCAGCGATACAATGCCTTCCCTTTCCGACATCCAGAATTTACCACTTACAAGATCCCATAGTTTTCTCTCTACCGTCAATTCTACTGCAACATTGGAACAAGAAGATGCCCCACTCAATCTGGAGATCTCTAGAAGGGGAAGCATTGTTGCCACAGCCTCTTTGTCTCTTGACTACACTGAAGCATCCCTGGATGCCATAGCTGCTTCACTGGAAGCCCTGTCTTCACCGATGGTTCCTGGGGATGGCCAGTATCAGGCAGAGCGTGAGAGACTAGAAATGGAGAAACTCAAGCAACAGCGCTTGGCTGAGGAATTAGAGTGGGAGCGCCAGGAGATTCAACGATTCCGAGAGCACGAACAATTCTTGGTCCAGAAGGAACTGGAGGAGCTGCAGGCAATGAAGCAACACATCCTGAACCAACAAGAAGAGGAAAGACAGGCTCACCTTATGATGCAGAAAGAAACATACGCCCAGCAACAGCAGCAACTTGAGCAGATTCAGAGACTCCAAGAGCAGCTGCGCATGCAACTGGAAGAGCAAAAACTTCGTCAGATGTACCCAGGTGGGGACCTAGCAGGGCATGGCGTGCAGGAGGCAGTTGTCTTAGGACCTGATGGCACAGTACTCTCCCGGAAGATCACAGATAGTGGGTGCCAGACAGATGAAGAGGATGAGGCAGTGAGCAAAGCTTACACAGCAGGGAGAAAAAAGAAAAGTGCTAAAAAGAGTGTTGACAGTTGTGTGCAGACTGATGATGAAGATCAAGATGAATGGGAGGCCCAGAACAGAAACCGACAAAGCCGGCCACGCACTGCTCGGGGTGACAGGGGTGGGCATTCAGAGATGTCTCTTAAAGCCCACACTGAGATTTCTATACAAACAGATACAGAAGGCAACATTCGAGTGGACTCCAGGATGGAGCTGTCTGACTCTGAAAGGACCTCGCCAAAGAAACGACCCACCCCTTTAGAAATAGGCCAATCCCCTAACCTGAAAGTTGATTCCTCTACGCTTCAAGCCCCTCCTAAATCTCTCAATGTGCTTTATTCCCCCATATCTCCCTGTATATCACCAAGCAAATCCCTTGAGTTTGTGTCCTATGAGAAATCATTGGGTGATACGAGCCCACAAAAGCTAAGAGGAAGTACTGATCCATCGAAAGCCTCTCCAGTAAGTCCCAGGGCACCAAAAGCCATACAGAGATCGATGTCTGACCCTAAGCCCATGAGTCCAACGGAAGAAGAAAGGGCAACATGTGGCACCCAGTATGGTGATACAGTGAGTAGTATACCTATTGCTTTAATTGCCATTCCAAGCCAAATTACAACTTTTGAGACTTTAGCAAAGTTACAAATGCCACTTTAAATGTTCAGGCTTAAATTCTGCTTTAATTATTTTTAGGAAATGAGATTTGCATGCGTACCATATCAGTGTATTGCATTTTAAGGAACCCCGTCTGTAATCACAGATTGGGTTTAAAGAGAGACGGCAAGCTTAGGTACTGGTTTCCCTAACATTGGGAAACATATACAGTACAAAACGGGAAGTGACATTTGTGTATAGAAATACCTTACAGGTTTGCTCGAAAGGTGTTCTAACACCATGCACCATCCACCATGTTCATGTCCTTATCTATAAATCATGACTTTGTATTGACTTTGTGGCAAGACTAGGGTGGATGTCCTTTTCTACTTTTTCAACTTTGATCACCTAACAACTATTCCTCTAAATTGTTCACAAAAAGTAATTTTTAGAATTTTAAAAATGACATAACCGTTTAAATTCCTGGAGTCTTAATCATTGTCTTGTTTACTTTTCCCACAGGGGAAAGGCTCAGGTGGCACCCCAACAGGCACTCAAAAGAAAGTGAAGAGGACTCTCCCTAATCCACCTTCAGAGGATGAGTCAACAACGAGTGGTCAGACAGCTCACAACACTGGTTCGGCCCGCCGGAGAATGTGCCGCAATTCTAACATGGCACGTGCCAAGATCCTGCAGGACATTGATCGTGAGTTAGATCTTGTTGAGCGTGAGTCTTCTAAGCTCCGCAAAAAACAAGCAGAGCTTGATGAGGAGGAGAAGGAGATCGACGCCAAGCTTAGGTACTTGGAGATGGGAATTAATCGTAGAAAAGATGTGCTACTGATAGAGAGAGAGAAGAGAGAAAGGGCATATTTACAGAGTGTTGCCGAGGACAGAGACTACATGTCAGACAGTGAGGTTAGTAACATCCGAGAGACAAGGGGTGGGCTTGGAAGTGGTGAAGATGAGGAGATTGAAGGTCACAATCTTGAACGTCCAAGAACAGCTCCACAGACAGAACTGGATGACTTTGTCCCCCCTCAAACCAAGTATGAGTATGGGAAATACAGCCAGCATCAATACTATCAAAGCCAATACCAGCAGTCTCTCTACCAGACTCCCCAGTCCTACCAATCCCATTCGCTCTACTCCTCTGTGCCCTCGCTCACTAGCTCCCAGCAGCAGAGTTACCACCAGATGCTCCTGTTGCAGCAGAAAGCTGCCAGACAAGCAGCCCTCCTCTCAGAGCTGGATGCAACTAAATATGATGTCATTAGCCGCCAGCCTGATCCCACATCGTCGGCCTACCTGGGAGTCAAGTATGACAAATATGGCAACCACCTTGACCTCAGAGCCTTGGAGGTTGGAAGTATGCCACGTAGCCCTATGACAGCTGTCTCGGATTCCTATTATACAGATGTAGATCCCCATACACCTCGTAGTTACATGTTGTTGGAAGATGCTGCAGAAATGGCTAAGGGCTCCACAGGTCTATCCTCGTCTTACAGTCTGGCTGAGAGGGAGCTTGCCAAAGCAGAAAAGCTGCTGCGTAGGAGTGCTGCTGATCTCTGTTCTGCTGAGTATCTGGGTTCCACGTCTAGACTCCATACTTTTGGAAAGACCCCCGATGAAGAGGATACAATGGAGGAACCTTACGAACTTAAACTCTTAAAGCAGCAGCTAAAGCAAGAGTTCAGGAGAAGTACTGCTGGGACAGAAAACATAGAACAATTGACAGGCCTCTCCCAGCACTACTATACCCCTAGCTCTAGTGTGTCTAGTTACTCCCAAAGACAATATCCAAAGTCAGATAAGTACAGTATCAGTCGACTTACACTCGAGAAGCAGGCAGCTAAACAACTCCCAGCATCGATGTTGTACCAAAAACACAAGGCACCGTTGATTGATCCTAAGATCTCCTCCAAGTATTCCTCTGTTACAGATAACAGAGGTTTGGAGACAGACTATACCAGCTATCTTGGGTCAACTAGTGCATCTGCAAGAACCAGCCGTCTCTCGCAAGATGAAATTACCTTTGGCCTTCGTAAGAATATTGCAGAGCAACAAAAATACCTGGGATCCACCTTGGGTGCCAACTTGGCTGGGTCTCTAAATTTGGGGCAGAGCCTAGGTTTGGATTCCGCTTATCCTAGTGGCAGTCGGTCAAGACCCTCATCAAGGCCCACTTCTTGCTATGGTCTGGACTTGTCTATTAAAAGAGACCCTTCCAGCTCTTCGCTGAGGCTCAAAGGGGACAATGAATTATCTGGAGATATACCAAGCTATCAAACTCCCTCTGGTCGCACCAAACCTACAAGCCTTCCCATTGTTCAAAGTGGTCGTGGCAGACTACCCATAGTAGCCCAAAACTCAGAGGAAGAGAGCCCCTTGAGCCCTGTTGGGCAACCTATGGGCATGGCCCGTGCGTCAGCGGGACCTCTGCCGCCGATCTCAGCTGATTCAAGGGACCAGTTTGGTTCCTGCCTGTCCTTGCAGGACTCCCAGCAACCGCAACATATCAGGGAAGAGCCAACCAGGGGTAGGGGTTACGTACTGCTGGATGACCTTCAGGGTACCATGTCAGATAGTGAAGGTAAAAAACAAATTTGTCACATTGTCAATCTTTTCGTGTTCAATGTTTCATCCTTTAGATTGGCTGGCTATGGTTTGTCTCTCTTGAATGTAGTACTATTGTGTGTGATGTTTAGTTTTTGTTTATTTTTTGAAAGTCTGCATGTGTCTTACCTTAGCTTTAATGAATGTATTTTGTTTTTGTTTTCGGGTGTCAGTAATTTTGCTAAATCATTTCTCAAGATCTGGTGCACATGCATGCCTTTCTACATTTTCTCTATGTCTTTCACGGTGTGCTTGAATCTATCTTTATGCATGCACGTATCTCTGTCTGCATGCCAGATATTGTGTAATGTTTTCTCACAACAGTTTACTTTGTGACACCGAATGGTCTCCCTGTTTCAGTTTCCACTCCTCAAATGGCAATTGCTCACTAGTGGCAGTCTGCATTATATATAGACAATGATTATATTTGTAGCTATTTCCACTTTCTAACGATTTCAAACATTGTGTGGAAGATACAAGACCACAATAGCAATAGCAAAGAAATGATCCCCTAAAACTTTTCATAACACAAATGATACACCGAAAAGTGCCTCCCACTGTTACGTTTTAAATAATTAGTACAGAATTTCGTCAAATAAACAATAAAATTAGTCTTTAAATAAATAAATAAACAGTATATTGTAGTAACACAGCAAATTAATGATAATTGGGAATTTTACAGTAGCTTATGATCAATGTGAATAGGCGATTGTTACGTGGTATTTCATCATATATGTGTTTAAATCTATAGGTTCAATCATTATGATTCCAAACCGTAGGCAAGATCAGAACTTTACCAAACTAATGACTTGAATAATAGTTTAGAGCAACTGTCATACTTTTTTAAACGCATGCTATTTGGAGGCGACACTTGTATGTAATAAATATACTTTAACTTGCATTCCTTGTTGTGAATACTTACTATTTTTGTCAGGGTTTATCAGGGTTTTATTCATTTTTTCAGATTTTTGTTTGGATTTTAAACAGGTAACAGAACCGAATTAGAATCGGATAATTTTTTTTAGTTAAATTAAAAGGAAGAATTTTTTTAATTAAATTAAAAGATTTTTTTTTAATTAAATTTAAAAAAAATGTTACAATGTTACAATTTTAGTATGAAAAGGGAAGAAAAATAAACTATGTTTTGCTTTCTTTTTTTGTAGTTGTTTTTCTTTATCTCCCCCTCTTAAATATTTAAAGATCCTGTGTCTTAGTTGTCTTGAATGCAGCATAACAACAAAACAATTCATATGGATCCGATACATTTTCAATGTAAATCCATTTGCCTTGATTCCAGCACTAAGTGATTCCCAGATGGCTTTGAACAGAGACGATGCCACCAATGGTAGAGTATTAGTTCAGTTCTCTAGTCATTCATCAGTAAACGCATTAACCTGCACCTCACGTCAAATACACATCACCATGCAAAGATGACCAATTGTTGGGAAGGTTTAAGACACTCACAGAATAGCCAATAAATTCGACAACAACTCATTTACAATATACACACACGTTTACATTGTGGGAATGTGAAATGGTAATACTCATACTCAATGTTTTGAGAAGAAATACATGAATTTTCCTAACAATTGGAGTAATGCATTATAGGTTTAGGTTATGCCATTATATAGACGGTAACAACATGTTCTTGGTCTATGTCAAACTGATTTTTTTCAGCTTATTTTTAAATAACTTTTAAATATACAATCGCATGGAATCAGCTCTCTTTCTCACAAAAGAGTAATCAACTCTTTCTGTGGCAGTTGTTAATTTCTTTGTCATATAGCATAGACCTTTCGTGAATGTAATTCCGCTTAATGGCATCAAATCATATTTACCGTATTTGGACTGAATCAGCCAACTGACTGTACGGTGATTGATTCTTAAGTAGCGCTTGTTTTTATCCCTCAAGCTTACCACCTTAGACGAGAGGAGACGGATTGGTTTGACAAACCTAGGGACGGGCGATCAGAGAATGGACAAGAGAAAAGACAGGTGAAACAAACATTTGCATGTGCTGAATACCAAGTCCAATTATTAATGATTTGCATGCACTCACGCGCAATCACCTGAATATCTATATATATATATATATACATATATGGCATGTCCATGATGCATTTACCTTGTACATACATGACATCTCACCATTTTGTATGGACCACAGGGAAAAGGCCTGTATTACCCCTTCCCACACCTCAGGGTCAAACTACAAAGGGATCCCAAAGACCGAAGTGTCTCAGGTAAAGTACCACAGTTTTCAACATTTCAGCACGCAACAACCATTTATACAAAACAAACTCCTTATTGACTGTGATGCATTCAATAGATTTTATTGACGTCATTGCTTACTGACTTTCGTTAAATATGCACCGTTTATGGCACAAATAGTTTCCACTTAATTGAATTTGAACGGTGATATGATTCAAACATTACTCAAAAAGCGAAAAGAGTGTAGTATGTAGACATTAATACCGATCATATTGTGAGTATGACGAGTGTGCTCGATGCGTTGTGTTTACTCGATATTCATGCCAGATCTCGACAAACTGGCGAGTCTCTTCCCTTGCCATTACGTTCCATCACACTATTCCTCCAGGCTCAAAGCAGGCAGACATTTCATTTCCTGGCATCCCTTTCGATCTGGCCTTTTTCCATGATCATCAGTCATTGCCATTCTCAAAATGGCGTATCCCTCATACTCAGGATTATCTCACGGAAGTAACAAACAGCCTACAAAGGAAGCATTCTGTGAAATAGAAGCCGGTGCTGAACAAAGTCATTTTGATCAAGCTTACATTACTGTGTTAAATGGTGCAATATAAAAGGAGGTCCTGCTTCATTATATGTCATACTTGAATAATCAGTATATTTAAATGGAATACATTTAGTTTGGGCATTTTCTAGTGGGCATTACTCCATTGCCTTTGAAGTAGAGTAGACAACAGCATGCATGGAAATTCTTCTTCTGTTGTCTACTTTTCTTCAAAGTCAAGAGCAATGCCAATTAGAAAATGCCCAAACAAAATGTATTCCATTTGAACACATTTTTATAATGATTTTAAGATGTCAATCTGTCAGTCTATATCACTGTTTTGAACTCTTATCTCATGAAAGCTTTAGGGGTATCTATCTAAATTTAGAAATCCATCTGGACTCCGCGATGAACTGATTAGGTTTAGTGGTCACAAAAACACAGTTGGTAGTGTAATTTTCTACTTCTGACAATTTCCAGATAAAATGGGATTTTGGTGAATATAAACCTCAATTTAACACAGAGGCATACAATTGTGTATTTCCACTTTTTAGAAATACATATGTTTACTTTTCATTTATAGTTTAGGGGTAAGATGAATGTAGGTTATTTGGTATGCTTTGTGTGTTGGTAAATTGTGTTGTGTTGACTGCCAATGAGGTTAGTGATCAATTGCTATTGCCAATGACAATCACACTTACCAGTCTTTGCTTTTGGTCTTAAACAGGAAACGGGCTGGGTATCCGTGTGGTTGGAGGGAAAGAGGTCCCTGGCAGTAATGGAGACATTGGAGCCTATGTTGCCAAAGTCCTACCCGGGGGAGCTGCAGAACAAACAGGAAAGATTCTGGAAGGTAAACTCCGGGAACAGTTAACTACGTCCCCCTCTCAGTCCACCCGTCGGCTCACAGTTCCCTTTAAGATCTGTGGTGACGGATAACTGGCACAGTACCCCGGTACCCTTTTTGAAGCTGCCACACTGGTGATCCATGGACATTGAGATGGGGATGGAGAGAGAAATACGGCCCGGTTGGGACCTGTGTAGGACGCTGATCCATCTGTCAGCGACCTGAGAATATGAGTGTGCGCGCTCGAGCGTGGGCAATTTGTTTCATTACTTTCTCCTTTCCACTATTTCTAAACATGTGTCATTGCCTCCATGGCCTTCGCCTACACAATCTCACTGGCAAACTACTGCACGCACATTCAAAAGAATTACAATTAATGCCAGGGAAGTTTCCATACAGTTGCTTTTAACTGATTTCTACAAATAAAGACACACATCAATGGGTCAGTAGGGTTATTTGTTGTCACTCAAAGGAAGAAATGGTAAACGCTCAAGCCGTTGATAATTGTTGAGTCCAATAGTCAGAGATGCATCCGCAACACAGATGGACACCCTAAAGTGTAAAACATTTGATTATTGATATTATGGTGAAAGTACAGCAGCTCCCCTGTCACTCACACATGCAGCTCGACAGTATCGTCGAAAACGGACCCTCCTGATGAGCTGTTTAAAACCTTGTAAGTCCTGCTAGTGTTTTAGAGTTTGCAGTGTTTTTTTGCTGTGCTGTGTGGATTCATATGAAATAAATATAAATAATATATAATATAAAAAATATATAAATAAATGTAAATAACTAATCAGTCTCCTCTGTGAGACGTGCCTCTTTTCTGGACTCGATGACAGAAACTAGGATCTGATTGTATTTTGTGTTCTTTTGTTTGAAATCGTCCCACAAATTATGATTCCATAGCTGAAATGAAACCCGTTCTAAACCAGAGTGCTCCGCAAGCAGCCTGTCACACAGCTGCTGTTCGGGCTGTCACCAGCATGTCGCTCCACTTTTGGCTTGAAGTCTGATGCATGACGTTTGAGAACAAAAATTGGAGTATGTCTTTGACTGCAAACACCCAAATCTGGTGCGTCATTTGGGTCCACGAGAATTTGATTCCATTGACCGTTTAGGGTCAATTTAATCAGGTAATCGCTTCATTTTAGCTGTGATTTGGTTTGGGGGTAAAGTGTTTGTATCTCCAGACATTCGTTAAATATGCTGTATTTTCACTGTTTTCTTGTTTCAATGACTGCATGCAATTGTGTAATCTCGTATAGGAATGCAAGTGCTAGAGTGGAGTGGAGTTCCTTTGACGGGGAAAACCTATGAAGAGGTACAAGGGCTGGTCGGGCAGCCATGCAACGAGGCCGACGTGTGTGTCAGACTGTGAGTATAACAGTATAACATCATTTTAGATTTCCTGCATTCGTAGAGTCTTTGTCATGACTTTGAAAAGCTCAATTTCCCCCCACAAGGCACATTTAATTCTACAAAACATTTGCTATTTAAACATTTAAATAGTCATTTGAAATATTTAAATGTAAGTCATGAATGCTAACCATGCCCTCGCTGATTGTAGTAATTAGTTCAGGCGTTTCCATCTATTAGATGGTATTTTCAATTTTTCTTTTTTCTACTTGCGCTTTAATTCTTTAAATTGTATTTCAAATCATTTCCCTCCTTTCTGTCAGTGATCTCAACATGCTGGCTGAGTCTGATGGTTCCGACCACCTGGATTTCCAGGAGCACAGCAAAGGTGAGCTACAGAATTTCTTCTAACATGGGAATGATGCTTCTCACGCCCCCTCCCCCCCCAAAAAACTGTCGCTGTTTTCTAAGTAGTTTCCAGTTGAGTTTAGACACCTTTGTGAAGTTCAGCCATACATCACTGGTGGCGTATTTCTTCATCAAGTCTTCATCAATCACACACATTAGATTGTTCTCAGTCCAACTTGACGTCGCGGATTCATGATTGCATCACGAAGCGGGTGTGACTCCCATGTAGGTGACAGGCCCCCCAGGTCCCCGGGTGTTGACCCCAAGCAGCTGGCAGCCGAGCTGCAAAAGGTGTCCCAGCAGCAGGCTCCCTCCTCCACCTCTTCCTCCGGGCTTCCTCCCACCACCTCAGCAACCTCCAGCCCCGGTCAGCCAGGATCCCCCTCCGTCGGGAAGAAACGCCACAGCAGCAAGGCGAGCCAGGATGTCTGTTCATTTTCGCTCATGTTGTAGTTTTGGTGCAGAGTCGAAGTGCTTCTTTCAATTGTAATATCATTATTGGTTGTTTGTTAGGACAACATTGTTAACTTTTTATTAAAGTTATTAGAATTATTCAAATCTACCACATTAGGTAACGCTTCTTTTTCTATCAATATGGCCGAGGAAAGTATTTGACAATGCCAGAACATAATCAATTATACTGAAGTAAATATATATTAGAACTTTATAAATGTCAAAAGTCAATCGTATTTAGTCTAAAATGCTGCTTAAAGCGTTAGTTAACATTTAGTATCTGAGTATGTCGCTCAACTTTCTTGCAGACTGGAGAGGGTGTGAAGACCCTGACTCACCCCATCTCTGGAGAGATACAGGTATGTGACACAACAGGAGGAGCTTTGTAATATGGAAGTTTAAATGTAAGCGTACAAAATGTGCCCACAGTTTCAGCGTTTAAAAAAAAAAAACATAGCAGAATAAATGCATTATGATACTAACTCAATCCTGCGTTCCTTCATAGTTTCTCCCACCAAATGCATGTGACTTCATTGTGATTTAATGTGCTTCTTTTTGCAGCTTCAAATCAACTACGACAAGCAGCTCGGCAACTTGATTGTCCACGTCCTGCAGGCCAGAAACCTCGCCCAGCGGGACAACAATGGCTACTCTGACCCGTTTGTTAAAGTGTATCTCCTACCAGGGAGAGGGTGAGTCAAAGACGTGGAACCCGCAGCAGACCTATAGTATTTAAGAACAGCACGGGAGGACAGTTCCTGATCAAATATTTTAGAAAATGAGAAAAGTATTTTAGAAATTGTCGCTCTAGAAAGAGCTAGTTCCGCTCCCATCGTAGCACTGAGAGAATGATTTTGAGTGCTACACCTGCTCAGATATCGCCATCAACATCCAGGCCACAAAGGCAGCCACTTTGTGAAGATCAAACCTAATTCCCATTCATTTTGAAATCGATTTACAATTGATTTTGATATACCATGACATCTTTCAACGTGCAGCACGTGACCTTTCTTCAGCACCCACACGCTGCACATCGGCTCCATTAAATGATGTGTTTCACAACGTAGCTCCAGTGGCGTCATGTGATGCAAACTTGGCACGGTACTCAACAGCCCCTTAAGGCTACTGACTGTCATACAAATTGTGTAAATGATACAAAGTTGTTTGCGTTCTTGTGTTGATCTTTGACCCCCCCCCCCCCGTTGATGGGAGTCCTAGGACGAGCGCAGTCTAAATCAATAACCTTCAAATTCACTTGCAATCCGATACACATGTTGTCTTAAGTCCAGGGCTTCCTTTCGGCCTGTGATTGCGCTGTAATGTAATTGTCTCTCCCCACTTCTCTGCTGTCGGAGGTCCCTCGAGAGAGAGTGTTTTCTTCCTGGGATTGTTTCAGTTTTAGACTAATGGTTGTGTTTAATGAACTGGTAGAGTGTCACAGGGCTCACAATCCCTGCAGCCGCCCCTACTGGAAGCTGTTATGGAAACACGCACACTTGGGCTCATGTGTGCAAATACTAATGTGTGTGTGTGTGGGTGGGGGTGTGGGGGGTGTGGGGGGGGCTACATGAGTGTGTGTGCAAGGACACACTCATCGGACCACCGACTGCAATCCATACGGAGGCCTTTCAGTTGCGTCTCAAATTTCCTGGCAAGCACATGGAGCTGTTGCAGTGACATGGGTGGTTATAAATAAAAGTGTGACACATAGCAACCAGGAAAGAGGGAGAAAAAATAGATTGTGATTGGACAAAAGTTATAGGGTCAATGTGTTTGATGAGGGAATTAAGGTTCTCTGAGCAGCACGTAAGCAAATCTACTGTACATGAGACTCTTTCAGACAGTGTCTTTCCTTCATACCAGGACCGCTGATCACTTTTAATGAATCATGACGAGGTTTTTATTTTTAATCAGGCACCAAATTTGTCTGTTAATGTCTGTCGGGCGATAGCTTTTGTGGCACGTTAAGACACGTAAAGACAGTAGAAACGGCCTCTGTAACTTATAGTTACGCTCAGTGTATCCGTTAGGGTTTTTCCAAAGACTCTATCCACGAAGACATGATTTCTGCGAATCCGAATCTTTTTGAAATTTCTCTGGTTTGTTGCCCAGCAAGACACTTTCTTTTGAATGTCAGTTAAGAATAAATAACACTTTCAACTTATTACAGTAATGCTCTGTAAAGTTCACATTTTTCTAGCTGAGAAAAATGAAAACTCCAAAGTACAAATGTATGAATGCAGGCAATTCTCCACAGCTGTTCCATGAGCAGCAGATCTCCACTTTGGTTGCCAATGGATGCTTTTCATCCCCTGAAAGCCCTCTCAGCACAAATCTACCCCTGCAGCACCCCCCCTGCCCCCCACCCACACACCACCCCCCTGCCCCCCGTCCTTGCCTCTTTCCTAAACACACGTATTCCACAGTAAAACTAAATCTTCAGTTAGCTCCCCTTCCCACATACACACTCACAGTCCACAGACACTTCTTGAACCCCCACCCTCCCTCTGACTATTGTTTCTGTATGTTGTTCTCTATATTTAATGCATGCTGGACCCTCTCAGTCAGGTCATGGTTGTCCAGAACGCCAGGTATGTGACTTGACCACTTTGGTACTTTGGTTCTGTTTTGAAATTTGGTGAAGGTGACAAAACGTCCACATTTTTTTTTTTAACTGATGGGTAGCTTGATTATACAAATCAGTGTGTTCAGTTCCACTAACTCCCTTAAATTGTGCGTTTTCCCGGGTCCCCATAAAGTCATGATGCTCCACCAACCCTTTGGCTCGGCATTGCATTTTCAAAGGACTTGAATCCCGGAATATTAGGACCTTCCCCTGTCTTTAACATAACATTAACAAACTGATATTCCGCTGTGCAGACAATTAACGTTTTCTGGTCAACTGTTGTGTGTTCCTGATCCCTCAGTAATGTCCTGTTCCCTGACATCGTGCTGTACCCTTGATGCCCCACCACATTCAATACATACTCCCATTATTTTGCTCCTCAGTCGTTATTCATTCCATTTATTTTCAAAGATATAATAGATTGTCCTTGTCTTTACTAAACTAATGCTTACTGACTTTCTCACATCCTACAATCTTAAATCAACCCCTAAACTCTGCAAAAAACATCCATCTTTTCAAGTCATCCATACTATTCCAGGGAGTCTGCTGGGATATGAACTTTTTTTTTAATCAAAACAAGTTTGATAATTACTTAGTAATGTCTGCTTATGCTATTATTAAGCAAATGGACATATTATAGTTATTGGCACATACCAAAACAATTTTTTTTTGCAGAAATAAATAGATTTTTTCCTTCTAAAATGGAAAAACTTTTCATTTGCTTCAAACCATCAACATTTGAAGAGACTAAATGACATGATGGACATCAAAATGGACTTTTTTGCAGCTGCCCTAACATCGTATCCTGCCGCCCATGCACGTAGGCTCATACATTGTTACCGTCCAAACAATGTGCATCACATTCATTCTCTCCCTTCGACTTTCTACATCGTGAACAACATATTATGCTCGCTGCGTTGTAGTGGCCCACTATCCACCGGGGCTTTTCTGTGACGGAGTGTATGTTGTTGTGATGTGTTCCCCCAGTGCTGAAAACAAGAGGAGGTCCAAACCCGCGGGCAAAAGTCTCAACCCCGAGTGGAACCAGACTGTCATCTATAAAAACATCCACCTGGAGCAAGTACGTGGTCACGCAAACATTCCTCACGGGCTTAGATGCATGCATGCAAATGTTGGGTGAAGTTGTGTTGGTGTTGTGTCGTGTTCTTTCTACAAACCCTACAATATTCAGTGTAAACAGGAGAACTTGTGATGTGGCAACATCCACTTTAAAAGGATGATTCTGCCTTTCCTCTGCTGGCATGCTGACTTGCATTGTGGCCATTGGTTCTAGTAGAGCAGATGGATATGCCATTTGGGTTCGATTAGAACAGTTTAAATCCCAATTTAGATTCGTTGGAACCAAATCAACTACAGCAAATGGATGGACTTCTGTTGTCTGTCCTTTTAAGGTGTTGAATACACATTAAGCCCAGATTGTATGTTTTTTTTTTTTCAATTCACAAACGGCAAAAAAGAAGATTTTCGTGTACTGGTCAAACTCTAGATTTTCATGGCATGTAATATGTTAGACTGACAGAAGGATAACATCCAAAGGGCACATTTAGGTCTGCGTGTGTTGATTTCTCCTGAATTCACCATGAGGTAGCATCAGATAATTCCTCATATGCATAACAAAGCAATGCATTTCTCCCTTTAAGGTATATATTGGTCAACAGTTAGTCAGTATAAATATGCTTTAATCTCCTATCTGTGCGTGTGTGTCAGCTGAGGAAGAAGACCCTGGAGGTGAGCGTGTGGGACTACGACAAGTGCTCCTCTAATGACTTCTTAGGAGAGGTAAAGCTCTTTCCCCCTACTTATTGATTCAGTGAGGTACCAAAAACACTACCGACATATCCCCATTAAACTGCCGCGTTTGTGCCCAGGTCCTTATCGACCTGTCCAACACAGCCCAGCTGGACAACGTCCCGCGGTGGCTCCTCCTGAAGGAGCAGAGTGAGGGCGACCACCACCGGCGCTCCCACTCGGGCCAGAGCCGACACGGTTCCTCTAAGCCCTCCTCGCAGCACTCCTCCCCTAAGACCACCGGAGCCGCACACGACAATCAGGACTCCCCGAAATCATCCGTCATCAAGAGCCGAAGCCACGGGATTTTTCCAGATCCGGCCAAGGGTAGGACACGAGGGTTATTCCCTCATCATCGGCGTCCTCCCCTAACAGCCGTCTGTGCTCTTCTGCGTACCACTTCTCCCTGTTTCCCTCCTTTCTTCAACTCTCCATCTCTGTCTCCTTCGCGCTCTGTGCTCTCTTCCTGTCGCCGCTTCTCTCCCGACTATTTAACCGATCTGTCGACCTGTTTCTCGCTCATTCTTTTGTCCATTTTCTGCACACCCGTGCTAGCTTCAGCTTTGTGCTTTTTTGCTTTCTCGTGGTCTGTTTTCTCGGTCGCCGTGATGTCTCCTCGCTCAGAGGCCCCGGCCTTAGCTCCCCTCTACCTGTCTTCTAAACGCAAAGGGCAACGTGGCCGTGGAAGGCTTTGAATGCTCACCCGATTTTAAAATAATAACCATCCAATCTATTAAGAATGCTTAAAGGTCGTAGACTTAAACACAAAAGGTAACAGAGTCTAAGTGCACTAAAGTTAGAGCACAGCGTATTTGGTAATCTGGTGAATCTGGTTGTTTTAGACACGCAGGTGCCCACTATCGAGAAATCTCACAGTAGCCCCGGCACATCGAAGCCTTCCCCGTCCGAGGGCCAGGGCCAAAGCCACGGACACAGCCAACACTCGCGCTCGCACGGCGCTTCACGCTCCAGCAAAAGTGCCGCCACACGGCAACGGCATCAGGACAGCGGCGTAGCAACGGGCGATGCCCCGCAGCAGCAGCAGCAGCAGCAGCAGCAGCTGCCGCAACGCCTTCAACCAAGTAAACCAAGACGCAAATAAAGCCTACGCAGCATGGCCTTCTCGTACTCATCTGTTCGACCTTCTGTTATTTTTAATTTTTTTTCCCCCCCTGTTCATTTGGTTACGTTTTCTATACTTCGTTTCCCTTCACACCCTCTGGTCCTCGCCCTCCTTGTATTCAGCGTGTCCACCTCACGCCGCTTCTCTTGCGTATTCACAAAAATGTGCAGAGCCAGCACGTCACCTGCAGCACGCGGTCTTTGACCTTCCTGAGTTTGACCCTTTTGAACGTAAAGAGGCGTAATGGTTGCCCGTTGAAGGCCAATAAATTAGATTTACCAAGATGACGCTAAACAGAAATACTTACTTTTACCTTGGTTTTGTTTTGCTGTTTTGAGTACTTTAACTTTTACTTCAGTATTCAGTATGACAGAATGGGGGGGAAAGCCTAATCTGCAGGAGAAACAGCAGAGCTGCAGGAACAAATCAGCAAAAACTGTCAATAACTGCCAGAGCACCATGACACCTCCAGCTCTCTTAAACGACTAAACTATTTTCATTACCAGCCAACAGTGAATATTTTTGATTCATTAATCCCTCAGGGAAACAAAAGAAAGTTGCAACCCCCTCCCTCCCCAAAATATCATGGACCTCTTTTTTTAAGTTATTAAAACATATTATTTCAGTTATTTCTTTTCGTTAACAAACCACGGCCAGCTTCCCGAAGCTCCCCAGATGGCTGTGCATGCAGCCCACTAACAACCCCCCCCCCCCCCCCACCGCCCACCCTCCACTTCACTTTGTTGTGTTTAAACAACGATCGGACTCGCAATGCACCTCAGTAGATGCTGCACACCCCGGCCCTTAGTGACATGCAGGAGGGGCGAATGTGCACACTGTGGCTGCATGTGCGGACGGTCCAGCCGGTTGTCGTGGTGAAGATAAACCGCTCTCTGAACCTCCATCTCGCTCCTTCCATCTTAAACCCCCCCCTCGCCCGAATCCCGTGACCTTTGTTTCCCGGACCGGTGTTTTTTTGACACCCCCCCGACACCTGTGAAAAACGATCACATCCAGGCCAAAGGGGCCGCCTCTCACTGAGGCAGCAGAGACACAGCGTAGTGGGCGTGCTGTCCGTTCAGAGAGCCCCGTCCGATTGGCTGCCCGCGTCGGCCAAAGGGAGCAGAGCAGACGGCAGACACCTGACCCTCAGGAAAGCCGTGTCAGAGGAGAGGCCGCAGAGCACCGGAGGTGAGAGTTGTTTGCCCCCCCCACGCCCCTTCCCTCCCCTCTCCCTTAAGAGTCTCCCCTCTGCCGTGTGACTGAAGCACAGATGGAGCGAGGCGAGAAAGAGAGAGTGAAAGGAGAGAGAGGATGCGGATGCTACTAACGCACACCTGCAGGAAGTCTTACGAGCTATTGAAAGAGCCGGGAAGCCACCCAAGCCACATCACGGCCGATCCACGCAGCGAGACGTACACGCGCGTCACTTCACGGCCACCGACACCGTTCACTAACGTCACGCGCCGTCTCCCCCCAAAACTAGGCCGCGGCCACGGCCGCCGCGTCGCCGCTCCTCCGCCGCTCCTCCGCCGCGTCGCTTTATCGAGCTGGTATTAGTGGAGCGGGAGGACGAAACGCGTCGGCGTGTTCTGCACCACATCCACGCATCTCACTTCACTCATACTCCGCCATCGCGCTGCCTGATCAGCTGGTCGAGGATTGAAACAATTATGTTCCTAAATTACCAGATCTAAAAAATAGGTTGCATACAAACAGGGTGGGTTAAAAAATTGCTCGTAAAACATCCTCAGGGATGAAACTATGTTTGTATAGTTTTTAAAAGTAAACTAAGGCTAAGATTAAGATAGGATTATTATAAATAGTCCATGGAGATGACTAACCATGTCAGTAGGGTCGATGTGCCTCTTGTCTGGTCTACTTTTGCATAAACACATGTGTGTGATGTTTCCCTGGAATAATGTGTCTGTTCACGTGAAAGCTTTATATGTATTACAGTATTTGTTCACATGCTTCCCGCTAGTGTTTGTGTGCTAATCATTACAATCTTTTGTGCTTTGCAACAAAAAAAAGCTCTCCTCTCCTTTTTAAGCATCGGGTACCTAATGCTTCTCGGCCCCAGTTTTTACAATCCGGGCCGCGGTGCAATGTTTCATCCTGCCTCTCCGTCGTAACGGGTCTGGTTGTATCTCTGCACAGCTCGGTCGAGCTACAGGTCTGGCGATGCTCCGGTCACGGCCGCCTCATTGGACAGCGGCCTGAGCGGCAGTGCCTACAGCCTATTGGACGAAGAGGGAGAGATGAACGAGGTGGACAGTGCCATCTTCCAGGTGCCGCGGCTGTAAGTCAATGCTACTATTTGATGCTTTCTTCTTGAAAAAGCCTCAGTTCCACCATTTGGAACATGATAATGAATCGTGATATTATGCCAACCTTCACCTGCACAGGAGATAAAGAGAGCAATACAATGAATTGTTGTCTAGTTTGGTCATTTACAGAATTTTATGTCTCTCTTTAGTGGAAAGATCCCAAACGGCACGGATGCGATGAAATCATCATTGGTACCCGGTGAGATGGAAGGTTAGACAAACAGTATGTTTATGTAAGCGTGTGTGTGTTTGTCTTCATGCCTATTGGTATTAAAAACCTTACACTGAAATATGCATTTTTAAAAAATTTAAACGAGTCATTATAATATGATTGTACAATTTGGAAATTGTTAAACTTCTACTACTAACTGTTTTAATTAATTCAGATATCCTGCTTCAAAGAGTAACAGATAAAGCTAAATGAAATTCCTGATCCTCTATTTTTCTTCTTAAACGTCTTATAAACATGTTTTTCATCTTTAAAAACTCTTTATGTTTACTTGTATTAAAATGTATACATGCTCCATCCACATTATGTGGAAGCCCGTTATTTGATTCGTACACACGTTACTTTCATTCAGCTATCTTGGTTATTTTCCTTATTGCATCTCCCTTCCTGTGACCTTTTGAGTCAAATTATTATCGCTGAAGCAGTGGTGCGAAAACAGCCTCAAAAAAAGGTAGAAACAGGTTTTTTGATCTCACTTTCACGTTTACAGCGTGTGAAGTGTGAGACCGAAGCGTCACACACATACGGAAGAACACATTAACGGGGGTATTCTTGTCCGTGCAGATTCTTCAACATCCAGATGCCAGTGCTCAGTCTTTTTATGTCGACGCGTCGCTCTCATCCGGTCACATTCACACACAGAGAGGCCGATCTCTACCGTTTGCCGTGGTGTTTCAAAAATGTTGTTCCCATGCAGCTTCCAAGGGAACCAGAAGCTTCTACCCGTCCTTGTTAAACAAATAAATGTGATCGCTTGCAGGCAGTGTTTGATATTGATATTACTCATCGCGATAGTGCACCTTCTATCCAGCAGAGGGCAGTCACACGCCAGAGAGCAAGGGAGACAGCACAGAAGTGTGTTTGTTTTGTCACTGTTTTCTGACCTGATTCCGTTTGTGTGTGTGTGTGTGTGTGTGTGTTCAGGTAAGTCCCAGGTAATGGGGGAGATAAAGATTTCCCTGAAGAAGGAGATTAAGACGGAGGGAGAGCAACTCGTCCTTGAGATTCTTCAATGCCGCAACATCACTTACAAGTTCAAGACTGCGGACCACCTGCCTGGTACTGTAAAAAAAAAAACGCACACAGCACACACACTTTCCTTATATTTCCGCTTAGGCACACACAACGGTAGGAACTTAATTGATCTGAATAGAATCTGCAGCAATGACTCGTAGCACCGAGACTATTGTTGGCTGTGTGCATCTGCGACTGCTTTCTCCTCGTGGCCTTCAAGTGGCCGTGATTTTCTAAACAAAGTCTTTAGTGTCACATGTCATATGAGAGCCGAGAACAATGTTTAATGCTTAATGCATGTGTGTGTCCACAGATCTTTACGTGAAGCTTTACGTGGTGAACATCGCCACCCAGAAGAGAATCATCAAGAAGAAGACCAGAGTGTGCCGTCACGACCGGGAGCCTTCTTTCAACGAAACCTTCCGCTTCTGTATGAACCCGGCCGGACACTCTCTCCAGGTAATCCCGACCCATCCAGCGCGAGGAGAGCTTCATGTGTAAAGAAAACGATGCAATCCGTAATCGTTCGTCATTAACAGTTTACATGAGAACAAGAACCGGGAGACAAGTATCTTAGCTTTAGCATACGGACCGGAAAAAAGCGAGAAACATCTTGAAAAGTCCAAATATATTTAAGACGTCCATTCACATGTCCAAACACATGCTCTTTGCCCACCAGCTGTTCCTGGTGTCCAACGGGGGCAAGTTCATGAAGAAGACCCTCATCGGGGAGGCCTACGTGTGGTTGGACAAAGTCGACCTACGCAAGCGAGTGGTGAGCTGGCACAAGCTGCTCGCCAGCACCGCCCAGATCCACTCGTAGGAGGAGCCTCCATCGAACCTGGGAGGAAGGGGGGGGACGCTTGGTTTGAATGATCTCTTTCTTCGATCTTTGTTTCGGGGGCTTGGCGTTTTTTTTTAAATATGCTTTTTTTCTCCGTTGGGGCGATTGTGATGATGATTTCTGTCATGGGGGGAAGTTTTGAGGGAGCAGTAAAGGCGTTTACAGGAAATGAACACCCGTTTACAGGACGTACGGTGTGCAGCGGGAAAAGAGCAGGTGCTGGGTTCGTAGGTCAAGCACGGAATCAACCAGGTATTAAACGTTTTAATACAAAACACACACACACACACACACAGACACAATTATTTAAGACAACTTTGCTCACTCATTTGTGCGGAAGAGACATTAATTCTACAGGGAACGGACACCTGTGGATTCTAATTTATTTATTTAGATGTTTTATCCATGAAAGATTTTCTCCATTGCTTTATTATGAGTTGTATTGATTTACAAAGCATTTTGGGGAATGAAATAGGGAAGACTGCGCTTTATTTTTGTATTATTACATTAACGTAGAGTTCTATCATTTGACTTCTCCTCAATTATGTAAGTACCTTAAAAAAAAACTATCCTGAAGAGGATAAATTGTCTATTTTGTAACAAACTACTTTCCAGCGTTCCAGCCGTCGAGGAAGAAAGAAAATCTCAGCAAACATTTTTTTTTTTTAAACATCTTCTTGTTCACGTTTTCTTTTTCTCCTCGTAAGTGTAAACTCAGTTCTATCAAAGAAGTTGTTGTTTGATAATGACAAAGATCATGTGTGTGTATCAAATTAGACACTACATATTTTGCGCATGACTCTATCTAAGTGGGATGCTGTGCCACATTTTCTGCACAAACAAATGATCACATCTAAGGTTCACTTTGTACATAGCATAGTATCATAGCCGGAAATAATATATAGATAGATAGATATATATATATATATATATATAGATCTTTATCACAGACAATCAAGTCTTGATGATTGTGACATAGAGGTTTTATTTACCCATGATGCCCTTTAGAATGTGTAACACTTTTATTTTTTATTCGTTATATCCAGACACATTATTGTTATCATATCAGTCCTGCTTCCTTTTATGGGAGCGCTACGCTTGTGTGGTATTTTGCACTTTTTCTGCCTAGAATGTAAATCCTCCTGCTAGACACGAGAGAGCCGGATATTTTTTCTTTTCTTCCCAAAGGGAGAAAGTAGAGAATTAAACTTAAAGCGACGCCATTAAAAGAGGATAGAAAAATGCACCATTACCATTCTAAGATACGACAATGATATTACAGCCGCATGTTGGTGTTTTGTTACAGCTTTGTCGTCATAAATGGGTTGTCTTGATATAACTACTCTGCACTGTCCGTTGTGTGTTGAAAACAATCGTTGTGTGCGCTTGAATGGGGGTCGAGATGCAGGCGGGACAGCTGCTTCATTCATTATTTTCCGTCCAACTTCGTGAAAATTAATACCTGAGTGATTTCTATGCAACATCGACTGTATAAAGGTCGTCACTGCATCTTCACCTGCCAGAAACGTGAGAAGAGTGAAAGCATGTCCTCCATGATTATTGCTTTAATGTGATTTTTGTACATTTTGTTAATCATCTTATTTTGTATTGTTGATATGAATCTTAATTTATTCTCTGTGAGACTATTTTATATGTTGTATTATTTCTTTACAGGACATATCAGGTGTACATATGAAAAAACAATGTGAAATGTTGTTTTATACACAATGTAGTACTTGTTTACAAGGTTTAGATGGCCTGAAACTCCTTGGCACCAACACACACTCACATATGGCGATTTACATGCACAAAGCCCAAACTCCACCGTTAGGAATTAAGCTAAGAAAAACTACCATCCTTATTCTGGATATTCCAATTTGTGTGCACTCCCCATTTGAATGGTTTCCTTTTTGTGATACTACAAAAAAAAGACGTTATACCTGCTATGATAGTAGTGTGTTTCAGTGTGTGTTTTTTTTCATATATATGTGCTTGTGTGTTGCATCTTCATACCAAGTCCATGCATGACATTCGCTGTAATGCATATCTCTTCTTTTAAGTGTTGTCCGTCTAAAACTATTGACTTTAAAATATCTCGTGACAAAGAATTACACGCTCTCTCACTCACTCACACACACGCACACACACACACACACACACACATATTTTATCCCACCTTGTAAATACATAGCTTTTTATACTGGGGTTTGGGGTGCAATAGGTCTTTTAGCAGACAAAAGAGGTGTGTGATCATAGAAGTTAAAGGAAGTGGTTTTTCTTTCAATCAATATACAGTGGATAGACTGTGAAACGACCATATGTCTGTCCATAGAGACCCAGATTTACCCGACACTTTACACCAAACAATGAAGGTTTACCAGAGTCTAACTACACAGAACTATATCCCAACAACACAAGCAGTTGAAGGATAATTTAACACTGGATGTTGCATGTTTCGTTGGTGGTTCATACTATTTTTGTGTCCAGATATTATTAAAGAAAAAAAAAGAATGAGGTACAGAAAGATATAGAACAAAAATGCTGTAGAGGGGGAAATTATGAAGAAAACCTATTCAAATTATTGAAGATGTATGCTGACTGTTCAAAGATTCTGCTTGTAAAACCCGTCTGGTTTTTCACTTGTAAGTAAACAGAAGAAAAAAAAAAAATCTACTGTCATGGTTTTGTGATTGTATACAGGAGGTATTGATAAATTATGCAAATCGTGCTGTAAAAATGGCTGTTGCCCCATGTCTAAATATTAAATATCAGTACAAATGACATGCTTTTGAAGTGCATTACTGACCTGACCTATCGAGAACTAGGTGGCTTTCACACAGCCACCACTAGGTGGTGCCATAGGCCCTCATTTTGATCCTCATCACTGCTACATTCTTAGGCCCTCACACAGCTGTGTTTACAGGTGTTTTCACTTACCGGCTGATTAGACTTTAGGGGCGTAAGAGGGCGAGTGTGGCGTTTGATTGACAGCTCCACTTTCCCGTGACGAGTCCCCAGCCAACGTCAAGCTGAGAGCAAAGTTCCTTTAGGCTCACGTAGTAAGCCCGTGGCTCTGAGCTGTCGTCTGTCTTTGCTGCGTGCGCCATGAAGAGAAGAGTTGATTCATTACGGAGCTGCAGTTCGGCGTTGAACTCGCCGTCCTCCTGCTTTTTGCTTTTGTTTCTTGAGGCGCAACACATTTCCAAACCGCATTCTGTCCTCGTTCAAAATAAAATAACACATCAACTTATCCTCGGTTAAAAAAAAAAAAGTGTCTTTGTTTGTTTGCTGATATAAAAGTCATGGGTGGTCGGGCCTCTCGTGTCCTCCTCCTTTTCTTGAGTTGGGACAACAGCGTCCAATGTTTGTTTTCAAAAAGACCACCTCGTATACCTTTCACTCACTCCGTGCAAATTAAAGACGTCCTCTTTGTTGCCCTGGCAAGTGAAGCGGTCTGCCACAGCGAATATCTATCTGCCTCCCCTGTGTGTACTTTTCAAGTACTTCTCATCATTTATCACAGACGTTGCCATTGACCTCGGCGCCCCCAAATGGCAGGGACGAGTCGTGCGCTGTGAGTTGGTGAGAACGCATGTTTCAAAGGACACGTAAGGGATGTCGGCATTCCTTATTTGGAAAATCCCTCGCGTTAACTGTTGATGTACAGTACCGCAGATAGTTATACAGACCACACCGAGATGACTCCGTAATGACTCAGGAGTTTTGGGGTTTGCAGTGTGATTTATCAGACATTAACCGTGGCCAGTTTGTGTGAAATAACGGAGACTTAAGGAATGTGCCTGTGTTGTTTTACTCCCCGAGTTTGTCATGTGAAAGTATATATTTGGATTGTTTATGTGGCTGGTAATGATTTGCTCTGTTAAATTTGCCGGGGGAAAAAAAAATTCTGTTCCACTGGGAGAAAGCTATTTGTCTTTCTGATTTTAATTAAGAAAAACCTTTTTCATTTCATCCCGCTTGCCTTGTAAAGTTTAAAAACGGCTTGTGGTGTTTTTAGGGGGAACTCCGGTTCATTCCCTTCATGCTCACTCATAAATAATGTTTACATTCTTCATAGGAAACGTATACAGTCCCTGTGGGTTGACACGTGAGCGCCTTCCTTTTTTTAATACATAATTTTCCCCAGCAGAGGGAGCAAGAAATCTATATTGCAGTGATACCATGACGGGTCAGAGAGTCTCTGAAATAGAAGATACATTCAAACGAATGAAATGCCAAACCGAAGAAGATCCAGGTACTTGGCGTACTTGACTATATCATGGTGGCTCTGGTGTAATTATAATCTTTGCATGTACACCTGTTGCAGACACCATAAAAGGCCTTGATGGCAGCTCAGGAGGTCCAAACCTTAATTCTAAATAAAGATAACTTTTATATATATGTATGTATGTATGTATATGTATATATATGAGCGCTGAGGTCTGGTCTCCAAACTGTATTTAGATAGTTTGACGTAGGGCTGAATTAAAGCGTCTTTGAAGATGGTTTCACATTTTCTAAAAGTAACCGCTGGCTTAGTAGATGTAGCTGTATAAATGAACCAGTATTTCCATGTCTCTTAACGACCTGTGCGTGTGCATCTGGATGTGTTTCTTAATGACACCGTGTAATATTTGATCAAAGGGTGCCGGTCTCTCCTGATAGATCTCGCTGTGCTGTCTACATTACACCCGTTCTCTCTCTCTCTCTCTCTCTTGTTTTATGTTCTCTGTTGTTGTCTTTCACATTCACCCTCTCCTCAATGCCTCCCCATCCGGTCCTCTCCCTCAGATCCTCTACTTCTAAAGACGTCCTTTTGTTCCCCTCGTTTGGCCTTCAAAGATGCAGCCTTGCGTCAGGCAGGGACCCGGCGAACGTCCGGCGTCTGTGATCCACTGAGCCGCGAGGCTGATCAAACCGACAGGGACTTGGCGAGGCCACATCAGTCGCTGTCGCCAGATGCATCGACTCATGCGAGGCGAGACGGGGGTTCATGCACTGCTCGATCCCCTGAGAAGAATGGCCGATGTTCCATGGAGAGGTCAATGTGAAATGCACACATCATTTCTTTCTTTTTTTTTTTTTTGTGGAAATTGTGACAAAAAAAAACAACTACTATTTGCTGGACTTCCATAAGAGTTTGTAGAGACATGGTGAGTGTTGACAGAGAATTAGTATCACTTCAACTGCGGTTCAAACATTTCAGTTTGTCCACAGAAGTCTTAACAGCGCTGTTCGATAGCTGGAGGGTAAATACCATCTGGACAGGGATTTAATGGCCAGAGCAAATGGTTTCCTGCTGCTGTTTGTTCTGTTGCTCCAAAAATGGACGGCGACACACGGACAGAAGTGCTGCCACCACGAGTGACTCTTCTCAGCATCTCGATATTCAATAACGTCAAAGGCTGGAAACCCATGTGGGACATAAATATACAGGGGAGTCTGCTATGATGTAATATGTACTTTACATATGCCAAGTCACTTGATAATTCGCTGATATTGGTGACCAAATAGGGTTTTCTTTTAAAATAGTATCCCTCTGTCTTTGGAAATGAGCAATAACGCATGTAATTTATGTTTGCAAGAGCATGACATGTGAAGTACTTTCTCACACACACACACATCATGTAAAAGATGCAGTAACATTCCAAACTCCCTCAGCTAAGCATGATGTATGCATTAAAAATCACTTGGTGAGATGGCCATGAGACTAAATCACATTTGTCCTAGCCCCCGTGCTCATTATACCCCCGTTTATGTGTTTTGGTTTGTTAACAGGAAATACGAGGCAGTAGATTGTTATGTTTTTTTTTTTTTTTTTTTAAATGTCCGGCCCGAATGGAGTTCTCATCAACGCGCGTACGTCAAAAAGATGCAGTACCGTTTTCAGCCACAACGACGTGCTATAGGGCTGGTGGCGCTCTTTCAAGATAGATGGCTAGATGCGTAGATATATTGCACTGTATTTCCTATCAGGGTGACAAAAATAAGACTGTTAAATTTTCCTTCACAATTTTTTTTCTTTTGCAATAAATGGTAAGTATTGACCTACATATTAGTATTGCGTTTTTGATATCTGCTTTTAAATCATTCTATGATGTTAGCTGAAATTGATTGGCTCGCCCTCTACCCAGGAAATCTCACCACTGCTGCTTGCATTCTTCATGAAATGAAAGACTCATGTACGAGTGGATGCATTTTTTAATTATCAGATCCACTTGTTGGCACCATTTCCATCGCTAATTTGTCCATCTATCAAACGACAACACAAGTACTAATGCAAACCTTAGTGGAGGAAGGAAACAAGGTTTTATAAGCAAAATGAAATTGAGCAGGACAGCTGAGACCCTTCTTGTCCACTCATCTTGGATTCCTGTCACTGGATTCCCGGTTTCACCCCGAAGCCCTCTTTCACTGGGCCATAACTTCTCCTCCTGACAGAATGGCTCTCGCTAATAGTAATGTGATCAGTCAGTGCACAGAGGACACTGAGGCGGCCCCTGTCCCGAGTGAGACATCATATCGCACACAGTCGCCATCGCTTCTCTTTCCCCGAGTCAACAAGGCGCAACAACGCCGACTGTCACAGAAGGAGGAGCGTGTGCTGCACGAAAACAGATGTTTTTTTTTGTTGTTTTTTTGCACGGTGACCTACAACGACGGTCAGTCAAACGCAAACAGGCAACAACGTAAAGATACAGTATGCAGCTTCACCATGTTAAAAGAATAATTCAACATATATTAAATATATTTGCAGTCTTTGGAACATGATTTGTGGTTAGCAGCTTGAGGGGTAGAAGAGAGGCGTGGGTTACAGCATAATGGAGGATTTCAGTTTTTTTGCATAAATGCAGTTTCTTGAAATATTCCCAGTAAAGTAAATGCTCAACTGCATGTTTATGTACATTTGTCTCGCAAGATGGGGGGAAAAAATATGAGTGGATGTGACATTTACACGTTTCAGACAGCAGTCTGATTTGACAGATGCTTTATCACATTGCACCACGTCATGTGGCTTGGGCTGCTTCAGAGTGCTTACAACCTTTAAAGTTTCTTTTTCCAAACATCGGCATTAAGAAAAGTCACCATGAATCCCAAAATAATCAGACGTGTGGTAGCTGGCCAAAAGAAAACACTGTCTCCAAGTATAATTTAATGTAAAAAAAAATGGCCCTGGGTGCATTTCAAACATAATTTGAATAAAATACAAAGGCTTTTGCCCTGCAAATGTGCTTTAATGAGCAGCTATATTTAAAAAATCAAACCTCATAAGGCACCACAGCTCTGATATATTAAAAATGAGTTTACGCCAGTGGGTTGAAACCATTGAAAAATATTATTAATAAAAGTTAAATGTATGGTCTGTTTCTTCGAGCGAAGCCAATATTACAGAACCTCTGGTGATGCTTCTCAAAACACGATTATATGTTCGGATGAAAATGCCCACTTTTTATTTTCCTCTTTTAAAGAACTTCTGCTCCCCATTGTACTCTGTGTGTAGCTCCAGCTTTGCCCCCCCCGTGCTGCTCCCATAGTGAACACTCACTGACGTGTGCTCACTGGTCGGGGAAAACCACGGCCGCGTGGCTCGCGCTTGAGGAGTCGGCGTGGAGACGGAGAAGGGGTTGCCATGCAACAGCAGCTAGGCAATTCCCCGGACAGGTGGGTGGGGTTGGTGATAGAGGACACACCTGCTGCCTGCTCGGAAGAGAAACCTTCCCAATTCACGCTGAAGCAAAACCTTTACATAAAACCCCGCTGTCTCTTTCTATTACACACACACACACACACACACACACACACACACACACACACACACACCCTTGCCCTCTTGAGTTGACCTCTTTTTGCTCCTGGTGAAAAAGGGACCTGAAGAAATGTGTTTGTGTTCCACAGCTTCAGTTAAGAGCAGCGGACTGCAAAACCTGAACCGTACAAATGTCCAGCAGAAAATAAACAGTTTGGAATCTCACCAATGTTAGAGCCTATAGACTTTGATTATGCAGCCCACTGTTAAAACAGTTGGTTTTACATATATACATATATATATATATATATATATATTATATAAGCTTTGTCTGGCTACAGCTTTGTGTTGGGAAGGTTAAATAGGGTTTATTGATGTAGTTAACTAAAAGAGTAAGTTTAGGGCTTTAGAACTCCAATGAGCAAAATAAGGTGATTCAAGCAAACTGAGTTTTGTGATGAATCTCAACTCCCATCGTCTGTTCTGTTGATTAATTAATGACATAAAAACATTGGTTACCCACACAACCACAACAGCTTTTGTTAAACTGATCCTTGTGAAAATTCCATACAATCGTATTTTACAGTCTTGCATCTTCTTGCCTAATTCAACCACAGCATGACGGGTTGGTGTTGGATTATCGTATGTATCGCCAAAGTGTACCAGGCAGTGTGTTTGTCTCTCAATACAATCACACCCAGACTGGCTTTGCCCTTTCTGTCTGGCTTCCACTGTCTGTTCTGTAAACACTCATCTACTCCACCTCTGAGCTCTGCCTTCTAAAATCCCCCAGGAGAGCACTTTTTTAATGAGTTACAGTGAAACCAAGAGGACCGACATGGTCAGTAATTCACCAAGTAAATCTAACCTAGGATTCATTTGATGGCAGCAGTTGGACTTGTTTCGTCTGCTGGCGCTTTGGAGGGTAAATACAGGGCAGGTATTCGCAAGCAAGAAAATATTATCAGAAGTAATAACTTTTGGGTTCCACAATAAAGGAGATGCTCTGAGAAGATTAGTCTTCTACGTGAGAGGGGCTTTGGAATGAAAACGCATTCAAAAGTACAGTATAATCTTTATTTACCTTATTGTCCCAACCCCCCCCCCAGAATGTTAGCTTAAATCAAATTTGCCACAGCCCTTTAAGCGGGGGGAATATATTATCACATTTCTGCGGATGAATTGCACTGTTGCAAACTAATAATGGCTTAAAATGATAATGAAGAAACCTTTTGCTGGATGCGATGTTTTGGGTGAATGTGACATGGAGCGCAGTCGGGTTAAAGGCCCTGAAGCCCTTTCACCAAATAATGCACACAGACAGGCAAATTGTCCTTTTCTGCTCTCAAATCTCAACCGGTTTGTTGTGTGCCCTTGTTATCAAGGATACTGAGGGGATAGATAACATAGCCCTGTGAACGTCAGGGCTAATTTGGAGAATACAGCTCCTTCGGATATGCTGATCCATAGGCTGCAGTGAATCCAAATGGATTCGAAGGAAACAAAACAACCATACGTCAGTCCTCGTGTCAGTAGTTTTGCCTTCTGTGGATCCGAATTGTCCTGTGAGGATCATAACAACAGGACACCTGGCCATCAGCAAATTAAAAAAAAATCCACTTTTACCCCCCCAAAAAAACAAATGATTGTACTCAAATTCAAGATTATATAAACACATCCCCAAAGCCATTGAGAAAAGGACACACGGAAATATGTTTAAGCTGCATCAGGAATGTCTCAATAACTTGAACACACTCCCCCTGTGATAGAAGTAGGAAACTTGATGATGATGATGATTTTTTGCAGCGTGCAGAGAGGCTCTGCCGACCGAACCGAGGGTCCAAACGCCCGCCCCTCTTTTGACACACGGCGTAGATCTGCTGTAATGGCCAATCCCAGATTGAGACACTCGCATAATAGTCACACACACACGCGCACACGGCAGGACCAAAAAAAGCTCCCTTCTCAGCTCCACCGGGGGGGTAAAGGGGGGGAGGGACATGATGAGACACCAGATGAGATTTGTTCCCAAACGCGCACCGATGGCGGTGTGAGGCGTTTGGCTCAGAAGTACGCACGGCGCTGTGGATTTGTGAAACCTTTTTTTTCTTTTTCTTTTTTTTTAATGTGCGTATTCTTTTCTATTTTTTTTTGGTGCCCTGGTTGCGCGGAACTTTAAAACCTAAAAAAATAATTAAAAAAAAACATGGATTACTCCGTCTGTTTACTTTTGCTGCTGTCAACCATCTCGTCGGTGTCGACCGGACCATTCCCCACCTCGCAGATGTGAGTGCAGCTGCGATGCAGCCTGTTGGCTTCGGGAAAAAGTATTGTTTCATATGCCTTGTGGCAGAAAAATGTCGTTTTTTAGTTGGGTTTCACCTTCGGTATTGAAAATGTATCTCTTCGACGTCATCTGTAGAATGCAGGCGGGGGGGAATGATCCGCTGGGCTTCTCGGCAGAAACGGAAAGTTGTCTTACCGAGTGAGGAGCATTGCGCGTTACTTCGGACGCAACTTCACCCTGTGAAACGGGATATCTGAAGCCCCTGTACATGTGTGCGGGGGAGGGGGGCATGCCAGGAAGGTGGGCTGTCCCTCAGAGGTTCTCAAACTTTTGCTGTAGAACACAAGCATGTTGGACTTGCTGTAGTTTTCTATTTCTGCTTTGATGCTAAATTCAGCATTTTGGGGATTTTGAACTGTTGGTCAGACAAAACAATGTTAAGAGGTTCTCCTGTTCATAAATGCATTACATAAATATCTCTCCCATCTGTGTCACTTTTCTGCAGACCATGTGGGCATCTTGTGAGACAACAAATGTTTTATACTGGTTCCATAGGAGTTGTTTATGCGCTCAGTTTGTGAATTACAGCCGCTCTTTAATCCATCTCTATATGGATGTTTTGTATCCAGTCCAACATCATATTAATAGTTTTTCAGCTTTGCTATTTTCGTGCCAGTACTTTGACCTCCAACTATGGGCCTCCCACTCCCTCCTCGCCCTGCCAGATGGGTCGCGAACTTGAGATAGTTTTCACTCTGTCTAAATCTGACTCGTAACCTTTTATATCTGTAGTGGAATATCACGAGATACAACGTATCCACCTTTTTTTGGGTTTATTTCAACCGCCGTGCTGCTTCTCACTTAATCCACAGGTTTGATTATTCCAGATGGTCCGCACGGAGGCCGGACTCCGGCGTCGGGCTTTGAATGCAACCCGTGTCGTCCCCTGGAGAGGCGGCGAGCCACGATGGCACTCAGCCTAATGGCCGAGTGCCGTGATGTCAGACTAGCAGAGTGGACTGCCCACTCCCTATATTTCATTGGCACTAAGTGGATTGATCTGTGGGCCGTGTAGCTACATGTTACTTACACAGGCTGGAAGGGCTGCAGGGCCAAACTCTCCCTGACACGGTGGTCGCACAATTCACACGAAGATGGCCGGCCGCTTCGTTTTACAGTAGGAAAACTTCATTAAGAAAAGAAGATAATGCCAAAATCCAACTGGCAGGCAACGAGTCATCTCGCATCGCATTTTCACAACTTGTTCCTGCAGAGGAGGATGATCAAGAGAAATCGTCGTCGTCCCCGTCTATTCCTCATGCTGGGGTGACGATGATTTTGAGTGACAAGCTGCATGTCGACTCTTCAAGGTGAAAGTCCCGGGGGGGGTGGGGGGCGGTGGGGGGGCGCAGAGAAACTAGAAGGGCGGTGACGGATGGACTGACCCAGTGAATTTCCCTCCAGGAAGCTAAGCAAAAGGTTTTAACAAGCTCACTGTCCGTGTGACTTAAACCGAGATTTCCCCACTGTGTGTGCACACTGGCATGGCCGTGTCCTTTCTCCACCCCCCCCCCGCCCAACCCCCCACGTCCCCTCTATCGCATGGCCTGAAGTGTGACTGCCTCTGCGGGCTCCATCTCTAACCTCACACGCCAGCATCTCTCAGCTTCAGAACTTCACGTTCCCCGCTCCTCCTCCTCCTCCTCCTCCTCTCCTCCGCCCTTCCCGCGTGCGTCCCTCCTCGCGATCCTCCTCGTCGCTCGCCCTGTCCGTCCAACTCTGCGGTCCCCCCCCCCCCTGTGCATCTTCTTTATCTCGTTTCGTTGTTGCCCGAAGGCGGATGATTTACATCATCAAATCCGAAACCCAAAGTCTGATGTCATTGGCTCGAGCCCCAGAGAAGCCGGTCGCCAGCTAGCGCGTTGAGGAGGAGTCGGAGGAAGAGGGCAGAGAAATACTTTGCCTTTTTGATCCTACACATGTATTGCGCGTGGACATTTTGCCTTGTGCTCAAATTCTGCCATGCAGCCCTGAGCCGTGATCAAATGCCACTTTCTGGCTTTGGCCTTGGTCACCAACCGACTTTGTCTCCGTCCTCCCTTTTTTTTTTTTGTCACCCTTTCCTCCATTGCTTTCTCACTCTCACAAAAAAAAGACAAAAGCTAACTAGATTTCATGCTCAACCAGCTAAAGAGCCATGCCTCTCGCGTTCTGGCAACCGTAGGGCCTAATGCGAGGAGGCACTTCCTCCGAACGGGGAGCAGCATGTGCAGCTGTGAGCGGAGAGGGTGGACGTATACAAATATAGAGCCGGCTCCTGAGGTGTGAATTCTGAGCAGGCGGGGTCAGCGAGTGTCTCGTTTAACTCCCCGGCAGGAAAGTGATTATGCGTATTGCTTCAAATGCTTCCAACTGTCCCTCCATTTTGGTGATCGTGGAATGTTGAAACAATGAAAGCTATTCAGAAATTGGGAGAAAAATTGGGGAATCTGCGACTCTAATACTGGAGTTGCAGCTGTGGAATCAAGGTAACGATTGTAGGAGAAAAAATGCAGGCGTTTGCGTGTTGATTGAACCACAGAGCTTTGCTCGTACGTTTATAACGTCGCCTCCAGTATCACCAAGGAATGAAAAGGGAAAACACTTGATGAGTAACATTTTCATTTGACTTTGATTTCAGTTACAAATCTGACTTGCGTTGTGACGTTGGTAACACGGTTGAGGTCGGGAGGCAGCGTGAACATAATGTAACGAACACATGGTAGTGATCATCGCAGGCTGGTGCAGCATTTCCTCGGCTGTGGCTCTCAGCTGCGAGAGAGCTGTTGCTTGCAACTATTTTATTTTATTTTTCAGGAGGCGGGCCTTGACTCAAGCAGCTGGCGGGTTAGATCTTTTACACACACACACACACACACACGCGTGCAACCATGCAAAATCCGAGCGCCTAATGTTGGCCCTCCACTCCGACTTCACTTTTTTCCCACCATGCTCTCCCCCTGCTTTTATCCGTGTGCCTTTCTTGTCCCTTTCTCTTTTACTCTGTCATGTCCCTCTTTCGCTCGCTCATTCCCACCCTACCCCCCACCTGCCCCCTCCCACCATCCCCTCAACCTGAACTATATTTAGGCCGGCCTCAGTCTTTTGGGGAAACGGAAGGATCAGTGTCCTGACTCAGATGTAGCCTGACATAGAAAGGCATCGGGCGGCTTCCCATAAACTTTCCTCCACTCCCCCACTGATATTTTTTGTGGACGCTTTGTTTATGCGTCGCCGCTGGGTGTTGCTGTACTGTCTGGTTGAAGTTTGTCACGAATCAATTACTTTTGAGGTATCGCCCGTGCAGCGCACTGTGCGTGTGAAGGGAAAGTGCGGGACTTGACGAAGCGACCCCGGTGCTGCGTTGCTTTCCCAGAATCCTTTGCCGCATTGGACGTATTTCCAAGAATTTTCCATTGCAGCGTTGCCGTGGCAACCTGGTGAATTGCTACCAGCTGTTGGGGAGCTCGCTCCTGTGCAGGAAGCACATCTGTACTATGTAGAGTGTCGTTTTTAAACCGTTGTTCCTTCCTTGTTTTCGTGTGCTTCATTTTGTGGCTTGACGGACCTACTTGTTATTTCACAATGGGATGATTTAAAAAAAATGTGAGACCATACTCTCAAAGGTTAATGTGGGAAACGGGTGCAACGTACTGCCCTTTCCTGGTGGGCGGGGATTAGGATAGAGAAGGATAAACTGCAGGACGAGGGATGTATTTTCAAATTCTAACACTTATTTAGTCTTTTCCAAAGGCCTATCGCAGCTTTGAGTGCTCGGGATATCTCACTCAAGCTCCTCTGTTTCAATGAGACGCAGCGAAAAGTGGACCAACGATGGCGTCCCCTGGGCCTCTAATGGAGTTGTACTGGCGGATAAGAGCTGTTAATGGCCGACCACGCTGTTACACTACGCCGGACAGTGTGCACGGCCATCCGGGAGACGAGTACTCAGCTTGCTCTTGCAGGTGTCTGGATAAACATTAATTGGACAATTTTTGCCAGATGTGGACTTTGTAATCCCTCCCTTCATCCACATTGTCTGAGGGTTGCGTGTTCAGTGACACAGAAGGGTCGGGTTGATTTAGGGGTGGATGGCTTGGAAGGGTTTGTTCATAAAGTGGGGGGCCAACTTTGAGCCAATTTGGGAAACAGAATCAAGTTTTTTTCATTGAGGTAAATCAAAAGACCAAGGGATCGAAAACAATAAGATGTACACAATTTTCAAAATTGTAATATTACAGGTTTGTTTTAATCCATTACTATTTATTCACCTCTTTGCCCTTTATTTCTGCAAGGGACTAGTCACCAACGTATCATTTTCATGTAGTCTTCCCTAAACTAACACCGTGCTCCATTCTCACCAGCAGGTGTGATTGTTCTGCAGCGGGTGCAAACACTTCCAGGTGTCACAACAATTCTGTGTGTCCCCCCCCCACACACAATTTAATGTGTCCCGACACCTGCCGGGAGAGGCGATACAAAGGGAGCTGTTAGTTCTGTCAGGATGTATACGCCTTGCAGGAGGCCTTGGCGCTAAGGGGACGTCGAGTCCGTCCCAGCTAGCCGAGGTCCGGAATGTGAGGGTCAAACGTGGACACGGATGGGAAATGAGTCTTTGTCTCAAGTGTCCCACGTTGCCAGTGGACAGACGGCCGACAACAGACAGGCCCGGTCGGACTTTGTTTTAAAAAGCCATTTATATGGACACGATTGTGAATGAATGAATGAATAAATACATTGTCGGACATTTAAGACCTATTACATCATTTCCAACTAAAAATCATCCTCATCAAAACATGCGAGTACAACCAAAACCCATTAATGACTCAAATTGCATTTTCCTTAATATCCACCACACGGAAAGCCCCAAACTACCTTTCAACGCACCGCTCACTGTGGTCATTGTGCGCCTGTCTTTAAGTCGGGCTTAGGGTTAGTCGGTGCGTCTTTGCACACCGTCAACCGTCCAACGATCTCATCCAAAGTCTTGTTAGCTCCTCCACACGAGTGGCCGATTGATTGAGTGCGGAAAATGCTTTTTCTCAAGGCCTCACTTAAACAGAGCCGAGGTAAAACGCCCTGACTGACTTGGTAAGAGGGAAATTACGAAGGAGAGGCAGACGCATCAATAATGTCCTCGCCTTAGATAATGGAAGCTTCCGAAGCCTCCAGTTATGGTTTTATTGACCTCCAACTCGAGAGATGAAATGAGACGCGTTGTTCGAGGCTTTTATTTATGTGGAGTTTGTGGGACGATTAAAAAGAAAACACTGTTGCAACATTGCACATGAAAATAGTAAGACGGGTGGAATGAAAGAGGGGAAAACTGAATGAAGAGGAAAATAAATTAACCAGACAATATGCGATGAATTTACAAAGAAAGTATATCCACAAAGCTCTATGATGGCTCGCTGCTTATTGGACGCCCAGCGTCATTGTCAGGGCTCTTATTAGCTATTATTGGCTCAATTACATCCGAGCTGCCATCCTCAAAGATACTCTTCTTTTTTCTTTTTTTTTTGCATCGCTGCTTCCTGTAATGATGTCAGCCTCGCCTTGCTCTAAAAACAGATTAGAAGCCCAAATTACTGCTATCGGAGGAGGATTTAAGGCTTGGGGCTGTCAGTCAGTGCTGGATACCTTGACTCCACCACATGAGACCCCGAGGGGAGAAAATAAATTGAATTAAAAGTCATCTCACTGCTTTCTGTCCAGACAAATAGAAAATGTCCCCTAATCCTCTTTTGAAAGTTGCATAACAAACTCGACTTTACTTTGCTTCAAAAAGATCCGAACACGTCTGGCAACTTTGAGCCTTTTTTGGGGCGAAAATGGATGCAAAGTAGAAACAAAGTATTAGTCAAGGACAGTTTGAGGTCAGTTTATTAGATTTTTAATGTCAACAGTTGAAGCATAATCACAAGTGTGTCTTAAAGTGAATTAAACGGCTGCACAGGCTGAAGGCCTGCTGCTGGGGTTTTCAAGTGTAAAAGCGGAGCGACAGCTCGGCTGAAGGGACAAATGTGGCCAGAGAGAAGTCAGCAGTGCTTCAATGCTGAGTCATGCTCTCTATTCTGCGACTGCGTTCCCCCCTCAGATTGGACATTCTGCTGCTAAATAATTGGCAGAGCGTAGCTATACGTTTTTCATCTAATGGGGAGGTTAGGTGTTATTCCGAGATTCTTTATTCCCACCTTTTGGATGAGGGCAAATACTGGTAATAAAAATCTCTCATAAAGGCAGCAGCAGCAGCAGCACTCTAAGTGTGTTTGATGCACATCTTGTTTTATTCCACTCTTTCAATTTGATTTGAAATGATTGCAAAAACATTGTTTATGGATCCAAGCCAGTATTGCACTGACATAGTGCGGCTCCTCATAACGTCATGACTGTGTGTCCTCTGTCATGCTTTTGGGCAGCACAGCAGCCTGTAAACGCATCAAGGACGTATTGAGTTGTTTTTCCAAATCTAGAAAAGCCCCCCCCCACCTGCCCCTCCTCATGTCCGACATTTGCTCTCCTTTTGTCTATATGTTTGTTTATATGTTGGTATTAAGACAATAAATGCTCCCATATGCAAACAGCTGCCTTCTGCTGCCGGAGATTACAACACATATCGATTAGCGTAGCTTCAGATGGATGGTTTGTCTGATGTTATCCAGTGTCTCATCATACATCATTCTGAATGGTTTGTTGTATAGCACACACACACACACACACACACACACACTCACGCGCAAAAAATGGTTGACACCCACCTCGTTACATTAAGAGGCTGTAACTGTCCTGGGGATCCTTTGACCCTGGGCTACGACACCCTGTGCTGTGATATTGCATCTCATTTGATTTCACACCGTTAAAGTCACCGGCACATTTCTGTACAATCATTCAATTGTACTTCATCCTGAGAGAAGCGCTGCAGGCTGGAACTACCACAGTGGCGTTTGCAGTGATGGATGCGAACCGGTCAAACAAAGCCTGCAGGAACATGTGAGAATCCCTTAACACTCCCAGCAAGGGATTTTGCTATAGATAAATAAAATGTACATTTTGTTTGGGGCTTCAGTAACATTATTCAGTTGCCAGCGAAAAGAGTTGTCTAATCTCTCCCCACACACCACTTTGAAAGAGGGATTCTATAAGTTGAGGATTGTGCATTTGAGGGATGCATTAAAAAGTGGTTGTTTAAATTAAACTTGGGAATAAAAGTCCTGATATCAAGTCTTAAAGCCCTAAAAAATACTTGATCCTGCATTATCCATTACACCACTGGGTAAATCCAGGCTAGCTCGCCTGGTACATGCTGTTAAATGTGATACACTTACTTTCCCCAGAGTACCAGAATACATTATACGGCCTATTTGATCATTGCATCTTCAATTTTACAAACTAATCCAATTCCAGAAAACAAAGAAAAAAAACCAACTTATTTACCTATAATTTTGCATTATCGTAGTTTTACAGATTAAATATATGTGATGAGAAAACAATCCTCCCCACATGTTGGAGTGGACGGGTTGAATTCTGTCAAGTAAGCAAACATATGAGTGACCACAACTGGCAAACACAAGAACAATTGCCTGTCAGAAATGAACTGTCTGCTTCATGATGGGTATAAGCAGTGAAACATGTAAGGTAAAAAAAATGCCAGCAGGTCTCGTACATGGCCGAGCTTTCTCAATTCCAGCCCTGCAGTTGCCTTCTAGAGCCGAGTGACTGAACAAGGCTCAGCCTCCCTTCCTTTCCTTCCTTTTTTTTTAAACGTCGGCCCCCCAAGGAGAGGGGGGAGGGGGGGTAGGGGGGGGGGCGTAGCAGCTGAGCATGGGAGGGGACAATGATGTAGTCTCCTGTTTCCATGTCCTGTTCCAAGTTTCCATCCTTTAATTAAATGTTTTTGTCTTGTTTTTTTTTTTTTTTACTTCAATAAAAGCCACACCATTGATAATATGACTGATAGAACTCTTATGAAAGCTATTATTCTTGATATGCAGGGAATGTCTGCTCTTTTACTCGAATGCTTTACCCCAGCGATTTTAGTTGATGCGAGAGAGCACAAAGCCAGTACAATGATCTGTGAACGGTGAGCTGTATTACAAGCAGACCCCCATGGTAGAACATCAGGAGGTAATCACCCGTTACCACGACTAGTTCATGCTGGCACTCTGGTAATTAGGTCACAAAGAAGCTGCGCGAGCAGGACCAGTGTTGGATACTTTAATAGCACGGCCCCTTACAGTAGATGTGATGAGAATATAACGCAGTACGCTCCGAAAAACCATGAATATTTACCTAATTAATGAATTATAGATCGAACGCGGCTTTGAACATATCTTGTTTGGTGGACACGAGTTGTAATGGGCCTCCCTTGTTGCTTAAGGACAACAGGCCTTATTTGAGAAGGCCACATGCGTAACGACCTGCTAGTACACACCTGCTCGCCGTGGCCAGTGGACCTTATCTTCACCCTGGAGTCGGCTGCACGTACAATAGTACATTGAACATTGTCAGTGGAAATTAATATTTCCGCGTGTGTGTGTCTGTGTGTCTGTGTGCGCACATGAGTGTGAATGTGGTACGGTACGGCCATCCTAAATCTGCTCTCAGCCACTAGCAGCTGCCTCTCGGACGGCTAAATGTAGCACACACACACACACACACACACACACATTTCCAGTGTGGGCTCACTGTGCTCATGTTACAATGCATTTGTTTTTGATAAGACCGGGTTCATTTAGAGGGAGGAAGAGTCATTTTCTTTATGGATTACGTCCCGTATCTTTTTTGTTATTGGCCGGCAGAAAGGAGGTTGAGGAAGGGTTTGTGGTGCCGGGTGTGTAGGCGGACTTGGAGATGGCGTTATATGCAACAGGAGGTCGACAAAAGTGTTGTTCTTTTAACTGGACTTCATTTACCTGTGAAAATGTCTACAATAACGAGCAAAGAGGCTGTGAAATGTAAATGTTCATTACACGTTTGCTACGGTCGCTACTTTTTGTTGTACTCATGCTGAGCTTTATTAAAATGCAAAGGTAATGCAACAGGAGTAAAACAATCCCAGCCATGTTCTGATCTTCTTGAAGCAAAGTGAACTTTCAACTCTAATAAATGAACATTTGTTTCTGTCATTTCTCTGTTTTTCTCAGAATAAAGGAGTGGGTGGATCAGATGCAGAAAGAGTTGATCACATTAACAGATACATCGAGTGGTCTGGAAAACCTGATAAAGGTAAGCATGACCAGACGCTCGTTCAACTAACTGAGGTAACGCAAATCTTTTTGAATCCCGGGTGTATATAAACAAAATGCTTGTAAATGGCATGTTGCATTTCTGCCCATAAATACCTGTTAATGCCAGTGCTGTTCTTTTGAACAATAATGGCAAAGTCAAGCTCCCGTATACTCGTTATTCCAACACAGATTGGTGTAGCAGTGCATTAAGTTGTGATTCAGATCGTAGCTCAAAGTAGCTAAGATATTGAGTTACAGACTAAACAAAGGCTAACGTCTACTATACATTTCCCTCCTTCCAATACTAGTACCAACATTCTCTCGTTCAAAAAGCTATTTACATTTGGTAAATACAATTTGGACCAAAAAGGTAGAAATCAAACAGCGAACAACATACAGTTGATGGATGTCTTCGCTTAATTTTGTTTAGTCAGTGTCTGCTTTAAGTCATTACTTTTCTCTACATCTGACAAAGGAGAAGCTTTTTAAATCAACATTGATTGACATGCTCTCCGCTTGCTCAGAGAATATAATCCATCGGCTTCAAAGCATCACAGAAATCGTTACAAAACAGGTTTTTATTCTATTTGTGGCATTACATGTTGGCAAAAAAAAGGGAATTGAACAATCTGGCAATGTTATTTGTAAGGGAGCCCTCTGAAACCGTTTTGGGTCTGTAACAGAAGCTGGTACTACGATGGCCTTGTTTGAACAGAGTGTTGTGTGTACACAGCATGTAGAACATAAAAGGGAGAGTGATGAAGCTTGCAGGTCTGCACGTGTAGTTGATTGCTCAAGTTCATTGAGTCCATTACAACTGGAACGCTTTCTACTGCTGTTGATGGTAAGCATTGTATGTAGACTTGTATGCAATATTAAGTGATAAATTGTAGGGGTGTAACGATTCGTTTTAACAACGATTCGATTTGTATCACAATTCGTGGTTGTCGATACGATTCAAGGACGATATTGGTTCATTTAGAACGATGCGATCCGAAACGATTCAGTGACTTGAAATCGATTCAGTAACTTTTTAGCCAAAAATTCAACCAGTGTGACTGAAATAAATTTCCTAGATTCCTGTTGTTTCTTGTAATGGAATCAGGTATCAATTAATTATGAATAGAAATAAACAAGTAAACAACAATGAATGGCAAATGCATTAACATTGCTGTAGCAGTGTAGCAGAAAAAACTCTGTATTAGTGATATACACAAAAACACCCCTGCAATAATGGTTTCCCCCAACCAACCGCTGAACTAACTACGCTATTTCAACCCTTGTGGAACATCCCGTCGGCTTTGCTCGTGAAACCCGGAAGTTGAATCGGGGCTCGGGACGGCGGGACCTGCATACTGCGTGAGCACGTCACGGCTCAGTCACGCTGACAGCCTTTATCAAGTGCTAAGAAAAAAGTCTGACGTGCTTAAATCCAATGGGTTATTTCCTAGTATCGATACAATCGATTTATTACATTTTAAAACAATGTTTGATCGATGTATGTCGTCCATATGGCCAACTCGCCGAGCACAGATCGGTGTAGTTGGATCGGAGGAATATAAATCGATACATCGATGTAATAGATGGACCGTTACACCCCTAATAAATTGTATTACATTTCAGTACTAAAAGTCAGACGTATTACGCCAAGACTTTGCTCCTGTATTAAGCGTATCATTCAAACGCCCGGAGGATGGAAGAGAAAAACGCGCATGTTGGAATGTTGCTGTAGGCCGCTAAATAATTGGTTATCTGGCATTTGTGTTTCTCATTTTTTTAGCTGGAGCATATTCTGCAGTAGAGTAAATGGCCTTGTTACATAACCTGCCATTGCAATTTGATCAGTGGAACATGTAGCCTCTTTTTTTATATATATATAAACCCCCTGTGCTTTGGTCAGTGCAATCCCAAGAGGCAGACATAAAAGTCAATGATCACTGATGCACAGTTTTAACTTAAGGTCTGTGATTCACAACAAAAATTTGCATGCAGGGAAGACGCATCAATGTCCCTGGTAATGTTGTGCTACATGTTGCTTTGCCGATCTTTATTTATGTGTTTATGTGTTGAAATCATCATTTCAATCAATCCTCTCCCACCAACACGGCCTATAGGCTTTTTAAATGTAACATTTTTCAGTGTCTACATTTACGTTCTGCCCTGACCTCTATTCTCTTCCTCTGATTTCCTCAGATTTATCACAAACACAGACCTCACTTCAGTGTTGAAACCAACAATCCAGCACAACTGGTGGCGACAGCGGCTGGGAATATAGAGAAGCTGCTGGCTAAACGCTCCCAAGCCTTAAAGGTGAGTGTGACAGCCACATTTTCTCACCTCAACTCTTGTGCTTGTTGAAGGAGACCGGTTTGGTTATTGCTTGTTCTTTTCTACCCATTTAAAAGAAATACATGTTACGCAAATGCTGTGCTTTCTGCGAGACCAGACGCGGTCTGCACATCTCTCTTAGCAGCAAGCCCAAGGAAACACAGAAACAATCTGCTGCTCCTCAGTTCCGTTCAGAACAGCCACTGGAACGGCTTCAGGCCACGCGCTGATTCGATAGGAGCGGACATCCTCCAGCCAGATTACTTAATTCAAAGTTACCAGTCTGGGCCAAAAGAATAGACAATATCATTTTGTATATGTTTTGCATGACTTTAGCTGCCTGAAAGATATATATTTCGTGAATCCGTGAGGTCTAGTCTGCCCTCATAGTTCATGCCTACTGCTTTAGATGAAAATACAAAAAGGGCTACGCTCTAGAAAATGCTTTTATTTTGTAGTAGCACCACCACCAGGTTGGTGTTATGGTTTTTATGTGAAAGGTCATGACATCTGTTGTGTTGAATGCAAAAAACCTGGTGTCCAGATGGATCCTTTGGTGATCCATTTGCTCTTCGTCTACTGCAGCTGCATACATGGCACCCAAAAGCTTTACCCTTAGAATAACCCTTGACAGATCAGCTTTAAACAGAATAAACTTCCTTTGTGTCGTTTCGAGTGAAATGGAACCGTTCTTGAATGAATGGTTTGGTGGTAAACACGACTCGCTACCTAGACACAAAAGGACAACAAACTAAACGGGCCCCGTCTCGATCAATCTGGCTACATAAATAACCCGTTTGACAGCCTGTTGCTATAGCTACGTCCTTATTGATTACCCCATCAATCCAGCCAACCGTTTTGCTTTTCTTACACGGGGGGGGGGGGGAACAATTGCCTTCGCACCTCGCGAGAGAAACACAAATGCTGAGCAAACTGACGGCAGAACACCATCTGCTGTGTATTGCACCTGGGCAAGCTAATGCAACTTGTGTAGCTCTGTGCTAGAAACATGAAACTAGCAAGGAGGGGGAGGGGGGTTATCACCATGTGTTTTTGTTCTCTGAAAAATGTTATGTTTTAACTGTCGCTGCATTCGCATTGCAGAGGTTGAGTGGCAGGGTTACCGCTGTAAATGGCCTTCTATGCTGAAACAGAGTCAATTTGTGAAAAAAGGGGCCGTGAATAGTTGCGGCGTCCACTTAGCGGGCGACTGCAGAATCTGTTGATGTCCTTGACCTGACCAACACTAATCTATCTCTGTGTAGGTTTCAAACTATGCTTCTATCAGAATCCCACATCCAGCATCTTTGTTCTTTTTTTGTTTCTGTTTTGTTCCTTTCATCCCTTCCTCTTGTCTGTCCATCCCGTCTCCGCTGATTGCACACAGCAGAGAGTGATCATGTAAGCAGGGAGACAGTGGTGATTGTGTTGAGAGGTTATTGCTTTTTTTTTTTTTTTTTTTCGGAGGGGAATTGAATGGCCAGGTGTGAACGAGAGAGAAATGATGACGAGTAGAGGGAGAGCGGTACGGAGTCCATGAGTGCAATAATGTCCCACGTCCCATGAGGCAGCATACAAACTGTTATAGACCTCTCATCCATTGAGACCTCGGCCTTTTTAGCACACAATTCAAGGGGCAGCACTCCGTTCACACAACACCGCTGTGTGCTGCATAAAAAAAGTTTCCACCCCCACATGCTTTTGGATGCTTATCTAGAGATAAGCAACTACTAAATGCACCTTTTGATAGACTCCATTATGCTATATTATAATAATGTATATATATATATATATATATATATATATATATATATATATATATATATATATATATCAGTATAACTTAATCAGGGGGCGGTTCTTATTTGCTGTGCTGTTGGATGCAAACGCAGCAAAAGTACAGCTCGGCCTCTTTTAATTCACTTTCTGAATCCTCGCCCGTCTTTTTCAAAACCATTTCAAGTTCCTGTTCACCAAAGCGTCGGTGCTCTGGCGGGGGATATCGTTTTGTTTCCCAGCAGCCCATGGGCGCTCAAAGGATTTTCCTCTTTCATGTTGCACCGATTTCCTGAGAAAGATCTCAAGTGAAACTGGGGCTCCCAACAGGGAAGAAACCACAGCGGTGCGCGGAGAACTGCCATCAACTGCTTATCTGTGATTCCCGTTTGGCCCTTCGGAGACGTTGTCCGCATCCCCAAATTCGTCTATCCATCTCTTGTCGAGCAGGGTATTTTAATACTCCTTTTCTGTTTTCCGGCCCCCATGCCCCTCCAACATTGTCCTTCCATCCTCATTTTTCATGACTCCCTCTGAAGTTCCTTCCCCATAACGTCAACCCGGTTCTCTGTCACACTTCATTCCCTCTTTCCCATTTTTTGCCCCGCTCTCTGTTCCTCATTTTCCCCTTTCTGTCCTCTCGCATCTATTTGCTTTCGGGTGTGTGTGTGTGTGTGTGTGTGTGTTGAATAGGGATGATAAATTCTTCTGAAAGTATCGGAATGTTTCACTTTAAAATGTGATCCCCTCCCGTTCTTTCCTGTCGTCTCTCCCTTCAACTCTTCTTTTCTCTTTGGGCCATTCTATCCAATTCATCTGAAATGTTTGGGTTCTATTCTGTATATATAATTGTAGCAAAAAAAATGATTTCAAATGGATGACAGTGGGACTCTTAACCGGCACTGGACATTAACCACAGTCGCCTCATCAATAGGTTCTCACTCGGCCTGTTTCTTTGTATAAATGACTCTGATCCTCCTCCACCGTACGGTGCTCATGTCTCGGCCACTTTCTGAATCCTCTGACTTTGTTCTCATTACTTATTGATCGCTTGCTCTTCACCATTCCTCCGATGGGCCCTGTGGTTAACTTTCCCTCAGGGGAACCGGTCATTTATCCTCCCACGGTGACAGAGATTTCCAGATATTCACATTTATCATAAGAAGGAAGGGTACGATAGAGCCTTTCCATTAGATTAGGTTGAGGTATTTGCACTTGTTTCTGGATACAGGAAAATTATTGTCTTGGTGTTTTTATTCAACCTTCATACTTTAATTACGATACATATTCATGAAATTACACCATATTTTCCCATTTCCTATCCCAAACATGTTTTATTGAAACCTTTTGAGCTCTAGTTTTGCTCTGAGTGTTGTCCAGAACCACTCATCGCTTGTTCCTGTGTGTTGATTGTAACATTAGAAAGTCCACTTGTTGGGACGTGGCAAAGGTTGTTCTGTGTCGGTGCCTTGAATGAAGCCCCTCGGATGCTTTGCACCTGCACAGGGGGACATGGCGGCCCGCCCACACGTCCTCCAGAGAGACTGCCCGCACAGCAGAGAGCGGACCGACGGCCGAGGACTGTGCTGTTTGACTATCGATCGATGGGGGTTATTTTTAGGCCTGGGAATGCATTAGCACTTTGGCAGCAGACGCACAACGGCTTTGGACGCCCATCAGAGTCCTGCCCCGTAATCAGTGGCCATTTTAGAAACAAACACAGCTGTTTTCCAAACTAGAAAGAAAGATGGCCAACACCACGCTAGGAAGATAATGGACGCCTTTGAGTATCTTGAGTATAGCCATTGCATGAACCACAGATGCGACAGGTTACCATGACGCCCTGGTCGCTAAGTAACATGGGCTTTAAAAACGGATTACTGACTCTCGAGGTGAATCACTTCTCATTCTTCTCTCTCTCTTTGTCCCCGTCTTTTACAATCAACAGCGAGCGATCCAAATTTGAAGCATTTTTTTTTTTTTGAGTATCCTCACTCACCACAGTCCACAAAATTCCATCTCTGGTAGCATTCGTGTTCAATAGATCTGTTTAAGAACAACACGAGCTTGAGTTGAAAGGAGCCCTTTTGAACATGTAGTGTTATGTAGCGGTGGTGCGTAATTACAGAGGAATCACTGATCTCCAAGTGTCTGGAAGTGGCTTATTACACCGGCAGTGGATGACGGGCTGTGAGTCATTAGACACTGCTGTTAAAGCCCCGATCACAAGAGCAGGCACACAACGACACGTACAAAAAGCCCACGGGGCTCCTCGCTCGTTATTTTAATAAGTCGCACACTGAAGGGAAAATTGTTAGTCCCGACGAGTGCGTATCCACTTCTCCTCCCAGATCATGTGTTCTGATAACTTGTGAGCTCGTTTCCGACTGCGTTCCGAGCCGAGGCACCTTATGCAATCGGTCGCTTTCAATAACGATATTGCTTCCAAGAATATGCTGAGGAAATTCCTCATTTCCACATGCTTGAATGACCAACATAAATTCTCTACTTGTGTCACACGCCAGGGGCCTTTTTATTGGCAGGTAATTATGCTGATGGCATCGCAGCGTGCCGCGGGCCTCGGAGAGTAACCACCCTTTTATTATGGTCCGTCGTCTTCAGAAATTTAAAGCTGTCTACTGCTCGTGGAGCTCCCAGTCAGTTACGGGACTACGGGGCACACACTTGAGGAAAGAATGTGCGATAAGTGTATTTTACTTAAATCACTGCAATTTGTTGAGATGGTATAATAGTATTTCATACCATGATGTTATCTTCTATTTGTAATACACATATCAAATAATTGTATGATATATGATATATAATCCACATACACTACATAACAGGTTATCATATGTATAGCTAATCATCCATACATCATATGTATACGTATTGTATGTATACATATTTTCTACAGGTGTATTCTTGCACTTTCTCTACATTTGTACTGATTTCATTGATACATTTTATTTGTGTTTCCTTGTAGCCAGGTTCTGTGCTGTTCTAACTTGTGACTTACCCACTGGTGATTTATCTCCCCTTGCGTAATCATGCTGAGCACTTAAACGCTGAGTGGTTCTGTCACATTTGAAATATTCTGTGGTTTGCGATGCCTGTCAAAACTGGCTGACTCCTCAATGTGGCAATCATAAATCCCCGCTCGGGTCGTGGTGCTGAGAGCCACAGTTGTGCGTACATAAATCCTGCGTACAAATACATGCAGAGGAGAGCTGGAGCTTAAATGAGGTGGCTTGGAATTGACCATTTGACAAAAAAAAGGCCGTCCTTTGGTGTGATGCAATGTTGTGCAAACACGGTTCTGTCCCTCCAGAAACTCTAAATGTTTGATGTCTATAATCAGTGGGACAGAGATGGCGTGGGCGTGTCAGATACTGGCCACCACTACTGACTCATTCTTCACCACTTCCTGAGGTGTGCACATTGTGTGTCTGGCTGCCTTTGTCAGCCCAGCTGTCGCACACAATGTGTGTCTATGTGTGTGTGTGTGTATCAGTTCCAGTTCAGCTCCAGTTTTGAGTTCGCCATCTCAGATGTACAGTATTTGCACAGAGAGAGAGAGAGAGCGAGTGTGCATTTGATGTGTCCCTCTCCTGTTGGCATATTCCGTACCGACACCAGCTATTGCATAACACGCGTGTTGTTGCGTTGTATGTCTCAATGAAGCAACGTTAGTTTGGTGCGATGAGCCGTGAAACCGCAAAATGTAAGTGTGAGCTAAAGGAGGCTGCAGCAAAACATCCTTCTCATGATTAAAAAGGGGGTATACCTCAAGAAATGGTGACACAGCAAATCTGTGTGTTCGGTACAACTGTGTGTGTGTGTGTGTGTGTGTGTGTGTGTGGCAGAACTGCCATGTCAACACAGCAGCTGGGTGCAGCTGTAATTGGGAGTCGCTCGCCGCCAGCTGGCACACGGGGAACGTGCTCCGCTGGAGGAGGAACGGGGCCGTCAAACCAGCTCGCGGCAGCGGTTAGCGACACTGGCACCAGTCTCTGACCATGCAGTCACAGTCCGAAAGGTCAGGGTGATGGTGCAATAAGCTCGGTCAACTGGTCGCGTGCACTGACTGTACTGTGCAGTTGTTTTGGTTTGTGTGTGTGTGTGTGTGTGTAAATGTTTCTCCCTTTCTCTCCCCCTTTTTTTGCTCTCTCGGCCCTCTCCTCCTGCCTCCATCTGGGCTGGGAAAGAGGGATCTGCCTAAAGTGCTGCCAGTCACATTAACAGCAGATGCTCATGTTTTCTCGGCTCTCCCCTGTGCCTTTCCGCCGGTAAGACGGCAGGTGTGTGTTCGGGTTGTTTCGTCTTAGCGTTACTTGATGCTCTAATCAGACTGCCAGGAAAAAAAAACAAGCGTGTATGTTCACCCCGTCCGTCTCTGCGTGTTGCAAACTTGGAGACTTCTGTGCTCCTGCACCCGATGTTCTTAGACTGACAGCATAAAGGTTATTTTTGTTCAGCTGAGGGTGATTTATATGTTCTACTTGTGTCAGTGGGTGAGAAAGCAAGTCCGATCTATTGTCTCACTGCTTTTACCCATGCAGCCTCGCTCCATCCCTTCAGACGCTTCTGAATGAGACAAATCTGTCCCCTATTATAACTCAAGGTAGAGCTGCTGCCACCATCATGGAGAATAAAACACTCTGCAATTTGACAATATTATCAGCTGCTGGCACTGAGAGCAGGGTGTAATGGTCTGTACTTGCTTTGTTTTTATGAATAAGTGGTGGATAAATCATCATTGTGCACACAGATGTGTCCCATTTACTACCAATGCGTTTGGCCTCAATGCGATGGATGCAGTACTCTATTTTATTTTATTTTTCCTGACACATTTCATGGGAAAAGCTGTTCGGAAAACATTTTATTTGCGTTGCCGTTCAGGAGATTAAAGGCATTACAGTGTACGTGATTCATTTTCTACAAACAGAAGACAAACACGGATACGCACATACTTGTTCCATGCACCAGCATAAGTCGGATTTATGCGGCTTATACTATGAAGTGGTCACTTTCTTTTAATCCATCTCTTGCCTGATTCTTCCTACTTTTACTGCATGGACAATAAACGCCGCCCAGTTACAGGTGGCTGCACACGTCAGCTGCATTTGCCAGGTTAGGAAACGGACAACAGCAACTCGTGTCCATGCAAGAATTCAATCCGCAGACGGACTCCTTGTTCTTCGGCATCGAGTTACACAGCGTGAGCCAGGCATACATCATCTTAATCATCTGTTCTGTAACTCCGCAGTTTGCTCTCATTAGTCTTTCTTTAGCAGAGTTTAAGCCAGCTCATTAGCAAGTCCATATTTTTGTCATACTTAATAAGTCATTGCTTAAGGCCCTTTCTATTGATAGACTGTGGGGGGGGGGGTTTTAGACTTTGGATTTGTGTTACATCCCAGTATCTCGGAGATTATAAAGATAACCATCCATATAAAGTAGGGGTGTAACGATTCGTTTTAACGATTCAATTTGTATCACGATTCGTGGTTGTTGATACGATTCAAGGACGATATTGGTTCATTTAGAACGATGCGATCCGAAACGATTCAGTGACTTGAAATTGATTCAGTAACTTTTTAGCCAAAAATTCAATCAGTATGACTGAAATAAATTTCCTAGATTCCTGTTGTTTCTTGTAATGGAATCAGGTATCAATTAATTATGAATATAAATAAACAAGTAAACAACAATGAATGGCAAATGCATTCACATTTTATTTATCTGCTACACTGCTGTAGCAGTGTAGCTACAGCCGTGCTGTAGCAGTGCTGTAGCAGTGTAGCAGAAAAAACTCCGTATTAGTGATATACACAAAAACACCCCTGCAATAATGGATTTCCGCTTACCAACCCCCGAAAAACCACCCCTCTTTCAACCCTTTTGGAACATCTCGTCGGCTTTGCTCGTGAAACCCGGAAGTTGAATCGGGGCTCGGGACGGCGGGACCTGCATACTGCTGTGAGCACGTCACGGCTCAGTCCGTGACAGTCTTTATCAAGTGCTAAGAAAAAAGTCTGACGTGCTTATATCCAATGGGTTATTTCCTAGTATCGATACAATCGATTTATTACATTTTAAAACAATGTTTGATCGATGTTTGAACAGATCGGTGTAGTTGGATCGGAGGAATATAAATCGATACATCGATGTAATAGATGGCCCGTTACACCCCTAATATAAAGGTAATATACAATTCAGAAGGGTAAGAATGTTTGGGGTTGTTTCTTGCCGGAGGAAGTCGGTCATCAGAGGGTTTGAAGCATGTGGTGATGGATGAAGGTCTGCTACAGCCATTAGTGTACTAAAGGGTGTATGTGAAGGGAGTGAGGACACAAATCAGTGGGGCTTCTGTGTTGCTGATGGTTGGTGATCTCACTCTTCCTGTGGTCTGTGAGCCTGGTGGATCGTTTTGAAAGCACAGCCAAAAACGAAAGGGGATGGAAGCAAAGTCGCCTGGATGTTCCCGGATGTTTTATAGGGGACTGAATGAGACGACGCCCCACCGCTTAGCCTGATTTATCCGGTCATTTCACGGCTGTAGTGGTTGGGTTCTGATGTTTTATAGAGGATGGGTATCGATGCTGCCCTGCAGGGATCCTAGAGAGCAGGTGAACAACCACAGCAGCTGCTGACTGGAGACCCACATTAACGTTTTCCTAGTGGATACGATGGTTTTCTCTAGATGTCGGGACATTACGTCTTTAATCCAGCGTGAGTTTGAAGGAGTTGCAGAATAGCCTGCGAAGCCAGCGAAGTAACAGACTACAAGTTTACTTTTGCTTTTGGCAAAGTCCATATGGCACTCAAAGGATCTGGCTCAATTTTGATTTGAGAAATAAAAATAAAAAGAAACAGAGAAGGAAAAAGAGGCTACATTTTTTTGGCAATCTCTCTGGAGTTTTTTTGGAAGCAAAATCTTCCATCAAGAAGATTGATGTTCTTTTCGTTTTCTGTCCTTGTTAGCGTGAGGTGTGCAATGATATCATGTAGTTTAAGATCAGTATTTCTTTATTTTTTGAGTGATTTGAAACTGGTGAACAAAGATAAAACCTATACAACCTGACCAGGTTCCCAAACGCTGCCACTGATATTCATAACCAAACAGTCTGCCTCACGGATTCCTGTCATTTGTTTTAATTTCACAGAATGAATTGCCCCTTCCTCCTCCTCTCATTGCCTAAAGTAATTTACAGTCTCCGCTCCTTCGGTGACTTAAAACCCGTTGTGCCGTTCACAGAAGCAGAAAGAGACAGATTTTTTTATTTCTCTGGGGAAATTAATAGTGAAGCGCATTTCTGGACAAGGTACAGATTAAAAGCTGGGCCCATTATAAACCCATTAACCCAGTCATTAGAACGCGATCTGGGAAAATATAGAACGTGCGGAGGTCTAATTTTAGCGCAACACTGTGTCACAGTTGGTCCTAATTCATGCCTACAGGTATCTCCCTTCAACCCACTGTTGAGCTGCTCTTATGGTTGTCATGGCTTCACACGTAGCTCTCATAGTTCCTTATTCATATTTCAACCGCATATGGTGATTGACAGGTGGCGTGTGCCAGGTTGGGTCAATCCATCCCGGCATGGTGTAGGGATCCTCCTTCTCCATCCCTTTTCGGAATCTTAAAAACCTGCTAATGCGAACACTGTCATCCTCGGGACAAAGTGTAGGATGGGACCGAAGCCATCACCATGATGTCGACAGTAATATTCCCTCGGAGCCAAAAAACGTTGCTTTTACCAGAATAATTAAGATGGACTAACGTACTGCATTTTTCTCGCCTCCTACTCTCACTTCCTCCTCCTCCTCCCTCTCTCTTCTCTCAGAGGCTGGCGTTGGCAGCAGAAAAGTTTCAGATGGACCACGTGTGGCAGGGCGACGCCGAGGTGAGTGAGACTGCGTCGCATTACAGCGCCGACCATATGAGAGGAGCCGGGGGAGGGATGCGTTATTAATTATCCAATGCGATGGTAATAATTGGATGGGGAAATCTCATTACAATGACAGAAGTGCTGCGATGAACTTTGTAAAAGATTGAATTTCATTAGTTCATATAATGGGAAGAAATAAGTGTGCACTAAAACGTTCAAATAATACAAAAACAGTATTCATGTACTAATTCAATTAAGTAAAATACCAATTGCTCGCCCAGTGAATGCATTTCACACAACGGCATGGTAGAATTGCTGTGCAGCTCTCTCTGCTGCAGACTGCCATGTGTGCCGTGTTTTAGCTTCATCTGTTTAATTATAGATGCAAATTAATAATAGCTTGGCCCTGCTTAGCCTCGTGACAAATGATATTAAACGTACTGTGACGACTTCAGAAGGACTTCAAAGAAAATCCACTTTGCCTTCTATTAACTAATAAAAGTGATGGTTGCCAATCCTTGATGACTCCTTTCCATTATTAAACTTAATGTACGCTCTATTGCTTAAAACGGGGAAGGAAATATCCTTTCTGGGGTTTGATTCAATTATCTGCTACCTCACAAAGTTTGATAAATCTTTGTCTCTGAGTGCTTTGCTGGTTATAGTAATGGTATTGACTTTTATTCAAAGGGAAATTTCTGCCAAACCTCAACCAACTAAATAGCTTGTTTAGCTTGGAGCCTTGCACAAATGCAGTGAGCTCACATTGACGTGTCCTCTCTATGAACTCCAACTGAGGCATCTTGTCGCGGTCAGTTATTTTGAAAGTGGTCATTTTTTTTTGCCATTTCTGTCGCTCTGTGACGGAAACGTTCATTTCGTTTTCCTTTTTAATCAGAATCATTAACATAAAGCTAATAAATTACTTGAACCAATGTTTAATGTACAAAGTAGGCCTATGCAATGTATGGATTTGTATCATCGTAAATCACGAGTCTTTGAAATACCAAATGGAGCTTGTGCGTGTTTGTGTGTCAGTGTGTTGCGCATGCGTCTTTTTTTTTTTTTTTTGCTTTCACCTTTGATAAGTAGGCCAATACCACTGGGCGTCTCTCCCTGCTGACAGTAAAATTGGTTGCAAATTTCGTTAAAGCGTCTCTAAACGGGTCAATTTCATTAATAATTTTAATATAATTGTCTCTTATATTGATTCCTGTGTCTGCATTTTGATCCAATTCCATGAACACGACAGATCATTAAAAGTGATACTTTACAATCCGTATTAGCTTTCATTTGAGGTTCAAAAGGTCGTCTTTTACAACTTCATTGAAATAGTAAAGTGTCCAGCTGCTGCGAATTCAAGGTAAACATGTCTTCAGTGTGTGGATAGTGTTTTTTAAATTAGTGTTTTTTCAAGTGACATCCGTTAACACGAGTCAGACACAAAAACAGCATCACCATCTCTCACCCAAGAGGTGCTCTCGCTCGCAGCGGCCTCAGCGGTGCGACTTTAACGTCGGCGTTACCGCTTGAGGTGCGCGTTTGTCAGTGCCGGTTTCACTCCCGATGTAACTAACTGAAGGTTAAGAAAGCCCAAACGGAGAGCAGATGCCGCAGCCTTCGGCTCAGTTAGCTCCGCGTAATCGCTAATTGTGCGCTAATTGCATGCTGTTTAAACTAAGGGAGTCGCGGTGGCCGCAGGAGTCGCATGTTCTTTTTTGCAGCTCGAGCAGCACATGGTGGAAGTCAGTCAATAGTAGAAATAATACTGTCTAGACCGGTCTGTGTGGGAAGTGCCCCGAGATAACATCTGGTGTGAATTGTCACTGTATAAATAAAAATGAAAATGTAAAGTGAAGCGGCTGCGTGGCTGCCACAGGGACCCACAGGCTAGCACGCGGACGCTCTCGCTAGCACACGTGCTGACGGGAGGGACGTTCTGAGAGCAAAACAACACCACTCACTTCACTGATCCTCAGCGTCAAACGCACGCTGCCGCCTCGCAGTGAAAGACCGGGATTTAGATTGTAGTCACAGTTGCAAGTAAGACTAAAAACAGACACATCATATTCCTGTTATCTGTTAAGATTAAGTTAGACATTTCTTAGACATTGTCGTTAAGTCATTTATCAAACCGCATGCTGTAAATATATGGCTAATCTCATCCGGTTTGTCTTTCCATCTCTTCACAGGTCGACAAAATTGTTTACTACAATGCCAAAGATGATGTAAGTTCAACTTGATTTCCATGTTCTGCAAATTAGAAATGCAAATATGACACCACAAGTAACCCCAGGAAACCAAACTCGGAGCAGATTAGATTGATAGCCTGAAAGAATCAGTGAGAAGTAGTCACGGTATGTGTGCACCATGGAATTATTAATATAACATCCATTATTTTAGTATTCACGTTTGATTAGTCACTTTTTTTTTTAATCTACAAGGTCCCGTACTGGTTTTGGGCTGCGCCCTCCAAACCACACGGGCATGCGTGTGACATGTAATGCCTCCGCCGGCCTCAGACGTCATCTGTCTGCTCTCATAAACGGGGATCAGCATGTAATTCCCCTCCACTACCCCAGTGGGAAAGAACCACGCACCCGCAGCACACGGATGTCACTCTGTGTTTGACTGACAGCTCCTCTCCCCTCCCTCTATTTCTCCCCCGACGCTCGGGTTTATGTTCCGGTGCCTAGAACCTTACGTTTCTCAATATTTTTCTGTCACATAGTGACGTTCCAGTGGAAACCAACATTGACACCTTGTCATTCACAGTAACAAACTGCGTGTGCAGAATGTTTACAAAACGAGGCTTGACGGACCCCTCTGAAGCCGTTCTTCTTCTTCTTTGGTGCAGCTCAATCAGACGGAGGATGGAAAGGGAAGGAAGAACCAATATCTTCCGGACGACTTTGAGGTAGACCCCGACTTCAAGCGGCCGGTCTCGTACAACACCACCGCCGTCCACATCCCGACGGACATATACGAAGGCTGTGAGTAGAAGCACAAACTCGCATTGCAACCCCCACCGTTTCCCCACTCCTCCCTCCTCCCCCCTCCCTATCGCCACTGCGTTCTCCGGTATCTCCAGTACATTCCCATGGTGCATAGCTCCGCCTCCCGGCGGAGACACCTCCCGGTGTCTGCGGTGTAGGCCGCTCCCCACCAAGGCCGCTCCGGTCTATATATAGGCCCGATGCCGACCACCCAACGGACCAGCGCACACGACTCCCCCTCTCTCTTTACCCGGCTCACCGGCTGCTCCCTTCCCTCCTGTTCTTGTCCAACCCCGCTGAGCTCAAAAGTTGAACAAGAATGTTCCAGACCAGCCAACGACGGATCTATTTGTGGCTGTAGTTGGCATGTTTGTCACCACGCCGCCATTGCAGCTTTTATTTTTTCACCACTCTCACCATACAAATGGGTATTGTTTCATTGTTTTCATTATTTGCATATAGTTGGGCATAGTTTAACCTTTTTTTTATTTTAGCCGTGTTTGGGGCACGGCATCGCGGAAGGGGCCTTGGAGGTTGGTTGGGCGGTCCACTGCTTTGGTCCAGATTTAAGGATTGCAATAGAAATCTCTACAGACATGCATGGTCCTCAGTAGATTCATTGCAATCACTTCCTCTCAGTGCCATTGTTCAAGCTTTTTTTAAACGTGAAGTACAACCGTTTGACATGACAGATAACCTATATCCATGGATCACAGAGGTTGAAATATAACTGCTTTAGTTATTCCCTGACCTTTTCCTCTACTGCAACCAATGCGTCCCAATGTTCACTTAATAAGGGACAAATGTAAAAACATGGATTAATGAAACGCTTTTTTTAATTAAATCAGTTGTTATAATATCTACTGTATTTAGGGAGAGTATTCTAGGCTCCTTTAAACAATGATATCTCACCTTTTATCCGATAGTTCCCCTCTGGAGCCTCTCCCGGCAGTCAACATGAGCAGAAAAACACACCCAACAGGGCAGCGCTCTCTCTAACTCGATTTGACCCTCAGCAATTCAATCGAGCTATCATAAAGCATGTTTACCGAATGGGGCCAGCCTTAAACTCTTTCAGACCAAATTGAGTCATCAGGATCTGAATAAATATTACCGTAAACTTAATCAGGTAATGACTTCTGCATTAGGAGTTGGTCTTCAAACAGTAATGACACCAATCTGTCATTGATATTGTACTCACTATGATGTGTCCATTGGCCAGTAATTTAAAATCCACAATACATTAAACAGACAGGCTTCCTCTAATGTTTGGGTGGATGACTTGTTACACAAACCGGAGCACTCTTCCAGTGGCATGCGCACACACACATGCACATGCACACACGCACATGTCTTCTGAGTTGGCCTAAAGCATCACCTCTTGAGGTGTACCACCTCAGAAAATACTCGGCTCTCCAAGTACCACCATAATGACCAACACTATACAGTAGCGTAGTAGGCCTAAGTATACATCAAAAACAAGGCAGAGACTTTATTCCTAAAGTATTATATTTAATATTGTCAGCCATTGTAACGTTTTACACAGTTTCAACATTAAGACTGCACTCAAATATAGGAAGAAAAAAAAACTGTACTTAAATAATGATTCAATTTTTGATTCTTTGGCGTACCACTAGAGGGAACCCCGCGTACCACTAGGCGGGGTTCTCAAAGTGGTACCACACTCAAAGTGGTACCACACTTTGAGAATCACTGCATTAGATGAATGACTAATGACTGATTCAAATGCAAGGACGGACACAGACAAAAGGATGCAGAACTTGAAGCATAACACTTTCTAACCATCTAGGTTTATCATTTCATAGTTACACAATACGTTCAACAGCGCACAAATGCAGCAGCCAGCATACGGTTAAACATCTCCCTTGAACCAAGGGCATGAGCTAATGGCCTCCTTGGCATTGATTGAGCATTCAATATCAATTTCAGTAATGATGGCCACGCTGGATTTGCCAAATGAAGGGGACTCGGTCAAATGATTTTAATGTCCTCACACAGCGAGTCACTCTACATAATGGACAGAGTGACAGGCCTCCGAGGCCTCTGACCAGTCACGTATGTGCGTGTGCCGGCGGCACGCAGTCCGTCTTTTACTGTCTATATCATTCATTGTGGCCTCTCCTTCACTCCTTACTGACTTCCTTCCTTTATTCGTCTCGTGTCTTTTGCTCTGTGAAGGTCATGCTCCGGGTCTAGATTCCATCTCCAAGGACGGGCTGCCACATTGATGCCATTCTGAATGGTCAAGAATTGGCGGCGTTGTCACGGCAGCGTGTTTGTGAGCGTGTGCGTCGCTGTGTGTGTGTGTGTGCAGGCAGGCGACAAACATAATTGGACACGCCCTTGTTTTCTGGCTTGTTGTGCCGAGGAGCTGCTGGTAACTTGATTAGGGACTTTGTCTAGACAGGGCTGGCGTCCTTGTGGCTTTTACTGATGCTGAAGGAGGGAGATGTGTCATCCTCCAACTCTTTGATTGCGGTTGACTTTCTCTGCAACCTTCAGCCGTTTTTATTCTCCCCTCTTTGTCTTCTTTACAATCGCTTGGCTTGTTTTTTAGTTCCTTCGCCCCAAACTCCTTCCTTGCTTATATCGTCACGTTCGCTGTTTTTTCATTCGTCGTTGCTGCCTTTTGCTCTCCTTTCCTTGCCCTCTATCGCCTCGGCAGTCCACTTTATTGAGCATTTTAATAGGAGGTGCAACTGTTTTTCTACCCCGCATCAGTCCTCCTGATTGGGATCCATTCTCCCTGCTGATCAGCTGTGGGTGGTCCGACTGGGCTTTATTATTATTGTGGGGTGTGTGTGTGTGTGTGTGTGTGTGGGTGAATCAGTTTTTCTGTGTGTGAATGTGTTGAGAGATGGGGGGTTGAAAAAAAACACTTGTGGTGTGAGAGTTGGTGTGTGTGTGTGCGTGTGTCATATCGCCTGCACCTACAGATCTCACAGCGCCGATGTCTTCTTGCTCATTAGGCGGATTGGCGTGCGTGGAGGGCGCAGCGCTGAGGCCTCGGCAGGAGAACCAAGGGCTCAGTTGACGCCCGTCTGAATCGACGCCGCGTGGCACCTGTCGGCCCAAGACGCGCACGCACACACACGCACACACTGTGATGTGCTGAGCTGCTGTCACACTGAGCGCGTTCGTATCGAAGTAATGAGAAGAGTCACGTCACATATTGTATCATTGAATCCATTCTGGATAATAGGAACCCAAATCAACAAGCGAAAACTCGTGCTCGAAGGATTGACAATTTGTGTGTGCTGGTGTCCTATCTGCCTTTCCCCTGGCACCTTTACTCCATGTGGTCTCCTTGTGTTGGGTTGAGTCTATTCTCAACAACTCGGTCAACACATCACAGCGTCTTTTGCGTTGAGTGATTCCAAGGGGCAAAACAAACCACGTCGGGTCTCGTGCCTCTATGACGCGCGTTAGTATCATCGTGCGGTACCCTGGTGATGCAATGATTACAGGTCACGTCGACTCCCACAAGTGCCACCAGCTGGCTGATGACTGGGGAGACTTTGCACCCCTGCAGCGCAGCTCTCCCTCCTCACCTGCTCTGACCATCGCAAACCCTCATCAGCGTCCCGCCAGAATCCTGTTTGATTCCTTTCTAAAAGCATCTACATGCTTCACGTGGAATATTTAGCATTTTTTTTTCCCCCCATATTACACATACTCAGTCATTCAATTTCACGTCTATTTGAATAGTTTTGCTATTGTCACTGATAGGCACTTGAAATGTATGTAACTAAAACAGACTGGGCCATCTATGAGTGATAAACTTTCTTCAATGAGGAGCATGCATGTGTCCACCGAGAGCCTGTTTATAGAACAAAATTACAACCGTTATTTATTGTGGTTATTTTAGCTATTTTATTACTCAGGTTTCCAGCTGCTCCGCGCCAAACGACTAAAAGCACCCAACGAAAAGACTGTGTCTTCCTTCCCTCTCTTCTTCATCGTACCTCCCTCTTGTCTGAAGAAGACAATTAAATCTAGTTATTGGCTATATAAATGTTTATACAGACAAACAAACACATGCGCCCTCGCCTCCCACCCCCGATTGTCCCTTGGGGGGCAAGGACGCCACGCGACCGCACCCCTCATTTCCTTTTATCGTGGAGACAGCCAGAGACGAATCCGTTTGCTCTGAAATTGTAACTTGTTCCGGCACTTGGCGGAGATTAGATGGCGCCGCTTTGATATTGTTCTGAAAAGCTCATCAGCGGTGCCTGACCTCCCTGCGCAGACGCGTCGGAGGCGTCTGTGTATGAATGCAAATTCCTGTCAGGACTACAATGGATACGTTGGTTCTGCACAGGGGAAACACACACTGTGCATCTCAATCAGCCATGTTGTCTCACTTCCTCGTTATTCAATACAGACACAAACGGGTTGGATCGCCTTCAGTGGCAGCCGGTGGGCAAACGAAATAGTCAAAGTGACCTTTCCTCGTTGGGTTACGGTTTAGTATGTGCAGCTTGGGGGGGGGGGAATTACTTGTCTATCTTCTGGGAGGTCTTGTTAACCTGTGACTTCTCGTTACCGATGTCACGGAAACCAGCAGGACTAAATAATCCATTCAAGGCCTTCCTCCGCGAGCTTGCTCTGCTCTCCAATACCGTGAAGAGCACTTCAAGGCTCGGACTAAACTCTGTATGTGAGATAGCGTGGAAATAGAGCCTTTCTGAGGGGGTGGTAGTGAGAATCGGGAGGGTGGCGGAAAAATGAAGACATTTTTCCGAGGTTGCCCATTGCTTTTTTACTCTGTACACAAATTTCTGTGCTTGTTTAGATTGTTACCAATATTCTTGCCAAGGTCCCTTTTTCCGTTCAATTCACACGATTACTTTAAACCTTATCAAGGGACAAATGCTTTTTTATTATTCATATAACATTCATAAGATGTCATAAGACGGATTGGTACATCTTGGAGGATCCTTTACCCTTTTTAGTGCATCCTCTCTGTTAGGTTAACAAATCTATGTCAGATCTACTCATTCAGTTTGAAGTTGTCCACAGGATGCACTTAACAGTAATTAAGATACATGTGATCTCGTCATTTGGAACCGTTGAAATGGGATTGCTACTCTGCCTTTAAAACTCTTGAGTTAAGCAGCAAGACTCACCTTCTCAAGTGGGCTTGAACCCACAACAGAAGGACTGGATTGAGACAGAAGTGTGGATGATAGCTCAGCTGTAAGGTGTCTACCTGGGGACCGTTTAGATACATGTGATCTGGTCATTTTGAACCGGCGCCTTCTCTCGTTAAAATGGGAAAATGTATTGCCAATATATGTTAGACGTACAATGAAGTGGATATAGCATATAGAAGACGAAAAGCCCAAATATGTAAGGTGGGCTATAGTAACATGTTAAAAGCAATGTGAAGCTAACATAAGTAAGATCCTTCAAAACTTTCTTGACAACAAAAATCCACTGACACGCCTCCTCTTTTCACATAACCCCTTGGGTTTTCGCATTTCGCTGGGTTCACTTCTCCGAAACACCAAGTGGAACTGTAAAGTCAATTTCTCACATTTAATTACTTTGGGGATTTGTTTCCAGAGCAATAACTTACATGTGATCACAGGCGTCTTCCAGGTACTTTTTGTCCGTTTCCTAGTATCTAAAATGAGGTAGATGTCAGAAGTGGGATTTGAACCCACGCCTCCAATCGGAGACCAGAATCCTCTGTCTTGAGGAAGGAGTCTATGCTTGAGTCTGGCGCCTTAGACCACTCGGCCATCCTGACACAAAAGAGTGCAATAAACTAATCGTATACCACCTTGAAAGAAAGGCAAACTCAGACTGTAATAACGAGTCTGTGTCCAAAGAGGAATATAAAACAATAATATGTCAGAAGTGGGGTTCGAACCCACGAGTCCAATCGGAGACCAGAAGTCTTTCTAATCAAGACAGAGTAAAATCTTAAGTCTGGCGTCTTAGACCACTCAGCCATCGTTACACAAAAAAAGTCAATAAACTAATCGTATACCATCTTGAAAGAAAGGCAAACTGTCACTGTAAATGTGATACTGTAACCGAGTTGCGAGTACAGTGGCTTCGCACTCACTCACTCGCCATAAATCACGTTGAACCGCATGGCTCCTGGTTCTCCCTCATTAGAACCTCCTGCCACCTTCTGATGTTATCTTTCTTTAATCTAGCAGCTCTCCCAGAAACACACACACACACACTGAGCACCAAGAGACGCGGCATGAGTCATGCACAGCATCAATTTGACGTGCAGCCCACTTTTTTGGGGGGGGGATCAATCTAGATTGCTGATAGAGTCCTGCAGACAAACATGTAAATAATTTCTGACTATATATTTGTCCCATGAGCACCCGCAATATGATCTCTCTATTTTTTTCCTCATGTTTCCACTCCTGTAGATTTGTGTGTGTGTGATTGAGTATTTTGAGAGAGAAACGAATATGTTCTCACTGCGGATTGATGTCAGTTTGAATATCTGTGACGAGGGTTCCACTCCGTGTGTGTGTGTGTGTGTGGGTGTGTGTGTGTGTGTGTGTGTGTGTGTGTGTGTGTGTGTGTGTGTGTGTGTGTGTGGGGGGGGGGGGGGGGGGTGTGTAGGTGTGTGGGTGGGTGTTTTTGCTTTTGAGATGTTTTTCAAAGGAAGGTTTGTACAAAAGCTATGACATTTTGTGCTTGGGGGATTTCCAAGATTTTGTACTTCTTTTACAAATATGTCTCTATTAATTTTCAATGAGTGGGTGTGTGACTGGAAACCGAAGTCCCCACTTAGTTGGAGTAAGATGACGGTGCCCTTTTTAGTAATGCAGGAATGTATTCGTGTGTTACAGCGACCATCATTTTAAATGAACTCAATTGGACGGAGGCCTTGGAAGAAGTTTTTCGTACAAACAAAGAGGAAGATCCCTCAATACTCTGGCAGGTGTTCGGCTCGGCCACCGGATTGGCTCGCTACTTCCCAGGTGAGCTGCTGTGTGGTCGGTGGAGTTACTCCGATCGCCAATAACGCCATTTCATTTAAGCTCTTTAGGTCAAAGATCTATTTTAAGGTTGCAAGGCTGTAGATTGCTTTTGGACTGTCTTCCACATTTTAAAGATTGCATTAAAGGAGAATTTTTGAGGGGGGCGTTAGCAAGCCCTACTCCTTCAAAGTATTTTCATTTTGTACTAAATAAACAGAGGAGATCTTCAATCTTCTCACCTGTCAAGACGTCCAACCTTTGTTTTGATATACTAAGATTAGATTAAGGTGATTTACGAGAAACGTGTTTTCAGCCACTTACTCACATAATCGAATGGCATAAACCAAATCTTAATGGGACGGTAAACATACTTCCCTTTACCCGTTTTGTTCCCAGCGTCCCCTTGGATCGACTCGAGGAATTCAGCCGATAAGATCGACCTCTACGATGTTCGCAGGCGACCGTGGTGAGTGCGGACGCTCATTATGGAAAGTGCAGTTTGGTTTCTCAGTCTCCAGTCATCTCATCGTCAGTTACATTTCTCTCGTGTGAGTCAAGGGCAGGCCGACACATGGCTCGTTTAATCGACCCGTGTAATTGTCATATTCACCTTTTTTAATTGGCAAAAACACTTTTTGAACACACATAGCGTGAAACAATCCAGGTCTCCGACCAAACCCAAAACCGCTTAAATAAAAATGTCAGTTCATCATACGGTAAAAATGCAAAAAGTTCATCAGTTTGGAATAAAATCTGAATGACAGCAATCCATTTTTTATTTAATTTTTTAAAGTTTCAGTAGCCTAAAAATGCCTCTCGCATAACGCATAGATGTTCGTTTATTAAATGTATGGGAGCGGAAAATTCAAGATTGGATAATGAAAAGGTCAGATTCATTTAAAATGCAAGTGACTAAGATAATACTGATTCCCACAAACAGAGATAACTGCAAAATGTTTTGGGTTTTGTAGACTCCTTTAGAAATTGGTGTCTTTCCTCTGCGCATCTTCACATTCTCTTTAAGTACTGAGCGTCCGCGACCTTCATGTGTTTGACTGTTATTACTCACCAGGTACATTCAGGGCGCAGCGTCACCCAAGGACATGCTGATCCTGGTGGACGCGTGAGTGACGACCTCGTGATTCATTTCACTCCCTTTTCATTTCATTTCATTTTGCACGCCGGAAGGCCCCGATGCTAACTCGCTCCCCGACGCCTCCGCATGCGACGCTGACAAAAACCAAAAGAAAGTCTGTGTGACTTGCGAAAATTTGATTGCAGGTTTGTTTTTGTTTCTCAACCAAGGTCAAACAGCTGAATCAAATTTTGAATATATAGAAATATTGTTCCACATTGATAGTTTACATTATAGTTTATACTTTATACCATCCCAATTTTGCTGTTAATGGGAAACAAAGACTATTATTATTATGTATTTTTATATTTGCCAATGCAGTCCGCTGAAAAAAATATTAGCGTATTGCAAATACTTCTATATCAATACGAATTACTTTATTATTAATTTTACTAACATTCAAAATTTGTGTGTACATTATTAGCCGGAAAAATAGTAATGGCACTCTAATGTCATTAATGAATAGTACAATTTTTGCATTTTAAATGATGCAAGGAAGTCTGCTAGAGCCACAAGGGTACAGGGTTTGGTAATCATGCACATAATCATGTGTTAAACCCGCCGACGCCTATTTTAACGACCTGCTCCAGGACCAACAGGTCCTTTTCTTTTAGACAGAATATTGACGGACAAGCTCCAGGTTTGGTGTCACGTCCGTGCAAACATGTTTTGGTGGCATAATAATAACAAATATACATATATATATATATATATATATATATATATACATATGACCATATTTATTTTAATCTCCATAAATACCGCATATATACATGTACAATTGTCCCTGCAGGAGTGGCAGCGTTTCGGGTCTCACCCTCAAACTCATCCGAACGTCGGTCAGCAAGATGCTGGAGACCCTCTCTGACGACGACTACGTCAACGTGGTCTACGTGAGCATGCCCTCCGATTTCATCAGCCGTGGAAATAAACATGGCTTGTGCTAATATTTACTCCTGCAAAATCCCGTCCATTGCGTTTCTGTGAACGTATTGAATGTTAATGTGGAAACATTTGTGGCTTGGCTGTGCTTTGCGTCACTGGTCTGAACATGCGGTGACCTTTCTACTGACTTAATGTACCGCACATTGATGGATCCTTGTTATGGCTGCGGATGTGCATGGATGCACGCATGCTTGTGTGCTCATTTGTCTGATGCGTGCGTGTGTGTGTGTGTGTTTGTGTCCGTCCGCATACATCTAAATCCACTCTGCATGTGTTCAAGTGTGTATGTGGGAATGAGTGACACGCGTCCATCGCAGAGCGAACATGTGACGCAGCGCGAGCAAACGCCACGAGATGAGTTTGACAAATGAATGTGTGCTTTCTCACCGGACTTTGAATGAGTGGCGTGCACGGGAGACGGCTCCAGCCTATTGGACAATCTGTAGAAAACCTACCTACCTAATTACTTTTCTTTAACATTTCTTTCTTATCCAATCAGATGGAAACAAATGAATTAAAGAACATGAGTGTAAAAGCATCAGTTTAACACACGTTTTTTTTGCCAACATAAATGCGTACATGTGTGCCTGAAGGACCCAACGCGCCTCCTATTAGGATCCATTTTGCGCTTCTTTTTTTAGTTAGGAAGTTACTAAAGATGCTGATGTAAGAATATCTCCGTGCAGTTGCTTTCCTCCATCACGCACTTCAAAGTGCCTGCCCTTTGTATAAAATCTCCTTATTCCTTATTCGTCCGATCCTTTTCCTTCGGACGAAAGAGAAAATTAAATTTTTTTATAGTTTGCGGTTCAAATGAACCATTTATTACGTTGTCTTTCACTTCCCCTTATAAAACAATGGTTTATGTTTTTGTTTGGGACTTTCAAATCAGCTAAGTGAGAGGGCTTTTGATACTTGAATAAGGCAGCGGTGTCAAACGAACATTGAGGCATCCAGCTTAGACCTTCAAAAGCTTTATGAAGGAAGAATACAATCTGTTACAACCTCCTCTAACAGAGCAGTGTAGTAAATTTATTCATGTGTTTCTGAATTACTCCCTCACCTCAACAAAACGTTGCTCTCTGTCCTCAGAGTGAATATGTAGTATCCTTCGTGCTTCCTTGAGCAATGGTAACAATGACTTGTTTCCGTTGTATTTTTATACACACAAAAAATTCATAAAGAAGTTCTTCTACTGAGCTTTTATTACGATGTCTGAGAAATTTGAAGATGTATTCTATAGATGAGACGTTCTAATGCAAACTGCTTTTGTTTAATGTCGTGTGCGTACTGGAGAATCTTGTTCCAAGGTCGCTTGTCTCGTCAGTGCGCTTCTGCAAACATGAATAGCGACATTGAATGGATGGAAAGAGTCATTGTGAGCTGCAGCCTCCTTTGGCTTTCTGGAAACGTGCACATAAAAGAAAAACGGCAAACGGGCGACGCACAAGTTGCATGGAAGTGTGACCTTTGCTTGTGAATCCTGGCTTCTATGGTCTTCGTTCTTTGTTCTGCACGTTTGGATGATGTCTGACACATTCCTTAATGCTCCTCATATGATCATTTAAATGATTCTGGCTACTTTGCTTCATTATACTTACTGTTGCTTTCTCATTGTACTCAATGAGCCAAAAATGTAAGTCTCTTTGAACTATGTGACCACCTAGACTTACAGATAATTAAACAATCGGTGCCATTATTCACCCATTATTTGTGGGTCGGGTGTGTGTGTTTACTCGGTTGTATGTGACTAAACTAAAAGTTTTTCATATGATGATGATTGAAAAGCTGCAGGCTTGGTTAAAACAGATGTTGGTTATTAATGAACCTGTGTGTGTGTGTGTGTGTGTGTGTGTGTGTGTGCATGCATAGGTTTGTAGTGTGTGTGTGTCTGTATGCGTTTGCGCTTGAATTCATAGGGTTCCATCTGTGCCTCCACATTAACAATCCACCAATAATAATCTGCTGTACATGTAGTGCTGTGTAGTTGTAGTTTAACCCGTCAGAGTAATGTCTGCCTCTGTGAAATAACATCTCCATAATCAAGCTTTTTTTTTTTTTTACCTCCTCATGCCACTGTTTTGTCTCCCTGCTCTCTGCTGCCAATCCTTCCTTCTCTCTCTCCTATAGCTCCCTTCGGTCTGTGCAGATCTTAAATTAAGACTTTATTCCACACACAACAACTTTTTAGCAAAAGCAAAGCCGAGAAGTGAAGTCGTTAAAGTTACAACATTATGGCGATAATCATTTTTATTTTAGCTGATGTCTTAAAATACCGTACCTTAATCCAAGCCAAAGTTTTCAAGGGAAACGCCAAGAAAAAAAAAAAAAAAGAGAAAACAGGCCGCATATTTAACGTAAAATATGTGCAAGTGCCTCCCCTCCACTTCCCGTCATCCCTCCTTCCCTCTTCCTCCCCCCCAGTTCAATGACAAGGCCGAGCACTGCGGCCTGCTTCAGGAACTTGGTGCAGGCCAACGTCCGCAACAAGAGGAAGCTGAAAGACGCCGTGCAGGCCATCACGGCCAAGGGCATCACCAACTACCGGGGCGGCTTCGAGATGGCCTTCGAGCAGCTCGCGCAGGTAAAGTGTCGGCGTGGGGCAACATTTGTGCAGGTGGGTGGAGAGGGATGCTGACGTCCGTGACTCGCATCCCGGTGGTGTCCTTATTTAAGAGTGAGTATCTGGCGTGCTCTTGTGGTTTCTTTTGGACATTGCATTCTTTTTGTGTCCAAGTAAGAGCTCGAGTCTCACTTCTTCTGTAAGTGCACGAGGAAGCATTACAAGACCTTTGAATGACGACGCAAATTTTGTATCCCCCCTAGATGAACGTGTCGAGGGCCAACTGCAACAAGATTATCATGCTGTTCACCGATGGGGGAGAGGAGAGGGCCGAGGAGATCTTCAAAAAGTATAACCCCAAGCAAGCGGTAGGACTGTGGACGCAACGGGTTTAGAGAGCAGCACCACCGCCTTTAGCGATCGCGCCGCGTTCATTTTGTGTTTTCGCGCTTCATCTCCTCGCAGGTGCGCATCTTCACGTTTTCAGTAGGTCAACACAACTACGACAAAGGACCAATACAGTGGATGGCCTGCGCGAATAAAGGTGATGACGATGAAGACAACAGTGTCAAGGGGCCCAACTGAGACTTTGAATCCACTAATACAGACCACAACCTGACTTTGTCTTTTAGAAGAAAAGCAGCAGAGTAGAATATGAACGTACTGTCTGATGCCATCTGAACGAAATGTCACCATGAACCTCTTAATAACCTTGTGTCCTTGTCTCAGGGTACTATTATGAGATCCCGTCTATAGGGGCCATCAGGATCAACACTCAGGTACACTGAATGCGTGGAGCTATCCATGAATTGGATCTACTTGTGTCCCACTAGTTGCGTGCTGTGCCCTCTAGTGGTGAAATGTGTGTGTGTGTGTATGTAATGAAACAGCTAACGCGTCTCTCGTTCTCGTTTGCAGGAGTACCTGGATGTTTTGGGCAGGCCGATGGTCAAGGCTGACCGAAGGGCCAAGCAGGTCCAGTGGACCAACGTCTATCTGGATGCACTGGTATGTCACGTTTAATACAACACGCACAATTTGGGTGAATACAGAGCACACTCTTTGGGGGCGGGGGAAATAATTGGCTATTTGTATTAAAAATTGTGAGAATGGGAAAGTAATCTGTTTTGTGTCAGATGAAGAATTGCCGACAAGCGTTTGCTGTTTGTCATCTTGGCAAACTCCACAAGCAGTGTTTGTGAAAAGAGATAATTTGAAGCGGGGTTTTCTTGCGGCGGTTAAGCCTCTGTCAAAATGAACTTCTAGGCGACGGAGTAGATAAGAGACCCGTCTGGTGAACTGAGCCAAATGGTTTTTTGCGTTGTTTGTCATTCATTTTAACTGATAAGCAGCCGTCGACTTTAGCGACTGCGCTGACCCCGGGCCGGCGTCAGAGATGCGTCTGCCTTTTGTAACGGTAAACGACTCGTTCTCAAGCTGCAGCTGGTTAATGTTTGCTTTTCATGAATTGGCGAAAATGTTGACTTTTCGGTCACAAGTGGGTTGGATTTACCGACGAAGCATTTCGATGTGTCTCTCTCAGGAGCTCGGCCTGGTGATCACCGGCACGTTGCCCGTGTTCAACAAGACCAACACGGGCTCAAAGGTAAGCAAGGTCATGCTTATCATCATGTACGTACCCGTTTTTTTTAAAACCCTATTAAACCTACTTATATTCAGCGTATTTCTTTAATCACTCACTCAACTGAATCCTACATTCACTGTACATCTGACACTTTGCCCTCTGGGGAGCACTTGAGACTGCGGCTTTGAGAAGCGCCATGATGTTTACCAGACCAAAAAAAAAAGCAAACACACAACATGAATACTCCTCAATCATCTTCTCATCCTTGACTTTCAACACCCCCCCCCCCCCCCCCCCCTCTTTCTTGTGGCTCCTCCTTATGTGCTTTGTTGACGCTGAGGTCCCTCGCAGCATCCGCAGGAAGAGTTCTCGCATGCCAGGAAGATTTTTTTTTAAACGGATCAAACCTGCAGATCAGAGAGACAAATGATCCGGTAGCTAAGTGCTTCAAGATGAGGCGACATGTCTACCTCGAAGGACTCGGGGGTTACCTCGGCCTATGGCTGAAGCCGGGAAATGCCTCGTCGGTGACTCATGGTCGGCATGCGAAGCGATTGGGAATGAAGCTGTCCAGATTTCTGTTGCGCCGCGTTTCCGTGCGATCCCTCCGAGTGCACGGAGGGACTTGACTCGTCCGGAAAGAAACAACAGGACTCTTATGTGGGTCGTACAGCGACTCTTTCTACCTCTCACTTCCTCCTCTTTGTTTTTTCAATGCCTCTCTCTCTCTCTCAGAAATCTCAGAACCAGCTCATCCTGGGGGTTATGGCCATTGATGTCTCTCTGGAAGATATCAAGAGACTGACGCCTCGGTTTACTGTAAAAGCACACGCAGAAACCAGCCTATTTACACAGCGTTGCACATATTTGGCACACGGGCTGCTACATAATTCATTTCTCTGTATATTTCCCTTTTTTTTCCCCCTGTAGTTTGGACCTAACGGCTACTACTTTGCCATTGACCCCAATGGATACGTGCTGCTCCATCCTAATCTCCTGCCAATGGTAAGAAAGATCACTCAACTTTAATTCAGCGCAGCCAGACGTCTCATTTTCCTGGAGACGGTCCTGTCTCTCTTGGTAAAACTCAGTCGGCGCACACTAACATCGCTCAAACTGTCAAATTAAACAGGACGTTCCCGTTTGAATACATGAAGAATCTTTCATGGGCCATGGTCGCATTTTGCAGAACGGTACACAAAATATGATTTCAGCGTTAAAATGAGCCATCTGTGCCGCGGCTAAAATGTGCGCTCGAGTTACCGCTCGGACTTTTGTTTGTGTCACTTGGCGGACTTTTCCCCCCCTTCTTTGTCTAAGCTGTCCGCACCACATGGGTCCAGGATGAAGTTTGTTGAGACATAGCAAGATGTTTCTCATTGACTTTCTAGACCTAATCTCTTCTTGTAAATCACGCATGCACACATTCGTCACAGATGTTAACAACTTTCAAAAGTCAGTGTCAATATTTAGATTGCTGCGTGAGCGGTGCCCTGTCGCAAAAATGTAATTATTTAATACGAACCGCTGATGTTTACTGCTTGATTTTTGTCAAGGCCCACTGGAATATGAATGATAGTAATCACTCACATTCCCTCACAGACTGCCAAGTTTGATGAACCTGTGACGCTTGACTTCCTGGATGCCGAGCTGGAGAATGAGATCAAAGTGGAGGTTTGGAAAAGAGATTAATCAAAGTCTTGTGATTCCATATGTTTGTCAGAAGTAATGAGACAGTAATATCTGAATATTGGTATGATTAGATTTTTTATTGGTTCATTGATTTACGATTGCTTATTTGGTCGACAGATGAGAAAAAAAATGATCGACGGTTTAACGGGGAATTACACAATGTCTACATTGGTGAAATCCCAAGATGAGGTAATTTTATTTTGAAAGGGTATTGGAGTCCATAATTGTAATGTGTACTGACCAAACTGTTGCCCTCAAAGCGCTACATTGATTTAGGTCAGCGGATGTACAGCTTTGCGCCGGTGAAGGACACAGATTACAGGTAAACATCACACGTTTCTTTTTATTTTTTTGTGATGAATTCATTGCATGTGTTGCAGTAAGTTTTACCAAATGTCAGACTACAAACGCAGCAACCCAATACAAATTTGTGGAGAAAACAAAGTGTGGAAATTCCGCCTTCTGCTAAAACGCGCCGAGCAGAAAGCTGCAGTAAATACATATTGTCATCATATTTTGTGTGTGTGTGTCTTCTGCAGCCTCGCTCTGGTGCTTCCTGACTACAGTATGCATTACATCCGGGCCAAAATCGCTGACACAATCACCCAGGCCAAATGTAAGTGCCGCGTGAAACCCGTCTAACCGCCTGCTCCACTTTTTCCCACCCGCCAACATTTACCTCCCGTTTTAACACGGACAGTAGCCACATGTTGCTACCTTTCCCCCCGGGGACGCCATCGCCCTCCGTGTAACACGCGCTCTGCAGACACCAGCCCGTACATCTGCAACCGCCCCCTCCCCTCCCCCCCCTCGAGCCCGTTGGACGCCGCGCAGGCGGATCAGAGATGCCATATGTGTGGCGTTGTCGTCTCACATCTCTTGAATCCTGTCCGTTCCCACTAGTAAAATATGCCATTGACTGATAGTGTTACACAAAGGACTGTTTACGGCGTGTGTATGAGGGGTGGGGGGGTGTTAAGGGCAGATGGAGCTGTCCGTGTTTTTGGGTGCGTTCCTTCCGCACTCACTTCGGCAAAAGCTTTAGGTGACTTTGTTCAAGAACAATTCACTACTCTTCTCCCGCTGTGTATTGTACATTAGGAGTTGTATTTCCCACATCCAGCAGACTTGGCTAGTCTGTATTCCAGAGAGCTGTGAAATTCAACTGGCAGAGACCCACGAGCTCGCATGACATCGGTAATCCATCAAAGTGGACTTTTCATCACCTTGAATTTGTGCTATCCGCGCTGGATTCAGTGCGGTTGTGAGGAGGGACGCGCCGAGGCTTCGAGCGTGTTCACATGTCTGAGATGTTGTTGTTGGCTCGGGCGGTTTAACGAGACAAGCTGACAAATGAGACCGCGGGACGCAAACATTGATTAAAAAAGAGAAATTTGTAATTTTGTGTGAACTCACTTGCAGAGAGAGTAGAGCACTTTGTCAACATGAAGGTAAAGTATCCGAAAGTTTTTTTTTTCCCACAAAAAATGCTTGGGTAAATTATTGCTCTGAACAGTGTCTGAATAGTTCAGTAATTGGGTGATTTTTAAGTACAAGGATAATCTAGTTAAGACACTAACGTGATCGATAATTACTAATAGTGGCTACAAATGTACACACAGCACATTTTGATCTTCTTACACTCCAAGTATTCTGTACTTTTGAATACAATATTCTTATTCAAAGTCCAGTTGGATAAAATATTGTGTGTGTGACCCTGTTGAATGTCCTGTACTGCTCTCTTTTCCTATTCCCTTCTGGTCCTCATCCCCTCCATCCTGCTCCCTCCTCCTGTTCTTCTGACCTCCTCAACTCTTGACCATTCCTGGTGTGTTGGACCCCCCCTCCCTTCTTCCCCCCCGCATCCTGCAGCGTTTTGGGGCAAGTATTCTCCTCCTGTGCTTTACCTCTTAACACCCCCCCCCCTCCTTCAGTCTCCTTTCTCAAAGGCAGCCCACTTTGGATGTAACCCGGGTTCCTCGTGCGTGCGCGGCGTTGCGGACTCGTGAGCACGGGAGCTCTTTGTTTTCTGTTGTTCTTCGTTTAGTGGCTTCTGATTAATGATGACAGTCTCGCCACGCCGACACAGACGGCCCTCAGGAGCGCCGCTTCGCATGCAATGTGCGCCCACACAGGTGCTGTGTGTGTGTGTGTGTGTGTGCGTGCGTGCGTGTGCGCATTGCATGTTTTTGGCCCTCAGATGTGGTTTTGGCTCTAACCTGCAGCAGGAAGAACAGAGGACGCGGCGTTTTGCATTATTTAAAGGTGAAGCCATAAAGGAGAGAGCAGCGAGTCCGCAACCAAAACATGAGTGGGTTTGTTTTCTTTAGTTTTCTCTCCTTGATTCACTTAAGAGTTTTACAACCTTGTTAAATAAGTCCTAATGAAACGCAGGTTCCCCTCTCGAGAGGCGTAGCTTCATCCCTGCTGTTGGTCCTTTCCGTGTGCTTCGTGGAGCCGCTGAATCAGAACTACCCGATTTCTGCCCGTTCTGTCCTCGAGCTAACTGCAAAACATCCCGTGTGCTTATCCCCCCGTGTCGACTTGTAGATGGGATGGATTCGCTTTAGGCCGGATCGCCGCTGCATGTTTTAGATGTTGCGCCGCTTCAGTTATTCATAAAAATGTTCTCAAAAGTGGCAGGGATGTCATCCTCGGTGTGAAAAGGCCTGCGAGCAGAAAATATAAGCACTCGTCACTCCCCCCCCCCGAAATCTCCCCGCTATCCATCATTACTAGATACATTGTTGGATTAGCAAGTGGTGACCGAATATCAAAGAAAAAAAAAACACATGTGTGCAATTATTTCCCAATCACGACCACCAAAGAGGACAAGGAGCAGCCCATGTCGTCATGCAACATTTTGCAGTGCATTATAATCAACTGTCGACGCCACATGCTATGGAGAATGTCAAAGGGACGTTAAGGTTACGCGCCGTGGTTAATCTTCTCCTCGCTGCAGTATTGTAATGCAAATACATCACTCGAGCGAAGCAAACCCAACAGATTGACCAAAAGCACGGTAATGCTAACGTTAAAATACACAGCTAAATCCTGGCTTTAGAATGTCTGACCACATTGTAAGCCCACTCTTTGTCTCCTCCATCAGGAACTGTCTCCTCTTACATCCAAAGGCCCGAAAGCGTTTGTTCGCAGTGCGATATTTCTATTCAGGACTCGCTCTCTGAATAAAATATTGTGTCACCTTTGACCCCTGTGGTTTTACCCTGTTTTGTTTCCTGATTCTCTTCCCTCTCGTCTTTACCTCCCTGGGGGATGATTCTCTCTCTCTCTGCTGGGATTCTTTTCCACTCCAGGGAAAGATGGCAAGTATTTCTTCCTTTTTTTTTGTTGCTTTCATGTCTTTCCTTTTGTCTGTGAGCCTTTTTGACTCGGCATGTTTGGCCAAACCTTTTCTGGTCCTTTTTATTCATTTTAAGCTGTTCGTGCAAGACTGTATTCTCTGCGGTATTTTTTTTATTAATCGTATGTGTAAAACTGTCCCCAGCTTTTGGTTGGTCATTTTTATGATTAATGTTGTAAATACGGCTTTTGGCTTCTAACATTTTCTCCATATGAGAACCGACCCCTCGCTTTTCCCTCCTACATTGCTTTTTGACTAAATATCTTAAACTCTGGGCTTTTAAGCGTAAGCATTAAATTAAATGCATGTGGAGCTACAGTGCTAATGTTTGAGCGCTCAGTGATGGAATCTCACTAATAGGAGGTTTCTCTGGCGGATGCACATAGTCAACAGGTGTTACGTTCCAGCCTGCGGAGCGCTATCTCGGCTGCATACAAAGGATTAATACAGTTTAATGTGAACAAAATGGGGAAGATGAATCATATTTTTATGCTTCTCACCAGTTTCTGAAAGCCTGATGGCGGACAAGTTTGATGAATACGGATATACGTTCATCGCACCGAGGTAAGCCGTCACGTTGTTTATTCTCACTACATTTTCCAAACAATTAAAAATATATATGTCTTTAAACCTCCATGACGGCCAGGACTTTGCAACGCCATAGAGGCACATTTCCACCGTGTGATTCCTGTTTTTTTTTTTCTTCTTTTTTTCGGCTCACACAGGATGTACTGCAAGGACCTAAAGCTTCCAGACAAGAACCAGAACAACACAGAGTTCCTCATGGAGTTCAACGACTACATTGACACAAAGACGCCCAACAACCCCATGTGTGAGTATCATGAAATGAGGAAATGTTCCAACTTACAAGCTCCCAAAGCCTTTTAACCAACGCGTTCACCTTGTGAATGAAAGTTTTTACGCTGGGTGTTATCGTGGCACGCTCGGAGGTCCTTCTCGCAGTATTTACATCACAGCGAGCTGCTAAGCTTCACAGTATTTGCTGTGGGATGTATACCTGAACGAATATAAGCCATCTGGCTTGACGTCAAGGTGTTCATTGAACATTTAACTGAAGAAACCTATTCCCAAAGGTCCCTGTTTCCAGTGAAACACAAGTCTGGCGTGATGGTTTGGTGTGCATGACCGGGCAAAGCTTTGTGATGTCGAACCCCTGTGTTCGTGTTACCCATTTGATGCTAACTCTAAAAGTCTGACCATCACACGCCTGAGTGCACATGTGTGAGGCACGTCGGCTTAGATGTGACACACACACACACACACACACAATATTCCCCAGTAATATGCCTTCCACACCCCACCTATAGCGACCCAACCTCATCCAATTACCGTGTGTTTGTGAGAAAGAGCAGGACACGTCAAGCCGAGAGCACGAGAGGAGCAATAAAACACAAATCAGGGGCCAGCGGACCTTCTCCCAAACATCTGACCGACGCATTAACATCGTTGCCATTTCTTGAACACGCTCATTGATAAGCGTCTCCCACTTGCTGCTGCCCGTGGAGTTAAACAAAAGTTCCCCAGGTATTTATAAAATACCTCCAATTTCGGCCCGACGACTCCAGTGTGAGAACTCGGTTCAAACGTGATCAATCCAATAAAACTTTTCACCCAATTGAAATACTGCTCTCAGCGTTATTAGCTGCTAGTTTAATGGAGTCCACGGAGAGTTCAGAGGGAGAGCGAGAGCGCGGCCCTGGTGGACTATTTGCGGCCCCGAGCATCGGTACACGCTTTCCTTGGTAAAAGCCACTGCAGTGGCGGAGAAGTTGAAGTACATTAGGAATTCCTGGGCTGCCTTCAATAAAGGATCCCTAATGAAAACCACCGCCACACGGGGGAGGGAAGGTGGGGTGGGGGGAGGGTGGGGTAAAGTGTTACACCAGCTGTTTTCTCTGATGTGTGTGGTGTGTCATAAAGGCCCCGAGGAGGGTGGGGGCACAGCGACGAGCCTCGATGTTAATGGACTGAAGCGGGTCGTCGCAGAGTTCAAAGCGGCTTGGCAGTGCCAAGAAATGGGTCGAGCGGCTTTTATCGCTTGTTATTTTTCTCATGTGGTCTTGTCGGACACCCCGGAGAAAAACAATCATTTGTTACACCCATTGCGAACCGCCAACTACGCCTCTGCGGCTACTTTTTCGGTGACTTTGGTCAAGCGTCGCTACGAGATTGTGCGAAGCATCTCTGACCCCCGTCTTGTGTCTAAAGAGTCCTTTTTTTGTTGATCAGGTAATGAGGAGCTGGTGAACCGATTGCTCCTGGATGCCGGCATCACCTCGTCTCTCATCAAGCATTGGAAAACCACCCAAATGCAGTAAGTGAAGAACTGACTTGTTGCCATCAAGACTTTTTTCATAATCCCGCCAAACACATGGAAATATGACATCAATGTCTTGTTACTTGGCCATTTGTAACTGAACGTAAAAACTGAATACAGGGGGTTTTAAATATTTTAGTGTCACCAGTAAAAGTCACCTGACTAAAAGTGTTTTTAATTGCATGTTTTATGGCTTTATGTTCTCTGCTCATCAGGCATGCTGTCTTAGCCCGATTTGTTGCCACCGATGGAGGGATCACACGGGTCTACCCCAAAAGGTACAAGCAAGGGAAGCATCCCGTGTTGAGGATTATCTGGTGAAGAATAAGCGTGTCATCTGCAAAGAAACGAATCCGAATCTAATCCCCTTGCGTGTCGCTTTGTGTAAATGTGTTGCACAGCGCCGGGCTGCACTGGGGAGAAGAAGCCGAGACGTACGAGTCCAGTTACTACAAGAGGAGTTTGGACAACGATCTGTACATCTTCACTCCGACGCCGTACCGCTCCAAAGAGAACAGTGAGTTCACGCCTTCCTGGATGTGCGTCTTCCTGGGACTCGGCGTGTATGCACACACGCGCTGTGTTACCCTTCCTCTTTTGCAGGCAGCGAGGACTCCGTCTTGGTGAGCAAAGCAGTGAACCTCGAAGTTGACGGCATCCCACTCAAACCCGCCGGTAAGGACGCGCGCTGAAGTGCGTTTACATATTTACACTCGAAAATTCCTCGAGCTGTCTCTCACTCTGTCTGCCACCTACTTATAAACACATTCCCACCCACCGCTGGATGCTTTATTTACACGCCCATGTTTGCGACCCTAACGTCTTAATAATGCCTTACTGTATATCTTCTCACACACACACACACACACACCGCTATTCCTCCCTTAAGCTCTGACATATTCGCACAAACACACACGCACGCATCGCATCGTTTGATCCCTGGCCAAGTTTGCGTTTTAGAAGTTCAGAGAGGAAAGTTGACGCCGAGGTCCAGCATGATCGAGGGTGTCTGGCTTTTGTGTTTGATCACCAGTGGTCGGCGTGAAGCTGGACATCAGCGCCTGGATGGAGAGCTTCATCAACACGACGCAGAAGATCAATGTGAGTGGATCCGACGGTCGCGAGACACACGATGCGGTTTGCGGATCCGACTTTGCCGTGACGCCTTTCTGCTCTGCTGTATTTTCAGTGCAACGATGAGATCTGCGGCTGTCAGCGTAACGATATGGTACGTTCACATATAGATGCGCGTCAGGAGCACAAAACATTTGTTTTTAATCACTTATTTCCTTCCAGTATGTAGACTGTGTCCTCCTGGACGACGGGGGCTTCCTGGTGATGTCCAATCGAGACGAACACATTGACGAGGTGGGCCTTGTCCTTTTTTTAACAGACACTTTAAAAATAAGTTGCGCTTTATGAAGGGTTAATAAGGGTTACAAATAATTCATGAGGTCAATATTCAAATTGACTAAACTCTCAGGTTCGTAACGGTCATCTGTCCACAGACATAAACGAATGTACCGTAAGTATACGTTTCTGCTCTGATAACATGAGCCTGAGCTGGATGCTAATCGTGTCCCTGCTGTCGTCTGAGGCAGTGTTTTTTTTTTTTTCATGCGGCCTCGGCTCCTTCTCAATCAGGCCGGGGTGTGCGCCGGATAAATCAATGGCCCTCTGAAGTTTGGCAGCAGCACTTAAACGCAGGCAGGGACCCGAGGCCTTGTTTGGAGAAGGCTGTGTGCCCCTCAATCATATTTCCTACAGGAGCGGGAGTTTCTTTCTCTGTAAGCTTCCCGCTTTCTCTCCCACTTTATGTCCTTCTTTCCTTTTTCTTCCTCCGAAAACCCTCGGGGAGTCTGCAGCCAACAGGGCTGTGACTGTTAATTCATTATTTGTTTTCACTGCACAGGGAAAGGAGAGACGGCTCCCTTTACCTTATAGAATGGAAGATTTATACATCCTTTGGCTGTTAGACTAAAGGGGAATGGATATGTGGAGGACGGCTTGTTAACGGTGACCTTACAAAGTGGAAGGAAAAGGATAGTTTGCAGACACACACACACACACACACACACATAGATGAGTTCTACTTACTGTACAAACTCCCTCGTGGACACAAGTGCTTAAACGCTCCCGCGTCACACCTGCCGAGATGAACTACTTCCGCGGGAATGTACGGCTGCCCTGTGGACCGTGTTAACTAGATTAATCCCCCTGGCTGGATTCATTCACTGTGGATAATTTCCGCATTCGCATGGACATTCTCATTGGTTTCACATGGATTTAACATTTGTCGGTTGAACGTGTAAACGTTATAACATTAGGCATTTAAAGAAAGTCCACATGCGCAGGGTTCAAAGGTTAACCGATGTTGCGAAGATGAGCATCACACCAGTAGTAAGTCTGGTGTACATAAGTGTGTACATGCCCATGAGGTTTGGTATCTTTATTTTAATTTGAATGTCTTCTTGAAATAATATTTGTACATCTTAAGCAACACAGGTAGACGATGGATACCCTCCTCAAGTTGTTTTGGAAAACACAGATCCTAATCGAACTGGTTATCCACCCGCCGTCTTCAGATTGGACGTTTCTTTGGTGGCATCGACCCGATCCTCATGGTGAACCTGGGCAACTCGTCCCTTTTCACCTTTAAGAAGACTTTTGACTACCAGTCGCTGTGTGACCCCAAGAAAGAGAGCAAGGCGGCCGCAGGCCTGCGATCCGTCTATGTGGTGAGTTACAAAAGCCAGAGACCGTTCACACACAAGCTACCGCACTCGTACACACACATACACACACACACACACAAACGCACTCAAAGCCACCCCACGAGTGCACACCCACATTTATATGATCTTACGTTTTGATTTGGCATTTACTCATTCGGCCTACGAGTGCACACATACACGCAGCCATTTGTAGCCATACCTGCCTGCTCACTCACTTCCAAATGATTGCGCTCACACACACACACACACACACACACACACACGCTCAGCGAGGGAGACATAAATCCTGATCGAGCCGATGAGACGGAAAGCAGAGGGTATGGTGAAAGCGTTAGAGTGGGAGTTTGCAGGAACAGTAACAAGATTAGGTGGTCTAGCGTACTTGGCTAACACGCCAAGTGATGTAAAAAGAGGCACTGCTTTACATCACTTAAGAAAACGCACATCTTTCATTGAAATGGTGCAAACTGTCTGTAGACGTCGGGGATGCTGATGAATTTCCCTTAGACGCTGAAAGGACATTACAGATAGTGGTTACGAGCTGATACCTAAGAGGGAAATGAAAGTGTTTTATGGATATTTACAGATGCAAAAAAAAAAAAAATCCCTCCGCTGACAAGTGAAACCACATGACTTCCTGACTTGCAGCGCAAATGTGTACAACACCCCAGTTCGACCAAAGTGAGATGAAAGTTGTGTTCTAGATGACTCAACACAACATCACCTTTCGGGGGGGGCGGAGGATGCAACAAGGCCCTTGCATGCTAGCCGTAATCAGAGCAGCATGTTGGGCCTCTTATTCAGTGTCGGCTACTTTGTTTTCTTACCAACTCCTTGTTTACATATTTACGTTCACATCTGCTGCGGAGGAAAGTGATTTCATTTCTGTGTCTTGGCCAATCCGGACGGCCGTTAGACCGTTGTAAACACAAGCAGGATGTTCAGGTTGGCTCGACCAGTTCAAAATGTTTTGGGGTTGTTTTTTTCTGAACACTATGAACTTGGTATTAATCCTCATTTCGTTGTCCTTCCTCAGCCCACAATTGCAGATATTTTGAATGTAGGATGGTTGGCGTCAGCCGCAGCTTGGTGAGTCTGAACTTTTTCTATGGGGCTGGCATTTAAATCCTAATGGAAAGCAGGCAAGGATTTGTTTTCTCCAAGATGGAGATGTAGCATCTGTTTAATAGCTGAATTGTTCCCAGGACAGTCCGCATACCAAAAAATCATCCATTGATTTATTGTTACATCGGCATTTACCCAAATGATTTATGGTGGATTGTGCTCCAATGAATCCAGATATGTTTAATCCCTGGGTTTTTGCTCTTAGGTCAATAATGCAACAGTTGCTGGTCAGCATCACTTTTCCCAATTTCCTGGACGCAGGTGAGTTCCTGTCAATTTGACAAAGAGAAAGATGATTGAGATTAGATTTTATTTTCTACGGCTGGCTAAATGGTCTCATTATGGAAAATGAAAATGTTGTTCATTCTTACTATGACAAGGCCCGTTTCTAAACTGTTTCTTCATCCTGACTCCGGTGAAATACTCAAGCCAGGCCAAGATGAAATGTCCTATAATAAAAACTTTTTTATGTTTTACGTGGACAGGACATCCATTGGTTTGTGCATCAGCTCCTTTGTTATTGATTTATCCCAGTTTGTGATTTTCTTTTTAGAGCCCCCTTTAAGATAAATCCAGTGTTCGGACTGAATGTCTGCACCAGGGTTCTAACAAATGGAGATATTGTTATGGCTGCACTAAAGAACGCTTTTATATCAGCTATGGAAGAAAAGACTCTTTTGCATAGTCAGTTCCCTTCAGCTGGGCGTATCTTTCAGCTCACTTTCGATGTTTTTTTACGCTTTGAGTTTGACGACACTGCTGAAGCGAATGAACACGATGGCCTTCGTCTGTAATCCCACAGCCGAGGTGGACGAGGAACTGTCCGACGCCAGGCGCAAAGAGGTCTGCATCACAGAGCAAACCCAATACTACTTTGAGAACAACGTCACGTCTTTCAGAGGAACGATCGACTGCGAAAACTGCACAAGGTAAAGAAAACCATACGGGGCGCAGAGGTGCACGCAGAGACGCAGGGAACAAACACCGCCTGCACTGATTTGCGTTTGCATCCGCGAGACGCAACTGAGGTCCCCAGAGGTGGCGACTGAAGGCTGTAAAAAGTCACATGCCATGAAGGTGAAGTCAAGTCCCTAGTGCGGACCACCTCCTTGGCATTCTCCCCTTTGTGCTAGTGCACGTGCGTGTGTGTGTGTGTGTACGTACACCCTTTTTTAAGGCCCCCTCGTGCCTACTAATGGAGTGCCTGCCCGCATGCTGCGCGGCGTTCCTGCACATTAGCCGCACATAAGTTTCTCTTTAACGACGACCATTAAAAAAAAAAAAAAAAGAGAAAATCATTGGTGCACTAGTGACATGTGTGTTTCGGTAAAGGTGCCGGAGGACAGCAGGTTTGTGTCCCCCCCCCCCCAGGATTGAATGCAGTTCAGAGGCTTGCACAGTGCGCTTTTCCTTGTGCTAAAAATTGCAAGATTTCAGGATTCGGGACTATTTAAAAAAATAAAAAATAGCATATTGCACGGTGAAACATCGTCTCCGTCCTTCCTGGATTCGAGCCCGAGTCTCTACAACCTGTCTCCTGTGTCTCTTGTGTGCCGCTCCCCAGACTCTACCACGCTGAAAAGCTGCCCAAGACGAACCTGGTCTTCATCATCGCTGATGCAAAAGTCACCTGCTCGTCCTGCGACACCAAGCCGTTGATTCAGGACGAACAGGAGTGTATCCTTAGACCCCCGTGACGCGCTCATCACCTGGCAGAGAGAACATGGACGTTTGATTCAACAGATGTTTTGTGGAAATCGTGTTTTTGGACCAGATGATCACGGATAGACGCTGATCGTTCGCAATGCTCACTGTGAAACCCCTCTGTGTGCGTCTGCTAAATCCCCACAGCCGCCATCATCAACATTTCCCCAATAAGTGACATTTCATACTTTGTCCCCGGAACGACAGATGTGTCCTCGCTGTGTGTGTCTCTTTCTCTCTCTCTCTCTGCCGTGTCTGTGAAGCAGATGGCGGTGTGCGGGATGCGTCTGCCTGATAGCTTACAAACAAATCTAGAAGGCTCCCACAAACACACAGCGCTGTGGCTAATTAATGATTAAGCCTCCGGGGGGAAAAAAACACAATGCCCGAAAAAGAAAATCATTGACGCGTGGAGAGATGCGCTCGAGTTCCCGGCAGAGAAAAACTCTGTGATTTAACGGTATTTAGACGGTAATATGAGATCAGCACACACGAGTCACTGGGACAACTTGTTATGCTCCTGACGTTTTTCACCCAGCGAGCGGTCCTGATCCCTGTGACATGGCCAAGACTCCCCGGTACAGGAAAGGGCCCGCCGCCTGCTTCGACAACAACGAGCACGTGAGTTCCTTCCTTCCATCGGGCCGTTTTCAACCGCACAATTCCATTGCAGCGGGCGATCGGTGTACCGTTTCAAGCGCTGCTGCTTTGTTGGTCCCGCGAGGATTGAGGACATTTTTGCAGGAAATCCAGCCTTAAATGGGGGAAAGAAAAAAAAGCTTTTCAAATTAAAGCGTGTGCCTCGAGGCTACTGGTTTTTGGGCTTCTCCGCTAAAGTCATTGGAGTTTATCGCCAAGAAAAATCACGGCCTGGTTACAGCTTACAAGACTGACGGAGCGATGAAAGACCTGCAGACTCATTTTTTTGTGGTTCTTCGATTGACTCTTTCCACGTTCTACATAGTCATGCTATTATTAATATTTTAGTGATGAAAATCTCACTTTAACTGGCCAGACTTAACAGAACACAATTAACACAAGGACATATCGGGCACTGAATTATTTACAAACGTTATTATTACTACTCAATATTCAAATGAAATCAAATGAAATGAATAAATGGTACTGTTTGAGGTGACACCGCTCGCCTTGCAAACAAGAGGCAGCAGCAGTGTGTTGGGGACCAATAAAAGGGGATTACAGCCAGTCTTAAGTCGCACTCCTAATATGGAAACAATATTTCCCTGAAGAAATCCTCCCCATGGCACCTCTCCATCACTAATATCTTGACATGGTGCATGAAGTTTTTTTTGTTATTGTTTTGCTGCTATCCCAAACTAATCCCCAAACCCAAGCTGCGTGTTTGCAGATTTCCCACGCAGCGACTAGCCGTCGTTTTTCTGCTCGACTTTGAATAACTCGGCTAAACAAACATTCTCCCGAGCGGCAGAGTGCTCTTGTTTGTTTTCGCTCTATATTCTTTTTTTTTTTTCCAGCGTCAAAGTTTGTCGGCCTCAGGGGTGAACCCGTGCTCCCGTACCTCACACACTCGAACGCATACATGTCCCGTTTCAACTGCTGTCTAAACTAAGCGTCGTGCCTCCTCAGCTTTCTAACCTCTTTTTTGCTGCATGATTCTCTCTCTTTGTGTTCTCTCCGCTTCCTGCTCTGTGATTGGCTGGTTGATGGTTAGGATGAGGCCATGTGCCGAAGGAGCGCAGGCTCCCCATTGGCTTCCTCTCAGCTCATGTTACTGCTGCCACTGTTCATGTGCTGTCTCGGGTCAGTTTCTCTGTCATTCTCTTTTATATGTTTTTATTTTTTATATATATATATATACGTTTCATCGTTATCTGACGCAGGATCAAACTGCTTTCGGCACACTTGTTTTTTCATTTCTCCTCTTTTTACATCTGACTTTTTCCAACTTTGTTCCACGTCGTTTGTCTTTTTCCATTGTTTTTTTTTTTTCTCCTTCCCTTATCTTTCTCACCTGTCACTCTCTCCTATGTTCTACCAGCATCTGTCCTCGCCTCCCCCAAACTGACCTCCCGGTCTGTTTCTGCCCCTCCGCTAACGTTTCCTTCCATCTCACCTGACTTTGAACTTTTAAGGCAGGCGCTTTGTATCCGTGACCCATCTGTCATTATCAGTCCCAGGCAACCGGCTCCTGTGTCTACATCCGTTGACATGTGATTACTGACGTGGCCAGACGCTAGCTAAAACAGGTCACTCACTTCTCATTGGCATCCGAGACCTGCGCGTCTCCTTTTTAATGACTCGCAGCTCCTTTCCGTCAAGGGAAGACATTCTTTCCCTTGTACCTCACCAGATGCTGAACCTGCAGGGTGGGAGTATCCGATCAGTTTTGGTCAGACGCGAAGGCTCAAAGTTTCCCATTTATTTTCTTGATCATTGGCAAAGCCTGAGTTAAAGTCTTTCCAGCTAACCTTCACAACCCTACAAAGGAGTCTCACGTGTATATATATACCCTACATAAATGAAATAAGAGTGACATGTCCCAGGAAACTAAATCAGCATCCTGAACAGTCGATAAGCCATGTACAATGGACGAAAAAAATATTTAACATTACTCTTCAGTTCAGGGTTTTGTGTCATTGTGCACAGTGGCTCATTTTATTGTAACCTTTAAATTCCTAATGTTACGTGACGAATGACTCATTAGCTCTCCATGCACACCGCTGCATGCGCAGGAATCCAAAGCTTGACTGATGGACGCACTTGCATGGCGGCTAGACAGAGATTAGACAATTTGCATTCAAGGGTCAGTCGCAAAGTTGATAGCGTGTCGGCAATCTGTGACAATCCGTAACTCCACCTCTTCTCCCTCTCTGCGCTCGGCTGCAGGAGAAGGACCCCGACTGCGGCGCGGCGTCCGGCCTGAGCCCCTCGCTCTGGCTGACGGTGGCCCTTCAGCTGACTCTGCTCTGGGTTTTCACTGGCTCCAGACCCCATTGCGTCCCGTCATGACCTCCTGAGAATGCTCATCACGCCCCCCCCCTCTCTCTCTCTCTCTCTCTCTCTCTCTCTCTCTCTCCCTCTCTGATTTCTTCAACGCTGCCACCGAAACGACAAACACCCAATGATGAGAACGACCCGTGAGCGCCGCCCGCGTCCATGTCAGTTGCTCCTTTTGATACCTTTCGTTTTCAGGGGTTTCTCAGAGTGATCATTTTGATTGGCGACTTCTGAACTTTTGTCATAGGCTTATGTTATCAGAAGGTTCAAAATCCCGATGGGGAGAGTAGGGGGGGTTCTGACTGTTTATTAAAGATGTCGAGCAGTTTGTGATCAGCGCTGCCCTTTTACAAGCGTGAATCAATTTGCAGTGACTAGTTCCTAGATATTTTATTATTTTGTGATTTGAGAATTTGGCCAAATTGCAGTAAGAGATGCCAAATTATTCACCACCCGTGTCCTTCATTTCCCCCGTAGGGTCGCTGAAAAAAAAACCTGTTGTCTTGGTCAGATTTCTTTTAAATTGCACTATCACAGTGTCCCTGAGGGTTTTTAAAAGATGCACCATCTTTTCCCCCCCTCATTGTTCTTTCATGTCAACACTGTATTTGCAGTGTGGATACTACTGTTCATGCACAGAAAGCAACCGTTCTACTGCCACAGGGCCGGCTCCGAAGCGCACACACGTTGTCACGTTGTGGCCGAGCATCTAGTCCCCCGTCCTGATCCAGAGTGGTAAATTACCTGGATTTGCCTACTTCAATGCCAACTCTAAAAAATAATACAAAAATAATTTAAAAAAAGATGAATTAAGGGGGTGTGAGTTTGTAAAAGGAGGGAAAACACGTGTTTGTGTTCCCAGCTGTCACTTTTTCAATTAAATGACTACTATCTGCACTGCATTTCAAAGTGCAGCTGTTATTTTTGTCCTTACTGGAGAACAACATTTTGCTCTTGTAATTTATACTGTGGTATTACATCTCTGCATAATCACTGCAGTCCATCCATGCCTGTGATCCTCTTTACTGCTGTACTTTATTTTCTCCACTAAAACTTCAACTTGTTTCATTATGTGTGCCTAGTTTTCCATTTCGGTGATAAATTACAGATGTTTTATTGTAAAAGCTTTTATCGAAATGGTGTCATCTTGTTTGCAGTTCAGTCGATTTAGTCAAACCGCTGCTGCAGGGCAAAATAAATGTGACAAAACAATTAAAAGCGAATCATTTCACAGAACCAAATCAGGAATCCTAAAGCAGCTAAACGCTGTTGCAGTTCTAATTATGTCCAAAGGGGATTAAATAATAAACAGCGTAATTAGTTTCAGGATGAAAATATGAATCCATCCTTGTGTTGTAATACCTGGAAACTTACGGGCATTTCTCTGTTTAATTCATATTTCTACGAAAGGATTTGTATGATCAATAGACGTCGATTCAAGAAGGCAGGAAATAATATATCAGGCAGATAAACATCCTGACAATAAAAGTGTCATTTTTACTTGAAGCAGCTGCACTTGATGGTTTGCTTTTTCAGATTCCATCAACAGAGGAACAAATAGGAGGATTCGGAAAATGCCTCATACACCACAAAATAAACACATCTGTATCTTTGTGCCCAGTGTTTAGTGCTGGAGTTTGTTTGTAGGAGACGGTCACAAATTATGCTGTGAAGATTTTAACACTCGTCCTCTACAGACGTCCGCGTCCGATCAAGGCCGGTTTGTCCGTTTTGCTTTTTGGACAAAGCCCCGTCTCTGGGTGAACTTCTTCGCTCTATTCATCCAACCAAACCAACGTGGTTAAAACGAACCGGTACTAACGCTCTTTATTTACTCAAGAATATATAAAGTGCCATATGGGACTCTCTTATTCTCTCGTGGAGAAAACCTATTATCGTAATATAACATTTATGCAATTTACCATGCAGCACGTGAGTCTCATAAACCGTTTCCCTGCGCTGCATGGTAGTGGCTTACAATGTATTTATACCTCCTGCTTTAGTGTGTAATGTTGGGAAGCATAACATTCTGCGTGTCAGGCGTTTCTCCACCATGTGATGAAGTATGATCAGCTATTACTGCCTTTCTCTTGGAGATGTTTCAATGCGTTAACCGATCTGTCGGATTACTTCAAGCCATTTATGACTCGCTGTTATTTCAGGACCATACCGGTGGTTTAGCAACTGTTACGCCGATCACTGCAAATCACGAATACCATCTGCTAATATTTCAGGTATTCTCTTCAGCTGGGACTCATTCTCACACTTTGGTTGATCAACTCTCATTATATTTGTACAGACATATGTGCTTCCTGGCGCTTTGCATTTTTAACCCACGTTTTTAGATGTTTACCTGGGGAGCAATTAGGGGTCAGGTGTCTCGCTCAGGGACACTTGGCGACACGGCGCACAGAGCAGCCGGGATTTGAACCACCAACCTTTTGCTCCCTGCGCCACCGTCACCGCGCTGTGAAAGTACAAATAGGAAAGCATCATTAATTGAACAATAAGCGCTGTTGTTGCGCCGCGCACGCAGCTGCTTGTCTGCCTGCAGACTCACCAAACAATCGAACCTGTCCGAGCTGCATTAATCCTTCAAAGTGCAGTTGGTGACGTTGTGGGGGTTCCATGCTGGGTGAATTAACGTCGTTCACGTTCACAGTCGAGGTGCTGTGTGCCGTTTGGACATCTGAAGCGTTGTCAATAGTTATCCCAACTATTCCAAGTCACACGGGTAGCAGGTACGGAAAGTAATGGAATACGACGCCTGCCTGAAATGTAAGAAAATACCTTCAGAGGTGGGAAATAAAAGTTGATATGGTCATTCTTAATCAGCTAAATACACATTAGTTTCTGTGACGAGTTTTGTAAGTTATTGTGGTTAAACATACCGGTATGGTCTTTTGAGTCATATAAAATATGAAACCGCCAAAAATGCCCCAACTGGCTGCTTTTAGAGATGCACCGAAAAACGACAAAAAAAAAAACATTGCAGAAAGAACACAATCTCTTTCTTTCTACTCTTAAGTGCTAAAATCAGATGCTGTCACTTCTGGAATAATATACTCTGTGTTTTTTGACTCTGTGTTGGTGCTGTCTGTACGGATTGGGTGGGTTTGCCTTTTTTATTTCAGGACTCTTTTGTGTGTGTGTGTGGGGGGGGGGGGGGTAAGGGTGGGGGGGGGGGGGGTTGTGTCTGTTACCTCGCTGCAGACGATTGGCTGTCAGTCAATCTTTCTCTTCATAGAGGCGTCCGTCAAGTTGTCCCTCCCGCCAGAATCTTTGGTGGGGGTGGGGGGGGGGGGGGGCTTCTTGGTGGCCCTCTTTGTCAGTCTCCCTTGATTGTGCTTTAACATGTTACACTTTACTGGAACCTGATTCTCCAGAATCAAACATGTAAAAACATTTGTACAAAACTGATGGTGTCCTCAACAAAAAAAACAATGTTTATAATCATGGGGAGGAAAAATGTGTGAATTCACGTGCAAATGAGGAACATTCTGAATAAAGGTTTATGATTACTATCTGCTGCATCGCCTTTAGAGTTTTGGATCGTCTCCTTTTCTCGTCTCGTTTTTTTTTTTTCTCCCACAGAGCGTCCGATTTCTGCTACTAACTCCTGTCACGTTGCCAACACACATATCCCATGGAAATGTGCGCGTGAACGAGACTGAAGCAGGATGGAGGCCGAGCACACGTCCATTATCAGCCGTTAATAACAACCTCCTACCAACCCGTAATGTTCTCTGGTCATAAATTAATAGTAATTCCTGTTTTCCCCTTTTGCACGTTGATCAAATGCTAAGTGACTTCCTCGTTAGCGTGGTCCACTTTACACTGAAACCAGCTGTGCTCAAGCCCGGATTCTCGTCACTGGCCCCAAAAGACAAACTACAGGCAATTATTTGACTTTTTATAATGGATGTTAAAAACTAGCGCCAGTTCTGTACGGTGCACTGCTGGCCCCAAGGAAAAACTACAGTCCTAAAGGTGCTTAGGGACGTTATAAATGTAAGAAATGACAATGTCTTTACTATTGATTTTTAATAACAATGCTATACAGAGACCAACGAAATGAAATGAAATGACAAACGTGACCGAAACTGAGCAGCATCAAGACTTTGGCAAACGACCATTTTAAATATGTAGCATTTGATGGACTGTGCAGCCAGTGAAGAAACTGAATGCCTATTGAAAATATAATTCATCAACAGTTTAATGCATAAAAGTGACAGCACATTTCTTCAACTGTTTTTAGTAACCATGTAATAATTTCCACGAGCTGTAATCTCTGTTTTGAAAGCTGTTCAATTCCTTCCGTGAAAGTTGTAATGTTACTCAGTGACAGCACTCTGTCTTCTTGCTTTTTCTTTTCTTTTTTTCCCCCCCTCTTCCTCTCCACGAGTGTTTTTCCTTGTCTGTCACGGATGAGTTGCGATGTCAACAGCACGCGCTGGATTTCCTGTCAGGGGCCTTAGATTTCACGTCTGGCAACAAGATGACCGAGTCGGTTTACACTGAAAGGTCACTCCTGTTGTGTTTTTGATTGTTATCCTAAGTCTCTGGGCTTGTGTCCCTCTGTCACTGATTGATATCTTTGCCTGAAGTGCCGTGAGTAAATGGCTTCTAGAGTAATTATGAGTAGTTTATTATACAAGCAATTACACATGGTAGCATTAACAGTTCATCATCATTTTTTAATAAAACGGGCTTTCCGAGGAGTGCATAGATGGTGTCACATTACGTTTGTGCACCGGAGGTAGCCTTTAAGTACTTTATAAAATGGGGATCCAATGTGCTTGACCAGGAACAGTCACACATGGAAGCTCGCTACTCTCAAAGACCCCCCCCCCCGACTCCCCCGCCCGCCCTCTCTCCTCTCCCCCGCCTCTCAGATAATGCTTACGCTCACATTCCTGACTGCGCGAGATGAAAAAGATATGGTTTCTAAATTTTCCCCTCCTAAGTTTTGGATAACTGAGGACTGCATTGTCCTGCACCAGCCGACCACCCCTGAGAACATTTTTTTGTTTTTTTTCGCAGATGCAGGCCCCAGAGCATACAGTAGTCACACGTATAATGGGAAGAAAGAACAACTTTGAGGGGATGCGGTGGGGAAAGACAGTGTTCGAAAACCTCAACCAGCAACAAAGGGCAAGAGCAGGACCACCGAGGCGTTGTTGAGGTTTGGTTGGTCCTAAACATCTCCCGGTTCATGGTTACTAGGACTCTATCTGCAACCGGCCCCAAATGAAGTTCGTACCCATTCATTTAAATTTCAAACACCTCCATGAAGCCGTTTTTGGCCCAGGCTCAAAACCCAATCACAAGTGCTGTAACGGATATATTGAGATACCTATAAGGCACAAGGGGATCTCATTTCGGGAAAGCTGCCATTGATGTGTTTAGCATATTGTACTCGTGCCGGCCGGCCACCCCCCCCCCCCCCCCCCCCCCCTCCCCTCCCCTGGGCCATTCCTGTGTAACATTTGCTTGTACTCTCCGTCTTCTTGAGTTTGCTCTGATTTCTTACCCCACGGTTAACTGCCAATTGGTTTTCTGTCTCTGGGTGTACGGACTTGTGACCCAATGTGAGCGGCGGTTGGCTTCATTTCCCCGGGGCCGGTGTGGCGTTTGGGTTGCAAGATTGGATTGTGAGGCTGCACACCCTGAGGGTCGTCCGTTAACTGCATGCATCCCTTTACATTGTGATGTTTTTCCACGATATTAGGTTGCGATGAAGGAGATTACGGTGAACGTATGGCTCTTTCATCATGCATACCAGAGCTAGGCAGCAAGTAGCCTTTGAGTTGTGGGGAAAACTGGATTTGCTCTCCATGCAGTTTGTGTCAAACATGCCTTACACATAGCAAATCCCTGTGTATTAGTTGTGCTTCAATCTTCTTACTTATAGCCAGTCTGACTATGGAAGCAAAACACAGAGAAGTTTGGATTAACAGGCAAAAAGCCTGCTGACATATAGTCCCGAAGTGGCCGCATCCCACTACCGCCATCAACTCTCTGGCTATGAAGTGTCTCGATTGTCTTGACGTAGTTATCCTACCTCCAAAACGTTGATCCCAGAAGTTGGTACATTTCGTACAGTTTGATGTCTGTTTTTGGAATCCAAGTGGAACCGGCAAAGCCACTGTGGCTCCATCTCACAAATGTGTTACGGGATTCACTTCAAGTGAGCTCATGCGTGCATGCGTGCATGTATGCAGACCTCACATTCGCTGTCTGGAACATGAGTGTCTCACATCACTTGTGTGAGAGCTACACGAGACACTGTTATTCCCTTGAGATGTGTGCTTCAAGACATGAGTGTCCATGTAAAAAAATGTGGTAGGCATGGCAACAGTTATGGTGTATTTATGAAGTGCATTACGTAATAGACATCAGAATAGTTCTAGCGTGTACAAACAGCTCTAAAATGAGCCAATTCTTGGATTTTCTCAAAAGATATTATTGACACAGCCTTTAGCAATTTGAAAAACGGACAATTTGAACGGCCAAGTTAAAGCCCCTTCTCCTCTTTCCAAAACGGACTGAGTTCTAAATTTCCATCACCTGCTCTCTGGCCCTTGCACCGCTTTTCGGGAACCCTGACTTTGTAACTCATCTGCTGGTTATTTGTGTACTCACTTAATTGCAGCAGTCTGGTACCATTGTTTTTTTTTTTTATATTCCTTTTATGTTTTTTGGCCAAAGATAAAGTGGAGGCTGCAACCTAACCGGGAATACTGAAGTACACGCAGACGTTGGACGCATTTCCTCACTGGGCCATCAGGTGACTAGTGCCGGGGGTTGGATGCTTTCTGTTCCTCACTGTTATTTTCCAAATAAAAACCTCTTGGTTAAAATCACTGAATAGTTTGTAATCAGATTATCAAAGATTTGTCCGCATCTGGCCCACGCTATGCCCGTTGTTCCTTGTGAAAGACTGATTTTTTTTTTTATTTTCCCCCCAACTGGTTGGCTGATTGCCTGATTGATCATTAGATCAAGCGCAGGCACATGCTCAGAGTCACGAACAGTGACTAACATAGACTCATCGCAGCAGTTCGTCTGGCTAACAGAATCTCTCCTGTCCAGAGACCGATAGGACAGATCAGAGCCAAGCCACTTACATAACAGGCCCAAAGTCAGGCAGCTTTCATGCCAGTCCAGTTATAGTCCGAGGTATTTCCACTGCTGCGAGCCACGGGCGTTTGATCAGGCCAGCAGGTCGTTTTTTCAACCGTGGGCAGTAATAATGCGGGTGATTAAGCGCCAAAGTCTGAAGCACGCAAAGTCTACTCTTAAAGATCCTCTGACACGCCAAGCCCCATTCGCTGTGGCTAAATTACAGCTGCATCTCCTAATTGGAGATTTAGGGAGATATGCACGTGCTTACAAACCCACACACATAATGAATACAGAAATATGGCCACACAAGAGGTAAACAAACTTGCCAACCATCACACCCTCTCACATGCACTTGACCTACTTGTTCTACATAAATCAATTTACTCATCAAAGGTTGGTTGTGTAGAAATCCTCACTTTCAGTCTGAATGCTAAACACACACACACACCTACATACACAAATGCACAAAAAACACTTGCAGAGAAGAAGGAATTACAAGCATGCAAACAGGCAAGTGCGGTACCACTCCCACCATAAGTATCAAAGGCAGCTTGCGTGTGGCAAACGTGCACGTCTGTGGGTAATTACATACTGGGTAAGTGCAAATATGTGTTTAAAATTCCCACCTGTTAAAGAACTCTTGGGGACATACTGGCTTTTTCTTTTTCTCTAAAAAATAGTTAATGATAACAAAGTTGCAGCTCCAGCTGATTCGTTTAGCTTGACATAAGGAAAATAAATGACTTCGTAATGGTTACCCCGGCTGCAGACATGGGATGGACATTGATACTCACATGTAACTTTCAGAGAAAAAACAAACAAGCGGACACACAAAGTCACAAAATAACAATCAATTTGCAAAGGCTTTCAAACAACGTGGGTGTGTGTGTGTGTGTGTGTGTGTGTGTGTGTGTGTGGGACGCTGGCGTGTGTCTGAGGTGTGTGTTGAAGGGAGGTCACCCCTCGGTCCGGGTGATTTGCCTCAGAAGAAACCTGACTCCATTCCAGGAGACCGGCGCAAGCAAACGTTTCAAAGCTGCAGGAAATCTATTAGCACCTGGTGGGACTCCCTCCGTCCCCCGCCGCCCCCTCCCCGTCCCACTGTTCTGTCCTCTGTCTCCCGACCCCTCCCCTCCTTCCTCCCTGCCCCACCCAGTTAATAAAGCCACACAAGACCACCGCACACCCGCTGTGCCGCTAAAGCCGCTGGATTAGCGGGCGTGTGCACGCGTGTCCGTCTGTGGCGTGTGGCACCGCGTGCATTCGCGCCTCTTTGTGTGGACCTCATGGATGCGCAGAAAGTCCACGAAATGCACGCGGCCCCCCGTCTTTGTACACACGTGCAGCCAGTTAGCGGCGAATGAGGTGCCAGACAAGCCTGCAGCAGCTGCCACACTAGAAACAATAGCTCATGATGCAGACACATAAGGCTGCAGTCACTGCCGAGCGCTGACCCCAGGTCAGATCACATGTACTGTCGTAATTGCTGAGATGATGTTAGTGTCCGGGTCTTGTTAACTGCGGTCAGTTGGCTGGAGTTTATTTTCTCTAATATACCAGTTGGCTGTTCAAGCGCAAATGAGGACAAAATATCTCTCTTTTATGGCCCGGCCTAAACTGCATCTGTATAATACCTGTTCTTCACATTAAGCATCCTCGGGAGAATGTAGAACTTAAGGACCGACAGTGGACCAATGGCTGGCCGGCAGAGTCAAAAAGAAGTGCGCTCGCCCCATTGGTCCATTTAATACAAGTGGTGTGTGTGTGGTTCCACACCCACAGCGCAGCATCCAGTTCTCTTCTTGCCTTTGTGGTATCAACTGTATAAAGGTTGAAATAAAGGGTGAAATCTGTAAGCTACCATCGTCAGTTCAAACCAAAATTAAGGTTATAAGTATTATAAAACAGTGCAGTGTGTCGTGATGAAGTGGATACCTTGACAGGTGTCGCTACGGGGGGAGAGGGGGGAGCATTTAATGAGTACAAATTTGCAACACTTGGCACTATTGCTATTTCATCATTGTGTTGAATAGTGATGGCTACAGAGCCAGAGGTCATCCGACTACCAGTCTCTTGTGTAAAACACCGCTTCTTACTTACAGGAACAAATGGCTGACTTGAAAAACGATGTTTGTTGTTGAATGACTCCCAGAGGAGCCGCGATGATGTGGTTTTACTGCCTCGAGGTGTAAAGACTCAGAACAGAGTTCACGCGCTGTTTTGTTAATCTTAACGTTTTGATGCCAGTGGGGATCTTTGGAGACGTTGCATTTTCAATTGATGATGAAACTTTGGCCTAAAATGCAACATGTGCCATTGTCACTAAGGTTGATCCACCACCACACACTGGATTATAATATTGGCTTATTTAAGCTTAAAATGGCTTTACCAAATACAAAGTCCACATACACCTCTACCTGCTGTGAAAAATCACAGAATATTATTATATTATAGTCAACAGTGGTTCTGTGGAGCGTTTGGGCGGTCGCGAACGCACTCGACCGCTGGCCAGCCAGCCCGTGTGTACAGGGTCCGACCTAATTGGATTTATGTGCGGGAATGTTTTCCAAAGCCGCACTTGTGAAATAGCTCCACATCTGCTGACCATTAGCAGTGGACATAACACACAACAGAGAGAGAGGAAAGCCCCCAACGCCTTGATTCATTGGACTGCAGCTCTGCTTTTATTGCAGCGGCTCGCTGTGGCGTTTCAGCACAGCAAGCGATGCCTTATCTCTCTCTGTCTTTTCCCTCCCCGGTTCTCAATTTCGTTCTTTTTTTTTTTTCCTGCGGCCAATAAATCCTTCAATCCACTCACAATCTCTGCGGCTGACCTCTGATTCTCTTCACTCAATGGCTCGCCGCAGCAGTTGATTGTCATAGTCTCTTGTTTCCTAGAGCACCCTTGTTCTCCTTTGACTCAAACTCCCTCCAACAGGTCCGACTTCCCATCTGCTTCCCAAACGCGACTTCCCCACCGATGGTGCTCCTGTGCTCCGGCTGTCCAGCAGTCGTCATCGATCTGCATCAATACAACTTCAATCCCCGAACCTTTTTTCCTTGTCACTCCCCAAGGCAAGGACATCCTCTTGTTTCATCCCTCGGTGGGCACGAGGAGGAACGAGCAAGGGGGTCTGGCAACCCCCTGACCCCTCATCTGTCATCTGCAAAGGAAAAAGCACCCTCCTAATTGGGAGGTTGGGGGGAGGGGGTGGGGGGGTATGGAGGTTGTTATTCTAGTGTTGGGGGGGGGTCAGAGGTGGAAAGAGGGGGGGGGGGGGGGGGGGGGATCACACCGGTGATTAGCCTCCTTCATGTGCAGGAATGGAGGGAAACGGGGGACATGGAGAGTGTTTGCAGGGCAGCTGGGGTGTAAAGTAATTTAGAGCGATTGGGGTAAAATCCTGCACGTTCACTTGCCGGCGTTGTTAGAGATAGGTGGAGGCAGCCACACCTGGACCCTGAAAGGTAAGTCCCGGTTACACCAGCAAAACCTTTTTAAAAGTTGCCCGACAAATACAATATTATGACATTCCTCTTAGAGACGACACATGTTGGCAAAGTGCCGTTCTGGCCTTGAAAAAACTGACCTCCCTTTTCATGCAGCTCAGCAGATCACTAAAAAGGTGTGTGTGTGTGTGTGTCTGTGGGCATCTCTCTGTTAAGCAAAGAACCTTCTATCTACTCCACTCCGTCTTTTGCTCGACGCCATCTTGTTTTTTTTTTATGTTATGTTAATTAAAAATGAACTGTGGACACACTGTAAAAGGGTTAAAGCGCGACGAACACATGCACGACTCAGACCGAACAATGTTGTTGTAGTCAATCACAAGTTAAGAACATCCAGCTTTAGGGGCTATTTTTGTCTTAATGGGACAAATGCATTAAAGAGCTAAATTGAAAACAATTCAGAAGTAGGCTAATTGTCTCAGACTTCTATACAACCTGACTAAATTTGAAAAAACAAAAGATCAGCCCTCTGCTGGTCATTAGCGAGAAAAAGTCACTTCATCTTAAACTATTGAAATGAAGTTGCTTGTATATCAAAGCACTGCCATACCTCCCATGCTCTCCATAATAATTTGGCGGAAAGAATAATACTTTTGGAATCTGAAGCAAAAGGCTTTGAATGTAAAAATAAATCATGGAAGTTAATATTTCCATGGCTTTGCTCAGTTATGAAAGAGAGCTCCCACTTCCAACATCTTCTCCCTTGATGCATAATCAGCTGTCAAACCGTAACTTACTTACCTGATGCCTGTGAGGCACAACGGGGCCGGCTGGAGTTCAAAGGGTACAAAAATTTGCTCCAAGACAGATTTTCTGAGCGTCTGGATTCCTTCTTTGCACTGACACTGATTGACGTTGCGGGTGTGATGTGTGTCGGGTGCTCTGTGCACCTCCGTGCCTGCTGCCGAGGCCTAGAACTGCTGAGTGCACACACACACACACACACACAGACACACACACCTCTACACCTGCTGGTACCATTCTGCGGGCACACACACACACACACACACACACACCAAAGGGAGAAAAGGGGACCAAAGAAAAATGAAATGAGCTGCACGCGTCTTAATGAGGGAGGGCCGGCGTCTGGCTTTTACCTCAAACCATTTCTTCCTCCTGCTTCTCTCTCTGGAGGGCTTTAAGTCCGCCGCCCGTTAACGGCTGAAGTGTGGATTTCCTGTCAAATAAGGGTTAGAGCCCAACAAAAGTCCTTTACGCTGGTACCTAAACAGGATTACTTCCAGCTGCCTCACCCAAACATACAAGCACGCACACACACACACACACACACACACACACACACACACACACACGCATGTCATGTCTCTATAGGGATTCAAACTAGTTCTGTGGTTCTCAATTCTGTCTTTATAGTGACCTTATTGTACCTTGTTATATTACTTAAACCCCAATAACCAATGTATTACTGCTGTAATAAAGATAAAAGACATGACAATGGTGCATACTGTATTGTGTTCGGTCCAAAAGCATCCTTTTACATTAGAAACACTACAGTTCCTGTGGGGAAAGGCCCTTTGTGTCATGGCAGGAGCCTTGTGAGGACAGCTCGCCCTTTGATGCTGTTCATGATAGCGTAGCATTGCATTACTAAATTGGGTATACATGCGATTCAGTCTGGAGAGTGTCGTTTTAAATTGAGCTCATCACTAACAGAAGGTGGCAGTTTAAGTTGAGACACTCACTGACAATATTCCCGTTTTGTCCCGACGTGCAAACAGCTTTAAGTCAACAGGGCTGATCGAACAAAGCACCGTTTTACTATTAGTAAATGGTTTGTAGTGGGCAATCAAAATGCGAGGTCACAATAGCAATAAAAAGAAAAGTTGGGTCACAACAAGCTGTCGAGTATTGAATTATAAATGTTAACTAGATCATCAGTTATTTAATGGATTAAAAGTTCAAAACAAAAACACCAGCCAGCAAGAGTTTCCAAAACATGCCATTGTATAATGTGTTCTCATTACTTCTTATAAGCCATTAATTGCAGCTCATAAACATTTTATAAATCATGCCCTATAAAGCGGTGCCATGTGTGCCTGTCAGTGGAACATGTTGATGCCGAAATGCCAAAAGTTAAACATATTTACAAAACACTTCAGTCCAAGAGAACGTTAGCATACTGTATATTGTCTACATTTTGGACACCATACAGTATGACTTACAAATGAGAAATATTACTTCCAAAGTAAAAGCAAATCCCTTAATTATATTAAATCATCTTTAAGTTGCACACATTTCATTTAAGGGGGTTTGTATATAACAACCAAACCGTTATTATATCACTGTTGGCTTATTCTGGCTGACTTGTTCGATTAATGCAATCTCATTTAATCCTGCATGCTTTTAGAAACATTCTAAGAATGCTTTTGTTAGTAAAACGTTAGCATTTTTGTCTACAAAAGGTTACCTCACCAATATCGTTAAAGAATAGGGCTGACGTAAAAATAGATTCAACCTCGATTTGGGTGAAAAGTCAGTAAGGAAGTAGTTTATGGCAACTGAACGATGTATATGTGATGGATTTAAAGCTAACTTTGTCTGCATATTCGATGTGTCCTGGTTGGGAGTTTTTTTTAGTTGGGAGGGAGCAGGGGGGGAGGTTGTTGACAATATATGAAAAATAAGAAATATCATCCAAGGTTTGACATCCAGAACGTCACTTGTGAGTGACATCCGATTTTACTTTGAAAAAAACAACAACCGGAAGTTGTATAATTAACTCTTTAGGACTTGACACTGGAGGAGAGGAGAGACGCTGACAGAGAGGAGCACAAACTCAAGTGGAAGGGGGTTGAACCGAGGACGTGTGCTTTTCTTGGGAAAGTGGCCTCTGCGTGGGGAAGGCAAGTCGTGTGCTGCTCATCAGCCTCTCTGGACCGTATTCAAGCACCGAGTGTGTCGCTGGGATCCATCCGGATAAAAAAATAACCTGCTTCCAAGGTCCCAACCATGAGGACAAGCGTGTGGATTTACCAAGCCGTGGTGCTCGTGGTGGTCACTGTATTGAACACAGGTAAGGCATTGAAGACCTGTGCCTCTGGCCTCAGTGTGGAGCTTTTTTTTTAATTTCCTATCCGAATGTCCGTCCTCGTTTTCTGCACTTTGTGCAGCAAAGTCAGAGATGCACGTGATAAAATGTCGCCAATTGTTGTAGGAAGAAAAGTGGGCAAAAATCGAATAATGCAGCCATTTCTTATAATTAAAATGTTTTTAAAGCTGTAAATTATTTGTTTTGTTTTGTCTTTTCATATTGTTTTTATTTTATTTCTATTTATTTCACTTTCCATGAAGAAGTTGAGTGACATTAGGACAAACTTGATCAGGCGCCGTCTTGCAGTTTGTCGAACCACCCTTTGATTCATTCTTGTGGTTTGTAATTTACTTGTTTTGAAGAGAGACCCCGCGGGATTATATCTCTAAACATGTATCAAATTTAAAAAAAAACTTTAAATGAAACTTCCTCCTCCAGAGAATGGACGACCGACGTGCCAAGACGTGTGTTGGAAGAGTCTCTTCTGATGTCACCGCTTTTATTAATTAATGAACGTGTAATATCGGCGCAGCCTTTTTCCGTAATAGACGCTCTTGCGTCAAATGCGCACTTATTTGGTGCAGCGCGGAGTGCGCGCAAGTGGTTACTGAGCCCCCCCCCCCCCCCCCCACACCCTCCCCGCTGACACGCCACTAAAGTCAAGCATCGAACCCTCCAGAGGGTGTCGACCCTGAACCCTGACCGCCGTGCATTTAGTGCGTTTGTCCCGGTAGAGAGATAGAAAAAGGGGTGTGCGTGTGTGAGGGGAAAGGTGGTGTGGGAGGAGTGGGGGGGGGGGGGGGGTCCAACATCTGGCTGAGCCAGTTCGACATTTTGCGCGTTCAGCAGCAGATGTAATGTCTGCTTAATTCCCAGACAGAGGCGCACCTTTAACCTGCTACCTTCCTGTTGTTCGAGTAATAGAGTTTTTCCTCCTCAAAGCTGCCTTAAATATTCCCCAAAATCTTAAATAAAATCGCCGTCCTGCTGACACCTCTTCCTTTGCTCTCCTGAGCGTAGGGTTTTGTGGGAAAGGTCAAAGTGCCGGTCATTCGCCTCTCCTATCTACGTTTTCCGAGCCGAACTAGAGACTCAAACTTGTACCTGTAAGCTCTGTGCCTCTTCTCATTAAATCCCACCTCTGTCACGCCCTCCTCTTGGGCACGTCTCATTATAATCTCCAACTTCTGCAAATGTTTGGGATTTAGAGATAGCAGGAGTCCGACCGCGAGCAGAGGAAGAGACTAAGTGAAATCTAATTGAGCGGCCTGGCCAGACATCAGGGCTGTAACAACACGGTGATGGGTGCCAGATGTGGTCCGGTGGAGCCCAAACATTAATAACAAGTCCTCCCCAAAAACCATTTTCAGCCACGAGGAGCCTCTAAACGCTACACAGTTTACAATATCCTAAGTACACACACACAGCGCCCCGCGACGGATCTTGGCACGGGAGCATGAAGCTGCAAGCCGGTAGCAGGAGATTTTACTTTGTGATTTCTATCGCGATTGCATTAAATCATAAACTGAAGACAATTGCATTCGAATACATAATGTGTTTAAAGACGTTGATGTAGCCAGCAGAAAGCAGCATTTACAGTGCTCCAATGTCCTGAAGGATGGGCTCTTAACTCCCCGCAGTATAGAAGAATTTTGACTTAAAATACGGTTTTGTCCTGTTTTTGAACCCACGTGGACCTCATATATATATCATGCTATGTCTTTGCAATGATATAATTCTCTTTTGATTCACTTATTCGTGACATGTCTCTCAGCAAAGGCCTAACTAAAAATGAGTCATCATGCGTCTTTTTTTTCCTTTTCCACTTCTCCACATACTGTAAGTTGCCCAGCCTGTGTTGGAGGCCAATAACTCTGATAGACGTGTATACATTAATACGTTAACACTTAATTAGGTAAGAAATGACACAGAAAGCAGGAATTCTCTTGAGACTTTCATCGCTGTTAGTTAGTCCTTGTTTCAGTATCATCGATGATTAATTGGATAAAGGCAAATCATAGCACAGGTTAAGTTTTAAAACCAGGCAAAGATTACAATTATGCCACATTAGCATGTGAAGACATGAAAATCAAACACTATATGTAATCACATATCTTTATCGGTATCAGTATATTGCTCGGCCCTGCCCAAAAAAAGAAACGTGTTTCTTGTTATGCTTTCATTTCGATCCCCAACTTAACACCGGAGCACGTCGGCTCTTTTGGATGGATATTACTCTGTTCTCTTGGCCTTCCTGAGGGTTCTTGCTCTCCACATTTCTCCTTTCTCAGGCAGCTGCCTCGCTTTAAAGCAAGAGCTCCTACAAGCCCTTTGAGCTGAGAGCTTTCGATCCAGGACGAAGCTTGAGGAGCTGATCTTGTGACACGTGAAACTGTTCGGCTGCCTCGGTTCGTCCAGCAGCAGCAGCTATACAGAGAGATGTATGGAGATTTGGAAGTTCTTCATTTGAAGTTCTTCACCCACGTGCCTTGATGGTAGAGAAATGTTTGGCCATGTCTCCCAGCGTTTGAGGAATGTTTGAAGCTTTGATAATGAGGTGGAGACGACCGATCCAATTTTTTGACATTTTTCCTTTTGCAAAATCGATACAATGCATGTAGATACTTGTCTGTAGACAGTCTGCCATGCTCAAAGGTGTCCACACATTATTCATTGCAGTAAAACGTCCAAAAGGTCGCAAACGAAATATCCTTTGGAGAAGCGACAATTGTTTGAACAAAAAAAGTGCCGTCGACCAAACATGCAAATGTTGTGCAAGGACGAATCTTATATCAAATCTTCACCAACAAAGAGATAATGTCTCACCTTCAATCAACAACTGTTAAGAAAGATTGTATTTATCATACAACAGAGGGTCAAATTATCCCGTGAACCATTGTATTTAGCTTGGAAAAAGTTTTTCATGCCTCCGTAACCGCTGCAACTTCTCGCCGGCCTCCGGGCTTCCCGGACGATATGTGATGACGTCCCTTTTGAATCGAGCCAGGGACACTGTGCCAAACCTGCAAGCGATCAGGAAACCATCACCAAGATCATTCAACAACCTGAGAGGGTTTCGTGATTGACGAACGGTTGAATCCCTCCATCGACGAAACGTGGATAAAAGTTTGTGTCTCCCGTGTGAGATGCTCCGGGCATCGGCAGGTCTTACTTCCCTCCACATTTAACACGCTGTGTCCTTGTGTCCCTGCAGGATTTTGTCGGACCCATCAGTCGTTACAGAAGTATGAAAAGAGCGAAGGTCACATGCTGGTCTGCACGGACTGCCGCCATCCCCCTTTGGTACGAAAAAGCCGATCGCAGGAGCACTGCGCCCGCAAGTGCAAGAAGGTCAAGAAAAACAACTGCCGGTCAGTCGGCTTCTGCGTTTCGCTGAAACGTAGCCGCGTCCCCCCCCCCTTCGCCCCTCCCCTCCTCTCCTCCTGTGTCGACACAGTATTTACATATTTTGGTGGTTTATCGTTTGTTCATCTCCCGACTGCTTCCCTTGTGTTTTCTGCAGGGCTTTCAACTTCCAGCGGCACAACAGGAAATGCCACTTGCTTCCCTTCGACCGCTTCGAACGCGGCGCGCAGAAGCAGGACCAACGTCAACTTTACTCTGTATGAAAAAAAAGGTAAACGCCGCCGTGTTCGGAGGGCGGAGCCGCCGGAGTTTTTTTTTTCTCACGAGAACATTGCAAACGGACCGATTTTACGCAGGCAGATTGCGTGTTGCTGATTGCAGGTTGTTCTCCTTGCGTCGGCTTGTTGACACAATAAAAACAGCCAAGCCCCTTTGCTGTTTAGTCATGCATAAACATGTAGCAGACTTAAGTGTAAACCCAATAAATATAATCATTGTTTACAGTTCTTACGCAAAGGGTTTCTCCGGTTGAAGCTGTTGAATCTCGCACTTCAGTAGAATTTACCGAAACCGAAATGATGCTCCAGGTGGTCGTGGCAGGGGACGCAAAATCTACTTTGACTTGACTAAACGGGGTGTGAAGCGGCTCGCAAAGGCTACGCAGAGAACACTTGCAGAAGCGAGAACACGAATGCATGTTTTCAAACGCGTATCTTCATGCCTTTGCTCTACCTTAGATTACATAAGGGAGTGTATCGTCGGCACCAAGGACAACTACAGAGGGAGGAGGTCTTGGACCAAGTCAAACATCACTTGCCAAGCTTGGGCAGATAATAACATCAATGAACACACGTAAGTCCTCTCCTTTTCAACGAGGAGCACTAAAAGCACATTTTTGTTTGTAAATCGAGGCTGTTCGTGAGAGGTTACAGTCGTGCGACCTCGAGGCGGCAGTGCCTTGATCGATGACAGGTTATGAAAGGTGTTGAACATTCAATTCCCCCGACACCAGATTTTTGTTGGAGATTCAAACGAGCAGCCTTCAAAGTCTGCTTCTCTAATCTCGAAGGCTTCCGCAACCTTCGTGGATTCTCCTTCTCTATTTCCCTGTGTCTGATATTGAGCAGGCCTCAGCAGCTGATTTATAGATGCGCGGATCATCCCCTTGCACCTCGGGGGTTAAGGGAAAGGTGGAGGCTCGGAGACGGGTAAACGTTTAGCCAGAAACAAGTCCAATGTCTTTCAACGATGTCCTGTTTTTTTTCCACTGCACCGCAGGCTATCAGGTGTGTCCCAAAAAGATGTTTTTTTTGTCTCGGCGGCAAGCCAGGCAAGATTTGTGCCAGCATCTCGTTAGTGGGACTCATTAGGTACGAGATGTTTAAACGGCGGCAGGGAGGGGGGGGAGGGGGGGGTTTGAGACACGGAGGGATATAAGAGCTTGAAAAAGAAGTAAGAGACGAAAGGAAGTGGAATCAAAGAAAGCGTGGAAAGTTATAGACTGAGGTCATGTTTTTGTCTGTTGTCCAGCTGAGCTCGCAAAGCCACAAAACATACACAGAGTTTTGTGATTCCCGCCACCTCCGCCGGCCCCCATAATTACACGCTTACAGCGTTGATCCCCCTGCTCTCCTCCATTCTCCCGCTCCTTCCCCAGAAGCAGGTGTTTGCATTGACTTTGTCGTTGTTTATTCGACACACGGTTCCAGTCCTCGCCCCAGAAGGCAAATCTTAACATCGCCCCGGCTTGTCAGCAACTTTTAATTTTCCATGGGTCAAAGGGAGCTTTACTAAGAGGGAGGTTTAGCGGGCGCTGTGGGTTAACTAACGCGGGACTGTCCCGCTGTTTGACAATTACCACCACGATCAACCACGCAACATTTGAGCCTGCAGGTAACTATTATTTTCATGCTTGACCGGTCACCGTGAGGCGAGGGTGATTTCTGAGGAGGTTCCCTTCCAGGACTTCCACCTGTTGTCTAAATTTAGTGTTTGAACCAAGGCTTTGCACATTTTTATTTTATTTTTTATGCACGCCCAGCATGCATGTAGAGGAATAGAATGGAAAACTTCTCTTCGTATTAATAACAGCTGATAACATTTATTTATCCCCATTGGGACTTTCTTTTCTTTTTTTCTACACATTTCCCGCTGGGAGCTCAGCTACAGAAAAAACTTCTTGCATAGATTCAGATGAGAACATTGGAACCGCCCACATGTCTGTAGCCCGCGCGGGATATGAAGCAAACGCCGGTCGGCTCATCCGAGGTCAACCTCTGCTACTCATCCTCTGATCCAAAGTGAATTTGTGTATTTCCACAAATTTACAATCAATATCAAATGTCTGCTGTCATACCCTGATTCCAAAATCATTATTTATGTGTTGAAACGCTTCCTTGCTCTAATTTCTAAACACTTGGCTCCTTTGAAAAGCAGCTGCATCGAAGCCTGACTTCCTTTGTTCCAGGTGCACGACAAAATGTTGTGCAGCAGTTACTTCGGGTCTAGAATTCATCTTTAGTGATATTCAGAATCTGGCCAACTTCAGCAAAGCATGTGTGTCTGTGCTCCGATGGGAACCGACTTTGGCAGGGAGATGAATAACTGGCTAACATCTGTTAGTGCAACATCATTATGGCTAACTTGCTCACATCCAGTGGCCTTCACGAACTCTCACCAGATGCAAACTTTGTTTCTAAAAAATAAAAAAAAGAACCTTGTAATCCCGTTTATAAATTAAGAATACTGCATCATGTTAGCAATTTATCAAGCTTGTCAGTTACACGCAGCAGATGTGGGATTTGGCTCTTGGGAGGACTGTGTTTTGTTGTTGGTACAAGCGTAAGTGAAGTACCTCTGTTGGCCTTAACCCTGTCATATTGTTCGTTTTAGTCGGGACTCTCAGCTGAAGCCTCAGACTTTCCTCTTCTTCTCCCTTCTCTTTTAACTTTGCTCCAGTTCTTGGTTAAATCATGTTGAGCGTTAGTGTCGAAGCGCGGCTGTGAATGTAGCGCAGAGCGGACTCCCCCGAGAAAAGAGTCATCGTCCGGGTGATGTGTTCAGACGAGCTGCTGGAAAAGGATGGAATGGGTCTTTCTTTTCTTTCTTTTTTTTTTTGTACATATTAACATCTCTTTACCCGCACACGTTGCTTCTCTTTACGTCACCGATCGAGCACTGAGCCCTGCACGGCCGAAGCCTTTGCTCCCGTCTTCCCTCTGCGGTCTCTCTCGGGTGGGAGGGGGAATGTGGTCGGCGTGGATCAGGGGGTGCTGACACACCGGCTTTTCCCTATCCTGGCCCCCCCGACGAAAGACGAATTTCACACACTGTACATTTAGTATAGGGCTCCCATGCCGCTCCTCCGTGTCACATCGCACATGTTTGGCGTAGCCGGGTTTCCTTTTCTTACGGTTTCTTTCTGAGGCTTTCTCACTCTGACGCGAGGTTGCAGACGACAGAGGGGGGACTAGGTTCAAACGTGTTCAAGGGCTGCCAGCGGAAAAAAAAAAAAAATGCGCCTGCTCGGACTGCTCCAAGTGGTTCGTAGCGTCGTTCTGTGCTGTTGGAGGTCACTGTGCTGTGACAGAAGTCTGGCTGCTTCGCAGGTGAGGGAGCTGGGACACGGTTGCAGTCGCTGAGGCGATCGTGCAAAAGGTGCAAACCCGAAGAGATATTAATGACTTACTTTGCATGGGATTGAAGTGACTGGTTATGTAAGGATTTGAAATGTGACGTTGCAGAACTTTGTGCGCGACCGTTTTATCAAAATATTTTTCAAAGGCCTTTTATTCAGCATGTTGAACTGAACGCTTAGCCGGCAGGCACGGTGCTGTATACACTACCCGCAGCGGCCAAGTGTTTTAAGTGCTCCCTAAATTGTATTTGCACAGCTCACGGTACAGGTTAACCCTTTTCATGACGTCTGTCTACTGCTCTGTAGGTTTGATCCTGAGGAGTACCCAACGCAAGACCTGAGGGAGAACTTCTGTAGGAATCCCAACAACGATCCCGGTGGTCCGTGGTGCTACACCACAGACCCCAACGTCCGAGCCGAGGAGTGTGGCGTACCGCAGTGTTCGGAGGGTGAGGCGAACGCCGGCGCTTTGTCATCCTTTTAAGTCGGGAGTTTTGTTTGCGCTGACTACTGCGGGGAGATAATTGTTGATGAATGTTGTTTCGTTCTTGACAGAAGTCTGTATGACGTGTAATGGGGAAAACTACCGGGGAAAACTTGACCATACAGAGAGTGGCAAGGAGTGCCAGAGGTGGGACTCAACCAGGCCCAACAAACACCACTTCCAGCCCAGAAAGTAAGCCGCCGAAGCTGATAATCACACACTAACCTTCCCGGCGGACATTGCTGCGCACACACGACGGATGCTCGACCAAACCAGTTGTAACTTCCCTCCCTTCATGTTGTTTTTCTTTTCTCTCTTCCTCCCCTCTCAGGTATCGGCACAAAGACTTAAGGGACAACTACTGTCGCAACCCCGATAATCGTCTCCGTCCCTGGTGCTACACCGTGGACCCCAAAACGCCGTGGGAGTATTGCAACATCTCTCTGTGTGGTAAGGACCTATTTAGGGCTCGTTTTGTGGACAAAGTCTTCAACAGATTAAGTTCAAATCAAATTATTGTGGTACTGGTTCTTAAGCCCCAGAACGACCGCAGGGAGTTCTTTTGGCACCGTTTTCCATCTGCATTAGGTTTTGCCGGTCAAGGGTCACCGCGACCTCACGTCGGTCCCGTTCCCGTCGGCGACATTTCTCGGTTTGGGCAAAGTCTTTGGTTCTTTTTTTTTTTTTTTTTTCGGCACAAACGTCCGCTTGCACTCAAGGAGGAGCTGAGCTGAGCAGACTGCGGTGGTCAAAGGTCAAGATCACCGCGACCTCCGTTATCCCGTTCTCGTGTTCGCAATATCTCCAAAACACCATCAGCTAATTTCTTCAATTAAGGCCGAAACATCCTGCTGGACTGAAGGATGAACTGATTCAAGTTTTGGACATCAAAGTTCAGAGGTCGCTGTGACCTCCAGAGTCCTCCAACATCCGCCAGACACGGATGTGGGCCGCAAACATGACTGCTTGGAGGCTGCCAGGTGGTTTTTCTGTTAGTTTTATAGTTTTCCTCGACGTCTAAAAGTCAACATTGCGTGGAGAATCTCTTTTCTTTCTACTTTTAAGACAGACCAGACTGTTAGTCCGACAGATTGGACTCTGATTTGGTACTGCCAGCTATCGTAGTTTGAAGGCGTCTTGTGGGGCGGGGAGGAGGGGGGTTGCGGTGAACAGAGTCAGAAAGTTCCTTTTCTCCCCTGCCAGAGTCTCATGAGGCTTTTGTTTACCCGGATGGGTGTTTCATGTGGTGCTTGGCTTCAAATCCTTTTACCTCAACAAGCAAGAGTAAATAGGTTGTTTGTACAGGGGAGGGCCAAACTTCAGAGTCAGAGGGGCTTCACTGAGACCACTCACAGATGACAAGGGGCAGTAAAACAGAGTGTTACAATGGAGTCTATTATTCAGAGATGCGACACATGGCCCTAAATGTGTTTGTGGTAGGGAAACCATGCCAGGGCCAAACCAGTGGCACAATAAGGGGCAGGGCGGAGCGGAGCAGCAATGCGGAAGCTGTAAAAACCGAGTTAGACAGAGATGTAGTTTGGATAACTTTTGCCTTCAGCTGTCATGCAAAAGCCCTTTGTCAGCCAGAAATCTTCTTCCTTCTTTGAAATCACAATGAAATATCTTCACCTGCACGAAACACACGGAGCGTCTCTCTTTGTCTCCGTCAGACACACACACACACACACACAAACACACACACACGTGTAGTTTACAGTGCATTTTATGATTTACAGCGAGGGCGGAGATCTGCATTTGTCCAGATGTGCGCATCCCTCAATGCCTGCCCTCAGAAAGATAAAAACCATTGACCTGTACGACGCAGTGCACACAGACACTGGCATGCATTACATCAAGTCAAAGAATCCCTCTTTTCCATCCGCCTTCTCGTTTCTGCCTCAAAACATTCCCCCTCCTCCTCCGTTTCTCCCATCTCGTTTGTCAAAGGCTAAAGAAACAGAGACAGTAATCCAGAGGGGAGAAGTCCCTCCCCATGCGCTGCTATTCCTGCGCTGCTGAAAAGCAGAATTCCATCTGAAGATGTTTGGAATAGTTTTCTGGGCGGATAAAGTCGCCCGAGCCGGAGCCGGTTGGATGTGATATCGTTGGTTGGGCGGCAATAAACGGGAGCAGAAGTTGTAACGTTTAATGTTTAAGCAAAGGTGTATTCATCTTATTCAAAAGGGTCCCAGTTTTACTTAAGCAACCACGGAACAAGTTATATCAATGCATATTATTGAGGATGTTCCCACGTGCACAAATGTGGTGCACCGGTGTAAGAAATGGGAGTTTCCTATCGTAATTCAGACAAGGAGGGTCGCTGCTGTTTTTGATCATCTTTCTCTCTGGAAATGACACGTTCTTCTTGGGATTAATGGCGCCCTCCCTCCCTCCCTCTTCACTCTAATTCACTTTAGCAAAACCTCTTTCTCATGCCAAATCCTCACGGTGACCGTTTCTGTGTCTTTTTCCCCTCCTCTGCTAGATTCCGACTCGTGCGAAGACACTGACGTCAACGTCACGACGTCCTGTGTCCAGGAAAAGGGCACAGACTACCGAGGCACGATGAACGTCACTCCAGAGGGCGTGACGTGCCAGCGGTGGGACTCCCAGTCGCCGCATAACCACTCCTTTCTTCCTCAGAACTTCAAATGCAAGTGAGTAAAGTTTGTGTCGTGGCCCCTCGGCCGCTTGACCTCTTTTATTGCGAATGTTGAATGTTGAAATGCAGAAAAAAGCGATGTGACCGTTGCTGTAAATGCATCAGCACTATCATTTAAATTGCAGCTTTCGTATGTGTGACAGAGACCTCAGAGAGAACTACTGCCGTAACCCTGACGGTGCAGATTACCCATGGTGCTTCACCACAGACCCTAATCAAAGGACAGCCAACTGCACACACATCCCCAGGTGTGACGCTGAGGCAACAGAAAAAAACGGTAAATGACTGGTGAAACATTTGAATTTTTGTTTTATTTGCTGAAGCCACTTTTTCAGATTTTGTTGAAGCACATTGTGAGGTTTAAAGAGTTTTCTTAAACAGGGGCCGTTGACGTTACATTCATTTAAACCACAGAGAGAATTTTAAAAATCTGAACTTAATATGTTATTTTTGTATCAATGTCAAAGTGCCACCACCCAAATCATTTGTGTAGTTTTTGGGGTATTGCTAACGCACTGATTGTATTTAAGTGAAACTGCAGGACTGAGTAATTCAATGCCCTCCTGGGAATATTTAATAAGATGGTCTGAAATAATAGTATCCGTTTCCCCCTCAGATTGTTATGAAGACAACGGAGAGACATATCGGGGCACTTTATCCATAACTCGATCCGGTATTCCCTGTGCAGACTGGTCACATCACATCAACAGGTAACACTCATTCATTCAACTTAGTAATCTTGTTGTTTGGCTGCTTCTTGCGACTCTCCGGGCAAGCTTAATCTGTGACGGGAAACCCTGGAGATGTTTCCAAGAGAGGCTGGCATTCTTTTCAGCTCACTGGATAAAGTGTTTGTTGATGACAAAAATCCCTCTCCTATAAATGAAGCAATGGAGTGAAAACAAACAGCAAGAGGAAATCCGGGGTTGCTCAGGGGTCAATACCAGGCCCAATTATTATTCATCTAACTGACGAGAGGAAACCCTTGGGTGCTCTCCAAGTGACCCATCCTGACGCAAAGGTTGCCCACTGCGGTGTTGTTGCTTCATGCTTAAGTCGGGGCTGTTGGAATTACTTAATTTACAGGAATTTTAAAAGTCAAAATGGCAAAGACAGATGGACACGTTCCAGAGCCGACCCCTGACCCCAGGAAGTGCTTTCTGAGGAAAGTAGATCAAAGCCAATCAGCTCCCTCGCATAGACTGTAGCCAGCGAGTCTACCCCGCTCAAGGTCAAGGGGCATCCAGGGAGAAACTGCTGAGAGCCACAGCTTGTTTAACATTCTCCCGGGAAGCGGAATTATCTTCACCTCCTGACAAATTGTCGCCCACCCCCTAAGGTTGTTGTTGTTCGCGTGCCCAAACTCTTTTTAGGGATGTTTCCTACGCTTAATTCTCTCACAATCACGCGGAACATTCTAAAAAAAAATCCCAATTAAATGCAAATTCCTACAAATCGGGGGGGCACAACCGAACCGTCCCACGGAGGACGTGGCTCCTGCTGGTCTGAGCGCTGCCGAATGCTTGGAGCGCATACTTTCATACTCCCATGTGCATCCTTCACAAAACTCTGCGTTTCCTTCTACGGGCTCCGCGCAGCAAATGCAGAGGATTCATTGCACTCTACGAAAGCCAGAGTCAAACTTTCCAGGCATAACATGGTCAGTTACAGTGTGTATGTACTGTGTGTGTGTGTGTGTGTGTGTGTGTGTGTGTGTGTGTGTGTGTGTGTGTGTGTGTCGTGTGTATTTAGAGTGTGTATGAATCTCAATGCAGCCCGGAGTTAGTTCTGATACACTGTGTGAGAAATAACAAATAGAATATGAGAATCTGTATTTGTTTGTTTTGCAGCGGGGATTCTCACTCTACGGAATCCCATGTAGGGCTGGAGAAGAATTACTGCAGGAACCCGGACCGGGACAAACATGGCCCCTGGTGTCACACCAATCCAAATAACCGTCTGGCCTGGGACTACTGTAAACTGAAACACTGTGAGGGACATAATTAACATTGTCGCATCCGTCTCTGTAGCTTATGTCAGACACTCGGTAAGAGTCGAGAGAACCGAGTGTTGGACAAGGAAAACTAACAGCAATCCTCTGTTGGTGAGATGAATGTGTCGCCAGAGCCAGGAGCTGATTAGCATAGCTTAGTTTAAGGAATCAAAACACAGGTTGAACTACAATGTATTCTGTTTACACTTATTATTTTGTGCAGATCACACAAACAAGACATTACATGTTCATGTGTGAGCTTTAGAGTGGCTGCGAGGTGGATTTCTGGTTATATTTGAACAGAGCCAGACCAGTTGCTTCCCACTGTTTCCAATCTTTGTGCTAAGCTAAGCTAAGCTATTGCGTCAAGCGAATTTGCGAAACTTGTAATGTCCTATTCATTTGAAACCGTTTCATCACTCTGCTCGGGATATACTTGTCTTTAATCACGTATGTCGCTGTTTTGAGCAAAGTCTTGTGTGCGGATGCAGGAATAAAGACCACTTGTTTGTAGCATGCCATGAAGCTCTTGAGCAATGCGGGAGGTAAGATGTGAGTTATGGTCAGCGGCGCTGTAAGTCTGACAACAAGAAGGCAGAAGGATTTACGGGCTAAAAACAAGTATCTTGTGAGCCCTTCAGACCGTATTTCCGAAAGAGTTAGTTGACATTTAATACATGACAGTGTTGCTATATGAGTGCATTTCAATGAAAGTAGTTTCTACACGAGGGGTTTAACGGTGCAGCCTTTCTGGGGGTTTTATACAGCTCGGCTGGTGGTTTACGCAATCTTTTAGCCGTGGTTTTATCCAATTGGCAGTGAAAACACAAACGCGCAAACATCAAACACACGCAGGTCTTTGCTGCTATCTTTTTATTGGAGAGAACACACTGCAGCCGGCCGGACACAACATTTTTCGACTGGTTTCAATATTGCCTAGTTGAAACGCCTCTTTCAAATGGCTGCAAAATACTTTCTATAATGTAAAACATATCTTCCATGAAGTTGTTGAGGTCTTGAGCAAATTTATTTTCCGCCTGTTGTAGCCGCCAACGAGGCGGAATTCTGGGGGATAAATCTTTTTAAAGCAAAGAAGGGTGTTGTCTTCAGTGGAGTTCCTTGCTTTGTGTAAGTGTATGGCTTGGTCTAAATTGTTTCCTGCTGCTGTGGGCTCTCTCCTTACCGTCGTTATTTTTATTTTTTTATATTTCTATCAGGTGAATCAGCTACAATGGCTCCGCGATCCAATAGTGAGTATCGCTTTGCCTCATCTGGCTCTTACCAGTCTAGTCCTCTTCCTCTTCCTCTTATCTCTGATCTCGTCCTTGTTCCTTTCTACTCTTTATATCAAATCCGTCTGTCATGTGCCTGACTAAACAAATCATATTTTATGGTTTCCTTTTGAAGTTTTTAATAAACGTTTTCCCATTGAAATGTAAATGATACATCCATCTCACTGGCAGCATAAAACTGTCTTCTCTTTTAGCTTTAACTGGGCCCAAGATATCGTGTTTTGTGCACATAAACACCAGAATTGTGGGAGGACACCAAGTGCGAGGTACAGATGGAAGCTGGGTGGTCAGCATCCAAAGAGAGTAAGTCACTTCACATCTACGCTATTTCCAAATGCATCAATCCATTCATCAATGTAATAGCACAAATCTTCTTAGGAAGGTCCATTTGTGCGGGGGCTCGTTGATCAGAGAAGATTGGATTTTGACAGACCAACAGTGCTTCACCTCCTGGTAATGCTCCACCTTTTTCATCCGTGCCTGACAAGTTTTAACTAAATGTGTCTCTTGTTTGCCTTTTCCATTTAGCCTCCCTCTGTAAGTTGTCTTTGCCTGAGACCCTCTTTATAATAGAGTTTAAAGTCTAGATGCAAGGATGACAATTATCCCTAGACAGGCCGGACCTGAGATATAGAGCAGAATGGTTTGGTCTTTAAATCTACTTAACTTCTACGGATGTCAGATCCTGACATGTACATTTAGTATATCTTAATCTAAAGTAAATGCTGCTTCCTTTGTAGCTGTGTACAGTTCCGTGTGTGCAGCATGTGGTGCACATCAGTAGCTCTCCGCTGATATAGATCCTGCGTGTGTCGTTAAAAAAAACATGTTCTCCTGTGAGGCTTTACTTTTTGTCTTTCCTATATTTGTCATGTCGTCGCCTTTTTCAAAAAAGGACAATTTAAGTAACATGTTACTCTTGAATTCCAATTATTGTGATTGTGTTTTCTGTATAGCAGTCATTCCCAACGTCTGGGCCTGGGTTAACGCTGGGCCGTAAAGAACTTGTGTAACATTAAATCCCATGATGCAGCTGGGATTGTTGAAAATAATTTATAACATTACTTTTTGCAAACTGCACCTCATGCAATGTTTCAATATAAACGTTTAGATATAAAAGTAATTTATTCTTCTTATTATGTATTGGTTGGGGGGAAAAGGCCTGAATCTCCTCACTTCATTGTGTGTTAAAGCTCCAAAAACACTAGATCCCACTTTTCCCCCCTCAATGCAATGGTGTACAACTGACATCGCGGTCCCTTGTGGTCGTCAGTGTTCCAGATCTCAAGGATTACAGCGTGCAGGTTGGTCTGCGCCACCTCAACGAGTCCTCGAGCCACCCGAGACTCCGCATCTCTCGCCTGATCTGCGGCCCGGAGGGATCCAACCTGGTTATGCTGAAACTAGTGGAGTAAGTCCTCAAAGCCTCGCAGTATTACTGAGTAGACACACACAACAACATCTTATTTGCCTGTTGTGACTTCTTACCCGTGTTACCCTAATTTACGATCGGTGCTGTGTTTATTCCAGCCCGGCCCCGGTGTCTGAAGGGGCCTCCACCATTCATCTTCCAGTAAAAGAGTGTCACATCCCCGAGGGCACCAACTGCACCATGTATGGATGGGGGGAAACCAAAAGTACTGCCTTCTCTTGTCCATATTTCACGCGGCGGTGCCTTTTCAGGCGCCATTCAAATACAACGCGTATCTGTTTACGTTTAACAAACAGTCGGTCTGTCTTCCTCTGCTACAGACACAGGATACGACGAGGCGCTGAACGCTTTGACCATGCCCATGGTCAAAAACGACATGTGCTCGCAAATCAAAGGGGACGCCGGGGAGAGCCGAATATGTGCTGGCGGCAAGAGAGGAGAAGGCGTGTGTGATGTAAGAAACGGCCGGAATGGTTATTAAAAAAAAAAAAAAAATTGTAGTTGAAAGTATTTGACATCGAAAGCAGTGACTTCTCTAGAATCATCACATCAACGCGGAATAAATGGCTTTGTATTGGCGTTAGACTGTCGTCTACGTCAGTGATTCTCAAATCGTGCTACGTGGGGCTCCCTCTAGTGGTACGCCAAAGAATCACTGAAAAAAAATGAATTACTAAAAAACATTTTTTTTAAAGTTTTTTTTTTACTAAACATTTAAGTACAGTACAGTTTTATTTCATCTTTCAGAACAGTGTTTTACATGTATTTTAGTACAATGTTTATTTAACTTGTATGTGCAATACATTTGAATTGCATCATTATTTAAGTACAGTTTTTTTTCTTCCTATATTTAAGCGCAGTCTTACTGTTGAAACTGTGTAAAATGTTACAATGGCTGACAACATTAAATATATTTCTTTAGGAATAAAACCTCTGCCTGGTTTTTGATGAATACTTAGGCGTACTACGCTACTACAAAGTGTTGGTCATTACGGTGGTACTTTCTGAGGTGGTACTTGGTGTAAAAAGGTTTGAGAACCACTGGTCTACGTCACTGAATTGAACACACACACATTGCTGTAGCGTGTCCTCTCTGAACTGTCCTCCTCTGCCCGTCCCCTTGCAGAAAGACAACGGCGGTCCGCTGGTTTGCCAGGAGCACGAGCGCAAAGTCATCGTCGGCGTGAGCATCCAAAGGACCAAGTGCGCCTCGTCGCAGCCGGCGCTTTTTGTCAACGTCGCCTTCTACTCGGAGTGGATATACAAAGTATTCAAGCTCTACCCCAGTTTGGAGCGGAACTGACGGCGCTCATGGTGGGTAAAAAGAAGGGGTCCGTTCACGGCCTGGGAGAAGAGGGATTGGCTTTGGACCAGAATTCCAAGACGTCTCCGGCATGGGACCACAGGGATGAAGAGGAACACCATATGGGAAAGTTGAAAGGATTCTGGGGCCGACTGGTGGGTGAAGACTGGAAAAAGGAAACGGAACCTTGTGCGTTCTTCCACTTCCAAGACGTCCCGGTCGTTAGCACCCGTATCATTTTTACGAGCACACGGACGACATACTAATCGTACATTAAAATGAACGTTTTTTTTTCTTTCCGGAAAGCGACCCAAACTAAGGCGATGACGATGCCACGCGTGACTTAATATTATCTACCTGGAATATACTTGAATGTGGACAGAAGACAGTTTTCTGGAGGTCACCACGTGACGTGCCCTCCTGTGACTGTGACTTCTTGTTCTGGACTGCAAACCACATCCTATCAACTCCAACACAAATAACTGTTGCGTTCCTTAATGTCCGCAAATATACTAATCTGGTCCTAAATTTAAAAACGAATCCTAAAGAACTACGGTGATGTGGAAAGGGAAGAAATATAAGCACGAAAATAATATTATAAGGTAGTAAAGACAATTAAAGTCCCTTCAGGTAAATTGAAATATGCAGAATACACTAATGCTGCTTGAAAGGCTTCCTGCAGCAGCCTTTGCAAACCACGCAGGGCTCATGGTGTGCAGTAGCTGGACTACGTCCCCCCCCTCCTCGTCCCCCCCGGTTAGCTGTGACTGTTCGATTCCCTGCGAGAGGGTCGACGAAGGGCCGAGCGAACTCGCTCCAAAGCCTTATGCGAGTATTTCGAGCACGAGAGAGCGAAGAGAATTGCCAAATGTAACGTGGCCCTTTGGTCTCCTGTTTGGAGGGAGAACTTTGGCCCCTGGTGGGCTGTGTGTGGTCAGTAGGATGTTTTTTTTATTTCTTTTGTCGTGGTACAAAGCCGCAGATTTAATGTTGTCTGCTGTGCTTTAAGATATTATAGGTCTTATAGATCTGGAGTATGTTTGGTTCACTGAGTAATGTCAGATTGGCTTCTTGATGCCTTTGATTATGTTTGATATTTAATGAGACTGGTAGCTTTTTATTACTATTTAGTTATATTTATTTTTTTAAAGCAGAGGTCATCTTTTTATAAGAAATCCAGATTTTGGTGTTATACTGAGATTTTTCTTTCCTCATAGTTATTATGCGGAAAGTGACTTGCTGGGTTACAGCGCGCTTAATTTGGCTAAATTTGTACAAATAGACAAAAAACACTAAACATAATGCAAGAATTTGCAACGCGCATCTCGTCATGTTCTACTTCCCCGTTAAAGGCACAAATAAATAGTCAATTGTAGGCATCAGATAAAGCAGAGTAAGATGCTCTTGTCTTGTTATTAGGATTCTACTTAACATGTTTGTGTGGCTCGTACGGAACGACATCGCGTCAGCTCTAAAATGATTGCTGTCACGTGGAAAGATGTTACATGGCAATAAAAACACACACACACACATTTGTATGAAGGGGCTTTCCCATCAGCCGATGACTGGGTTTCAGAGACCATTGACTGTACACAATTAAATTATAACTCTGGCCCAAATGCTCTTGCACAGGTGGAGACCAAGGGGGAAGCCTATCGAGTACCGATACGAACGAAGACTGTTTCATTAAAGATTAAAGGCAACGGACTGAGAGGAGTGAAACCAAATGTCTATCCTTTGGTCAACGTGCCAGATCTCATAACTGTATTTTAAATTGATTGTCAGGCATTGTAACTGTTATTTAATTTACCTTAATGTAAATAGCCCAGTGCATTCTGTAAATTACACTTTGTAATTTTTTGTAAATGACATACTTAAGTATTTTTTACTTCATGATCATTCTGTTTATATGTTTCTATACTGTAAACTTTAAACATAACAGCTGCTATTTGGTGTTAGTGAGTTGTTTTATATCTATGACCTTTTCTGGAATTTTCTAGCCTTTTTGTATTATTACAATTTTAATAAACAACACGACGTTCACTCGCACGCTGGAGCCTTTTCCTTCTCCGCTTTCTCCCATGTGTAATATGTTTAAACGAATATGCCAGAAGCGCACGCTTACTGTTTTGGCCGTTTACTCCCTTTATCACTCGGAGCAGCGAATTCGAGCGCGTGATAAATATTCTTAAGAGACGAAAAGCAAAGCAACAAGGGTCATAAATACAGCCGATGAAGGAGATTAATAACAACGTGTCCGAAGGAACATTTAGATTACAAATCTGGACACCCCACACTTCAGTGAGATAATGCACAAGTGAGTTTTTCAATGACTCAGAGACCTTTAGTTGCTCAATGTGAGACCTTGTTTATGCTCCAAAAGGAGCAATTGTTGTAACCCCAGTGGGTCAAGAGGAACTCGCGTGTATTACGTCGATTGAGGAAACTAAAATGCAGAGTTATTGAACTATCAACTGTGCTAAACTGTCAAAAGCAAAAGTGCTCCATGGCAGATAAAGTCAGCCCCTTTGTTTGCATTGTTGGCATGTAACAGATTTTGAGTACTGCTGCGCCGATGCTTTAGCAACGTCTCACTGTTTGGAGCTGGTTCCTCTGTAGTTTAGTCCAGTGGATGTCAGAGGTCACCCGATAAGTCGTTTATAAGCTGACCATATTATTTTTTTCGAAATTTTCAATCAATATCCAAGTAATAGTCCCTAGTTGCTTTAAGGTGAAGTAGTCAATTTAAAAGTGCTTTATTGGCCGGTACTTGAGGAGGCCCCACTATCAGCAGCATTGAAATGGCCTTAACGTAAAGGTTTGAATTATAAAAGTAATATTCCCAGTTCAATAACTGAGCTAAATTTATTCAAAAGGCTTGTGGATTATTTACGCTCACGGTGGAAATCCTTATACAAATGCACACTGTCATGCATGTGGAGATGTAATTCCCCTATGTGGCTAACGGGTCAGCGTTTAGCCGGTAGGCCGCTTCCACGCTGCTGACCGAGCGGTTTGCCTTCTGATCCTAACCGTGTCCCCGAGTGACCAATTACCGGAAAACTCCGAGGTCTCACCCTCTCTTTGCTGCAGTAAAGGGATATAAAGGAACTCAATGCCTTCGCACTGCTGGGGTCATAAAAGCTGATACGGAGCGGAGCAGATACCGGGTCATGTTTGGACTTTTTGAAGCTGTGCTTTTATAGACTTTCCCGCTGGCCTTCCCTGGAAAGACATCTTGGAAGAGAGCCTTTACGTCCTATTGGAGTTATGATTTATGTCACGGTAGTGTAGGGCATCCAGTTAAAGTTCTGCTCAAATACCCATGCATCATTTCTGTTTCGGTATACCCTATCTGCCATAAACGTACCCCATTAAAACCCACACCCTTTCCAGAACGGCCTGTGTGCGTTGACATAAACGCTCCTTTTAGCAGCCCACCTCATTTCACGGAAACTCCCATAAATAAAACCCATCATCACTTCTAAAACAAACATGACCATGTTTTCTATCCATCTTTATTCAGCACTAAATGTCTTAACGGTTTGGTCAAATAAAATCCATCTGGATTGTCTGACGTAAGCACTGTTTGGTTTTTTTTAGAATAACTTTAAGTCACACGAGATATGGATTCTTACGTTAGACCTCATCATTTGATCTATCAGCGCATAGGGGGGGGGGGGTATCAGCGACCGCAGTGGAACTCCAGTCCTCTGTCGCCCCCTGCAGCCGTAGCCGTTTTGAACACGTTTAGTCCGGGCGGCACAGGTGATGAGGCGGTGACGTCCCGTCCCACGGCGGCCGCGCAAACACAAACCTCGCGTCGTTGTCCAGCTGCCCCCAGGGGAACGAACCCCCCCGGTGGTTCCAGCCCTGAGCCCGACGGCGCTCGGCGGCCCCCCCGGGGAGGGACGCCCCTGCGTCCGTGTGATGGTGAAGAAGTGGGAATCTTTCTCCGTGGTGATCCGTGATGCTGCGATGAGGCGGATGAAGGAGGAAGGACGGTTGGACTGAGACGCATGTCTTCTCGGCGGAATGGCTCGCACCTGCGTGTCACACGGAAGGAATTCAAACTTCTTGTTTTCTTTTCTTATCTTTCTTTTTTTTTTTTTTTTTACTTAAAATCAAGTGTTTTCTTACTCTGTGTGTCACTCCTGTGTTTGGCTTCCCTTCTCAATTTAGCCCGTCTGTTTGAAAACCAGACCTGAGAGAGAAAAGAAAGTATGAGATTTTGGGGGATTGTGTCTCAACACAATGATGATTCAAAAGGGACGACTCTACCTTGATGGTGTCCTCGGGGAGTCCGATCTCTGCGGACAGCTTCTCTCTTGTGTACATGTCTGCATACTGGCTCCGAGAGAATTCTGAACCGGGAGACAGAAACATGTAACTGGGCTTTTGAGAGAGGGGGATGAAGATGCGTGAGACCTTTGAGGGTGTTCAAGTCACCTTGCTCGAGCGCCGTGCTCTGCTCCTGGGTGAAGGTGGTGCGGTTTCGGTGCCGGGGGTCTTTGGGCCTCTGGTCGTTGCCACGCGCGGTCTCAGACATCTTTCTCTCTCTCACTTCTTCTTGAATCAGAGAATCAAAATCTGCAGGAAATAGACACGTTGCATAAAGCATCGATGCTGCTTCTATGTGTCTCCATTTGAATGTCCAGCATTTTTGGTATACATTTCTAAAAAATAGTCAAACTTGTCAGATTAAATACATTTTGCATTTGGCCCTTGGATAAAGGTGACAGTCATCCACCCACTGACCTCCGCAGAGGACTTACACTGCTCAGGTCTCACGTGCGCATTGATCCCCATGCACATGGCCCCGTGGTCCAAGTGAATCCTTCTGAGAATCCGATTTATGGAGGACACCTTGCAGAACACAGCGTGCAAAAAAAAAAAAAACATCATCATCACCATTACTGTAGATCGTTTTATGAAGAAAAAAACCCGTGTCATTTCGAGCTCCCTTACGCTTGGAACTTTGGAGGCTTTACACATCCGTGCTGCTGCCAGACGCTTACGAATTTCCCAAGCAAAGATCGTTGGATTCTCCCTTTTGCACTGGATGATGGTGGAGATGACCCGAGGGGTGAGAAGCCGAGGTCTGCTGCCTCCGATGGTTTTGGGCACCAGGAGGCCGGTCCGGCGGTAGCGACTCAGGATCTTACTGACGCACCCGCTGGACACCTGGAATATACGCACAGGGTTAAAAAAAAACCCCGCTCAAATCAGAACATAGCAAGTGATGGAATAACCCCGGCCTGTGCACGTGATCTACACAATATCTGACCTACTGTAAATGGGGTCATTGCTGCGACTTTGTTGTTTTGCCTACCCGGAGTATCCTGGAGATCTGGTTCGGTCGGACTCCCTCCGTGGCCAGTTCAATCATTTTCCTCCTCTTGGGTTCTGGGAGAGGTCTGCCGTTGAGAAACATCCCCCCCAGCTGGTTGACGCTTCCGCCACCTTATTGTAACACACATCTGTTTAAATTGCGTAATCGTCTAAAATCACATTTAAGCTTAGTTGCACTGCGTGTAGGTGTCTGTATCTTCCCCATCATTTTAAAATTGCAATATTCACCTTCATTCGGTCGATCGTTTGTCCCGTACATCTCCGCCTGCTCCCGGACTCAATGGTGAAACGAAAACCACGAAAACCAAAACGCGTAACGCTCCCCACGCGTGACGACTCCACGTCGCCTCTCCAGGTGACTCCTCGTATCGCTGTTGAATGACAATGAGGTGGAATGACGCCCTGCAGCGTACATTTATAGGCCTGCTGACCTCGACGTGTCGTGGAGCCTTTTGCCTGCAGTGTCAATACCGCCTGGTAATGAATGTGCGCATCACGGGCTAAAATGGGCTGTAGGTTATATGGCTTTAAAGGGGAAACATGGCAACTTTCTTTTTTTTACTCCCAGTAGTTTGATTTAATGCAATATGCAGAAGAAGTTAGAACGATTAGGTAATGTTAATTTAGAAAGATTCCACCAAAGAGACCTCCGAGTTTTACTAATTGTTTTTCAAAATAAATGCGTCTTATTTGAGCGCGGTCTGGTATTCACGTTTGAAGTTTTGACAGCATTCTGCACATCACACATAAAAAGAAAAAAAAGATAAATACTTAAACTCCACTTACATGACAAACTTAGTCAAATAAGTCACAACAAAAGTGGCCAGAAAAGAGGATTACGAAAATAGTTTCATTCATTTATTCAGAAATAATGATCTGTACCACGAACAGACCTTTCCCCATCTTGATACGTATAAAGTGTGTTGTTTTTTAATTAAAAAATGTCTACGTAATGCTGTAACTTATCAATCAACACAGTAATAGATTATTTAAATACGGGAACTATGACGTATTTACCTTTGCGCAGAGGCTGCCTACGGCGTCGTTTAAAATTACTTTTTCAATGCAACACAATTTAGTCTTATACTCTTTCTTCTTTTAGGAGAATCATTCATTAATACACAAATTCATCCTTTCAAAGAAGCAAATTGATCACGTGACATGGGCATCCTTTCCCGGGTTAAAGATCCCAGTTCTTTTTTCATAAAACAAACAAAAATCTGTGCCAATGACGACTAGCATATGGTAAAGTGCTTTTGATAAATCATAAATCCATCACTCACTCTCTCTTTATTACATTTTCTTTCAAAACGTGAACAAATATACTCGTATGTGGGCGCAAGGAAAGGACCAATTGGGGCACCTCGTTTATCCAAAGGAGGGAGGCTGAAATAACCCTCACAGATGTTCTTTGGGCAGCCAGCAGATAAAAATGCGTTGTAAACGTTTCAAAGGGAAATATTTGACAAGCAAATATTAGCCTATGTGAAAACCCACACAAGGCTCGTCTTTGGGCCTGTTTAATGACTAATTGAATATCATTAGTTGGGTCCACACAGATCGAAGAGGCACCGAAATAAAGGCTCACATTTTAAAATGCCATATGGCCAAAATTATACATTAACCATGAGTTAGAGGACAATAATACTCAGCACAATCAGCCAGGTTAGATAGAGGACAGCCATTTTTTGGACACCATCACCTCCTTGCCAACCGAGACAAAGAACCACTAAGGAGTGCTTTTTTATTTATTACCAGGGAGTTGATGTGGTCATTAAATTTATAGCACTTTATTGCACGTACAGTCTGTACCGTACGAGGTTAAATAAAGTACTTAGGTGGTGTTGTTAAAACAGGGCAACATAATCGTGGCGCGTAAATTCTTATCTGGGCTCGCCAAAGGAGGAAACGGCATTTACGTGTCTCAGTCCTGCGACAAAAAGAGTATTCGTCTTACCAACACATCCAAGATGTTTGTTTAGTGCATAAAACATATATATCAATCATGTGCTGCACCCTGAAGCGTCGACAAACGTGGTTTATTCATCCGCGTAAAAAGGTTACCAAAAGCTCTCCAAAGCGCACTAAGGTGCCGTGTGCACAACGGGGCTGCCTCCCCGGTCGCTCGTTAGTTATGGACTTCACCCTGTTATGACATGAATGTGTCGTTCATGTTTAACTTATACTTAAATATGAATGAATTACATTTGCCCATGCTGCGAATGAGCGAGTTTGTTTTAGTCCATCTTTATTAATAGAGCAACCTTCTCACATGGCAGATGCGTCGTTTTTAGCACACTTCAAGATAAACATGGTCGATTCTAATGTTATTACATTTTGACTTGCTTCACTTTCAAAGCAGCATGATATTATGACCTTAAAGTCCTTTTTTTTATTTCTCATGATTTAAAGGCTCTGAGTTGGATAAACAACAAAGCAGCGACATAAAAACAGACCGGCGACATTGCCGAGATGTTCTTTCCTCCCCTTCTGCCAGTATGCTATTTATGCGATAGCATCTTCTGAATAATAATATCAATATCCTGCATACTGTTTCTAAATATTAGTGAAGAGCTCCTATAAATTCACCAAACAGTGGATGTCTATGTAGAGATTCCAAGTCAATCTCTCCCTGTTGTTCAACAACGCACAGAAGCTTTTAATCATACACGTGTTTATGTAACGCCAACATAGTGGGTATTGTAAATCAAATGAATTAGTAACATTAAATAAAAATAAAATTACTTATAGGAAGGAGTGAGGTCTACTTGGGTTATTTATTCAAATTAAAAATTATTGTATATTTACAATTCGATTGAAAACATGAGATGAAGCATATTTCCAAATTTGAACCCATCAAACCACAAACCTCTGGAGAATCAGAATCACATAACGCCATCTGTCTGTCCTTCTCTCGCTTCCACACAAGTCACAAGTGACTCTTTTAGGGAAATGATCAGGCAAAGCATTACTAGTATTACAAAAACGTTTCAGCCTGTGAATATTTAGAATAGGTCCCATGAGAGTTAAGGTTATTTTCCAGCAAGGCTCTGCTTTCCTCTCACATCTAAGAGCTGCCTTCCGAAACAGGGCAAAATAGAACATGCAAATAAAATATACGTCTGATGCAAGATGATCCCCTGCAAAATATGATGACATCCTCTATCATTATTATTGTTATTACTCATTAATGTTACATCATTATCACTATTCCTGCTGTGGAAGTCCAAATGTTAATGAGAATGCATATGTTAATGAACTATTCTGTGTTGCTTTTGTATTGTTTCATTATATTTGGGCTGTAAACCTCGTTAGTCCCAAATGACAATTAAAATGACCTCACTATCAAATAAGTATACATGCACTTTGAGGTTAAGGTATTTATTAAGAAAACCAAATACAATGCATACAATTTAATATCCATTAAACAATAACATTCTATGCAAAATATATCTATGCACCAGCACAATATGTCCCGCATGTTATGTACACTCAAAACTCTTTCTGACTACAGTTACGCTGAAGAATTTGAGTCTGTACCCTACGTTTTTTTTCTTCTTCAAATTTGCATTACTGTAACGTTTGTTGGAAGTTCAGGACCGAAATTTCCGACGCTCCGCGAAGGCAGCGTTAGCTGGGTTAACGCTATGCTGACGTGTCGTACCTCTTGCTCCGGAAGACTTTACTTCAACTTGCCTGTGCGGTCGAGAGCCTGCCCCCGTTCGCTCCCATTCATTCTGCTCTCCCGGACCCGGAACGATTTCGACGTGTGTGTGCACGCATGGCAAAGTGTGTTTCCGGTATAACGTGTGTGTTGATCGTCGCTCAGCCTTTTTTCCTCTTGGCTTTCAGTAGAAGAGTCCCAGCTCCCTAACCTGGTCACCCCTTTTTAACGGCGTTTCATCTCAAACCAGTGGACATGGCATCTGTTTCGGCACCGAGTCAGGCTGCCCCTTCTCCGGCCGCTTCTCTGCAAAGAGGAATTGTGAAAATGGTAGGAATCCCATCATAAGAGTATGTGATTCCCCTGCAAGTCTGTGGGAATACAGCTAGTTAAGTTAGCCAAGGGGCTCATGAACGCTGACGTTTCACTAAACGTCACCGTCTGTCGTCATACAACACGAATCGAACTGATTCTACCATATAGGTGCAGCTATCTGTTGAATAACACTGTTGGCAACGTGTCACTTAACAACTGTCACTGGCATTCAAGCCCACCTAGCTGCGGCAGCCTGCCAGCTAGCATTAGCCGCTTTGCTACAACAATTGCTAGCCTGCTAATACGCTGAATCCCGTTGACGTTAGCACATGTTTGCTATCATGCTAGTTAGCTGTAGTGAAATGTAGCCAACGATTTGAGCGGAGTTGTTCAGCGTACTGAAAAACGTTTCGCTGACAAAAGGAAACCAAGTTGTTTTAAGTTGCCTTCAGCGGAATGAATACCCAAGTGTACCGCAATATGTAACGTAGTAACTTCGCCGTAATGCTAACAGATGTTCAGTTTCCCAGCTATTGGGCTAGCTAACTGTTAGCTATAAGCGTTATATTATCCAGAAACCTGTGTCTTTATGAATAAGGTTCGTGGTCTGTACTGCTACTGAGCGTGGAGGAGACCGTGTTCACGCAAGTCGAAATATTTCAAGTGATTGGCCACTTTTAAATGAGTACTTCGCCAAGTAGCGTACGAGCTAACCCCCGAAAGCCTCAGCTAGCTAATATCGTTTTTATTATTGTCCCTCGCAACATTTCCTGTAAATGCAGTTGCGTTTTTGAAGCACCGGTTTGTTGGGAAAAGTACTGCCATGTACACTGGTTAATTAGTTGCTTCATTCCCCGAGTCACAGATCCTCTCGTTTTTCCCCCCTCCGCCCCCCCAAATGTGCTCCATAGAAACCAACCACTGGAAACTGACACGTAGCTACAACTTCTCAAGCCCCCCGCGAGCTCCCACTCAGCTGGGCTGTGCGAGAGCTCCGCTAGGCCCGGCCCTTGATTCAGTTTATCAGTAAAACAAAACAGCGAGATAACCTTTCAAGGTTAACAGAGTTTCTATCCTTTTAATTGCATAATCTAGTTGTGCAGTTGGGCCCGAGGTCAGCGCCTAGCCGACCCACACTTCACTCCTGTGTGCCACATACAACTTACTGTCATGTTAGTGTTGGTAGGGGAAGTGTATGCAGGGTTGCCAGTGTGCCAGTGTGGCCGCCACAGTAAACGGGTGAGCCCTCCCTCGGGAAGTGATGATGTGCGTCGGTTACACTCTAGTGGGTTATTACCGAAGGCGGGGAGAGATTTGTGAACCATCTGTCAGCGCACCATTGTCTTTAAGTTGTTGGATTCGTATAATTTGGCTAAATGAACTGATTTTATTTTTAAAATTATAATCGGTTTAGGTTCATTGGTTGCCCTAATCTAACAAATTCAACTGTGCGCCATGAGAATGTCAATCAAGGAGCTGAGGAAAGTTCTGTAGTGCACCCCGAAGTGGAACGAGGCAGGTCGTGAGGATTTGATGGAAGACTTTATCTGACCCACATCTTAGATCAACAGCCAGTGATGCTCCCAGCAGACACGCTGGAGAGTCCGCAGATAAAAGCTGTTTGCTCAGATTCGTGTAAATGCCATGGTTGTCAAACCCAAGAGTAGGTTATCTTTTCAGATGGCGTGATCTCGCGTTGCATTTGAGGGACCGACTGTCTCCCCGGCAACAAGACGTCCTAAATAGCTTTTCCAGGCTACTCTGACATCAAGATTCACTTTCACTTTTGATGAAAATGCCTTTTCTGAATTGGAAACGGATTTACATCCACTCAGCACGCCCGCTGATAATGACCCGCTCTTTGATTTGTTATTACTTCTTTGGTGTCGTTGTCTGATATTTGCTTGTGGCGCGTGACGAATCGAGAGCACGGTGTGTGTGGAAGACGGCGTCTGCGTTTTGCGGGATAAACAATCGTTCTGTCTCCCCAGGTCTTGTCGGGCTGCGCCATCATTGTCCGGGGCCAGCCGCGAGGCGGCCCGCCCCCGGAGCGTCAGATCAATCTCAGTAACATCCGAGCTGGGGCCATGGCCCGCCGAGCCGCCCAGGCCCAGCCCGACACCAAGGACACCCCCGATGAGGTGAGCGTTGTGTTTGTTTGTGTTTATCTCTGGCGTTTGGCAAAGGTGGGAACAAGGTCCTGCTAAGTCGCCCTACTCCACTCACATGATGTCCCAGTTTGGAGCGGGTCTGTGTCTTCGACGTGGGAGGGAAAATGTAATCATGCCTGATTTTTAAATGATGCCAACGTGTAAAAAGGCTCAATCAAGCTTGAGGCTTTAAGATGCCAGCGGTAGTATTTTCTTTTTGCGCCTTCTTGAAAAGTCATCACAGGCAGATGTTCGGCGCAAAAGAAGAAAAAAATCCTAAATGTCCAACATTGAAATTTTATTTAATATTAAATACTTTTCAAGCCTTTCTTTTATCAACGTAATACTGCAGTACAGATTTCATACAAATGATTGTGTTTGTTGCAGCGGTCAGTCACTCCCAGTTCTCACTGAAAATACGCCTTAACTAGCAGCTTCTGGTCAACTTGAGAGCTAACGTTCCTGTGTCTGTTGCAGCCGTGGGCCTTCCAAGCCAGAGAGTTCCTGCGGAAGAAGCTAATCGGCAAAGAAGTGTGCTTCACCGTGGAAATCAAGACGGCTTTGGGCAGGGAGTACGGCATGGTCTACCTAGGGAGAGGTGAGCTTCTAAAACTTCCAACACACACGATTACCAGCCGTTCCAACTGAACGCCCCCCCGGCCATGACTGACGACGTGCGAATTAAACCGCGTAGCTCCTTGGAAACACCGGGCTTATAAGTTCTTGCGTTATTTTCTCATTTCAGACACAACGGGCGAGAACCTTGCTGACACGTTGGTGACTGAGGGCCTGGCCACAGTCCGCAGAGAAGGAATCAGGGGGAACAAGTAAGGTCTTTGCCTCCACGCCGGCTATAGCGACCGGCTTTTCTTTTGTTGATATGACTGGTTTCTATGCCGGCACGACAATAGCACAGAGCGCTTTGGGTAAGCGCAGAAAGTGCTAAGTACCGTTTTGAAACTGCCACTTGTGCCTCTGAAGGTCCTGTTGGCATTTCTGTCCGTCACTCTGCTATTTGGTGAGATGTGTATAGGCTACATTTGTTTACAACCGGTTTACAACTGTTTTTTTTTTTTTTTTAATCCACTTTAACAACACAACTTGTGACCCGTAATATATGTCTGATTTTCTCTTTGGGATTTCTAAAATGATTACATACGAGCACCTTTGGCACGTCTTGTGTTCGCTGCGATCGTGTCGGCCTGGCTGACGAGGATGTCACCATACTAGAGGCTGATGAAAAAGTGATGACCTCAAAGACACACACACACACACAAAAAACCAGCGAGAAGAAAATATTGTTGGCACACAATGTTCTTTTCTGGCCAGCGTAACACTTATAAGTCCGTGGGGAGTTCCACACAGCTCCTCCACCAGCGGGCCGTAGAGAATTGGGACGGATCCGTGGTGTCCCAGACGGTGGCAGTGTTGCCCCGCAGCAGCAGCAGCAGCAGCAGTAGCGACGATGACGACAACGTCCCTCTGGAACCCGTTTCTGCCACATTGCCCTCACATAGTAACCCCCCCTCCCCCCCACCCTCCCTCCTACAGATAAAGTTGCACAACCAGTGCTGTCTGACAAAGTACTTTACATCCCCCCCAGTGGCAGTATTTGCACATTACACGCATTAAAAGCAATTTGACTCATGCTGCTACATTTGTATCTTCCAACATTAAGAGAGCTGATGTGACTATTTGGCTGCTAACGACCCGTAGCGAGCATTTGGTGGGCAATGGCCCCAAACAAGCGCTAATGTATATGATGCTTTAAGTGTAGGCAGACATCATTTGGCCGAAGGGGAGGCCCATTACTCAGTGAGGACTTGAGGCCTTTGTTGTTCCCCTCAGTGCCCCGGCCTCCAATATCATTACCCCCCCTCACCCCATTGTGACCGACCACATAGATCTCACTAACAAGGATGGGATTGTAATTATGGGGCGGTATGATGGCTTCGGACGCTGCAGAAGGACGTTTTCGGACTTTGGCCGATTCAGATTGGAGCCCCGGTTGAATCCTGAAGTCGAGCACACGAGGGAACAAGAGATCCCACGCGATCCCACAGCCAACTGTGAGACAACAGCAAGCTGAAGTTCAACATTTTTTGTTGGAAGTATGTTTGGTTGGAGATGGAAGACGCAGCCTCCGAGGTGTTCAAATAGAAGGGACTTTACAGGCGTTTCTTTTTCTGGGCCGTTCCTCTTGCAGCAGCCTTCCTCGGTATTACTGCACCTTCTTGCCCATCGATATCCGCGTCTTGGTTTCAAGCAACGCGTCGGTGCGAAGGCGTCACTGACCTGAGGAAAGAAATCGGCACGTTTTGGAAGACGTGGACAAGTCCTCTATCTCCTGCCTCCACACATGGAGTTATTTCTATTTATCTCTCACTGCCTTCACTTCTGGTGGCTTTTACAATGTCAGCGTTCCTTGAATTCATTGTGGGGTTTCTCCTCTCGCTCTTTCTCCTCGGCTCTCCGTTCCTGTTCAGTTGCGTTAATTCTAAGTAGCTTAAACCCAATCGACTCCTCGCAGAAAAAAAGTTTGAAGCCGTTTTTTCCCAAATCAGCCCAGGGGGCGAGGGGACCTCAGCGGTGGAGTCCAAAAAGCAAAGTAGGACCACGAGAAAAGGGACACGTGTGTGTGTTGTACAGATTACAGAGGCCTCTGAGGCTGGTTTGTGATTTCGCGCCGTATGACATTCGTTGTATTGAATTCTGCACGTGGCGTTTCAATTGAGCCGCTTTGTCGCCTCTCCAAAAGCTCACATTGTCTTTAGGCAGCAATATGTAAGTCTGTGCACTGTTCATAAAATAACAAATAAAAACCCAGCGTCAGCGTCGCTGCTCACGAATCAATCGGCCGCCCTTTGATTCCAAACGGAAGCATGTTGGCTATTTGAAGTAATGAATATAATTAAAGTTGTACAATGGCCCTTAAAAAAAAAAAAGTAAGGAGCCGGCATGGAATTAATTGTGGCGTTTGTAGCCAGCTGCGTGGAGGCTTCTGAAGCAGCCGTCAAACACTGTTATTGTCTCTTCACAGAATCCTCAGATACATTTTTTTTTCTTCTTCTTTTTCCTTGAACAGTAGTGCGGTACGTCAGGACGCGCAGTCCTCCACTTCGAACGTGTACACGACCAACGTTTATTTGCATCACACAACTACAAAAACGGCAGACCTTCTGCATCTGCCACATTGTGACGAAACGGCAGCAACGTTATTTTTTTATCTTCCGAAGCCGCTCATCTTTCCGATATCCGCTTTGCGCAGCCGCAGGTTTCATCAGCATTTTCGTGCTACTTAACTGATTCGGTGCAGTAAATTAAAGTGCTGTGGAGATTTAAATTGGTTTAGACCAAAAACAAATCCACCCCTGTTCACCCTTTCACACCTCTGCTGCATACAAGTTCTTCTAAATGATGTTGATTTTTACATTCTTTCACAAATTAAAGTCATCCCACTTTTACTCACTACCCCATTGGATCACTTTAACAGCTGTACAGTCTGATGTGTTTTTCACATGCTCCTTTTTTATTGTGCCTTAAACTTTCCATTTTTGTGTGTCTCTCTCTGTGTGTGTGTGTGTGTTTGTGTGTGTGTGTGTGAGAGCAGTCCAGACCAGGCCAGACTGTGTGATTTGGAGGACCAGTCTAAAGCCTCCAAGAAGGGCATGTGGAGTGAAGGCGGCGGCGCGCACACCATCCGCGACCTCAAGTACACCATAGAGAATCCCCGCAACTTCGTCGACTCCTTGCACCAGAAACCCATCAACGGTAATGGTTTGCTTTTTTTCCGGTGCGCAGCTTGCAAACAAAACTGCTAATTTCTGCGCGAGAGGCGCGTTAGTGAGCGTGGTCAGAAAACCCACCGTGTCCAGGGCGTTTAACAACACGGGCTTTATCACCCCCTCGCCGGCACGTTCCTCCAGTCTCTCATGCCCGCACCCCTCCCGGAGTCATAATGTACCCCTCGATTCATTTCCAGGTGACTGCCGTTTAACAGCGGCTCAGCTCATTTCACCGCGCTTTAATTGAATGGGGAAATTGCCTCGTGCTACTCACAAGAGGCCATCGGTGTTGTCTTTATATTGGGCTGAAGCTTCAAATTGCTGTGGTTGAAAATACGTTTTGTCTCATGTGCTGAGGCGGACACACAATCAGCATACAAGTTATACGCTGAAAGCGTGTACGTGGAGATTTGAGGGAACCCATCGGCGAAACCCCATTTCTGTGTGAAATGCCTTTCCATCACATCCTGTCCCGTTTGTTACACTGCAGCAGCCGAGCGATGTGATCTGGGAAAGAAAAATACAATGTGACGCTTTCCATGTGAGCTGAAGCTGTGATATCTTGCACGTAGCATGGCAAAGCCTTTTACCAGCGACGCTCCCGAGCGTTTATCTCACCAGTGCTAGAAATATGCAGATCGCACTCCTCCCGCAGAGCGGTCTGCTTGAGTTTACGCAGCTCAAATAGATTTCAACAGGGACGAGTGGTGTTAAAAAAAAAAAAAATCCATAGGGCCGAGCGTGCTGACTGCAGCCACGCGTCTTTCATCCGCGCCGACCGCGGCCGCCTCCTGCTGCGAGGACGGAAGCTGCAGAGCTGTGTTTATGGGCCGGCCTACATGAAAGTACCACTTATTGGGTTTCTCCCTGGATGGAATCACTGATTCAGCCCCTCTCTACATTTTTAAGTGTGACCTCTAGAAAAATGATAATTCATGCTTTCGTTCTCTATTTCTTTTTTCTTTGGTAGTAATATAGCATAGCTAAAAATAATTCTGTTATTTAACCAGTGACTATTGTTGCAGTTATTCTCATTTTTCATTTCTCAATTTCGGCTTGTAATACTCACGGGCTTTGCGTTCTCCTCCCTCCCTGCAGCCATCATCGAGCATGTGCGAGACGGCAGCGTTGTTCGTGCCCTGCTGCTCCCCGACTACTACCTGGTCACTGTCATGCTCTCTGGAGTCAAGGTAATTGCCGCCTGCTCGCTCGCCGCCTTTACCGATGTGCTGGCGCGTAACCAAGGAGCCGATTGGCTCTACCAGTATCTCATCCGGAGCGCTAAATTTCCCCATCCAACTCTTTCATCAGGCCCAGATTTGCCAATCAGCCGTTAAAAAAAAAAGAAATTGTTTTGTTTTCTCCACATAAAGATGTAACATCCGTATCAAAGTGTTCTTTGTCTTATCCTTCTAAAGCTTGTCTGCTCGTGGCTCCTGTCGCGCTGTTATCTTTCTGCCGTTTTGCCACGCTCAAAGGAAAACACGGGTCGCGTGTGCATCAAGGCGACATCGGTTAAGAGTGAATAACAGGATAAGAAAAACAAACAGAAAAACCGATGTTATCAAAAGACTGTGCACGCAAACGGAGCCTCCTGGAGGCGCTGGTTGACTGCTGGGTTGACTGCTGGTTGACTGCCGCTCATCCAACGCTATATAATGTCATCGGACCCATTTGAACACGTTTGCCCCTGTTCCCCCTTCCCCTTCCCACCTCCTTCCTCGCCAGTGCCCCACGTTCAAGCGGGAAGCCGACGGCACGGAGTCCCCGGAGCAGTTTGCCGCCGAGGCCAAGTTCTTCACCGAGTCCCGCCTGCTGCAGAGGGACGTCCAGATCATCCTGGAGAGCTGCCCCAACCAGATCATCCTGGGCACCATCCTTCACCCGGTGAGGAGGGAAACGCAGCGACCAATCCCGTCCGTTCGTCTGTCTCGTTGACCGTCTGTGTCTCATCAACTGTCCGCCCCGGTTTGTCGCCGTCCCCAGAACGGCAACATAACGGAGCTCCTGCTGAAGGAAGGCTTCGCCCGCTGCGTGGACTGGTCCATGGCCGTCTACACCCAGGGAGCGGAGAAGCTCCGAGCCGCCGAACGGTACGCAAGCAGACCAGACAGGAAGGGCTTGGCCCCGTGAAGCTGCGCTGTGGGGGCAGTGGGGGGGGAGGGGGTAGAGGGGGTCGTTTGTTTAATATTCTTGTCCGGGCACGGAGCACTTTATTCAACAGAGCCACACTTGTGAATTATTAAATTCTGCGAAGAGAAGAGTGGACATGTAGAATGTAATTGGTTTTTGAAAACCACTGAGTGGATACAGAAAGAGTCTTGAGGTAATACAATAATTATTTCTATTGAATGTTCTGCATATGAATGCTTGTCATGAACGAGGCCGCTCTTTCTGCCCACAATCCATCATGGCTGCAGTAACTGTGGCTTAAGCATCTTTGGGGTCTGTTGCACCGCAATGGGCTTTTTCTTCCTGCCAAACGGCTCATTGTTATTCACTCGACTAAGCCCTGCATGTCCCTGCGTGTCTCTGGCTGATGTCGGGGACGACCACTCATGAACGTCACGTGACCTTGCTCCTGTCCAGATCTGCCAAAGAGCGAAAGATCCGCATCTGGAAGGACTACGTGGCACCCACAGCCAACTTGGACCTGAAGGACAGGCAATTCGTAGCCAAGGTGAGGCCCCGAAGGCGCCTTTATCTCATCGTCGTTGGTGTGTGTGTGTGTTGTCTCTCTAATTGGCCCTTTTTCTCTGGCTCCTAACATAATGATTTTCAATTTGGATCGTCCTGCTTTTCCATTGAAAAGCCCCCTCCCCCCCCCCCCCCCCCCCCTTTGCCCGCCTTTATCTGTTGGACTCCAGAGAGAAAGCGGCAGCAAGGTACACGGCTGTCAGTGTGACGCACAGACATTACCCAGCAGGAGCGGGGCTTTGCCTCCGAGCTGAGGGGCGGGGGCCGCCCCGCTTGCCCTCGCCGCCGCTCAGAGCCCAGTTTTCCCGCAGCACCGCTTTGCTGCTTCCAGCAAAACAAAAAAGAAATACCTCCCGACACCTCTTGCTCACACGCCACTGCATAAAAAGATAATAAAACAAAACAAAGAATCTGTCACTGTGGGAAGGATGCTTAACGGCTTCCTCTTAAACGCTCCCCAGTCAAATCAGGGCCAAATGGCCCGGCGTCCGCTACAGCAGAGACCCCCCCCCCCCCCCCCCCAACCCCACCTCCCAGAGGCCCCCGAAAGCCGGGAGCGAGAGATATTGGTCGAGGAGGTTATTGGCCGGGGGCCTCGAGAGAACGAGTGTCCTGCACACACAAGTGCACACTCCTAGTTTTTTCCTCTTTACCGGGGTGTCCGAGCTTTAACGCAGCAAAGCTACTGTGAGTCTGAAAACATCAGCGTTAAATCCGTGCATGTAAAATGATGACACGTGCACGCCAGCCTTCCCTTTTTTAGTCCCTTTTTGAAAAAACAGACTTCCATACAAACCGTTTGGCTTTTGTCCGTGTTTTGCTCCCTGCTGAACCTGAACTTTTAAGACCCTGAAAAATTCATGGCTGGCCTGAGGGTTGCATAAAAGACATTGCTTTGGAAATCTGCTTACAGAATGAGTTTGATAAACTGCACACGCCAAAAAAAAGGCGAAAAAAGAAACGGAAAAAAAAAAGTAGTCCATGCGTATGTATATATTTTATCCTGAGTAAGAAGGATGAGGCTCGGGAAAGGCTGAAACGTTTATATCATCAGTAGGAGCCGCTCTTAGATCCCTCCGAACGCCCTCAATAAAAGAGGCCCGGAGGGGCTGGGGGGGGGGGGGGGCAGTGAGGGTCATTTGGCAGGGAGGTCTGTTTGAAAGAAGCTGAAAGCAAGGTGCCACACGGCATATTTCCCTCACCCCCTACGTGCCGTTTGTCGGCGCCTAATGCCAAGACGCACCCGAGTCTCCCAGGGACGCGTCCATCAATCCCATCATCACGCACGCCGCTCCCCCTCTTCTCGTCCACCCCACGCTCACTTCCTGTCATGTGAGTGACTGATGGAGTGGAGAGGCTGAGCGGGACCAATTCCCCAATTTTTGTTGACTTCCTCGCCTCTCTCTCTGCTGGGACTGGCTATGCCCCAGTAGACTTCCCCCCCCCCCCCCCCCCCCCCCCCCCCGGGTAACAATCAACCTGAGAGGTGATGGATAAAAAGTGATGGGGTATAAACGCCCCCCCCACCTCCCCTTCCCGCCAGAAAAGGGGCTGCCCTTATCTACCTTGTCACTTTTGCTTTAGGAGGAACACATCGATAACTATTTGTGATGCCTGATCGGTTCGGTTGTATGAAGAAATAAAAGCTTGTGAAGTTGTACAAAAATGCCGCAACATTTTAAGATTTGTATAATAATCTTATAAACACTTTTATATGATATTATAAAAGGTGCGCCGGTGCATCTCAGCCATTCCAGGAGAGCGAATAGTACACTTCAACAGTGGTTAAAAGCGATAGCGATGACACGCGTCACCGCGCCGTCTGCCCCACTTAAGATGAGTCGGACAGAATGGTTACAAGGTCGGACGGCTTCTTCAACAAATTAAAAGTCTCAGAAAGGCCGTGTTGGATTGTGCTCCAGTTAAAAATCGGCCAAGCGATTAGAAAAGTCTCTGGAGACTATTGGCACCTGTCCTCGGACAATGTCCTTCGCAGGACAGCGGTCCGCCCCGCACCCCCCCCCCCTCCCCGTCAGTCCGTCTTTCAGGTCGACACATCTCCATCGACACAGTTGTCACTCTGGAGACGGACGACGGGACGTGAGAAATTCAGACCTAATGGATCGGGCCGGCGGTGCCCAAGAATGCTCCCACGTCGCCGTGACTGATCTTGGCCACTGCAGATGTCATGTCCGCCACGGTCAGAAGGTGGCAGTAGAGCCCCACCTCTTGGGGACATTAGGGAAGGGGGTGGGGGGGAGCAGAGCGGACCCAGTGAGTCACGCGGCCTGCCTATTTGTCTCCTCGGCCGGCTCACTCGACCCTCGTGGCAGCTACTTTTGCAAAGACTTTTTTCAATTTTGTTTCTCCCTTCTAGCTCTCCTCCATCTTTTTCCTTCCGCCTCTGTTCTTGTGATATTTGCTGAGAGATTACTCCCCGTCCCTCTCACCGCACCCCCCCCACCCCCATCTCCCCCACCCGGTCTCTCTCTCTCTCTCTCGCTCAATCTTTCGGTTCCTATATCGTGTCCTCCCTCGTCCTGTGTCTCTCTCTCTGTCACTGTTATATGGGCAGGCCACGAAATGACCTTGTTACGGCGTGAATCCGTGTAAGCTGCCCCCCCCCCCCTCCATCACACACTCCCCCCTTCCCCCCCCTCCGGCTCCTACTCAGCTCGCCGGTTAGTATGCTGTGGCGTAGGGCCGGTCTAATTTATTTTCTCAGGTGACAAATGCGGTGGCAGTCTGACTCGCTTACGGTCAACTAATGAATCTCCCAAATAGCCTTAATACACCTGGATTTGTGACTCCCGGTACACACACGAGAGATTCAACTCCATCTCCAACTCTACAGGGATCTTTTTGCTTATCTTGTTTTTGCACACACAGCCTAGATTGTTCCTCTCCCTCTCTCTGGGACCTGCGCACGGCCTACATGTCAGCCACAGTGCGAGTGATGGCGGCGGCGTTTAATGCCCGTGTGGGTGGCCGCGGGTCGAGTTCCCGACTGTAATCTCGCACAGGTGTGCCCGCCTTCCCTGTCGAGTGAGGCGGCTGCCTCTCGGTGCGGAGGGAAGTAACATTTAAATGCCAAACATAAATTAGTCTGTGTCTTTAGTCGCACTCGTAAAGGTCTCCGGAATTGCTGCCAGTCGCTTGTCGGGCAAGAGGCGGCGGGATGCTCCTCCGGCCCGTCTTTATGCTTGTGCACTCAGTCCTCCTCCCGGTGCCAATCCTCCCCCCCCCCCCCCCTCCCAGACGGATAAACGTCCTCGCTCTGTCCTCCAAAAACCCGCCGCCACGCCCGAGCTCGCCTGCTTTTACTCGAGTCGCTTTTTTCTCACCTTCCGGTGACGCCGCTCGATCGGCGCTGTCACTCTGCCGCCGCCTTTGAATAGATCTCTTCCCCTCCATTTATCCTTCCCCTGCTCCTTCACTTCCCATCTCTCTTCGTGTCTATCTTTTTTTTTTTTCCTGCACTACTCTCATCCTGCAGGTGCAGATTTAGATTAATTCCTACTCTTTTTGTCCCCCCGGCAGTTCGTGTTTGTACATTAACGTCTCTTCTTCCTTCTCTCCGTCCCCCCAGGTGATGCAGGTGTTGAACGCTGACGCCGTGGTGGGGAAGCTTAACTCTGGAGAGCTCAAGACCATCCACCTGTCCAGCATCCGGCCCCCTAGGATTGAGGGAGAGGTGAGACCGGTGCCCCCCTTTCCCGTCTGCTGTCAATGTGCGCCTTCGCCCAGAAACGAAAGTTTGCGGATGTTTGTATGGGATTAGGGCCGCTACGTTGAGGGCGACGTCAACGCCATTTAAAAAATGAAAAAAGACATCTAATCTGAAGGAGGAAGTCAGTTCTGCTCCTGTTCTTGTCCTGTGGCGTGCACACCGCCGCGCATGCGTCGAGCGGATCCTCGTGCACCAGCGAGTGACTGAACGTTAGATTTTTTTTTTTATCTGCAGTCGAACAGCAGCAGGACACACACACACCTTCCTGAATATTGATCCATCTCCCTGCACTTCTCTTTCCTCACACGTTGTTCTCTCGCTCTCCTTTCCGCTTTATCTTTTTCTTTCTCTCTAAATGATCGTGGGAATGACTTAGACCACTCGGTGGCGCTCTCGCAGTCGGGCCACATGAAAACATGGTGAGACTCTTGCACACACGCAATGGGTACAGAGTGTGAGACGGATCGATTCTTTTTTTTTTTTTCTCTTCACCCTCAACCCCCCCCTCAAACTCACTTGAGAAAGTACACAGATGCAAACTTACACCCACACACCTCGTCGCATATTTATCCAAGTGCTCGTATGCGGTGCAACTAGACATTGAAATCGAGTTCAAATCGATTGAAATCGAATCAAACATTGAGTATCACATATTCGCGCCCCCCCATCCCCCGCTGTGATTATCAAAGCATTTAGCAGAGCCCTTTTCACCACTAGACAATTGAAACTTGCGCTGCTTCCAAGCATTCGTCATTTCTGCACTTTCATTAAACCCCCCCCCCCATTAAACGGAAAGTTTGTGTCACCACAGCAGTGATTCTCCCGTATTCAGCACAAACCCCTTTTTGCTCGCTCTCTGTTCCTCGAGTCGACACTCGCGGCCGCTCAAAGACATCGACATATATACATAGTCTCTTTGCCGTTGGCAGATGTGTGTGTTCCGTGCTTCATTACACAGTCGTATGTCGCAGGGAGCCCAGATGTGAGCGTTTCTGCGTATCGCATTGGTGTCTGATCGCTGTTTCTCGCACGTTGCGCGCGTTTAATTGCTCCTGCGTGGCTGCGTGTGTCATTTCTCCTGTAAATAAATAACGTGCAAATTGATCCAAGTCGGCCCAGGTTACCAGCCCGCTGGGCTAGTAGACGGAGACTGTTTCTATTATTTATCATCTTGTTGCATCTGTTGAAATGGAACTCTTTTTGTTCCCTTTTTTTGTGACCCCCATAAAAGCTGTTACTGCCAGTTTAGTTTGATAATGGTTTGTTAGCAAGTTATTTCTGTCCGGGCTAAAGAGAGTCCCGTGGTCGTCGCCATGGCAGCAAAGCCGGAGGATACGACGGCCCCTCCAACTCATGAGGCAGTATAGTACAGATGCACAGACCGGGCATCTATATATATATATACTGCACGAGAACAGGGACATCTCCTGAGAAAAACCAAAGTGTGTGTGTGTGTTTCATTCTCTCGAGGTCTGTGGGGATTCTCTGGTGCCAGTTGTCGTTATTATCTCTGTCTGTCTGGATTTGTGTTTGTGCACTGTGTTTGACCGTGCATTTTTGCAAGCAAGGCCGTTTCCGTTGCGTTGTGTGCGTGCGTGCGTGCGTGTGTGTGTGTGTGCGTGTACACTGTTCAAGGGGAACCAAGGCCAGACGCGACATACCACTGGACTGATGAACTATGACCGCTACTGCCATCCACATCTCGTCCTCCCCTCTCCTCTGGTTCCCGTTAGTGCCCTGCCCCCTTCTTCCCCCCCACCACGCACACTCTCACACCCCTCTCGTCACTACACTAATTGCGCTCTAGACTGACGTAGCGATCGACCAATGGTGTCTGCAGCAAGGCATCGGACCCATCTCCCTCCCGTTTGGCGCCTCCCCTCTGGCTCCTCCCCTCCTCCCCAGCGGTACTGCTGTAGCATCTCTTCACATGGGAGTTATTTTCAGCTCAGGAGTTGAATTCAGCTTTCTCCTCCGCCTCCTTTCTTCTCCTCCTTAGTTTTTTTTTTTCTTTTTTTTCGCACATGTGCTGCAGGTAAAAGCCCAGCGTGTGTGTGTGTGTGTGTGTGTGTGGCAGCAGGGGGGAGATGTCTCCGCAGCTCAGTGACTCACTATCCCGTCACGTGCACGCTCGCAGTCCAATGTGCACGTGCGTAATGCGCTCGCTGACGACGCCGCGCCTTCATGGGGTCAAGGAGCGTGCTGACTGAGCCCATCGGGATGGAGGGGTGGCTCATTTCCTCCCATAAGGACCCCTCCCCTCCCCAAGCCCCCACCTCGCCTGCGCCCTCCTTGCTTCTCTCTCCCTTCGTTCTTTCACCCTCCTCCCGTCGCTGGGTTTATTTTTATACAGCGCCACTCTCTTATTAGCATCTTTCTAAATACAGCCGATCTGAAAAGTTTGCAGAGTTTGACAATTTGCACGGCTTCACAAGCACGAGGGGCGCCGCAGTGCGGGGCGCGCTCGCCCTTTTGTTGTCGCGCCCCGCCGCCGTTTGAACACTTGTCATAGGCTGCTTGCTTTTGTTGACTTATTAATTCGGTTTTACTGTCGCGGGTCGAGACATCGAGGGCATAGAGATGCGGCAGGATGCAGGAAGTAAAGGAGAACGCGTTGCAGAGCTGTCACAGCTCCTCGGGTAATTATCGACTTGTAAGGTCGCCCTGCACGCTCAGGCGCCACGGAAACCGGGGAGATGAGGATGCAAATGTCACCGTAGGAAAAGAAATCTTAAGCTTGCACACCTTGAGGAAATGTGCCAGAAACCGAGAGGAGACGTTCTCCGGTTTTAAGCAGACAAACGCTCGTTCTCCTCACTTGTGTGTCCTGTGAGTGACACAATCTTCTGTCTAGTCATATGGATGCGTGTGTGTGTTTGTGTGTCCCCTTGGCCCAGCGTCACGTGCGTTGACCTCAACTTTGGGTGGCGTTGGTTGGGGGGGAGGGGAGGGGTTTCCCACTTAGTGATTCGTTCCTCCACTCTTGGCGTGGCGAAGCACATTCGTAGCCAGTGTCCCTCTTCAGCACTGAGGCTTTTTTTTTTTTTTTTTGGGCCGACACTGCTGAAAACGCAAAGGACTTGGCCCGCGCTTCAGCCTGTGAAAGGGGAGGAAGTCGGAGGCTTTGGAGGATAATGCGGCTGCTGCTTCTAATGCGGCGTCGTTTCCACCTCCAGATGTGTTTTAATATTTAGAAATATGGGTGGGGGGCTCTCAGTAGTTGAAGCTGTATTCCGCAATGTTTTGTAATGTGTAGTGTCCTAAAATGTCCGACTCATCATCCCACATATTGTTGCAATATAACGCATCCCTTCCTCAAGCGGTTAACTGGAGAAAAAAAAATACGGCCTAGTACTGTACACACAAACTCACCCTTCTTTTCCCCCCCAAACTCCACCGACGCGTCATCCTGAGTCACCATTTCACCCTCGACGGTCCCGAAGCTGCGACATTGCTCGCGGGCGCCGCGGCGTCCACGCGCTGGTGGCGGCGCCCCTGCAGCGCCGCGACGCTGGAGCATCCAGCGAGCGCCATGCCCCCCCCGCTGCAGTCAGAGGCCGTTCCCGAGCTGTAGCTGGTAATTTGGAACGAAGGGAATTTACCCCAAATAGAACAGAACTCCCCCCGAGGATGGTGAGAGCAAACTGTTGTTACTGGGTCACGGCTGAGACATGGCGGTGTGTCTCTCTCTCCCTCCCTCTCTCCCTCCCTCTCTCCCTCCCTCTCTCTCTCTCTCTCTCCCCCTCCCTGTAACCTTCATGCGACTGCATAACAGCGATGTGAGGTTTTAGTCTCGTTTGAGTCATTTTAAGGGATGCAAAATGTCCTTCATTTACTCTGGAATGTCGTCGGCTCAGTGGTCCGGTGGTCAGACGCGTTTGTCCCTTTAACCCGTGTGTGCGTGTGTGTGTGTCTATATGGCAGGGAGCACTCACTGTCGCTGTTTGAATAGCACTGCAGCTAATGTGGACTCCCTATCAAGGCGGCGTGAATCAATCGTTTCCTGCGGCGGCCCGCGCTCGACGCCGTGGCTTCTTCCGACTCCCGACACATTCCCGTTGTGGGGTCGGGGAGGGGAGGGGAGGGGGGAGTGGGGCTTTGTCTCTGGATTGGCCACGCTCCCTCGCAGACCTTCTGAAAGTAGCCTTTGTCCTCTTCGTCTGCTCCTCCACTCCTCGCGTCTAATTGGCACAGAGTGCTGACATTTCCACTCTTCGCCCTAAGTGACATGGCGCTGTGAAGCGGCTCATTAGTTGAAAATGATTTCCCCCCCGCCCCCTCCTGCTTTTTCTTCTCTCCCTCTCACTTTAGGTTCATCCTCTCACTCCCCGGTGACATTATCCATTTGTTTCTACTCTGGCCTAGTGGGAATGCTGAAGGGCCTCCCTGACGCCGCCGTTCAGGGTCCCGAAATCGTCCGAATGTCAGTGAAAGTTGTCCTCTTCTCCCGTCTTACGTCCTCGGCTCCCACAGACTAGGGCTGAGAGACCACGACCGTGAGCCCCGACTGACACAAAATAAAGGACCCCCTCCGTCAGCCCAGCTGTGCCACACCTGGACGGACTTCGGAGGCATTAAGAATAAACGGAAGGGAGGGAATGAGCGATTAATCTCGACCCTGCGTGTTGATTTGGGAAAGAATGCGCTGCTCGTCTCACGGATAACGGTGGCGTTCAGAGCAGCGTTATTTTTCCCTGCCGTTTATTTTCCTGCTCAGTCATTGTCGTTTGCTGTATTCTGTTTGTATTTTCTCATCCCGCCCCCCTACACAAACCCTGCGTGTGTGCGTGCATCTTATCTCTGGGAACAATACGAAACCTCAGCATCTCCGTTCTTTTTTTTTTTTTTATCTATTTGTGGCCTGCTCCTGTCACACAGCGTGGGTGAGTGCATTGTGGGAATTTTTTTTTTTCTTTTTTTTTGGGATGCACGTTGCACCTTTTTGTCAGCTCGCCTTTGTACATCCGTTTAACACACAGTGTTATTTGCATTGGCGGTTTTCATCCGTGTCCTTGGTAACTTCGGGGGAGGGGGGGGGGGTCGCAATGTCTCAGGCTTCACGTCGACGGTGTTTGAGGAAGGTGTTCTGTGCACATTATCACCAACAGACACCTCATTAATATCAGCTCAGAGTCCCGACCGGAAACGAGGACACTGATGTCTGACCGTGTGCAAATGGCTGTGTGATTCGTGTGAATAATCCGTTTCTCCCTCCTCCCTCCCCCGCCCCCCCTCCAGGAGAAGAACAAGGACAAAGACAAGCGCTTCCGTCCGCTCTATGACATCCCCTACATGTTCGAGGCTCGCGAGTTCCTGAGGAAGAAGCTCATTGGTAAAAAGGTACGAAGTGAGAACGCCGTGTGTGTGTGTGTGTGTGTGTTTGTACCCTGTTAGTCAACTTGATTTGCTTCTAATATGCTTTTGATGGATTAAACAGCGGCTCTAAACGGGGATTCACACATGTGAGAATCATCAGAATGTGAGCGATGGTGGAAAAATATTTTAAATCTTTCTTGCAAATGCAGCGGCAGATTAATGGAGCCCTGACTGCGTGAGGGTGGCCTGTAAAATGATACATAACTGATTAGAGAAAGATGTAGCCATCAGATGTTAAAAGATACAAAGATCAATTCTCAGTGTTGAAGAAACACAAAAACATTGTCAGCCTGGCGCGATGAACGCCACGCGCCCACTCAAAGCCCGAAGCCGAGGCTTCTTTTGACATTCAGTCCAGGAGTGGAGTTGACGTCTCTGTTCCCGGCCTCTCGTCACACTCGTTCTAACCCCCCCGCCCCCCCTTCCTCATTAATGTTTTTATAACGATGGAAAAATTCAGCCGTGAGCCGACTTTTGACGAGTGAAGCGAGAATAATGATTCCATAAAAAAAAAAAAAAAAAGAAACTGTGTTGGTAGGTAATGAGTGTGTGCGACGGGCCCGGGCCGACCGCAGCCTCGTCAAGGTGTTAAGATACTATGCGAAATCCGCCATTAGCATGGTGACGAAACGTGCGTGTTTGTGTGCGCTCAGGTTTGTAACACTTAGCCACATGATGTGCGTAATGTACCGTTTTGGGCCCATTTGCACAAGTGACTGCCTGCATTAAAGCACGTGCCAAGTGTCTGTGTGGCGTGAACATGCATGTTAAGTCCCATTTATATGACTGTTTACAAGAGCCAATAGCTGTTTGCTCGTTCAGGCCGAAGAAAGGGATCTCTACAAATGTAATGAATATTTTAGTGGCTATTAAGCGTGCCGTTTTTCTCCATACCGGGTTACAGCGGCCCTCTAACCATCGCCCTGAGAGGAGGGAGGGGTTGGGGGGGGGGTTTGGTGGGTTAGACTTTGCTTCTCATGCACGCACCTGTACAGTTCGGGTTCGGGTGTGAGTGGAAAGCGTATCTTATTCGTCTCTGAATAATCGGACGGCTGCTTCTTGGTGAAACGATCGCTGTGGGCGACGGCGTTTTTGCCCCCCCGTTGTTTCAGCGCTAATCTGCGCCACCTTGGCCCACTTGAGTTGTCGAGTCGGATGCAGGTAGGTGCACAGATGCATGGAGGAGTTCAGTCGACCCACTTACTGTCATCCTGTCTCCGAACGCTAAGCCCTGTAGAGACAGATTTGGAGCAGTAAGCAGAGACTCCGAAACCGCTGCGTTCCTCGATCATTTTATTTTTTCCAGCTCCAAGGAGCTCCTCCCTCTTTTCTCCCTCAGAACAAAAGGTTTTACCGTAACAGGGGAAGGGGGGGGGGGGCAATTGACGCTCAGAAAGTCTCAGAGCTCTACGGCCAACGCTTTGCTTTTGGGGAATAACCCACCCATTTCTTATACTCCAAAAAGCCAAATATTCCTACGCGGTGTCTGGCTCTTTTCCAAAATGCCACGCAGCGTCTGTGTTTGATAGCTATGCCTCGGATGGCGGTGGGGATGAAAGCCGGTGTTCACAGTACGCATTTCATTCATCTCAAAAGCTAATTATCAGTCGGGGGTAATGAGAGCGATGTTAACGGTGTTCGTTTATTGTTTGAGATAAGGGGACATCTATTGGTTGCCATCATTGACTTTGCTTCTCATGTCAAAAAGGCTCCTGATCTGAGGCGTCTGATCTGTCGTGCCCCCCCCCCCCCCCCCCCTCCTCCTTTTCCCAGCAGCGATCGCGTGATGACATAATCCCCCCCGCAAGAAACCTCCATTTGGCTAACTTTGGAAGCAGTGCGCCTGGGTCTCAGCCTCAGCAGTCCAATGGAAATGTTGCATTAAGCCACTTATCAGGGTTGAGCACATGCGGATAATCCCGCGCGCTCAAAGTGGCTCCTGTTACGCTGCTGCTCGTGTCGTACTGTTGCCGCCTGAGCTTTGCCCTCTCATAGGTGTGCCTTACTGCACTGAGAATGTCGCGTGGCAACCGAGTATTGCTGGTGTGTGTGTGTGTGTGTGTGTGAGAGAGACTTGGTTCAGGTATGCGTGTGCGCCTTGCCGACGACGTGATCCAGCAGCAACCGTCTATTTAGAGCGTCGCTCCGGTGTCCGTGTAATAGGCCCGTCTGCACTGTCGCCATTTGACTGGGACCCTTTTGTCTCTCTTGCGATTTGGGACACACACACACACACACGAGTCAGAACACTCTTTAATTGTTACTGTAACTGGTGTTGCTTTCAGTTTGTCTCACTACTCGACTCGCTTTTTTCGATTTATTTTTTCATTTCCTCCGCTTTAGGTCAATGTGACGGTTGACTACATCAGAGCAGCGACCGGTCCAGGAGAAAGCACGCCGGCCTTCTCGGAACGCACCTGTGCCACAGTCACTATTGGCGGCATGTGAGTATCGTAGCGTAGCGCCGACTAGTCTTTTCCATTGGGCTAAACGGATGCAAACGGTAGGGACAGTGGAAAATGGCGGACGACGACCGAAGAGGACGACAGAAGGCCACAAGTGTACCGCTCCCGGATGTAGAAAAGAGTTTCACAAGGTCGCAGCCAATGACGAAGCGCCGCGTGGACAATGAAACCCCCCCCCCCCCCCCCCCCCCGCCCCCCGGCTGGTCCCGAGAGGGTTGGTGCACTCAGTGAAAGTTGACTTTGTGTCCCTCCATCCCTCTCTCGTCCCACACTTCCGCCAGAAGAACACTGATGTCCGAGGGGCTGGAAGCCACTAAGTGCTGCATTCCACAGAACAATGCTCCTCTGTCTGCCCCCCCCCCCTCCCCCTCCCCCCTGCACATCTGTAGCATCTGCTTTGTCACGTGTATTAAAGCCTGTTAATCTCTTTACTCCAGTAACATAGCGGAGGCTCTGGTCAGCAAAGGCCTGGCCACGGTCATCAGATACAGACAGGATGACGACCAGCGCTCCTCCCACTACGACGAGCTGCTTGCCGCAGAGGCTCGGTGAGGAAACGCGTGCACGCACACACACACACACACACACACACACACACACTCCTTCACAGAAAACCCTTTCACATTGGCGCCTTCCAACCTTCTTTCACCTGAGCCTACACACTTGACGCAATGTTCATTAAAGGCCCCTTTTCTTCTCTGCATAAAAGCATGCCTGCACACACACGCTGCACAAATCGCACGCACACCAAAATCCAATATAACCTTGAGGATTTTAAATGTTGTTTTCTCCAAAATTGCTTTTTCCGCGTGGCACCGGTGAAAGCAGCTCGCTGATCATTTTTTTCTTCATGGCTTCAACGCGAAATGGGTTTTCACATGGTCACTCGTACAAACATACGGTATACAATCGCATACGTGCTGTATATACTTATTTTGTAGCAGTGTGTGTGTGTGTAATATAAATATGTACAGTATGTGTGTGGCTCTCTGCACAGGCCCTGTGAGGTGCAGCAGGGAGATTTAGTACAAGCTTTGCTTCTCTGCTATAGATTAAGATCTGCTGGCTATAGGTGGAGCAGATGAAGCCACAGCCTCCTCCTCTTTACAGTAGTAACTCTTTCACACCTCCCCCTGCACCGCTTCTGCTTCTTTTCCCTTTTGCACCATTTGTCCTTGTTCTTTCACCTTAGCCATTTTCAATTGTGTCCTTCTTTGGCCTTGCTCCTTCTGTGTCCTCTTTTCTTCTCATCCTCCCCCCGTCTCTGTCTCTTTGTCCCTTGTGGGGTCTTATTTTGAGTTGATGAGAGGTCTCTGTCTATAGCCGCGGTTTTATTTTTAGTTCCCACTGCACAAGGCCCCACAGCTTACCACCCAACCCCCCCGGTGGCATTATTTCACCCCACAGCCATGACCACAGTGGTCCTCTTCATCTCATGACGCCCCTTGAGGCATTTTGCATGCCTGTAAACTAGTCACCTTTCGGCGAAATTCAACGTTTTCAACTCAAAATAGGTCATTTACGTGAATCGCGTAGCTCCGAAGTTTTTGTTAAGGGGGGGGGGTGCTAGAGGTTGGCGTCCGCCCCTCGCGCACCTAACGAGCTAGTTTAGCACGGAGTATGCCGGCTGGCTTTATGCGCGAGCACATGGGCACGTGAGTTTATGCGAGTTTATCCAATAGCATCCAGCTGCAGCCCCACAGACTCGCCTCCGGCTGGACACCAGTGGATAGACTGTCTACGTCATTTCCGTTTCGCCGCTAATTTCCGTTTTCACTGCTGGATGGACAGCATTCTAATTTGTGTTACTTAAATTCAGCCTTTGTGACTCAACGTTTAGCTTAGCGGTTCGTTATGTAGCATCGGAGACGTCCAATGAGTCTTCTTCTTTAATTCAGCGGCGGACTTCAAACGTTTACGGTGCATGCCGCCACCTACCGTCCCGGATGGATAGATTGTTTACGTAATAAGTATAGTGAAAAAACCCTATATAAATGCCAAGACTCTCTTTTTTTTAACTAGCTAGTTTGTGCATTTGAATTTTGACATGACTTATAAATCATCGACAGTTTATTATTTTTTATTACCGCTGACATCTGCATGGCACGTCAAATTTGAAAAGTGAATGACGATATGGAAATGTGTCTGCTGTCCATCAACTGGTGTCCAGCCGGAGGAGAGTCTGCGGGCCTCTCGGTTTATGCGGAGGTCCGCCCCCCCCCCCCTCCCGGTCAGCCCGGCCCTCGTCTGGTTTAGCTTGTCACCTTTTTCAACCCTTAGTTATTAGTTTGCAGGTATTTTGCAGGATTTTGAAGTAGAGATCATCATCATCAATCATCATCATCACTAAAGCCCTTGCTGTCACTCAAGGATTTTAAACCCTTGTTTCTGCATTTCCCCGCCTCCTCCTGGTGTTCTGATGGTGATTTGTCTGTGTTTGTAGGGCCATCAAGAACGGGAAAGGGCTGCACAGCAAGAAGGAGGTCCCCATCCACAGGGTGGCTGATATCTCTGGGGTACGTGTGTCTTTTTGTCTACAACGGTTTTCGTTTCCACGAGTATTCAAAGATCAACGTGCCCCAAAAGTCACTGACGCCCCCGCTCGGATACTCCCAGCCGCTTTTGTCATTTAAAGGATCCGAGCGGGCCTCTAAAAATAATCAGCCGCATTAATAAAGCCATCAGCGGGCCTCGGCCCTGGCTTGTTTACGTGCGCCCGGGGGCTTGATGGGGACATCGTTCGGCTAATGAAGCCTGATTGGGAAAGCTCACCAAATGAACATCAGCGCGGGGAACCCATAAAATCTCCTGGAAAAAAAAAACGGAGTAATGGCCAATCGGCTCACGTTGTTATTAAGTGTGTTTTCTTTTTGTTCGCACAACCGTTGAAGGTAGTTTTTATTTATTTTTTCGTGTGTTTTCCGTTTCCTCCCTCTCTTCTCCGATCAGTCTCACACTTTTTAGTCCTGTTATTAATTCCACAGAAACTGCCGACACGGTTTATTCCTAAAGGGACATTTCACACAGGCTTCTATTCCCGCGCGCCGTCTTCATCAAGTCGTCGGAAAGTCCCGACGGCGATTAAATGCGTTTAACCCTGTCGCGTTCTCACTGTCGGCCTCCTTCGTCTCACGCCACTGAAGAGGGCACGTGACGTCCTGCGCGATGGTTCCGCTCCGTTTTGCTGTGTCTGACTGGTTGTTGTCGAGTAGGCGCTGATCAAACCGTTTGTTTGTAATCATGTGTATGAATCTGGCAAAGCATCACCAGCCCCCCCCCCACCCTCCTTAAACACGCATGATTTAGCCCCGCTTGTATATTTGGCGCAGGCACAACGATACGCTAGTGACTCACCCTTGCAGACAGAGAGAGAGAGAGGGGGAGAGAGAGGGGGGGGGGAGGGAATTATTTAGCATCGCGGTGGCTGCGGCTTTAATTAGGCCACGCCGCCATTATTCGGGATCCCGGGGTCCATTCACCCCGGAGATTCATGTTGTCATTGAGTTATCTTATTTATCTTTAAAAATCCCCCCCCCCCCAAAAAGGCTAATTTCTCTTTCTTTTTGTCCGCCAGGATACGCAGAAAGCCAAGCAGTTCCTGCCCTTCCTGCAGAGGGCCGGCAGGTCAGAAGCTGTGGTCGAATACGTCTTCAGCGGCTCCCGCCTCAAGCTCTACATGCCTAAGGAAACCTGCCTCATCACCTTCCTCCTCGCCGGTGGGTTGGAGCGCTTCCTCTAACCTGCACTCGGTGTCTTTACACAAACCATGTGCTGCCGTGAGGAAGTGTGTGAATATGGGATCAGTCGGTTCAGCCCCGTCCTCGCACCGCCTCACAAGTCGATTTAAGCAAAGAAATAACCCCCTTTTTCTACCCATTTTTGAGTATGCGAAAACAACACGGGCGGCGTTGAGATATATAAACTGTCTGCGCGAGTAATAAAAACACGGACAGCGATGATTTGCACGCCCCCCCCTTTTCAGATCGCGACAATGGCGGCAATGCTTACCTCCTCCTCCTCCGCGGCGCATCATAATCCGTTTCTCTCCATTTCAGCCGCACACCTTTTTTTTTTTTTTTACTTTATTTTTTTTTATTCCCGCCGACAACCGCTCGGGTTTAATTAAGCGCGGCGGGATTGTGTTCATTAATTTTGTAATTTGCTTCAGATGCTCTCGGACGTGATCCTCTGATGATTCTCCTAATTCCATTTGTTTAGTTTAGCTTACCACTAGTTTTTCGTATCGAGGTGACCCCTGCAAATGACATGAATGATAACACCGGACTGCAGATTATTAATAGTGTTTTTTTTTTCTGAGACCATTTCCCCCTTAATGGGAGTGTTTAGTGAAAATGTCACGTTTGTGTGTTTGTGTGTGCGCCCGCGCCAGGTGTTTACGTAGTCGGGCTGCTTCGGGAACCATTTTATTATATCAAAGGTCGTTCGGAAAAGCCACGAGAAGCACGGAAGAGACGACGGGCCCCCCTGAGCGCGTTTGACTGAGGACGTCCCCGAAACAAGAGATTCTCCCGCTGAATGTGACCAGACGCGCAACGTCATGTGTACAAGACAAACCCCATAATCCTACGTGTAATTTCATCTCTTTTCCGATCAGCGACCGACTGTCGTGTCACTTCTGTGTCCCTCCACCTTGCAGCGATGTGATATTTTCTGTAGATTTAGATCTGCAAGCGCTGCCCCGTCTCCCATTTTCTGTCCCGCGATGGTAGCGGCACGTAGCCGATGCCTCGGCCCCCATCGTGCTCATCTGTGAGCACATCTGTGCGGAAGCGCCTGGTGCCCTTTTGACCCGTCTCCTCTTCAAGCGATCCACGTGTCCTCGTCGGATAATGAGTCGACGAGGAGCAGATCCCGGCGCTGCGCTTCACACGCTCAGTATTTTTAACTTCAAGCCACGTCTCTCCCCCCTCAGTCGGCTCCTTCATGCCGGGATATCGTTATGCACGCGTTAAAGGGAACGCAGAAAAAGTGTTTGCATGCGTATATACCGTTCTTAAACAGTCGCAGGGTTTGACCTCAATACGTTTGACAATTATTTCTAATTGCCACTTTGATTTTTACATTGAGGGTCGCGAGCCGAGCGGCGTAATTGTAAGTTGCTTCGACTAAATAATGATTGCATGCAGACGGAGGATGCAGCTGTCAAAACAAGTCGTGCATTAGTCATCCGTTTCATTAGCCCTTGTTGTCTTCCTACTGTATTCATCAAGGCCAAGTTTTGTGTTCTTTTAACAGTGTAGTGCGAGGCCATTGAAGAACAAACCTGTTTACAGTGAACAGTCCCGAGGCAGAAAGGGATGCAAGGCAGCCGGTCCAAATGAGTGTTGATCTTCCAATATGAACCAGCAGCTCGCTCACAGCCGCCTTATTTGTCCTGATTTAATACCGAAAACACCCTCCTTCCGTGTTCGCTCGCACTGAGGCACCTCAAAGTCTCCGTCCCCGTCCACAGCTTGCCTTCATTGGTAAAGACGCCTGTGAAAGAGGGAGAGGAAAGCGATGCTTCAGAGAGGGATGGAGGTGTGCTCGAGGAGATGAAGGGAAGTTCCCTCATCACCTTTCCTTTGTTGTCCACGTGGGCCGCGTGGTGTCACGTCTGTACACAGGCCTGATAAAGGGTAACGGATTCATCCTGTCTCCGAAAGGAAACGCAGGGCTTCCACGCAGGAAAGGGAGTCGAGAATGGGTTGGTTGGGGGAGGGGGGAGAATCAAGAAGAAATGATGAAAGAAAGAGGAGGTAAAGTAAGAGCCCCCTTCCTTCCCCCCTAAAGTAGAGAACGTGGGCATAGAGGCCCGTGGAAGCCGAGGGCAGAGCGGGCAGCGAAAAGGCCTCAATGTTCCGGCAGGTGAGCGGCGCTTTGAAAGGTACGTCGATGTCAGTCTGTCAAAAAGATGGAACGCCCGTCACTCGGACATGAAGATTTACACTGTCAGCGAGACGCATTAGTCATCCCAGGGTGTGGCTGGGTGCCGTGTGTGTGTGCGCGTCGGTTCCCTTCCTGCAGTGGAGCAGAAGCACAACTTGTTATTGACTTGTTAATGCAGGGAAGACTAATAATACGGCAGAAATAATGTAAATGGATCGACTGTCATAAAGAGGCACACACACACACACACACACACACACACACACACCTCCCCTAAGCTTTTAGGTCTCTGTTTGTTTTCCTGTCGCGTGCTAATTATGTCCTGTCAACGGCTTGTCAAAAAAAAAGTATCACTAACTAATGTTTAATATATGGGCGCTAATGTGATTCCTGCTGAGCCGACGGTGTCCTGAGAGCATCCTGCCCCCCGTCCCCGTCCCCTCCAACGCCACAGACACTACAAGATGAAGCTCATTATCTCGCCTCGGTCGGTGGCGGGGGAGACGCCTGGACGCCGGGTCAAATGAAAACACGGGGGTTTCAAACGTTCGTCTCAGAAATTGAAAGCGCGAAAATGCTTTCATCCCATCAGTTGTGTTTTCGAGGAGCCGAATGGAGGCCGCGCCTCGCTGAGGAACAACACAGCCCGGAGATGTGTGTGTGTGTGTGTGTGTGTGTGTGTGTGTGTGTGCGGGACTTGCGTCTGTTACTAGTTGTATTGCACTTTGTAAATAGTCATTTATTTATTTATTCCTTGGTGGGCCCGAGAAGCCCTTTGCATCATTATGCCACCAAATTAAACACTACCTCCGTGTGTGACGACCCCGAGCGGTCCCGATGCCCCCCCCCTCTCCCCCCCCACTCCCCTTCCCGCGCTCCATCCACACGGCTGAATGCGCTCATTGTAAGTCACTTTGCATAAAAGCTTCAGCTAAATTATCGTGACGTTATGTGGTCCTTTCTTTTGGATTTTGAAAAGCACAGTTTCAGCTTCCAGCCCCCCCCCCCCGCCCCTCCCCCCCTTTTTTGCAATTACTTCACGCGGCACATTTCTGCAAGGGTGTGCAGTATTCAGCCGGCCTTTGTCCTTCCTCTCCTTCTCTCCTCCTCTTTATTCCTCAGCCGTCCCACGTGGAGGCCCCGTCCCAGTCCACTTTTATAAATACTTTCAGATAATCTTCGTCATCACTGTCGTCTCCTCCTCCTCCTCCGCTATTCAGGAAGCTTTTTTTTAATTATTTTATTTTTTATTAAATGTTTGGACATCAAGTAAAGGCTAAGATTCACAATGGCACATTATACGTTTATTTTTGAGACTCGCCGGTTGTGTATGAATCCTTTTCCAGCCGGAGTGAAGGGACGCAAGTGGTTTAGTGCAAAAAGGACAAAATGCGCAATTTTATCTAATTGTTTTAAAGGCTCCCTGCTTTAACACTGAAGACATTATGGCTGCAAAAAGCTGACTCTGCAGTTCTTCACTTGGTGTCGGCTGCGAGTCCGCCTCGTTTCAGCCGATGCCGGCTCGTCTTCCCCCTCCTCTGTTCCTGTCCTCCATAAATGGGGACAATTCTTTTTTCACTCTGGGGAAGTCGCTTCGGCGTGACCCCACGACGGACGCTCCAATGACGCCACGTCCACCTGTGCCGGGGCCACGCCCCCATCACGTCACCACAGTCCGGCCGGCCCCCGCAAATCATTCTACGCCGATTTCCGTTCTGTGTCAATGCAACGGCGGGATGTGTTGGTAAAAGACCTCAAAGAACCGACGTCGTGTTACGTAACCCAAACGGCCCCGAGGCGTAGAGAAGCTCGCTGCAGCACAAATGTATTTAAAAAAAACAAGGCACTTCTATTTGATGTGACTTAAAAAGAAAATGATTTTATAAGCGGCATGTACGACATGTTTGGGTGTTTTTCAGTATTTTTTCATCACCAAGGCGGAGACGCTCCTTCAGTAGAGGCCCCACGTGCTGTAGACCCCATCTACAGGGTCAGCGGGTCAAACGGACATATTTACATAAATGTCCACTGTATTTCCGAATGTTCTGCCTTTTTAAAAAAAATGTCTTTACCAGGGACAAATCGACACGTCCTCCTTTTTTTATCGAGCTGCGTAGCGCCGACTAGCCGCCGCTTTCACTTTTTTTTTTTTTTTTTTTTTTTTTTTAACTAATGCAATTGTGTCGTCTCTGGTCTCAGGCATCGAGTGTCCGCGCAGTTCCAGGAACATGCCCGGAGGGATGCAGGTGGCGGAGCCCTTCAGTGACGAGGCCATGCTGTTCACCAAAGAGCTGGTGCTGCAGAGGGAGGTAAGAGGAACAGCGGGGCGCTCTGTGTTCCCCCCCACCACCCGCTGTGTTTGTACTATCGCCAGCAACACATTTGAAAACCTATTCAATCGATTTATTAACAATATGAAACAGAAAGGGGCGTAGTGAAAGAAGAGATGCATGCTCCCTTTTGATTGGTCGGTGAACGCATTGTTTAGATCCCGTCTAGTACTGTTTTCCGTCCTTTGGTTTGACTCCGGGAGTCTGAAGCGCTCACTGGTCCGACTTTAATCCGCAGATTAAATAATTCACTCCCAAATGATCTTTACTACAGCATTTGAATCGCCATGTTCCTTGAGTGCTGTGAAAACTCAAAAAAGAAATGAAGACCGAAGAGTCCACAATCAAGTAGACACACACACACACACACACACACACACACACACACACACACACACACACACACACACACACGCGCATTCCTCCACCCCCTTTTATGGAAAGCTCACCTGATAGTGGATCAGTGCTGCTGGGCTTTTTAACTCCACTGTGTGCCTGCCCATTCACATGCTAATAGGTTTTTATAAGAAGTGAGCGGACCAGAACCATAATGGAAGCCGCTATAATCCCGCCGCCACTTATCCGGACCGCGCGCTGCCGCTTTCTCGCCGTCTTTCGACTCCCACTCCGCGTTCCTATCGGCTCTTTTTTTAAAAGGGCTATTTTTCCCGTGGAGGTGGCTGACTGCCCTGTCCTTTCCCCCTGGTGTTTAATTGTCATGGAAATGTCGCCGCGGACGGGTGTGCGTGTGCGCTCGCCCGTCACGAACCGGTGTGTTGATGTGAATTTGAACTATTCCTATTCGCTAGTGCACGGGGCCCCCACATGGGGCTCCTCGAAAGCGTGCAAAAGGGAGTTGTCGTGTGTGTGTGTGTGTGTGTGTGTGTGTGTGTGTGTGTGTGTGACCTCTTAACACGCACACAGTTTCTCACACATGTCCTCCCTTGCCAGTCATTGGTGGTGTCAGCCAGTTCTTCTCGCGGGCAGGAGGCAGCTAGCAGGTTCTCCGGCATCTAATGAGCGGCGAGCCCGCTGCCGGCCGGCCGCACTGACCTGCCGCTGTGGGCCAACGTGAAGCGCGAGCGCGTTGAGCTTTCACACACTCACACACACACGAGAGCTGTCACGTTTTTCCAAAAGTGTAGAAGGGCGCGATGGTTCTCTCAAAGGAAGTTGCCTGTTTGAGCAGCATGGCGGAGGGAGGGGAGGAAAGGGGGAGGGGGGGTGACGGGGTTTTGAGAAAACAAACCTGAGTGCCACGTTCTGCACGCGGGAGTGAGCAGTTTACACAAAGTGGAAAAGGGCGGGACGGAGAGGTTCCCGTGATTAGTCCTTGTCTCCTTGTCCCCGGGTTATTACGGTGAGCCGCGCTCCAGCATGAATATGGATCGTTTGACTTGATTTGCATACGGCCGCGGCGTCGAGTCGTCTCTGAATGCCGCCTGATTACGCCGCAGCCTCTTCGAGGCGGCCTCGCGTCAATAACCTTTGGATTTCGGGGGTGGTTTTTTTTATTTATTTTCCCCCCGGTGGCGTATTTACTATTTGCTAAATGTTTTTCCTGGCTCTCGCCATTTTTGACTCTGCGTTGCTACGGCGACAATCGGCTCTTCTCTCGTCTCCTTTCGAGAGCAACTTTTTCCCATTGTCTTGCCCCCCCCCCCCCCTCTTCGCTGTTCTTTCTGTCCTCTCGTCCACCCCTCCATCGGCTGTCTTTTTGGTGTCCACTTTTCCAATCTCTGACTGGCATTTTCTTATCGCTGCCGTTGCGTCCTCCCTCCCTCTCTCAACCGGCACACAGCAATGTCTTCATTTCTCTTGGTGCTGGGTCGCATAATTAATGTGGCATCCATGGAAGGGAGAGATCCCCCCCCCCCATCCCCTCCGTCCCCCCTCTGGTGGCTTGCTTCGGTTTTTGAATCTTTCTCACTTTCAGACCTTCTATTTTCGAAGTCTTCTTTCATCCCTCTGTTGCTGCTGCTTCTCTTTCACTGTTTGTCTGCCCCCCCCCCCCCCCCTCTGACAGACAGCGTTCCCGTTCCCAGTGTGGAACCAAAACAGCAGAACCGAATACCGAGGGGAAGAAAGAGGACACGTCGGTGAACTCCCCTCCCTCCCACCTTCCGTTGACGGAACCACGGCGCTCTGTTGTTTTTTTTTCCCCTTTTGGGGGGAAACTTCAAACGCTCAGCCGGAAACCAGGAGGGAGGAGGAGGGAGGAGGAGGAGGAGGAGGGAGGAGGAGGAGGGAGGAGGAGGAGGGAGGAGGAGGAGGAGGGAGGAGGAGGAGGGAGGAGGGAGGAGGGAGGAGGAGGAGGAGGAGGAGGGAGGAGGGAGGAGGGAGGAGGAGGAGGAGGAGGAGGAGGAGGAGGAGGAGGAGGAGGAGGAGGAGGAGGAGGAGGAGGAGGAGGAGGAGGAGGACATTTTTTGCCGCATTGATGCTTTTTATTAATCTTGTGAGTCGGCGAGAGAGAGACAGGACGTAATTAATGGCGTAGCGATAGTTAATAAAATAAACACGTCGGGGGAGACGATATTTAAACGGTTTTTCCAGCGTCTCATTAAAAACGCTGTATATTTTAATAATGTCTCCGTGCGGAACCTTTTTGAGGGCCGCCGTTTCCGAAACGTGACGCCTGGCGTCAAAGTGAGGCGCATGAGGAACTGGCCCTGGAACACGCTTCATCCCGCCTCACATCTCAGCTGCGGTTGGAAAGAAATTACACGGGGATGATTACAAATGTTAAATGTTAATTCTCAACAACCCTCTGCCCCCAAAAAAGTGAATTTCCAACACAACATAATTGCCGTAGTTCTACCTTTTGGCCTCATACCTCCGCCTCGGACCGGAGAGCCCTCTGCTTTGACGACTGATCTGGGTGAATGTCAAAGCATCAAACGCCTCTTCGTCGTATCAGGAGGACGAGTTTCACTTTCTGAATGAGTTTCATCAGGTTAATGGCATTGGGCACATCTCTATGAAGAAGCACCAAGTGTTATCCGGTTGTCTTTTCTTCCACGTCTGTGGTCAATCCGACTGCAATCAATTCACTTAGCATTCCGCGCACACACACACACACACACACACACACACACACACACACACACACACACACAGAGCGTCATGCAGTTGCGCCCCTTTTGTACGTCTTGCATTGCCCCGTTTCAGGGGCCGCAGGAGAGCATCGGATTGCTCCACAGCTTCCGTGCTCTCGCATTGATACCCGGTCACGCTTGCATTATTTTTGGCGGGAGGCCGACTATGCGAGTGCTGCTTCGACCACGTCTTCTCCTCCCGATCCGTCCCCGTCCGTCCATAACCGCAGCAGCCAGGACCCGAGACACTGAACACGTTATGCCGTCATGTACAAGCTACTTGTTCTAACGGTGTCCCCTATGCTTCATGGCCCCGTCCCTTGTGCGGTGTTGTCCCCTATGCTTCCTGGCCCCGTCCCTTGTACGGTTTTGTCCCCTATCGTGTGTTTTGTTTTTAATTTAGCTCGGTGCTTTTGATGAGTTCAGCATCGCGCCACCATAACAAATGATTGTCTCTGTGAACTAACAAATATCGGCGGCAAGATTTCCGGCAAACCGCGTTGGCCTGCGATTTTGAAATTCGAAATTAGATTTGAAGTCATTGAGCAGTTTATGTTATTGAGTTCTGACGGGCGAGAGCAAGTCTCAAGGGGAAAGTTCTGCTTCCGCGTCAGTTTCGCCAAAATAAAAGGTCTGCCCGTGTGTGTGTGTGTGTGTGTGTGTGTGTGTGTGTGTGGGTCCGTGTGTGTGTGTGTGTGTGTGGGTCCGTGTGCGTGTGTGGGTCCGTGTGCATGTGTGGGTCCGTGTGCGTGTGTGTGGCCCAGTTGCGCGGCCCTTTTTGTTCCCTCAGAAAATGGCGGATTGAAGCCTGAAGGTGAACGGAGCGACCCTGCGCACACGGAGGGATGCATGAGCCTGAACAGAGACGGAGGGAGGAATCCCCGCTCGCCGCTTTATCGCTTACAACGGCGACCTTGTGCTTGACGCGTGTGCGAATAGCGACTCTGGCTGTCCACCCCGATAAGCGCACTCTGGGACAAAGCCGAAGCCTCGTAGCCCCTTTTTTCCTCCACTTGAAGGACACTGCAGCACTCTTCCACTTCAGTGGAGGCGACCGGTGTGCCTCCACTCGCACCGCACTGTATCACCCGCCGCAGTCTCCTCAGCTTTAATTCTGCGTTGACGTTTCTAAGGACGCGCGTTGGGGTGCAGGTCGTCGAGCCGGAGGCCAGAAAATGGCAGCTTTTATGATAAAATGAGCAGGTGGAGGAGGGGGAAAGACTTCTGTCGTCTCCGCCGTATGTGTATGTCTCTTCTTTATTCTTTTTGGGGGGCGGGTGGGGCTTGGCTCGCTTATTCCCGGGTCGCTTTCCCTTTTTTGAAAAATAAGACCGCCCAAACGGCATATTGAATTTCGGTCCATCCGAGGATACTGCAGGCGGGCAGCCAAATAGCCCCTGGCTGTTTTCAATAGAGCGGCCATTACCTGCCTCATTATTTGGCTTCTGTACTTGCTTCTGCTTTTGGCTCCTATTTCTGTGGCTTTTCTCTCGACCTGTTTATTGTTCTAATAAACAACCGCTTTGTTTGAATCTTTCCTTCACGTGGCCCCTCAGCACAGTCTGAGGAAAAGGGTTATGAAAAAAAAAAGAACGTTGATACGGATAAACAATATGTGGTGTTATTATAACATTCACCGGGAAGTTGCGTCCATATTAGTCTTTTATTTATTAATCCCCCTGGTATTTACATCAAGGTCTACTTTCGCTCCATTGGATGACATTTTCTTTTAGATTTTGCTCAATCAAATATTTGCAAGAAAACCATACATCGTATAATTACAGCAATAATTATGGTAGAAGTGGGTGCACTAAAGACAAGTCTGTTTTTTTTTGTTTTTAACCCTCCTCCGGTCAGCTGATTCTCCTTCATTCTTCTTGCCGTTCCATTACCTCGACATGGTCCCTTTATAGTGAGTGTGTGTGTGTGCACTTCATTCATTCACCTTTACTCCAGTGTGCCCCCTCCTCAAGACTGATCCACAAGGAAAAATACACACACACACACACACACACACACACAAATTCTAAACGTGGAAATCGATTGACAAAAAAATATTGTCATTGGCTACAGAGGCAAAAATTCATTCAGAGTTCATTCAAATTCATTGTGAGCTATTTAATTCTTATCTCATTCTGTTTATTACTATTTCAAAGTAAGTGCGCTTCTTGGCCTGCTGTGCTGTAATGGCGTATGGAGTCGTGGAATCGCCCCACAGTGGTGGTTGCAGTGTGACCTACATAGTGCTCAGCCCCACAGCTGGAACATGGTCCCCGTCCTCCACCACATGTTGGAGAAATGCACTCCGAGCGGAATGGCCCCCGGCTTCATTGACGCTCGGATCGATCCAATTCCGTCGACGATTGTGGAATAACGGCGTGACGTATTGACCGCCGGTTGACTGACACGAACGCACTTCTCTCTGTCTCTCTGCACCAGACGCGTTGGATGGAGAAGAGCGTCTGTGTGTGTGTGTGGAATATGCGTAGGAATATATTTTTCTGTCATCGCTTACTTGTGTGTGCGCGCGCAGCTTCCAGTCTCTAATGGTTCCCTTGACAACGCAGACATCGACCATCGACCATCAAGAGTTGGCTGTCGGGTTTTTGAGCGTACCACGGAGACACACTCGCACATGCACGCACCAATGAAGGCGGCCGCAAATCATCGCAAACGAAGAAACCAAAACGGAGCCGGCCGGTCTCCGCCCCTTTCCTCCAAAGCGGCCGGTCTCCAGTCTTCTCGTGAGGTACACGTGCGTGTCTCCGTGTCCCACGTCCGTCCGGTGCTGCATGCTCCTAAACGGCCGTAAAAGGAGGCGAGCGTTGTGGCAGTAATCCCCCCCCCCCCTCTCACTCCCCCGCCTCGTTGAGTTCCCTTACACCCCTCACCAACGTGGCGGCTGTGTCAGCGATCATCATCTTCTCCCCTCCTTTTCTATGTTTTCACTGAGGTGAAGTCGAGGCCATAAAGGGAAGAACAAGCCTGTCGAAAAAACACGAGGGATTCTGCTCTCGGCTTAGAATTCAGACGGATAAAGCTAATGGCAGAAGTGGGCGACAGGCAGTAGGCTGTGTTTGTGTGTATGTGAGCGAGCATAGCTTCAAATGAGGCCATCTACAGGAAAGTAGTTTTTTTTTTTTTTTAAACCCCTTTGCCAGCTGACTTTCCCCCCTCCCCCTCCCCTCCCCACCTCCCGTCTGACTGGCCGGGTGTATTATGCAGGGGAAGTTCCAAGAAAGGCTGACCGGGGCACTGCAGTTTCTTTCAAAGTGCCTTTCGGCCGCCGGCGCGTTCAGCGTGCCTGCGGATGGCGCTCATCGATCCTCCAGAGGCCTCCAGCACATTTCACCCAGCAGAAGGCCTCCAACGGGTACCGGAAGGCTTCTGCTAGCCGGGCTCGTTTGTAGTCTCCGAATCCACCCCCCCCCCCCGCCCCCCACTCCCCTCAGCGCCCCTCCTAGCCACTCGTTTAAACACACGCACTAGGAGTGATCTCCTGGAACAATACTAATTGATGCATGTACTGCTGTGAGCAAACAGTTTGTGCCTCTGCTGCCAACAGAGTGGGAGGAGGGGGTGGGGGGGGGGGACGCTTGCCAAGTCTCCTCTACCTCGAGCCTCCTCTCTTCTTCCAGTCATTAAACTTTTGCCACCTTTCCTCGTCTCCTTGCCTGACTGTTTTCTCAGCTCTGCCAGCAAACGCCGGCCGTTTCTTCTTTTTGAAGCGAGAGCAGCGTTTTTACAAAAGCTCTCTGAGACGCCGTTCGTTTAGGATCCTTCAAAAGTCGCGGCCGGGACCACGGCGCCGCTTCCAAACAACGGCTCCGAGTTAATTTCCCCTCCCCTCTGCCTCCCGCTACGCTCACATTTAAGTCGTTCAAACAAAGCCTGAACGATTTCCCAACGCCCGTTTCCGAACGATTCTAAAGGCCAAAAAGACTCCACTGCCCACAACTAAATGTGTCCGATGAAGCTTTTCACCTTTATTTATTTTTTTTTTTACATGCATCAGCACGTAGTAATCCTCGTCATCCTCGTCTCTCTCAACGTATTGCTCTTCCGTGTCGTGTTCTCCTCTGTTAAACCCCCCCGCGTGATTTATTTCCTTTCCAAGTTTTACCGCAGGAGAGCAGAATCGAGGCGCTCGTGCTTCTTCCCCCTCTAAATGTCATTAACCGAGTCCGAATTAACAGACTGTGTTTACGCAGGTCAGGGAGGGGAGCGCATGCCGCCCCGGCCTCGGCCCCGTCTCCATGGTGACGCCTGGGCCTGAGATCACGATTCCTCTGCAGGCCGTAAATCTCAACAATAGCAGTGAAATTAACGGTCAACAGCTTCATACACACAATTTGCTCTGTGTGTGTGTGTATGTGCAGGCATGCTCGGGTGCGTGCGTTTCTTTTAGGTATAGAAAACAAACACACACGCACACCTCGTATATCTCGGTGCCCTGTTTGCTGCTCTCAGTAGACATGATTCATTACACACGTACACACACACACACACAGCTCGGCCCCTGCCACTGTGATGGGATCATAAATGTGAGCCTAAGAAAACGGGGATGTTATTCACCCACCAAAAGGGCAATAATCACAGCAGCGCGCTCGAGAGGCCTTCCGCTTCTGTTGCAGCAACTCACACCACCAGCTGGTCGGGGAATATGGCTGTTTGCATCAGGTCATCACGTCTCCAGCAAACATCGACTGGCCTCGGGGGGCTACGGGCAGCGCCGCCCCCCCTCACAGGCACGCTCAGGAACCGCCTTGCTCCAGCACGGAGAAGAGCGATTTGATTTGATAAAAGTAGTGAGAATAAGCACTGTGATCCCCGCCTACCGCGCTCGCGTGGACGATGCGCCGTTACCCGCCTTGCCCTCTGCGGCCAGTCCTTTTTTTTTTTTTCTTTCTTTTTGGTTTGACATTCGGGCGGAACGACTCTCGGGCCCCTGACTCATGTTGACTCACGAGGCAGCGCGCTCCCAGGCCTGCTTAGAATAGCCTCCTGCCTGCCCCACTAGCACACCGGCTAGTGCTCGCACGCACGCATCGCACGCATGCACGCACGCACACTCGCGCGCGTGCGCTTAGCAAAGACTTGGCGATGCGGCTCCTGCGATCGAACGGTTGCCGCGGCGCGTTCGTCAATAGTTCGTCAATGAAAGCTTTTAAAAATACAAGACTGAGGCCGCTTCTTTACGATGCTCATCGAATAATGAGGCAAAGTTCCCACATGATGGTTACGCTGGTATTTGTGGGAGCGCATCAGTCGGGTGAAACTTGACATGCAAGTTACTAATGGGGATCCTAATAATAGCAATGAATGCTTTAAAGCAGGAACAAGGCAAAGAAGCGCATTTCCTCCCTCCTGTATGAAGGCCTCTCGTTTCTTCATTTAGTTTTGATCACCGACTATTTCCAATCCGGGGAATTCAAGCTTCTTTTGATGTACTTTATAGCACGCACTTCCTGGAAAAATATGAAAGATGCCCCCTTTAACAGTTTATCATCAAAACTACATTATCCTTGCTCCACTCACATGACCGCTTTTAGTTGATAAATGGCTGATGTAATTGAGATTGTAAGGTCTATTGGTCTTGGCCGTTTTAATGAAAAAACACTTTTACAGCCAACCTCTGCGCCTCAGTGCATAATAATTCCTCAATGAGAGAAAAAAAATGCAATTAAGAGATTGCATCAAAATAATTGGGTTTCAAAACTCGCAGCAAGCCGTCTGAAGTTGAGAGCGAGCTCCTTCCCACAGCTGAACACAGCGGAATTAGAAAAGACATATTTTTTTTGCCACAGGTTTGAGGTCTTTGACCTGTTCGATACTCGATCTCCCACAAAAGGTGCACAGCTGCACCCTGGCACTCGTTTCCACCCTCCAACGCAGTTTCCTTTGCGCTGACCTCTCGATCCTCTCACAGAGCCCCAGCAGTCGAGTCCATCAATGGAATCAGCACTTCTTATCTGCAGCGCGCTACGCTAACATGGCACGCTATCCTTCCCCCCCCCCCCCCCCGGTGCGGCGACGTGGGAGCCATGATGGCCAGGCCCATCTATCCCCCATTCCATCTGTAGCTGGCACTCTTGCCTCATATTTTCTCTGCACACTCCTCCCTCGAATGCCTTTGCTCTTCGCTCACTCACGCCGCCTCGCTTTCTCTCCTTTTTTTCGCTTCATTTTGAGTCAAATTTCCCTGTTGCGTCCTTTTTTACGATCTGCGCTACGTGTCCCATCGTCCTGGCCTGATTCCCCCTCGAGGCCCCTCACCTCTCGCTTCTCCTTCTCATGTCAGTTTCCTCTGGTCTCCCATCGGCAATACTGCTGCGTACAATCACTTTATCCAGCCTCGCTATGTGTCTCTGTCTGTAGCTTGTGTTTTCGCCGGGCTCTTTTGCTTCTACACCCCCCCTCCCCCTCCGCCACTCCCCCTCACCCCCTCTCCGGTTTTCGGTCAAACGACTCACTACGGCTCGAAGCTCCTCTCGAGCAATCTCCCTTCCTACTTAAATGTCCGTTCCTTCATCTCAATTTGTATACCACTCTATCTACTTCCCCCTCCAATTCCCCCCCACCCACACACACACACAGACACACACACTCCCTTGCCCTCTGAGCTGTGGGTAAATAGGTGCATCTTGCGTTGCTTCAGTTTTCAAATGGCTTCATGATTGCTAATGAAGCACACGGACAGAAAGAAAGAACATGACTCACAGGCGGAAGGGACGGAGGGTGGGAGTGTTTCCCGTGGCGACGACTGATGGATGACCCTGTAGCCATGTTGACTGATTAGTACGACGGGGCCCTTTATATTATATCAAGTTGCACGCGGCAGCTTGATGCGTGACCAAGTAGCACAACGTGCTCTGGTGTTAAGCCCCGTCCTGCTATCGCCACAACGTGCAATATGGCTCACGATGGACTGCCATTACACGGCTTATCGCCTATTAACACAGCGCCTGCATCTGTTCTTACAACTGCTCCCTATCCGTCTAGCTCATTTACACCATCCATTGAGGTACGGCGTGCACAGCATGCACTTACGGTTTGCACTTTCCTCTCATCTTTCACATTAGAGGCTATGGGTGAGCTGTCGCTCGGCTTTACGGCGCTTTTAAAAACGTAAATGATTAGAAGTTTAACCACGGGAGTCGGGAGAAGGAAGGCGAGTCAGTCGGAGTGACAAATGGACGATGTGGAAGAGGTGTGTTTGCCTGTGGGTCCTTTTAGTACTTTGGATTTGGAAAGAGAGGCAAAGGTGTCCAGGTGCCGCGCTACGTCTAGCTCGATCATCCTGCTCTCTCTCACGCCGCCGGCCCCCGTAACCAGGTTTTGTCACTCTGCAGCTCCTATTTAATCGCTCCCTAATTAGACGTGGCAACAGACACGCACACGGGGACAAGTACGAATCCACGTAGCTCTTTCTCGCACCTGCAGAAAGCTGGTGAGGGTTTAAAACGCAGGCTGACTCATCGACGGACGTCGCAAGAAGCGCAGGCTGGCGCATGGAGGTGATTCTACCTCACTGACCAGTTTTGCAAAGCATTATCTTGTACTGCTGCTCTGCACACCAAACGTAATCCGTACTCGTCTGGCTCACCGTATCCACAGCGGCCTTGTCATGTAGCACAATGTCGGAGGACATTTGTGCAATTACGACACAATGCTACGACATGTCGTGTGCTTCCAAGCGCAAGACGTCCTTTTAAAACAGCTAAACGTAAAAAAACAACCTTGTTTTAAGCTTTGTCTCTTACTTGATCTATCTTACAGTCTGACAGCCTCTAGTACAAGTTAAATACACCACAAGCTCTCAGCTAACTGCTGCGCCATTTGTGTGATGTGCCACGTCCACCTCTTTATCATTCGTATTCAAACATTTTCCATCTGCATTTTCTATTGTAGCACGTTTTTAAAAACTGGCTAAAGCTGACGTTCGGTCGGATAAACTAGTATATCCTCTAAGGTTATTCTGTTTGTTTGATTGATGATGGTTTACATTTTTAAAATTGCAGAAGGTTAACAAAAAGGTAATGTCTAGTAGTATGGTTAGCAATCACTTCCATGGAGCTTTTTGGTAGCGTTATTTGTCATCTCTTACCCACACATTTCCCACTCCAAACGTGTTCTACGGTTTTAAACTGAGATGTGCTCCCATAGTAGTTCACCCCACCCTTTATATCATGGAACCTTTCTTTTCTTTGCTAAACCTCAGTTTTGTCAATAAACTACACTCGCCATCGTCTCCAAAAACACGACCCGGATCACATGTCTAATTCATGCGTACTAACCACTGTGTACATTGCATGCTATCGTTTTTTTGTTGGGCAGAGATGGGTGGGCTGGAGTATGATTGAGAGGGGTGATATCCTCGAAGATGAAAAATGCAGTTAACAGCAAGACCCAAATGCATTTGTCACCATAAAAAGCCCCCATACTGATTGATGAAGGCACAACAGCTGGCAATGCAATGAAAAGCGAAATGAGGATCTATACATTTTGGCAAAGTGCAAGACAGTCTTAACACCCAAACAGTAATTCACCTTAATTTATCACCATTTTCACTTATTGGTTACATGATTAATACCGGTTTGTAGTGTAGAGAATGAGATTGGTAACACAACAGGTTTATCGTTGAACAGCATTATGTAACGAGCATTTCAGTTAACAATAAATGTTGTAGCAGTGCTGCTCTTCTCTGGAGACACCATTGCTTCATCTTTCAGCTTCCCAAAGCATTTAAAGAGCATTTAATAATATACACTTTTCTTTGGCCACACCTTGATGAACACCACTCGTTGAGGTGAAATGGAAGCCGAACTAGCTCTGCCGTTACACATAAAGTATGTATTAATAGGAGATGTTGAGAGATTTAAAAAAAAAGAAAAAGAATAAACACTATCCGGTTCTGCATTGTGATTCATTCTGCCTGAGTCATTCAGCACTTGTAGGGTTAAAGTATAGCTGCAGCGTCTTACTGCAGTGTCTAAAGCATTTGGCTGATCGTTACAGTATACACCAGAAGAACAAATTAGGAAGAAAATAACCTATTAAACTTTTTTTCTTTTCTTCCAAAAATCCTTTTTATTGCATTTATAACATTTGGCACAGTACAAATTCTTGGTGCTTTTACAAGATAAACCTGTAAAAATCGACACTGACCTTTTTTTCGTTTTTTGTTAAAGAAAGTCTTTTCGGTATAAATATTTTTTTTTCTTATCACTGCATTCTCTGTAGCATGGTGTAAAAATCACACAAAATGCCCCCTTTTCAAAACCAGACTACCCTCATTTGTCAAAGTCAAGACAGCATCTTAAACAACTCAGTTTTAAATAGAAGTTACAAGTTAGAAAATAGTTTCAATTTCTTTTTAATATATGTTTCTCTATCACCAGCCCATGGTAGTTTCAATTTGTCCATATATATATTTATTTATAAGCATGTACAACAAGAAATCATCAATCTTTTTAAGTTTGCACTCTGTACAAAAAAGTAGTTCCTGTCCTTTTTTTCGTTGTGCATTCTATTGCATGAGTTTGAGGAAATGACGAAGGGGGCGAGGTAAAAGGGTTAGGTGGGAGCTAGGAACCTAGAGGGAAGGAGTGTGAGTGTTGGGGATTTTTTTTGGGCGGGGGGGGGTGTTCTATTTTTTTTTTTTTTAAATCTGAGTCTCCTGCACCTTCTCCTTGGTGTGAGTCTTTATGACAAAGGGCTCAGCCAGCGCTGTGATGGCGCTGGGCATGGTTCGAGGCAAAGAGTTCCCAACATTGTTGTCGGTCCATCTAGCCCCTTGGCCAGTCGGTTTGTAGGTGCTGTATTTAGGCTTTAGAGTGCTGTAGTCCATTTTGTGGGGGCTGTAGTCCACCTTGTGAGGGCTGTAATCAAGCTTGGGTCTCTGAGTGTGTGGACTGAAGTCGGACCTAAAGGCGCTGTAATCCGCTTTGTGGGGGCTGAAGTCTGTCTTGAAGGCGTTGTAATCTGTTGCAGTCACGTGGGGGGAGTAAGGGTCTCTGGGGTTGCAGGTACTGTCCGTTTTCGATCTCTGGGCGTTGTAGTCTGTTTTGGGTTTGGGCTGAGTACTGTAGTCGGGCTTGAACGGGCTGTATTCAGGTTTAGATCTCGGGTGGGTGCCATAGTCTGGCTTGAATGGACTGTACTCGGCTTTCGGGTTATGTTGCATGTTGTACTCCGACTTTAATGGGCTATAGTCATGTTTAGGTTTTGGTTGGGTGCTGTAATCTCGTTTGAATGGGCTGAGGTCTGTTTTCTGTCTAGGATGAGTGCCATAATCTGGTTTGAACGGGCTGTAGTCGGGTTTTGTTTTTGGGTGAGTTCCAAAGTCAGGCTTGTACTGGCTGTATTCTGCTTTCGGTTTGTGGGCGCTGTAGTCCGGTCTAAATGGGCTGTAGTCAGGCTTTGGTCTATGAAGGCTAAAGTCTGGTGTAGATTTGTGAGTGCTGTAATCCGGGATGTATTTGTGGCCGCTGAAGTCCATATTTGGCTTGTATGTGGTATACTCCGCCTTGGGTTTATGAAGGGTGAAATCCGGCTGGGGTTTGTATTCAACCTTGGGTTTGTGAAAGCTATAGTCTGTCTTGTGGCTGATGAAGTCCAGTTTGTGTATGCTGTTGTGGTCCTGGATCTCAGGCAGCGTGAGAGCCGTCTCTTGGGCTGCGGACGCCGGTGGGGGAAGGTCTTCCTCATCCACCTGGATAATCTCCACGGTGCGAGCAGCGGCCACAGTGCTCCTCTGTTGGTGGCGCTTTCTCAGTTTATAGAAGGCAATGAGCATCACCGCGGCCATCAGTGTCACTGCTACGAAGCAACCTATGATGATCTTGGTGGTCTTCATCACTTCATCCAGGCTCGGGCCAGACCCCCCCGGTTTGCGGGTGACAGCCTGGAGTCCGGGGGCTACCGATGTCTTGGCTGACCCCGGAGGGCTGTTGGTGTTTTGCAGTAGCACAGTCGGCGTGGAGATGAAGACCGGCTGAAAGACTGACGGGGAGGCAGTTGTAGTTGTTGCCCCTTGGCCTATCCCTCCTCCTCCAGCTACCCCAGCACCCGCCGCAGCGGCTGTAGTCGAGGTGGTTCTAGGTTTGGGCATTTCAGTGGTTGGCCCCAGGACTTCCACGGTCACCGTGGTAAAGTAACTCAAGTTGGATGTGTTAAGCTCGGCTGCGCTCACATTGAGGTAGGCCGACGCGTTTGAGTTCCCCGCGGCATTGGACACCATGCAAGTGTACGTGCCCTTGTCTACAGCCAGGACATTTGAGAAATTAAGGGTGCCGTCATTCAGGATCGATATTCTCGGGTGACTGGAGGCATGTGTCAGGACAGTCCCATTGGGTAGCAGCCAGCGCACCGAAGACATCGGGGCCGTGCGGCAACGTAGCTCAGCCACTCTCCCCGCTGAGATGTTCAGGTCCCTTGGCGCGTCGGCAATAAATGGTGCAGAGCATTGGGTTGCAGCGCCCTCACCTCGGTCCACCTCAACCAGCTGTCGGCCTCTCATGCTCACAGGCGAGTGACAACGTCCGCAGCAGGTTGAGTTGGTAGGGATGAAGTCCCTTAGCCAGCGGGCCAACCATACCGCCTCGCAGCCACAGTTCCAAGGATTATGGTGGAGATGGAGCTCCACCAGGTACCTGAGCGGGGAGAACAGATTGTGTGGCACAGCACTCAGATTGTTGTGGGCCAGGTTCAGCTCCACCAATGAAGACAGGTCATCAAAACCATTGCGCTCTATCACTGTGATCTGGGAGTTCATCACCCAGAGCTTTTTCAGTGAGCGCAGGCCTTTGAAAGAGCCCGGCTTTATATCCGGGAAGTGATTTTCAGAGATCTCCAACTCCTCCAGGCCCTTGAGGGGACTTAGGTTTGGCATGTCCCCCCTTATGTTGCACATGCCCAGGTTGAGGTACTTTAAGTTCTGCAGGCCCTCAAAAGCGCCTTCTGAGATGTACTCCAGTTTTCGTAACTCTCCCAGGTCCAACCGCATGAGGGAGGGCACCCGGTTGAAGGCGTACGATGGGATACTTTCAATGGGATTGTTCCGCAGCCAAAGTTCTCGGAGTTTGGACAGGTACTCAAAGGCCCCACTCGGCACCACCGTCAATCGGTTGTCAAAAAGCTCCAGCGTGTTGAGGCTGGTGAGTCCATTGAACGCGCCCACCTCAATCTGCCGAATGGCGTTTCGCCCGAGCTGGAGCACCTCGAGGTGGTGCAGGTGGCGGAAGGAGTCAGCCTGCACCGCCTCGATGGCGTTTTCCATCAGATTGAGGTGGCGCGTGTTGGCAGGAATGCCGGGCGGCACTCTGCTGAGGCCACGTCGCGTGCACACCACCTTCCCCTGCTGGCTACTACAGGAACACTGTGGTGGACAGCCCTGGGGTCCCTGAGACACCGCCGCCCCCGCCAAGGCCAGGGAGGTTCTGCTCCACGCTTGCGCCATCAGGAACAGTACACAGAGCAGGGCGGCTTTCCTGGCACGATGCACAGCTACCCGCCCCAGGAGACTCATGATGTGGCACGTTCATAATTCAGCATCATCTGGGGGGAGAGGGGGGGAGGGATTGGGGTGGTGTTTTGGGGGGGGGCTTCGTGGGGGCGATGGGATGTAGCCGACTGACTGGTGTTATCAGTGACTAGGGCGAATAAGTCAAGGGGGATACAGGGGGGAGAATGTGGAGCTTGGGTGCTTGCTAAGCTATACTCAAAGAAGCAGCACTTTTGACTGTGCTCAGGGGTAGAAGGAGAAGGGGGGGTAGCGAGGGCTGGCTTTTCTGCAACGTGTAAATGAGTAAGACATGATGATAAATAAACCAACCAAGAGCCGTATTACAAGACAAAAGGGTTACAAATTGATACAAAGAGGGGTTGAAACACTAGACACCTACCTCAAGTTATTATTACAGGTCCTTCAACTGTGACATATAGTTTCCTTCCTGTTTGCAATCAGAAAGAGCTGTGGCGTTCACACCCGATGTATGTATATCCCAAGAGCAGCAGATAAAGCCTTTTTTAATATATATATATATATATATATATATTTTATGTAATTGCTCTGTCAAAACTGGTATCAATCTTAATGACGACGAGCCCTTTTGTAAATCCACACGTCCAAAGAGAAAGGTTCGAAAAGGCCCTTTTTTGTAAATGTTCTAATTTTTTTCCCCCTCCCTTTTGTTGTTAAGAAAAAAAGAAGAAAAAGAATTGCAGATAAGAATCCAGTCAGGCTCCGGGAGCAGCAGCAGCGCTCCCCTGCTCGCTTCTCGCTGTCGGCTCCTCTTCTCTCGCTTGTCCTTGGAATCCGATAGTTGATCCCCCTGCTAAACACCTTGCCCAGGTCTCCATAGCACAGGCGACAACACAAACACGCGTGCAATTCTTCCTTTTTTGTGTGTGTTGTGCTCCAAAAAAAAAAAGAAAGGAAAAAAAAAAAGCCAGAAGAAGGAAAAGGACAAAAAGAGGGGGGGTCGGGGTGTGGGATCGAAGCAGGTTGAATGGAAATTCCACAGTCCTCTCAAAATGTTCTCTGCCTTGTGTTCGCGATGATTTGGAGGTGAGGTTGACAAGTCAGTCAAAGGGGAGGGGAGTGGGGGGGGGGGGTGAAGCGGAAAAACAAGACCCCCTCCTTGCGGTATTCCTCTGTTCACCACTTTTTTTTTTTTTTTTTTTAGTGGTCAATCAGTCGGTCGGTTGGTCAGTCTGACGGCCCCTCTCGTGCGCTCTCTTTCCCCCTCGCTCCCCCTTTTTCAATGTGGCGTCGTGTCCACTTGATTTTCCTCTCCTTTTCCCACCTTTTTCTTCTCTTCCTCTTCTTCTCCTCCTCCCTCCGGGAGCAGCAGCGGCGGTCGAGTGGAATACGCGGCTCACACTGGCTTCATTGGCTTTCCTCCTCTCCTTAACTAGCCAGACGCTCGAGCCTCGGCAGCCGCGGTGGAGAGAAGCGGCGATTGCGAAAGTGCGCGTGGGTTTGTGCGCGAGCGCGAACTCTGTTGCGCGCGCCGCCGTTCATGCAAAACGCGCACACGCACAGAAGCAGCACTGGCAGCAGTGGTGAGCGCGCAGCATCAGCAGCTGCAGCCCGCCTCCCCTGCACTTCACAATAATCCGTCAATTTCTTCAGATTGGGGGGGGGGGGGGGGGGGTTGGTGTCGTAGCTGGATTGACCGGGGTGGGTTGGAGGGAGGAGAAGGGGGGTGGGGGCGGTTTGGTGCGCAGTTTCTCCTTCCTCGCTCCAGCTTGTTTCGTTTTTTCTTGTCTCCCCCCCCTCTTTTTTTCTTCTTTCTCTCCTCGTGGCGATCAGCAACCCCCCCCCCCCCCTCCCTCTTCCTCCCACTAATGCAAAAGCGCGGGGTGAGCGTGCGCGCCGGCGTGACGTTAGCGGCAGCGTCGATGTGGAAAGGATCCGTTGTAGCAGCAAAAGAGAGAGCTCGCGCCGGGCTTGGTTATCGCTCCCTTTCTCCCTGCTCTCTCTCCATGCCTCCCTCCTACTCCTCCTCCCTCTCTCTCGCTCTCTCTGCAGTGTCCTGAGGTAGTTTGAATGAGCTCAAAGCACTCAACTCTTTTTTCCTTTTTTTTAAAGATCCGCCTCTTCAAAAAAAAAATTAATTGTTTGCTCTCACCGTCCTCTGCCCCCCACCCCTCCCCTTTTAGTGTCTCTTGTCCTGTGGCTTTGTCGGGGCTTTGTGTGGCTTAGAGGGAAGGGGCAGGTTGTCCGAGCGAAAGGCCCCCGTAGCAACCGCATTTTAACCCGCTCCTCCCTCCCTCCCTCCCCCCCGCGCCAGTCCGACCCATTCCAGCAAGTCAGGCCAACCCTCCCAGTATTGCCGTGGTGGCCGCGGCAGGCAGATGGGACACTGCTCCCCTCGCTCTCCCCTCCTGCTCCTCTAGTGACTCTCTCTCTCTCTCTCTCGCTCTCGCTCCTTCTGTTTGGGTCTCTTCATTTTCCTCTTTTCTACATCGTAAAACGAAGGAACCTGAATGGACTGCTGACGCATTCCTGCTCAAGAGTAGTGCTTTGGTTTGATGCAGGGGAGTTTTGTGCATTAACCCCCCCTCCCATCCCCCCTTTCAACCACCCACTCCACCCTCTTTCCTTCTCACGGCTCATTCATCAGTGTGTCACTGCTTCATCTCTTTACATGCAATGTCAGGGGTGAGTTTTAAGCCAGCGCGCTCTCTCCTCCCCACCCCTCACCTATTAGGATGGAGTAACTATGACGGTACGCGAGTGCAGCGTGATCCTTTCTTCACGCGTGCCTTTTTGGGGGCGGTTAGGGCCCTCTAAACGGGCAGGGCCTTAACCCTTCCCCCGCCCCGCACCTCTCTCCAATTTGAGCGCACGCTGTCCCTCCTGGAAGCACGCACCCGTAAAGGTCATGTTCAGGAAGGCGGACGGGAGGAGACGAGACATGTTTTACCTTTCCTGCCGCAGGAGGAGAGGCGAAACAAACGCACCCCTGCTGTCCCGTCGCCCCCTCTCTCTCCGGTGATTAGCACAGGCCTTGTGTCCAATAAACCAGAAAGCATTGTGGGTAATTGATGCTCTGAGTTGAGTCTCTCTCCCCCCTCTCGTGTGTGTGTGTGTGTGTCTGCACGCTATTGAGTGTGAGAGAGATGGAGAGAAAGCACGCCTGCTCAAAAAGGTCACACTGCCTGTAGCGCAGTACGTTATTCCCACCGGCTCGGGAACATGGAGGCAACTCCTATATTATACACACACACGCACAGTTTCTCCTTGACTTCGCTGCGGTTGGAATATGAATGGGCTTCAGTGAGGGCAGCGGCCACAGGAGGAGCGTGTCGGAGGGGGGGGGGGGGGGGGTTCCTTTTGTGAAGACGGGCTACTTCCTACTTGCCACCGGGATTCCCTCACATCGGAGGCGCGCTGCACTGCCGCAATCATCCGCCGAGCGAGCTGCGCGCTTGCTTTACGCATTCACTGCGAAGGCGATGCCAAACCGGGCTGAGCGGTTTACCTTCGAGGTTTGAACTCTCGCCAGAAGCGTGTCGGTCGGGCCTCACCTCCAGGTTCCTGCTGACCGCTGTGCTCCCCCCCCCCCCGTACCACCCCGTCCCCTCGTCCCCCTCCCCTCTCCCGCCCTCTGCAAGGGTTTACGAGGGGCACTCGGACGCCGTTCCGGGGGGTGGACCGCGAGACCTACTGTGATCAGCCATCGACATGTGTGAGGGGTATATGCAAACATTACAGAGCCCGTTCCCCGCGGGGAGGGGGGGGGGCGGGGGGGGGCTAGCGGAACTGGGCTACGGCCAGTCACATGTAGGTCAGCAGTCTGGGTCTTTTTGTGTGTGTGTGTGTGTGTGTCAGTAGTTCCATCCGGGTGAAGGGCCTGCGGTGTAGCACAACAGCAATGTCAATCGAGGGGGTTCAAAGTGTGCAGTTGAGTGATAGATCTAATGATAATGTCATTGCCTCGGCCAGCGCCGGTATCAAGGATTTACAGTTAGAAGCCCTCGAGGGACAGGGAGAGAGAGGTACGATGACGTACGATGGCAATGAATGTTTTCTGATTCTGATTTCTGAGGAAAAGTTGAAAGGGAAAAAAATATTCATTGGGCCCGGTGTCATCTGGTCCACTGACTAAGTGTGGGTCCGCAGACCGGTGTTTGGGAACCACTGTTCCAGTGTCCAGAGCATGGCCTCCAGTGCCCACCCACCATTCATTTCCAACAGTTTGTCCAGGCACACAGAAACTGACAAACTCTACGCCGCTGACCTTGAGGTAGAGGACCCTTCTAGACACTTCCCTTCCCATTTTCATTTCAATTTCCAGGAATTAATTCTGCAAGAGATTATGTATCACACACACACACACATACACGAGCAGCTATCAGTGTCCTAGTAAAAGCTTAAACTGCTCGGTCGGGATTTTTTTCTTCTGTTTATCACATTTCCCATCTCTCTCTCACACACACACTGACGCATATACACACTGAGTCACACACACCAATCGTATGCCAGCATGCTAAGAGATTATAATAGGGTGTATTAGTGGCTTCCGTATGCACAGGTTGGACGAGTCCTTTCATCCCGCCACAGGCTTTGTCTGCTCTTCGCTGACCTTACCTGACCTCCGCTCCGCGCCGCGCGCACACACACACACACACACACACACAGGACATTTCGATCAAAGCATTTAAGGGGCACCTTGATTTCGAATGGCGGGTTATTTAACCATGTTAATCCAGCAATGACCATGGTTTGAAACTATTCTGGTTTAAAGAAAGACTGGTAATGAGCCCCCCCCCCCCCCCCTTTACTGCCTTTTCATACGCTTGCCGTGTCTAGTTTGGTGAGACTTTAAGACAAAGAACATTCTCAGCTTGTCGCTTTTTTTTCTTTTGTTCTTTTCTCTCTCTCTCTCTCTCCGTCCTTTGCATTTGTCTTGTGCTGCTTTTTTTTTATCTCCCTCTATGTCCCTCTATCCCCCCACCCCTCCCCCATCCCTGCTATTTGTGTGGTTTCCTCCATTTCTACTTGTCTACTCGTCTGTTGCTCGCAGGCGGTCACAAGCTAATTGTGTTTGTGCACACATCATTTGTGACGGCGCGTACGCTCTCAACCAAGGTCGCCGTCAGGTCAAGGCCACAGAGGGCACGCTCACTAAAAGATGAGCCCTCTTCAGTAGTGTATGTGTGTGTTTTTTTTAATTATTTTTTTTACCTCGCGTTAGTCACTATTTGAGCTCCACCAGCAGCCATTGTCTCCGGACTAATGGGCTTTATTATGTCGAGCTGTGTTCACGCCGGCTGCCAGAGCGGGGATTAGCCCTAGCGCCGTGTTAGCTGGAAGCAGAAGAAAGGCACAAGTGGGTTACCGCCGCTAACCCAATCAGCTCCAGCCAGCCAAGATGGCGAGATCGGAGCAGATGCTTTGTGCCTATTTTGCGAATTTGGCATTTTGCCGGATGAATTTGCATCTTCTCACCCCGGCTTCCGCCAATTACCGCCATGTTTATTTGTTTTTTGAAGAATGGGATTTTTCTTTAACAATCCGGTAAATCACGGCGAGGAACCGCGTGGCACGCTGATTTAATCCCCCCGCTCCCCTACCGCAGTATGCCAATGGTCAGCCGGCGTCATTGGGATTCACGGACCATCTCCTTGTATGTGCGTTCGTCACAATGTTGCCTTGCCAACCGCCAGGCCGTTGGAAATGGGTGCCTCTTTCTCCGAGCAACGTGAAGGTAAAAACCTAGTAATTCACCGCCGCTAAATCTTCTCAATTTTTGGCTCTTCATCTGGTGAAGAGCCTGTTAACCACACCGGTTAATCGACCCCCCGCACCCCCCCCCCCCCCGCCCCCTCCTCCCCTCTCGCACCACCATCGAGCCGACCCAAACCTCCTCCCGGCTCGCTTCCCCGTCGGCCCTGACCTTCAAAGGTCCTCCCGAAAAACCCATCGCCACAATTGGCGCGCCGTTCCCCCGAAGCTGTTAATCCCCCCCCCCCTAAAAAAAAAAATGATGGGGGAGGATTAGCCGCACCGAGGCCGGTCACTGCGGACCCCGGGACGGGGGGGACGAATAACAAAGCGGCTTTTCATCTTTAGTCTTCAAATCCACCTGTCCACGCCCAGATTACGGCGGCGCCGTCCAGCAGGGAGAAGAGTCCGTGCGTCGGTAATCGTCGTCTCTCCACTGTGTTCTCAACCCATTTCATCTCCTGCCGTGTTTTCAGAAATCCGACGGGAGCGAAAGGAGCTTTTTTTTTCTGTTTTCTTTCTCTCAAATATGCTTTCAATTTGGATTTCATAACCGAGTTTCCATATAAGGCGACGCACACTTACAGAAGTTGTTAGGGGTCTTTGTGGCGAGGTCACCATTTACCGTGCATTTATCTGGCCGAGAGGCGTGTGTGTGTGTGTGTGTGTGTGTGTGTGTCTAATCTGAGGAAGCCGAGCTAAGTGTGTCTAATCTAATGAGCGCAGCATCAAATGTCATCCGCGACCCCCCCGTAACCTCTTTTACACCTTTTTAAATGTGTCGGGGTCTTTTTTTCTGTATTGGCGCAATGCTGGATATCGTAGGCCGGCGGGGGGTTGAGGGGAAAGCATGGTAATGAAAGCAAAAGGGGGGCGGGGGGGAGCAGCGTGCAGCACTTTCTAAATTGAAGTCAAAAACACCGCAGTCGGTCTCTCCCGCGCCGTCCTCTACGGGGGAGGCCCAGGGTACGATCGAGTTCCACCGCGGCCGTGTGCCGAGACACCAGAGGGGGAGAAGAGAGGCGCGAAGCCGTGGCGACTGTTTATTTAAAGAAGAAGAAGAAGAAGAAAACCCCTCCCCGAGCCTGCTGCTCCCGTTCTACATCTAGCTGTGGTATGAAGAGCCTGGCAATTCGACACACTGTAATCCTCTTTTAGCACGATAGCACTTCTCCACAGCTTTGGGGACCTAAACGGGTCGGGTCCCGCCCCGAGCAAATGGTAAGGGGGCGGAGGGTGGACATCCGGCACACAGGGGGCGGGCGGGGGGGTTTGTCGATGCGCCTCTGCAATCGGATTCTGATGACGAGTACGTACCGACCGATGGTACATCCGCACAGCGGGAAATCGGCCATGCATTTTCTTTTCTTTGGCGCTAGCACTTTTTCCTCACTTTTGCAGAGCAGAATGCTAAAAGGGGAGGAGAGGGGGGAAAGTCAATCCGCTGCAGTTTTGGCGCTCCGTGTTCCCGGTAGCGCTCTGACAGGCGTGCTGTGCTTTTCACAGGAAAAATGCAATATTATGACAAAAACCCGCATACGGCAATGCTCCAGTTCTAAAGACGGTGCAAACGCCTCCCTCCCCCTTTTTGTATTGCTCAGAGAATAACTGTCAGTGGCACATTGTCCTCTAGATGGATTCTTAACTTGCGTGATATTGTTTCTTCCCCCCGCCACACACACACACACACACACACACACAGACAGTCACATGTGTTCAGACTGAGATGCATGTCTGGGGTTTTTATAATGCATGGGAATGTTTACATTCTGCATGGTGTCAAGGGAACGGGTTAAATGGGGCGCGAAGCCGGGTAACTTCTGGCAAATGGCTGTCATCTTCTGCACTAAGTGCGGCACATGCGTCTCGCCCACGTTGCGGCTCGTGTGCCTGACGTCATTTATGACGCACAACAGAACATAATCAGAGATCAGTTGAAAAGGGATGATTATTATTTGTCTTTTTTTTCTTTTTTGCTGGTAAAAATGTACAAACTAACAAACCCAATGCGATGCTGTTTTAATAAACGTAACATAAAATGTTACACTTCCCAGTGTGACTGTCTTTAGTTTGACAAAGCGTTGTGCATTTTAGTGTGCGTTTTGTCTACAAGGCCTTGCTTTAGACCTTCTTCTTCGCCCTTTGTCTTACTTTCTCTTGGTACTTGTCGCCATTTCTTATCTCGGCTGTGCGCTGCAATAAACGACTGGCAAGCGAATATATATTTGTGTTAATCGACACAAGCCTGAGACCTAAAGGTGCTTTGATGAGGGGGGGGAAGGCAGCACTGACGTTTGTCTGCTGTTAACTTGATGTTATGTTGTGTCATTTAAAAGCTTTTACTAGAAGTGGTTTCAATCATGTTCGCGCGCTAAACCTTCAGTTTCTGTCCCGGGGATAGAAAACGCACTTAAATCTTGTGGATGGAGGGGAAATTGAAGTCATTGTATTGTTTTTGTGGGACTTCAAATCACACAGTGATGGGAAGCTGTGAGGTGATGAACGGAGAGATCCATGGCCGATCCAACTCCTCATTGGTTGTCCTGGATCGTCCCTCTTTAGCTCCCAGCATCTGCGTTTCAGTTGTCTTTTGGTGGGCCGAAGGAGGAGGAGGACGATCTCATTCGTCACCTGTGGCGCGTCTTCAGTCTTCCTCCTCCCACCCTTCATTTTCCTCGACGCGTCTCCTTCCCCTCGGTCGGCCTGTCGAAGGCGAAGGAGGGGCACAAAGTTCAAGGGAACAGACCGAGCTCAAGCTGCAGGGCAGGAGAAGAGAACCTGCCTCTCCGTGGACGCAATTATTCTCAGCGGTGGTTCAGCGATGCGTCATGCGGCGTGCTAACTCGAGTGCCAACACAACACTAGTTGCAGTTGGACCGATGAAACGGACCCGCAGCAGACGAGAGTAAAACAAGCACATAATATTTGCCAACGCTTGCAAGAGCCCCCCCCCCCCCCCCCCCCCCCCTTCCCCCTCCATCTCCTCCTTGCCGTCTTTCCATCGCAATCTGCAATCTCATTTGTTGATCGCCGGTTGCCGTCCTGTGTGATTGAACTTGCCGAGCGGTTGAATTGGATTGCTCAAAATGGAAGGATGATTATAGGGCGCCGCGTCATGCGCGGCTGCTCACCGGGGGGGTCGGATCATCATCATTTCTTATTATATGATCTCGGACTACCTGTTGACATGTGAGATTTTTTTCTTCTTCTCCTTGCCAGGTTATAATTTGCTTCTTGGAGCAGCTCATAGTTGGTGCAGAAGGGAGGCCGACCTCTTGTGGATTTGAGGAGAGAAGAGACATACATTTTGCTCTCACCATCCGCTCCCATGTTTCTTTTTTTTGGGGGGGGCTTTTTTGTGCTAGACTCGGTGCATTCAGAAGGAGTCGCAATGTCCGCCCGCCTATCAGACTTCATGGAAGCGTGGAGTGCCTCCTCAGCGGCTCTTCTCCACCACTTTTCCCACACTCCAACTTCAACCCCCGTTCGAACAACTCGCCATCCCACCCCAGCAACCCGGGGCCGCTGGCTTTCGTTTTGTCAAGCACGCAGAAATATAAAAGCCATGTTGGAAAGAAAAAAAAGCTCCTTTTGGCTCCTTTCCTCCCCCCCTCCCTCTTCCTTTCTCTCACTCCGTCAGCACAGGCTGCGTCTGGGAGGACAGAAATGGCTTTTTGAGTGACACAAGCTCGCTGCGCCATTTGCCGTGTCAACCGGCGAAAGAGGACGGAAAAGGAGGAGAGGGGGGGGAGACAAATGATGATGGCCCGGCCGTGATTGTCCCCCGCGCCCTTCTCTCTTTCGCCTCGCCGTGTTTGCCCTCGCTCCTGAGGTCATAGCAGACCAAATAACGCAGCCACACTGCCGGGAGGTGTGCAAATGTTTTTTCGCTGGCGCAAAGGGAAGGTTCTTTCAATTTTTCCACCGACAATTTCTCCACGGACACAATTCTTGTTTTAGGGTATTGCTTGAAATGAAATCTCTTTTAGAGTAAGTGGACATTTCCGTAAGTACTGCAGGCTAGAGGTGAATAAATCCAATTCCGCTGCCTTCATGTCTGTGCGCCTCATTTGGCGAGCTGAACCGAAATTCCCTTTTTTCTGCATCAAAGCAAACTGAAAGAATGGATCTTTTTTTTGGTCGTCCAGTGTCTTTTTGTCCCGCTCCGCAGCCGCAGAGTCATGAATATTTAAAATTCCATTATGAAATCTTAAATTGATTGATAAAAGCTTGAGCGGCGGATGTTGAACAAAGCGCATTTATGTCGCCACCCGGAATGCCAGCGAGCTCCTGAGTGAATCTCCTCTTCCTCTTCCTCCTCCTCCTCGCCGCCAGCGCGCCGCTGAGCGATGGCATAAATAACGGGCCCGCTTTATTGGTCGTGCGCTGCGAGGTGTCTTTTGCAAAACGGATCCGAAGGGAAGAGCGACGCAGTCATTTTGGGAGGTAATGTGGCTCGATTGCTCTTCCAACCCCCCCCCCCCCCCCCCCCCCTTCCTCCCCCACTCCGAATCTCCCCAATCCCCCCAAGCGTCGCCCGGCCTTTTGAAGATTTGGACCCTGGCCTCTCGCTGCTTCCCAATAACCTCGAGGTCCTCTGCGTGCCAGGTGTCTCAACCACCCGGCACGCTGCTTCCCCGGGAGTTAAGTGAGTGAGGAAGGCCATGGGGGGCGGGGGGGGGGGGGGGGGGGGGGGGGGAGGGGGATTGCTACAAAATAATAATCAAATAACGGTGTCCGCAACCGCAATTCATTTTGATCTCATTTTGGTCGGCCAGGTGGCCACGGCCACCCTATGAAAACTCTGGCATTTGCTTTCCCGCTCAATAACCCCGTTGAGTCTGCGCTTCCCAGTTAGGGGGGGAATTATACGATATTAGTAATATTACAAATGTAGATCAATATGCATCGACCGGGAATGCCATGTCGCCGCGCTCCTAAAAAAGGAGATGGACTGTGGTTATTGCCGTTATTGATTTTAATAACCAGGCCCAACGAGGAGCTACTGTTGGCGCTGTTCTCACCTCCGGGTTACACGGGATCCATAAAGTCATTTAACTACAGGTTGAGCATGATTAGGTTTGCCGACTTAACAATTTTTTATTTTTTTTTTCCTTCTTAGAGATTTCAAGACTGGCGCTAAGGTGTGGGGGGGGGATGTTTCCAGGTAATGTGCGGCGGCGGTTGCAGGATCAACACTATTGATCCATCGGGACACATTGTGGGAAACACGTAGTCAATCACGCCACCTCTGACCCTCCTCTGTTTGTCAGACACAACCCCAAGAGGCCTCACTGGCTTTCGGGTTCACGGAGGTCAGTGAGCGTCATGACGACGCCGCGAGCTCCGGTCAGGGTTGATTTCATTTTATTTATTTTTTTTTTTACGCTATTCAGCGTGACCTTGTTTGTGTGAACTTTTTAATGGGCCACAAATGTGTCTGATCAATGCTGAAAATACATTTCAACCGGCAACCCGAGGAGGATAATGGACAAACTCGCTCAGCTCATTGACTTTAATGGATAGTTCCCCCTCCAGTCCCCATCAGATGATGAAAGGATGCAAAGTCATTCAGTTGTTTCAGATTGGGTGTCACGAGCAAAGGGGACAGATTTGTTTTGACAATATGCCACTTAAAATGCCTGGCGCGGGCCCCCCCCCCCCCCCCCCCCCCCCCCTCGTCCTGCTCCCCCCGGCAGGAGATCTGGCTATAATTTATTGCTGTAGTTTGGTAGTGTACTGTAGGTCATTGGCAGAGGACAACCGCTTTGATCGACTCACATTCGACCTCTGCGTTCCCCCACTGCTTCCCCGTGAAGGATCGTAACTCTTTCACAGCCCCTGCTCCCCCCCCTCCCCCCCCCCCCCGCTCCCGTGAGTGACTGCCTGTGTATTCTAGCTTGAGATATTATGTTTTTTCTTTTCGTCCCGCCTCTTTCAGGTAAGACTGAGACAAATCCCATTAATGGGAAGGCGGGCGGGTGTAGTGACGGAGGTGGTGTTTGTTTGCCCGGCTGCTCTAATGACCCCCCCCCGGCCATTAGAGCAGCCGCAGCCGTCAAGACGTCGACCTGCGGCTGACGATGATGCATCGGACCTCCTGAGTCCCATTGATCAAGCTGAGGGAGTCTATGCGCACGCACACACACACGCCAGTCATTAAAAGCGCTCAAACTCCAAGGATGTTTTATTCCGACTGGAGACGCAGCGATCGATCGGCCGCTGACGAGCGCGATGTCATCGGTGTGGGAGTTCTTCAGCGTTTCTTTTTTTTTTAACACCTGCAAGTGTAAAAATAATTCCAAAGGTGGAATATGATCCGTCGGCCTCGCCTGGTGTGCGACGCCGGTTTAACATTCATGAGCAGCGTGCGAAAATGGTTACTACAACAACATTGCTTTGCATTTCCAGCATTCCAGCCCTCTTTTTGCAGTGTGGTGGACTTGGTGGGGGGGGGGGGGGTTACCGGTTTTCCCCGGCCTGCATCTCTTCCTCGAAACTCATGGGGCGAGGATTTTATTTTTTAATTACAGGCCCCATTAACACGCTATTTACATCCCTGCCTCGATCCACGCCATTAAGGGATCGATAGCCGCTCGTTTAATCCAACCATTCATTCTTCTCTTAAAGTAGAAATAATCTATATTCATGGATCCCTTCCGGAAGTTATCGGCCCTCTCCCCCGCCCTCCCACAACCCCCACAACCCCCACAACCCACCCATTGCACCGCAGCGACACATTAGGCCACTTCACACCCAACAGGCTGCACAGCTTCAATGACGAAGCGTACTTCCGGCCTCTTTCCCGTTTCCCCGACTACGGCGTGCTGCTGATATGTTCCATCAACGGCAATTTGTGGAGCTCAGTAATGGACCGGGTGGGTGCGGGGGGGGAAACACGCTGTGTGTTGGCCAAGCCAAAGCGACGGCAGTCCTATGTAAACCGCTTCGGGGGGTTGGAACACTGACTGTCAGCAGCACGTCATTCCCCTCGTCCCCCTCGCTGTCCCGCCGGTAGTGCATCTATTTGCTCCGCTGTGTGTGTGTGTGTGTGTGTGTGTGTGTTTTTATTTATTTTCGCGCCGGACAGTTTCATTCGGTGTGCGATTTAAGCTTTGATTAATCGTCGTTGCCCAACAGGAACGACTTGCCCAGATATTGATTTTTGGGTTGAAATCTGAGTCGTCGGATGTGCGTTTCGCTCGGAGGCTTCGGATGGATCATTTTATAGGAACTCTGTGTGTCCGAGATGGAGGGGAGGAAAAAAAAAAAACCCTGTTCCATCTAAGCCGGCATTAGCGGCGGTGTTGGTGGTCTCTCGCAGGGCGGGGGGGCCACTTCGTAACCCTAAATGGAGTTTTCATGCAAGACTGCTCTCCAAGCTGCTCAGCGGTTTCTCCTTAAATCCACGTGTGCCCATGAAAAGGACAAGCCGCCTTCTCCATGCAACATTCATGACTCTGAATTAAGTGTTCAGGGCCATTGATTTTCTTTCTTTCTTTTTCTTTTTTTTTTCTTTTTTAAATGGGCAAAGCTCGGCATGTGAATTAAGGCGATTATCTGATTGCGCTCCCATTTTTCCTCTTCTCACTTTGCACCTCCAATCTAAGGCTTGGGATCACTCATTGCTGAGAGGAGTTTTGATCTACACACACACACACACACTACACACCTCCACATCCCCCCTCTGATGAATGGCTCATTCTGCTGCCTGAGCAAAGCGCTGTAGGAAGGACTCTGTCACGCTGTTTTGTTTAGTGTTTTCCTGCCTCCCCGGGTTACCTTCACTTCCTCTCCCTCCCTTGTGATTGTCTGCCGGGTCCCTAATTGTGTATTTATCACCGGTGCCCGCTCCTCCCGGCCGCTCGTCAGCTGTTTTCTTTGGCCTTACCTCGTCGTGTCGGTGCGGTCGTGCTTCGACGCGTTAATTCATCAACGGGATGAGCGCAGATTCCCTTTTTTGAATGCTCAAAATCCCTCAGCCAGGCGCGAAGAAGTCACAAATATCATCCCCCCCCCGCCCCTCCCTACATCATTTGACTTGCGCTACTTAAAAACTATTGATCCCGCCCCTCAACGCCGCCCGCTCTGATTTGATTCTACACACACGAAGACGAGAGGGAGCCAACGCTAAGTGGCCGAGTAGAGTAGCAATAAAGAAAGCTAATGAGAATGAATGAAGACGCACCAAAACGTCTCCACCTGCCAGTCCGTCCTCCACACACACACACACACACACACACACACACACACAAGGCAGCATCCCGGAGTCACCCCCCCGCCTTTTATACAAGCTGGACTGGTAATTTGATCTCAGCCGTTGGAGTGTGCGTCGAGTTTAAGCGGAGTCACGGTGAGCGGTTATGTGGTCCCCTCTCCCCTGTAGAGCCAAATTGAGCTTCTGACCCATAGTCCTGGAAATCGCAGACGCCACGGTGGACCCACCCTACCCCCCCCCATCGTTATACATTAGTAAACCCCCCCACCATCTCCAGGTATGAGATATGAGAAAGTCCCGCCGCTTGCCAATTTCTGAAATTGCACACCCATCGCTGCTCTTTCATTTTCTTCTAGTGCAGCTTTTGGCTCTGACATCGCGTGTCACCCTTCGCACTCTTTTCTTTTTATTATTCTTTTTCTTTCTTCTCCCTAACGGCTAAGTGAATTAAATCTGCCGCAGTTTTTAAAACGTGCCGCCGGGGCCACGTTTCACTTCAGTTTTACCGAACGGCTTTATCTTTTGTAGTTGAGACCGACCTGCACATGTGTATGTGCCTGCATGCACATGGCTGTGCGTGTGTGTGTGTGTGTGGGGGGTCCACGGTCTACGCGCCCGTGTTTTGCCTTCTCTCTCTCTCTTTATTCCGTCCACCGTGTCGACACGATCCCGGCGTTTATGAGATTACCCGAGCCCATTTGTGTTCCGGCGGGAGCCATTTTGGCTCGGAGGAAGCCTCCGCTGGGAACCATCTGGGTTTTCCTCAAAGCAGCTTCCCCTCGGCCGGCCTGTCCTCCCCGCACTGTGACCCCGCCGCTGTTTCACTTTAAATTTCATGCGTGTTGCTGCGTTTGTTCTTCATCGCTATAATCGTATGTTTAAAATATGTTTTCAATTTAATCAAGTGTTAAAAATATTGTATCCTTAAACATAACCATAAGACAGAGAGAACAATACGACTGGGGCAAGTTGACATTATTGGAAAATATTTCTCACTCCATAGGCAAGCTGTGTGTCATATTTGCGACATATTGTACCAAAACTGCAGCGCTGCCATGGACTTAACTCGATCTGTCCTCCTCAAATTGCCACTCGGCCTTCCTATTAGCGGCTTTCTTCTCTTCCCCCATTGCCTGGTGGGACAGCAGCTTCGCTTTATTTAATGATGCTTTGAATATATTGTTCACCCGAGCTTTGCCATTTACATACATTTGTGACTCCAGTCTGGTTACGGCGCTGTCCTATGAAGACGAATAGGACCGGAGACTAATTGGTTACGCTGAACGGTCTGCTACAAATTGTTCTGTTGCTGAAATGCAACACCCAGATATGCACAGATGTGTGCTTGATTACTTTGCCCCACATGTACTTTTTCCACACTAATTACTGTTGGCAGCGCATCAAATGATGTTCCTCCTTTTGAAGTGGAATATGACGGAAAACGTACACTTGTTTCCAGTCATTCAACCTCAAGCATTCCCTCCCCTTGGCACGTCTCCCTGTCCTTAAGCCTGCAGGTCACATGTCCACGCCTCGTCCCCATGAAAAGCGTGATCGACGGGCCTCGTCCCCGTCGAGTGATTTCTTCAGCTGGTTGCCACATTTGTCACATTTATCCAGTTGATACAGGAGACTTATTTTCCTCCAAGCCGACATATTGGTTTAGAGGAGTGGGGCCACACACACACACACACACAGAGAGAGAGAACACCTCCTTGACCTCTTGATGGCTTTCTCATCTTGGTGGGATGATTTGGTGAGCTTCTACAGAAGGATTGTAAATCATCAGCCATATGGAGGCTAACAGACAAATGGGACTTTGGTTTGCGTCCCCCCCCCCCCTCCATGAACTGCGATTAAGCTACCTCGGCTGCCCAGCGGAATGCTGGGCTGGGAGGGGGGGGGGCAGTAGTGTTTGAGTCCCCCCCCTTTTTTTCCCCCGCTGATAATGGTTTCAGCATCTTCAAGGATTCCGCCCTTCTTTGCCGCTGTCGTTATTGCGTAACACTCTTACGGCGCCTTTAGCGGCTCCCGTCACCGCTTTGACATTCGGGTGCTCGCGGGACCAGCGGTGGCCCCGTTACGTAACTGCCTCCGCGCCCGGAGGCGAGGGGAACATGAAATGGGGCTGTGAGGGTAGACCGCCGGCCCGGCGACATTAACGCTGCCGCACAGTCAGTGTGCGTGTCGCCGGTGTATAATAGTTTTTTTTTGCACATGGTGTATACTTGGTGGCCCTTCTCCGAGGCGCCGTCGCGTTGTCGAGCCGCTGTCGTAGCGGCCTTCTACCCCCTCGGCGCCATTTTCCACCCCGCCGGCGGCTTAATGGGTCGAGCGCGCGGAGGTGCGCGCGTGTCGCCGCGCCGAGGGGTTGTCAAGTTTTGAGCTTAATAAGAGAGCAGATTATGCGTGCGTTTAATGAAAGCGTTTTTCACTTTAGTTGAGAACAAGGCAGAGCAGTTTACAAACTTAATTCCCTTCAGATTTCCCCTGTGGCTGAAGGGCTAAGCAGCCCGAGTCTTAATCGCTTGACTCCCCCCTCCTATCCCCCCCTTCCTATCTCCTCGGCACACCTGCCCTCTCACTTTCCCGCTGACGGGAGGCTTTAGCGCAGGATAACAAAAAAGGAAAAATCGATTGATTTCCCTTTTCTTTTTTTCTTCCTCTGCCTCTCTCCTCTCTCTCCCTGATCGTCCATCACAAACAAAATGGAATGAATAGATAATTTCTCCTGAATAGGCAGTATTTGGGTTTTTGGGCAAACGAGGGCCCGTCCGTATAGTAAGTGCACACTGATCTGAAGCCACCGGTTCCGACGCAGGCGTTTTTCTTTGTCTCTGTTTTGTGTGTCTGTGTGCGCGTACATCAAGTCAATACAGCGCTCAGAGGCCTCCATTGATGGGTCTATTAAGAAAAAAGTGGTGTGTCCCCCCCCCCCCTCCCCCGCGCCGTCACTTCATTGCTGTAATTGAATCGCAACACTAACTTGGCCTTCCCTTCCTTTTCCCTCCTCCCTCCCTCCCTCTCTCTTCGCCCAGGTGGAGGTCGAGGTGGAGAGCATGGACAAAGCGGGGAACTTCATCGGCTGGCTGCACATCGAGGGCCTGAACCTGTCGGTGGCGCTGGTGGAGAGCGCCCTGTCCAAGGTCCACTTCACGGCCGAGCGCAGCGCGTACTACAAGACCCTGGTGTCGGCCGAGGACGCGTGCCGACTGCGGAAGGAGAAGGTACGGCTCGGCGGCGTTGAACTCCCCCGTCGGATAACCCGAAACGGCTCTTGGTATCTCGATTTGCTCCTGGCGGCGCATCTTGAATTGGTTACAGGATGCCGCTTCTCGTCAGAGAAGAGGGTGAACCTCAGCGGCAGAAGGGTGTTGAATGGTTAGGTTTTGTGGAGACTTTGGGGAAGGTTTTTTCTTTCCATAAACCTGGACACTATTTACCTGAAGCCGGGCGGGGTTTACTCTCGTTGGTTGTCACCATGAGGGCATGAAAGACAAACTGTAATTGAAACCCAAATGGCCACTTTGTGGGTGAGTGGAGTCCTTTAAGTCATCATCATCCACCACATGCCGCCATGTTGTGACGTTTGTCTGGCCTTTTAATATAAAACACAACCCGGTACTGGGGACGCGAGTAAAGGTAACGGTGCAGGAAATGAGTCTCAGAACTTTTTTTTTTTTTTTTTGGCAACCAGCGACTCTGGGGAGCTCCCACACGCTGCCCTTGTCAAAGGCAAAGCCCATCCCCCTTAATCGCCTGCCAGCCAATTAAGACAGGTGGTGCTGCCACCTTTTTGGCTTCCATTAAAACGAAACCAAGCTTTTTTTTTTTTGTGTGGGTGTGTGTATCAATATGACTGCAAAATATCTCGCAATGCGCCGCCCCCGTTCGACCCAGAGAAAGAGGTAGTGCATTAATATCACGCAGGCGACACATCCCGAGCTACCGGAGGGGAGATCTAGCCCCAGATTGTCCCGTTATCATCGCAGCTTCCTTCCCTCAATGGGCGTCCTCTGATGGATGGCGGCGTCTCTCACACTGATCCTGATCTCGCCCTGAATTTTCATTACGGCTCCGCGAGTCACCCCTGCCAGATGCATGAAGTGCCCGGCCAGCTGTCATCCCTGTCCTCTTTCCCTCCATCACTGTAACGTATTTATTTAGCCCTCTCTTCCTTCCGCTGTCTCCCACTCGCTTCTACCTATTTAGGTCCTTAAGGAGACACAAATGCCTCTTCCTGCGTATATAAACGTGATGTATCGCCGGGGCCAAGATGGGGCCGTGTTCTCTTTCCCCCCCCCTCGCTCTGATCTGTCATGTTGATGGTAAGTGTGTGTGTGTTGCTTCTCGAGTCGTCTCAATGCTAGAATCCCTAACTTTAAATTAATACTTAATAATAAAAAAAAAGGTTTTGGGATGCTGCGGGGAGGGAGGGGGGGGCAACTGACATTGAGGCCATCTTTGGCCTTTTTTGTGGGACGGTGTCGGGTGAATGCGTCAGTCTGGCGCCGTTTCTTCACGCTTGTGTGCTTCAGGTAAACCTTTAAACCGTTTAATCGTAAACACATTTGTTCGGTAATTTGAATGTCAGTGACTCAGCAGAAAAAGTCCCTCCCCCTCCCTCCCCTCATAACCCTCGTACCAACGGAAGGATCGTGGCGCCGGCAGCGATGAGCCCGGGAGGCCCGGAACTGGGGTGCCATAATGGTGAGGGGGGGGGGGTGGGGTGGTTGAGGTCACCCTGGGTCTCTCTTAGCCGACATGTCCAGCGTTCATTGTGCGTGCGTGGATGCATCCTGTGCAACCAGAAGGCAGAGGAGGCGGGACTTCGCCTCCTAATTAACCCGCAGAGACCATCGCGAGAAAGAGCCGAGAGCCTGGGAAGGAAAAAAAGAATGTTCTTTTTGAAGTTTTTTCTGTTGGTCTTTGTGTGTAGGATGCTGAGGCTAGGTAGGGCAGATAGTCTCCCCCCCCCCCCCCCCCCCCCCCCCCCCGCCTGCTCTTCCTCTGTTCTCATTGCCCTTTCTTCACTGGCCCTGCGGCTGTGGATGTGTGTGTAAGACATCAGCTGGCACTGCTGCGTCAGGCGTCCCCACAAGAAAACAAGGTTGTCGTTATGCAGTGGGCTTAGCAAGGCGCGCCTGTGTGCGTGTGTGCGTGTGTGCGTGCGTGCGTGCGTGCGTGCGTGCGCGCGCTCATTACAGAAAGCTCTGCGTTGGTGGTCCAGCAGGGCCTCGGGACAACAGGGATTGAGGCTTTTCTGCACGAGCATCCTGAAGCAAAACTGCTTAGGTCAAGTGAGCTTTTTTTTTTTTTTTTTTTTAATGTTGCTTTACAATGAGACCAATGGGACAAAGTGATTGTGTTTCTAAATGAAGCGTTCTGACGGGTTGGGAGAGAGCCCCCCCCCCTCCCTCTTTTCTGGAGTTCAGCAGATTTGGATCTCGCGCATCAGCATCTCTCCGAAGCAATATTTAGCAGCGGCCGTCTGAAGAGGGAGGGGGGGGGGGCGCGCCGCTAATTCCACGTCAAATTTACTTACGCCGCAGCCACTGTTTACATGAATACGGGTAAAGTGGCGCCCGCCCCGGCAGGAAGCCATCGCGTCGCCTTCCGGGCTGCTGTTCCCAAGCGACGCTCGGGCCGTCTCCTTAATCTAATGCCATGTTTCTGCAGCGCAATCTTGTTTGTGTGTCTGCAGCATATAAATGTATATAGATATGTATGAATTCCTGCTTACCAGGCAACTCTGTGAACACAAGCGGGAAAACCCACTGCGTTCCGTCTCTAATGCGAGGCGACTCGTTTCGACGGGGGGAGGATATTTAACTGCAAAGACTTTTGACGTAGAGTTTAACCTCTGATCAGGTGTCAGAAACGTGAACCTGTGCAGCTTCGATCGCTGCACGCGGGGGGGGGGGGGAGGAGGGGGAGTCAACAATGGGAGTTAATAACCACACGCCGCCTTCCGTTGATTCTGCAGTTACCGCACCTCGAAGGGGATTCACGCGACGCAAGCCTCGTCGAAGACGCTTCCTGTCGGCGCGGCCCCGCCCTTCCGTCGGGCCCCCGCTTCACGGACGGCCGTCTCCTTTTAACCTCGTCAGTGCACTCCCATATGCTCGCCCTCTGCACTCCGCTCGTTAAATTAATCATCTTTGAATGCCTTCCTATTAACCGGATTAATGTCTTTTCTCCGACGCCCCGTGTCGTGCCCTTGTTCCCCTCGGCTGCCTCGTTTTTTTTTTTTTCTTTCCGTACCCTTCTTTGGCCCGGACTCTGGTCGGTGTGAGCGAGCCAGCTCAAAGACTCGTAGCCTTTTTTGAGAGTAGAAAAAAAAAAAAATGGAATAAAAAAAGGGCCAAATCCCTTTTGGAAGCAGCTCGCCGGGAGGATGCGGTGCTGCTGCTCCGTATATGTTCCACCCGTCCATCAAAGACACTCGTCAAAGTACTTAAAGTCGTATCGTTCTGACATTGTGCCCGGTTGACGCGTCCTTGGCGGAGCGTGATTGATGCACATAATCGTGTTCCCTTTTTTTTCCCGGTGGAATCCAGAGTCGCAAGTTTGACTGTCACTCGGCCCCGAGGGCCCGATCGCCAGCACGCGCGGCTTCGACCCGCCGCCATTGGCCGACTACCATCGTAAGCGTAGTCCGATTATCGGTGCATTCTTTTTTTTTTTGTTGTTGTTGCTTTGATCGCCTCCCGGCGTTCTCGCTCTCCGGGGTCGAGGAGTGTGCAGAAAATGGCTCCCCGTCTAAACGGTGTCTTCTCACCAGTCAGCACATCCCCACACCTGGACACACCGGGAACACGCTGTGGGGCGGATCGGGATAATTGGGCTTTTAGCGAAGCATTTGATTGGTGCAATCCGAGCGCGTTTTCTGTTGCACGGGCCTGTACTCCGTCTCCCGTCCACCTAGAATTACGTACAAGCAGCCTTCCTTGTTTCGCTATTAATACCACGCTCAGTGCTCTCTGAAGCCCTCGAGCCCTTGAAATGCTTTCTGGGGTTGCAATCTTTTTTTTTTTTTCCTCTTTTCCCTCTCGACTTTTCTCGGCCTCCCAGGTGGCAGTCACAAGGTAATATCGTGTGCAAAAAAAAAAAGGAATCCCACTGGGGATTATTATTAAAGTGGCTCATCTATGGAGGATTGAAATGAAATAAAGTCAATTTGACTCCGTTCCTGCCTCTGCCCACTGTTCCTTCAACTGTCTATTTTAGACGAATCCCGTTGCTGCTTCTGCAAATAATCTCATCTGAATTTCAAGCATCCCGCCGTTGTTCCCAGGGAACGTTTTCACTCCGCAGAGAGATTTTTTTTCCTTTATCTTTTCTGGCAAACATGGAATCATTACCGTTATTGCTTTTTTTTTCCTCCCACAAATTGCATCAGGCTTTGAGAAGAAGATTTGGGCCTTAAGCGGCGTAAACGAGACGGTCGCACCTGCATCGCCGTCCCGCTCACCACAGTCTTCCAGCAAAGACTCGCACAAATTTTAAAACCGTCGAGGAGACTGATGTCCAGACATGTGTCGCGTGCCTGCAAGTCACAGAGCAGGGTAACAAACGCTCTGCATATATTGGTAAAGAAAATGTAACGCCTGTAGCTTTTGTCTCAGTCTTTACGAGTATTGTTGCTTTTAATGGCACGGTTTAGTTATACACTGCATTAAAGTGTCGGCCGTGTGCACAGGCCCTTTTTAAACTACCAGGAAGCTAATGGGAGAATAAAATCGTCTCGGCAGCTGCATTTTGCTCTGCCACCTCACAGGAGGGAGTGCCAGGGGGGATATTTTACTGCCTTTTCTCAGACGAATGGCGAAAACTGTATCAGCCAGGCTTCGCTGGCCTTTTGGATTTAACCGTAGTCCCTGCTCCTCACCCCCCTCACCCCCCAGGGTTACCATTATCGGGTTGACTTACTAGAGCACAGTGTTGGTTACTGGAAGTGGCGAGGTACGGGGCCGGTACAGTCGGGTGACTCGCAGCGCGGGAGGGGCGTGAAGGGGGGGGGGCAGTCCTCATCCCGCTGTGGTCAAGTCCTGGTTCGCACCAGCTATTTAAGGGCGGTTTTCAGGCGTCAAGCGTTGCACTCCTTTGGCGAAGTTCAGTATCCAATTTGAAATGGGATCAAAGGGAGCCCCGTACCGCGCGCCGCCCCTTTAAGGGGGACATCGCCACCTGCAGTGGGGAGGGGGAGGGAGCCACAATGGGATGCGTGACCCGGGCAAACAAACTTTGCTGCAGATGGCGAGAGGCGCGGCCACGCACAGGCGTACGCATTCACTCCCGTGACACCTCCCGTCTCCCACTGACCCCCGAGTGCCCAGAGGCAGGGAGACGGAAAGACGGCAAGGGATCAGTTTACACCCCAACCTCCAATCTCCATCCGCCCTCGCGCTCCCCCCAACAGGCGAGCGTTGGTGCACACGGCCGTCACCCGCAGAGCGGCGCATGCAAACGCGCTTCGAAGAGCGAGGAGCCTGAACAGCCGCGTGAGAAGCCCCGCCCCCTCTCCCCCCCCCCCCCTGAATTATACATTCACACGCGTCGCAGGGTTACACGCCGACTTTGGAAGCGGCCGGGCCTCAAGGACGAGCTGCGCACGCACCCTCGGGTGACATAATCTACCTGGCGGCGCAGATGCGCAGGACGGGGCCCTTTTTGGTTTGTGTGTGTGTGTGTGTGTGTGTATAACAGTGTGCGTACAGTCCCATCGTCCCGCGTGTGTGTTTGCTTTAACTTGTGTGTGTGCGTGTTCCTGCGCACGTGTTGATATGCGCTCGTCCGTATGTCCTTGGCTTTGTGCTTTCCCCCTCTCCAGTCATGCACGGGATTATTGCGAGCTCTTAGTAGAGGTCCTCGGGGGGGGGGGGGGGGGGGGGCAGGTTTGCGGCTGCCTCTGGTCTCCCCCCTCCTCCCCATCTGACCGCAAAACCCGACCCACTCGAGCAGCGAGGGGTGAGAGGAGGTGAAGCGCTGGCACAGAGCGTCATGTGACAAGACACGGTGCCACGCCACCCGCACTAGAAAACACGAGCCCCCAGGCGCGCCCCCCCCCCCCCCCCGCCCCCCCCACACACTCACCGGCGCCCTGCCTCTTGTATCTTGGGGCCAATGTTTCTGTTTCTCTTTTTGAATTCCCCTCTGTCTCTGGACTGGAGCCGGGATTATTTGCTCTTTGCTTTTTTTTCCCTTTTTTTCAGCGGCTGCCAACCTTGGAGCAGGTTGACGTGCGGATAGAAGAATAGGCGATTATTGTATTCATTGTTTGAAATAACTAAATAATTGGAATCCTTTTCATTTTGAAACCCTCAGTATGTCATTTCAAGCTAACACTTTCCATATTTAAGGATTCAGCCGATTCAGTTATATAGAATCTTCGTGCCTTCTCCGCCCCCCCGTCCCCCCCTTTTGGCCTTTGCCTGACCATTACAGGTGTGGCTGGCCTAATCAGTCGGACTAACCGGGTGGAAGGGTTTATTAACGGGGCGGACAGGCTACCTGGAATAACTCAGCGGCTGTCCTCCTCCTCCGTCGCCTCCTTGTCACCGGCGTGACGCGTCCTCTCCAGAGATCCCGGGGGGAGATAATCCTTGATGCATCCTGGAATGTTCCGCCGGTAATTTAGGTCAGTCCACCGCCTCCCGGTCGGCTGGCCCGCAGAAACCACTATAAATCTAGAGAATGGGACCACTCTGCTGCTTTAGTGGTTTGGTGCAATTTACAGTCTGTCTGTTTCTCTCATTCATACATACATATATATGCATGCGCCTCAGGGAGAGACTGTTACATAAACAGGCTCTCGTCATCGCTGCACTTCCGATTCCCGGTGTTGTGCAAGTCTCTCTTTAACCCCCCCCCCCCACACCCCTCTCCCCTTTAGCTTATTTCCACAGCTTTATCTGTGTGTCAGTGGGGCTCCCGCCGACGCATTCTTCACGGTTTCTAATGTGCCGATTGGGGCGCGGCACCTTTGTACGTACAGTGGGGTAGCTTCCACCTGAATGATTAATAAACCCAGATCCTAAATGTTAATGGGGTCAATTTGGCAAATTTGCAAAACGGGCCCAAAGAAATGCCTACAGGGCCTCGGGGTTGGAGACGGCAGGGCTTCGATGGCCGGGTTGATTTTTGTGCGCCAGGAGAGCAGCTCTACATCTCGGAAATCCCTTCACAAACTCGTGAGATTCGAGGATCTTTACCTGTGATGTAAGGTTGCCATAGCCCCCGTCCCCCCCGTCCCCCTCGCCCCCCTCCCTCTCTATTCTCCCCCCCTCCCTGATTCCACTCGCCGTCGTCGCTGCCCGCCGCTGCCAGATCCGCATTAACCTCCGTGTCACTCTCTGCCAGCCTGCGTCTCTTCCCCCGTTCCCTTAATCTCCTCCCACCCTTCGTCGGCCCCTCTTCATACCTCTTAACTGGAGAGCGCACAGAGAGGGGGGGGGGGGGGGCGCAGAGCGGGGTGTCAATGGCCTGGAAGCCCTGTGCGGATAGAGAAATGATCAGAAAGTCCTGTGCTGGGACATGAGGGGAAGGGAAACGCCTCTCGTCATGGCAACTCTTTGGGAAGCTGGGACAGGCGAGTGTCTTCATTCAAACGTTGATGAATTGCATTTTAATTGCGGACTCGTGCACTGTAACCTGGAGGCCGTCCTCTGTCATTATCGCTCTACTGTAAACCCGCCATTTTCCGCCGGCTCGGCGAAATGTGTATTCATTGTTCATTTCAGCGCGTCCTGTTTTTCCAATTGGCCTGCATTTATAAAAAGAGACAGAACTTTGACGGCCTTGATGCCAAACAGGTAGAGTGTGAGGCGGGGGATTAATCTATAATGTGGAAGAGTAGGACATTGAGCGGGGGAGTGGCACGAGACTCGTAGAGAAGGCAACATCCGTACAGTGCTGCTGTTTACCAAGGTCATCACGATACACAAGCGTTTGTGTTGGTTGGACTTCCGTGTTTGTGTGTGTGTGTGTGTGTGTGTGTGTTAGCAGTTGGAGCAGGGTGGAGGTCGACGGCGTTGCATGCACCCGTCGTCCTGGTTATAAATGCACCCACATGTCCTGTTTCCATGGCAACCCTCCCGCCTTCTTCCGCCACAAGTTCACGTGCCCATATCGCCAATCCCTGTCGGTGGGTTTCTGCGTTCCGATTGGATCTCTCCCGCCGTTGTTCTTTTTCCATGGGGAGGGGGTGAAGAAGCTCCAGCTCGAGTCCAAATGGATCAATTTGTTGCCGATATTTTGACAGAAAGGCGTAACAAGTTGGGCGTCACAATGGCCCCTGTGTGTGTGTGTGTGTGTGTGGTGTGTGTGTGTGTGTGTGTGTGTGTGTGTGCGCGTGTGTGTGCGTGCGTGGCGGCGCGAGAGCGGTCACATTAGCCGCGTAAGCCGGGGTTGAGCAGCCCCGTCGCCCCGCCTGCTGCCTCCGTGATGGGAGAACATCTGTTGGCTGTGATATGAAGCTGGGCGGCATCTCTCCCTCTCGCCTTCCAGCTCGCTCCTCCGTTTCCTGCTCTGAATTCCCCAGCTGCTCCCCCCCCCTTCCCCCCCCCCCCCCCCCGTCCCCCTGTGAACCTGTGTGCGCCACCTGTGCGGTTTTAATGCATAATTTATCTGCTAAGTAACCACAACAGAGACTCATCCCCTCCCCCCCCCCCTCAGAGTTTGGCTCGGATCGTGAATGACCACAACGACGTACTGATATTTTATTTCGAGGAGATTTGGATCCATTGAATTCCAGTTGTGGCGAGTGTTTATCAAAGAGGCCTCGGCTTTCATCATCACCTAACCTCCTCCAGCACTGTGCCGTTTTCTTCCAGATAAATCATTTAAATTGATTTTTGACACTATCTCAAAAATCCGTTACTTCCTTATTCAATCATCTGTTCCACCTCTCCAGATGCGCCCGGCCTTGCAAAGCCCCTTTTAAGCGGTCGCACGGCGTCAGAGCGATTCCCTCCAAGGCCGCGTGTTTGCGTGTTTTACGACGCATGCATTGTCTCCATTGTCAAGAAGCGTGCGTACAATAAAAGTCCCCCCCTCCTGTAAGTCATTTCTCATCCCGCTTCGACAAGCCCCAACGATCAGGGTCAATGGACCGGGACCTCTCCCCCCCTTAACCTTGGAGGCGGGCCTGTTCAGGCGCCGTAGGGGGGTCTTCTACCGCCCCGGACGCCTGTCAATCAACTCGTCGAACAATAAAGATTCTATCATGTCCATTGTGTCCCGTACACAGCGACCTCTGCACCTCCAAATGAACTCCTAAGGCGCCTGCTCCTAAGGCGCCCACAGGAGCAGGCAGTGGCGTCCCGGCAGTGGCGTCCCGGCAGTGGCGTCCCGGCAGTGGCGTCCCGGCAGTGGCGTCCCGGCAGTGGCGTCCCGGCAGTGGCGTCCCGGCAGTGGCGTCCCGGCAGTGGCGTCCCGGCAGTGGCGTCCCGGCAGTGGCGTCCCGGCAGTGGCGTCCCGGCAGTGGCGTCCCGGCAGTGGCGTCCCGGCAGTGGCGTCCCGGCAGTGGCGTCCCGGCAGTGGCGTCCCGGCAGTGGCGTCCCGGCAGTGGCGTCCCGGCAGTGGCGTCTCGGCAGTGGCGTCCCGGCAGTGGCGTCTCGGCAGTGGCGTCTCGGCAGTGGCGTCCCGGCAGTGGCGTCCCGGCAGTGGCGTCCCGGCAGTGGCGTCCCGGCAGTGGCGTCCCGGCAGCTGCGATGCAGCTGATTGGCCCCAAATCCTGTCGATTTTCCCCGACGTGTCCCGCTCCAAGGAGCTCCTTCTCGCGCCGTAGACCAATGAAATGATCGTTTTTAGAGTTTGCAGTAAATTTTGCGAGATAACCTTCCCACTCGGCGCGCTGGAGGCAGTTCCCTGCATACGGGAGTAGAACATAAATGCAGAGTTATAAAGCTGCCCACTTTGGATGGATGTCGGCACCGAGGCCGCGTGTTTTACTGCACCGAGTACCACGGCGATCCCATCTGCAGATAAACCTTCCATTTCAATGCGCAGTCTTTACTCACTCGCTCACTTCTCTCTGATCAATGTCGTTCTGTTGTTTGAGTGAAGCTCACCTCATCTAAAAAAAAAAGTAAGCGGATCGAATGAATCTGGAAGTGAATGTGATCCCCTTCACGTTACGTGAAGCCTTGCGATGTGAGTTCTAACAAGAAAAGGCGGCGAGGAGGCACGAGACGAGAGCGACGCGCCCTCTGTAGATTAATTAACCATTAATCTGAAAGGGCTTCAGCAGAGATGTAAAGGGGGACTAAATTGATTGACAAAGTGCGCTCTTTATAACTGACGTGCTCCTATTGATTTCAATTGTTCTCCGAGTGCGACTGGCTGGCGTGTTAACAATACCCCCCCCCCCCCGCCCTGCATCCCCCCCGTATTACCCCACGTAATGTCCTTGGCCACCTTCTGGGTGTGTTGGTAGAATTGGTTCATGGGTGTAATGTGTCCTGAACTGAAAGTGTTTTTTATTTTTTGTATTTCATCATTAGATTAAGTTAGGCGCTCGCACACAGAGAGGATCGTTTGTTGTTCTGCTCCACATATCTGGAAAAATCTCCCAGAAAGCTGCAGGTCTGCTGAGAGTCTCGGCGGCTTCAAATTAAGACGGAAGACTTTTCTCTGCAGCTGCCTTTTTAATTGAACCAGATGCAAGTGTTTCATTCATTAACTATTGCTCAAATGTCTGTTTTGACTTGCTCGTTTGCTTAGATTCCCTTTTTCTTTTGCCCGATGTTTTGCTGGTTTTATTGGTTGTGGTCTGTGCTTTGCCTTTGTGATTTCTTTTGTACCAGCGGACCATAAACACCCACAAGACACAATTGACGCTATGCCACCTTGAACCGGCGTTCAAGCCAGGCCTCACGCTCTGGTTCTGGCAGTGTGTGTGTGTGTGTGTGTGTGTGTGTGTGTGTGTCTTCAGTCATCCATCTGTCTGTGTATTCACCCACCTGTGCTTGTATGAATCTGCCGTGTGATTGTAGAACACTTGCTTTTCCCCGGCCGCCGCCTGCTCCGGTTAAGGAGCAGAGTTGTACTTGTCTGAGAGCTCCTCTGCCGTCAGCGAGGGCCGGGAAGGGTGGGGGCGGGAGGGTGAGGGGAGGGGGGCGGGGGGTTGTGTAACCTGGTGTACCTACCCGTCGCTACCAGCGCACCGCTGTCAAAATTTTGGAGGAGCAGCGAGGTGTTGCTCCTCGAGGTCGCCCTCACATCGGGTGTCCAGGTCTCACTCGCATGCGGTCGGCTGTTAAAAGGTGCAGCGCCTGGTGTCTTCGAAAGTCATCGTTTCCTTGTTGTTGGATGGCAAGATAAAACCAGCGGGGAGATGAATATGTAGGAGACTGGAAGGTGGAAGAGAGGGAAACTAGAAATGGGATCAGGCCTCCACCGTACCATACCGGATGGAACCCTTCTACCCCGCCGTGTGCGTCGACAGCGCGACGTAGTCCCCCACCCCCCACCGCCCCCCCCCCCCCCCCCCCCCCCGATGCACTCGCTCTGGTGTCTGTGTGTTTTGTCATTCAGGAGTTGTGAAGGTCAACCCGACCTGCCATCTCTCTCAGCTTTATTATTAGGACTTGTTGTCCTCTCAGCCCGAGCTTAATGGCCTGGCTGCCGCTTCTCCCTTTTTCCTCGTCTTTTTCTCTCTCTCTCTCTCTCTCTCTGTGTCTTTTTCTCTCTCTCTCTCTCTCTCTGTCTCTCTCTCTGTCCCTCTCTGTCTCTGGCAGCTCGGTGGCTCCAGCGTCTGGCTGCTGTTTCAGAGCAGAAGCAGCAGTCACATACCTGCATTCAAGTGGAACAAACAGGATGGTTGGCTGCTCACGGAAGGTCATCAGCTCTGGGCACAGCGGTTTTGTGTGTGTGTGTGTGTGTGTGTGCACGCGTGTGTGCTTGTCTGCATTTATTTCTGCTTCAAAAAGAGACGCTAATACGGGAGGCAATAGTCAATTGACAATGTCAATGTTTACTGTGACAACGTGTAAGCGAGATTAAACTCATTGATTAACGTTAATTATACCACATAGTTAGCAGAACTGCAACTACTTCAAATGTTGTTTCTGGCAGCCGTGCTTCTGGAACTCGTATCAGCGCTCCGTTTGGGCCTTTTAGGGCCCCATCATTGGCCTTTGGGAACGACGAATGGCCAAAAAAGAAAACCAAACCAAGAACTCAAACGAGGGAACAAAAGCGACAGCAGCCCCGAGAACCACCCCTAAAATACGCCGCGTCGAGCGGGAGGCCCGTTTCTTCCTGTGAATGCACCGTCCGCCATCACTTTTCCTCCCTTTGTGGCGACCTTGCGTACACTTCAATCGGCGTGAGTCGCGAGAGGGCCCCCTCGCCGCCGCCCTAAAGGTGCCACGTCGACGGCCCGCCGGTCTAATAAAAGGTGACACGCTAATCTTTGCCTTCCCTAATTGCCGCTGCCGCGTCTGATTAAAAGCCGAGCGGTGCCGGCTCTATTGCGGGGGGAGCGTGCTCGCGCCCCGGCGTTTGTGACTGCGTGCGTGTGGTGTGCGCTCGCGTGTGCGTGGATAACGCGCCCGCCCGTCCCAACGCCACGCAAAGAAAAAAAGATTCCGCTTGATCTAGAGGTGGTTTACGAAGCGTGGATGCGTTTTCGGTCTTCATTAACCTTCCTCGCCCTCAATCCCCAGAAACTGTACCTCCCCCCCCCCACCTCCTTCTTACGTCCTGTTTCCCTTCACTTCTTTAGCTCTTTTCCTTCCCTCCGTCTTGCAGCGTTTGTGGGAAGAGTGATTGAATGTAATTGGCTGGTGTGACCCCGTCTTTTGTTAGCGGGTGGGCGGGGCAGCAGAGCGCAGTTCTTCTGGAGACCAGGGAGACTAGTGTTTCATTACCTTCAAATATCACCTACCAAATTCTCTGACACGCACGCACGCGCACACACACACACGCACGTAAAAAGGATAATCTCAGCATGCTGAAAAACCAGCATATGTTACTAGTTACCAGCTTTTTTAAAAAGCCTTCGGCGTGATTAACTAGGCCGTAACACACGCGTGCAGCTCTGCAGACGAGTGAAAAAGGACAACTTTAAAAGCAGCTAATCTAATTGGCCCGACAATACCATGCAGTTAAATAATTAGACAGAACCAGATTGGCTAATATCGCTGTGAGGGGGGGAAAAAAAAGGGCGCTTGTGTTTCTGTAACCTTTAGAAGTAAACACTTCCCAAATAGCCTGGAGAAAGGAGCGGTAACAAGCTGTGCTGCTGCTGCTGCTGCAGCACAAGAAGTTGGAGCACTGTGAAGCTTGGTTGCACTTTTTTTACTTTTGAGTTCTCCGCCCATCTTCACGCCCCGTCTCCCCCTTCTCCCCCCTCACATCTCCTTCACTCCCCTTCATCTGCAGGGAGTTGATTAGTTCGCTTTTATCCTGACCGACCGGTGTTGGTGCACGTGCTTAATGCAATTACTGAACTTGAAGCTATACACAAACACCCCGTGTTCAGTCCTGACAAATGCGCTTTCTTTGTGCTGCATCCTTATGCACTATGCTAACACACACACACACACACTCACACAGACTGACATCCATGCAGTTTGATATGTGGCCCAAAGCAAAGCACTTCTCCCTAATGAGACTCCTGCCCTCCGTTTCTCCCGGGGAGCCGAAGGGGAAGTAACCTTGATGCAGCTTGGAAAGGATGCAGCTGAACACGCACATGCACACGCACGCGTGCGCCCACACACACACACACACACTACCTACTTGTGAGGAAGCTCATGTCTATATTATTTCACAAACATTACATGACTACCCTCAATTACAATGTTGACCCAATTCTCACTTCAACTCGAGAGTGAACCCTAAAAAAAGACCATGTGAGGTCTCCATCCATTTAACACCGGCGTCGAGGGCCGACTGTTCCAGCCGGGTTGAGCCCATCGCGTTGAAACTCACAGCGGCCTCCTGGGACGTCCCGCGTGCCACGCTGTCCCCCCTTCTCTCCCGTTTGAACTGTGTGAACCGCTGTCACGTCCTCGGCGCCGTTTGGCGATGCCTCCTCTGTTCTCCTCGTTTGTACAGAGGGGTCGGCAAAGGTGACAAAGTGTTCATGTCGCAGCGATCTGCCGCTCGCCGCCAGCCGCTGACCTGCCCGTGTGTGTCCGTTGCAGATCTGGGCCAATTACGCGGAGAAACCCGTGGAGGAGGTGGTGCACGTGAAGGAGGCGAAGGAACGAGTGGCCAACTACAAACCCGTCTACGTCACCGAAATCTGCGACACCCTGCACTTCTACACCCAGGACGTGGAGACAGGTACGTCCCGGACGACTCGGGTCCTTTTTTTTTTTCTCCCCTTGCCGTCGGATGGACAATATTCCACGAGGCGTGTCATTTTAAAACTTGAAATTGCTGGGCTAACGCGTCGTATCGCCGCCGTCCCACACGAGACGCCTCTTCAACAGTCCGCTGACTTTGCGCGTCCCAATGATCTCTTTCCCTTTGACACTCGGCTCACCCCCCCTCGCTGCAGCACCGAGAGACCCGACAAAGGGGACGTCGCTCTAGTTGTTGCCACCGAACGACGGGAATAAATCACCACCGTCCGCTCTTGTCTCCAATGACCGGGGGAGGGAAGGAGAGGAGGAGTTTGAAGATAACTAGAAAACTAATAATCCTTAGTATTCTTACATGGCTGCTCCCTCTGAAAGGTGGTGTGTGTGTGTGTGTGTACATATCCTACTATGCATGTGTGTATGTCCATGAATGAATGCACACATAATGCCCCCCCTCTTTTCTATTCTGTTCTGTGTAACGGTCCGTCTTTGAGGTGGTAAACTTAATAGGCCATCAAAAACAAGGAGTGTGAGTCTGTGTTTGATTACAGGCGCGCAGATTGCAGCAGTTTGTTGTCAGCAAGTTGTCCACGGTAGCAACCCGTAGCTAAGCAACACTTTTGCTATTATTGTCTCCGCAGTCAAGGTCCGCATAGTGATGGAATGGATTTCTTTTTTTTTTTTTTTTTCAGAGCAAAGTGGTAAAGCCCATAGAAGCAAAGTTTGGCAGCCCTTTTCTTAAACTATGCTTTTGATCCTTCAAGAAGTTTTAGGACCTCAACCAAATCTGTCCTTGACACCTTGGATTTCACGACTTCATCAATCGTAGCCGAGCTGGAACCCGTTTGGAAGCCAGCGCGCCAGTCGGCCGGCGTCCCTTCATCGCGTGCCAGCACGCGTGCGGGCAGCGGCACCGGATGCCGAGGTCCTCCTCTCGCTCGCAGCCGGCCCGCACATCTGGCTCCACTGGCGGTCGTCTGTCGGGAGTCCGTGAAATCGACTTTGGCCACCTCTCGCTTTTCCTCACCGCTGTAATGAATTAATTTGCCTTCATTTACTGCCAATCTGAGCCTTATTATCAGTCGCAGCGTAATAATCCAGCCCCCTGGACTAGCGCTGAAGCGTATTTGGCCTCCTCGATTCTTCGTTTCTAGGTGTTGTTGTGCACAAACAGTCTGCTCTCCATCTCGTTGCCACGAGTGGAACCGAAAGCCTTCCCACCTCCTCTGGCTGGTTCGGCCTCGCGTGATGTTCAGGTCCCGTGCAGGGTGTTACCACTGGAAAGCATCGGTAGCCAATGAATGTCATGGGATCCGAGGTTTTTAAATGGGTCTCTCTCACACATACATCCCTTTCTGTATTTTCTGTGAGCAACTGTTGTAGATAAATTGCACACAAATTGCTTTTTCCTATCCTGCTGGTCTCAGTGTATTTTGACAGGAGGGCGCTGAGTTACTTAATATCTTCTCGTATAAAGGCTTGATTTTTTTAGATGATCCAGCAATGCTGGAGCCTTTTATTTATTCATCCTCCCCCTTTAATTGGTCTTCTTCTTCCACCAAGAGGCCTTACATGCTAGTTAAAGTGTTATTTTCAGCAGAGAGGCAACCTGACCAGGCCTCGCCCCGGCCTGCTCCTCCTCATCGCCCTCCACAGCGCCTTGTTTTTCTCCCGCGCGCCTCCCTCCATCTATTTTTCTTCCCTGGCCTCTTTCGTTTTCGCTGACGCTTCCTCAAAGCTACATTAAGTCATACCAAACCTCTTGAAGAGCACATCAAAGTGTTGGGCCCTGTAAAATCATACAAGCTGAGTGCTTTGCAATATCATTACATGTTCCATCTCCCCCTTGCTTCCCCCCCCTCCTCCCCTTCTCGTTCTCGCTTCATTTCCATCTTCCCTTTTCGCCTGAATATCTGAAGGGAAGGAATTTATATACTCGCATAAGCTTGAAAGCAGCGTCTGGCTTTCATTAGTGTGACTGCGGCGGATTACGACGCCACAACCTGCATCAACGATATCGACAAACCGTGTGAAATATAACAAATCTTAACAGTTCTGCCGTCTCCCTTTGTCAGGACCAATTATCTGCTGATGGATGTATTTCTTTTGCGGAATTCGTGTCCACCGTCCACCGCAAACCGCCCTGTGACCATCGCTGCAGTTTAGCCCGACGAAAAGGGAATCCTCGCCGAGCGTTTATGCAGCTGGTGAGGTTGTGTTGACCTTCCGGAACACAAACCAACAAGGTGCCGACGCCGTCGAATAAACACAGATCCACCTTCTCAGGCAGTCGGATCGTCCACTCAATACATTCCAGATAGGTGAGATGCTGCCGTGTAAGAGCGAGAATGCGTCACGGCAGACTGGGTCAGAATAAAATGGTGTGTGTGATGCACGATGTTGACCTTAACACCGACGGAGGCGTCCGCGGTTCTGAAGCGGGTGCCAGCCGATCACGGAGGGGCGGCAAGATGGGATTTGTTGTGAATATCACACAGTGAGTGATAATAAGGAAATGTAAAAAAGCTTTTTAAATGTTGATCATAAAGCGTGTGTGCGTTTTCTAGGCCACGCGGTTCCTGTATTAAAGTATGATGATCGTGCAAAATGTTGGACGGCTAAGAGAAATGCTATTTTGTGATGTTGTTCATTGATCCAATCCCATTTAATGACTCCAGCTTTTGTCCCCCATGTTTCCCCCCCCCAAGTTCACTGAGAAGCTTGAGGGATTGCGCTCTTTAATCCTCTGTTTATTTTGAGGGTCTTTATCTGTTGCTGTACGCGTTTTATCGCTTTGTCTCACTTTCCTCCGCGCGCGCATTTGCCTCTTGCCGGTAACGCTCCCTTCCCCCCCCCCCGTGCTCGTTGCGGTCTCTCTGGAGGCGATGTGTAATTACTGTCGGAGGGGGGCGGACCACCGTAGATCTGTGTGACCTTGGACACTGGAAGACAGGGGCCACGCCGAGCCCCTCGGGGATCAGTGACTCTGCTGCTGCACAGGATTGATGCTTTGATGAGTCAGCATAATATTAATATATACAGTATAATTTTTTTTTTTTAAAAGCCCTGAAGACTTAATCAAAGACATAGCAAATGTAAAGGAGTATGGGTTTCGCCTCTACTCCGAGGGCCGCCATGGCCGACAGACCGCGTCACATGACCACTCAATGGGGAAAAAAAACCACACACCTCCACCCGCCTGCAGCCGCAGCTGCAGCTCTGGTGCTTGTTTCCTGGCACCCTCGCGGACTGGTAATGAGTGGAATCGTTCCCCCCTCGACCAGGTGCCACTCCGTCCACATTATTCACACTTCTACCTTTTACACGCAGCAGCTGTTCATCACCTAATGATGCCGGATCGGGGTGGGTAGGCAGGCAGGCGGGCAGGCGGGGAGCTGTTCCCTCTCTCTCCTGGCTGCACTTCAAACCCGGCCCTTTGCCGTCTTTGGGATTTCATTACTCCGGAATGTTACGTTTCAATCTTATTGATTCACTAGCTTTTTTTTTTTTCCTTGTCGCCAATTGACATTTTACCTTTCAGCTCATTTTCTCGACATTATCGTCTTTCGGCACCTTCCTCTTCAGGTGGAACTTCTTATAATAAGTGGCGGCGAGTTGCCACGGCAACAGTTTCTGTATTCACGGTTTCCATTTCCATAAGAGGACATTGAGAATTACTGTAGCATTTCACATCGATCAGGATGAGTGGCCTGCAAATTGGATGCCATGTCGAGGCAGCCAAGTGATGATTACTTTTTACATCAGAGCTTAGTAAAAAAACAATGGTGCACGTTTAAAACTGGTGGCGTAGTTCTGCCTTGCAGAGTTTCCTTTCTTCTTGATGAAATATCTTCCAGTCAGGGGTTGAGCTGATTAACTCTTAAGGAAGAACTCTCATTCAGTCAAATTAAAACAAGGAACCCCACAAATAATTTGATATGAAAGAAAACTGCAGTTTCTGACAAACAAACCTGTTTAGTCCTTCAATCGTTCAATGGCCTCGTTGAGTCAGGGCAGAACAGCTGTAATCGTTGCACATCTGTCTCGATGTATCGCGGTGATCTCGAGGCTGAAGCTGCTAGTCGGTTTTTTTGATTTGCATTGATGTCAGCTTCTGGCTCTTATTGCCCAAAGCCGGATGGCTGAAATGGCACTTTTCCCTCGGCGGTGATCCACTTTACGGGGGTCCAAGTGTGGTTCCCGTGCTCCCCAACGGGCAGTCCAAACGGGGCGTTAGCGGGCGGTCGATGGCGCTCGTCAGGTGGCAGCGATCGAAGCTGGGGAGGCCAGTGCCTGTTTAGAGGGTTTTTCCAATTAGAGTAATTTGCTGTAAAAGGCTCCAGACTGCCAGGAGGTGTAGAATGGCTCGGGGTAATTGGTGGTGGGCTGGGAGTAGTGGGGGGGGGGGGTGATCACATGAGATATAATCTATATCATCACTCTCCACTGGAGAGTGGAGCAGCATTAGTCTAGTTTTATTTATTTTTTACTGTGGCGTCCTTCGGCGTTCTGCTGAGACCACTTTGAGCGTCACCCGGAAGGGGGAGTAAATGGCCCCTCTTGTCTGCACCGGGTCTTCAAAGGGCATAGAATTGCCCCCCCTCCCCCAAACCCCTCCTTCTCCCGTGTCCGCACCAGGTTCGTTGTTGACCATCAGACCCTGCCCTCTGCCTCCGACGTATTGTGATCATTTACCCTTCTGTGGTTTGATGGCGTCGGTAAACGGCTTAATAGAATCCAGCACGGCCTTGGGACGGATAGCAAAAGGGCACATGATTCACCGCGGTCTGTGCTCACACACCGTGTGCCACAATATAATAAAATCCAATCATAAGCAACCAGTGAAACTGTCTCCCTCTCTCCTTCTCCATTGTTTCCTCCTTTTTGGGCTCTCGGCTCTCTCTCCGTACCGCACTCGCAATGTGATTATATATGATTTACAAACAGCTGCAGCCATAATGGCGTATAAACAAATTACCGGACGAGGAAGGAGAAACAACAGAGGAATAGAGAGACGATCGCGGAGAGGACTTGGCGCGCCGTCCGGTGGCTTTTCGCTGTTCTTTTGGATCACCGCTCCGGCTCTCCCCTTCAACACAAAGCGAGCACTCGGGCACAACACAGCTCGCCCCTTTCTGCACGCCGGACGTGGAACAAACCGCCGCCCCCCTGAGGGTGCAGGCTCGCTTTCTGTGCCCACCTGCAGCATGTCGAGCTTGTTTCAGTCCAGAGCGTTCAGCCTTTTTATCATGACCATCGTTGTGTCATTCCACACGCCGGCAAAGTGTGTCTTTGTGTTGTGACATGCGTATTTAAGCGGGTGATTGTCCGACGGCCCGTGTGCAGAGCCGCACTCCCCCACGTGGACGACGTGTTCCTGATAAATTCACAGCCTTTTGTCCAAGAAACCTGCGCGGCAAATTGGATCCGAAAATCCCAACGGAGGAAGGCGATAAAGCACGGGGCGCACCCTGCATACTAAATCAAACGCACCTCGCGGATGTGTACGCAAAAAACTCGAAGCAGTTTGAGTATGCTTCTCTATGAGGACGAGGCGTAAAGATGCGAGGACAAATGACGTTGGAGTCATTTAAGTAGTCGGCACTTAAAATGTGAGCGCGGTGCGAGTGGATGAAAGAAGTGTAACTCACAGTGAAGCGTCTGAGCCGTCGTCACTCTCGTGTTGGATCATCATCATCAGCCAGTCGGGCCACTAAGCGGGATGCAGATTGTTTATTTATTCCCCCCCCCCGGCTTCCCCCATCAAATATTACGGACCAACTTCCCTACAAAGCATTTTTAATCAGGTCGGGCCAAGAGGGTCCATCCATTAAGGCTGTGTGCGTGCGTGTGTGTGTGTGCGTGTGTGTGTGCGTGATGTATATACTTGCAGGGTTTCTACCTGGCTTATATAACGTATACACCGGGTAGAAACCCTCTCCAAGCTCAAGTGTCATTTATTCAGCTCTCTCCCAAACGGCCCAGGCATTTAAATACGTTAGTCACGAGTAGGAAGCAAGGCCCGCTAACTTATTTCTTTTTTAAATTAGATTACTAAATCAAGGAGGTGGCTGGCTGTGTGTGTGGGCCTATGAGGCGAGGGGTTCCATGTTTTCCAAAAAGCTGCTTTCTCCACAACGTGCTGAGGACTGTCTACGTTTTTGTGTCTGTGTGTGTCGGTGACCTGACCCCACCCCTCCACGTTAAAACCGAGCTCCCAGCTTTTCCCTTCACGCTCCAGAATCCCCTCCTGCCGAACCGCGAGCGGCGCGTCGAGCCGAGGGGACACGCCGTTCGAGGTCGGCGGTCCCGCAGCTGCTCGCCGCGCCCGCCTCGGATCATCGGCGCCGCTGTTTCCATCTTCTCGCTTTTTTTCCAACAGCGGAGTTGACACGTCACCGCGGCATTAGGGAACGGCGTGTGTTCAGAGGCGTGGTGCTGTTTGTTTGATAGTAGAGTAGTATGAATGGAGAGCCGCATTTAGCCTAGTTAAACACACACACACACACACAGTGCATTTACGTGCACAACAAACCAGGTTAGTGAGGACGATCACGTTTCCACAGGAGATGTGAGAATGTGTTCAGCCGAGCCGACGCCGTAACGCCGACGCCGTGAAGTTTCCTCACGTTCCTCCCGTCTCGCGTTGTAGGCTTTCGGCTGAGACGTTGGCGCCGATGCCACAGCGAAGGGACAGACTGTGTGTGAGAGCACGCAGCGTTTCACTACCGTTTGCCCGCACTCCACTTCCACGAATACTGTGGAAAACACTGTATTCGTTTCACACCCCACTCTGCGAAAACCACATTTTCTGTGGATTCATTCTCATTCAGACGTAAATAGAGATTGTTTGTATTATTTGTTTCTTAACGTGATGAAACACTGCATGGAAACCATGTTGTATCCATGGCTGTGTTTCTCCTGTGGAAACCTGGCTCACGCAACAGTTCCCCTTAATCCCTTTGCCTGATTTTATATCCAGAGGACTTTAGGTGTATTAAATGTGCTTAATGCCGACAGCCGACTCTGAGCACGCTGGTCTTTACCTTCTTTCACTGGACTGTGTGCCTGGTTTTATTTTTGCATCCGTCTGCCTTCCCATTGTATGAATATTAGTGGTAAAAAAAAAAACAACCATAACTGATGATGACCCCGGCTTCCCACAAAACCTCCTCCAGGTGGCTAATCAAATTTCACGGGGGCCTTTTTTCCTAAACTATCGGCTGCAGTTGCTACACACACACACACACACACACGCATACGAAGGCACAAATCCCCCCTTACCGTGGTGCTCCATGCACCGAAAAATATGCACCAGGAAGTGATCCACGTGCGGATCGCACACACACACGGCTCCACAATCGGCTCCCGAAGGGCAACGCCGGGGTTTTAAATCCGACTGTTGCTTACAGCCGTCATGGATTCCGCGCGGCACCAACGGGCCGTCGCATTTCTCCCTCTCCCGCCAAACTGGAGGAAGACCGCAGCCGCGCTAACGGGTTAGCAGCTATTGGTTGATGAGACCGACTCCTCGTTGTTTTTTTTTAAGTCATATGACTTTAAGTGGCACTTTAGCTGAATTCTCTACCCGTCTGGCTTTGTACTATTCATTAGTTTGAGGTTTTACTGTAGCTGGAACTAAGGGGTTTTACAACAAACCACTCTGCGGCATGCAATAAAGCAATCAATTGCTTGCACCGCCGTAGCTGGGGATTATATATAATTAAACTTCTGTTTGACATTCGAGTTCCGCTCTATTGGGAGCAAACCGATGGCGAACGCGTCATCGCCGAAGTACGACGGAATAATGAATCCTGTGTTCCAAACCGCACCGAACCCTCCGGACCACCCTGGCGCTGTTGACTGACGTTTTTGTCTGGCTTCCCCCCCCTCGTGTCCCTGTCTCTCTCTCTCTCTCAGGGGCCCAGTTGGAGAACCTGATGGAGACCATGAGGGCGGAGATCGCCGCCCAGCCGCCCGTGGAAGGCGCCTACGCGCCGCGCCGAGGGGACATCTGCATCGCCACGTTTGCTGACGGCGAATGGTAAGCGGGCCTCTCCGCGTCCCGTGAGACGGGCGGGCGGGCCGTCGCGTCGGGGCCTCTTCCTTCCGTCTCAACCTGACATTTGATCGGTTACCTCGTCTCTCTTAAAGCCGCAGACACCCGCGGGGCGTCATTAGCTCTCTGCATCTCTTTTGGCCTTTCAGAATCAGAGTGTCGCTTGACAGTAGCTGTCACGCACGCGCGCACACACACACCTATCTTTCCTCACCGGATGTTCGGGAAGTTTGCAGATGGTCAGGAGGACAGATAAAAGTCACCGCGATCCGGGGGGGGTGGGGGGGGGGAGAGAGAGAGTGTGTGAGTCAAGATGGCGAAACACATGAAGAAGTTAAACACAAACACAAAGAAGCCGAGTGTTCCCTCTTCTCGTCCCTCTTCTCGTCTCGCCGACGATGCGAGCGCACAAGCTACACAAATTAAGAAAAGGTAATTAAGAAAAACGCGTCTCCTTTCAAGTGCTCTGAGCGCGCCGCGGAGAAACCTCACTCACCCAGTCACTCCCACTTTGTCCCTCTTTGTGTCTTCCCGTTGTTCTCTTGTGCCTCGATTTTGTTTGCCTCTTTCTCTCGTCGTCCTCGGTACTTTGAGTCGGACTGAGGAGACACTCCGCGTCCGCTTTATTGACCTCGCCAACTGTGTGGGAATGATCAGACTGAGGTGTTTGGGATTACCGCTAATACACTGGTTATTTGCTACGGGGGGGGAATGCTTTATTGCAAAGAGGCCGCTGTGCAATTTTACCCCCCGCCCCGATGGATCCCTTCTGTCCCCTCTCAGTCCTCCTCTTCTTCTCCCCCCGATTGCCGCGGACAGATCTGGCAACACCTTCTCCCTGGGGAAATAAGCACGGAATCATTTACTCATCTCCTTTTCCTCCTGTGCCCTGTGCTCTCTCTCCCCCCCCCCTCCCTCTCTCTCTCCCCCCTCCCTCTCTGCAGGTACAGAGCCAGAGTGGAGAAAGTAGAGTCCCCAGCGAGGGTTCACGTCTTCTACATTGACTACGGCAATGTGAGTAACTGTTGCGCGCTCAACTTCAGAGTCCCGTGGTTTGTGGCGCAAAACGAGAAGAAATAATGAAAACAAATAAATAAATAAATGAGTAAAACCACAGCCAGAGGGCAACTATAAACTGCAAAGAGGGATTTCTATTCAGACGCCAGTCGTTTGCTTATCTCCCCATTCAGAGCAACCCCGCTGACGCTATGCGTCTTTACAGCGGGACAAATGGGATGCAGGCCGATTTGTTGTCCCTTCCGTTGTTTACCAAGCAGAGAGTGTGGAGTTTTTATGCCTTTTCAGAACAATAACAAAAGCAGACCTCCCCCGCTTCTATTTATTTTTTCCACTGATGACAGAGGCACCATGTGCCCCGCGAGTGCGTTATTGTGTGTATTCGTATTTTTTTTTTTTTTGCACACACATGCTTGCATCACCAAGTGGCTAATGCAGCCTGCCCTCGGGCCCGCGGGGATTTCTCCCGCGATGCAGCGGAGCGGCACAGCGGGCGGCGGACAGCTCGAGGTCGGGCTGGCAGACGCGATGCGTCCTGGCGTTTTTTCTGCTCGCGGCGCGGTCCTCCGAAGGCCGACCTGGGCGCGCCGCAGAGCCGCCGGGCGTGTTTATGCGTCTGAATTATTACGTGATCCATTAGCACGGGCAGCCGAGCTCTTTTCGCTTACACGTTCGCGGTGCCGTCAAAGTCTTAACGCGGCGTTGATTCATCTTCAGGTCACAAGGCGTTCTGGCTAGACCGTACAGTCCGATGAACGCATTAACCTCAGCCATGGGGGGTCATTAAATTAACTTCCCGTTTCTAACGGCTGTATCCATCTGACTTTCCTGCTGCAGGAGGCCCGTGGCCATCCGGGATTGGCCGTTGGCTCATAGCGGTGGTCATGTGCCCGGCCCGATTGTTTATTCATGCTTCATGTCAGCGATATGAAGCGCTTGCTTTTAGTGTATCTCAATGTGCGAGCGGGCGAGCGGGCACTGAATATCAAAACCGCTCGTCAGGCCTTTGAGCACAGGGATGAGTCCGTTTGGACTAATGCTCTTTTTGGGTTGTTGGTGGCAGATAAATGCATTGAAAACAGGACGAATTCATAAAGTGTCTTTTAATCATTGTACATTCAAACTCTTTTAAGCATGACTTACTGTTCTTTGGTTTCTTAAATCAGTAGTTAAAGTGTAATTTCATCCATATGCCCACCGGCAAGAGATATTGCATTTTTAATTTGTTTGCAGTTTTACCAGACTGAAGTGTTTTTCTAATCAGACGCGTCTGACTAGCGTCTTGACATCCATTGGCGTCTTCACTCTCGGCTTGTCGCCGAGCTTGAGAGCAGATGGGGCTTAGTGAAAGGGGGGGGGGGGGGCTGAAGAAACAGCTGTGAAAAGGATTGGTAAGGTGACATACACAAGAACGCAACAAAACGGCATCTGCCCTTCATGCACAGTTGTAAACTGTCGTTGTTAAAAGTGACTTGCATATTTCTGAATTGGTTTGGAATCGAGGGGAATGATGGGGTTCACATCCTGCATCCTGACCCCTCTTTTCAATCAACACTTTGATTTGAAAAGGGAACTGTCCCCCCCCCCCGCATCCCAACTCACTTGCATTGATCGTTGCCATAACTCCATAGTGACTCTTGGTTCTCCCCCCCCCCCCCAGAGAGAAGTTGTGCCGTCCACCCGTCTGGCCGCCATGCCCCCTGCCTTCGGCATCAGGACCCTGCCGGCTCAGGCCACGGAGCACGCCTTCGCCTACATCCAGGTCCCTCAGGACGTAAGTCCCACTTCCAACCTCAGTCTGGTTTCGTTGCCAGCTTTCTGACAGCCGACTTTTCCTTTCTGTTTGGCGCTGGAGATGTCGCCGTTCATGCGTAGTGTGATATTTCTTCAGGAGCCCGCACACACACCCTGTAGATGGATGCAAACCATCCAGCTCCTCAGTGGGACTTTTTGGACATTTATATGCAAAAAACTTCTTCTTTTCTTTAGCCATAATCCTCCGGGCTACACCCGAGTGGGTTTGCTAAACCTCATCTGACCCCACACCGTGTGTGTGTGTTTGTGCATCCATCCTTCCATCCAAAGAGTATTTGTTCTAATAAAGTCTAGACTACAGTTTACACAGTCACCTGCTGCAATGTTGGAATTATTAATCCCTTGTCTTGAGTTTAAGAAGTTACATTCTTAAATGCATCTTGCTCTGAATCCTACTGTGTGTGTGTGTGTGTGAGTGTGTGAAAGAGAGACGGGGAGCTGCAAGTGCCTGCATGCATGCGGACACCTGCCTCCTGAGTCAGTGCATACTGAGGGATGAAGTGGCCCATCTGCTGGTCCTGCCCAGGGGGACGAGGGCATCACCTAGACTCTGTAGCTTCCAGACACACACGCTCACAAGCGCACACAAAGCTTTCGCCACATGTTGCGAGCTGGCGTCCACCTTCCACCTCTCCGTCTCTGTCACTCTGCATCCGTCCGAGCGGTTTCCTTTCATGCGTTTGCCGCCTGCTTTGTTCGTAGGAAAGGTTGTCGCCGTGTGTCTACCCCGACGGCCCCGCACAAAGGTCTTCGTGGTCGGGACGAGATCATACCGCATTCCTGGATCAAATGTTCCATTTGGCGACGATGTCTTCAACAAAACAATGTCGGAATGCCGTAAGGGGAGACGGGGCCTTACCTGAGTCGAGTATCTTCATGCTATGTGACTGCAGACCGTGCTTCTGCCCGAGCGATGAGTTTTTGCTATTTATTGAAATGTAATTACAGATTTGGTGAACTCCCCAGCTGACTGAAACTGGGACGCACCGCCGGGTTCTTAGTCGCTCTCATCAGCTAATTGTAGAAAGAAGTGTGTACGCCAGGAATGCACTTTCAAAAAAAGACGTTCAACTGAATAAATTCAAACAAATGGCGCGTGTAAAAAGTGGAACCGCACAGCAGCCGCTCCCTGGTGGCAGCGGGCCGTTTTCATCCGGGTTTATGCATTTGGTCAGTCATTCATTTACATCTCATGCACTTGGAGGCGCCGCCATCGACCCTTTTCTCACCAACGGTCACGCAACAAAACACACCAGCAGCAAGCGGGAACGAATACAAGTCATTCAGAAAAAGGCTGAACAGTTACTTTCATTCATGCATGGTCGGATTATTAGACGCGTGATTATATTCTTTAAGTCATTCCCTCTAGTAATTGCTTTGTTGGCTTGTAAAAGGAAATGTATTTGGTGGAAAAAAAAATATTTTATATATTCTCATAGATGAAAAGATTATGCAATATTAAAAAAATGTTTGTATATACAAATGGAACGGGCGGTTTTGCATATGCGGGGGAGGGTCACTAAAAGGCCCTCATTAATTGTGTATTGCCCGTGCGTGCGTGTCAAAGTGTACTTGTTCTGTCCTGTGACAAGTTGACCCGGGGGACAAAATAGGCCCTCGGTTTTTGTGTCTCCAACAAGCTTCCCTGCATGCACACGCACACGCGCGCACACACACACACACACACACACAGATACCCAAGGGGGACCAACTTGAAGGGGGTTGCCATGGAGACAAGACCAGGGCGAGAAAGCAGGGAAGCAAAGAGATGGATGTTGTAGCGGACCAATGGACGATGGCCAGGGACTGATTTTAGTTTTTAAGTGTCATCCTGCCTCTGAACACACAGCTTGGTGGAGGACGCGGCGTCAGTGTCGCGTCGCGTCGCAGCCGCTGCACCGTGATTGTAATCGATTGGAGGATGACGTGTATGAATGTGTTCCGGCTTTTTCTCCTCTCACTTCCACCTGACAGAAATCCAGTAGCACAGTTGGGTTCATGCACATGTAGCGTGTTTTTATCAGCCTCTGCGTAGCATGTATTTGTGTGTGTGTGTGTGTGCTTATCTGTTTTGGAGCCATTGGTTGATAATATACTAATTAGCCCTTTCACCTTTTCCCCCCTCACCCTCCCTCTGTCTCTCTAATCTTCTCCTCACTGCTTTTTATTTCTGCCCCATTTCCTGTCTCTCATTGACCCCCGCTCCCTGCTCTTTCAGGAGGACGCTCGCGCCGACGTGGTGGACTGCATCGTGCGGGACATCCAGAACAGCCAGTGCCTGATGAACGTGGAGTACTCGGGGGCCACCTGCCCACACGTCACAATACAGTTCGGGGACACCAAGGACGACGCCGGCCTCGGCCTGGTCAAGGAGGGCCTGGTCATGGTGGAGGTCCGCAAGGAGAGGCACCTGCAGAAGATGGTAAAGTGATGAGAGTCCACCCCCCCCCCCCCCGAGAGGCCTTTTTGTGGCGTTTCTATCCCACTAACCAGTCACTTTGTTAATGGTCTCACTGGGGCTGTAGACTGAGCAGTCACGGTTCATTATTCAGCGCTCAGGGGGGAGATCATTTGAATTCAGAGATGTGAAGATGTGACGTATTGTCTACCTGAGCATAGTCGCCCTTTGTGTGTGTGTGTGTGTGTGTGTGTGTATGTGTGTCCACGCTTCCCTCTCAGGTGAAGTCGGTTTGCTCAGTCGGCGCTTTGCTCTTGGCATCGTTCGCGGCGAGCCGTCGCCATGTTGAGAGATTGGAAAGCTCCCTATTGCAGATGTTGCCCCTCGAAAGGTAGCAAACTGTGGGGGCCGAAACAGGGTGGATAAACGGTTATTATAGACCTTCGTGTTTTCGGTTTCTGTAAATGTTCCACTGCTTTCCCAGCCCTTTTTGTGTTTCTCCAAATATGACTTATTTTCTTCTACCAGCGGCTCGCAAAATGCACCGTATGGATCAATATTTGCATCAGTGCCGTTCTAAAAAAGAATGGCGTCAGTTGATCAACTGGCAGCAGGTGCTACTTGTTTTTTAAACACACAGCAAATATGTCATTGTGAAATGGGCCTCTTGTGCGTTTTGGAAAGTTCTGCGTGCAGCTGAGCGATAGCATCACACTAAACGCCAGCGCTGTAGCACGAGAGACACAGGGTGTCCATGCCCCCCCCGCCCCCCTCCAGATGGCGGCCGTTCCGTCAAACCAGCGAGCTGTCGTTACGCTAATGTGTCCAGAGGACGCGAAGCCGCTCTGTCGGTGGGAGATAAAGAACCACGTCGCACGTATGGCTGCCTCCGCACCAGCCCAGTGGTAGTGGCTCTATTGGAAAATAGTTATTCACACAGGAATGGACATCGACATGTGAGAAATGTAATCAAAATATATACACTTGTAGAGATTAAACGACTGCGGAAAAGGAAAACATTTGCAAAGAGCTTTAAACCGCACGCGGAGAGTTAATAACTCATTCTCGTACTTCACAGATAAAAGCACTTCCCGCCTCGGCCACTCAATGAAGCAGCGTGCAACGTTGCATCGACACCTGACCTCTAAAGAGTAGCCGGCAGCCGTAATGCAGTCTCCGGGCAGCGGAGCCTACAGACGGGAGCACCATGATTTAAACCGCTCAGCCGTAGGACTAATGGGCTTATATAGACTGCACGATTTAGGCTCCGTTGGATCAAATGGCTTCTCTTTAGTATTCAGCCGCTGCATCTCCAGCGGTTGCCTTTCCCCCCTTTGCTGGCTGCGGACCAACATTTTGCCACGGAGGAAAAAGCTTGGAAAGCCGCAGTGCTGCCAACGTGCTCGCTCGCTCGCGTTGGAGTGAGCTTTAGCGGCGCTCGTGGTTCCATCCATGAGCTCCGTCTGTGTGCCGTGAGGCCGGTTCAGAGCTGATGAATGGATGTTTGGATCATACGAGACTTATTTTAAACTCGATGTGGGCCAGAAAGGCACCTCGCCCAGGCCCGCGGAGTCTTAACTATTATTTACAATAAACGAAATAAACTGAGTCTGTTTCCCCTCTGCTTGTCTGGTACGCCGCTCCGGGTGGAGGCGTTGAGTCTAACTGCGCTTCGGAAGCCCCACTACGTGTTATTTTGTAATCTTATCGAAGTTGACATTTTTGCCTGAAAGATTCATGAGCAGCACAGCAGCCGATGCTGCTGCGACAACGGGAAACGTTGTCTTACAAGGCGGCGGAGCCCCAAAAAATGTCTCTGGATGCAACCTGTTGTTGCCCTCTGTACCGGCGCACCCCGCCCCCCCCCCCCCCCCCCCTCCACGCGCCGAGCGTTGCCATACAGCCATACAACCATACAGTCGGGAGAAAGAGGCTGTGTGTGTGTGAATGATATATTCTCCCCCTGATTGGGTGCTGTGGCATCGTGTCCCTGCAGTAGCCGTCTTTGACCTGATATTTCTTGGCTTTCTTTTGTTCCTCGCTGCTTTTCCACCTGCGCGTTTCCTTTGCGAGCGGCCGACAGCGGCGCTCGGCCCCAAAAAGTTAATTAGCGTTGGGGGCTAATGATCTCCTGTTCGCCAATTACAAGTCAATTACAAACACGCTGCGTAGCCAGCGCGATTATTGTCAATCGCCAATAGCGGCGAGGCCCGCTGTATTGACCGGCGCCTCATTTCCATCACTTAAAAGAGATAAACGCCAAGATAAATTCCTCTAAGAACACCTTTAGACAAATGTTTGCAAAGACCTGCTTAAGATCTTCATTAGAATGTTACTGTGCGTGTGTGTGTGTGCGTGTGCGTGTGCGTGTGTGTGTGTGCGTCAGCAGAAGGAAGATGGCGGGGAAGACAGCTGCGAGGTGGCTCCTTAAGAGGGAACGCTGCAGATGGGTCCTGGAATCTTTAATTACCCAGGAGGCCCCTGGGGAATGCGCTTTTCTTGTCTCTTTATCTTCTCTCCCTCGTTTGGTCGCTGGATCCACGCGGCCGCCGTGCTCTTTGTGTGTGGTTTTCGAGCCGCTTCGAGGGGCCACAAGGGCCGCCTTAAGTTGCGCTGCAGGTTTTTTTTTTTTTTTTCTCTCTCCACAATGGCGGCGGTGGCTCTGCGCAGTAATTGTGTTAATGGGGGTGGAGGTTGTAGACAGAGATGAAGTGGTGTAGTCCATAGCTGCATGTGGGAAATCCATACAGGAAATCACATGCGGGCTCACGCGTACACGGGACGCCCCCACCGGGGATGGGGTGTGCGATTCATCAAAGAGCAATTGCTCTGTTAGCCACACACACACACACACACACACACACACACACGCCCTGCAGGGAGCCGACTCATGTTATGTAGGCCGCTGCCTCCGTATTGTGCCGTATTGCCGCAACCGGAAGAGCCCTTTTGACGCGTCCTAGCGCACCAACGCCTTTCCATCTCCCGCCACACACTCTTCCCCTCAGTAAACCCTCCCACACTCCTCGAGGGCGAGCGGAGGGGAGGCGGGGGAGGGGGTAGGGTGGTTCGGGTGGTCGGCAAAAGAGTGCCGGCGGCGCATCGTTCAAGGTATTCCATTATTGTGACTTCCGTGAGCTCGCGGGTAGACGCTGCGGGAGAGAAGGAGCGACGCCTCCGTCGAAGTTACAGCGGGCGCCACATCCTCCTTTAATGCATCCCTGTTTACGTAAGACCCCTCTCTCCCCGGCGCCCTGGTACCCCATCGGAAAGGCTTCTTTGTCGTATCCGCTGCTAGTGGTTGTGCATTTGTTGTGTGCGCGCGTGCACATTTTACACGTGTGTGTGTGTGTGTGTGTGTGTGTCCTCCTTAACTCCACGAGCCCATGCTGGCGGGCTTGTCATGCCGCGTTCCCGCCAAAGCGCCTGATCTCCTCCGACAGCCACACTGGGGGGGGAGGGACCAGCATGCAACATGGTGCATTCCCAGTTTACCCCAGATGACAATGGACACACCCCAGAGGACAATGACACACGATGTACATGCCAGGCTGGAAGCAGCAGACGGAGCTGATTTAAACCGTTGGTTCCGTTCACGGGGAACAGGTCGGTTTCGCGGCTCTAAAAATGATTAGAATGGGAGAAAAGTGAAGCACATCGATTAATACAGACGACAGTGAATGGGGGTTTTTTTGTAGAAAAGGAGCAGTGGTAATCCTTTCCTTCTACATTTAGTCTACATCTTATCCTTTCGCTGTGGTCCAACGAACCGTCTGAGGAGACCCGTGGCCTCCTCCCCACCCGAGGTCTCCCAGGAACGCTCCGTCCACTCCAACTTGAACCGCTGCGACTTGGTCACGAAAAAAGTTCAGTTCGACCCGTTTTCGGAGGTCAAAAAGAGCCGCCGACGGCAGGCGAGGCCCCCGGGAGGCGGAGGATGGAACCAGATGGACAGATGGGAGAGAGGAAACGATGTGAGACACTGAGGAAGTTTTTTCTTTTTGAGTTTGATTGCTTGTGCATGTTGATCTCAGCGCGCCTCTTTGTTTCCCCCCTTTACAACTCGCCTGAGAAGGAAGACTCTGGTGTTCCTTCTCGTGTGAATAAACATTTTTATTTATTTTTTTGTAAAAAAAAAAGGCAGCTCACCTACGCACCAGACGCGCACAACCTGTCCGAAAGCTGCCACGTTAGCGGCTGCTCGGATCCCATCACTTTTCACACCAATGCTTACCAGAACACCACCTGGGCACGGCGAGGAACACGCCGTCCCGAAGGCACGGAGACTCACAGCCCGGGCGGACGGGTGCCAGAAGCGCCAGAGCCGCGCCACCTGCCGCCCGCTTCTTCAAAGACTCACACGTGCGCCGAGTCGGCAGCTAGAAAGTCACCTGCCCGCGTTGAGATGGTCCTCCGGCAGCAGCCGTGGGCTTTTTGACTTTTCTGGCGAATTGACTTTCAGAGACTTGTTGTGTTGCATGTTTTGGAACTCGCGCATCTTGAGGGGGGGGGGGTCTCACCAAGCGTGGCATCTGCCCGGCATATGGGAGCTCTGTAGGGTCACCCCGACATGCACGTCGTCACCCGCCGCCTTCTGCCCACCGGAACCCTTCCAAACGCCCCCCCCGCCCCATCCCCTCCATATCCACCAATCCCCTCTTTGTTGTTTCGTATTCTGATTCCGAACACATGATCTTCTACGCCCCCCCCCCCACCCCCCTCCGAGTCATCTGAGTTCTGCATTTGCGTCGTTAATGAGCTATTATTCCTCCCCTGCTGGAGCCGATAGAACGGCCGTGAAAGACTGATCCGGGACAGGATCCGGAGAGCTGTTCAGAATCATCATCATTCTCCTACCCCCCCCCCCCCACTCCCCTCCTCCCTCTCTGATTGGCCGTTGTGCTGCGCCCAGCTGACGGTAGTGGAAAGCAGAACAGCGGCGCCGCTGTTTCATCTGCGCACATTGTGCTGGAGGGCTCTCGACAGAATTCTTTGGATGCCGACTCTCCGGGAGTCGGGTGAATTGTAGTCGAGCCCGGGGGCCATTTCCCTCGTGGAAATGATCTCCCTTTAGTTCAAATATGGCTTGAGTAGAGGTGATCCCTCCAAAGCCCAAATGGCACCGCCGGCCTTTTTTTGTCCCCGAAATATCATTGGCCGAGTCCTCCCACATGGGGGACATCCGCCGGACGGGACCGAGATGTCGCATCCCAACTGCTTCCAAAAACAAACCCCTGCGTAAGTTGGCTTTGATGGATGATTTGTGCAGCCGCTGCACTTTCCCAAGCCACGCATCGCACGTGCACTCCACGTGCACTCCACCCACACAGTGATTGCACCGTCCAGCTGCAGGTGCCGTTGTCTTGGCGTGTGCAGCGTTGCCATCAAATCAACCCATGTGCTCAAGCTAGCTAAGCAATTATACTGCAGCGCCCCCTCCGCACTTGACAGTTTTAACATCTGGCGTCCTGTTCTGCTGTGTGTGTGTGTGTGTGTGTGTGTGTGTGTGTGTGTGTGGGATCGTCGTAGTCTGAAATCCAGCTCATCTGCTGCTATAATAAGCAACAATACATGGTGCACAATTGAATCCATCACGAGAACACGATGACTCATCGTTTTTCCTCCAGCTAATCCAAATGCAGCGCGCGACCTTTCAAATCCCCAAACGACGCTCTATATTTCCAGCAGTGACGGACAGAGCGGCAAAGGTGTGGATGTCCAGGGTTAAACGTGGTGAAGGTGGTGGGGGCACGGGGGGGGGGGGGGTCTAATGGCGGACAGCTCCCTCCTCCCTCCCTCCCTGCCCCGTTTTGCCCTGTGACTCATCGCGGGTTCATTCGATGGGGCTAAATGGCGTTTGTCGCTCAAGCGGTCAATATGCTCGCCGTGGCCGTCCTCCCGTCGCTTCCTGTGTCACGTTCGCCCGCTTCTCTCTGGTGAAAAAACAAATGCAATTATGTGTCACCACTGATGAGCGCGTACGTGCTCCTTCTGAGCGAGTTGGCCTGAAAGGAACAGTTTGTGTGTCACATTTGTTATGTCTCAAGCTGCACTCTTGTTATTTTATACCTTTCTGTATAACTTTCTATAAAAAGAGTGTGCTTTTTATCAAGCTACGGGTCTAAATAGTTTCCCTTCTCTCCCCCGCAGGTGATGGAGTACCTGAACTGTCAAGAATCCGCCAAGAGTGCCCGGGTAAGTCGCTTCATCCCAAACTCCCCCCCTCCCCTGTTCCCACATGATGTTGCCAAAAACAAGAACCCATTAAGACACTAATTGTTGGCAGACAAAAGCAGCAGAGAGACAGTTAGTCTCTTCTTCCCTCTGCTGCTTTTGTCTGTCTCGCTCGAAACAACCGGTGTGTAAAAGTGTGCATGTGGGGTTAGGAAAGGGAGCAAGGGAAGGTGGGGAGTCGATGACAAGCGACAGGAAAAGGAGTACACGAATGCGTCACAACTACAGGAGGCCGTAGAGGATGAATACGTTTATCGTACAAAAGCAAATCCATGTTTTGTACGAATGATTTTTTTACACTGTTGTCGTATCCGCAGGCATCTGTTTATGAATGTGAGAAAAAAAAGCCACAATAATGAATCTTACTAATGAGCATTTGCGTTGTCGTCGGAGCCCGAGCGTCGATAAAGTTTATTAAATGAACATGCTGCCGTGAGAAGTTCCTAGTGCAGGAAGAATGTCCCCCAATTTGCATCTGTTTGAGTGTCGTTGGCTATTTGAGCTGCACGTCCGCCTCTCCAACGCCGTTCTTCAGCCTTTTCAACCATCAGGCTTGTTGGTGGAGTGAGAGCCGGGAAATCTGTACAAATGGCTCCATTCATTCATTCTAATAACTAATTCTAATTAGCACAGTTGCTAATTAGCCATGAATCACAGCATTAGCAGCTGAGCGTGCAGGCTTCTGGGAGCCAAAAGCGAAAAATCACTCACACACACACACACACACACACACACAGAGACACACACACACAGAGACACACACACACAAACACCTCGAGAACAAAAACCATGGCGGATTACTTCCCCAAACTGCCGTCAGGCCGTTTCCCCCGTGAGGAGGTTACTATATGTGTATCCTCGTTGGAAGCCTTTTCATGTGGTCATTTCTGATGCGGCAGTCGATGACGTCCGTCTTCCCCCCCCTCCCCCCTCAGCTCAACATTTGGCGCTACGGAGACTTCCGCGCGGACGACGCCGACGAGTTTGGTTACAGACGTTGAAAAGGAAAAAGCAGGAAAAAACCAACAAAACCGCCGACGCCGACCATCCGATCGACAGCATTCCAGCGGCAAAAACCCCTGAAACGACAAGCATCATCGACTCAATCATCCTCTTTATTAGACCTTTCATCCCTCCGGTCCAGACTTCTTTTCTGCCCCTCCTCCTTCCCCCCACTGCCAGCTCGACCAGCCTGCACTATTGCCAATCCGTGTTTTGTCATGTTACCTTTTCAGCAGACTTCCTGTGTGAATGAGTGATTATTCCCGCTTACTTCTGTAGAGGAAGGGACTTGCCCGTGTGTTGGGGGGGGGGTGCGTTTTGCAAATAAATGCTTCCCTAATGAATTTCATGTAAATGTGAGGATATGTTGAAGTGTAAATGGATTTATTTTGGAGAAAGACTGCAGGTGATGCCACACAGACAAAAAAAAAGAAAGCAGGAGTTTATTTTTGTCTTCAACGTGTGTCTGTGTGACGGCAGTTGCAGATGTTTTGTCGTTTATTCACACCTATGACCAGTAAGAACCGATCATCATCTCTCTCTCTCTTCTGTAAAGTTTACGTTCTAATGGTTCTGATCGTGTCCTCGGCAGTGTCTCTTTCTGTCTCCGTATGCCACGGCAGATACCGTGTTTCAATTTGTTTCCACGTAATGAACCGCTGCATTCTATTGAAAATCTGCTAAATTAAAAAAAAAGCAAACACGAAGGATGGTGGTGTTTTTTGTTTTTTGTAATAGTGAAATGGTTGAATGCTTGATTTTAATAAAACATTTGTGCCATAATAGAAAAGCTTTTAACTATTAAACAAAATCCAGCTCATCAGTCTAACAGCATAAAACTCTTAATGTTATAAAGTCTGGTGTTTTATATTTTATGTAATTTCCGCCCTTTTGTACATATGTCATTAAAAACTCAATTTACTCCCTGCGTGAACAGGCGCACCTACGCGTTAAAGTCCGATTCCCTTCAAATTAGGAAATTACCATTATAGAAAAACGTCACAAGCTAAAATACCAACTCATTATTACTGAAGTAATAAATAAAAAAGGTGTCGGCAGGTCATGAAGGGTCATCGGTGTAGTGAAGCTTCGCTGACCGAGACGCCGAAGCGTCTCACAGGCACTGAAACAAACATTTACGTTTTTCAATTCCACACAATTATTTGTATTATTCCGCGCAGTGCTGTGGGTTTCTATTAACGTGCAGGGATTACTATTCGTGACTGCGTTTGGTTATTGTTTAACAAGAAATCCGTTTTTTCTTTAATGAGAGTTCGGGTTGCACTTGTACGTGTCGGCATCCGCAGTAAGCGTGCTGCTCTTATTCCTACAGTCAACGTCGGCCCCTCCGATGGAAGGGACATGTGACTTCTGGTGTGGTTGCACTGTTCTTGACTGCAGTACCAGTCGTCTCTCCTCCCTCCTCCCACATCGGGAAAGGGGGGGGCCGTGGGAGATGTGGAAGGCCGCCGTCTGGAGGAGTTGCTGAGCTTTCTGGTTTCATCTCCACTCCGTTTGTCAGCCTGTCATCGGGAGAGGAGGGGAGGGGAGTAGGGGGGGGGGGAGACAATGGCCGCCAGACGCAGATCACAAAGAGCCGTTGTCAGCAGACTGTTTGCTTAGAAATGACGACTATTTGATGCCTTCCACGCGCGCCGCTGGCAGCCAAATAAAAAAACTCAGTAATTAAAGCATCAAGCGTTACAGCGTTGGACTTCAGAAGTCCTGAGCGCCAGGTCCTTTATTTGTCTTTTGTCTTGTCATCTATCCGTGTGTTTACATGCGTCTATAAAGTTAGTTTGATCCCATTTGTAATGTCAATCTGCTCTGCAGCGTGAGTCCCCCCGTTGTTCCTCATCTCCCATTAACTTTCCACCCTGCGGGGTCACTTTCCTACCGGCCCGCACACACGCCCATCACCTGCTCCTGCACGCAGGAAGGCATCCGGTCACTAAGGGTTACTCCTGCCTGTCCGCCTGCCGCTACATCAAAAAGCATCAATATAATGAAAAATAAAGCAGTCGCATACATGCATCTGATTGGTAGATACATGCTAATCAATACACCGGTCCGTCGGGGCGGTTTAATCGCCATAAAACCTCAGGGATACATAAGAGCTTTTATTTCCTGCCGTGTGAATCGCTGAAACATGCTGTGGTTTCACTGTCTGCAGCCCAAAGCACCATGGCAACAGATCCAGGGAGAGGAAAGGTGTTATTTGTTGGGTCATTTGAATTTTAAAAGTGATGTTTTCATTAGTTTTTTTTAATCACTTGAAAGTAAAAGTCATTATGTTCCAGTTAACCTTAGACAGCTTTTCAGAAAGCTTTTATTTTGGCAAATTAAAGACAGTTTGATTTTTTAATTTGAGGAACTCTCACGGCAAATGTCCCTTTAAAAAAATAAAATAAAAAATAACCTCGGCAGCATTTCACTTGAGTTTGTCACACTTCCTCTGCAGCTTTAAAGAGCTGCGAGTTCATCTGGTTTGTGTTCTGTGAGTTGTGTGGGAGGACCGGAGGCTTCAAAAAAGGACGCTTCTCAAGGTGCGTATTCATCTTTTTCATTAAATAATGTAAATATCAGATTCCACTTTGTGACTCGGTGTATTTCCAGTGAGCCTGTCGCTCCGTCCTCAGTGTTATTAAAGCAGAAGGTGCTGGATTTGGCCCCTGGGATTTACGTCCACTATTAACGCTCCCAGCCGGCCGCTTCTGTCCACGTTCTTCTCGTCCTCCGCCTCATCGTTCATCACGTCTTAATGGATTCATCCCTCGTAGTGGTCTTAACTGCTCCTTGAAGGAGATCCGTTAACACAACCCCCCTTAATTTTATTTTTTTATTTGTTTTACTCCACTCGCTTATTATTCCACCGTGATGTAAATGTACTGTTTTCAAATACACATCATAGGGAGGGAGAAGCTGGTTGAGCCTTAAAATAATCCCTGAAAAAAACACTGCACAGTAACAACTCACTTCGCCTCCCCCCGCGAGCCACAACTCAAGTGCAATCATGAAGACGTCGTTCACAATATGTGGATTTTCGTGTAATTCTTTTCAGTTTTCTGTGTAATCCCGCTTCTTAACAATCCCCGCCCCAGGGTGTTTTTTTCCTGTAAGCTCCTTTTACAACTGCCTTCCATTGTAGGTCCCAGATAGAGATGAAGTTATTGTTAGTGGGAAAAGGAGTGGAGGTCTGATCCTGCAGTGGGTTTTAATTGAGGCCTTTGAGCTTAATTGTGCATTTTATTCGAATGTGATCATGAGGCAAAAAAGTGGGATTTGTCTTCAGGATCATCAAATCTTAATATGAACCAATATGCCTGTATTTCTTTTTGGGAGGCTTACAAAAGAGGACGTTTGTTGGGATGATACTGGAAATGCATTGTGAAGACTTTTCAAAAGCAGCACACGCTTCTGATTCGTTGATAATTCACAGAAAACGGTTGTGCAGTGAGATTTGCCTGAAGATGCTGCGCTCATTGATGAAGTCCTCGAAGGACCACGGCAGCAAAAAAAAAAAAAAATCAAAGAATAAAGAATAAAATTCAGCCTGGAGAACAAATCCCCCTGGTGAACATGAAATAAAGAATGAAAGAAGTAGAGAAGTAGAGAAAGGGCTGTGGTGGTAAAAGAAAGTGTTTTAGCAAAGAATGGTGTCATGGTTACGGGACTGAAAGATGCTGAGGTCACATGATGTGAGTGTAACATCTGTGCTTTGTCTTAACAGCGTGTTTATTTGTTTGAGGCAGTATTCCAATATTAAGTTATCAGACCTGGGAATCGATCTTGTTTGAGTGACGTCCTGTTACGAAACATCAAACTTAATACTTTTAAAAAACACTTTTTTTAGTTGGGGAGTCAATGTAGAATATTATGACAGAGCTGTTGTCTATTGAAGAGGATGTTTTCAGGTGGAAGATTTCATCAAACTCATAAATTTTGCTGGTTGCTAAACAAAACTCTTTATATTTAAACTCACTATTCTTGTGAAATGTTTTTACTTTTTGTCAGCGGCAAGGAAACCAATTCTCTTGATCCTTTTTCTAAGCTTGTGCTCAAAGGCTCTTATTTCTCTCTGGATCTTTTGTGAAACTTTAGTGGAATATTGTGCGTTGATGTTGAAGGAGCTAATTCAAAGCTCATTTGAGTAACTTTAAATCAGCTAAAACAGCATCTACTCAGCTTCAATTTAATTAAGAATCAATTAAGAATCAAGCGTATTCTTTGCTAAATCCCTTTGGCAGAAATAACATGATCTCAAAGCAGCTCGGCGCTGAATAGACAATCTGATTAGAGTGGTTTCCATGACGCCTCGTGGGGAGGCTTAATGGTCATCCGTCTCCTGGGTTCAACACTTAGGACACACACGTTTGATGAGGCAGGACCTGGAGGAAGTAGACATGGCGGAAGGCCAAAGGAAAACACACACACACACACACACTCACGCAGAGTAAAAAGCAGCGCCGGCTCTCCTCTACTGTCTCCTCCACCGCCTTGTTGGAGGAACCCCTCCATCGAAAGTGACAGCACACACCAGAGGGGCGGCGTGCTCCCCCCTCCCCCCCAAAGCCCCGCGCCACTTCCTGTGCATGCATTACGCATCATAGGAGCATAACGCGTAACCCCCCCCCCGCGCCCCTCTCTCTCCTCGCCCTCCAGCTCGCCACTTCCCAGAGCCGCCCAAGGGACACGGCATTATCAAGTGGCGTGCCGGGCCTCCTTGGCGCCTGCTGTGGTTTGCAAGTTTTCCGTTGTACGTCCCACTGCTCTGGGGGGGAGGACTGCTGCTCAGGAACACAACCCCCTCCCTTCGTTCTCCCCCTTGAGTTACAGGCGAGTCCTTGTTTTTAACTGTGCCAGCTGCGCCGCGAGGTTACCGGCCCCGCGTGCCGCGGCAGGTAGCATGCAAGGACGCGGCAGGCGAGGACGCGGCAGGCGAGGACGCGGCAGGCGAGGACGCGGCAGGCGAGGACGCGGCAGGACTTGAACTCGAGCGCGCTAGTCGGAAGTGTGCGTGTTGTAAAATCGCATGACACTCAGATTCACGCTGCGCTTCCACGCTGCTCCCAAAGTGGGACTTGAACACAGCAGGTTTGTGGATTCGAGTGTTTTCGGGGGCGAGGGATCAGCTCTCCGACCATATACATAACGACGGCATATTCTCCGAGTGACGCATTACTTACTCGACAGCAAATGCTGATGTTCTAACTGAGCGCAAATGGAAAAGACGCCGTTTTGTGACATGACTCACCGTAATGTGAGGACTAAACCTCCATTTGTTTGAAATAAGGACTTGTTTACTGCCTCAGCCTCCAGAACTCATTATCCCGCCGTGAATACGACAAAGAGTGTATTAGCGTTATTGCGTTTATCTTGTCATTGAGGCTTACTCCCAATTTTGTGCACTAATGCCAACAACCGCGCTGTCAGGGCGTATGATTGAGCACCGAGCGCTAATACCAACGACAGACTGAGAGCCAGGTACCAGGCAACAACTGTTAACGGCTAGTTTGTACCTTAACGTGATACTTTTATTCAAATCAAATCCAATCAGTTTGACATTAAAACAGATCACGAATTCTTCCCCATTTTTGAAAGAACTGCAGCTGGTCACGTTTTTTTTTGTTTTTGTAAATCCTCTGTGGCTGCAATAATCCTCCTCTCTATCCACTTTTAATAGGTATTCACCATGGCAACAGGCGATGCTGTCAGGTGTGCGTTGAGGTGCACAACCAACCCATGGCTATGGAGAATTTACATAAATAGACAATCCACCACTTTGGCTGTTTCCCAGGTAACACCAGGTGATTCTCTGAGGCAACCTCCGCCCACACAGAAGGTCTGCTGCAAGGACACACACACACACACACACACACACAGGTTCCCTTTAGAAGAAACAACAGATAAGCACAAATAATTTCAAACTTCATTGGTTAAGTTTCATGTTAAGATATATTTGAGTAAATGTGTGAAATGTCCTTATTATGGGATCTAAATGTGAAAGCTGTTGAGAGGTGGGGGTAGTGGCCTGTCTGCACTTTCAATGCTGAGAAATGCATTATAATAATAAAGGAATATATGTATTTAGCGTAATAACCAGGAAACTGTAGGTGCTACGAACCTGTGATAGAAGCACTCATTCATGTTGCCATGACAACAAAGTCTATCCCTTTTCTTGTTTCACTGTCGGTCGTTTACAAACTTCAATTAACATTTGAAGAAGTGATATATTTGCTGCTGAAAAAAGGAATCAATGTCCGACAGTGAAAACATTCACCGGATTTTGGTTCGGTCGCATTTGGAGTCTTGAACGATATCTTTCTGTTACTGTAGTGGTCACCTCCTCCTTCGTATGCTGGGCACTGTAACTCCGGTCTATTGATCAGATTACTGCGTTTCTCTTCTTTAAAGAGCAACCGGACCCTGGGCCTAAAGGCTTAGTTCCGCACAGAGCCCGAGCGCGCCTGCTTAGTGCAACACGGGACCAGAGAGACGGCAAAAAGTCTCTGAGACGTTACACTTCAATGAAAACACCGTCTCTCTCTCGTCTCCACTCCTAAGCCGTGTCTGCCTGCGGGGCGAACGAGCTGCACCGTAATTCCAAAAGCACTCATTCCTTCTAATGTAACAACATCATCAACAGGTTTGTGTGCGCAAGTGATTGCTGAATAAAAAGCCGTCCATTACAACCAACATTCCACTATCTGCAAAAACAAAGGCGCTTGTTTTTATTGAGAAACGTCAGAGAAACACTGTGAACAGTCAAATCTACCTTCGGCAGCTGCATCTCCTTTGCTCCCTCGGAGAGTCCTTGGATCTTTGCCTCTTGATTTCTGACATTAAAACGCCCTCCTGCCATTCTCTGCGCATATATTAGCCTTTACATGATTGATTGAATTAATACATTATTTCGCTGTTTTTAATCTGCTTAAAAAAAGAATTGCCTGTAGGTTGGGCATGAATAGGAATTACCCGGTGGGGCATAGCTAATTAGCAAGCATTAGGATATGCAAATAGGGCCCGTTATCTTGTGTACAAAATGTTGCTTATGATAAACACAAGCGAATCACTTTTAAGCAGTTTAAACGCTGGTAATTGCGTATTGTTTCAACGGATGGACTTCATTTACTGGAAATAATCAAGGTGGGGGGGGGGAATACAGCGAACTAGCTGCGTGTATGCGCTTCAGGTCGGCTCTCTGGTTCACCTCAGCTGCTGAGCACGGCGCTGCGGCTCCTTTGAAGAAAAGCCTGAAAAGGGAATAAAAGATGTTCCCCGCCGTAGCATCAAGATGCTGGTGGGATGCGAGTCAGAAGCCTTTCGCATCACTGCACCGCCGCGCGCCGCAGACCGTAGGAAAGCTTTGTGTCACAACGGTGTCAGAAAATACGGGAATCAGCGAGGCCAAGAGCGAAAACACCTAATGCCATTGTTCTTACATATAAATATAATAACGATTTACCAGCAATATCACCAGCTCTGACCAACACGTCACTCCCTTCCAATGCTTCAAGTCCATATTCCCACACTCACTCTCGCTTTCCCCCGGGGGGGGGGGGACAGTAACCTACTTTTAAACATTAAGTATAAACGGGATCGGGCCATAACCAAATCAGACGTGCTGTTGTGGAATAATCATTCCGGCACGATGTGAAAATCTGAACGCACGGCAGCAGAAATTTTTATTTTTTGATGCGTGAAAAAAATGAAATTGATTGGAAAATGCGATCAGCGGAACTTTAGTTTGAAAGACGTCTTTCTTAAGGTCGCCCCCCCCCCCCCCCCGCGCACGTCAGACGGCCTCTTGGCTCTCCTCTATAAATGTCTTTGTCACGTGTAAAGAAAGCCGTAAACCGACATTTATTCCGACCTGTCTCTGAATGACGAACGGCCGTCACATTAACCAACAGATGAAGTCGCCGGCGCTCCGCTTCGACGCTCCGCAGGGCGAAGAAAGCGGACATATTGCGATGCAGCCGACAGACAGACCGACAGACCGACAGACACAGAAGTCGTCCTCTCGTCCTCGGGGAAATGGCTCACAAAGAAACAGTCATAGTTTATCAGTTGGGAATTTTGCATTGAAGGGCCCCCGTGGCAGAAGGGTCTCTGTCCTTAGAGGTTAGAGCCATGCGAATGACAGTGGACAGAGAGGGGCCCTGGGGCAAACTCTCCAGTCCCGAGATGGCAAGAGTTTTACACACACACACACACACACACACACACACACACACACACACACACACACACACACACACACACACTATTTCTCCACAGGGTGATTTAGAGATAAACTTTGTCTCTCTCTGTTGTTTGCATGCTTACACAGTCACTCATTTTCTGCAGGCTGCCAGTGTGTGTGTGTGTGTGTGTGTGTGTGCAGTGTTGGAACCCATGCTTGTACGTCTCTCTGAGTCACGCTGTGGACTTCTTACAGGGAAGATAAAAATCTTTTCATCACGTCGCAGCAAACACTCACCCCGCTGTTTGGAACAGGTGTCTCGTCTGCCCCAACAGATAGCACCGTTTCGCCCTCTAAACGCAGCCATTTGTTCCACGGCAGGAATTTAGCCGTCTTTTTGGGGGTTTGGACATTAACTGTGATCGTGAGCAAAAGGGGTTCGTACTTTCATGGAAATAGAATCTGCACGTTTCATTTGTCATCAGCTCGCGATGCGCAGTGCGTGTTTTCATTCGCCCGCACCAAAATGACATACAATGTATTAGAATTGTGTTGAAACGTCTAAATCCAATCACCCGAGTCTCAAAAGACTTATTGCCAAAAAAAACAGTAAGTCTGAATATTCATCCCTCGCTACCTGAGCCCTGATCCATAAAACTGTGTGTTGATTCATTGTTTTCGGCCGGTCAAACAGGTGACTGAAGGGCAGCCGTCTCTCTGAATAGCATCAACACCACTTTCCCAAAACCCCGGCAGGCCCATTATTCTGAGTAACACGTCTCCCCCCCATTGCGAGTAGTCACTTATTTTAGAAAGGGATACTCACCCAATTTTCGGATATTGGCCTGTTGCCGCCAGCTTGACGTTTTGGACGGTCCCCTAAAGACGAGACACTGGGTGATTAGTAGCAGCGCTGACGGCTCCCACGGCTGGAAAAAAAAGAAAAGCCACGGCGCCCCTCAAAGGTAAAGGAAAAAAGATAAGTCGCTGATCTTACCGCAAGCATGGAGGCAAATGAGTGTTGTTTTTTCTCCAAATTGGCGAAATTGGTTTGTATATTCTGTGCTTGCTCTCCCTAATTATACCTTGAAACGATCCCTGATTCCAAACATTAAGCTAAACACCTAGCTGCTGGGTTTCCCATTCAACCTGAAGGTCAGCGCAGGTGTGTGTGTGTGGGCCGCCCCCCCCCCCCAGGGACGCTCCCTCAGCCACACATTCCGAGCGGACTAACCAGCCGTATCGGATGTTTCCACACGTCCACTGTTCCAATTCTGGAAATCACCTGCTCCTGGGACGCATCCGTCCCCCCCCTCCCTCAGACCCTCAGACCCGACCCTGTTCCTCCTCCTCCCGGGACTTTCCCCTCTCTGAGGGATGGAGAGTCATTAGCAGGTAATGAATGCCGGCGATGCGTCTGCGGAGGGGGGGCGGGGGGGGGAGACCAGAGAGTGGACATTTTTCTCACAGCTCCTTTTTTCCTGTGCTCCGGGGGAACGTTGGTGGACTTTCGATTACTTTGGTCTGAAGGTGGAGCGTTGTAATTGGCTCCCCTCAGAGACTCGCTGGCGTGTCCCTTTGTGGCGGCCGCTTCACTCCGTGCCGCCGCGTGCGGCGCGTGTTATACAACGCTGCGTCTCTTCCTATCTGTCTTCAGGCCCCATGAAGCGCCTCAGATTTTTTTTCCCCTGTAGTCGGGAGAGGAGGGGAGAGAGGGGGGGGGGGGGGGGGGGGGGGGGGTCCTGGCTTCATGACTAGATGACAAGCTGCGTGATACATTGTTGCTTTGACCGCTGTGCTGTGAAAGCTACCATCAACCTCTCACTGCTGGAACATGGATCAGGATCCCTGCAGGTTAAACGTACAGGTGGTATACAGCATGTGTGCTTAGTGAGGACAGTATGGTTTACTGTGTGTTTGTGTGTGTGTGTGTGTGTGTGTGTGTGTGTGTGTGTGTGACACTGGCTGCTGTTCTGCGTTTCCCAGCTGTGTCGGGGGAAAGTCTTAAATGTGCTTTAGAAGCTACAGGCTTGAAAGCAGCCTGGAACTTCTTCACAAGCGATACTTCTGCATTGAACTTGTTGAGTATTCACAATGCAAGGGAGCCAACAAAGGCAAAGTTTTTTTTTTGCACAGTGGGTAGTCCAAACTTCTCAACTACGCGCTCTTCACCGAGATAAGTGAGGGAAGAGGGTAACAGAGGCGCAGCGGGGAACGTAATGGTGGGACTTCATCCTGGACCAGAGGAGCGTGTTTTGTACGGGATAGAAGATGATGAATGGGACATTATTTATTATTCCTGTGCAAGACGCCGCATCAGACTTATTTTTAACCATCCAGCCCTCAATCAGATGGTGAGACATATCGTGCAGTAACTTTCCATACTCGATTATCTTTAAAATTGATAGAAAATAGTCTGTGTTTTAGATTACACGGCAAATTCCACACATTCTATCCAAAAAATACAATAAAGCTGGTGGGTAGAAGCTCAATGCTCTGGGGCAATTCCACAATGAATGGAGAAGTGGAGAGCGCAGCTCATATCTGCAAGGGGACATCAATGGCGTTGTATAACGCTGCGAGGCTGTGTGTGACTGAGATAGCATGCCAGGAGGCCGAGGAAATCTCATTCCCCCGCATGTCCGAGGCGGCTCGGCCCGAAGTCGGATGAATGATAAATGAGCCGTTGGAGCCGAGGTCGTGTGTGCAATCCTGACCCGTGGACCCAGGACTGCCAGTGTGCTCACGGGATTCAAAAGGGAAAAGGACTTAAAACATTCCTGCAGCGAATAGCACCAAGTACCGAGAGCAGCCAGGTCTGATATAATACAATATCAATAATAGGATGTTATGGGAACCTTTCATTTCCTCGGCTATTGCTGAAGATCTTTACAATTCCAGCAACAACAATTATTGTAATTGCATCATTCACCGCTTCGCCACGGAAACAATGATGTATGTCTCCAGCAGGTGCTGGTCTGCACAAACTAGTCTTTCATAGAAACTCAAGAAATATATAATATAATATTTCCACCTTTTTGCTCTTGCACTAGTATATTCACTGGTTGGGAAATGCCGTCCATGCCACCTGTGCAAATTAGAAATTCAGTTTCCTCAAGCTGTAATTTCACAATGTGAAATACTATAATTCAGTGTGGAGACCTGATTGTGGTGGATTTTGGATGTTTCAAAGGCTTGTTATTTCCATTTTGTTTTATAAATATATATATAGGAGGAGGAGTTACAAGGTCTTGGGTATCTCAGATGGAAAATGAATCATCATTCATTCAAATGGGCTGCCAGATTCAGCCATTTTTTAATTATCAAATACCCTCTGAGTGAACAGTAGAGGCTGAACGACAGCACGGCCCAGAATGCATCTCTCCTCTGACTGCAGACTCTTTCTTCCAGCGGCATAATGAGCCATCAGCTCCTGCTGACAGTCTAACATCAGCTGGCCAATTAATGCCCTGTGCTTCTTTTTTAATCAGGCGCCTGTGCAGATGCCTCAGTCCAACAGTGGCTGGGTCCTGGCTATTTGGAGGCTGCTTTTTTCTTACGAGGCTCTAATGATTTCCCTGAGAAAAAGCCGAATTCCCATTCTGCCAGATGATTAGTGCTCGATGGGAGCGTCTTGGACAGAAGCCTGGAGGTAGCGCGGTGCCCTGTGGAGAGGCACGAAGCGGACATGCGATACTGCACAATAAACCCAAACATTTTGGGAGCGTTTGAAGTATACGGCCGCGCAAACAGGCCTTCGAGCAGGTCGTATGAAACAACAGTAACACAATGCATTTGTGAGGTAATACATGCTTGGCTACGATGGCCATTGACACTAAATGAACAAAGCGCGGTGGCAGCTGAGGAGCGGTGCGACAGAGAGACGGGAGGGAAAGGGGGGGGAGGGGCGATGGGAGGGAAAGATGAGGAGGGCTATTTGGCGGCGTGGCTGGTCGCTCCCGAAGCACGCTCGCCGAATTACGGCTTTTGACAAGCGCTCGGCCACGCTGTCACTCAGCGGGGCTCCCTCATCGGGGCGTCAGCCCGGCAGAGGAAAAGCCACCACGTGTCCCAGAGATGCCTCGTGTGAAACACGTGCGATTCCTGATCACATTTTCCACGTCCTGCAGTGTGTTATTTGAGCCGGAGACGCCACCCTGAACACGTCCTTCCTTTCTCTCCTCCCGGTGGTGTGAAGCTGCTATTAGCTGCACCACGCTCCGGTTCAGGAAACAGCATCGATTTATATGTTAATTACATCTTGGGACAGATTTAACAAGCTCTTATGGAAGTCTGAGGAGTCCTAAGCTCGCTGTATTTCATTTTTTTGTGTGTGTGTGTGTCTAATCTCTGTCCTCCATTCCCTCGAATATCTAAGAGCCGGCATCTGCAGTCTCGTCACGACGCTGACACAGGTTATCCTGATGATAGCAGATGTCATTTAATGTGATCTCATGGAGGGGGGGCTGAAGGGGCTGAGGCTAATGGAGAGTGGAGCAAATCTCATTTCTCTTTGACAACATTGTCCTCTTTTGTAACTCTACCTATCCGACCGCTTTGATCTGGGAACACAGAGCCAGTTCCAGCGAGTTCTGTGGCTCAAATCAACAGCTCAAATCTGTTACCGCTTCCCAGGGAAAAAGCTTTTTAGGGGAATACAACACTGGCAGCGGCCGATTCTTATGCCACTAACCGCGACATTTTAGCACGCATTGTTGTCAGGGACATCAAGCAGTGCCACCAATCATTTGCAATTCCACTGGGAGACAATTACCATAGTGTTCAATACACCTTAGTCCGCGAGAAAAAAAGATGGACATTATCGGTAAACAAATAAATCATTTGTCACGAGGAATGTTTCCACCACACGTGCCCTATAAAGGTCAGCGGTAACATATGCACTGAGACGAGGAGAGATGGCGCGTGACTCAAGGCTCAGAGTTGAAGCCGTTCTGACGTGAGGGTGGTGGACGTCTCAAATCTCGCATTTAAATCTACAGCTGCGGACCGCCGATCAGGGCGGGACCGGTAGCAAAGGGGACGCTGGGCCTTGATCAGCGACGCCTCGCTCTCGGATCTGCAGGGCAAATGCTGCGATATCTCCGTCGGGCGACTGCGATATCGCAGCATTTCCCCTGCAGATCCGATCTGAAAAGGAGTTTGATATATTTAGACATATATAGACGGTATATTTTAGACATGCGCTCGCCCAGCATACCCAGCGAGTGGTAATCACACGCGGTACCAGGCGGCCTCTTTAGCGACTGATTGGGCCCCCTGCTGAATGCACGAGGGTGGCTGCTCTGCTTGGGGGGAGATGGGGGGGGCTCAGGAATGCGCAGCACGCATTAACGCAGGTGTGCAAACAGATAATGTGATCGTACACATGAAGCTCGGCTGCGCACAGATGCACAAACAGTCTGGGGAATAGAAATAAATCCCGAAGCACACAAATTGCCAGCTCGGCGTACGACGCGGACCAGCGGTCAGGCGGAGAGCAGACTATTGCCACTCATGCATGCATAAGGCATTCACGACGTACCCCCCCTCCCCCCCTCTTTCTTATCTCCTCAGAAGACACAAGAAGCCAGTAATTAAATGTGACTTCTGTCATCTTTCCAGCTCAAACAAAGGGAATGCCAAATCACGCTCCCAGGGGTCTTTATGAAGTCTAACCGACCTGTCAGCTGACTTTAGGGCAGGCCGCACAGACGGCAGAGGGGAGGGGGAGTGAGGGGGGGGTCACTAGACAGGAGCTTTTTAGATCAAAGTTGGTGGGACGCGGCGGCTCTGGTGAAGGGCCCTTCCATCTGCGAGGAGCCACGAAAAGAGAAGAAAAAAGAAAAGTGGGCTGCTCGAGATGGGCTTCGTGCCGGCGCACACAGACGACCACACGTTGATTAAAGCAAGTGTGCAGACGACTTCATTCGAACAAGCAGCCCCATCTCTCCTCTTTAACGGCCGCCGCAGGTTCCCGCGCGATCAAAGGCGCCCAGGTGCTCGCGGCGGCAAAAAATACACTGACTGTGACTGACGGGTCGACCCCATTCGACTGCCCCATGTAATACCCCCGAGGATGGAAGACTCCCCCCCCATCCTGCCCCTCACCTCCTCCACGCAACCACCGGGGCTCCAGTCAGACGCTCCCGTCAGCCAGTCGAGCCCGCTCAACGCTAATGCAATGTGACCACTTTCAGCCTCGTCGTGTGTCAAGGGCATACATGTACATTCAGCGCTGTCCGGCGCTCAGCGCCCGTTGCCCTCGGCGACCGGGCCGTGGCGAAGAGCCAGTCACCTGTCATTTAAAACGAGCGACACAGGACAGTCATTGATATAGCAGCAAACAAGCGTCTCCCCCTGTGGGTCGGGTGCTTCTCCTTTGGCTCGCACAGACTCGCGTGCTTTTCTGTGCACGTTTTTTTTTGCCATATTTTACAGCCAATCCCATCAACAACCACGCACAGAAATGAGTATAAATACTCTTTTACCTGTGGATCAGAGAGCTTGTCCGAGCGTTCAGGTTTGACGGGTTGGTGGTGGTTTGAAGAGTCATCGTCAAAACTTTCACAAGCGTCCGTCAGACAATTAGCTGTCCTGTAGCACAATTTCATTCAAGAAAAATGGCGCCGCGAGAGGAGACTCAGATGTTCTGGCAGACCATTTCTCTTTCCCACCATTTCTCTTTCCCACCTGTCTGTGATCACACAGGCAGATCTGATTAAATATTGAATAATCACTCTAAACCCATACCAGTCAACAAAGCGGGTCGCCACATGTGACGTGCAGCTGCTGTTACGCAATCATGGATTACTCTCTTTGTTCTGCACAGATTCTAATACATGGTGACGACTAAAGGACAACCGGACGCTGTGTGTTTCTTAACAAAAGTTAGACGAGAAATACGAACGAGATTAGACGACGCCACCAAAAGAAATCAAGGCTTCATGGTGTATTTTTAACGTCTAAATTAGAAAGTAAAATAAAAGCACTTCCCTCCCTCTTCTCACAGACCCGTTTTGACAACCATACAGATCGGCTTCTCAGAACAGCTTAGTGCGCAACACCCAGTGTGGTTTGTACGTCCTGTTATTCGCCAGCGTGTGAGTTCGGCTCTCACCGACGGCGTCTCCTCATCGGACCGATAAAAGGAGAGCGGCGCAGAGGGGAGACGCTAACGAGACAAACAAGTCACCCGTCGCTACATGCGGCTCTCACAGCGTCATCATCTCATTGTGATAGGCCACTTCGATGAGCTCGTGGTGGTGTGGGGGTCCACGCGCGCACACACACACACACACACAAACACACACACACACACACATCCCGACGCGGTTCTCTTATTTCCTAAGACGTGTCGTTAGCAGCCATTTCTCCACTGCAGATCAACAAGGACATGCGTTGTGTCGGTGCCCTCTAACTCCATCCTCCCGCACACACTTTGGTGTCTTTCCCCGTCAGACACACACACGCACACACGCGCGCACACTTTCAGGATTATTTTTCCCCATGTGCACGTGGGCCTTCACACATCTTTGACCGACACGCGTGACCGCGTGCAAACCAGCCGGCACGCGGGTGCATGGGGGGGCCTATGGGTGTGCGTGTCTATGCGTGTAAGCGGCTATGTGTATGCATACACGTACATGAGTGTGTTACAGTTTCAGTCACACCAGTCGTGCACTTGTGTCCTCCGGGGCGCGCTGCACTGAGAAAGCAGAGCGCCTTCGGGGGGGGGAAGTCACATAGACCAGACAATTCGGCCCCCATCTGTTCGTCGGCACAAACAGATGTCTAAAGTTTAGGGAAAAAAAGAAGCATCGCACCATCATATGTATGTTGAGGATAAAATAATGGTTGGAAATGAAATGAGTTGCTGCCTGAGGGTTGTTGTGGAATCGGCTGTGAATATATACGCTGTTTACTTTATTGAGTTTTTTTTTATTTTTGAAATATCTGCTGCGGGTTCAAACGCTAAAACTGAGGCAATAGAGATGCGCAGTTAGAGCGATTTTTCCATTTCATTTTCTCATCTCCTTTCAGCCACCTCCTCCTCTTTCCAAGAACGGAACATTAAGTGGGCTCGGCTTCATTTGTCAAAGCTTCTCATGTCTGCGGCTAATGACCTTTTCTGTTTAAATAAGTAAACATCTCTCTCCCGTCTGGTCTCGCCTGGACTCCGTCTGGTCTCGCCTGGACTCCGTCTGGTCTCGCCTGGAAAACGACCTTGCTCGACGTCTCCATTAGGGCACCGGGGGCAGCCGGGACGCGCCACCCTTGCTCAGCGCCATCCAATAGGACCTGCTGCTCCGCGGCGCGAACCGGCGGGGCGGGAGGCAATTACCGCCACTCAGCGCAGCCGTTTACCACGAGGAGCCGCGGCTGCGGAACTTGGCCAGCACTGCTCACTTTGGATCCCGCTCAAATTGGTACTAAGCAGGAGAGACACTCTGCTGAGGGGACGAGGAGTCCACGTCGCCACACGCGCTGAAACGCAGATGCACACTTGAAAGGAAAGAAAAAGAAAACACACACAATCTCCTCAGTGAACATGTGTTTATCTTTCCTGAAAAGAAGCATGTTAAGAAAAGATCATGAAAGAAATGTTCCCCTATTTATTTCTTTAATCACAGCATGTGGTGTTCATGCTAATCAACATTCTCTCAGACATCAGAAGTGTAATCCAACCACTTTATTTGTAGTGTGGGAATAACCTTTGACCTCTCCCTCGTTTAGCCTCTAGGTGGACGAGAAAAATGCTCAACCAATAATACTTGAACACATCTGTGACGGGCTTCAGAGTCACACACCTTCGTCAGGGGAGTCAAAGAACGGCAAAGCCAACAACTGCAGTCGAGCCAAAGATCAGTCGATGTTCGGGAAACGTGGGACTTCCTGGGTGTCTGAGTGTGGATCAAGGTGACCTTTTTTACTGCTCCGCGGTCGTCTCCGCGGTGATTGTTTGCGGTATTGCTTCTGTCTGGCGTTCGATAGCAACGCCATCGATTTTAGCACAATGTGCAACGACAGGCGTGAATCAACGAGTTCCAGTATTATATATTTACATATATAATACTATTTTAGAGAAAGAGAACACAGAAAACATGATCATTTTATCTTCTTTTTTCAAAATACAGTTGTCACGACTACCGTCTATTCCGGTTTCAGGCGTCGCCCTGAATAATGAGAGCTTTCTGCAGTGCATAATCTTAAAGGTATGACTCACTGAAATGATACAGGGGCGCTTCAAGCTGCCTTCTGTGCTGCCGTAATCACAATCAAACACAACCGCCAATGCTAATGAGGTTTATTAAGGGGATTACTCTGGTCCACGTGGCCATTTCTCCGGCAGCGTCCATTTAACTCAGAAGGGGTATTAATATTAGCTCTATTTTGTGAGGCTCCGCCCATCCAAACAGGGAGAAAGTAGGTTCTACAAACACAGGCCTGAATGTCCACAACCTCTCCTCCTACACCGCGGTTCGACATCTTTTCATAACAATGTACTTTTGTAGTTTTGTACTGAACTTTTAAAGCAAAGACGGTGTTTCAGTGAGGCTGGGGTTTGTATGACAAGGCAATCTTTATTTATTTAGCTGTAACATGTTAAAATCTCCTGCTTTTCTCCCCCCCTCCCACCTCCCCATTGGATGCCGCGGGTTTGATCATTATGGGAAGAAGTAGCGGTTCACCTGGAGCTTGGTGACACATGAGGTTTCAGGATAAACGGCGGAACGGCGTCTGGGGCTTCTTTCCCCGGAGGGCACATGAATCAAGCACACCGCCGTCATTTGTCCTTCGCAGATAGAATTGCATCTGTTGCTGACTGTTTGACGGCCGCTGAATGATTGTATGCAAGAATTATGGGAGGGCCGAGGGAAGCTGCAGGGTGGCGCGACTGCAAAGTCACCGGTGTAATTTTGCGGGTGCCATAAAAAAAAGATCTCGCTTAAAAAACGCAAAAGTAGGCGGTTATCTTTGGCCGATTTTTTCCGGTATTTGATGGCACAACACATATTGATAAGCTTGCCCATCTGGGTTTCAATCTGTTCGGCACACAGAGACAACACTGCGGACTCTGAGACATTATTATCAACACATTCCACAAATGTCTGAAATTTTACAGAAAAATCGATTCATCATAAAAATAATTGCCAGCTCAATCATCACGAAAAATGTTGTTACTTGCAACCCTAATACAGAGTACTAGTCTGCAACCTCACCGCTTTATTCTTATTTATTCCCGGTTTCAGTGGTGCTGCCCATTTATCATGTCATTGTGCGGCGCTGCTGCTTTTTCTGCACATGGTGCTCCCTGGATTACACTTTCAATTCTTTTTACTTAACAATTCACACGTTGGGCTCATGCAATTAATGCAGTTTTTCCACCTTGATGTGATATGTGAACTCCACAGTTGTTTCAGAGTGGAACAGACGCATTTGCGCCCCCCAAGAGGAATCAATCAATTAATGACTCTCCGGTGTGATTTAAAGTCCACGTATGGTCACGGTGCTTTGCTTTTTGTTTGTTTTTTCAGTAGCAAAGCTTTCTCCAAGGTCGTCTTCGACGTGACCGACCGCGTGCCCATTCTTTCCATCTCACTCACATGGGGAGAAGCCCCGAGTGAGGAGAGGGGAAGTGTGTGGCGAATAATATCTCTGTTAAAAAAAAGACAAAGACAAACAAAAGACTTGTTGCTGTATTTCCCATTCGCCCAAACGAAGTAGGATCTGTTTTGAGTGTTTGACCTTTTCCGGCTTCCTCCTCTCAAGTGGGTTATTGAGAATCTACAGTACCAACTTGTTGACTCCACACAGGGCCGGCCCAAGCTGCCGGCGAACCACAAGCCGCAAGCCGGCTCAACTAGGCGGCTCACTTGTATGCCAAGACTCCCCTTCTCAAGTGGGCTTGAACCCACAACAAAAGGACTGGATTCAGATAGAAGTGTGGATGATAGCTCAGCTGTAAGGTGTCTGCCTGGGGAGCAGGAGATCTGAGTTCAATTCCTGCCTGGGACCAGATGCACTTAAGTAACCGTAGACCGTATAGATACATGAGATCTGGTCATTTTGAACCGGCGCCGTCTCTCGTTAAAATGGGAAAATGTATTGCCAATATATGTTAGACGTACAATGAATTGGATATACCGTATAGAAAACGATATATGTAAGGTGGAAAAATTAGCTATTGTAACATGTTAAAAGTTTAAAGCTCTAAAGCAATATGAAGCTATCTTAGGCTATTAAGATTCATCATTCTTCAAAACATTCTTGACAATGCCCACAAAAATCCATTGACCGCGCCTCCTCTTTTCACATAACCCCTTGGGTTATGCCCAGGGGTTTTTCGCATAACCACCTGGGTTCACTTCTCCGAAACACCAGGTGGGGACAATGCCCCCACCACTACCTCCGCGGTAGCGTTCTCAAGACTTGGCAGAGGTGGGGATCGAACCCACAGGCGACGGAGGTTTTGGCCCCCCCCAGACACACCACGACACCACCAGTCCCGCTCACACTTGAGGCATTTCGATTCTCCTATTTAACCGTGAGAATGTGAGTTAAACCGCAAAACTCTTTAAAACATTAAGACTCACTTCCACAACTGGGCTTGAACCCGCAACCTGCAAGTGCAGATTTGGGACAGCTGCTGTGCTGCTGTGCTACTTCATCACACACAAATTGAGTTTTTGTTTCTCGTACTCCACCTTAAGATTGCTACTCTGCCTTTAAAACTCTGAAGGGGAGCAAGACTCCCCTTCTCGAAGTGGGCTTGAACCCACTAACAAAAGGACTGGATTCAGATAGAAGTGTGGATGATAGCTCAGCTGTAAGGTGTCTGCCTGGGGAGCAGGAGATCTGAGTTCAATTCCTGCCTGGGACCAGATGCACTTAAGTAACCGTAGACCGTATAGATACATGAGATCTGGTCATTTTGAACCGGCGCCTTCTCTCGTTAAAATGGGAAAATGTATTGCCAATATATGTTAGACGTACAATGAATTGGATATACCGTATAGAAAACGATATATGTAAGGTGGAAAAGTTAGCTATTGTAACATGTTAAAAGTTTAAAGCTCTAAAGCAATATGAAGCTATCTTAGGCTATTAAGATTCATCATTCTTCAAAACATTCTTGACAATGCCCACAAAAATCCATTGACCGCGCCTCCTCTTTTCACATAACCCCTTGGGTTATGCCCAGGGGTTTTTCGCATAACCACCTGGGTTCACTTCTCCGAAACACCAGGTGGGGACAATGCCCCCACCACTACCTCCGCGGTAGCGTTCTCAAGACTTGGCAGAGGTGGGGATCGAACCCACAGGCGACGGAGGTTTTGGCCCCCCCCAGACACACCACGACACCACCAGTCCCGCTCACACTTGAGGCATTTCGATTCTCCTATTTAACCGTGAGAATGTGAGTTAAACCGCAAAACTCTTTAAAACATTAAGACTCACTTCCACAACTGGGCTTGAACCCGCAACCTGCAAGTGCAGATTTGGGACAGCTGCTGTGCTGCTGTGCTACTTCATCACACACAAATTGAGTTTTTGTTTCTCGTACTCCACCTTAAGATTGCTACTCTGCCTTTAAAACTCTGAAGGGGAGCAAGACTCCCCTTCTCAAGTGGGCTTGAACCCACAACAAAAGGACTGGATTCAGATAGAAGTGTGGATGATAGCTCAGCTGTAAGGTGTCTGCCTGGGGAGCAGGAGATCTGAGTTCAATTCCTGCCTGGGACCAGATGCACTTAAGTAACCGTAGACCGTATAGATACATGAGATCTGGTCATTTTGAACCGGCGCCTTCTCTCGTTAAAATGGGAAAATGTATTGCCAATATATGTTAGACGTACAATGAATTGGATATACCGTATAGAAAACGATATATGTAAGGTGGAAAAATTAGCTATTGTAACATGTTAAAAGTTTAAAGCTCTAAAGCAATATGAAGCTATCTTAGGCTATTAAGATTCATCATTCTTCAAAACATTCTTGACAATGCCCACAAAAATCCATTGACCGCGCCTCCTCTTTTCACATAACCCCTTGGGTTATGCCCAGGGGTTTTTCGCATAACCACCTGGGTTCACTTCTCCGAAACACCAGGTGGGGACAATGCCCCCACCACTACCTCCGCGGTAGCGTTCTCAAGACTTGGCAGAGGTGGGGATCGAACCCACAGGCGACGGAGGTTTTGGCCCCCCCCAGACACACCACGACACCACCAGTCCCGCTCACACTTGAGGCATTTCGATTCTCCTATTTAACCGTGAGAATGTGAGTTAAACCGCAAAACTCTTTAAAACATTAAGACTCACTTCCACAACTGGGCTTGAACCCGCAACCTGCAAGTGCAGATTTGGGACAGCTGCTGTGCTGCTGTGCTACTTCATCACACACAAATTGAGTTTTTGTTTCTCGTACTCCACCTTAAGATTGCTACTCTGCCTTTAAAACTCTGAAGGGGAGCAAGACTCCCCTTCTCGAAGTGGGCTTGAACCCACAACAAAAGGACTGGATTCAGATAGAAGTGTGGATGATAGCTCAGCTGTAAGGTGTCTGCCTGGGGAGCAGGAGATCTGAGTTCAATTCCTGCCTGGGACCAGATGCACTTAAGTAACCGTAGACCGTATAGATACATGAGATCTGGTCATTTTGAACCGGCGCCTTCTCTCGTTAAAATGGGAAAATGTATTGCCAATATATGTTAGACGTACAATGAATTGGATATACCGTATAGAAAACGATATATGTAAGGTGGAAAAAGTTAGCTATTGTAACATGTTAAAAGTTTAAAGCTCTAAAGCAATATGAAGCTATCTTAGGCTATTAAGATTCATCATTCTTCAAAACATTCTTGACAATGCCCACAAAAATCCATTGACCGCGCCTCCTCTTTTCACATAACCCCTTGGGTTATGCCCAGGGGTTTTTCGCATAACCACCTGGGTTCACTTCTCCGAAACACCAGGTGGGGACAATGCCCCCACCACTACCTCCGCGGTAGCGTTCTCAAGACTTGGCAGAGGTGGGGATCGAACCCACAGGCGACGGAGGTTTTGGCCCCCCCCAGACACACCACGACACCACCAGTCCCGCTCACACTTGAGGCATTTCGATTCTCCTATTTAACCGTGAGAATGTGAGTTAAACCGCAAAACTCTTTAAAACATTAAGACTCACTTCCACAACTGGGCTTGAACCCGCAACCTGCAAGTGCAGATTTGGGACAGCTGCTGTGCTGCTGTGCTACTTCATCACACACAAATTGAGTTTTTGTTTCTCGTACTCCACCTTAAGATTGCTACTCTGCCTTTAAAACTCTGAAGGGGAGCAAGACTCCCCTTCTCGAGTGGGCTTGAACCCACAACAAAAGGACTGGATTCAGATAGAAGTGTGGATGATAGCTCAGCTGTAAGGTGTCTGCCTGGGGAGCAGGAGATCTGAGTTCAATTCCTGCCTGGGACCAGATGCACTTAAGTAACCGTAGACCGTATAGATACATGAGATCTGGTCATTTTGAACCAGGCGCCTTCTCTCGTTAAAATGGGAAAATGTATTGCCAATATATGTTAGACGTACAATGAATTGGATATACCGTATAGAAAACGATATATGTAAGGTGGAAAAAGTTAGCTATTGTAACATGTTAAAAGTTTAAAGCTCTAAAGCAATATGAAGCTATCTTAGGCTATTAAGATTCATCATTCTTCAAAACATTCTTGACAATGCCCACAAAAATCCATTGACCGCGCCTCCTCTTTTCACATAACCCCTTGGGTTATGCCCAGGGGTTTTTCGCATAACCACCTGGGTTCACTTCTCCGAAACACCAGGTGGGGACAATGCCCCCACCACTACCTCCGCGGTAGCGTTCTCAAGACTTGGCAGAGGTGGGGATCGAACCCACAGGCGACGGAGGTTTTGGCCCCCCCCAGACACACCACGACACCACCAGTCCCGCTCACACTTGAGGCATTTCGATTCTCCTATTTAACCGTGAGAATGTGAGTTAAACCGCAAAACTCTTTAAAACATTAAGACTCACTTCCACAACTGGGCTTGAACCCGCAACCTGCAAGTGCAGATTTGGGACAGCTGCTGTGCTGCTGTGCTACTTCATCACACACAAATTGAGTTTTTGTTTCTCGTACTCCACCTTAAGATTGCTACTCTGCCTTTAAAACTCTGAAGGGGAGCAAGACTCCCCTTCTCAAGTGGGCTTGAACGCACAACAAAAGGACTGGATTCAGATAGAAGTGTGGATGATAGCTCAGCTGTAAGGTGTCTGCCTGGGGAGCAGGAGATCTGAGTTCAATTCCTGCCTGGGACCAGATGCACTTAAGTAACCGTAGACCGTATAGATACATGAGATCTGGTCATTTTGAACCGGCGCCGTCTCTCGTTAAAATGGGAAAATGTATTGCCAATATATGTTAGACGTACAATGAATTGGATATACCGTATAGAAAACGATATATGTAAGGTGGAAAAATTAGCTATTGTAACATGTTAAAAGTTTAAAGCTCTAAAGCAATATGAAGCTATCTTAGGCTATTAAGATTCATCATTCTTCACAATGCCCACAAAAATCCATTGACCGCGCCTCCTCTTTTCACATAACCCCTTGGGTTATGCCCAGGGGTTTTTCGCATAACCACCTGGGTTCACTTCTCCGAAACACCAGGTGGGGACAATGCCCCCACCACTACCTCCGCGGTAGCGTTCTCAAGACTTGGCAGAGGTGGGGATCGAACCCACAGGCGACGGAGGTTTTGGCCCCCCCCAGACACACCACGACACCACCAGTCCCGCTCACACTTGAGGCATTTCGATTCTCCTATTTAACCGTGAGAATGTGAGTTAAACCGCAAAACTCTTTAAAACATTAAGACTCACTTCCACAACTGGGCTTGAACCCGCAACCTGCAAGTGCAGATTTGGGACAGCTGCTGTGCTGCTGTGCTACTTCATCACACACAAATTGAGTTTTTGTTTCTCGTACTCCACCTTAAGATTGCTACTCTGCCTTTAAAACTCTGAAGGGGAGCAAGACTCCCCTTCTCGAGTGGGCTTGAACGCACTAACAAAAGGACTGGATTCAGATAGAAGTGTGGATGATAGCTCAGCTGTAAGGTGTCTGCCTGGGGAGCAGGAGATCTGAGTTCAATTCCTGCCTGGGACCAGATGCACTTAAGTAACCGTAGACCGTATAGATACATGAGATCTGGTCATTTTGAACCGGCGCCTTCTCTCGTTAAAATGGGAAAATGTATTGCCAATATATGTTAGACGTACAATGAATTGGATATACCGTATAGAAAACGATATATGTAAGGTGGAAAAAGTTAGCTATTGTAACATGTTAAAAGTTTAAAGCTCTAAAGCAATATGAAGCTATCTTAGGCTATTAAGATTCATCATTCTTCAAAACATTCTTGACAATGCCCACAAAAATCCATTGACCGCGCCTCCTCTTTTCACATAACCCCTTGGGTTATGCCCAGGGGTTTTTCGCATAACCACCTGGGTTCACTTCTCCGAAACACCAGGTGGGGACAATGCCCCCACCACTACCTCCGCGGTAGCGTTCTCAAGACTTGGCAGAGGTGGGGATCGAACCCACAGGCGACGGAGGTTTTGGCCCCCCCCAGACACACCACGACACCACCAGTCCCGCTCACACTTGAGGCATTTCGATTCTCCTATTTAACCGTGAGAATGTGAGTTAAACCGCAAAACTCTTTAAAACATTAAGACTCACTTCCACAACTGGGCTTGAACCCGCAACCTGCAAGTGCAGATTTGGGACAGCTGCTGTGCTGCTGTGCTACTTCATCACACACAAATTGAGTTTTTGTTTCTCGTACTCCACCTTAAGATTGCTACTCTGCCTTTAAAACTCTGAAGGGGAGCATCACCTTCTCAAGTGGCCTTGAAGCCCCAACAGAAGGACTGGATTGAGACAGTAGTTTTACCTGCTGTTCCACCTCATCACACACCAACACATTTTTGATTTCTCGTATTTTACCTTGAGATTGCTACTCAAACCTCAAAATAAGCTTACACCTGAACCCGCCCTCTGAGAGAGCAGACTTGAACCATGGGTCTTCCATACCTAAGCCTTCCTGCTATCTCCCTGCACCGTTCCAACAAACAACTGCTAATGCTTTAATTCTGTAGTTTGTCTAGTTGGCGAGTCAAACCTCAATACACTCATAGACTGTCAGGTTGGAATCCACAACCTTTACATTTCGCTATAATAGAATTGAAGGTCAACTAAAGTCATAATATGGCATGTGTGTCAGAGAGTACTCAATTTCACTTCTTATTCGACATTCTATGACTACTACTACTCTACTCGGTTGCAGGTTCCCATTGCAACGCCCCGGTGCCGAGCAAGAGGACCAGGGTGGCCGTCCTCATCTCTGACACAGGTGTGTTTTTATTGCTCGGGACAAGAGCTATTGAATCAGAGCGCCTGCTATGTCCATCGAAGGAGGAGTTCAATATTTGAGGAAATGATCTGCACAGTAGTCATTTACTTTACTTTACCAGGCACCAACTTACAGGTGCTGCTGGACCGGAGCAAGGACCCATCGAGCTCTGCATGGATCATGCTGGTGATCTCCAACAGACCGGGGTTTCGGCGCCTGGAGAGGGCGTCGAAGGCTGGCATCCAGACACGGGTAAACTAACTAACCAACCATGAAAAACCACGACAGAGTTTGACGCCACAATTGATCGTGTCCTGGAAGAATTTAGGGTGGAGCTGGTGTGTCTAGGTGGATTCATGAGGATCCTCACAGGGACCTTTGTCAAGAAATGGAACGGTGCGGAGTAACAACAGCATTATGATGACGATGTGGTGGGTCGAATGAAGGTCTTGCAGATTTCAAACTTTGTTATTCTTACAGGAAAGCTGCTGAACATCCATCCATCCCTGCTTCCCTCGTTTAAGGGCGTGAATGCCCAGAAGCAAGCGCAGCAGGCGGGGGGTGCGAGTGACTGGCTGCACGGTCCACTTTGTAGCAGTAAGCTATGACCGACTGCACAAAGCGTCATGCCACAGTTTATCATTTCTCCCCGACTGACCACTCCCTGCTGTGTGTTCAGGAGGAGGTGGATGCAGGTGCCATCATCGTGCAGGAGGCCGTGTCCGTGCTGCCCGGCGACAGAGGAGAGTCTTTCGGACATAATCCGGGAGGCCGAGCACCGAGCCTTCCCCGCTGTTCTGGAGCTGGTGGCCAGCGGCAAGGTTTCTGGCTGACCTGCTGCCCCCCCGACATGCGAGGGGAGGCTAAGGCCCTAGTTTTGTATTATAACCTCACTGCATTTGTTTATAATTTTCGCTATAACATTATAGCGTTACATTTGTGCCAATAATCATCTAGCACAGGTGACTCTGCGTGGTGGGAGGGGGGCCCCCAAATCAAATTCTGCTTAGGGCCCACAAGAGGCTCGGGCCGGCACTGACTCCACACAAACATTTCAGGTTCATTTCAGGCACTTTTAATGTAAATGAGCAGATGTCAGAGAAGGATTATCTGCATGCATTTAGATCCTTTGTAAAATAAAGGTCAGTGATTTTTTACCCGCTGTGGTACTATTTTCATTAACATGCGACTCTAAAAAGCCTTAAATGGGTAAGTAGCTCAGTTAATCGTTGGTTTTTGATTCCCAGGGGATGTTGAAAGAAGGAAAATAGACTAAGCCCTGTCTGGCACTGTTACTATGACAACAAGATAGATAGATATATAATCACACTCCACTCAGCCCCTGGAGAAACGACTGATACACACACACACACACACACACACACACACACACACACACACACACACACACACACACACATTGTCTAATAAAAAAATAATTCAGCTCTAAAAGCTCCTTGACAGGAGCTGTTCTAAGCAGACATGATGCTGGGACGAGACGCACAGCTGTTAACTAGTAAAGTTTGCCAAAAGGGCCCCACCACCTCAATCCTTGGACCCGAATCAAATCCCCAATTTGTTTATGCTATTATGTTAATAGACGGTAGAATTTCCATATGAATATCAATATTTCAGCGGCAAGCCAGGCGTTGCTGTGAACACAGTGGAACTCTGGCGAGCGGCCCGACGCAACGCGAATGCGGTTCCATTTGAGGCGAAATTTCACTCATCGGATTTTCTCTCTCTCGCACGATCTGAAAAAGGAGGTATTTTTAGAGCCCAGGTGCTTCTCCCCTTTGTGGCGCTGGAGGCCAATGTTAAATGAGCGCATCAATCTTAGGCGCTTGAGAGTGAGAGAGGGAGGTTGGGGGTGTAGAGGGGGGGGGGCGGGATAACTCCCTCCCTAAAAGATGCTCAACTGAGGAGCTCGCAGCTACGGCTGCTGTTAAAACTGACATAACTTTAAAACGGCACCTCAGGGTGTGCGCGTGTACGATGCACGGATCTAAAGGCATCTAGTTTATCAATCATTCCACACCGAGATGAGTCATCGCTCCTTCAGCGATCTAAATTACTACGGGTCAGTAATCATTAATGGTCCTCTAACGCATCAAGGACATGCACATCTGCCATTCGGGTAGTGTGTATCAGAGCTCTGAGCTATGTGCTGGATGTTGAAGCCTGATGTGCGGATGCAAAGGTCATCCGTCATCTACTTGCTGGTGTGGATTATCCAGCGATTGGTGATTAAAAGGTCTCATGAGAATCCCCTGGGCTGAACTTCAGTGCACCTATGCAATCATTCCTGATTCGTTTTGCAGTAATTCTTAAGATCATTTTTTTTAAACACTCAGACGAAAGGTTTACAATTATCCATTTTAATTTTCCGCTATCAAACATTCATAATGTCTATTCTAAATTGGTTCAAGATGCAGAAGTGTCTTAATTCTATAATAACCAGACTCATTGGAGCGTCTGATGGTCTGCAAATCATTGATTTTCAAGTACCAAGTGTGCTTTCTATTATATGAAAGTTGTACGAAGGAGTTTAAATATAAAGTTTAAGAAAAAAAATCAAGGATGTAGAAAGTATTAATAATATTTAATTGTATAAAAATTGTTGGTCAAAAGCTAGAGAGACCGCAAACAAGTTCAGGGTAAAGTTCAGAAAAAGACGTTCAAAGAAAAAGTGGATCAGGAAGATCCAGACAAACAGAATTATGATTCAGAGTAAATATTCATCGACAGGAAGCACATGCGAATAGATCAATATACCAGGCACATATGAGGTGTGACATCGTAACTCCCGGCCTAATTTGTGCGCTTTGCATCGACAGCTCGGAATAATGCGTTTCGAGCTCCTTCGCTTAATTCTTCTGGTGTTGCTTTGTTGGGAAAAACGAATCCAATCTCCTCAAATGGCCACTGCTTTCATTTTCACCATAGTCATTGATCAGCCAGTCGACTGAAAGTTATCTGGCAATTGTTCTACAGTGGAACTCTGTGATGGCCCTCTTGTCTGCCCATCGATTGATTTTTAAGTGGGATCGCGCTTCGATGCGTCCAACTGACTATTGATTCACCGCTGTCCATATCTGTCCGCGTTGTCGGCGACGTCGCATTGTGACCGCTCGGCGGCCCGTCGCAATGTAAAAACCGAACCACCGTTTCCCTTTAGTAGGAATCGATGTTTATTTCTAACACGTCTTTATCTTTAGATTTGTGGAGTGCTGTTTAATGGGAGCATAACGTTTAATAAGCTCCTCCTCATTGATTGAGCACGACCATAAGATGCAAATGTTCTGACTTTAAGCAAATCATTCCAGTCCTAAAATGTTCATAAGTACAGGACGGAGAGACTTGTGCGATATCCAGCCTGTAGATCACAATTTGCCCAGCAATACTAACACTGGCCTATTGTGAGAAGAGAATAACTCCAAGGTTGTTTTAAACCTTTGTGGCTCCTGCCAGAAAAAATAATTAATAAACCTGAAAGGGTTATATGAGTGTTCAAGTGTCTCCTGACGATTGCATTGGGCAGAAAGAGCATAAGTCCGGTCCGGGAGTCAATAAATAGGGCAACGGCACGAAGCGTCCTGCAGCACCGCGTCGTCTCGGAAGGCGCTTTGGGCCAAAGCTGCACCGTTAAAAAGAAGAACATCCTCCACACCGTGACGGTATAAAGACTCCACAAAGGGCCTTGCACTCCCTTGAACAAAACTGTCAATAATGAAAAGGAAGATGACGTATTAGGTTTTTGTTGAATATCTGTTTAATTAAGCAATCTCTCCTATTTATTCCCCCCAGGTTGTCAAATAAAGCCCTATTTAAGGGAAATCTCATTTTAAAAGCAAACTGCAAGGGGTGACAGAACTGTGCCAGAACTGTTGTTCTGTCACATTGTGTGGTCTTTGGGTTAATCAGTGTATTACTTACTTTGAGAAAAACCATTAACAAAGGGTTCCGAAAGAGCAACATCGCAGGCAGCAGAGCCCTGCACTTGATTCGTGGCTTTCGGTCCGAGGAGGGAAGAGTAAGCAGTAATTCACCGTGATCTACAGCTTGGAGTTCATATAAATGCTGTTCATGGGAATTTAAAGTGAAAATAAAAGTCTCCTTCCGAAGCACGGTGTCGTTTTGAGGCTTAAAGCGGGCACCATATGCCCTGTGAGTCCGCGCCCGGGGTCACCTTGAAAGCATCAGGATTTAATATGGTTTGACCGCGCAAAGTCTTACCAAAGGATTAATGTGATGTTGCCCGTATGCTGTTAACAATATGCTCATGTGACACACGAGTAAAATAGGAAGCAGCGAGGGAGGGGGGGGGGGGGTGGAACGAAAGGATGAGATCGTATCCGTAATGAGTTAACATGTGGGTCGCTCCGTCAGACCAGTGGAGGAGAATCTCATTAGCTTGAAAAAGTCAGAGGTAAATGTGATGAGCTGTGAGACTCAATAATGCCCCTCTCCTACCGCCCCCCCCCCTTCATCCTCCTCGCTCAGGGTCAAGCGTGGCTTTGCAAATGCTATCTGATTGCCGAGAGCTTTTCAATGCGCAGATAAGTCGGAGGAATTAATCTCTGACTAAAATATCGACGGCGCGGCGGATCCACCTACGGGAGGCAGCGGCGTGCGGCGAGAAGGGTGGAGACGCAGTTAAGGAGCGAAGGAAAGGAAGGGACGCCGTCAAGTACAGTCGATCGGACGACGCCACCTCGGGGTTTAGGCGCCGCGCTCGGGGCTCCGAATCTGATCGACTCCGTTACAGGCGAAACCTCGGGAATGGAGCGGAATTCTTCTCAAATTGTCTGGCCTCTCATTGGCTTTTTCATTGGCGAGATGACAAAGAGTCTTTTTGAGACTCAGAGCCCCCTTGAGACATTTTGTTACTCCACTCGCTCGTAGGACGTTATCTTTGGTTGGCCATTCCGGTTCCATTGGACAGGACCTTGGACAGCGTGCTTTGTGTTACACGGCATGCGAGGATGACCTTCCACGTTCACTCTCCCGGGGTTCATGTGAACGACACAAAACGTGCAAGCGTTAATCTTCCATCCTCCGTCAAACCCCCGGGGGAATGTCACAAAGGCACTATGGGAACACGGAAATAATATAACAACGCATTCATCTTTCATTTTGTAATGCTGAGGTTGAAGAAAAAAGGGGAAAGAGAGAGAAAATCAGACGCACGTGTGCAACAGAGACTGACAGGCCCTTTTCATGTGGAAAAATAGCACAGTTTCATTTCCTACACAGTAAATCCTCTTGTTTGCAATATTCATGTCACCTAGCACAATGAAAGGAGAACAACCCCTGTTTCTGGTGTAGCGCTAAGAATAGACGTAACCCCCTTTTGTTTTGGGGAGTGGGGGAGGAAGAGGGGGGAGGAACGGGGAGGGGGGTGATAAATAAATAAAATTCTAAACGAGAAACTCAACTCGCAAACTGACCCAGATAACAACAACAACAAGTCTGGAGGGGCTAACCAAACAGTCCGCGCAGAGAGGGAGAGAAAGAGAGGGGGAGGGAGAGGGACGGGGGGGCGGATGTGGCTCTAAAGTTGGTCTCCTGACAAAAAGTTAGTTGGGAAGTAAGAGGGGAAAAAAAGGGGATGAATATTTTAAGAAGCAAGCTCTCTCAAGGAGGAGAGAGACGAGTCGGATGAAGAACAACAACGAGCGGCTCTGGTAGTTCAAATTGTTGACTTGCAAAAAAAAAAAAAAAAAACAGGGAGTTGTTTCCGCATCTGTCGAAGGCTGCCTCCTGTGCACGTTTCATCCTGCCTGGTGGAGTGCACCATCAGCTTATTGGCTGCTTTTTCATCTGAAGAAGAGAAAACAGAGATGTGGCGACTCGGGGTCGGTACCTCGACATTGTTGGAACATATGCAGTTGTTGCGTTTCTATTTCCCAGGTTGCGCTGAGGTAAGTGCTGCAGTAAGCCGCGTAGCCCTAAGCACTGCACAATAGCCCCGCTAAGTCTTTGCAGAAAAGTGCTCGTGACTGTGCCCCGGGTCACCTCGGAGACCCGCCCTCACGTATGCCAAGTCAACGCGCTAATTCACCCGGCGCCCGTCCCACGCATATGGCCCATTTGCATTATTCCTCAATCCGACGCAACAAATGCTGCATGCGGCCGGGGCCGAGAAAGCTGACGTGCGCTGCCAAATGTGCCGTTCGTCCTTGTGCCTCTGCCGGCCCCCGCGGCTCCGCTGAGCATGGCCGACGGTGTCCAGGCTGTCAGCTCCACTCGGCTCTCCTTCTCCCACCGTGCCAGGGAGAGGGGACGCTGACCCCGCCATGATGACACTGCTCTGAGAGAGATTATAGACCCTGATACTCCGCCGCGCCAGCATTATGCACACACTGCCCTTTAACTAAGACGCACGGGCTGGCTGCCAGCTCTGTCCGCCCCTCCACCCCCCCGTCACATCTGCCTACTCACGTTTGTTGCAGGGGAAATAAGAGGAAGAGCACAAGACGGCGAATGGCTCGTGAATGGGAGATGTGGGGATGGACGGAGGCCACGATGCATGCAAAGTGTGCATGCACACACACACATTACCATGTACATAGTCAGGTTGCCTTGTACCTATTTGGGTTTTGGACTGCTGAAAACTGCACCAATAGTCTTTGAACTATTGAACCGTTTCCACCACCATGATATTGGAGGGAGACAATATAACGAAGTAGGCATTTTTTTTCTCACCGAGGGAAATATGATCAGCAAAGCAATATAGAGTATGAAGCTAACCATGTGTAAAATGAAAATGAATCAGGAAAACTGCTCATGTCCGGCTCTCTGAGGGTTGAAATCTGCAAGCATGTTACGGTGATGGCCACACCTCAATCAATGATGGATTTTAATGTGTTTTTCCGTAATATTTCGAAGGGGTAGAACAAGCGGCGTGGCATCGCTGCGTGAGGTGTGGCCACACATGTCAGGTGATGGGATCAGTCTTACGGCGCTTTGTGATCGTCGGTGTTAAAGTACCCGGGTTTTAAGGAAAGCATTGGGCGCTCTTCACCAGGTCGCAGCCTGGTAGTACCAAACAAAACAAGTTGTGTGTTTCTTCAATGTGCTGTCATGTACTGACCGAGTGAAAAATAAATCCTCCTTCCCCTACCTGAACATTTAAGATGTGACAAGCATGAAAAACCTTTTAGCTTCTCGGTGATGTGAAAATGGTCGGGTACACAGACTTAGTTTTGTCTGCTTAAAAGAGAGAAAAACAGGGAAGTGGCTGGTAAAGTGGGAGAAGGGGAGGACACTGGTACACATACATTTTTACCAATAAGTTAAAGAAAAAATGTGAATGAAAGCTCAAACGAATCGACTAGGTACAAAAATGAAAACCATTCCTCCGTGATTAAAATGAAAGCAGCTTAAGGGGAATCATTCCCATGCAGCTCCCTCGCTTTCTGCATTCAGCAAAGTATGAACCTCCGGGTCCTGAATGTCGCGCTTCGGGTTCTCGATCGAATCTGTCAAATGACATTAAACTTAGACTTAAAGATATCGACGTCCGCTTGCCTTCCTCTCACCCTCCTTTTAAGCAGGAGCGCGGTTTTCAACAACATTAAAGAAACATACTGGTCCAAAAAATTGTAATTGAACAGCAACTTGCAACTGCAAAGCTTTTCTGCTGCTACAGTTTACGTGTGTAGCTGCACTGCTCTCGTTGTGCCTCCGTCCTCGACCCCACCTTCAAAGCTCTAAACGATTGAAGCTATTTGAATTTGATTTGAAAGTCATTGTTCAGAAGTCTGAAAATGGAGAAAAGAAATGTTTGTCTCTAAACAGATATCGGAAAAGATTAATTGAGGAACAAGTGAAGGTTCTCGTCAAGTTTTAGTTTGAATCCTTCCTCCGGTAAAATAGGCAATTAGCACAAACAGACTCCCGCTGTGTTTAATCATGTTCATGCTTCCTGGAGCCCGTGGCTTCCGTGTGAGGAGCTCTCTCGTAAGAATAATGCTCGCTAACTAACCTGCATCCTTTGCATGACTATTTTTGCCCGATTGAGTCCATTAATCCAGGAAGGAGGGTTTGAGAAGACAACTGAACGACTCCGTTCTCGGCATCGCGCTTCACCCAAAGAGACTCAACGGCTCAAAGCCGCTTCTGTCACACATAAACAATGACACCTGATTTGATGAACTGACAATGACATAGAGCTTGCAAAATTGTATTCAACGTATCAGACTATTTTTACTGCTTTTTCTCCAGGACAGAGTGACACACGAGAGGAAGAAAAAAAAAGACCCCCGCTCGGGAAATGGAATACAACGGAAAGCTTGTGTCTGTTGTGATTGTTGTGAACTGCTACAAATCACTGTGTTGGGTACACCGGTAACTTGTGCCTGCTGTGGTCCTCGGCCCGCTCATGCACGGCACCAACGATCAGAAAGGGAACAACGCACAGACTGACCCCATCGACCCGCCAGGCTGAGAATTAAATATGGTGGTTAAAAACGCTGCTTCCCTGGGCATGCTTGAGCCCATTTCCCTCCAACCCCCCCCATAGCCCTGATCAATGGAGAAGGACATGCCAGATCTTGTTGCATTGGACTATTCTCAAAGATATTACCAACAGAGGACCCAGATCAGAGGCACCCCATCCCTTCGGGGGCCGTTGATGGTTAATGCCTGCATTGGCCACAGCATTAGGAAGGAGATGAGGAGGAGGAGGAGGAAAAATGGGCGCCACAGATGCTGTAAGTCAGGGTGTAAAATGGGCGGGTGTCAGGCCAGGATGTGGGGTAAAAAATAGCGATGGGCTCATAATCAGCAGAGGCGCTCATAATTCCGACGATGTCAGAGGCCAAATAGATATTTCTCTGTCGGGCCGAGATACGCCATTTGGCCCACTGCACTCGGGTTGGGGGCTAATTAAATTTCCTGTTAAGCATCATTGTGCGGCATTGCAGTGGGCTTTCTGTTAACATGCCAGTTTGTGGATGCTTTGGCAGTTGTGACGGTGCGGGGCGCACTCACAACAGAGAATGTGAGTCCTCTGTGTTGCTGCAGCCCTTTTTTCAGTGATGCCCCATCAAACAAATCACACAATGGTTACACCCTTATCGACGTTCCACCCCCAAGTCAACCATGCAGTTAGAGATAGCTATTTTTTTAATGGAGATTCGGAATATCGCAGCACGGGGGGGAAAAAGAAAATCAAACTTAAATATTACTGGCTCAGAGTTTAATTATTTCAGAATCTAGAGAACTGCTGTGGAAAAACACCAGCAGGGTTTTAGAGCCCATTTCTGCAGTGATTGGAGCCGAGGGGCTCCTTGTCACTGGCAAGGGGGGATTTATCAATCACAGCCTTCAGCTGCAGCTTTTTCTCACTCAGACCGCACACGCTATTCTGAAAGTGCAGAAAGACGTGATGGAAAAAACAGGGGAGTCAATGGGCATGCAAAAGGAGATGTGGATACCCGGGAAATGTACCAAGAATGGAGGCAGAGGATTGATAAAAAATCAGGTGTTGTTGAAAGAACTGCAAGACAAGAAGAAGGATTGCAGAGGAAACCAAATGTTTTGAAAGAAGAATGAAACCTTGTAAACAGAAAAGAAAAAGACAGAAAGATCCTGCAGGGAAACATCATTAAAATAAGCAATTTGTGAACGCCTTTGATACAACAGTGTGCTCCGGCTGCTGTCATTTTCAGACATAAACCAATTACGGCGGGGGTAGGATGTAGTCAACGTGCAATAATGCTGGCGTGCTACCGATGTAGAACATCACATTACCGGTGTGCGTTACAGAGCGTCAACGTCAGCCACACCTGAGATCCGATTCATTATCCCCACGCCTCTGTGTGTGTGTGTGTGTGTGTGTGCGAACGGATTAATTCAGAAGAGCATTCAACGCATATGAAGCGGAAAGACGAGCTAACTGATGTGCGATACCCGAGGAAGAAAAGGGGCTCCGATACAAATCAATCGTCTGGCTCAGAAGTGCCATTTGGAGAGAAAAAAAATCTGACGGCATATTAAAAAGGTTTCGTCCACCGCTGATAAGACAAAGAAAGAATCCCTCGGTCTTATCCTCTCCTAAATAAATAATCTTTCAGTCACAGCGCCTTTTCATTGACTTTGCTCTGTCTCAACCCCCCGAGATCAAAGAACAACAGCGAGAACACACTCGCTGGATGCGCCGGCTTGCAAGATAATAATACGTTTTGATCACGAAAGGCGCCACGGAATGCGTTTCCTCAACCTCGCCAAGCTCAGCCGATCGAGTGCCCCCCCCCCCGATGAGGCTCTCTCCGAAAGATGAAAGAAAAGCTGTTCAGACACGTTAATGGTCGGTTGCTAATGACTGATCAAACAAAACAGGGCGCCGCTGGTGAGCACTGCTCTGATGAAGTCGAAGCAAATCGATGAGACGCAGTCCGACGTCTTTTAAGTAGAGAGAGTCGCTTTGGAATGACCAGCCGGGTGTAATGAGGGATTGAATAATCACCGTGATCAGGGCACCCCAAAAGTTTACCTGCCATGTGGGTAAAATGAATGAGAATGCCCTTTTGGAGGCTAAAACTTTTGACCGGCGATACACTGAATAATGTCACGAAGCACCTTTTGCGATGAATCAATGCGCCATCTTTGTATTTTCGTCTCCTCTGGCCCGCCGCTTTCTCTCTAACCAATGTTGACATTTGGTTCACAGCGTATTGATTTGTGCGGCGGGGAAGGGGGTGGGAGGTGGGGGGGGGAGCCCAGACAGACACACAGCGACGCAGCAGAGGGTGCAAAATGGGAACAAACTGTATTTCGCTGGATCTTTTTAATGTTGGGACTTTTTGTTTTCGCAAGCAGAACTTAATTTACCTCTCAAACTTTTCATCTACATTCCTGCAAACCACGTTGTATCTTGCGCTGTACGCGTCAACGTCCCCCGTAAAAGGCTCCAAGGACGAATCATGAATACTGTTACCAACTTCAGATGAATAGTTTTGGAAAGAACACTTCTGAATAGCATTTGAGCCACAGATTCACATCAAATGCAAGTGTGTTCCGCTAAGATCACCTGTTATCTTAGCTTTCATTTGGTGGACTGGAAACAGATTTGCAATTTTACAGGCGTGCAATTCAATTGAATCCAGATCGGGGGAAATATCTACAGCAGTGAGTCTTTAATAATGTATTGGAATCAGACACGTTCACTTCGACAGAGTCGGGCATAGTGGAAATCTTTGACACGTGAAGCCAGAGCCTCAGCTATGCAGACAAAACAAGGAGAGATTTAAAATTCGTCTTAATGTATTAAAAGTAAAATAACGGAGATAAGAAGCTCCAATTAAAAACAATTGATGGTTTAAACTTTCTATGGATGCATAATGAAGATTTAAGGTTAAACTAAGGTCGAACTCTGACACCCTCGTTTCTTCACATAATCTCGCACTTGTGGGAAAGAAATGCCAATAAATTATTTCACATGTGTACAATCAGAGCTTCTACGCTCCATTGATGTGCAAACTTTTTGAGTAAATGAGATAAAGTCAATTCGCTGCCAATCCTTAAAATGAAGCGAGCGAGCGAGAGAGAGAAAGAGATGAAGGGAGATCATTGGGATATATGCAAATAAAGTTATGAATACAGATCAGGCTTCCCCTCAGTAGGAGATGAATACATTTACCTCACATCTGCATGCTGATGAACAACAATAAGGTGATTTTATTCAGCTTTGGGACGTTCAAGTAGATAACGCTTTCATCAACCTTTCATGGTCAGTCGTTCGAGATGAAAACAAGCGTTAATGGAAAAAAAGGGGGGGATAAAGCAAACTGATTTACACGTTGTTCACTCAAACACTAATGTTTGCATCTCCTCTTAAAATTATGAACATGGTGGACCAGTCTAACACCTGGGTGGCGGTTGATGTTAATAATGATGCGATAATGCGATAATAATGCGTTTGTACCCCTGTGGTCCGAAAAATGAAAAAATGAATATAAACCAGTTAACTAATCCTGGTAAAAGCACTAAGCATTTGCTTCTCCGCAGGATATCTGACAGGAAGAGAGCACAGACAAATAATGATATAAAGAGGAAATTACTTACTTATTTATTTTTGCTGTTTTTCGCCATGTGTGTGGTTTCATTTCAGTGGGCTTTTTCTCAAGACATCTTTTTAATGAGCCTCTCTGTGGCACAGGCCTCAGGGCCTGCGGCCGGAGGAGAGTGGATGTTTCTCCAGAGACGAGCTCGACGTATCCAGAGCAAAGGCCTTGGAAGGTGCACCGGCAGAAGCAACGAGGCACCGACAAAAGGACCTTTGAGCCAACAAACCGCATCCCATTTATATTCATTTGAAACTGGCAGAGGTGGTTTGAGTGCGTGTTGAACTCGCTCCAGGGATTTTATACAATATGCAGCACACAAAATACAAATATCCGGCACAGAGGGAAACGCATGAAGTCTTTTTGGAGATGTAAACTCTGTGTGCACTGTGTCTTTCTATACAAGTAAATGAAGTCTTTAGCTCATCCGTAGCTTAAGGTCTAACCCATAATGTTTTCTCTACATCATATTACGTATACATTTTTTTTTTATGTAGCTATTAAATAACTATTAAATCACAGAGCATATGAATCATTTATCCGGTGCAGTTGAGGACGTTGCAGGCGTTCTGATGAGCAGTGGTTGATGTTGCTTGTGCTGCCGTTCACACGCATGTCAGAGTTCGAAAAGGTGCAGCTCGAACGCGCCTGGAATCGCCGTCGAAGTGGTCCAAATGGCTGTTCGGTATTCCCGCCGAAGGCCGGCGGGACAAGGTGTCGCTCCGCGAGAGGCGATTTCGGCGTCGACCCGTCGTCCTCGCCAAGTGGGGTCTTCTGTTTTTAGAGCGCTGCGTCGAGCAGCTGGCAGCGAGGAGACAGATCACTTTGGAGAAAGGATGCGTGTTGCCCGGGTTGCCGATATGCGCCGGCATCTGCGTGTGATGATGAAGACTAATCTGTATAACAAAATAAATCCTGTTTTTACATAGATTGTCCACAGAAATAGTCCACGCTGCTGTTAAAAAAAACATTTCCTGTTTATAAATGTGGTGTTGAATGTGCTGTATATATTTGAGGTGAACTCTAGATTCTTTTCAACACTGCTGCCAGAGACTACATTTAAAAGACGTCCTGCCGTGCTCCCCTTTGGCTCTCCAATGAGTCATCACCTGAATATAAAGCAGGCTCAAAGGCTTTGAGATGAAATTGGGAAAAAAGGGGTGTTTTTTAATCTGTTCAGCCAGGTTATAATTGATGACAAAAAAAAAGAGGAATTCATTTGGTTTGCTGTCAAACTAAAATGCTATCTGCTGTTGATGGGAGGCCGTCCCTCCTGCCCCCCACTTAGTCCTCGCACATCGCACAACACCACCACCTTCATCAGAATGTTGTTGCTTGACTTCAGCTCGACGATCAACCCAATCGCCCTCGTGAAACTGATAGGCTCGATTACCACGATCCGCTACTGGATATTAGAGCCGCTCACAAGCCGCCCCCCCCCCGGCAGACACACCTCCTGCACCGTAGGGTCGAACACCTGAGGTTTTTTTTAAACACCTTGAACATGCACACTGCAGTTCACAAGCACGTGCAAACCAGCCGTGGGAAAACCTCAATTGTCATCGTGTTACAGGGGATTGCATTACAGGCAAACGGGTTCGGAGCAAGACTCCATGCTGCTGCATCTAAACGTGCAGTTATGCACATCGTTGAGAAGCAGCCGAGTGAAGCTAAAGGGATTGCAGATGATCACTTTTCATCCAAGACCTCAATGCAAAACTGCACAGACAAGCTGGAACAAACTGTAATGCCCGACCGCAGCTGAAATCCAATGCTTGTTTGAAGAAACTTGCGTTCATGTAAAATGCATATTCATTGTAATGATATTATACAACGGCGAAGGTAGCGTGGGTTAAATCATTTAAAGCCAAAAGAAGATGTGTAGGATAATAATGTACATTCTGCAGGCTGCAAGCCGGTCCTATGAGTGGGAAATACATTCCTACTTCTTTCATATTTCATTTTATTTGATTCTAATTCAGTATGACTTTACTTTTTAATGATGTGACACCAAATTGTTTTGTTCCATATGCTCGGTTCAAGGAGAAAAGCCAAGAGAGTACCACCTGCTGCCAAAAAAAATAGGGTACGCTCTTGGCACACTGTATCGAATTATGAATAAATAACCCAACATGCTGTTAGCTTGGGGATAAAACACACAGTATAAGCTTTAAAAAAAAGGAGGGAAAAAAACCCCACACCACCCGGTTATTCATCATAGCTGGAAACAGATGGCTGCATCGTCCTCTACACGTCAGGTCTGTCCAGCTCTCACAACCTTTGTCCGTTTGCCTGGACCTTTCACAAATGTCCTGCACCCATGCAACACACCAACGCGCACACCAACATGCACACAACATTCATTTTCTGCTCATCTATTCCATCTCTATCACGACATCTGCTCTTTACCAAAAAAAAAACAAAAAAAACTTTCTGATAAATATTAATGGCAGCTCCCGTGTGGCGGGGCAGGGCTTACTCACAGCCAAATGATCCTCACACAGAGTAATGAAGCCGCAGGGATCCGGGTGAGAGGACACGGGGAGGCTTATGCAGCCGTGTGCCCTTGTCAGGTGGGTTTCATCCATTATTTAACGCCTGGGAAAGGAGATTGGCGATATAAGAGGAGACGTGAGAGATTAGCCCCCGTAACCTGGGAGAAGCGGAGGAAGCCGATGTAATGAGTGCGAGCCCACAAAGGGGTTTAATTGCACAAACGGTTCTGCAGCCAAATTTCCTGGGGTATACCTGCTGAGAGCGTTATACTTTCCTGCATGTAAACCGCGGGATTTCAGTTTAATTATTACTCAATCAATACAAAGACATCGGCAAAAAAACGGTCCACCACAGGAGGTCCCGGAACTCAAGCAACTCAGTGGCTGCGCTTTAGTCCTGCCTACAAGTGTCCCGCGTTGACACGTATAAAACAAGACCAACTGCCCCCGACAGACGATTTGATGGACGCAGTAGTTGAGATCAATGCGCCCCACAAAGAGCAGCTGTGCAGAGCCGAACAATCAAAAAGAGGGAAAGGAAACCACTTAGCTATTGATCCGGCTGACCTTGAGACTCTACAGTTTGACCTCGCTGTGAACCAACAGTGTGGCTGGACAAATCCAGGGTGAAAACAAGCCGCGGCCAGATCGTCGCACTTCTGGTGAAGCGGCCGATAGATAGAAAGTCTTAGTGGTCGACTGAAATCCTGCCCACCAACTCTTCAAACAATTTTTTTATTTACATGTTTCATGTGTATTTTTACATATAAGTGCGTGAATACTGATTCTTTCTTGTCTAGTTTAGGGTACATAAGGCTAGGGTACTCGTAAAAACAAAGACAGACAGACAGATATGATCAGAACATTAACAGGCAGAACTGCGACTGGTTGGTAAATGCAATTCATAAACATAAACACATTTAAATGTTGTGTGTATTATTTGTTCTACATTGGACATGTGTGTGTCGTTGAAAGCCTCTATGTGCACGTGTGATAATTATGTCTCATTCATAACATGAACGGAGCTCTCGTTATGCAACATGCTGGCAGTCCAACAGCCTCCTGTGCTGCCACTCACACATCACACACACACACACACACACACACACACACACACACACAGGGCGTTCACCGGGCTCAACAGCTCAGCAGTTCCTCCCCCAGCGCGTTTAAAGGCACAGCGGAGCTGGACAGGCGAAACATTGACATCTCGACGGGACGCCAAAACAAGAAAAGAAAAACAGTAACGTTCAAAAGCAAATAGAGCCGTTTAAATGCTGCATCGCGGGTTTCAATGCTTTCACTCCGGGTATCGGATAAGGCAAAGCGGCACAGAGGTTTTCTAACCCACAAAACCGGGTGGAATTTGTACACTTAAGTCACAGCCGGTAGTTTGATGTGTGCCCGAGAGACCCGCCCGTGGGAGGGACGTTGCAATTACTCCCGTTTCCACAGGAACGCTGGAAAAGTTTCTATTTCATCTCTTGGTAAGAGTGAGAAATATGTTCTAAAGCCTTCATCTGTTTAAATCCAAGTTTGGGTTCATGTGGAGGAGACCCAAATATAAAAAAGAGAGCCTTTGTATGGTTTAGGCTACATGTCCCTGTTTCGTCTCACCTACCAGGTGGTTTTCACCACTTCAGCAACTTGTTTCCCCTTTTTGTCGGCGGAAAAAAAAAGAAGCTTACCCGTATGTGTGCATGTGCGTGCAGACTTCTCTTGAAAGGTTCGAGGATAAACTTGTGTTGGTATTTGAAAAGCACGTTCACGTCTCGTTCAAACTCACGCGATTAAACAAAAACAAAAAAAACAAAAAAAAGGGATTGTTATTGTTATTCCAAGGAGTCGGAGTTCAGCATCATGGCACAATTCAAATAATGAGTCTGTTAGCCGCAGGAAGAGTGATAGTGGGGTTGAAGGAAAGGTCTGAACTTTGTGAGGTCAACTATACAAAGTCACGGCAATAATTAAACTTGGATTTGGGTCTATTGTTTAAGTTTCGCACCGCCTCAGCCCACAAAAACGTACCATTCCCAACGACCTTCCGTCGTCCCTCAGCCTTAAACCCCAACACGTGTGTAACCATTTCATCCGTTTCTTAACGGGCTTGTTTTAAAATGGTGCTGACGAGAGACTCTGATCCCGCCTGGCAGAGGACAGAGGAGGTGAGGACGCTCGGCGTCGCCTCAGCAAGAAAGACGTTTTCAGGTCGCTACAAAGTGACGCTTGAAACCAGGCCGGCTGCACTGAAAAGTACATTGTTTATCAAATGTGCTACTCGTGACCCGAGGAGAGGTGTGAAGAAAGAAAAAAAAAACCCATCTTGTCCGCAAAACGATGTCAAATAGGCCAAGAGTGCATCCGAAATTCATAACAAAGGGACTTTGTGCTGAATGGGAGGAAGAGAGCGAAATTGGCATCCTGCGGGTATACACTCCAAAATGTCAGTACTGGTAAGAAGAAGTCAGGGCTGCACTGACGGAGCAATATAATTTAAACCCAATTTTGTGACTCAACTCGATATATCCGCTCCTTTTGTGGGTGAGTGGAAATATCTGCCACTGTTATTTCCAGAGAAGAGGAGGGAGGAAACGAGCCTTGAAGAAGATGGATTCAGACGATGGGATGGCGTTTGTGTGTGTGCGTGTGTGAGAGAGAGAGCGTGTGTTGAGAGGGGGAGGGAGGGGGGGATGAGGGGGAGGAGAGGGGCGTAGCTTGGGAAACGGACCCTATACGTGCTGGCGGTGTGTGCGTGATGCGTTTGATCCATACTTGAGGATCGGCTCTTTAAAAAGAAATGATTGTGAGAGTGCGTCTTCTCCCACAATGCACCGCGAACCGCCGGCGCGAGGCTTCAATGTCAGAATGTCACACCGTCACTCGTCCTTGTCACGTCAGCCATGACACCCTGCAAGTGCGTCAATCAGCGATCTCTCGGCTGGAGTCTGGGCTGCCACGGCAACGGGAAGCGAAGCATCGCCGCCGCCCCCCGTTCGACAGCGACGGACGTTTGGTGGACTTTTGAGCATCCGACCAAAGACGAACGTCGAGAAGCCGGCTTTTTGTGTCAGGCGCGGAAGAACAAAGTGTGAATCCGGGGCGAGTGAGGAAGTGAGTGGGCCCGGGTTGACGTCTAACTGACGATCAACTCGAGAGGTTTACACAACATTCGAGAGATGTGCAAGGAAAAAAAGGGTTTGGATTCCTGAAAGGGAGCCGGGTCAAACCGATGCGACGCCTTTCACTCACAACCTTTCACCCGAATCCGAACAGCCGGCGTCTGTCTTCTTGCTCGCTTGCATCTTCGCCTCGCTTCCTTCCTTCCGTTTCACAGCGATGTCAAGGCCGCCGAGACACGTGACGCATTGATCACAGTCTCTCTCGACGTGGCGCCATCCGCCTGGCGGGGACGGAAAAAGAGTGCGGGGGCGTCGGGGAGGAACAAAAGCAAAAAAGGGAAACAAGGGGAAAAAAGGCTCGACGGGGAGGGCGGGGGGGGGGTGTGCGGGGGGAGAGCGGGGATGGGAGGATTTGATGAATGCAGCCGGTGTCAGCTGGAGCTCTCATCCTACCAGGGAGGGAGGAGAATAGATCCGCGGCCTCCCACCTGCCTCCCCATTGACCGATCGATGGGGAATTCCTATTACAGCGGCTGCCTGGCTGCCGGTGGATGTGAACTTGACACAACAGACCCACGGGAGGTTATTGGCTGCACTCTGCTTCAATGAGCGCTGCCCATCTCTCTCCAGCCGTCCTCCATCAATCACCTCTGTCGGCCAAGTTTGTTGTTTTCCGGGTCTGTTAGTTCATCTCTTCATCTTGCCCCCCCCACCCCCGCCCCTATTTTCTCTCCATCTCCTGTGACACATTTCAGAAACGCAAAACCTGATTTTCAGCCACTTCTCTTTTGTAAAACCTCTCGCCCCCCGTCTCCCCCCCGTCTCCCACCTCCTCCGTTCACCGCATCAGCGGTCCAATCGGCGGCAAAAGAAAATTCTATTAGCTGGGCATTCGTTTGCGGCCCACGCAAACAAAAAACGTGACCTGTTCATTCATGCATCGTTTCCTGCTTTTTTCAAATAAAGAGTGAGAAGAACATCGTATTGTGCAAACTAAATTCCACTTAACGCACAAGCTTGCCGCTGCACACACACACACACACACACACAGTCAAGGTGACGCTTTATCCACATTGCTGCAGGACGTGTGTGGCCACATGGAGGTTTAAAATGGACCCTGTGAATTAAAGTTAGTGAAAACCACACACACACACACACACACACACACACTGGTTTTGATCTTTAAAAAGAAATCAGTACGGTGTTCTTTAACAAAACAGCACTGTGGTGTTTCAGGAAACAATCAGGAGTTAAGTGCGTCTGTTGGGGATCATTTTCAGGCGAGGGTTCGGTGCGAATATTTTGAGGGGGGGGGGGATTGACTCAAAATGAACAACGGTGCCCGTGATCGTTGTAATGCCAAAGAAAAACTGTCAAATATTGATGTGTTTTTAATAGCTCTTGAGCAACAATGGAGGTATTTGGCACAGATGAATGTTCTGCGTCGGCTACGCAGTAGATACTTAAGCCCCCTTCATTGTAGGTTTGGATCTTTTTATGGGATTTGTGGACTATGAGAAAAAAAAGAGAAACACTGACTGTTTATTCTGTTTTATGTGATTGCAAACAAAATATTTGGAGGGTTTTGACTACAAGCAAAAATGAGCTCTTGGTTAAATTGTGGTGGGCGCTGCTCAGCATTTAACATTTAAGAGTTTAAATGACTATTCTTAAAAGATTAATGATTCATCTGGAAAAATGATTACCATAGTAAATATTTATGAAAATCATTTTAAAAAAGCAGCTTGATTACAAGTCAGAGGTAGTTTATATCTATTATCCAAGAGACGTCCTTATGTCAAGGAGATGATGTTACATAATTTAAAGTCTCCTTTTCGCACGGATGGGCCTGATTTATCGTCACCTTCCACACGAGCCTCGGGCAGCCCATTTAAACACCGGGCCGAACACCGACATTGCATTCAGCGAACGCAAACGATTAATAATTAAACACGTGAACGGAACGGCAGGTTGGACCAAATCATGCTCACTCGATGAGGAGAATCTGGGACAGATGGACCCCCCCTTTCCTTTATTTATTCAGATTTGTCCTGCGGTTTAATATATTCTACCTCGCCTGGCGCAAAACTCTCCCTCACTTGCAAATACAAGATTGAATTTTGGGGGAGAGAAGGGGAAGGGGGGAGATGGAGAGAGAGAGAGAGAGAGAGAGAGAGAAAGCAGCAGGTGGTGGAGGTGGTCGGTCATGAAACCAGTAAGTCTGTGCATGCGAGCGTACTGGCCCAGTGGAGGTTTGAATTCCTTTCATTCGCCCATCGCCGCAAAGAAAACAACATAAATAAGCGTTCAAGCCGACAACACGACCCCCACACGGCTTTCAACGCTTTACCTCCCTCTTTCCCTCCCCCCCCATTTCAAAGGGCCGTCACGGAGGAGCAGAGGGGCCGCGTTGCCCCTCTGCGACATCTCCCTTTACTCCCACCTTCTCCGCCTCCCCCCCTCCCTCCCTGTTGTAGGATTACAGGCAGGAAGCCGCTGGTGTGATCAATCAGTGGGATCACAGTCAACATGGGGTCAGTTGTGTACTTGCGACCTCACAACACCCCACGTCCCCACGCCCCCCGTTCAATTTTTAACAGGGAGATCTTATCCGCCCCACGTCGTCATATCCCCCGTCCCGAACACACACACACACACACACACACACACACACACACACACACAGCCGAACATTCGGGAAATAAATAAATCTCCTACGCCTGAATACCGAGCAAAATCTTTTCAATTGAACTTACTGAATGAAATGAGTTTCGCGTGGATATTGTCACGATGACTGATGAGCTGGTCTTGACAGATTCAAATACAGGAATCACAGTTCAGGAGGGTTGCCTCCAAAAAGAATGACCACAAATCAGCCACAAATAACATGTTAAAGAAATGACTGATGTACCAACACCAACCATGCATGTGATTTTCATTACGGTTATTCGACACATTAGACATTAGGTAATTCAATCATCCTCACACCCCAGTACTGATTAATCATTGGAATCTATCAAGTGCCCCGACGGCGTTTGAACAAAGATATATGTGTATAAAGAGAGCCAAACCAATATTGTCTTTGTCTCTACACATCCTGCCCTCTACGACTACACCCAAAGAACAACTCAATAAAACATTTAATCCCCTGAGCGCGTCTCTCTTCTTTGGAACAGTCCACAAAGTCTTGTTTTATGGGGTTTAAGGGTCTCCATTAAAAGTACGTGTAGTGAACTGTGATCAGGTAGCGAATACAAAAAGCTAGGTTCAACGGTGAGATTCACCGCCGCACGATAACATCACTTTATACTATCCACCCGCTCTGGAACACAGCTCTTTGGCGTTAACAAAGTATTATCGGGATTTAGAAATAACATATCGAGGATAACGTCTGTTGGCTTTTGAAATATTGCCCCCCCGCATTCAAGACAACGTGCAACGAGACTCGAGTGGTGAAAGCGCCGTCGTTCCACCGTGAACGGAGGGCGAGCCGGAGTCGTCTTCTCTGCTGTCTCTTGGTGCAGCAGAGAGCGCCACTCGAGGCGTTTCACATGACACATGGACTTCATGTCAAAGTGGGTTAGTGATGAATGCGAGAGAGAGCGCGTCATGACGGGGATCACAAAAGGTGGAGGTTGTGTGTGTGTGTGTGTGTGTGTGTGTGTCGACTGCGTACGCGTGTCTGACTTCTCCTTTATCTGAGGAATCCGCAGCGCGTCTCATCAGTATTCTGAAGGAGTGTGTCCTGTTTCCATCAGACGCTTGTGCCCACCCTGGAGCTGCGCTCTCTGACGATGCAGCGCACGTATAGCGTCCCTGCACAGAAGCATGCATACGCACGGTGCGTGTTAACAAGTCGGCCCTGAGACAAGTGGACCAAGAAAAAATGACAAAGGGAGAAACAGCCCGGAAGAAAGACAGTGTAGCTGGAATATGTACCGAAACCACGATGCAATCTTAGGCATTTGGGTGTGTTACATTTGTTCTATCTGACTAAAAAAAACTAAAAAAACCTCTTCCTTTTAGGGTTTGATGAAGCGGGAAATAAATGGGTGTGACGCCTGTAGGGGGACTGCATTTAAATCTAAATATTTTAGATTCAATGTGAGGATTAAACAACACAGATGCGTGAAATGTAGTTGCAAGTTTGAAAAACCTTGCATGCAAATACGTCGTACATGCTAATAACCTACGAAAATTAGACAAGGCTGAGCTCGGCCGTAAAGGTGGAAGCAGTGATATTCAAACCGGTTTAATAACTTCTTACTGGTTACTAACGCAAAACATAATGTGCCCAAAGGTATTTAACTCTGGTTGGAGAGACACTTTCAGCAGCGCTCCTTGTTCCTGCAGACGGTCTCAAGGTCGCAGGTTTTTAAGTTTTACAGTAGCACGAAATCTTTCACTGGTTATTTTTTCTTGGGGGCGGGGGGGTGTTTTTCTGGGGGATTTTAACTATATGGAAATAAAAAGTAAAAAAAATAGCCACTGCGATAGAACTCATTCACCGTAACCCTGAACACCATGAACTACGTAACTCAAACACTAACCAAAGAATCGATGCCAACAACTTCAGTCACTTAACGACCCCAATCAGCGCACAATGTTAATGCCTCGGCCATTCCCATAAACAGGGTCCGCAGCGACGGAGCCGCGAAGAGGTCTGTCACGCGGAGCAGAGTTGCAGCCCCGTGTAATTACAATCGATAATTCATTTTCCCCTTTTCTGCCACTGTTCCATTCAAACGACCCTCCCACAATATCGAAAAAGAATCTCCAAATCTCTTGCAAGGGTTGCAGTAATTGGACTGTTTTTTTTTCTTCTTCTTCTTCTTCTTCTTCTCCTTTACTTCTTCTTTTTGCACCAAACCAAAAAACCTCATTAGCTGAAATGCAAAGGGCGGCATTCTTCTTGGGGGTGATTGTCTTCGACTGCAAGGGGAAGCTTTTGCTGCCCTTTTCCTGGTGCTGGTATTTTTCATTTGGTGCCGGTTCAATTTGGAGGTAAAACCAGCTGGAGTGGGCGGGGGGGGGGGGGGGCGTGCCATTCATTCCCTCGGCTGTAACCTGCCTGTTAGAGGTCCGAAACCTTATGCTGACAATCCGTAAGTGGAAAAGCGATAGGATTTGTCAAGTGTTTCAAGTGAATTTTTTCCAATTTCGTCATCAGAAAGTTAAAGGGCCCATATTTTGATTATTTTTCAAGTTAAAATAGGTCTTTGAGTTCCAGAAAACATGTTTCTGAAGTTGTTTGCTGGAAATAGCTTGTAGGAAACAATTGTTACCTCCCTCTACTCCCCTCTGTTTCAGCCCCTTTCAGAGTGCGCCGTGTTCTGCTGCTCATTACATATTCATGATCTGCAGCTCATTTGGCCACGCCCACAGCCCACAGCACGTCAGTAGCGGTCGGCGGGCTGGGGGATGGAGCGGTTGGCAGACTTCCGCATAAACTCGCGCAGGCGGGCTGTGATTGGAAAACGATGGGGGGGGGGGTGGGAATATTCAAATATCTAGTCTGTGACGTAACAAAACGTGGCAATTTTGAACAGCTCATTCAGAGGCTGAAGACGGGATCAATTCAGAAACCTGTATCTAACTCAAAACAGCATGGATGAAGTTTGTATGCGCGTGGAAGCACCAGGGACACACAATAACACCCCAAATCCCAGAAAAAGTGATCTTTCTATAATATGGGCCACCTTCGTTCACGCGACGAATCGTCAGCGTCACCGTCGCCATCGGCGTCCCGCTCTCGCCGTCCCGCTCATTGGCGTCCCGCTCATCGGCGTCCCGCTCATCATCCAAATAGTTCATCACCGTTGATCAGTATTGGCGTGACCGTCGTCGTCGCTGTCCTCATCGCTGCCTGTCGCCCCGTCTCTCTCAAGCGGGCGACTCGCGTTACCTTCAACCGGTGAAGCGAATCACAGCCGGTGTCAGGTAGGAGATTGCTCTGGGACGGCTACCTAAACAACGTCTTACATTCCGCGCAGGCTTCACATTTCCCTCCGTGGGCGTCACCCACAGGGACACAGATAATGACTGTTGTGAACGGCTTCTCTGTCAGTCTGCCATTCCCATCTCTCTGGCTGCGATTTAATGTGACACTTTAAGCTATTGCATGGCTTGTCTCGGCGTCGGCGCGCCCCCCCCCCCACCACCACACCTCCTACCCCAGATAGCAGGAAAACGCCTGGATGGAATTGGGATTGTCATCCGTCAGCCACACCCATCGAACCACTGGGAGAGTGACAAAGAAGAGTGGGACACATTTGAGGGACATACTGGGTGAGGAAGAGGAGGAGCCCTGGCGTTCTCTCGTATCTGGGACCTCCCCCCCCCCCCCCATCGTAGATGCTCTTATCTGAATACGGCAATGCTGCCATTCGCTGAGATGGCACGGTGATACAAATCCAGATGGATACGTATCATCGGTTAAAATCATGCAGGTGTGACGGCTGGTTGGATTTTTTGATTCGAGCTACAGCTACTGGCCTTGCTGTGAGACAAAGCGGCACCAAAGTGAGAGATATATATATCATTATCATATATCATAATTATTATAAATAAAAAGATATTTCCAACTGCCACAGAATTAACGTTTTTATGTAAATTGTTGTAGAAAACACAAGCTACCTTCAAATATCGTTCAAATCAGGTACCAGCAGAAACAGATTTATTTTATCAGGGAACCGGCGCCCGTCCATCTATCCATCAATCCATCATTAATCTTTCATTTCTTCCGTTCATTATTTTGGATTTACTCCGGCACACAGGATTTTAAAACAACGACTATGGAGCTTAAACTGCTGACTTTTATCTTTGAGGGCGTAATAGATTCATATCCATATTGGCATATAGGGATACATTATGAATGCAGTTAAAGCAATTCCTATCATCTTCACTTTGTCTTTCCATTAAAGCCATAAAATTGCACAACATTATTACTTTATTTTACGATAAGGCAATTCTTTGAATTACTTTGGTTCCCCTAAATCTTGGTCACCGTGCATAAAAAGGCTACAATTGTATTAGGCAACCCACAAATTCCCTTTAACCTTAAAGTCATTGATTCATTTAAAGCCTAGAGCACTTCAGTACAAAATAACACAATTTTGTTTTGCTCCCATCAGGGGAATATAAGTCAAAATCATATGCCGATTTGACACAAATTTTAATTTGGAAATTTCCATCGAATCGATATGGATTAATGGACGGTAACAAAAAACAAGTCGCTCTACGAAAAACTCCCAGGCGGCGGTGAATAAAATATAACCAGCCTGAGGGGCCGGGGCTCCTGGAGGTGATTCCAGAAGGGAATTGTAGAATAGTCGGCTGAAATCAAATCAGCATCGCAATAAATCGCCAGCGGAGACACAGCAGTCGGAGTAAAGGTAAGGGGCGGGCCATGGATTTTCTGCCACGGAGATGACTCGCTGTCCGTCAGCTGCCTGAAGCAGTGCCGTATCCCAAGAGCCTAACCACAAAAGCGACACACATCCAGGCTGGCATTTGCACGCTGTGCACGGCCTTTTTTTTTTTTTTTTCATGTCACAAAAATCTCCCAGACGCTCTCACGTCTCTCGGCGCACACCCTCCTCCACACGTCGATCGTTCAAAACTAAGAAATCATTGTCTGCGGCCTAGTCGACTGGGTGTGTTGACAGGACGGTGATCGATATTGAGGTCCCGGGCGGCAGGTGGAGCAGAGCTCGCCGCCGACTAGGTGCCTCCAGTCGCGTTACTGCGCAGGCACAAGCGCAAATGTGGAGAAGAACAGCTACGCACGAAAAACACAGCGCGGATAAAAACAGGGTGTACACCGGCAGCTAATTAGAAATGTGAGGAGAACCGCAGCGGAATTAGACCTGACAAGCCTCTCCTGCAAACATGCACAGCTGCACACACACACACACACGCACACACACAGTCCCCAGGGAGGGTCTCTACACTGTCTGGGGGCCTACTTAAGACACAGAGATAATTCGGGGGGGGGGGGGGGGGGGGGGGCGTGGAGAAAAGGAGGGGGGGTATGTTTATTTCAAAGAGATGTTCAATTACTCAGAGAGAGAAGATGGGCACAAACCCCAGTGATTGCTTCCTGTGGGGGGGGGTGAGGAGGAAAAAGGAGACAGGTACTGGAAGCAGACCACAGACAAACGCAGAAGGCCACAAAGGCATACACAAAAGGGATGTATGCCAAATTTAGAAAGAGAGAGAAGGAGGGGGGGGTGGTGTTAGAGGGGTGGGAGTGAGGGGGAGGGGGGGGACACACCAGATGAAAAATGAGGCATCCTAGCAGACAGGCCTCAGACGACACCACACACTCCCAACGCAGCAGGGCCTTGGGGATAAACAGGGAATTTTGGGTAATGCCGTCCGACAGTCACAGCTCAGTGGCCCCCTGACTGGCTGCTCTGATTGGGCTGACGAGCTCACACGGGGGGGGGGGGTTGGTCACGACGGAGGTTTCTGATTGGACAAAGTGTTTCCCGAGGCAGCCTATCAAGGTTGGTGCTCAGACTAAGGTCGACTAAGCAGCCGAGAATAAGCCGGGGGGAAAAAAGGGACAGCCAGCGATAGCGTGGTTTCATTACTCCACTGAAATTGGACAAGATCTTGTCTTCTTCTGCGTCCATGCAAACTGTACATTTTGTACTCCCAGGTCATCACGTGATCTGGTTTTGCAATGATAAAACAGTCAACACGTTCATATGTGTGCCGTGCAACAAAAAGCACTCGTGGGAATAAAAACGTATACAACTCCAAGTCTTCAAAGAAAAAAAAAGAATTTCCTTCAGGCACCAACTAAAACCTCCTTAACAAAAAGCCTCTAAGTAATCGTGGCAGTGTGTTAATGTAAATGTGCATCTATTCTCAGGAAAAGCCCGATTGCACCGGATCAATGCCCACAAAAATGTATTGAAATTAAATTAAACCGTGGTCTCATTCACCTCTACGTCCCTTCTCCCCCACTCAAGGATAATAAGCGCCGACACATTCATAACCTAGGACTCCTTCTAGATTTTTTTAAATAAAGCCCAAGAAAATGCTTACCAGCACAACTATCAAGCACACAGAGTGATATTAGTTTAACGCGAGGCCCTTTTCTAAGTTGCATTTAGATACAGAGCCACGTTTTCCTCAAACCGCACAAACCGTCTGTCCTTTGGTTGCAATGTCATGTATCGTGCATTAGCCAACGTATTAATCACAATAAAGATGACTGAAATATAATTCGATTTCTCCCCCTGGTGCGTGCCTGATTCGGTGGCTCACTCCTCGGGTGTGAATTTGAGGTCACATCTCTCTGCAGCAGCGACGCCCCGGCAGCAATGTGAGCTTGGGGAAAACGTCAGTGGTTATCCCTCAGCCCTCCTCCCATCGGGCCCGTCTCCTCTCTCCTCTCCCTGCTTTACACATATGAGTGGCGCTCTTATGGATGATCCCGCTGATGAAGGGTCCATCTTCTGTGATTAATATTTTCCCAGGCGCGGGAATCGTCTGCGGGGTTAAATGATCACTCAGGACCCCCCCCCCCCCCCCCCGCGCCCGTTGTTCAGGTGGCATGCGCCCGCTAAGTGGAGGCTCTCGCACCTTCGACGTGATGCGTTGGTGCGCATCAATTATGCAGGTGGCAGCGATTACATATTTATGATATTCCGATAATTACATTTTTAATACAGCAGATGTCGGCTTCATTTAGAGGAGTTAATGAAAACGAATGACTGATCATTTATAGTGGGGCTGTTCATGGGAACGTGGAAAATGCAATGGTGAGTTTGACTGTTTCCTGAATGAAAAGCATGCCAGCTGTTGATTAGTAGATATTCAATAACATGAAGTTGACTTTTTCGGTGTGGGGATCATGGGATTACTTGCATAATCGTGGGGCTAAGTGCCGCTCTGCTGTGCATACGTCCCCCGTCAACCCATGCGACACATTATCCACCCCGTAATGCATCACCTCATTATTATTCACTCCATTTTGTGAAGGCAATAGAACATGCCAATCAACTCCTCTGTTTTGTCAGCCAAGTCTTGCATAACCGGCGTCACATGCAATGGGAAGGATCAAACTGGGGCAAAAGTTACTCCACAGCACGAGGGTCGGCACTCGTAAAGGGTAAAAGGTTGCGTTTGCCGTCCAGTCATTTTTGTACCAACGGAAGACTCATCATCACACGTACGGCCAGAGTGACTTCCACGAGACAATTCGGTGGTCGCGTGTCTCCGTTTCTGTCCCCCCTGCACGGGGAGCAGAGATAAAATGGGGGCTGCGCGGGCGACGTCATCGCGGTCCAAGCCTCGGTGCACTGGAGCTTGTTAACTCAGCTGTCCCGCCTCATCAACACTGCAATTGCACTTGTGAGGCGAGCAAGTGAATTATTTGGTGGCAGTTTTCGGAGTTGTGCTGTGTTCTTCTTGGAACAAGGCTTGTTGTCATCAGCAAAGATGCTTCTGAGATTCACTCTAAATGCAGATTTCTTGAGGCCCTCGACGAGTGCAGTGGGGGGGAGACTAGTCGATGGGAAACAACCTTAAATATAATCAAATAAAAACACAAGTGGCCATCGGTTGTACTTCGCTCTTTGACGGTTGAACTATGCTTCTGCTGTGAGGACTTCATATGAATTACATGTACATTATTTGTGGATTGGAGGAAAGAGAAATTCTGCGTGTTGACTGTCCCGAATCAACGCAATTTCTAAGCATTTTCACAATGTTGTCATAGTTTATTTCTGCAAGTGAAAAAAATTTAAAAACACATTTCATCGAACATATTGAGCTTCATTAAACAGAAGAAACTGTCAATTGTTTCTCAAGCTACTGGCCAATTCATTTGGAGTCTGTGTTGTGTTTGTCTCCATTTTCTCGGGCTTTTCTTACCACAGCTTGTTCTCTGCATAAAGTACAAAGTTATTTCGTAACAGACGATTAGATATTCTGAAAGCAGCCTTATCTGGGAAGCTTATTGGCTATGAGGTGCAAAATTGGACATGGCTCCCTTGGGTGCCGGCCAACACGTCTGTCTGGGCTTAGTTAAGTTTGCAGAGCCTGTGCATCACATGTACTTTGGCAGTGGGCCCCACGCCGAGAGAGAAAAACTGTGAAATTGAGTGTGATGCTAACGAGACGCGCGGGGGCCGTCGTGACATCCGCAGATTTTGGGGGTTTATTTCTACTCTCCGGTGTCAGCGCTGTGTTGTGGACTTGTTTTGACGGCTGGCAAAGTTGAGGGCGTATGGAGATGATAAAACCGATCGATAACTGCCAGAGCTTTCCGGAGGAGCCCGAGCTTGAGCGGCGATGCGCTGCTGTCCATCAACCGCAGACTTCGGTCCTGAATTGCAAATCCAATACTCGTTTATGGAGCTGCAGATATTGCGATTAATTAAATTGCCGTCGGTCCTTCGCCTCCTTTCCCCCTCTGGTGGGTTGAAAAGGAGAAGTCCATCTTCCCTAATCTCTCCTTCGCTCGTCCTCCTCCCCCGGCTTCCTTGCTCTCGGGGGATGGATTCCACAATGAAAGAGATGTCAAAGAGAAAAATAAATAAATAAATAAATAACAGTCAGGAAAAATGACAGGCCGGTGTCAAAACAATTCACCCGTGGTAATATTTGTGGAAAAAGAGCTTTAACGTGGTGACAGCAATGCACATCCAATATTCATGAGATGGATCTCAGGAGCTTCTCAGATGGGTTTCATGCGCTAGCTGTTGATTGACCGGCTTATAATTGTCTTGGTCATCAATCGAGCAAAACACTGACAAGGACGAAAAGGACCTTGAACAAAAGGCGTGAAATGTGAGAGAATGCCATTGAGCTAACGAGCTGTGCCGGTAAACAATGTTCTCCCCGTATCTGCATTATTTGAAGAGGAAGTGAATACCCCGAAGTGACGGACGCGGAATGAGTGAGGAGTGAACCAGTGTGTCCAATCAAATGAAGGATTTGGATCAAAAAAGAAACCCAAAATCAAAACCTCCAAAACGATCATCACGGACATCATGGCTGTCAAGTGCAGTTTGTTCATCCACCATCGTGTCTGTCCACGGTGAGGCTGCAACCTGTTGCCTTGGAGACGAGGTAACGATGGATCAGTACTGTGGAGGTGGTAAGAAGCAGATGGTTAATTGAAAACTGTGCCAAAGCTATGTTTGTTTTCACTGCAGACTTAATTATTTTTGGCGCACAAACGCGTTGACAGGTCAGAGGCTCATCCTGTCACACACACACACACACACAGCAACTTTACGCCGTTTCATTAAAATGTCCCCGTCTACGCCCGTGTGATGACTCAATTATTGTTTAAAAGCGGCGCCCTGGACAATAAATCGATTACAACAAACAGGAAAGCTCGCTCCAAATCCTCTTATGAAAGCCAGTGGAAGTCATTATCATGCTACTATGCTGCTAGTGATTAAGCTAAGCGAATTGCAAATGTTTTTTTCTCTACCAATTAAGTTCACGTCGCCCCTGTCGTGTTGCTTCGTCACCACCAGCTGCGTCCTTTATGTCCGTCCCTTTGACAAACAGTCGTCAGGTTGGCTCTCTCCACGGGACCAGGGGAGGGAAGTCCCTCCACTCGAAACGCGTTCTCCAGGCTCTCCTCGGGCCGGGAGTACTCGTGGGTAGCCCCGGAATGTTCCCCTCGTCGTGTCTCATTCAGCGAGATCGCTGTCCGTCATCAAGGCCTTTGGCTCAGGGAGAACCTCGCACCTCGCATGGCCACATAAAAAACGCATGTCTCTTCTGCTCTTCTTGCTTTTTTCATCCACGAACATTACTCGGAGCTGATCTGAAGTGGTGGCTTTGAGCCCTGACCGCTTAGAAGCTACTCAGGCCGTTTGTTTCACCGGCTACAAATATATCGCTTTGCATAGGAATGTAATGGTTATTAATAATTGTTAAAAAAAAACAAGCCTTAAAAAGTTTACCGAGTTGAGTTTGGTTTAAAGGCAATGTCGGGTTCACTTCGATGTCTTGGTTCACCACATTAAAATGGATCAACTGGTTTAACTGAATTTAATCCAAAACAACGTTCCTAAAGTTTTGACTTTAAAAGCTTGTCAGGTATCCTGCAGCAAATTAGTGGAAGAACTGCCTATTTAGGTCACACACACACACACATACACCCTTTTAGCATCCACCATCGATATTTGATCAGAGTTAACAAAGCCGATCAAATAAAATCAATCAAATAAGACCCGATCCATCAGGGGTAGGAACCGGACGAGAGGAGGCGCGTCAGAGGAAATCAAAGGCAACCAGACAAGGACGGACAGAGAGATAATGTTCACTCCCTCCCCGCCACACACATGCATCACTCTTCACATTCCCCCCCCATGCTCTTTCTCGCCAGACAGATGGATGCACTTTTGAAGAGTTTGAGGAAACTTTTAATGACCAAGAAGCTATTTCAAGGGCTTTTTGAATTATCTCACGGTCGATAAGCACCCCACAGCGCGGATGGCACTGCGAGGGGCTTTGGTCAGATAAACAGCCTCTTTTCAGAAGCAGAACAGAGGAGGGGGCCGACGCTGGAGGAGAGCTTAGCGTCTCTTTTCGGGGCCCGTCGGGCCCATTTGGACAGGAGTCTAAAAGTGTGACAGGTAGCGCTGAGAAAAGTAGGCGGAGCCACGACATGGAGCCATCTTGGAGATGTGTGACATCCCGTGGCTCGAAATATAAGGCGTTCGATAAATATGACATAGTAGGAACTTACAGTTTAATTTCTTTTCCCTAAATGTAGTGATAGAAACTCAGATAGAGAGATAAAAAAAAGGAAAAAGGACGAAATACCGGTCGGTGTTTGAACTACCTGCATGCAAACCGAGTAGGGTATTATATGAGGGCACAAAAACACACTAGGTCCGTGTGGCTAAACGCACACACCTGCTGCCAATACCAGGAATTTTTAATATCACACTAGACAGAAGACTTGTAAAGCCGCTCAAGATTTGGCACGTAATAATAAAATGAAAAATGCACAAGGGCGTCACTGTCAGGGAGATAACCCGGCACTGTAAGTCATCAAAAAAAACGTAATACATCCGATGATTCTCTCATAATCTTAAACATGTTTATGGGATGCCGTTCGTCAGCGGTGATTATGAAAGGATGCAAAGGAAACAAACACGTCGCGACACAGTGTTTGAGTAAATCATGGAGGCGAGAGAGCTGTGTGACATTTTTCCCACCGAGTCAGTGCGAGGGAGTCAATCTCAATTTTGTGCAGCCTGTGCCTTTAAATCTAATCTGTGCCGCCGTTTACTGCATTGCAGATGAGAAGTCAAGTTATTAGAGCCCCCGGTCACCCAGGCAGCATTAACGCGATCAACCTGTTTGCCTAAAAGACAACTTCGGTACCAGATTGACCATTGTAATTGTGCGTTGTTTGGGTACGAATGTGATATTGTGTGTGCGTGTGTGTGGTGAGCCTACGGAGAGCAGCTTTCAGGAGTCTTTGATGGCTTTAAAATCCTTATTGACCTGTGAAGGTGAATGTTTTAATGAAGTCTCGCGAGCAGGGAGGTATTCTATGTGGTTAATGTGGTGAACGGGATGCACCCGTAATCAAGCTTAGCTGTGCACATTAAGCCAGGTGAGATAATGTGCACTGATAATTTTGCAAGAAGAAGCATTTTCCACCCAGAAGATTGAAACGTACAGCTGCATGTATTATGCAGCTGCTGAATGACGAGGGGCTTTCACTTTAAGGCAGAATCTCTTAAAAATGTAGAGACGTTTGCGACGTTCGGCAAAGTTTGGAATTATGTAAAATGTCCCCCTGTGTGATACTTCTTGTTTTCACTTCCACAAGGGAACTACGCTTCACGCACAAGCAGTGAACATCAACTGCCAGCCCAGATTTTTTTACCAAACAAACTTTCATCGCCACGTTAAAGCCCGTTAGACCCAATCAGTGCCAACAAACTGACACCCGCAGATGAATCCGGCAGAAAGATCCCTCGGCCCGGAGAGCAGGCGCGCAGAGAGAGCGCTTTGGCATTTTTAAGGAGCTATCTGTCATCATGATCTGAGCACACCCCACAAACAGATGATATGCAAACATAATATCATTTGCTGGGGCTCATTGTGCATGAAATATCATTTTTTTTCAGGATGGCAGGGCGAGAGAAAAGGGCTGCATTAAGTTGAAGCCAACCCTTTTCCACGTTCCTTTAATAGGCAGAGAGGGACGGCTCGTCCAAAACCTCAAGGCTCCACAACGGTTGTCCATATTTATATCCCATATATTCCATATATTTTAACATGGTGAATGCGTTTTGGACTCAAAAGCAGCCAAACATCGTGTGAAAGGCATCCAGGAGTCCTTCAGATGTGTGCGAGTGCTGCCTCTGTGGATTAAGTGGGTCAAGGGGAGCTGCGCACAGCAGGACGGTATCAGCGCGGTGGGAAGAGTGCAAGGTACCTGACAAGGTCTTTGGAAGGGCAGCTTTTGATTAAGACCTTTCTACAAGACTGCTTATTTGGAATTTCCACCGCACTGCTACTTTAACACAGCAAGGTTGTATATTACAGCAAGGTTTTCAGGTCTGGGTGAAGATCCGGCTGCCACGGCAGAGGAACTGCAACGTACCGGCTTCAGATCGCCTGTTGATTGAAGCGATGACGGATAACCGGTTTTCTTACGCCCACAATGAGGCGGCTGGAAATAACTTCGGAAGATAAATCATCTCTGCAACCTGCCCCCTACTGGTCACATAGAAACCTTGTAGAGAAACATGTCCCCCATTGATTTGATACTCCGCAACTTTGCTCTCTTTTGGTTTTTTTTTAGGGTTGCCACCCGAAAGGAAATGGTGAAATACGATTTTGTTTCATTGTGTTCATATGAATCTAATTCATGGTGCTGTTAGATTGCTGCCCGATCAATACCGGAGATGCTACTCGGCGAGGGGAGACACAAATAAAAGTTACGAGATTAAAGTGACTCTCTCCATCTCTCCATAAATCTTGACTTTTGGACTAAAGAATAATTCCAAATCTCCTTCAGACACACACACACACACACACACACACACACACACACACACACACACACACACACACACACACACACACACACACACACACACACACACACACACACACAGCCGCCCCACCGGCGATCAGATTTCCTATCAGCAATATGGATTCCCCACAAGTAGAGACAGTGCGGAAATGGAAATCTCCAAAGCCGGACGCCGTTCGCCTTTTCGGAAACATTCTCTAAACATTAGTACACTGCAGGCACAAGTACATGAACAAATACTGTGTTCTTCCCAAGGACGTGTTGACACGCAATGGAGGAGCCGCGGATCGAACCACGATTATCTGACTGAAGGACGAGCCGCTCCGCCTCCACTTAGTTTCTATTAAAAATAAACTAAAGCAAGGCTTAGCAGGACGTGTAATCAGGTCATTGTACTGCCAAGACATCATCCTTGCAGGAATCACACGTAAGAAATCTCACACGATTTTGAACAGACGATAGCTGAACTCTACTGCTGAGGAATCCGGGCGCTGATGCCCAGTCAGGGCTCAGCAAGGCGTGCTGATAGTCTAACCTATGGGGACGCAAGCAGCTACCCAACCATGGCAGACAGGAGAGCGTTAGGCTGGAAGAGAGAGAGAGGGAGGGGGGCAGGGGGGTTAGTGGGGGGCGTGTAGTTTGGGGAGGAGGAAGAAGGCCTCCGGAGGAGAGCTACCAGAAGATACAAGAGGGAGAGGAGGGTTGACCACATGTTAGGGCACGGCCGGTTACATCGCTACTCTACAGTCACACTGCAAGACGGCAGGTGAAACAAGTATCGCCTGGAGAGGATGATTGTGACTGAATCAGTATCAGTATTCAGTATTCAGCGCGAAGGGAGAAACAAGTTACATTGGCACATCCCTGTGGTATTATGTAATTGTAGGTGTTTAACCATCTAAGTGGTACGCAGTGCACCAGTGCAAACCCAGGTGGAAGAGGCTGAACCTACAGCTTTAAAGTGCCCAATGTAGTGCTGAGAAGTTTACAGGTGGACGCCACAACAACAAGAAATACAAAAAGGTTACTAGACAGATATTCCCCCAAAAAGCTGGCTTACTCTGACGAGATGAGCAAAGTGCAGTGACACCATGTTGGAATCTGGTGTTTGCACACAGGATTAAAAGAAGATGAAAAAAACGGAAGAACTGCCAATGCTAACTTTAAATTAAAGACCCATGAAATGCTAAACATTAGCTCACAGCATGTCCACGTTGCTCAACCTTTGATGGTCTAACACACATTATGAAGTCACCAGAGAGCATAAAAGTCCTTCCATCATTCAGACTAATAAAACAAACAGAAACTCGGTGATAGGTGTGGTAATAACACGCCTCAGGACACATGTTGAGCCTCCTATGGGCTCCTGTCTTTTTCGTCAGTGTAGAAGCTCTGCATCCAGGACAGACCATCGGCAGCGAACAAACGGCGCGTTGTTGCGTGGTGGGATTTGGGCCTGATCAGGCGACTGTAGTGAAGCTAACGGCTGCACTGCGGTGAGGCCTGCAGCTAAGCGGGCGCCAGCCCTTTGCCAACAAGAGCTGAAAGGGAGACGTGGCAGGAAGCATTAAGGGGCTTTTGTTCAGGAAATCCTGCTACAAACCAAACGCGTTCTCATCTGCTATTGTGGGGAAAAGACGCCGTTCATGGCGAAGGCCCCGCTTAGTCTCGAGAGACCATGTAAGTATGGATTACGTTGGAGTATGTTTTCTATTATTTTCTTTTCAATTGATGAAGCCAGATCCGACTGCCAGGAGGACTGTTAAATTACAAGCCTCTCTAAAACTGGTAAAAGTGTCGTCAAAACCTTTTTCCTGGAGATTTCCAAAAATGCATCCGTGAAAGTCAAAGGGGGTGAGAGAGTCCATGCGCGCGGTTAAATAAAAAGAGAAATGATTCTGTCAACGAAGCAACGAAGCTGAGCGTACACGGTTCCTTCTTTCTTCGGGAGATTTGAAGCTGCAGCAGCAGTTTGCCAATTCCCCAAACTTCAACCTGATAAACTTGTGCTTTCACACAACAAACAAAAAGTACGGAGGCGCTCGAGGCCTTTTTGTGTTTCATCATAACCAAATAACGTCCCGGGGCAAAACGCCAAATGACTGCGCTCGATAATTCCAATGCCCTTGTTTACATATTTCTTCCCCCCCCCCCCCCCCCCCCCAAAAAAAAAGATGACAATCGAGCTTCGTTCCGCTTGCCTGCCGTAGAGATATTGTCTTTGAAGCAGATTAACCTTCGGCCGGTGGCTTCAGCTCTCAGAATGTATGAAACGCACACTTCTACCAGAGGTTGGACTGATTCTCAGGTGTACCAGCATCCCAGCATCCCGAGTACGCCGAGCTTCACTGCAGAGAAACAGGAATAGAAGGGCAGCGGGGGAACACGGCTGACATTTTGATTACGGTGGCGACACCATTTTTTATTTGTACTTTCAAAATGTCTCTCCTCCTACCCCCCCGTATTTCCCCCCGGACACGTGGACAGGACCGGCATTCTGTCCTAACTTCACCTGTCAGGCATCGATCCTCGCTAGATTACACACCAGATGCTGCCACGGTTCACGGCAAGACAAGTACTATAAATTATGGAGCAGCCAACAGATAAAGACTGCATCTCCAGGGCGGACTTACAGTGCACCTGATGGTAAAATTCAGTGTAAAGTTTAAACTGACGTAAAGGTCAATGGCGTCCAAGAAAAAAAGCTTGAATGCAATTGACCTTGGGTAAATATCAGCTTGAATATAATTACTAAAAAATGTGGATATTTGTCTGCTGCTAATATAATAATATTAGAAGGCATATTATTAGTATTCAATGTTAGCCAGCTCCCTAAAAACTCATTTAAACACCATTCAGAGCTTATTGAATATGACATATCCCCCGTTTTCTATAGACATACAATTGACACTCCTTGACTCTCCTTGAACTAGCCGCTGGTTACACAGGTGGAAAACGAGAGGTGGGACCCAGCAAACACGGCGACTTTAAACTCTGGGAATCCGCCGCGCCTCAAGTAGGCAATTGGCTGCTTTATCGACTCGCTGGAAAATCACTCTGGCGTTAAGTAACTCACTCAAAACCTGTTTTCTTTCTCTCCCAGGTGTCCACGCAAAGCAAAAGAAAGGAGGCATTTAAATGGAGCGTAATTCCTGCTATGAATTGCATTTGTACCACTGGAGAAACATAAGGGGAGAACCATAAATTTAAAATAAAAATGTATTTAAAATTTTTTAAAAAAATGACATTGAAATGGTGTTCTTAAGCAGTGTTCTTACAGCTCTTTATGGTTCAAAGTTGTTTTAACTGTAAAATTCTACTGGGTTTTTCGTCGCAAAAGAACACCGAAGACTTAACCTGACGAGCTGGACGCACTCTCATTTAATTCCACAACCGTGGGCCACATGCTCCCCTCAAGCGGTATGAGAGAGGGCCGTCCCCTCACTGCTCAGCCCAAATCTGACGGTCCCTGCTCGGGGTGAGGAGGTGTACTTTGATATATATATATATATATATATTTTTTACACTCTCTCCCCAAGGGATACGAGCGAGCGCCCATGCTCGCAGCACATAAGAAGATCACACAGCAACGGCGAGGAGCTGCCCATTTCATGGCATCTCTCCGGCGTGACAGATGGGCAGCGCGCTGTTTGCACGCAGCCCGGAGTTTAAAAAACCCCGAGCTGCTTACGGAGTAAGTGAGACGAACCGGCAGAGAGATGGTGGGCGGAGCTGCTGCTGCTGCTGCTGCTGCTGCTGCTGCGGGATGGAAAAATAAGAAGCCTTGAGCGACCCAGACAGATGTAAAGAAGCGACGAGATAAGTGAAGTGAGACGTACACACTGTGGTTTCTTTGACGAATAGGAGAAATCAAGTGTTGATAAGCGCAGCTTTGAAAACACCCACAATAAGCAAGATGCCGTGACGAGGCCAGCTGAGAGGGAAGAGGAGAGGAAACAAGAGAAGAATGAAGGAGGCACATTTGGGAGACTGCTGAGGGAAGAGAGATTGAGTGCAAAGAGAAAATACACCCAATAATAAAGACAGCCTGGTGGGAGACTGTCTGCGTTCGGTGTGAACACTAAATTAGTTTCCCACTGGGAGCTCGTCTGCTGCTGAGGAGAACCGCGGAAAACCTTCTGGCCGCAGTCGATCGACGACAGGATTTGACATATCGCCCGACTGGAAGAGTATTTCCTCTGTCAGGGACGGGGGGAGTAAGAACACAGCTATTGCAAACATACGAATACTTTCCGTTCGCCTGCGTTCGGGGCGAGGAGAGGCGGCTTAAGGAGGGAAAACTGAGCGAGTGTGGCCTCGTGCTTCGATATTTGTGAGGACACGCTCGACAGGGAGCCGACGCCGTCGAGCGGGAGGCTCCAGGTACCAGTGATTATTCTGCAAAGCTGAGGTATGATCCTGCTGAGCCCCAGCACGCCTCTGGAGCACTGACAGAATCAATACACCTGAAGTAGAAATCAAACCCGAGCAAGCTGACACACACTCACACACACACACACACACACACACCTAAGTCAGCTGATACACACTTGCATGCACAGATAAAGGTGTACAGGGTTTTTTTTTCCCATTCACACCCCCCCCTCCCGCCCCTCCCATCCCCCTGCAGGGCAGCTGGCTTTCTTCAGCAGACTCATTTATTGTGAATTACCAGCCTCCTCTGCCCGCGGACCTTGTTGAACACTGCAAGTGGTTCTCTCCAGTCCTCCTTATTTATCAACTGCTTCCTTCCAGATGTGTTCGAAAAGGAGGGAAAAACGCTGGCTGGGAGAAACTAAATGTCCTGTCGATGCCTGGTGGAAAGGAATAAGGGGGGGCGGGGGTGAGAGTGTGGTTGAGCATGCAGGAGAGAAAAGAGATGAGGCGCACAACCTTCAGATACTTTGTATGCGTTGCGAAATCACCCTTACGTTACGCAGCCATCATCTTTTATGCTAATGGCTCTGAGTGCTGCGACGGTGTCTCTCATGCATATTTATGCCGCGGGGGGACAAACATGACACCTGTCTGCAGGCTGGCTGCTCGCGTTAAATATCTGCATTAATGCAGGTGCGGTATGGCACAGAGGGCGTGCTGATTACAGTATGCATAAGCAGACGAGGCGCTTCTCCAAGGGCAAGACACGCAAAGAAACGGCGTTCCAGCGCCTGATGTTGTTTTACTTGCATGTGCAAACATTTTCACAGAGGTTAAGAAGGCCTTTTTTTTTTTCTTTCTTGTGCGCGCATTTAAATACACACAAATAAACACATAGACACATAAAGAAACCCAGTCAGTTTCCGGCGGGGGGGGGGGGGGGGGGGGAGGGGTGGGGGGGGTCGTCCGTCATGGCCGCCGGCGGGATCAGCTGTTGGACAGAGGTCAGGCCTGTCACGGTCCGATCACACCGGCGAAGTGAATTGTGACAGAGACCAAAATGTGCGAGGAGGAGAGCGGCGGCGGCGGCACCGCGCCCCCCCCCCCCCCCCCCCCCTCCGCCGCCACGCGTGACATCCCGTGGCTCGTTCACGGGCCGCTGTTTCTCCGTCTCATTCCTCCACAGTACTCTATTTTTAAAACTGTTTAATGTAAACAGATCTGCGAGGTGGGAGCTGATTCCATGTGAGGAATGAGAAATAAACTCCTGAATAAAGTTTCTCTCGTGCCAACCTTTGCAGTTTTGCACGTGTGGGCGTTTTTTGTTTTTTTGAAGCACATGAACACTGGGTTCAAAATGTGAATATCAATAAAACAAAAATAAATGAATAAACACAACGGGCCTGTGTGTCATGTCTGTGCTAGTTGCAGTCTGAATTTAGGTTACTGCTTGAGGGGAACTGAGAAGGGCTTTTTCAAAACACACAACAGAAACCCTTACAACCACAAGCAAATTCTCATGAAGCTCACAAAGCTGCGCACAAATGCACTCAGCCTGTAGAACTAAACGACGGCAAAATGAATAACCCAATTAGCAGCGGCGCTCAGTAAACCTGACAATGCAAATTAGGGAGAGAGAAAAAAAAAAGAGCAAGCCGTCGCCGTTGTACACCTCTCCCCCTTCGCCGCTTTTGAAAAGGCATCTCTGCCAATTCCAGGGTAATTATTGCGGCGCTCTACAGCAGACGACGTTAGTGAAGACACCCCGCCACTCGTACAGGGATCCTATTAAGACAGGTAATTAAAACTCGGCGCAAACGAAAAAAATTGGCCGAGAAACACACGTTGAACAGAGCCCGCCCCCCCCAAAAAATGAACGTCTCTTGCATGTCGCACTTCAGGCCGCTTTGTCCCAGTGCATTATTCAGGAGGCTCTTGTTGGCCGGGGAAAGGAGAAGCATATGCGGGCAGGATGGGGGGGCCGGAGAGGTTCGCCAAATTGCGGCCATTTTGTAGGTGACCTACTTCTGTTTTAATGAATAGGGGGAACCGGGAGGACGCGAGGTGGGGTTTGAGGCTGCCTTGCCAGACGGAGCCATTTGTCCTTGTTGTGCCATCAGATTATAGTGTGGTACAAATATTTTAAAGACCTGGGTACGCCCCCCCCCCCCCCCCCCCTCCCCCTTGTGAGAGCAATGCTTTTAAATTACGCTGATGCTGATTTATTCAATTCACACGTCAGCCACGCTAACAAAGGCATTCATCATAAGCGGACGAGACGAGGCGGCCCCCGCGGCACACGGAGCAACGTTTATGACCCTGATTATATTACGGCGTTCCAATGAACACTTTCATCACCTGACACCCTCAGAAAGCCCCGTCGCTGAGCCCGCTGACGAGTGCGCCCGTCTTCAGTTGATTGAGCACTCAGGTAGAAAAAAAAAAAGCCCCGTCTCCAAATCGTAAGGCCGGGCCGGACGCGGATATGATGACGATTGCGAAATGACGGCGCGACAGAGACGGTGGAGGCAACTCGCCGACGTCGTTGTAAAGGGAAGCGATCGTTTGAGGGACGGTCTGATTTACCGTCCCTCTCAGACGCTATAGAGGGCTCATTTTGAATTTGAGCCCGTGTTGGATTCGTATTTGGAGAAGAAGGAACCTCTTTGAACGACCTTCCCACTAAACACTGGACGTCGGATAGACGTGCAGATCATGTCTCTATTGGATCCGTCGGTCCATGACCAATTCTGGACATCTATTCGACGTTCATACTAGGTCCACTATTTGGACGTCCAAAAATGACCCAACTTGGACGTCATATTTACGTTCAAAATTTGACCTTTGAACTGGGTCCTTTTTTTGGGACGTCAAACTCTCTGTGTCTCCTTGTCTCCTCCCCTCCTTTGCCCACTTTCGCTCACTACCTGCGCCGTCTTGTTGCACACCGGAGAGCCCGGCCTGGAGAATACAGGGATGCACACTTCAATTTAGAAAGCATGAATAAACAATGGGGCGTCCATGTGCCGAAGAAATTTCCCCCGACGACGACGTTCACTCGCACAGCGCACAACCGATACACTTGCGCACACGTGGAAACTCACGCTCGCTTTTTTTTGGGGGGGTCACACACACACACTCAGGCTCTGGATGTTGATACAGATACATGGTGGCATAAACACTGACGCAATCTGTGCTATCTGTGCACACACTTTATCTCAAAACAGTAACTTTCCCTCACAGAGATACTCTGACACATAAAGAGAGAGAAGAAAAAAAAAGTTGGCTGCATTTCAATGACACACTTAGAAGTGTGTACACACACACACACACACACACACACACACACACACACACACATACAGAGCCGCTGTCTTGCAGACTTTGGCAACCGCATAGTTTCATGGGCAGTGAAGGGGAGTAGAAAACGACTTGCTCACAGCACACTGCAGTGTCACAGTGGAAAGGCTGTTGTGAACAAAAATGTGGATAATGGTCTTTCACACAGACACACACACAGGGAGAGGAACACAAACAGCCCGCGAGCACGGCACTGCAGAGATCTTCCTAACAATCACTTTGCGGCGGACTTTTTCCTTAAGAGAAAGAACTGGAGATGGAAGCAAACTGCTGCTGCAATAAAGCCTCCCTCGGTGCACAAATTAGGATAAGAGACTCAGCATGAGTTAGAAGTCCCCGCGTGGAGCCTGTGTGTGTGTGTGTGTTCGAGCAGTCAGTGATATAACAGCCTACCCCACTTCTTCTTGTGTGACATTTTTGCCTTCTTCGGAACGTGTGTGTGTGTGTGTGTGTGTGTGTTTGTATCCCCTCAGTCCTGGTTCCTTTAATTCCGTGAGCTAAGATAATGAGCATTTTTTTTTTTTATCTGCAGCTCCTCGGAGGCGCGTGGCTCTGATTGAATGGGAGCGATAGTGTAACGGATGAGACGAGCGATAGCGAGCCGGCTAGGTTACACCAGGCCCCCTCCGTGGGGGAGGGGGGCCGGGTGGAAACGGCGGCTGGTGTGTTTGCACCAACGCTGATTGGGAGGTAATGGAACGTGCTGTGCACCTGTGACACAACGGGAGCCCCCTCGGGTGCTGGGATGATAATAATGATAATAATAATGCGCTCTGGCTTTAAAAATAGGACACCACTCAATCCTCAGCCGCCAAGAGAGACCACGGCCATGTTTAGGATGATTCCAGCTGCAAACTAGCCTATGATTATTCCAGATTATCGGTCCCCAATCTCGTGCTGACACACACACACACACATCTCCATCTGTGCCCTTTTCTTGTAATTTCCATGATTAATAATTTCCCTCCGAAAGAAAGGATCCATCTTATGACACACCTGATAGGTCCGATGTCGGAGTCAGTTTTCGAGCCTTAAAGGTAAAAATTAATGAGATTAGTCAAATGAATTAAACGATATCACTTCGAGCGTCGACCTGGAACGGCCTCCATTGCTCCGTCTCACTCCAATGCCACGTCGTGTTGTTGTTGTCTACGCAGCACTTTTACGTGGAGGAAGCGTCTTGTCTTGTTTCATTTGCCGCCATCACTTTTCATCTATGATGCATAAAGAGCTGCTTACACAGAAAACGCGTTTTACTTGCTCATCTAATTGTGGAGAAGAGGATGAGAGGGGGATGCTGGTTCTACAAATAAACCGCTGTACGAAAGCCAGGATGCAAATGACATGATTGTGCACATTAACGTTGTCGAATTGTTTGCCGGCGTAAACTGAGACGACCGAGCAGTCAGTGAGAGTGGAAACACATCTTCCAGATACAAACATGCTGAGTGAAACCACTTTGCGGCACCATTCATTGAATGCATTGAAACTTTCTAGAATATACGTGGGGGTTTTTTAAAGCAGGAAACCATGAATTAGATCTACTTTTTTGAAAAGGTGACATTGTCCTCTAAATCAAGTATGTGACATCCATTCCGAGCCCATTATAGATTGGCTAATTTCATCCACTTGTCCTCCTCCTGTTCTGCTATCACACGTTGCTTCCATTGTCTTCCTGTGGTAATGATGCCCAGGCCAAAAAAAAAAAAAAAAAGTAGGATTTTAAATGACTTCACAGAGCTTCATGGCTCACTATGAAACAAGGGCCCCTCTGCATCGAGCATCTATCGTACCCTGCAGCACAGATAGTGAGTGTCTCATAATTAGGAAGAAAAAAAAAAAAGCTCCTTAGCCGGCTGGTCCGGATAGAAACCTGATGCATCTTTGCTTTTTGTCTCATTGTCTCATGTTTCATTAACAAAAACTCAACTCAAAACCCTTGCTTTTTTTAATTGCAAGGCTTACCCAACTCTTTTTTTTTTCCCTCATAACAAAGCTTTTTTTTCACCCAATAATAAATCAGAGGAAGAAGATGAGATATAAAAAAACTAATTTAGAAACAATTGGTAAAACGCATGCTGAGAAATATGAGGCCCCGGAGCAGCGTGACACTTTGATGGCACGGCCATCATTTCCCCGTGTTTAACCAATAACGGGCGACTCAAAATACGATAAATTAAAAATCAACACCATTCTGGAACATCACTAACTGTCATTGCATTGACGATAACGTTAAAAGACCGGAGGACTATTAAAATGGGCAGTGGGCGACTCTTTTAAAGGACTCGTTCGTCGCTAAGGAGACGTGTCAACAGTGATCCCTCTCCAGATGAGACGAGCGAGGCCTGCGTTCATCAACGCTCATCATATACGCATTAAATAGAGGCTTCATAAAAGCTTTGGCGTTTTCACTCGAGCAATACAAACCGCTTGCAATGTTGCGCTTGTGTACATAAGGTGAGTGTGTCGTAGAGGCTTAGAGATGAGCCTCCAATACACACGGGACGGCAAAACCGGAGAGAGTCAATAGGGAAAACTAATAAATACTGAATTTTTGTAATTTATTTTAGTATTTTAGTGAAATAAATTCCCCATCAAACCCCTCTCCTTCCCATTCCCTGTAATTCTTCCCCTGATGGTCTCGCCGGTACCACCATCAACTCGACCTTTGGCCAGGTAACACACGTCGTCGAAAGCAACGAAGGGAAAGAGCCGCTTTGAAGGCACGAAGGAGGCCGTCCGAGCCCAAAGTCACCCATGCGTGTGGGTGTCTCGACGTCTTTTCACACCGGTTCACTATGCAGCTATTTACAGGGACAAGGGCCCCGCCAACGTGACATCACGCCGCGCCCAGAGGGCTGAGGACGGCGCCGCGAGGTGAGGAAACACCACTCGTGGACCCAACATGACACCATTTCCTTTTTAGAAATGTGCGCGTGTACGTGGAATCGGGCCGTCCTTTATACGTTGAATGCGATTTGCACCACCTCTCCTTGTTTTATAGCTAACATTGGAGACAACAGAACGTCCTGCACTGATTGGAAAAGCGAAGACGATCTCATCTCCCCGTTAAAATACACAGAGAAGAAACTTTTCCTCTCACAGAATCGTGGAAAATAAGAAATAAATGAGCCTGAATCAACCTAATTTCTCTCATTTTTTTCTTTTTCTACCATTTCTCGATTGCTTCCTTATTCTTTAATACGTGGCTCTTCTTAAGTGGACCCAAAAGGATGACATTTAGTAAAATGTGCTTTTAATAATGGACAACTCTGAGGCAGGAAGCCCTTAAGAAACCGCAGGGACATTAAAAACGTCACTTTTACAGCTTTTACAGTTTTTAAATATATATTACAAATATATTTCATATTATTCATCCATCAGTTACCAAGACTTGAAAAGATTACATTGGGATTTGGCGTACAAACTATTCTTTTACTGACCTCACTCAAATGCTTGCAAATAAATGTGCCTGACATCATCATATCTAAAGTGCAGCCAAATTGAAATAACTACAAATGTCTCCACACATGCTTTAGAAAAAGGTGCAAATCAGACAACGTGAAATATGATTCACACAAAGCTGCGAATGATTAAACTCGATAATTTGCCAACACTGCGACACCCGGTTAACGAAATAGTTGTTAATTGTGTTAAATAATAATTAAGAAGACAATGGAGGCGCAGATTTAGCGTTGGCTCCACTCTTGTGAAAAGACTGTTATTTTTCACTTCAAAAAAATCTGTTTTAATGAGCAGCGCCGTGCAATAAATAATGTTCCGACAGCGGCATTGTTCTGTTCTGAAATCAAAGTAATCGAAATACTGAGCTCCCTCTTCTTCCAGAGCTCTTAAATTGCAGATATTGTTTTGCCTCAGCCCCCCCCCCTCTCCCTATCCCTCCCTATCCTCCCTGCTCCCCCCAGAAAAGTGCTTGGTTCACATATGAAGAGAATTAATAGGTTTTCGGAAAGTTTTTATGTTAAAAGGGGACAAAAAACGTACGGCGTGTGCAGTCTGTCTCGCCCGACGTATCAAGACGAAATAACGTCCCGGATGACCCGGACTTTCTGGGGAACAGGGGTCGATGCAAACGGTTCGCTGCTGCAACCACGGATGCCACAAGCAAGGACAGACCTGCAGTCTCTCTCTGTCTCTGTCTCTGTCTCTTCACATACTCTCCCCTTCTGGCAGTAAGCAAATCAAACAAATAAAGAGGACAAATGGAGAGCAAGGAGGGAGAGAGAGAGAGAGAGAGCGAGAGGACTTCATTTGCCATCCTCTTCAATCAGGTGATAAGCGGAGACCTGCAGTGAAAGGCTCAGACGGAAAAAGCCAGACAATCATCATCATCATTTGCGGGACCTTAGCGGCGGAGTCAAGCCGCTGACATCCTGCGTCTGCGAAGTCCTTTCACACCGCGTTCACCTCGGAGCAGCTTTTTCCTCCAGTGATGACCGCCTGCATCTACACTCCATCACGTCTGCGACCCCCCCCCCCCCCCCCCCCCCCCCCAAAAAACGGAAAGCGGAGACGTCTCCAAATAAAAAGAACATTTTTTTTGGAGACGTCTCCATTTTTATTTCTTATTTCTTATTTTCCACGAAAAATGGAGACGTCTCCAAATTCTCAAAAAAAAAAAACTTTTTTTTTTTTTAGCCACCTCTGATTTGTTCTGAAGAACCCTGAAACGTGTGGTTTCTTCTCATCAGCGTCTCGGCCCGGCTGAGCCGCGGGCCCATTACCTTAAGCACATCTGGCAAGGAGGGGTGGAGGGGGGGGGGGTCTTCTTGCTCCTGAGCGCCAGGCCACCCAGAGCTATAAATCACTTGCTAACTCCCCACAGCCGTCCCCTCCCAGCGCAACGTGTCAAACGTCTCTGACCCGAAGCACAGCTCCAGTGATTTTCCCCCGCTCGCCCCCACTCCCCGCCCCCCTCCCTCTCTCCTTCCCCCGTTCTCCTTCCTGTCTGTCTCTTCCTGTATCGCCGCTCCACCCAGGCCGGCGTCACGCTCTTCTCCTTCCGACCGTCTCCAGAAAGCCTCTTCAGGTGTCTTCATCTGCCGCTTATCTTCCTCCTTCTTTCAGCCGTGCACTTTAACTTGCCGTTAGTCCATCGCTCGCCTTTCTCCTCCCGCTGCTTCCACGGGGGGGGGGGAAGCATCAAGGCACTCTGATGCCCACTGGAGACGGTTTTAATCGTTAAATGGAAGGACAAAATGTGCAGTGCCGTTTTCCCGCCATGATCCTTTTTTTTACGCTTTTTTTTTTTCTTCTTCCACACGGTGTTACAATAGAAAAAAAACATGTGATGTGCCGAAAATGGTTTAGTGCTAAATACACTGTTCTAAATGGCAGTACTTGATGAGATTAGATTAAACTGTAATGATCCCTGCGGGGGGAAAACTGTGTCTTTACCGCAGAAAATAATAGATACAGCACGGACACAAAGAGCACAGTTTACACACAGTTTATAGCGGGCACAAAACACCTCGCTGACTACTGCAACCAATGGAACATACGCGTCAACATGAATGACTAAATAAGGAGATAAACAGAAGAGTGGCTATTCGCCTGATATACACAAAACCTATAATGACCACAGCAGCATTATTGTGTGTCCAACAGTGTGACTTAAGGAAGTGAATGGCACGTAACTCTGAGTGCATTTTTCCTGCAAGAACCAAAATGTCAGCGCGTCTTGAGAGCACGACAAGAATGTGAAGTAGCCCATCGGGTCGGAGTTCACCGATTCAAGTCTGGCAGCCGCGCAGCAGCGATGAGAATCTGCGGGGGTAATTTGCAGTCCGAGTCAGGGCATTAGTTCCATTTTCAAATGGAATACTCCCTGCAGTTCATCCGTACACTCGGAGAGCCAGACTTTTGTAATGAGGCGATAATGGGAAAGAAACCCGGGTGAATCTCCCCATCTTTGAACTCAACCCCTATACATACATATATAGACCCTCATGCTCGGTGAGAGAGGAAAGCGACAGAGTGGAGGAGGGCGGTCAGAGATGGATGGATGGGTACCGTCTTGGAGGGGGATATAAATGGAGAGGCAGACAGCGGCAGAGAGGAAGACCCATCATCCAGTGTAATTATGAGCAACAGCATGACAGCGCGCTTTGTGAGTGTGTGTGTGTGTGTGTGTGTTATTTGTGGCTTTAGGTGCACGCGTGTATGCAGGTGGATGAGGAACGAAAAAGGAGCACGGCCCCCTCCATCTGGATGCGTCGTCGATATATATTTGCCGCGGACGCAGCTAATTTGCGATAACAAATGCTTCGTTTGCGCCGCTCATAAAGAGGTTCTGACAACGGCGTAACGAGAGTGGATGGACAACGACGTCGCCCGGGGAGCGATTGAGACGTATTGCAATTATGTCACTCATTTATGGCCTCATTCACCTTCCAACCCGACTGCCTCAGTTGGACACATCGCCCCCTGCTGGCATTAATAGTGCAGGTGGAGGTCAAATACCCAATTTTCTCCAAGCACATTTACATTCCTAATGATCGGGAACGTTGTTCCGTGTTGATGACAATCAGTCGTTGTCACATTCGCCAGCCTTACTGGTCCTCACGTTTGGCGTGAATACTTTGCAAGCTCGCGGGCAAATTAGTCGGTCTTTAGTCGTAAGGGGGCAGGTTTCATCAACACTTGCCAACCACACCTTGATTTTTATTTTTTAAAGAAAAATCAGGCGCAGAAAGGTGCAGAGAAGTAGCGGTTAAGTCGCAATCGTGCATTCCCTCCACGCACGTCTACCGCAGAACGGAGCCGAGCTCAACTGTCCCAATCACGTTGACGTGGACTTAAATGAACGACTTCAAACCCGTCAGCCAATCACGCCGCCTTAAGACCCTCAATCCTTGGCCTGAAAGACTATCTGCGCAGACCTGGGGTAACTAAATCAAAAGTTGATGGGAAAGAGGGGCCTGCAGCGGCTCATTGGTAGGAATACAGGGGCCCTTTCAGCTGCATTAAGCCCGAGCGAGTTCTTTAAGCAGCGTGAAAGGAAGGACGACCAGAGGTGCAGACAGGCCGCCTCGATCAATGTCGATGGATGTTCTGCACTGCTGCACGAGAGGCCACGGGGATAAAAATCCGAGGTGAATTAATGCGCGTGCATGTGCGTGTATGTGTGGGCACCAAGAGGAGAGAAAATGTGGAAAAGATGGAAACAGAATTCAAGAGACTGAGTCAGTGGTGTGTGTGTGTGTGTGGGTGGGTGTGTGTGTGTGTGCAGCGCTGCAGGGACTGCATGCCGACGCGCAGAAAGTATACATGCGCGTATCTGTGTCAGGCTCTGCGGATTAATCTCCCTGCGTCGGTCCCGAGCCGCTATCAGCTCCCTAAATAGGAACACCTTGGAAAACGAAGACGGAGTGCTTAGGAGAGAAGAAACCAATCTGAGAGAGCCTCCTGTTTTAGCGAGAAAGCTCCTTCGCCATCGGAATGTGCACACACAAGCGCCGGAGAGCATGTGTGCGTGTGTGTGTGTGTGAGTTTACCTATAAACAACACATGTGTAGCCAGCAGATTCTACCGGTTAGCCCTCGCAATCCTGTAAGGACAAAAAAACAAAGACGAAGACAAAGACGTTTTCTGAGGGAATGAAAGATCACAAAGCCCATGGAAAAAAGGACACACAAAAGGATTCCTTCGGGGGAAAAAAAGGAAAACAACTTCAATGAGCCAAAATCGTTGGGGGCAACGGAGAGGCCAACGCGAGTACGACTAATCCAAAAAGATCTGAGAGTCGTTACCAGACAATATTCTCCGCTGGTATTCTCAGATCTCGGCAACACAATGGAATTAAGGAAAGGTTTGATTAGTTTTTCGATGAAGGTTGGAATGACATTAAAAAGGAGCATCATCAACGAGATCCACGGTGCAACGTCTCAGTAACAAGTTTACCTTTGTGCTCAAATAACAGGCCGAGTACCTGACAGCAGGGAGAAATGCAAACAAACAAATTGTGCTGTTATTTAATTCCCCAGTTGTGGAATATCTTGACCCGCTGAAAGAGAAATGAATAAATCATGCTCCATTAAATGTCGTTAGGCCTGTTAGCAGAATATAATTCCACTAAAGTTCAGCGGCAGTTTGCAAATTGAATGTAATTGCCCCCAATGCAAATGGTCTGGGCTGTTGTTTGTGTTTGTTTTATGTGATATCAAGCAAGAGAAAAGTGCTGAGAGAGAAAAGGGGGAGAAAGACATTGAGAGAGATGCGGAGGGGAGGAAAAAAAACAATACGAGAGCGCCGCGGAAAAACCTTTTAAGCGGCGGCATAATGGGTCGCTTTCACTCAACGCAGTTTTTATTCAGAAGTGTGAGGCGCTGCAATGCTGGCAAACTGTTACTGTAAAGGCGTAAAAAACTGATGGTTTCATCTGAGGGAAAAACTGGAAGGGGGAGTGAGGGAGGGGGGGGAAATGTAATTACGCAGCGAGAGCTGTGTGGGAGCTTTACTGTTTGATAATTATCCCTTAAAGGCACGCTCAACTTTTCCTCGGCTGCCCGTGTAGAACTCCACAGAGACATCCAAGTAGAAGAGGTCACCCAGCTTGAGGAGGAGAGGAGAGGAGGTGTGGGGGGGGGGGCAGGGGGCAAATGGGAAGGAGAGCAAGGATCAGATAAGTGCCGCCGGTTGGGCAGCTGAGAGCACGTACGACAAAGTACAATAGGAAATAAAATAATACATCACAGCGGCACTTCTTGGGGGAAAAGTTATTGCCTCGCTAAGCCGCAAAAATGTATTCACTTGTAATAGGTTTCATAAAAAGATAAGGTTGGATTTTCTTTTTTGGGGGGATCGGGAGGGGGTGGTAGGGGGGGGGGGGGGTTATAAAAGCATGTAGTATTTGGAAAATGGATGACTGGAACATTTGATATTTCCCTAGGCCTTGGACTAGGCCATCTGTCTCTTTTATCGATCTGCGAGCGCTGACACACATGCGCTCCTTTCACAGATATTTATTTAGCGCGGCTCCGCCTTCGCTCCCCACAAGCCGAAAGACACAGACGCAAATGGGAAAAGCCCAATCTGCGTGCCCCGATACTGAATGCATCACAAGAATGCCTCGCCCCTTCAATTCTCCAGCACAAACTGGTAATTTGAAAAGCCTGACCTTCTGCCACTGCTGATAACAACAATTTGGACGAAAAGGAAAATGTAAACAAAAATGTGGAAGAAAAAAAAAAAAACCAGCACAAAATGTGACTATTCACCATAAGGTGGATAGTCCTCCAACTGCACCCAAAGGTCATCCGCATCCCACTATCCTCTGCCACTACCTCTCGGTTGCTCCTTTTGCTGCGCTCAGGTCATCGGGGAGCGGAGATATGATGGTCTTGACAAGTCAAAGCAGCAGCTGAGATGAAGTGTCAAATCCAGGCCCCTTTTGACAAATTACTGGATGTGTTCTGTCTCGCTGCCACATTTCAGAAGGTTTTGGTGAGAAAACAACAGATGAGAAGCGGTTGATGGCAGCGCCGCGGCGTATTGGCAGGAAAAACACAGGCAGCCATCAGCCAAATCCGGTAATAGTGTGGCGAACAGAGGGGCAATGGGGATAAAACTATTTTGGGCAAGCGGAAGGCAAAAAAAAAATTAAATCTTTATAAGATTGGCAGGAAGGACAAGAACTGCAGAGAATGATGTGGAATAATACAGTGCACAGTGCTCAAATAAGATACGGGTAAGATCTCTCATCCATCCATTTTCAAGTCAGTCACACTTCAAATCAAGTGTCAGAAAACGAGGTAGAACAGAAATGTGCCATCCAGAGTCCGAGAGCACGTTGTCATGGGGAACATATCTGACAGCAGTATCGAAAAGATGGTTCATAGACGTAGCTAGAGGGAAGAAATGGAGCCGTTTTCTGCCAGTCATGTAAAGCATAACACCAAAGACTTGAATAGTCCAAATTCCAAAATTAAATCATTTGAAGACTGAAGCAAATAAAAATGCAACAGTGATGAACACAAGAAAAGAAGACTGTTTAGGGAAGCGTCCTCACTCTGACTTGGACAGTTACCCCACAACGGATGGGACACAACAGCAACCTGCACCTCGTTCTTCTGCCCTCCTCAGGGACCAAGGTCACCACACACACACACAACAACTGATTTTAAAAATCAATTCCAAGGACATGAGGATAAGAGGAGCTCAGAGGATTTTCGCCACCTGTTTTGGTAAGTAAAAAGAAAAACATGACTTGCAGATTAAATTTGTTTGAGAAAATAAAGAGGAAATGGATGCGACGTGAATTTTAATAATTCCAACAAATACATTTAAATGTTTTGGTCGTTGAAATATAGAAGGAAAGGGGAAGAAAAGAGTGTCACGGAGGATGAACCAAAGTCCTGGAGCACTCGGGGGAAGGTCAGAGAAATGCAGGCAGATGTTCGGAGATCTCCCAGAAGTATTCCCTTTTGCTGCAGTGTGTGCTTCGCTCACGCTAAGTAGAGAGAGAGAGAGATCAACAATGATTGACGCACACGAGGAAAACACCCAAATGGAGGCAGAGCCGAAGTGCACGCATTCTTGTTAATTTGCCTTGCAGATGTAAAACACATTTGCATACATGTTTAATTATATTCGGGCAAACGTGGGTTATTACCACACAAACGCGGACGCAAAGAGCCGCCTCATTTGCATCACGCCATCGTCCGCCTGTCATCGCTCGGGCCCGGCCGACGGCCCGTTGGGAGGATTGCGTGAGACGTTTGTTGCCGTGTCCCCTCACTCGGCTGCTTATGACAAGGAACGCGTCTCTGGCTGCCTGCACGCTGCCACGGCGACCAGCACACACACACACACACCTGTAATCGCTACGTCAGTCCACCCAAGGACACACCGCATGTCAGCTCTGATTAAGCCTGCACTCAGCCCGCAGAATAGAGTTCTTGGGCGCGTGTGGGGAGGCGGGAGGGGAAGGGAGGAGGGGCGGGGGGCGCAGGAGGGGCAGAGGGAGGGGAGGCGGCGGCGACGTGGGTCCAGTAATAAATTGCCGCAGGCAGCCGAGCCCACCGGAGCCGTGGCCCCGGCCGAGTGCTGACAGATGCCGCGCTGGTTTGGACCTGCCAGTTTTGCGTCCCTGGGCCTCTGGGCCGGCACCATCATGAGCAAGGCGGCAGTCCAGGGCGGGGGAGGAGGGGAGGAGGGGGGTCTGTTGCCGGGGGCACAGGTGTATAACGTCGTTAGCGTCCAATCAGAAGAGAGCGGCGCCCTGCGGCTGGGGCAAAGTGATATTGATGGAAGCTCGCCTGCAGTTTGCCCGGTGCACTGACCAAATGTGAGAATAAAATGGAATAAAAATGTTTTTTGCAAAGCACGCACCTTTCATTAATATTAACCAGCGGCCTCGATGGTGCACGAGACGAAAGCGTCCATTGACGGGTTCGGGACTGCTGTCTCTTTGTAAATCTGCGGCCGTTTTGTTTCACGACACTCTCCGTGCTCTCTTTTGACGTATTGCCTGTTTGTGCAAAGCGCGATCCAACACGTCCCGCTCCTGCCAAGTCAGCAAAGTCAATTATGTTGTTTATTCGGAAGTTGGAAGATTACGGTACAATTTGCCGAGCTCGGGACATGATCAGCTGCAAATTAATCCCGCGAGGCTCCGTATCGCTTGGCACACACTTTTCTTTTCTCCTCGTCGTGTTGGTATTGCCAGGAAATTGAGTAGTCATGTTGGAAACAAGTGCGTCGGAGACAAACCCACGGCGGATAAACAAGGCGTGATACGTACTAATTGATTTGGTGAATGTCCACCGCCGCATCTGTGAATTGGCTCCTCTAGGCTTCCAACCTTGGACAACATCGACCCATTTGACAAAATGCCGTCTCTTGCGCTTGTTCAAATAATCCCTGCGCTTCCGTCGAACACAAAGGCTCACGACGCTGCTGACCCCCTCGCAATGTAGGGGCCCCAAAGGTTAAAGCCTCAAACCCCGCAAAGGTTGCAGGAAGAGGCGGACAAATATGAGAGGTGCGATCTCAGGGGTTGGCGGCCTCAGGTCAGTAATGTGTAAAGTGGATTCTGTTCTCCTCACGGCAGAACATTCGATCGCCACCAGCCGCCTGTCTGTTGTGCTCAGGCGCGTTCTGCTCCGTTGTGCTGTACCGGTCCATACAGCCAGCGGCTTGCGTTCAGCGGGCGAGTGATTTCGGTGACCCGCCGTGCTTCTCAGGCCGTCTGCTCGTTTTAGGAACAAAGTGGGGTTATTATTCGGCTAAACCTCTTGTTTGCAAAGTACAAGAGATCATGCTCAGGTCTCCGGGTTTTTCCTTTTCCTCTTGAGACTTATTTACTTTTGAACACAATATATTTATAAGCCTGCAGTCGGGTCCGAGATTCTAGACAGTGGAACCTGCTTCTTGCTACATATGGCATTTATTTACCACGTCCAAAGCACTTATCATGAAATTGTGTTGTATCATTAATAATGACATATGAGGACCATTTGTGCCAATAAAACAAGCATACTGTGACCATTACTCCCATTCACAATAGCTTCGGGCCAACAGAAACTCATCAGATGAATCTGTCGTGAATTAGTAGGAATCCTTCCCGGTGCTGCAAAGCTTGGTTACGCTGCCCAAAGTGGCTCCATTTAAAACAAATCAAACAGGTGGTAGTATATGTCAGTTCAAAGACTTCATTCAAATAGTTCCAGCGGCATCAAAGGATACGAAGAGAAAGCCAAAGCCTTATTCGTGAGACGATTATAGGGAAAGAAACGTCCCTTGTTAGGGGCCCATAACCATCAAATGTTTACGAACCCACGACAAAAGCCATATTCAATAATGATGCACAGCAGCAGGCCTACAGATACCTGAAATAAAAAATGCATTTTCACAACAACTGTTCTTCAAATGAGCCATAAAGCGGTGGCAATATTTAGCTTGTAAACATCACAAAACAACACCTGAGTAACGGGTGCACATGTTCTCGTCTACCCGATTCGGTTCCCTGTATTTTTCCATTCATTAGGACTCGTGCACGAGGGCCGTGCGGTAATCTTTGCTCTCCCTGCAGATTTGTTCATCCCTCCCCCGGCACTAAGTGGCAGCCCGCCGAGCCCCGAGTGTCTGGTGGCGACTCGTTATGTCTGCTACAAGGTTCCACCGCGGACCTCATTAGCCATTCCCAATCACCCCGCGGGGCCTCACTTCGCCGCGCAAATTGATGCTACATGACTGAGGCTAACGCATGGCGTCTCGCGGATTCCTTCCCCCGGCCTCTTCTGGGATGAACCAACCCCCCCCCCCCCTTTGCGATATTGACACTCCAATACTAATGAGGAAAGTAATTAGTTAGTTTGTGAAGGACAAAAAAAAAACAAAAAAACTTACCACTCATAATCAAAATGCCAGAAGGCACGTCAACAAAAGCCTGTATGGCGTAATATTTATTCATATGCTTGTGGATAAACACAGATGTGAGTGCTCGTTCATGTACTTGGCTTATCTTGGATGGGCTTTTAATTAAAAAGGATTATTAAAAAGCTCCATAGCTCTACGAGACACTTGAATAATTGGCCGTCAATCAATATTCGAAAGCCTTCTCCTGGAATGCAGCCAGTGTCCACGGTGCTGAAGGTCCAGCACACGGCGAGGTTCAGCTTTGAACAGAGACGTTTCCCGTAACCGATGACACATCGCACCTTCGCAGCAAAGCGCCGCTCAAATCTACGCATCCCACCGTAACGTATGATCGTGTCCTGCACACATCCCGATCAATTCGTCTCATTCCAGTTAAATAACAAGAGCGGCCTATGGATCTTTCTGGAGCGCCCGATAAATCACCGACGGAACATTTCCTGAGCATCTGCATTTATTTATTTTATTTTTGTGTGTGTGTGTGTGTGTGTTAGTTTGGAGGTGGTGAGGCTGGCAGGCACACGCTGAGAAGGATGAGTAATGACGCCGAATCAAGAGGCGGAGGAAGTACACACACTGGGCCGTTGTTTCTATTGGACGTTTCACCCCGGGGGCTGTCTTCACAGCAACCCTTTCGCCTCAAATTTATTACGGTCTGCCCGTGATGCAAAAGCAGAGGGATTCTGAGCCAGAGGGCCTCCGAAATTGCTCTTTGCTCTTGTTTTTCTTCGCTTTTTTTGCTCTTTTGTCTTTTCTCCCTCCCGCCTGGCCAGGTGTGGTACCAGAAAGTTGCCGTCATTTGAAGCGCATCGTTACGGGGCGCCGCGCAGAGCCTGGAGGAAAAGGTCAGCGCGGACGCCGCCTTCGCACGCTCGCTCTTCCTCAGCGCTCGCGATGAACCAGACCCGAACCGCCGTCGACACTGTAATCTAAAAAACGTCCAGCGCGCCAACGAAATTCACGGCCCCGCTCGCGCTGCCGGGTCGAGCCGCATGGGGCTGGGCCCACGGCCCGAGTCTGAGGGATGTAGCCGAGGCCCGGGCACGTTCCCAGCCAGGCCGCCCGCCAGCAGACCGCACAATAACGAGTCGGTGGATGGAGAAGCTTTCTGCCTCCCACTCTGTCCCCGGCCATCTTTTTTTTTTTTTCTTCTTGGATTTAAAGGTTATCTGCTGCGATTCCGTCTGGGGCCTCTGGCGAGAGGCGGAGAGAGCGGCCAGCCCACCGCAGGTGTGAGCGCTGCCGATAAGCACAAAAGGGGGGAGGCTGGGAGAGGAGGCGACGGGTGAGAGGCGGGGCGGACGGCGCCAAGGAGATATGGAGGTCCATCGCGGCCCCGGACTGACCTTCGTCCACGTTGTTGTGGACAGGTTGAGTGCGGGAACAGAAAACCAAATAGCTGTTATTTTCCCCACTCGGCGAGGCTTTTCTTTTCCTCCCAAACAAACAGACAGTGAATGAGCGTCTGAATCAAAGAGATAAACAAAGGAGGGGATTTACTGGTGCTGTTTGGAGTACACGAGTGAAAATACTAAAGTATTCATCAAGTAGCATTTTAGAGAAAGGCAAACATGGACTCGGCCTTGAAATGTTTTTTTTTTCTTCGCTGTTGTTAAAAGCTGTAGGCTCCTAATGTAAGAGATTACTACCAGAGAAGTCCTCTGTTCCTCCCCCCTTTGTAAAGTAAAAAAGACAGCCCGGGCGAGGAGAGAGCGGCCTTTCCCGGGGCTCACTAGCTCACTTTCAGTGTGCATAGCTCCTCCATTAATAACTAATAGGTGGAACATTAGGGGGGGGTGGCGAGTACATCTCCAGGGCTTACATTAGCCTGGCGTACAGCATCTCCTCATCTGTGTAGGACGACGGAGGGGAGGGAGATGGGACGCGTTGTCCTCCCTTTGACTTTCTTCCTCCATTAACTGCCACGAAAGTATAATTTCACTGCGACTGAGAGCACACGGAACCAGGTGGATGCGAACGGCTGAGCATTAGCGTACGTACGCGGCCGTTCCAAAGTGCAAGTGAACCCCCGGAGCCCCCAACAACGCCGTATGTGCAGCCCGTTTGCATATACGCAAATAACACCGGCTGGCTACATCCACACGCACACACATTGGCATATTGTGCCTAGATGGTGTCTGACCAGAATCGTACAAGTCACACTACGACAACTAGTTCCTATGCAATATGTACTGTATATATACACGTAGCATTCGACAGTTGCCAAGCAAAACACGATAAATAACAAAAGCAGTAAAAAGAATTCTTCAAAGATTGAGGTGATTATCTGAAATTATTTGGAGGCCGGTATTAGTTGTTCCATTTTTTAAGTGGTGTTCTTACTTGTATGCACTCTTCTTCGTGGGTACAGGGTGTTTTGTCTCTGGAAAGGTGTACTTTAATTAAGCTGAAGCAAAGATATTGCTCCATCACCCTCTTCTGCTGTATTTCTAGCATCTGTAACATTGCAGGGAAGATTCCCTTTTATTACTCGTCACCAAGGTGATTTTGTTTGCGTCTGAACTTTTAAGCACAAAATTCCCACCCAAACCCGAATCCCACCTTATGGAACAGGAGATGATTAATTGGTGATTGTCCGTAGAGTTTCGTATCTGAACACAACGCTATATCCGTTTTAAGCACACACTTCACTGTGGTAATTTGTTAGTAGGTGAGAGTTATTTTTTTGTGGTTCAGTTGTTCAAAAATAAAAATCACACTATGATACAGTAAGTAAGGGTTACAGATGGCAACGTAGAGGTGCAGAGAACTTCTGCTAATGAACAGTAATTGCGCTGCAATCATCCTCCATTCAGTGCGCGGGTGAAAAAAATACGCATTTGCATACACAAATGTTTCTTAAAAATCAAGCTCTGTAGCCCCAGAGGTGAGAAATGAAAACGATTCTTGAATCAGCGTCTCTGCTGCGTTGAGTGTTTTTTTTTTGCGGCATTGGGAGAGCTATTAATGCCTTTTGAGGCGCTTCAAATAATACAATGATAATGATGATGCATGGGTTGTTTTTCAGAGAGCGGTGGTGCACACAGATTGTACAGCGATCAGGAAGGGGAGTTGCCCCCCCCTCTGCATTCAACCGGAATGCACCAATTTCTGACACGCCGCGCTTATGGTAAACCAAACACATATCTACACACACACACACACACACACGCACGCACAGGGACATAAAAGGGGACCGTTCTTCTAGATCTCTTGCTAATTTCAGACTCTGGCTAAAACAAACATCATTAATCAAGCTGACTAAGATTAGTCACTGGCATGCTCCCCCTTACCTGTTTATGATAATTAAATCGATGTACGTGTCCTTGCAGGCGTGGGCCTGGACTACGGCGTCAGCCTCCCCACAAAAGAAAAACAACAACAAAGAAAACCGAGAGGAAAACAGAAGAGGAGAACCAAGTGACGAAGGTGAGGCTGAGGCCAGGTAGAAGCTACGCGTGGGCAGACTTGGCTACAAGGAACAGCGAGCAGATTGGACACAAGGGGTGAGAGGTGCCTTTTGTTGTTTTCTGTGCTTTCAAGATAAACCTCCCCCCCCCCCCCCCCCGCCCCCTCTGCTGTATCTACAAAAAGGGTCCACACGGAATGGTTCCATTCAACGCAGTTCAGATTGTATAACCTGCCCGTCCACAGTCCCGCAGCGCGGCATCAGGAGACAAACAGGACAGAGAGGCAAGCTGGAGGCACAAAGAGAGGAAAAGAAATGCTGCTTTCAGGAGGGAAGCTGGGAAAAAAAAGGGATACCGGACATATTTCAGTAAACACCCCTGTGAGACTTCTACCGACCGGCTGGAACATGTTGGGTTCTTTCTTTCTCACTCGGTGTCTTTGGGCACTCTGTGACTGTTAGGAAATAAAGTCTCACCTGGCTTAGGTCAGAAACCCACTGGGTGCTCAGTGTAATATCTGAGAGACACTGGGCAGATATTTGATTTGTACCAGAAACCGGGGGGGGGGGGGGCACACAAGAGAATAAGGGAATGAGCCACGAAAGTGACATGTTAATGGGTGACAAAGGTAAAGTACATTGATAGACTGGGGTTTTACGTAGAGGAAATAATCAAAAATCTGCTCAACTGTTATTAAGGTTTAACCACCTTTAGACGAAGCAGCCTGCAGATATATAAAAACCTTTGCCAATTTACCTTTGGTGATCCGATCCTTCAAGGGTCGACAGGCCGCACGCATTGAAACTAAACACACAGCAAGCTACGGTGGCAGGGAATGACTGAACGGAGGAGAGACAGAGGCGAGGCACCTGCACGGTGACGTAAACATGAGCACAGCGACCGAAATGAGACAGCCAACGTCCTCGCACCGCATCAACCCCTCGACCCCGTCGCCAAATCAACGCACACCTGACTGCCGCATGAAAGGCGAGTGAGGCTTGTTATTCGACGGGCTCCCATTGGTGATGGCAGATGTGCCGCCCCACCCCCCCTCCCCAGCGTGGCACTTTCTTCCTCCGAGCAAACACCACGTTTCCTTTTCAACCGGTTCTGTCGCAGAGAGGAGCCGCTTGTTCTCCCTCGTCCTCTGAAGTTGTGCAATTGCTTTTGATGCAGAAGAAGGCGAGCAGAAGCCGAGGAGAAAATGCTAAGTGAGTGTGCTGTTGCATGCTGTTGCAGCTGATGTCTTGTGGAATGTGCTAATAAAGTGAACCAGACGAACACAGGCAGCCAGCCGTCACGGCGTCGTTCTCATTTGTTCACAGTGATTATGCTTATTTCTCAGAAATGAATGCGGTAATGGTTTGTTGGTGTCGAAACGCTACATGTAATACCCCTCAAACGACGGATTATAAATGTCATTACCAAAAGGATATCCAGGTGGAAGACAAAGAACTACTTGCCAACCGATAAATAAACTCTCGCTCTCCCTCAATTCTCCACTTTCAGTCCGAAACGGAGACGGTCCGGAGGTAACGGACCCCCTGCGGACGCCCGACTGGGGCTCACAGGAGAAGACGCTTACTGCTTTCAATTAGATACTGCCAAGTGGAGCTTTGCGCGCCGATTCCAAGCTCTGGCGGCCGTTGTATTCAGGCCCCTTGGCAGGCCGCTAAGCCGCATGCAGCCCGCGATCGAGAGGCCAAAGCTCTGCCACAGAATCCCACGGCAGCAGGCTTGGCGAGAGCTCCGAAATCTGACTCTAGGAAGTGGAAAGCCCGGCCGAGGCGATCGGATTCACAGTCGCCTCTCACGGCCAGTATGCACGGGTGTTAATCAGATGCTGCTTTGGAGGGGCAGGGTGAGGGGGGGGGGGGGAGGTCATGTGCTTTGTGAGGTGTTTGAAGAGCGATGTTCCGAGGTGTGTTTTATCTTACGGGTATTAGGGGTGGATCCCGTATGGGGCTTTATGCTGATGGATTGCTGATGTCAGCTCATTAGTGCGTCCGTGTAGGTGCAGCAGTGCAGGGGGCCGAACGGAGGAGATGGACATGATAACACCGGGGTGAAGAGCTCATATATATTGCGTGAACATACATGTGTGTGTTGTTAATGTTGAATATGCTGCACATGGAATGACAAAGCTCATTGTATGTGTAGAGGAAAAGAACAAGCGTACAGAACAAGACAGGCGTACAATCAGCTACTTGCTTGTCTCTCTGATTGGCTATTGTGGTCCCGCACTAGAAATACACAAAACACCATCTTACTGTGAACAGTTTTGGAGGTTCATTACCCGATACACCAGTCATATAACCGTGAAGCAAAACACAGTCTGGCTTCATTCGTTATTCATTATATTTTCATACCTGTTAATTGGATTGCAATTCTGAGCGTGCATACAGCAGTAACCTTTCGCCGTTGACAGGGTTAACACAATATTGGTCTTGAGGACGAGCCGCTCGAACGGCACAAGTTCGGGCCGCCTGGTTGTCGAGTCGAGGAGGTGGGGGGCGGGGGGGGGGGTGTCGCAGTGGGAGGAAATCACGGCACACTTTCTCGAGAGCAATAGAGGAAGGGAGAGAGGAGAAACGGAGAGAGCGCCAAAGCGGCAGCTCTCACTCAGTAATCGAACACTGTGGCGGGTGGCGTGCCGCACGTCGTACTGGTTGCCTGGAGCACCATGGCAACAGGGAGATGGAGGGACTGAGAGAGGCAGAGGTTCAAGGACTTCGCTTGTTCCAGCATCATTTTAATTACTCTGGGCACCGGTGTTTAGTGAAATAGATGCAACAACTGAGCGACACCCCCAGAGATGCTGGTGTTTGAGGTCTTTTTATTTTGTTGTTTTGTTGTCGTGATAAAAGCCTTTCTCCCTTCTCATTTTTTTCGGGACCACTGCGAGAATTAGAAACACAAAGAGATTGCAGACGCAGGCCGATAATGAGAGAGGGAGACGAGGGTGGAGAGAAAAAGCAACACAAGAAAGAGGAACGGGGAGAGATATGATGCAACGTGAACACAGATAGCGATCGTCGGTTTGGGAGATACAAGCTGTTTAAAGAAGCTTGGTAGGAGATATGGAGAAAAAAGGACTGGGGCGGATTTGTAGGGCTATGAAAGCATCAGTATTCCCCTTTTAGATACATACACACATCCAAAAAGACAAAAGTAATTATTTGGATGCAAGGAAGGGTTTCGTTTTGCTCGGTCTGGAAGCTACCCCGGAGAGATGTGAAGCATGTTAGAATATATATTTGCATTTCTGTATGTGTGTGAGTGTGTGCGCACATGGAGGTCTGTGTGTGTGAACATACTGTAGCATCGAAAGCGCCTTTTTTTTTTTCTCCTGATGCCATGCCTAACAGGATCAGCACTCATTAGGAGCTCTCCAGAGCCCAAGCACCTCACAGACAGAAACGCTCTCCAAAAAGACAACCCCGAACCCGGTAAACACACACGGCTTCCTGCCTGTAAGCCTCTTCTCCAGTGTAAACAAACTGGCATCCACATGAAGCACTGGCAAGGTCGTTTGTTTAAAATGGAAATCTAAAAAACACATCACATGGTTTTTTTTCCCTGTCTGCTTAAAAAACAAGGGTAAGAAAAAAACGTATTTTGTTGATCTTATTTTCTCCGTATCATCGCAGAAAATGTGAAATTGTGAATACTTTTAAGTCTTCAGGTAGTCCTTTCTGCACCGTACCATCACTTAGGATGGTTTTGTCAGTTTTTTGTATCGATATTTTGTCATCAGATTCTTCTAATCCTGTTAAACTGTCGGAACCGGTCCACGGGCGGATAACCACCTTAGAATCGCCAATTCATGTTGCGACAAACAGTACTTGAGCCTCGCCGCTTTATTGGGCCGATGGTGGAAGAGGCGGAAAGAAATATAAAGGCCATTTGTTTTGCTGCAGGAGCACCGTTATCTTCCATCCGAATGCTAAAGCATGATCATGAGAGGTCATGTGTGCCTAGGCAAACCTGTCGACAAGGTCATCCATTACACCTGTGGACGTCACATCTGCCGCACGAGGCCACGTAGCACCCAGGGAGGGGGGGGGGGGTAAAATCGTAGCACAGGAGGGTGAAGTGGGGGGGGTAAAATCGTAGCACAGGAGGGTGAAGTATTCACACCCCCCTTGGGATGCACTCAGGGATGAGAGCGACCCGTGGCTTTCCCTTTGTCGCCTCTAATGGATTATTTCATAGAAACATGCAATTGGGCTGAGTTACTGATGGATGTTCGGCTATTGTTACGGTGGCGACCATTGTTATGGTAAAGTCAAACCATCGCCTTTCCGGGGTCCCCTATTAATCTCGGTCAAGTCAATGGCGCCATTGTGCAAATTCCCCATTAAAGCGCACCACCATGACAACAATGGAAGTGTCAGGGAGGCATCTTGCAGACTCTTCCCAGGAAGGAGAGAAAAAGGAATATTTCGCCAACAGATTACACGGATTAACAGGTGCATTTGTAAACGTGTCAAACATAAGGGGAAGAAAAGACGGCCCGTGGATCTCTGTAATTGTGTGAATGTTTTTTTTATTTGGAGGGCGGATTGTCTGCAAATGCGGGTTAAAGGTAACTAACTCCATTTCCTCCGGGGAGAGCGACGCTGGCCGACCCGCTGGGTTAAACGACCTGCGACCCTGGATTGAAAGACACGGGTGAGACGAAGATAGAAAGTCAAAAAGAAAAGACGCGGGCCAACACGAGAGAGAAAAGGGAAGAAAAAAAAGAAAAGGAGAAGCCCCGGTCCATCAACTTGTGAAGGCTCTACTTCGTTAGTGTCAAAAGAAAAAGAAATCACACTGAAGTGCCAATACAGGCAACATCACACACGCAGGCACAAGACACTCGTACTCGCCGCTCACTCACGTTTTGAAGGCGTGTCACGACCCCGAGGTGACGTGGCAGGAAGCGGCGCAAGATCAAAATGCCTGGGGGGGCAATACGCAGACCAGGAACTTACGAACACGGGAACGACATTCAAGGTACTTGATAAGACCTCCATTCAAGAGCACGTGGGCTCACATGAAGGGCACTTGGAAGACTTACATGAAGACCTACAATGACGCAATAAGGGACAAGAGACAAGCGACAGACGTGGCTTAAATACAATGGGAAAGTGGGGGTGATTGGACGCAGCTGGAAACAATCATGGACAGGAGAAGCCAGGAAGTGAATCTAACCCAGGGACACAAGAGGCATGAAACTACAAAATACCGTGACAAGGAGAGTCTTTCTCCCCGACCGGGTTCGGACACCCAGCTAGCGAACTCTCTGCCCTTGTCCCATTTTTCCTGTCAGTGACTTTTGCAAAGTTTGTATCTCCATCGTGTCTGCCGCAGACGAACAATCGCCGCCACAATCCGTGCAGCGGGAAACATTAGCGTCCCAGCTCGCCGTGCGGAAATCTCTGTGAACTTCGGCTCACTCCGCTGTGTGCTCAAAAGACCGTAACGCCATCAGCTCAAATTTCAACTGAGAGACAATTACCGAGGAGGAGAATGAGGAGAGAGGGAGACAAACGAGTGAGAGAGAGAGAGTTCGAGATCATTTAACCGCAGGGTTGCATGAGTGGCTAAAACTCAAGGCCCCTCCGAGTCGGAGAGGCGGGCGATTAAACCCCGTCATCGAATCTCTGAGTTCCTTCTCGAGCCACAGGAAGCGACTGAAGAGCCGCGATTAGTATCGATGGCACTCCTCCCCACCCCGTTCGGCCCTTTGTAAGAGGCTGCCAAAACCCCACCGGGGCTCCCTCGTTAAAACTGGTGTAGATCTTTGTTATCTATTAGGTGTGGGGACCGGATAAGCACGGAAGCGAGCTTTATCCAGTTCAAAGGTGAGCAGCTCAAAGGTGCCCTATTCCGATCTGGAGCTGACATTGCACACATCGATCTTTGAAACTGATTAAGCCTCTTTGGTGCAACGGAAGTGAGTGGTTTATAGGTGTATCACCAATCACCAATAATACCAAAGCAATTAGCCATTGAAATAAGATCCTTTTCCTGGGAGGTTAATCTGTGCCCTGATCTGCATTTATTGTGTGATCAGTTGAGGAATAAGATTGAGATGGGCCGTGCTGTCGTCTGCAAAATTCAAATGTAGCTTCATTTGAAGGCAATGTGTGAGTTAGTAAAAAACATTTTCACTTTTACAAGTGTAAGTCCTACTTAATGGTTTTGAAGGGAGAACGGTAGGTCTGAAAAGGGCTTTTACTTAGCCTGATGTAGTCATACTCAATTCTAGTCAGAATGTGAGTCTGATACTGTGACGCATAGTTGCCGAATCCCGTAGGAAGGACGCCAAAAACATCGTTCTTATCAACAAATGCCTTGATCGCGTTTCTCTGTTCCTCTTTTAAAATGAATTCGCTGTGGATATCTTTCAGAACAGACCTGACAGCAGAATCCACACACCTCAATTCTCCAGCGGCAGCCAACGTTGTTGTAAACAAGTTCATTACGTTACTGTTGATCATCTGTCCATCATCGTATGAAGCCCGCCCTGACAATTTGATTGGCCCGCCCGATTTCGGGCGAGCAATACTCGCGCCGCTATGGAGCAATGCCAGACCGAACTTCCCGACCACAAACGTTGTGGGCGGGACTAAGTTTGGAATGGCACGCAGGCTAGCTTTTAGCCAATGCACGATGCATTTTTGTTAAATATCAGGCAATTTACCAAATTGTTCATTTTCCTGTGCGAAGTCAAACGAAGTCACCCGGCAGCCCTTTATCTGAAAACATGAGGGCTGAACCCACGCTATGATGCCTCCGTCCCGCCTGCCGCTGCCTCTCTGCAGTCAAAGCTTAAGCATTATCGAATTACAGGAAACCCCAAAGTGCATTTTCAAGGTGTAGCAGAAAGGTCTAAAGACACGTATCGACCATGACCATGGGTTCTGCTCGTTGGAGTCCGTTTTCAGCTTTGTTTTTCACAGTGGTGCACTTTTGCACCACAGCGTTGGATGGCGACGTTCAGATTGACCCCCCCCAGCGGCGATGTTCGGCCCCCTGTGGGCTCGAGCTCTAAGTGTCTCAGGCAGCTGCACACACAGCCCATAACTCTGCCACGCTGATAGCAGGACCAGGAATTGTCTCTCCTACCAGGGTTTACCCCCCTCTTCTTTTTCCCCACCTGCCTCGTCCTCCTCCAGTACCTCTTCCCATCTGGGTCCCATAGCAACGAAGCTAACACAACCCTCATCACATCGAGCGCTGTCACACAGTACACTCAATTATGCTCATTTGGATGAAGCATCCGGATGTTGGTTGTTATTCTTCCACCATCGTGACGACGGGGTTTTTCCTCCCTGCTTGGCGCCGCTGTGACATTCTGCTGTGGAGCAGCTTTAGTGGTGGAACCCAGAACAGGTATTACGTCGCACATCACTCTCGCTTCAGTGCCAACAACTTGAGAATAAAGTACTCTGCTGAATTGCACTGCGGTCGTCAAATACTTGCCAGCAGCCTGCAGGAACAGCCAGTTCTTTTTTTTTTTATTAAGAAGGTGAATAAATATTGGGTCAAAGTCAACGCGCTGCTCCGGTGTCAGGATACTCGCATTACAAACTGTGGCGGTAATTTAAACATGTGTCTGCCAAAGGGGATGTGGATAAGAGTCATGGGTGGCTGTTGTTTAAAATTGACTGTGTTTCGACAAAAAGAAACAAAAAACAGGTTCCTCAGCACACAGCGCTCTTGTTCGCTGCTCATCGCCTTGAGAGACTAGTGAGACTAGTCACAAAATGTCTGACAGTAACAATTAAGATTTATCTTTCTCTGCACTTCCAACGGCGCGGAAAGTCAAACTTCATTCTGTGTTCTGCAGGTGGTGAACAGGCATCCAAAATAAATGAATAGGTACATAATCGAATAAATATATGCATAATTATGTCTGTGAAATAAACCTGATCTGTGACCAGAAAGAATCTGTAGTTTTATGATTGTTTATTTATTTAACTGTTGACTTGTGTATATATATATATATATATATATATATATTCCTTTTTACACATATATGTCCTAATTTATTCAGTTTATTTTCATTTATTTCCTGGGCATGATAAATGCATTCATTGAATATTTACAGTAGCTTATTTGCTCGGTAGCACTTGATGCGTTACAGTTTTAACAGGCAGCTGAATAACCTAAAATAATATATTTGCAGCCTGAATCCCATAAAGCTTAGTTGAGATTGAAATCTACTTTGAAACATCATTCGTGGCAGTCTTAGCCGCTTCCTTTCCCGTACAATATGTTTATTGGCGATACCGCACAGCCTGAAGCAACTTTATAATTTATTATGTCATGATTAAGCCTGCCAGAAAATATTAAAGTCCCACTTACTTTAATAGCTTTCCCTGCAGACTAAAAACGATTGCTATGTTACGTCCACAAGGTGAGCATGTACTGCGGAAACACTCGTCAGGTATCTGATTCATTTATTTCAGATTCAGGTTGCAGGTTCATTATATTGAGAAGTAAATACTTATAGAATAAAAACAAAATTAGAATCTTCTTGATTCCTTCTCACGCATAACACATAACGGCCGTGGTTGGTAAACAAAGGGAACCCCAAATAATCCCGATTAAAAATCAAGCATAACTTCAGAATCAGAGTTCGGCGTTGACATTTTGTCCATCCAACAGAGACGTTTTTTCTCCTGATCATTATTCTGCCTGCAGGTGCCGCACTTTCCCGTTTCCATTTCCGTAACAAAAACAACGCATCTCCAAAGCAATGAACTAAATTAAATTATCGCCGCGAGAGCCGGAGACATCGCGATGGAAAAAAACAAATGCAAAGCTGCAAAGGCCATTGATCCAAATGAAACTGGAATTGGGGAAATGTCACATATCTCGGAACCAAAAAGACAATCAGAGCGATCTGATACTCTCCACAAACAACAGAAAATGATGAAAATGGTCTGTTTCAGAATGGAAGGCAATGGTATTTACCCTCAAAGGGCGCATACTGGAAGCGATGAATGGATATAAAATCTCAACTGCCTGGAAGATTTACTCGGGGCGGCGTACGAAAAGAGTCCCAAGGAAAGTTTCAGCATTCCATTGCACATCATTCAACTGAATCCGCATTCTCCTTTTACGCTTCATTCCCCCACTATCACTACCATCACCCTTTCCATCCGGGAGGCTCCTAAAAAGGAATTTATATTCAATAACTAGAGAGAACAGCTGCAGTACGCCAGCCAAAAAGGGGGGAACTAGTTAGTGAGAGCGGTGGCGGGGAACAAAAAAAAGTTTTGGCCCAGAAAAAGTAAACAATGAGGGGAGAGAGAGGTTTTAGTGGGCCGATCATTCCCCAGTCTGAATGCATAGAGTTCGTGAGAAATGACCCAAGACCATATTTCTCACTTGTTTGTCTAACAAATAGAACCCTGTTTCAGTGCGATTTGACTTCACATTCTATCGCTAATACAGACACAAACATTCCTTCCACTCGGCGACCCCAAAGAAGCAGATTCTTTATTCCTGTTTTAAACCGTCGACATAAAATAAATAAAGCAAAAATAACTGCGTTCTGTGTCCTTTCACAATTTCATTCATTTCTATATCGTGTTCTTCAACTCACCTAATTTAGTTAATCTTTACAGTTTGTACTCATCCCAATATTATATTATCGTGGGAGTTTTTCATCCGGGGGCTTTAGCATCAAAGGCTAGTGGGCTATTACCGTTATCGCGACGTAATTGAATTGAATGTGACTGAAATTGAATTGAACAGACACACACACACACACACAGAGAGAATAGCAGAGACAGAGATAGATGGAGAAACTAAAGGCGGAGGATTCCTCGCAGCAGAGGACAGTGAGATTGCCCTTGCAGTAGGACCACCTTATCAATCTGATTAGAGTGTGAAAGGACACTTAAGATCTCAATTGCCAGAACATTAGCGGTGTTCTCAGCCCCCCCCCCCCCCCCCCCCCCCCCCCCCGCCGGATAGAATCAAAGGGCTAATGTTTGGGGTAGTGGGGGAGTTTTAAAAGATTATTGGAGTTCACTTAGACATGCCCCTGCATGTGAAATCAAATAGCAATTGGATGAAGTATGAAAGGCCCCCGCTGCACTTGAAACATCGATTTGCATTTTTAGTCGGCTCTGCAATATATGTGAAAACCATTAAAACAGACAGACCTTTTAGACGAGAATGATTACAGTATTTCTTAAAAATGAGGTTAAGTTTTACTCTCCCGGCAGGTAAAAATGTAATAATTCAGTCCTCAAAAAAATGAGGAGGCTGAGTAGATTTAAAAAGAGAGGAGAGGAGGAGGTGGGCGTTGTTTTCTCTTTGTCTTCTAAATCCTGTGTTGTTGTTCTGTGTCTGGTTTCATGGGGCAACTTTTCGCTGTTGCCTTCAACCTTCTGCGGGAGCTTTCTCGCGCTTCAATAGAATTCTCGACTCGGCACCTGCAGAGTGCGTCTAAACATTCTGTTCCTCATCTGAGAAAAATCATCCGGCATCAAACCCCCACGTCTAAGGGACCGTCTGACGCAATTGGATTTGATCTGTCACTTTCCCATAAATACATTCATTGGTTCATTCAATGGTTCTTTTGTCCCGGGATCCAATTATTAGGGGGGGGAAGTCATCGGCGAACCAAAATAGGAAATGGAGCTTTCGCCTGCAGATCCGCTGGTTAAAATGTGAGGCGATCGCTCGATGCGATATAATAATGGCTGATGCACACCGCCGGCGTGCGTGCAAAGGGAAGGATGCAAGGATGCCTGCACGGTTTGAGGGGGGGGGGGGTTTGGGAACATAAAACGTTGGTTTCCTGCCATTTGAACACTCGATAATACCTATAGTGAGAGCGATAGCAGCCAATAAAGAACTCTCATCCATCACCAAGGGAACAGAGAAGATATTTTTCATGCTCATTTATTCTTTTCTTTCTTCCAATCAAATCCTGTCCCTCTTCACAGGTCCGTCTCACAAATCCCCAACGCCCTCGTCTTGCCCTCCCTCCCCTCCCCTCCCCTCACCTCCCCTCCCTCCTTTCCCTCCACCTCATTTCCACCAAGCTCACGTCCTTCCTCCTCGTCCGCGTAAACCTCCCACAAGGGGGTTAGCGAGCATTCGCAGCAATCCCGCATGAACCCATGCGGGGAGACGTTTATGCACACAGGCACTTGTGCTAACGCGCTGATGGCTGGCCCGGGGCGAGGGGGGACGGGGGGGGGGGGGGGGGGGCGAGGAGGCCGTATTTTTTTTTACAGCTCTCAGGGTTCACAGGGTTTTTATTGGTGTTTGCGATGGCGCCGCGCCCACCCGCCCGCCTGCCCTCCCCAGTGTTGAGAAAGTCGAACATCTCATCACCTCGGCTGTTACGGCAGCGACAACACGGCAACATAAAAGCGGGACTCGGGGCGAGCCGCGCGGAGGTGTTTAGAGGAAGGACGCATCAACCAGCGCGCACGTATACGTGCGGCGGTGCCGTGTGGCCGGCGGCGGGCGAGCCAGGCCACGCGTATCCGCACTACAAGCCGTCTAAAGGAATGGAATGTGGAGCTTTAAAAGGAGCAAGAGCGTGAGTTAATCTAACCGAAACGTCCCCACGGGACAGAAGAAGGCGTAAAAGTGGGTTTGTAGTATGTTTATGTTTTTTTTTTTCCCAGGGTGCATTCCTTCTGCTTGTGTGTGGGTGTGTGGCTGACGCGAAGCTTTCTCCGAGCCCGCGGCGAGGAACTCTAAAGACCTCTAAAGATCAAACCGCGTTCGGCACACGGAGATCATTTCATCTCGCACCTTTGAACCTTGAAGTGTCTGACCATTCTTAACGTGATCGTTTGTAACTACATGTGTGCCTTTGTCTGAATATCTGCCAGTTCAAGCGAAAGGCCATATCAACGGCATCGCCTCAAAACCTCTGAGGCGCCGACACGGATGTTGGAATTAATAAGCGTGTGTCTGGACTGAACAGGACTCCACGTGGTTTCCAAGGACGTGCGGATGGTTCTATGGTATCAATGTAATATTTATGGAGTCCCCAAATGACTTTGCCACTAGATCGGCTCAATTCCCACGAACTGATCGCTCGTGTTGTGCTTCTGAAAAACTAAAACAACGCCGCGTTGCGCGTTTGATGAAGTTACTCGCTTGAAATCTTTTGGAATTTTTGTTCCTAATTGGTGCCTGTCACGATATCAGCGAATCGTTTAAGAATGGAGAGATCTAGACAGGGAGGAAAATATATCAAAGAGCATAAAGAAATCAGATTCCGTATTAGTCAGGAGTAAAAGTAATCAATTTTGCATGAGAAGTTTCTTAAGCAATTTGCAGCTGGCGTTTGCTAAACCTCAGACGAGCCACCCCAATGATGAGAATCCCCGGTCCTCACCTTTATTTTGTCTGCCCTTTCCTGAACTCCTTGCAATCCAATTATTGAGGATATTACGGTTTTTCTGGTCACGCTCCGAAGTAATCCTTTAAAATCTTTGAATTTGTTTTACACTGGCCGCTGCCGGGCCGAGCACCTTGGCCAAGCCTTTACACGACTAATGCGCCTATGCAAATGCATGCATTAAAAAAAGAGATGTATTAATGTACAGATATTAACTGGCGATTGTGGTGATTGCAGCCACCGACCCTTTTGCACTCTCTCTATTCGGTCTCCTCCTGGACCAATCGATGATTACCTCTGTTATTACCACTTGTTTTACCATGTTTGCAATGTTTGTACAGTCTTGTTCCGGGGTTTAATTAATCGGCTCTGCTGAAGGAAACACTGCTTCTGACGCTGCTCCAGAAAACACAAAAACTATTTTAGGTAAAACTCGTGAAAACAAAAACACAAAGGAGGGGAGAAACCGGGGGACTTGGACTCCATTCAGGCTGCTCAGGGCCTGAGGCTCTCCCCACAAATTTAAACCCAATTAGGAGTCGGGGAAGAGCAACCGGACCCTGTGGACGGCCCAGGTGGTCTGACTAATTTGGCTTTTTTTTTTTTAAAGGCCATTACATGAGCAGCCATCTCGCGGGGGGGGGGGGGGGGGGTTCACGGAGTTCAAGTCTACTGCAGAAATGTAACGAGTCAGCAGAGATCAGCCGGTAATGGCGGCGGGCTTCTAGAAAAGTAAGAAAAGGAAGATGTGATGTTGCTTTCTGTTTGTTCCCAGGCAGCCCGCGAGAACTAGATGACGTCCATGTCGCATTCACCAAGGCTGCGAGGCGCATTCACCAAGGCTGCGAGGCGCATTCACCAAGGCTGCGAGGCGCACTCACCAAGGCTGCGAGACAGCATTTACTCAAACTCAATCAAAGCTCACGGTGGCTCACAACCGCTCCTTTTCTATAACCACACAATTACAATATTTATGAGAACTCCTGCTGATGGAAAGAGTATTTCACTGCCCCCCTCCTCCTATCTCCCCTTTTCTTTTGTGCTCCTCATTCTTTTCCGTGGGCTTATTTAAATGAAATGGGTGCTGGTGGGTGATTCGGTGAGCTTGTAATTTCCACAAGCCGACAACGTGAATGACTACGGTCCCGAGGACACGGGGAATAAATACAGTAACCAAGCACGAGGAGAATAAAAGGGCAAAATCCCGCTTCATGTGGCCCCACTTTGCCCCCCTGAGAGCTTCCCACAATGAATCATATAAAAGCATTGAATAAATGAAATGCTCATCACAATGACCTTAGATAGTGACGGAAAAGCATGAAAGTGTGAGGCAAAATGATTGCATTTATAAGAAGAGTGAACCAAATGGAATTCAAATGTTCCCATCAGGGGGAATATCTTCCTCCGGGAAGATTATTGATAGCGAGTGTATGATTGTGGGCGTGACAGACGGGGGGGGGGGGCTGTTGGCATTTAAAACACTCCAACCACTGCTGCACCGTCTCTCCTTCTTTCTATTAAACCCCGCTGCTGTAACACGCATCAGAATTGCCACCAGTCGTTACCGTGCTGCAGCAAGCCGGTGAAATCGCAATCATTTCGACTTGAGGGTTGTGTCCCGGTGAGAGATGACTTATTCATAGGCTGGTGTACGTACCAGGGGAAGATTATCTACCCATGGGGCCCCCCGTCCCCCAAAGGGTATTCTAAAGAAACGTTAACCGAGAGCAAGAGCACTTTCTGTGCTGCCTGAAGCGCATGTGCTCTTCCAGAAAAACACTGTTTCAAAAACACACTATGCAGACTGCAGGATTGCAGTAAGCGATGATGAAATATTTAAAAATAATAATAACAATGCAAGAGCGGTCTTCAGAAATTAAGCAATTGAAATTGCTGAAGTTTGGAAATTTACAATGATGAAGGCGAATCTACAGACGTTTCAGTTAAAAATTGATGAAAATGTGTACAGAATTAGTTAATTCTTGAAGTATTTACCTCTAACCACCAAACAAGATGACTGACACTGACACCATGTTTAGAGGCAACAATGCAGGATCGCTCATGTGACTCAATTGCAATAATCCCGATTAGATTAGATTTCACCCTACCGGAATTAAGACCCGCAGGGCTTTGCTTCGCGGGGTAGCACAAGTACAGCATGCAGAGTCAAAGCTGTCCAGGATAATGAAATGTACCCCAAACCCCTCACACACACACACACACACTCCTGCACAACCCTCGTCGTCATGGCACATCAACGGCCATTTGCATTGGTATGAACATCCGTAACTGGAGGGATCCCGACCCGGCCGGGGCGAGGGAATGCGGCTAATGGGGGAACCTGCTCCGGGGACACCATCCATTTCATGGCTGGTCCTTTCTCACCCCACCTCACACCACCCCCCACCCTCCCTCCCAACGCACTACTGCTGTGTGATCAATACACACACACTCACACCGTTTCTCCGCTCCGGCCTCCCCCCAGCTCCCCCCTGCTCCCCTCTCCGAGGACGCTCGGCGCTCGCTTATGCGGCGATGCATTTGATTGCACAGCACCTCGCCGGGGCCAACTCATCAAAAGCTTGATCCTGGGGGAGGCACGCAGGGGAATCAGTTTGGGAAAAGCCGTCTCTCGTGGAAACCCACGGGTAAAGCGTTTTCACAGGTGACTAAATGCAGTGTGGTGGCGCCAGGGTGGGAGCAGACAGGCGGCGTTTGAAGACGTTACCGAGCCTCCGTCGCAACACGAATAATCTCCAAGGAATGTTTAATTTATTAACTTCATCAAACAAAAGGAGAGAGTCCACGGTGCGACCGTTCCGACCGCCTGGCTCGCCGCTGCGGTTTGTGTCACAGCTACAGTTGAAAGACACCCGCGCCGCATAAATCGGTGTCCTTCGGTGCGCCGCGTCACCGCTCGGGGCCGTGCGTTAAATGATTCAGAGGGGGGGGGGGGGGGGGGGCGTCCCGAGTCTTTACTTAAACTCCTCACAGTGTCGGCCTTCATTATTGATGAGTCACTGAGTGCAGGATGCTCAAATATGCAAGATTTGCAAACGTGAGTCAAAATGAACACTCTGCCGTCCCCCGTCTGCCACTGTCATTGAAGCGGGCGCACTGGGAGGGGTGTTGCATATGCATGCGAGAGTGCGGGCCCCTGTCTCGATACCTTATTACAGTTTGGGAAACTCCCTTGGCTCCGACTCTGGGCCTCAGGTGTCGCGAGCAGACTACTGGAAAATCACCGCAGGGACCGTGACATATTTGCGCGAGACCCTCGCCTCGCGCAAACATGGCAGCAGGGATTAGTTGTCCATTTGGTGGTCTTCTCAGGATAGAACAGATGCATAAATATGAGAAGCTGCATCGGAAAAATCCCGCAGGCTGATGGAAGTTGGATCTGGTCGAGCAAACACGCTCGGCGAAATGTAATCTGTATGCAAAAATGCAGGGGACAACGTGCTCGAGCTTGCACAGCCTTCTGGGAGACGGCTAAATTACCTGTGCAATCCCTTCAGCAAATGGACAGTCTATCTTCCTGTGTCACCCACTAGTCTTTTGCAAACACTGGCTTTCCTTCATCTTCGGGCTGCAGGTGGTCTGTGTTTGAGCTCTTTCGCGTTCTCTCTGTATTAAATCACATCACACAAATGTGTACACACACTTGTGTGCTCCTCCGTGGGACAATGGCGGCGGCGGCGCTTCGGTCGAGCGGGCCGCCGGGCCAGATAAGGGCAGAGACTTGATCCCATCTGAGACACACTTTTCACACACGGCTTGGACGTAATTACAGCCGCCATCCATGCCGATCGCGCCCCGGGCAGCCCCCGCGGGACAGGCCCGCCTGTGATAGTATCGATGTGTCCTCTGATTCGGAGGTTTTTTTTTTTGTTTTTTTTTACTGTGCGCTCTTGGTTTTCTGATGTGTGACGTGATCGCAATCTTGAGCATTCAAACTTTGTGACCACAAAAAAAGTTTGTGTTCTTGAATGGGGTAAAAGTAGCACAGATTTGTCCTTAGTATATTTTTAGCCAGTCATGATAATGTGTCACTCAGGGGAGCACTAGATTGATGAACCTAATAACCAATAGAAGTTTGTCCCTCACAGATAAGATCCATAGATTCTCCAATGCCGATCATTTGTTACTGAATGTTTTCATACCTGTAGCTGCTAATGTTATAGATGAGTGAATTGATACTGACCAAGATGATTAAAAAAGAAAAAATGAGAGATGGTTTCCAAAAAAACAATACAGTTAGTTGTTGACTTTTAGCTAATAATAGAAGAACGAATTGTACTGGACATATTTTTAAAAGTCAAACAAATAGCAATCTTTGTAGGTGGCGTCAAGCAACCTAGAAAGATTGATGACAACAAGCATGGGAAATGCATCCTAACACAATCCAAGACCCACACTACTTCCCTTTTCTCACAGCTTGCTGCCTCCCCCTTATGTCTCTCCTCCCTCCTCCCTTTTACTTCTGTGTGCAATTAGCTCCCCTTCTCTCCCACCACAGGCTCCGACATTACGGGGCTCTTCCAGGAAGTGTGAATATGGGTGCAGGAGATGGCACAACAGCATCTTTCATTAGCACGCATTCATTGTCTATGTGTGCAAACAGATGTCCCTGTGTAAACTGTACGCAGCAAAATCTTCTTTTGTGAGCGATGTAATTGGATTACAGCGGCATAAGGCCTCCCATTTCTCCCCGTAAGGCTTTTCAAATCCGAGGGCCTGGGGCTGGAATTGGCTTTTGTTATAAGTTTAAGTTATATGGCGCACCTGTAGGTGTCCCACACGCCGGGTTTGTATTAAATACACAAGCAAACTCCTCGCTGGGCTTGTGTATGTGTGTGTGTGTGTGTGTGTGCGCGTGCAGTGTGACCAAGCGTGAAATTCCCACCCCCAGGGTGGCGGCCTACGGTTTAGCACGCTACCTTGCCTCCTGCAGAGGTGCGGTGTCACGTTGAGCGTTTAAGTCAATGTGACATTTATGTCGATGTGCCATCTCCAAACACTGCAGTGGTTGTAAATAGCCCCCAAAAAGAACAGTCGCAGAGTAACGGCTCCAACTGGGATGTTTTTACAAAAGGAAAAGAATTGTCTTCATTTGTTTTTGTGACGGCTGTCGTTACAAACTGACAACAATACGCATTACAGAAAAGCAAAAACATTTGGTAAGCAGAATCTGATGATTATTAGATTATTAGCACTGATTTAAGGTATTAGAACATGTATTCAAAACAGATTCAAGAGCAATAAGCATAAGAAATAAACTCATTTAAACTACGTCAACATTGCCATGACAGTCATTTAGCAAGTGCAAGCAACTCGCTAAATGAAAGTGAACTTCAGCTTTAGTTAGTTGACATTTCACTTTTTCTTGTGATATTTCCGTGCCCACCTCGACTGTGTATCATAAGAAGACATGAATCATCAGATGGCGGCACAAAAGGCGCCTTCTTTGCAAAGGTACCTGAAGAAAATCTGTACTTTTCTCAGAATGGTAATTATTTAAGTAATTATAGCAACATAGTTGCTAAGTGCTGTTCTTTGGAGTTTGCCCCTGCTGCTACTTTTAATCTAAAATTAAACAGAACAAAGGAGGCTCTGATGCATACACCACATTGCAATCAGGATGCTTACATAACACGATTTCTCTTTTCGGGATGTCACTTTACCTCCTTGGTGATTTTGCGTTACATTACCCGCCCAATGAAGTGTGATGCGCCTGACATTAAGCTATTTTTTGATTCTCAACAATAATTCTTCACAAAAAAGAAGTCGTAGATAAATATTTTTCAGACTGCCACGGGGAAAGCATTTATCCAGAAGGCTGGTGAAATCATTGCCTCCGTACCATCATTTAAGAGCTTGCGCGACGACGGCTGAAGGTCAGTCGCACTCGCGCAACGCGCTGTAAATGTGAAATACTGCCTCGCAGCCACGCCTAGACTTACAGTCTACTTATCTCTCCGTGGTGAAGATTTCTGTGTTTTGAATCGATAAACCCGTCTTTGACCTCTCAAAGTGATTGACCGGTTGCTTGAAGTACCGACCGCGTGTTTGCCGGTGAAACGGGCCGAACACACCTGAGTGAGTCGCAGAAACAGTCAGAGGGGGCCAGAGAAGCTGTCAGTGAAACGTGGTAATAAAAAATGTAATTTATTCTTTTTAGTGAACAGTTTTCACCTTATCGTCCTTCCCCAACATTTATTTACCTCACAGATATTATTTCAGGGGCCGTTTACTATCCTGACAAACCGCAAAGGCCCTGGTAGACGTCACGTACGGATAACTGGTGCTAGTGACGCTGCCTGTGTGTGTGTGCGTGTGTGTGTGCGTGTGAGCGCGTCCTGTGTGTCCACTCTGTGACGGGCGGCGACGTACTGGACGTCCTTCAGTGGTGCTGACGGAGGAGATAAATTCATCACTCCCTGAAGCAGACAACCCATCATTCTCAAAACCGGTGGATTGTGCATTCATGTACAGTGCACCTCTGCGTGTGTATGTGTGTGTGTGTGTGTGTGTGTGTGTGCGCACACGTTTGCGACACCTCGGTTGTGAGCAAATGTGTCTATTGCATGGGTGTCAAAAGCGCCGAAGGTCAAGCAGATAGTTGTGGTCAGCTGACTGTCATGCAACTGCATCCGTAACAGCAGCTGCCAGGAATATTGATCGGCCGTGTTTACAGTACTTGGCATGTCACTGACATTAAAAGGAATACCAGCATTATCAGCAAAGGACAGGAAGTCGACAGCCATGCTTGCGCAACACAAAGTAAACTTGAGGCCAACGTAAAATTGAATTTGTTTAACGGGGATTCTCAGTTTTTTAATAATCTCATGGATGTGTGCTCGTATTCTGAGTTCATATCTACAAAAGTTCCCCTAAAAAATGTTAACGTCATGGTGGCGCTAGGGAAAAAGTCAGGGGGATTCATCCTCTGGGAACATATTTGCCGCCGATGTTGCAGAGGAAATGAAAATAACAAAGTCCCCAATCATTAGAGTGAAAGCTCTGGACAACGCGACTGTCCTTACTAAATGTCACGGCAGTCAATCAGGTAACAGTAGACACATTTTACTCTCACTCTTCATCGTAGTAAGTAGTGAATTCTGGTTTCCGTGAATGTATGACTAACCCTGCGACAACCCTGGATGTGTCTACTAACGAATAGACACATGCATGCTTCAGACATATGGTCAAGGAGAAACACACATACACACACACTCACCTTTTGGAGTGAGATCTGTTATTTCTATCCTATAGGTGTTCTCATTTTCTATCATTCCCCCCGGTGATTTATGACTGGCGGAGTTATTAAATATATTGTCTTAAATGAACCAAAAATGGCCTTTGCTCGTCCTCCCGATGAAGTTATTCAACGGCCAGCCGATAAGACAGGGACAAATGACGGCCATTAGGGTGCAACGCTTCGCCTCACACTTTGGCCTGAGCTTCTCACCGGGTGTTTGTGCCGAAGGTCTGATCACCGGCTCCAATCTCTGAAAAGATCATTCTTTTCTTATTACGGCGAGTGGAGCAATGTTGTATTCTTTGACCCCCGTGAAATTTAGTTCTCAAGGGTGCCCCAAATGGACACAAATACTCACGACTGTTCACTACAGACACATATTGTTAACTATTGTCAATCATCGAAATCGAGCCAGGATTGGCTGGGATGTGCCTTCAGGACAAACTTGCTGGTTTTGAAGGCTCGGCTGACCAAGCTTTACTAAAGTCTCTCTAGATTTGTTTCGCTTCACTCAATTAAATCAAAACTTTGCACAGTTACTGTCTACAACCTGGGCTTTGAAATGGATGAGTTTTTAGCATTGGTTCTCAATGTTTTATAGCGACGGATACACTGTGCATTTTTTTTCTTCCAGGCGGACTTTGGAAATTAAAAAAAAAGTGTTCCATCTTCATTTATTTAATAATTAGTGACATGTATACAGATATTTCACGTCTTACCACTAATCTTACCACTAATAGTTGTCTAAGTAGACTAAGCATTTACAAAGTTATTGACATTTTTATTATGGGTATGCCATTTTCAGAGCAGAGTGCCATAAAGAGGCTAGAGTTAAAAAGCACACACACATTTTTGGCAACCACACAAACAAACCTTGAAAGTTGAGTTATGACTACAGGAGAATACCGCCGCTAAGTGCAGGGGAGAGGCTCAAAGAGACTCGACGAGGTCAAAGAGCTCCGACGGATCGGAGACAAAGACATTGTGGTATTTCAACAAAAGGTCGTCGTCTTTGATGCCACCCACACTATGAAATTGGGTAAAAAAAAAAGTGAATGGGGACTGGACAAAAGAAGACGAGGGCGATCAAATTCTCTACACCGCTACGCGCGACGCCAAAACGAAGATAGAGAGATGAGGAAATTGGATAGAACATCCGAGTGGACTCTGTTCCACTCGGATGTTCTATCCAATTTCCTCATCTGGGAAGGATATTGAGAAATTGTTAAAAAGTAAAAGAGTAAAACCGATGAATTGAGGTGGGAGGAAAAGTGAAACTCATTCCCCAAATCATCAAGGCCCAAAGTTTGTCTAAGAAAGAGAAAGAGACCATGTGGCTCTTTGTGACAATGCATTGCGTCAGGTGGAGACGTTTCTCAATCATTTTGGCGTTTGGGGTGGTGGATGGAAGCGGTTTGGTTTCAACAATGCTTAATCCAATTCGATGGAGGCTTTGAATGCTTAAAAAAGGAAATTCTGTACAGCCCTACAGTTATTTCACGTGTTCTTGTAATGCCCCTGCCAAGTTTTTACGTATGAACACGTACACAGACTCATCATCCAGCCTATTTGACTGTGATGCACTGCACAACTCAGCAGGAGTGTGACATCCCACATGGATGGTCTGTTTACAGTCACATGTAGTCCACCCGCTTCATTGTCTTCCAAGATTAAATTAAATTAAATCGTGGTGTTGATTTCCAGAACAATCAGTCAGATCTTTAGTTTGACACGTTGGGCGCATTCTTTGGCGTGCCGGCCGGCAGCCTCAAAAGTACTTCTAATGAATTACATTTTGTGATGAGTGATTTTATTTTTCTAGACTACGAATGAAAACCAAGGAGAAACAGAAACACTTCATTTGCTTAACGTAGTAAAACATAATGCAAAAGTCGAATCGTGAAACCGGATGACCTCAGCAGATATGTAGCAATGGCAGTCAAATTACTTTACAGGAGTGTAAGTTTCATCCGTAAACCAGCGTGGGACATCAAGCTCAAAATACCCCTGTGCTTGTCGAGTTTGCACACGCCAGCTGGCTTCTTGGAAGCAGTAAATTGTTTCAGGATGATGTGTTAACACCTCCAAAAAAGTAGAAATTCACCCAGAATATCAGACCGCTGGTGTGAATCCGCGACATAAATTGAGCGTCAGCGTCAGTTCTGGCAGGCCAGGTAGTCAAGAGGGCAACACATCGTCAGCTGATCTGCTCCAGCTGAGCCGCATCAGCTGATTAACACACCAGCTGGTCAACACCCCCCTCGCTAATGGCTACGCTCAAACAGGGCGCCCTATTTAAAGCAGATTCAGCTTTGCTCCTACCTGCTTGCGGCTCGCTTCTCTGCCGCCTCGCCAGCTCCTCCTCGTCATGTGTAGCGACCACTGCGTTGTGTTCCGGTGCGCTAACGACGGGACGCTGATAACACTTTGATGCACTTTATTCTTGCCTGCACAAAACAAACAAAAACACGGACGTGGTCCTTCGTCATACACATACGCGTAACCTACACAAAAAAAAAAGAAACGCTGAAACACGTAGGCTACCCGCGCGGAGACAAAATGGCGACACACATAGAACAACGTGGCTAGCTAGCCACAGAACGTACCACCATTCACCCCAAACATACAACACAAGAACACAAAACCACTCGTCCCATATTCCCTTACAACGTTACGCGTACATCAATAAATCCCACAGTACAGCCAAACTAACAATAAAATACATTCATTTGATCCTAATGATCACATCGCGCGTCATGCGTACCTCCCCTCAGTCAACGGAAAACGGACTGAGGGGAGACCGCGATGTCATTCAATCACCACACACATTCTACCAACAGAGGGCGCTGTCGCACAAAATAGAACTCCCAACAGAACAAGACAGAAAAAGGATTTTGAAGAAATAAAACATAGACCTGAACCAAACACAATTTAAAATAAAAAACGGTGTACATATTTTTTATGACCTGTTACACATGCATAACGTGGCATTTGCTTCTATGGCGTCGTTGCCGCTCTGTTCATGTGGGGGAATAGCTCAGATCACACAGCCCTAAAACGGTGTGAGCGTTCCCTAATGCCACCGCTGTCCTCTGACTCCCTGCTATTTCATGGTGCTCATGAAAAGTCGGAGGACTCCCTGAACAGAGCCACACCGCCAAAGATTTAATTCTGAACTCAATACTGGATGCAATCTAATAAAAATGTTTCCTAAATCATTTTTATTGTCATGCATGTTCTTGACTTAATGGACCTGACAGAACTGACGATGATGCCCTCATACCAGCCGCTACATATGAGGCGGAAGAAACTCCTAAAAGGTAAAGACAACATTTCGAGCTGCCGTGGTCGGCACGACACAAATTGAGGGCCTGAAAAATGGCGGTGCGGGAGGTGCCAAACATACGACACGGGGGAAGGAGGTCGATGTTACGAGGATAGCCTGCAGCGGGCTGGCGGGCGGAACTAAACGGTGTCGCATTCGACTCATCAGGTGAAGGAGAGTTGCCTGTTTGACACAACACAAGCAAAGCAAAAGAGCCCATTCGCAAAAATATTCAGATTTATACCCGATGCCGAACAGGTCCCAATAACGCTGATCGGGCAAACAAACGTATTCAGCCCCGTGAATAAAAGCAAATTCAAGAAATGAAATTGAATGAAGACGAGGATCGGAGGCGCTGTGATGATGAAGGATTGTGATCATTTGTGTAACGCGTAGCTCTCTCGGTGTTTGCCGTTTCGTTATCTCGCTCATTCCAGGCGCACTTTTTTGGTTTGACGGCTTCACTCTCTTCCATCGGCCTCACTTATCAAACTCCCCCCCCTCCGTGTCGCTCTCTGAGGAACGCTCATCGCCCAGAACTCTTCTTTTTCCTTTCACTCCCATGAATGCCCCGAACTTTCGAAGCAGCGCAGTGAACGGTAAACATTTTACAGCCCATCTGGGAAACCGTAGAGAGGCGCCGTTTCATCCGAGTCCTAGAATCTGTTTTTTCATAATCTCGGTGAGTCACTGCAACGTACGCCTCCTCCTTAGTGGGGATATTTACAAAGTTGACTCGCCGCTGAATGCTGTTTTGAATGAGGCGTGTGGGTTGGCGCAGGTTTACCGAGTGGGAACACTTGATTGCATCTGAGGGTGAAATGTTGAGGGTTTGTCCAGTGTGTTCGTGTGTGTGCGTGTGTGTGTGTGTGTGTGTGCCACTTTGTATCCTTGTTTGTATTCTTGTTTCTACACGCACGCATGCATCCGTACATGTATGAGCCGTGAACATATTATTACTGCTTACTGCTAAGTATGATAATTAATGTCCCAGTTTTAGAAATGATATTATAGTTTCCAGTCAGTTCAATTGTGCTAATGCCCTCTTTGGAAGTAATTTCACGTTATTTAGAAACAGTGTGCAAAATACAGGGGCCCTAATTAACACCTTACATTCTGCCTTTTCAGTCTTAAAATTATAGATTGGGCCCTTAATATTCTACGTATTCATAATGATGTATTGAAAGGTAACATTGGACAATTGGCAATTAAAAGTCTTTTATTATAAAATATATAGCATATGTATACAATTGAAAGTAATACTTCTCGGCAAAAAAGCAATGGGGTCACTTGCAAAATATCTGTTTATTTTGCTATGGAAGTTGGGATGAGATCATAAAAATGACTGTTCTTGGCTCTGGGAAAGTTATGCACATGTGTTCGTAGAGATCTCCCCATCAGTCACCTCTGAATTGATGGTTGATTATGATCAAGGTCTTATAATAACGGCTAGTTCTGTTTATAGATCACTGCCTCGAAACAAACGTTGCGAAAAATAAACATGCAGCAATCCTAAATTACACTGTTGTTTTGAAATAATTTGTTAAGAGCCTTTGTGCATTCCAGCTTTAAATTGTCAAAATTAGAAAAAGAAATAATGTATTTACGGATACACATTTTATGTAACTCATGTCAATTTGTTGTCCCGACGGATAATTCCCCCGACCGGCGAAATCAACCATGTTAATTTGAGTTTTTAAAAGGTCACACGCAGATGCTCTAATGAATCGCTGCTGTCAGCTTGTAATGAAATCAGTGAAGAATAATGATTAACAGTGTTTTTTTGTTTTTTTTTAATTAATGAGAACACCAATAATGATTTTGACTCCACAGGTGCTAAAAACGCTAAATACATAAGAGATTTCTAATATTCACAGCGCAGTGACATGCTGTATGCATTGATACAAGGAGATAAACAAGACGTGTGCGCTGCATTGTATCATCATAAAGTGCTCCTCCCCAGACTGCCGACCCTCAGCGTCTGTTTGTAGTTTTCTCCATCACCGCTAATGAAACATCTGTCCGCTGTTTCTCCGACAGAACGGCACCGTTAATTGCCAATAGATTACGCCACTAATTATGTCACTTTTCATTGTCCGTGTGGGTTTTCTGGGAGCTTTTGAGTGAAATTGGGGGGGAAAAGCGACGTCCGTGGGTCTGTTGTTCCTTCCCTTATCCCCATCTGGGTAAACGACCTTTACAGAAAGCGCCTTGGAGAACGCGCGTATAGAGCGGGTTCCTCCATCATCACTGCGCCGCTTTGTTTGTCTGCATTCTCAACCCGCAGACCTTTGGTGGAGGGACGACGACCTCGGGACCCCTGATAAGAAAAACCTTGGCTTCCTCGTGGGCGCTTCCTTTTTCATTAGCGGCTTCATTTCTTCTCACAGGCCTCGGCGCACGTCCTGAGCCCTGGGCGTGTCACGCAGGGAAGTAGAGTTGTTTTACTTTTTCTTCAGAACACACTTAGAAGAGTGGAAAGGTGCGCCGAGCAGAGCAGATCTCCGTGAGAAACCGCTGCCGCGCTGCGACTGAGTGGACGCTGAGTGACGAATCCGGCGTTTCCCTTTGCAGGCACGGCTCTCTTCAAGCTGTTGTTTAGGGCTTCGGGGTGTATTTTTCTGACATTGCGCGTGCCAACGTGTGGTTGGTGCCCAATGAGACCGACACGGGATGAATGGGTCTCTGGCCGCAGAGCAGCCATTGAGCAGCTGTTAGCTTGGGGCCAAACACAGCATCCAAAAACTGACCCTGTCCAGTGCGTCGGGTGCACGCCAAGAACACTTTTGGTAATTTCTTGGCCGGGTTACCTTAGAAAGGACAGTTCCGTTACAAGTTAAGTGCTTCATAATATTTTGTTGGCGCTGTCTGATCAGATTTTCATGCGTCATTCGGTGGTTATTTTCCGAATTCTAATTCTGGTCGCACAAAGTTGTGATCTTGCGTGAAGAAAGTCACTTGTGTAAAAGGGAACATCTGGATAATCCTGTTGTGTGTTATTGATGGATCACTTGATTTTGGATATGTAGACCATACCTCCAAAACTTTGTAGTTGGACTTTTCTGCCTAGTGGCCCTTTCACAAATGGACCCTGCAAAAAACGATAGAAAAGCATCATCAACCACCAAACATTAAATGCTTTTTAATGTTTTAATACTCTTACATTTAATACTCTTTTCATAACTTTTAATTGAACTTGTGGTGATTCATCAGCACCATTTAAATTGAGAATTTGGCTGCTGAACATTTAAAACAAGACTCGTAGGTGCGGAGGCTCATTTGTTACCTGAGGCAGTCGAGCATCACGGCATATTCTTCACTCACCGCTCGACATGTTTTCAGACTAACAAAACAATTGTTCTGGCATACTCAACGGTGTTGTATGAGTAATGCGACGCGGACCAAAGCTCGCTCTAAACCAAATTGAAACGTTTGCGGTGGTTCACAGATCCACGCCTGCCGTGGAACGAGAAAAAGTTCAAGATGGTTGTGTAGGAAAGATGCTGATTTCATCATCAAAGAGGACTCCACGACCAGAAGTTGATGAATTGCAATAGTGGTAAAAATATTGGATGAAAGTGGTGAAAGGAAATGCCGCAGCTGACTAAATCAGAAGTGAGGCTGATTCGTAATTCCTTGGTAGGCCGCGTGGTGAGGTTACTCAGGGGCCCTGGTGGGAATGCAAGAAGGCGTTTGGGATGCAGCCCGGCGGCACTCAAGGGATGCAAAGCAGTTCTGAGGTCAGCTCCAAAAATGCCACAAGCTTGGGGGACTGTGCATTTTAAGGCGCTGCCGTAACTCCCGGGCGCCAAATCGGATTAAATATGCACAGGAGGGAACTATAAATCTACGTCTGAGGCTCAGCTATAGCATACATTACACAGTTCGGACAAAGATAAAGGAGGGAACAAAGGGATGAGAAACTAAAAGAACAAGAAAAGGAGACAAATGGAGGCTGGGAAAAGATGGATGGAGGATATTAAAGTAGACAGTAATTTAATGAAATAAATGTTTTTTTATAGTTGTTGGAGCTTTAATTAAAAATGTACACACTTATAATTACTTTTAGGAGTGGTCGTATGGGGACAGGGTTGCTAATGAGTGAGCTAATACAAATATTCATTATCATGTATCACCTTAAGCATCATTGGGAAAGATGCATCAATGCACTTTCATAAAGACGCAGGGTGAGTCACTGAATTTAAACAATTATCACAACTACAATCCCAAAAGCAGGGCATGGAACTTGCAGCGTTTTCCTTGGAAACTCCACCTCGCAGCAGCACCTTGTTGCTGCTCACGGGAAGACGCAAAGTTCAACCTTGAAAGGTTCAGCTTCGTTTAAGTGCCCTCAAAGCACTTGAGCGACGACCGGGAGACGAGCAGAGAACAACTACCGCGAAGCACTTGGAACCAAAAAAAGGAAGGAGAAGCTGCTTGTTGTGGTTCTTTGCCGCTTTCGGATCGTCTGATCCATGCTTAGCACGCCCACAAGCGTCTGGCTCACGGGACACGAGAGGGAGCCTGCAGCTTCTGCACGCAGGAACCGCTCCAAAAGGTACGCCGTCGTTCAGTTCCTGACACCTGCCAACTAAAAGGAAACTTCTGTGAGACGATCTGCCCACTTGAGAGCCCCGCGCGAAACAGCAGACAGCAGACGTTTGCCATCCGAGTCGTTTATTTGTAGATATTCCTTTCCGATGGGGACGCCACGATATGAGATTTTTGAGGTTGCGTTTTTTTTTTCTTTCAATATCTGAAATGGCAGGTCCTCAGAGATGGAGGCGTGAGCTTGTTTGAGTGAAGTAGAATTGAGGATAATTAACTTAATCAATTTCAAAATGTGAGAGACAGAGAGAGAAAGAGAGACCGAGAGAGGCCTATCCCGGTATTTGCAGATTGCAGATCCGTCTTCAACCAAAAACGTTAGATCGCTGAACGTCAGTTCCCTTCGACATTATCGCAGCTCTTCTTCCCGACGCTTCAGACCGCCGCGACGCTCTCAGAGTTTGTGAGTTCCGTGGATTACGGGACGTCTGCGAAAATATCCCTGCATGATGTTCTCAGATTTGATGGAGCCACGTAAATTACAGCCGCCCCAGCTGGGGTATTTATCAAAGAGGCTCCGGCTCACAGAGTACCTGTATATACACAGAGTGACAGTAAAACTCCACGTCCAGGACACTGTAAGCCTGCAGCAAGACATGCGCTAAGCTGCTTAATGTCACCGCAGAACAGAGGAAACCAGCGCCGAGGGAAGCGAGCGGGATGGGAGGACAGGAAGGGGTGCGGAGAGATGGATGGCGGAAGAGAAAGAGGAACAGGGAATCCAGCCTGTGACGGCATGTCAGCGGGCTGCGTGAGGAAGGAGGGAGGGGAGACAGACAGTGAAATGAAAAAAGCCCTTCTAGACAGCTCGGTGACAGGCTTAAGTACCCCACCTCCCCCCCTCCCTCCAAACCCTACACTCTCCCAAGTCATATGGCACATAATCCAGGTAACGTGCCAGGAATAATAGATGAAACATCAAACAGCGAAGCCACCCTCCCGCCCCCCCCAAACACACAGCCCTCCCCCACCACCTCCAGCCGTCAGCTCACCCACTCAGCGTTTGCACCCCGGCCTGCCAGCTCGCCCCTTCCATCCCAAATCCCCTTCTCATGTTACCGCAGAGCAGCACGCTCCGAAAAGCTTATCACTGTTGACAAATCCGCCATTTTCTTTCTACTAATATGCTGGAATGGATAAAACAGAAGAATATTTTTGTTGCGTATCCGTACGGCAGAGGGGTAAAAAAGAAAAAAGAAACGCTGATGCGTGGCGAGAAGTTGAGGATGATCGTGACATAAACACGGGACCCATGAAGTACGTTGGGAACGCCATGTGTGGAAGTGACGCGCCGCCAGAGTTAGTGAGACAAACACGGGAGTAGTGCTCAAAGTGGATGCAGTCAATAGGGGGTAGATGTGTGGGGGGGGCTCATAAACAACGACGGTACCAATTTTGCCTCCTCCACCGCGTCACTGTGGGGCCCCTTCTGGGCCCCTGGGTACTGGAAGCTGCTACCAGAAGATCCAAAGAGGCAGAGAGGCTGTCTGAGCCCCGCTGGGAGGGGGGGGGGGGGGGGGGGGTTGTGAGGGGGGAGGCGGAGAGATGAGGTGTTTTCTTCCAGAGTTGTGGGTCTCAAAAAAGTTAAGGAGGTCACAAAAAAGAAGCGATGGGCCGGGGGTGGAAGTGCACCGCGGTGAGGTCGCAGCACCTTATTGAGATCGAGGGGTTTAATGTTCCCTTTGCTCCCTCATTTCTCTGCCTGCAGCACACACACACACACACACACACACACACACACACACACACATACACACACGCACACACACACACACACCAAAAAAGGGAGCACCAGCACTGTTTTTGAGAGTCAGAATTCACCTCATCAGAGTCTTCAGGGCCTGAGCGGGGGTATTCTCCTCCGCCCCGATTCTTCTCCCTCCTCTCTCCCCTCCCCTTCCCCTTCTTCTTTCTCTCTCCCTCTCTCTCCCTAACTTTCTCTCGGCAGAGCCCAAGAGCTGAGACCTTAATGAAGACGAATGCGAGGAATCAATTTGCGGCATCTTCCTTCCATCTGGCTGGGGCTCGTCTCTGCACCTCAATTAGCACGGCAGCTGGGGGGAGGAGTGGGGGGCGGGGCGGGTGCGGGGGAATGCTCCGCCAAAGCAGCCCTATTACACACACCAGCGTCTTGTGGAGCAGCTACCGGCATTGCTGCAGCGAGAAATGCAGGAAGCTACAACTCAACGCTTAGCAGGGGGAATCTGTTTTTTTTTCTGCCGATCCAAGGAATAGAAATGATTGCACCGTTAAACAATCTCCAACGGTTGGTGAGCGGTAAGGTGATGTTGAAGTCAAGCGTTTAAGTTGATTCACCATTTCCAGAATCCCTTGGGATCTCAGCTAACAGCAGAGCGGATAGAGCTGCGGATGCAATTCAAACAGACGCAGAAGCCGCGATTGGTTGCTGCCCAGACCCAAAACGTAAATACAGGAATCTACTGTCATTACGATCTGCTGTTGCTCTGGATTACATCAGTCTGAGTCCAATGTCGCACAGTGACCAGCGCTGACCAAACATCGACAGGCTCCAAACGCTGGCATCCATCATCCTGCGTATCAGATTAGCGCGAAGCTAACAAATAAGGGCGCAGCAGTTCACTGCCAATATCTAGCTAAGTCGCGGGGCATTTACACTGTAAGCTTGTTGTGATGACAAGCCTGGCAATGGAGGGCTGGGGCAGATTTTAACACCGGACTAAAAGCGCTCAGGCAGGGACAGCTCATCCCGAGCGGGACCGAATGGAGGACACCCAGTGTGGCCTGGTTCAGGAGGTGACCGAGGAAGCTAGTTGGCGGGGGGAGAGTGGGAGGCCTAGATTTGTGAGCGAGGGGGGGGGGGGGGCGAGTGAGCTCCCCTTTTTGGCAGAAGCTAGCACCCAGGTAGATGAATTGCCCTCAAAAGTAGAGAAAATTGGAGCAAGTCGTGTTTGAAGTCAACACTTTTGCTAGAGTTTTAAAAGGCCCTTTTTCGTGTGCCTGAATCAAGGTGAAGCGCTGCCTGTAAGACTCAAGCAACCAGGTAATTCCCTTCTTCCATATGGACTCCAGCGGGCGACGTCATCTTAGCGGTATGGTTATTTTAGCAATGTGAGCTTGTTGTCATTTTGCACGGTCAATGTTCCCTTATCAACCGGCGTAGGTGTGCACACTCACCTAATTGAGTCACGTAGGTCTTTCGTGCGATTCACAACATAGCTCGCTGTCGCTTTCTGTCTCTGTACTCCTACTCTCTCACCCTCCCACTCTGCGCTCTTGATGATGAGAGCCAACAACCCGCAGATATTTTAAAGCATAAAATCGGCAGCACGTGGTTTCGCAAGATCTATATGTGTAGTTTGTGTTTTGAAGATTCAACCCCGGAGATCTCCAGGGTTTGTTTTTTTCTTCTTCTCTTTCCTCTTTGGCAGCAAAGAGAACCAAATAGTGTCTCCCTTTCCCAGGAATATCGCCTCAGGCACCGAGTTTGCTGAAGCGCAAACGCAAGGGCTTTCACCAGTGGGCCACAGGCTCAATCCGCATTGTGTAACGTCGGTCGAGAAATAGAAGGCAACTTAAAAGATATTTATTCATATCAAAATCCTCAAGTGTACTACTTTGACGTTATGATGGGTGGGGGAAAGGATGAAAGTAGAGGAGGAGACACGACATGCACATTACGCATCGCATGTAAATAGCCCGACAACAGCCATGCGTCTGCGTACAGTTTGGCCTCAAAAAATCCCGGCCCCGCAGCCCCGTGACTCACACTCCTCTGAGAACGAGCCCTGCAGCGGTGAATACGCTGGATGAGCAGAGACCCCCTCATGCCAACACAGAGGAGCCTCTGACGTCCAGCGTGTGTGTGTGTGTGTGTGTGTGTGTGTGTGAATACACTGATTCCTGCTACTGGGGCATCCTTCCTCCCAGGCAGCGGCTGTGTCAGCAACAGAGACATTTCCGCCAAATGTCAGGCAAACTGCCACCACTCCACATCTGTATTTGTATTTTAATGAGCGCGGTTCTGTGTAGCATGTGCCAGGCGGTGTGTACTGCAGTTTTAAATATGCATACTTCATACCTTCCTGTAGCAGTTACATTCGTTTTGGTTGCCGTGCAACATCCTTTGCGTGCATAAAGACCTCGTGCAAGGTACTACATGGCCTAGTGTGCACTCGACCATTAGTACGCCCTCGATAAAGATTAAAAAGGTCCGTGGCGAAGCGAGCGACGCCGCCTCTTCCTCTGTGCACAGTACTTCCACTGCACGTCCCAGCATGCTCCTCCCCTCGCCCCCCCCGGCCCCGCCGCGTCCCCCAAACCACTCGACTGCCTGAGTGTGTCTACTCCCTCTCTGAAGTCAGTCCGCACCAATTAGCCCCCCCACTGCCCCCCCCCCACCCCCCACCACGAGCTGTGCCTTCACACTGTCAGTGCAGATCACCTGCTAGTTCAACGCCGACTACTAAAAGGCTGGGGTGACGGAAAGCGGTCGAGGAGGCCGGCTCTCGGGGGAGGCGCCTGTCCGCGCTCGGGATGTTTGTCGAAGCCGAGTCTTTCGACATCTCCACGGCATTTCTTTCATTTTTGTTCAAATGTAAGGCGCGAGAGGGGAAAGCGCGTGTGTTTTTGTGCGGCTGTGTGAGTTTGTTTGAGAGAGAGCAAAGGGATGGTCAGTGTAAATAAGGGCATGGAAAGTAGCCACAGGAAAGCTGCATCTCTGCCGCCCCTCTCAGGCGGTCAGATGTAACTGCACATTCTTTCCTGGGACTTTCACAGACACACTCCAATTGTCCTGCTTGTCCTGCTCCTGTTCTTTTCATCCTCTTGTGATTTGCATCTTTGTCTCCATTGCTGCGGCTCCCTTCCCTTCCCTGTCTTTCTGCTGCAGTACTGTGTAATGGATGCCCATGGGGTTATGCGTACCTGCCGCGTACAATGAGCGCATGTAATCAGTCAGAAGAGATACATTAGTGTCCGACACTACATTGGGAAAAGACAACAAAACAACAATGCGGTGATCTACATTTACTAGACATGAGTTGCATGATAATCGATTAACAGTAAATTAAAGTGTTCCCTTTCATGGTATGTTTTACACAACGCCATATTACTCAAGTTGAGTCACATTACTTGGCTAAGCCACGGAGGTCCACTTGAGACCAATAACAAGGACGGCTGCTAATGACAAAATGAATTAAACGCAGACGGTCGTTAGAGAATTGAAATGTTTTTAATGGCATTAAATTACAGAACCGCTGTAGCTCCTGAAATCATTACATTTCCATTAAATTTATACTGACCTTCCTTGTGATGTTGTTTATGACTCATACTGGCCCGAACAGTTCCAAACCACACTAGAACTACAGCTACACTACATGTTGTTCCTGGGTGTCTTCAAAAACAATCCAAATGACTTTACTAACAGCAAAAAGGAAAAAAATGATCCTACCATCGGTGGATCACCTGCACAGATGTTCCAGTATAACAGCCCGCGGCCGATTGTTTACCCAATGAGCACAACATCGTACACGGGGTCATAATTTGAGGACTTTTTTTTGTGAAAAAAAAAAAAGAATTCTCAAAGTGCTGCATGGTTTAATCGAGCCGGGCTGTGCAGGTGCTGTCCTTGGTGCTGAACCGCACTGCATGCTGGCTGACTGAGCCTGCAGCTGTTTGTGGTGCTGGCAACCAACGCTGCACCAAGTACCATATTTACAGCTCTTTCGAGGAAAGATGCTCATTCTCACAAAGGGACAGATCTGCAATTAAATGTATTATTTTGAATTGTCGCGCTTCTCAGGAACATTCTAGTAGAGGGAGTAAGAAATGCCTGTGCTGGTGCTGTGTTGTCCTCATGTTGTGGGAGCTTTGCAGCAATGCAGTGACAGCACCACAGCTAAGTACAGAGTCTTGTGAAGATGTACTTAAAGCTTTAGTGGCGTACGCTAGACAGCGAAAGCTGACTGCGGCGTACTGAGCACCACAGGGATGCCAGAGGGAGACACGAGAGGGAGCAGGACAGAGGGAGAGGGTGAGGAAAGGGAAAGCGTGGAAGGAAGGAGGAGGGTGACAGAGGAGCTTCCATTACTAAACAGAGAGAACATTAAGAAGATTTAATTTGCCTAATGACAAAGGCAGATCCCTAAATGGCTGCGCACTATATTGTGGTGAGGCATATTTCATGAATGCAATACATCTCTCAATATCTGGCTCACTCAGCTCCCCCCTTCCCTCCCCTCTCTTCAGCTTCCCCATCCTTCCTTTCAGCTTTTTTGCTGAGACCCCTCTGCGCCGTTTTTTTTTTTTTTTTGTATTATTACATAATATTGCGGACAAAAAGTACAGAGAGGCTAGTGCATGTGCATCAATGTTCTCTTTATATTTCCCCTCTGCCCTTCTACGTCTCCATTTCTCCCATCCCTTTTCTCCATCATCCGAAGCGCACTAACAAATAAGCAAATACGGTTTTACTCATTCACAGATCAAATGCAAACAGACAGACACTCACAAATACCGGTAAAGACGACATGAGCAAGTCCCAATTCTTGTCTTGTTCCACAAGCACTTATTCAAATCAATGCCATGTGAAATCAAATCAAAGTGTATACAGAGCTTAAGGGTGTGGGAGTTTATCATTTATGGCAGAACCCCCCCCCCTCCCTCCCCTCCAAAACACACACACACACAGAGGGGGCTCTAACTTCATCCTGCCAAAACATTACTCAAACATTGGTCATTACTCAAACTGAGCTGGAGGGCCAAAACACAAAAGGAATCTCTACACATACTAATTTGTGCACAGCAACTCTGGCGCGCAAACAGCAGCCACCCCCACACCCCCCCCCCCCCCACATTGCGTGCGTAAGTGTGGTCAGATCAGGGGGAACCTGTACATGGTGAGTGCATCGTTCATGTAGGCGTGTCAAAAGATGGATCACCACGTCTGTCGCACCACGGTTGGTGCGGTTGGTGGGGGGGGTTTGCGGGGCTTCATTCGTTTTCGGGGGGGTGCTGCAATTTGTTGCACGCAAGCAGCTCATTTCTCTTTGTTAGCGAGCTAATCATGTTATAAAGCAGAGGGCTTTGTTCTGCTGGGCCACGGAGAGCGCAGAGGGCTGAGACTCTCTGCCCTCATATTATTTCCTGCGTTCCACACCTCTCTTTTTCATGCGGTCCCTCATGACCTTGCTTTCTGCTGATGTAGAGATTAGAGATTAGATGTGGGCGAATACAAGTGTGGGGGGGGGGGGATTTGGATTGTTAAAAGAAAATCTGCGGTTTAAGCAGGGATGCTGGAGAGAAAAGAAAGGTCTTAAAAGATGGATTCAAGCAGAGTCACAGAAGGGCTGGGAGATACGGAAGAAGCGAGGGCCCGGTGTGTGCGTGTGTGCGTGTGTGCGTGTGTGTGTGTGGTGCACGCACGTTTTCTTTGTACGCCGGCGGCTAAAAGTGGTGGGAGGTCTTTTGTTGTTTTTATTCGAACATCGCTGTTAATCCTGTAATTGTGCTTAATTACCTGATGGCTGAAATTAGGGCCCTTGATAGTATGAGATGAGTGACCCTCCTGATCGCACTACTAGGGGTGTCGTAGGGAGGGGGGGGCAGGATGAGGATGAGACCCCCCCCCCTCCTCCCCTCAAGTCTGAATTAATGTACTTTTGTGCATGATGCCTGAGGGAAAGAGAGGAAAAGAAACATGGGGGTGAGGAATTAGTTTGCAGATGATGAGAAGTGTAAGACAGAAGCCGGAAAATGAGTGGGCAAATGTTCCCTTTACCTTCGACCGTCTCCCCCTTCCTTTTCATCTTCTTCTTTCTCCTCTTCTCCTTCTCTTGCCCCCCCTCCCCCTCTCCTCCCAATAATGATGAGGGCTCGACGTGGCAGCGGGCCTGCTCTGTTAACCAGCTTATGTAACCGTGCCCCGGCGGCTCGCAGGATGTGCTGACAGCAGGCTTTCTCAGCGTCATTAGCAGACTTACACAGCTGGCTCCGAAATAAGGGGGAGGAGCGAGTGAGAGCGAAGGGACGAAATAAGAGGGAGGAAAGACAGAGTGCGAGCAGGGGTGTGGGGAGCAGAGCAAAGGCATCAGCGGGGAGGAGGCGGAGGGATGGCTGAAGAGAGAAGGCGGGTTGTGGTGTAAGAAAGAGGAGGATGCTGGGTTGCCAGGAGCCTAAAACCCTCCAGGAGGTCGATCCCCAAGTCTGCCGAGCTGAGCATCACTGACCTCTTTCACACACTTTCTCCACTTTTACTGCAGTGGGAAAGGAGGGGGGAGGGAGGGGGGAGAAAGAACCCTGCGTTCGTACAGCATGCTATCGTGGCCCACATCAGAGGCCACAGAAAAGCAATTTGCACGCAAATGCCAATCTCCCTGTGTACCGAAAGCAGATTAGAGAACAGCAAGCCTTGCACCGCAGACCCCCGAACAACGGCGGGTAAAAGGCACGTCAGATAACACGGAGGAAACATCACACGCACGGGGGAAAGTGCACCACGGAGGAAGCTGTCAATCAAAACGTCTGATGTCTTTTTTTGGCACCCTTTTTTTGCACCTTCTGCAGCGAGGGTTTAGTGCAAAACACAGCTTTTTCTCTTTCACAGACGTCTTAATGAGGAGGACAACCTCGTTGATGTAGAAACCCCTCAAGGGTTACAGTAAAAAAAAATTAAAAAAACACATGTGCACAGCCGTATTTTTAACGCTGTGTTTTCTCTCTTGACGTGAAACCCCCTGAACACAGGCGCTGACCCCCCCCTCCCTCCCTCCACACCCCCCCACTGCGCGGTTTACCCCAAGCTGCTCAGCTTTGCTCCAGAGTACGCTCGGAGGAAGGCCCATTCCAGCAGCGCAGGGGAGGAAAGCAGCACGAAATCCCATTCTCCTGAAACTTTTACGCTGAGATGGAGGACTCGTTCCCAGGCTCCTCGCCTGGAGTTCGGAGGAGGAGTTGGGTGAAAGCTGCTTAAAGAAGCAAAAAAGGCTTCTCTTATATTTCATTTTTTTTGGGTTGATGAATTTGTGTCAGCAATGAGGAGAGCGTTGCTTGGCTACGCATAGGTATGTGGGAGAGAGAGCGACGGAGGCCACAAAGCCAGCATCTGCATTTGTTTGTGTCTCTTTCGCCGGTTAGTCAATATCACGAGTTCTGAAAGCTGTCATTTCCCTAACTTGCCTCTTTTTTTCCTTTTTTTTTTCCTGCCTCAGGTAGACACACACACACACACACACACACCACATACTCCCTCTTTGCTACAGCTCCCATCTCTGCTGCTGCCTCCATCTCTCCAGAGGGGGATTTCTGTGGGACAAGTGCCATGTCATGGTCTGTGGTTATATAACGCCTGTTTTGTTCGCCTGGTGCATGTCTGTGTGTGTGTGTGTGTGTGTGTGTGTTGGTGTGTAAGCCCGGGACCCTGTTCTGTGCACGGCTGTGACGTCTCACTCACACACACACACACACACACACACACACATAACAGGCTTAACTTTGATGAACCCCCCCGCCTCAAAATTCCTTGGGGCAGTGCAGTGACACGATTTCACCTCAAAACCACAGAAACGTCCTGCAGGAGCGCTTAACGGGGGGAGCGACTGCCGTGCGCTCATGGCGGGCCTGACGTCCCCACGTCCACGTGGAGGTGGGCCTGAGGAGTCGTAAACAACAACAACCAAACGGGAAGGGGTGGTGGGGGGAGAGGGTGGGGGAGTAGGCCTCTAGGATGCAAATGAATGTGCTCATTCAAGAGGTCTTAACTAGAGCGCAAACGCTAAATCGGAGAAATCGCCGATTTAAAACCTGTATTCAATATAACTGAACAACTCGAATAAAAAAAGTCAAATTCTGAAGCAAAAAACTTTTCTTATGTAACTGTCTTTTTTCGTCTTCTGGGTCCTTTTACTCATCTGGTGACCCTTATGAATTATCGTGATCCCTGGTTGCAGCCACTCAGTCCAGCATTTGACCCGTTCTCCGCTGTCAGAAGTGGGAGGCCCGTGATTTGAACTGGATCTCTCAGAGCGTGCTGGAAAGTGGACGACGCAGTGCCAGAGCGTCGCCCCGGGGGGCCTCGAAACCGCCGAGCTGGCACCGAGGCTCCTCCGAAAGTCGGTTGGTACTCGCTGTGCTTTGGCTGCTGAAAGAACGTCCCTTGAAAAAGGAGGAGGAAGAAGAACCGGAGAGAGATGGATGTGTGAGAAACGCTGCACATTTCCATCCCGTGTGAGGTATGCCGCCTCTGCGCGTTCTTTCAGAGCTCCTTTTATCCAACACACTGCGGGAAACGCAAACATCCCCGCGGCAGGGATATGTATATACACACAAATTTCAGAGAGTTTAATTGACTCTGTTTGAACCGCTTTCTGGGATTTCAACTCTGCACTTCTGACACTGTAAAATGAACTTTCTCGTTTAGTTTTTTTGCCCTTGTGTTGGCTCTCTCCCCCTCCCCTGCCTCACTACTATTCCCCCGCAACATATGGGAGACAAACTTATTTTTTGTTCTTTCACCCATCCCTCTCGTTGACGTGGATGGACGCTCATTCTGTCCCCCCTTGCAGAGTCCAATTACATCCAACGGAATAGCCCCGCACGCCGTCCAGGTTGGCCGAGCTAACTACGCGCCGCCGGGGGTCTGCTGCCGCTGCTGCCGGATACAACAACAACGGCTGTCACTCACTTGGCCGAGCCGAGAGTATAAAGCGCCGCGGTGGGGTTTGTAGACCTGCCGGTGGCAAAAGCGAACGCGTCACGCCGAGCCCAAACGGTGGCAGAGATGTAATTGCTAAGCGAGCGGAACGGCGACAATGTCCTTTCCTACGGTGACTTCAATGCTCCTCCCAGGGGCGCCTGTCCGTCTGGGGGTTAAGCTCTCCGAGACGTGTCCGGCGTATTGCTGCAAACAGTGTAAAAGTGATTGAGTCATTTCACATTGCCAACCCCCCCCCCAAAAATTAAGATTGCATTTGCTCTGTTGCCAAGCTGCGCTTGCCATGTTTATCGGCCCGCTTTTTCAGTGCATTTTCTGTTTTGTAAATCACTTTGGATAAAAGAGGCCATTAAATTATAGATTAAGCACAAACCAGAATTGCACTTGAAATGATTTCTTTTAAAAGAGCCGCTGGCACACGCACTGGCTTACAACTGGCTGTTGTCATAATGAGTGGATGCGTGCACTCGTTAACAGGCACACACACACACACACACACACACACACACACACACACACACACACACACAAAGGCTATCCTTGCGGGGACTCTCAACCGGCTGGATTTCTTTTTTTTGCCGAACCATGCGAACCTGACAGTCACCCTCAACCTTAAGGCAAACTTCCAAAGACGTGGGAGAGATTGGTTTGCTCTCAAAGCAGTGCAGGCCCAGGTTGGAACCTCACATTTGAACATCACCAGGAGCGAACACACACATCACACAGCCACCCATTGGTATTCGACACGTAGCAAAGTCTCGCTTTGAACTGTCGTGCTCTCAGCCCGCCTGCGATCACTCCATTTACTTCAAAGACGGTTTGCCCATATTTTAGTGTGATTTGGACGACGGCCTTGGCGCGCCCGTCCTCTGAGTCAAGGTGGAAGAGGAGACACTGTTTGACGACTTGATCACTAAGGAAAGCAGACTGGGGAGCCGCAAACAACAGTGAGTACAAGACAGGAGCCGGTGACAAAACCATCTGGTGTTTGTCAGGGTGAGCTGAGCTGAGTTCACAGAGAGTGAAGACTCCGTCGGGTGGAGGTTTAGAGATTGAGGAGGTTTCTTGTTTTTACAACTTAACGGGTTTGCAGTCATGTCTGAGATTCCCAGATGCTTTCATTTAACGGGTGCACGTGTGATTGTTGTCGGACAAATCAATGCGTAAAACCTTTTGAAATGAGTTTTTTCACAAACGACCACGCCAAAGCACCACTTTAAATCAAGTGTCTACCGGGGAGGCAATAACACGTGCCTGACAGCGCGCAAGCACAGAAAACGTGCTGAAAAAGAACAATGCCCCGCACATTCCAACCAACTGAGCTCCGTAGAAAAACGGAGAAATCCAGTAAATAATATTTGAAAGGTCTAGGTAAAGGTAACAGGCATTGCAGAGTGCCCTTCATCCTCACATGCTTTCCTTTTGATCTATAACAATAAAAAGACAATGCTGAAGTTAGCCTGGAAGAGCATTGATCCGACCTCGTGAAATACCAACCACGCATTCAGCCACACTTGGCTGAGCTCGCCGATCGAACTGTGGCGAGACGCGAGGTGCATGTGTGAATGTGAGTGTGCAACCCGCCACCGCCGCACACAGCGTGCGGCTGTCCAACGACGCTGGGATTATGGGGATAAGATTGGCGAGTGAAATTGATGTGCGCTCTCTTTGCTTTAGCGTTACCGCGTGGAACCACGGCAATCTTTTGCCAGTGTACTCATGCGTGCCCCGGCAGCCCAGGCCCCCGAGTCGCCCAGGCCTGGGGAAATATGCTGAGCTAAAAGTGCTTCATTAAACCCTCTCAAACACACATCCAAAGCAGTCCTGTAAATGTGCAGGTGCACAAATGCACTTAAAGGAAAAATGCGTAGACAAGCACAGCTTTACCTACACGCAGAGACTGAACCCTCGTCGGCGGAAGTGCTGGCCCACTTTCTCCTACCTAACTGGTTTTGCATTGGCTGTTTGATGTAATGATTTTTAACTGTTTGTCATCCTTGCAGGCTTAAACACACTACAGGCCTTCACACAGCAGAGAGGGACACACCAAGGTCAGAAGCGATTGCGGTAGACACACAAGCGTGTAGACTAAATGAAAATGAAAAGTGTTGAAGCGGCGCGCTGAATTAAACCGGCATGAAAGGAGCGGAGAGGAGGCTCAGTGCTTGTGTGTGCGCATGAAAAAGTCAATGACGGAAAAGCGCCTTTGTGTTGATTTAATTCTGTGAGTGTTTACACTCACAAAGTGTTTCATAGAAACTTACAGACAGGGATGAGCAATTGCCTCAAAGTCGTATCGCCTTTGTGTTGTCAAGCAATCAGTTGTGTTTCAATAATATATGAAATGCGGTGTTGTTCTGGTTTTGGAAAACATTTCACTAATCGGAAATAAAAGCGTGAATAAACGGACAAAGGAATTCTAATCTTAATAAATTACTTAATAAATTACTAAACAGAAGTTGTTATGCGAGAGGTTTTGTTCTTGAAAAAATAAATAATTTATTTCTAATAAATAAAAGTCCAACACAGAAAGGGATTCCTGAAAGCAGAAATTTACAGTGTATTCTCAGTAAAAGGAATACATTTTGTTGTAGGGAACATAAGTTATGAATAAAATAGCATAACAATAAATATTCAGTTTTATAATGCCACGATGGAAAATGGTTTAGTTTGTCATGTTTTGCACAGCAGTAAAAGGAGTCAGGCACAGATTGAGCAAACCAGACCCAAATGCACGGCCCAAATTGTGCTTTACACATGTGGCTTGCACACCGTTGTTCAACAGGTGCTGCTGGATTGTGCGAAGACTCTTCAACTTCAAGGACTTTCAAGTCCTGTTGATGGGCTCGAATTGTCTGAGCAAGTAAAATCAGTCCAAGTGGAACACAAGTTTGAGCATTTTTAGCTTCCGATAGACGCTGCAATGGTTTTGAGTGCCGATCCTGCAATCAAGAGTGTTTATAGTCGAGCCGGGGGGGTTATATAAAGCCGAACTTCTCTCCTTGTGGGGAACCCGAGCATTATGGAGGGATGGGAAGAGTAGTGGGAATGGGCAGAGATGTGGGCCGTACATGCAGATGAACGATGGTGCAAAAGAAGAAAATTACGAGACTCATGTAACATTGAAATACACTTTAACAATTCATCAAAACGTGAACTAACTAAAAGGCCTCCCTACTGCCCGGTGGGAAGGAAAAATTCCTTCCCTTCCTGGTTTCACGGAAAACTAAGTGGTGTCGTAAATGATTGAAAAAGTGATGATGTCCATTGAGACAGAGGTTTGTGATCAGATGGTAAGTGATGCTGACGCACCGCCGCTGAGTATCACTTCTTACCTCCCGTCCTCGAGGGGCCTTATTGATCTTTGGAGCGCTGGAGTTGAAACAAAGGGGCTCTGCGCCTCCCCGATACCTGTCCTTTTAAAAAAGGCCTTACCACAGACGCTGTGGTTGGGTGAAGAAAGTCTAAAGAGGAAAAGTTGGTAAAAAAAAAAAACGTATTTCAGATGAGGTCACGTCAAAAAGGGTCTTGATAGAATCTGTTTTCGTTGTTACGCAATTAAAGGGTGGAATTATATCTCCTTTGAAATGTATTCCCAAATAATAAATTGGCACACTTCTACTTGATTTACAAAATGTCCATATTACATACAAATACAAACAACATAATGACAACAACAAGCACCTCTTGGCCGACGGCTGCGGAATGAACGAGTGATCAACCGAACTTAACAAGATAAGGAGGAAAACCACCGATTTTATTTATGGGAAGAAGACCTTGGAAGGCGGCGTGAGCGTAATACTTTGCGTTGAGCACCGGCGTGCTTTGCTGGCCTCCTGCCAGAGCACTCGAGGGTCAATTAGGGCACATCAGCTGAGAGCTTGACAGGCCGTTGGAGAGTCTCAGTGGGGCCTCACACCGCCGAATCTTTGGGGTCCACACGGGCAATTAAGGTGCTCCAGGTGCGGGGAGGTTGATGGAAGCAGATGGAGAGAGAGTGTGTGTGTGTGTGTGGGGGGGGCTATTGCAGCACGGGAAAAGACCAACTCAACATAGGTCTGTTTGAAGGGTGGGGTGTGTGAGGCGGCTCCGTTGAGTCCCTTCAGACGCTGCCTGTCGGATTTCGGTCCTCTCTGTCACTCACTGCCGGGTCAGGTACTCGCGACGCACGAAGGGACAACTGAGAGAGGTGAGCCGGTCAAAGTTGTGCGCCGCGGGTGAGGGGGGTGTAGGTGGGGGAGAGGGGGGGAGTCGGCCTTGTGACGCGTGTGTCACAGTCGTTTGTGTACACCAACCGACTCTTGACAATAACAATCTATGGCACTGAAAGCCTGCAGCCGCGACCCTGCTAGAGCAGCATCCTGCATCACTCTGCTGTCTGCATGGAGAGCACAGTTAGAGGACACTGCTTCACACACACACACACACACAGCACAAACACTGTCACGGGAAGTTGTGCTAAAAGTGCAGAGGACAGATGCGTACTCAGCTGGGGAGAGAAGAGCCGAGGCTAAAAGCATCGAAGGGCACGCCTAACACTGAAAAACAGAAACGGACTTCTAATGGCTGGCGAAATAGGGACCATCGGCGCCGACGTCAACTTCATCCCTGAAGCTGCCGCACCAAAAGTTCCATTTCACAGCCAATTACAGTAGGACGCAAAATCTAATTTGTTTTGGTTCATTTAGGAAATTAGGGCCTGAAAAAGGGGGAGGCGGCTGGGGCAGAGGCTAAAGGGGGGATGAGCGGGTTTTGAAATGTTCTTGTGTAAAGGACAGGGCAGTCAGTCAGTCAGAGGGGCGAAACGTACATTTTACCTTCCAGCGCTGCGCCGCAAACCGCTCAGGAGCTGGCGGAGTTTGCGATGCGTGCTGAACCACGTGGCCTTCGTGTCCATTGTGCGGGGGACACATTTCTGACTCACCTCACCCACGGAGGCATTCAAAGACATTGATTGCTTCCGGGCTTTTTTCTCTTTCTGCCTTTATCATTTTATCTGCAGTCATGTTCTTAGCCTTGACCCTCTGTTCGATGTTTTGTCCGTCAATGATCCCATTTAAGCCCACGTGAAAAAGGAGACAGCGCTTCTCCCTTTTTTCCCTCGTCAAACCACCGTCTCCTCGGGCGGCCGAGGAGACGGTGGTTTGGGGGAGGGGGGGGTTGGGGAGAAGGGGTCAAATGGGGTCGGATGGAGTTGGGGCCGTCGCAGGGGGTCGTTTTCCTCTCTTGTATGAGTTCAAACACGCTGAAATGAACGCTCATTCTCGGGCTGCAAGCCGTGAGACGAAATGTTCGAACACACACACAAAAAAAAAAGAAAGAAAGAAGAGCCGCACTCGCGAGTACGCTTCCGCTGACAAGCGGACCCAATGGAGCGCGTCGCTCGCGCAGTTGCACTTGTGATTGAATAAATATGGACGCATAACGAACGCTGACACGAGCCTCCCGGCGCGCGATGACTTACTGTCGCGAGCCGAGTCTCGCTGTCGTCAGCAGTCACAGCGCCGCTGTGCGAGAGCCCTTCCTCCTTCATTAATGGACTTCCACTGACTCCACACAATGCCTAAACCTTCAGCCAAACTTTAAGGCTCGTCCCAAAATCCGCACTCAGCGGGATCCCCATTTTGGAATGTCGTAACTTCTCTGCGGGTATTTGCTGTCACGGTTTAGGTTTTGTTTCCTGTTGTATTTTGTAGTTTCCTGCCTCCATGACACCATAAACTTATGTCACCAAGTTCAATTCTACACAATCAAATGTTTTGCAGCGTTGGGAGAACCCTGCTGGCCTCCTCGCGGCATAACAAGGATATCGATATCGAGTGCTCGGCCCCTGATCCCAGCGGTGGAGACGGCCCTCCAGGGGGGGAGGCGGGGGGACTGAAGCCAGGAGATGGAGAGACAATAGAGCTCCAAAAAAAAAGGGGTGGAAAAAAGTGTAGGGGGGATGGGGGGGAGGGGGGGTGTAATGATGGGAAAAGAATGAGACAGCGGCGATAAAGGCCCCCGGAGGCATAGTGGGAGAGGTACAGGTGGATCCTTACCGGATGCCCATCCTCCAATAATAATAATAATTCTATGAAATGCAATAGGTTCCTCTCCCACTAGTCGTAGCCAGGGCCCTAATGACAGATATTAAAGAGTGCATCGATATGTAAAACAACTGCGTGCACAAATGGTTCTGAGGGTCTCAAATGCCAGCGTGAATGAATCCCTCTCATATGCACATGCCGCGTTTTCTCAAGGAGCGCGTGACCGCCTCACACATTTGAACATCCATACGGGGAGCACTGCATTGCGGAGGCTTCCCCCTGGAATCAGCACCGAGACAGTAAAAACGTCCCACCGCCTCCTTGGCTGATCTCCGTGTGGAACGCGCTCCGTCTCTCTGCCTCCCTTTTTTGCATGCGTCCTTCGTGAGCATAAATACACTCAGAGAAGGCTGTGTCTAGAGGGGCGTCCTTGCATCCGCCTGCGCAACCTTGCATTCGAGAAAATGGGTTTGCGTCTGACGAGTGAAGGAATCCTAATTTGAGAACATCGCCTGCACTGTTAGTTTTTGTGCAACATTTGCGTTTATGCTGTAGGTTTGTGCAGTGCATTAGTTGTGTGTGCATGTTTGCTCCGCTGAGGGTTAACGTGCATACGTTTGTGTGTGTGTACCCCGGTTGGTTTGTGCGCACTTGTCCGTGTGTGCTCAGCAAATGCGGCCGGCTTCAGATCCTGATGGCCCAGCTTTGGGAAAACCGAGCGAGGGGGGGGAATCGGGGAGGCAGGGATAAAAAAGAACGGGTCCAATCCTCTGAAGCTGATGACTGTGTGTTTGTCGGAGTGAATTTATTTATCACAGATGCCAGTGAAATCAGCATTGAACTGATTTTCTGGTGACGGGCTCGGCCTGGATATCTCCGATGGCACGCGCCCAAAATGTTTCTGTTTACAGAACCTGTGGAGAGAAAGGGACGGTGGGGAGAGAGAGCAGCAACAGAAGAGCGGGGGGGACTATGCGGTATGTATGGGGAGATAACATGAAAAGAGCAGGACTCAAGAGGACGAGCTCCGCGGTAGAAATAGTTGAATTGTGAGTCACGCTTCATAGAGAGTGTGCTCCTCCTCCTACACAAAGTTAGAAAAAAAAGCATACAGAAAAGAATAACAGAAGAAAAAAAAAGGTACCTCTCTGCCCGAAGACGAAATACGCCCCGACAGCAGAAACTCTAAAAGAAGATTTATAGTTTAACCAAAAAAAAAAAAAAAACAGCGAACAAACAGTGTGGAGAAGAGAAGCAGAGGAAGACATCTAGCTGAAGGATTCTAAGAAGAAGAATTAGCCAGCAAAGGAGGCAGCAGTTTGGAGGCAGGTGTGCAAGTGTGTGCACCATATCCTCCCATGTGCATAATAATTGAATCCCAGCCTTTTGTTTTATTAACCAGTAAATCACAGCGAACTACTCCTGCACCGCTGGCGAAAGGGAAACGGATTAAAACACTGAGGGGAAGAAATGCTGAAGAATAACAGTGTCAGAAGGATGAAATGGATGAAGAAAAGAGACGAAAACAGAGATGACATCTGCAAATTGCTTCTGGAGAGCGCTCTGTGTTGCCACGGTAATGGATGTGGATTTCTCCAATTTCAATATCTCAATTGAAATTCTCCCACTTATCGCAGGTTGTAATGTCGGGGGCCTGTCGTCGCGTCGCTCACCTCTCGGCCGCTGCACGCGCTGCGCTGCCTTTGAGGCAATCCGTTCGCCACGTGGACTGTGTCCTTTCGTAGAAAAACGAATCGAGTCGAATGAAGTTTCTCTACAGGTTACATTACCTTACCTCGCACGTCATTTAAGACTTGCGCGGCCGAGCAGAATCGTCCATTAATAAACAATAGAATTCGTTCTGCGGATGATGATGATCCGGCTGAGTTGCTCAGATAACCGACGGCCCGAATGGGGCATCATTCATCAGAGGGCAAGACTGTAAGAAGATCCATGATGGAGGGATGTGGGGGGGGTTATGAAAAACTCAAATAAAAGCTCAAATGAAGCACTTATTCAAGAAATCAAAAGCTAATGTTGCTTTTGCCCATTCCATGTTAGCATCCGAGTGAGAGCTAAACACAGAACCAGAGCACAATTACACCAAACACACACTGACAAGCAAAGCTCACACATTTCTAAATGCCTGCACAACGCCATACGACAAGTAACACTTTTTAAATGAGACGGCGCAGAAGAGAGCAGAGCAAACAATCCGAGTGTGTAATCTTGCAATGCGTGGATGCTACATCACAAACCCCCCTCACAGTTTCATCTTCTTGTTTACCTCCGATTTTGCAATTAAGCGGCATATTAAAAAAATTAAAAAACAAAAGCTTCTCCATTTAAAAAACACACTCATGAATAAAGTACCACAATAGATAAACAACCCGAGGCCTATGCACTGCACACGTGCCTCGACCGCAAAGCCAACTCCAGCTTTACTTTGTTCCACTCCGGTGCGAAATACCGGAGCGGGATGTTGCGTAAGCGCGGCGGGAGTTCAACCGCGTGTTGTTTGGCCGCCTCCTTCCGTTTGTTGTGCGTTTTTCACCGCGTTCAGAGACCGAGGCCGCCTTCGCCGCTGGTGGTTGCAGCGATGCTCGGGGTGGCGGGGAAAAGAGGAGAGGATGTTTCTAGTTCACCAGCTGTGCCAACGTTTTCTGCAAACACAGCAGCGATGGACCTCGCCAGCTGTTTTCTCTCACCCGTCGACCACGACCCCCCCTCTTCGAACCAACCCTTCTTCTCTTTCCCACCGCATGTCTCCAGATGCTCGCCCGCGGCTGGTGGGAGAACAACTGGTCTCCTCTTTTACCGCAACGCTCGTGTGTCGTTTTGTTTTGCATGTCGAATTAGAGAGGCGATAAGTGAGATTTAGGCGAGTCTGAAACAGCAGGATGTTTGGGTCTTTGGGGAGGGGGGGGGCAAAAGGACTAAGGGTTGATCCTACAGCTCAGAGAGAGATGTGATTAGTCTCTAACCTCCACTCTATTTAATTACCACTTCATGACCTCACAAATAAAAGGGAAGATGGAGAGAGGGCGGGTGGAGAAAAGAAATTGGAGAAATTGGACAAGGGTGATAATTCTAATCCCACAACAGCTAAATATGAATAACTTGGATTTAATCCACGGGGCGGCGATTGCCACATGCGGAACGTGTGTGTTTAAATTGATGTCTTGCATTACACGTGCAGCGCGTTTCCACTGCGCGCTGCTGTTTGAGATGCTAATGTGTGCAGAATGTGTGCCCATACACTTCTTTTATTGTGCGCCGAGACACACTCGGGACGTTGAGCCAGTGTGTTAAATCCTTCGATTCCTAAATTACCGTTGCATCTGAAAAAAGCCGTCCCGAAGCACTACATTTACTCATAATTATTGCGTGTGGAGCCCAGCTATTGCTCAACTCCTGTTAGTGAGTAATTGCAATATCTAAGTGTCCTGTAGAAGTGATGAATGGGCTTCGCCGGTGTCTGCGGGCCCAAAAAACAAAATATAAACTTGATCAATATGTTCTGAGGCCACAGCTCATCTCTTCATTGGCCGCACGCAGAGTTCTATTCAATCTTTTGTGTTTTTTGGGGGTGTGAGGGGTGAAAGGTCAAACACGGGCATGTGCACTAAAAGGTCAGAGTAAAGTTGCCTCAAGTTCACCTATAGATTCTTGGCTTACCTGACACGTAAAATGAGCTCCTTCTGCAGTGCACACACGGACAGCAGAAGCACTTGGAAAAAGGCAACACCCGGGGTGGTTATTTGAATTTAAAAGCAAGGGATCAATCGGTTCAAGCAGATATTATCATTTCCCGCACGCGTTCGCTATCAAAAGAGGCCGCTGTGGAAATATTAAAGCCCTCCAATGTGCCCTTGACACACTTCACACTGCTGGGAACGGTTGCAGGCGAGCTGCGGTTGCACCACCTCAGCCCTTCAATAAAACGCAATAAAAAGTCAACTTCCGTCACACCAAAAGCCCTCTGTGACCCTGAAAGGTGTGTTCCTGTACCACTCATCGCGTTCGGAGGGCTGTGCCATCTATTTCTCTTGTTTATTGAAGAAAGTGTCCCGAAAAAAGTTTCCCCTAACTGGCTCATGCCAAGAAAAAAACTCAAGAATTTACATTTTCCTCCAATGAAATACTGGAGGAAAATGCAAAATAAATATGTTGAGGAAGTGTGGGTCACCGCAACCACAACAGGTCTTTGAAACAACCCACAAATGATAAAGCGAAGTAAGCATCACAACCTGAAGGCGCAGGTGTGGAGGATCGGCATCTCCCTGCTGAGATGAAAAAGGCCCGTGGCAGTTCTCTAACGGCCGTTTACTGACGCTTAAGTAAAAAGGACAGCAGAGAGGAAAGCGCAAATCAGTACAGGCGATAACAAGCAGCAGCAGCAGCAGCAGCAGCACAGGAAGGGGTGACACGGCCATGGAGACGAAGAATAGGAACTAACATGAAAGGGATCCCATGTAGCAGGAGGGATGAGGCGCGGCGGGAATTAGGGAGCCGAACGGAGGATGAACTGTCAAAAGCACGTAAGCTACGTCACACGTGACATCCACACTTTTACCAGCTCACTTTACCGCCTAATCAAAGTCTACCCTGAGTGATTACACTGGCTTTTTTTTTCTTTTCGTAAAAGTGCCACTATTTAAAAAAACTATTTTTTTTAAATGCTCCTAATACTGTGCTCTAGGATTCATTTCTAATTTATTTCCACCAGTCCTGGTCTGCCAGCCAAAGCTGTTAAAGGAAAGTCAGGGTGATGTGCTGTCAGAAAGCAGAGAAATAGATCCATCCACAGCAATAAGCCTGTAATAACCACCGTCAAATTATTTCCAGGGCCTAAGTAACTTTTCTCACATCTCCCCGTTTGGCCCCCGAGCTTGTGAAAGGCTTATTATCATAATTGCATAACTACCCGTGCCGCGTTCGAGGCCTTGTTCTCGTCATTACCGCACGAGGAGACGACTGAACTCCACTCGAGCGCTGAAGTCGTCCTCCGAAGTGCCGCGGATTTTCCCGACAACTGCGCGCACGTGGTCCGCACGCTCGGCCTGCCGTTAATTGCGTCTCCGACTCAGCTGCGGGGATTCGCATCAGGGGGGCATTCAGGTGCGTCCGTACAGGAGCGAATGAAAAGAGGACACGGTCGGTTGAGCTTCAAGTGGTTGGCTTTAGTCAAAGTGACATTTCAGGTCGGATGTGCACTTCCCCCCCGCGTAAAGCCCCGTGGGCCGTGGGAGGGCGAGAGGGGGCGTGGCCAGCCGGCGCCAGTCTCCGCCCCCACGACGCAGTCGCGCTGTGTCCTCCGGACGCTAAGAACAGGCAGCCGGGGTCACGTGCCCAAACACGTCACACTCGCACTTACTGCACGGATAAAAAAAAAAACGTTCTACCCTACCGGAAGTAACACAGTACATTATATATTTTAAGAAAAACAGGTCCTGCACATTAATCTGCTGAATACAGGGGCTTTGGTGACGGAAGATGGACGGTGTTGAATGTTTTGGGTGTATTTTAGATGGATTCAGAGGTCATAACGCCTGAAAGGCGTCACTGGGTGCGGCGAGGGACAAAGAAAGCCGATGGCGGCTGAAAACCCCCGTCTCCTCTGAGGACACGTTGGGGTTAATGCTTCAGCTGTGAAACAGCGAGTCAAACTGCACACGGCTTCTGACCCAAAAACGTCAGAAATTAATAGTTGAGCTGCAGACTTCTGTCTGTTTTTCTCCACGCGTTCCGCTTTCTGGCGGGCGCAGGCAGTTTTTTTTTTCACCAAACAAGTCAATAAGGGGATGGAAGATTCATCCCGATTCACCTCATTAAGCAGATCGTTTTGTGTCACAGGGAGAGGGAGAGGGACGGGGGAGGGGGACAAAATGTGAGGCATGTTTTGAGCCACTGTATGCCAATGTCCACAGCTAATCTAATCCATTAGCTGCAGTGGCATGAGACTGTGGCATTAGCGTCAGTCAGTCAGTGGGGGGCCAGTCAAACCACATCTGCATTCCTGCTGCTCCAGCCGCACTTCAAATCCCCTCGCCGAACTCGTGGGAGGCATCAGGTGAAGGGGATTTTTTATTTTTCATTTCAAATAACCGAAGCCACGGGATAAGAAGAAAAAAAAAAAGGCCGGGGCTCGTTGGAAGGCGGGTTGATTTAATCTCAAATATGAAATAGCAACACTATCAGAACGCGCTATAGACTCGTGACAAAGAGGGTTGGGTTTCACTCGGCGGTGTCCTTCTGGGGCAACTCGTCCTGTTGCCTCGGTGTTGGGAGAAATCGCACGCGCATGTGCACGAGCCATCGGGGTGAGACCACTCATCCTTGTGGGGCCCCCGGGGCCCCTTCAGCTGCTCGCTACATGTGCAGCGGAGGTTATGGTTCACTGACGGAAGACTAGCCACCAGGCGCGGTGAGTGCGGCTTGACTCTGCGGCGCTTGGGATTGTCTTTTGTTACAACATTTGTCTGAAAGAGGGACGATCCGCTGGTTAACTGTATTCCCCAGGTTCAGTAAATGCAGCGATGGGACCGTGAGAGGAGGTTTTAAAATGGCAGCTAGGTAAAAAAAAGGAATTGTATTATTCTTGTGTATTCCTGCCCTGATGTTGAGTAGTAAGTCAAATACTGTAACTGTAGGTCAATCAGTGTCCGTATTTGTCCAGAACACATAGCCAGGTACTACATAGTGTATCACTAGCTTCATGATCTTCTGAACTTGATGCAAACTCGAAGACCGCCATAGTCAATGAATGTGGGCAGATCAATGATTTCACACTTCGAAATGAGAAGTCAATCCATTACGCTGCCGACGGACTTCAGTCACAGAGTGGTGCTCACCGAGGATTAATACCCCTGAGTGATCTAATATCAAAAAAAAAAAAGCTTGGCTTGATCTTGGATGTGAGTGAGTTATCTGTGACTCTTTGTGTGTTTCTTTGAACAACAGCTCTGTGAGGAAATGTGAGTCCATCACAACCCGACTAATAGGCCCAACCGACCTTCTCGAGAACGCAAGGAGCTCATTAGGCCGACGCTGACGGAGAGGAAGGGGGGGTTCTATCCTTCTATCCAGGAAGGAGAAGCTGCACACGTTGTTTCCCCTTATCCAGAACAAATAATAGAACTCTCATACACGATCAACCGATCCGGCTGTAACCTCGCGACTCAACGCGGGCGTCATGTGTAACCGTCTGTCCAGCACTAATGCTCATAACGGGGGGAATCGAACCCGATCAAGCGGGAAGCCCTCTGCAAGGACGTTGCTGGTCAATGACCATCTTCTTAACTTTAATGGAAATAGTTCTACGGTTCAAAAAGCACAATCAAATAGAGTGCTTACAACCTCGCTGACCACGAATGTTCAATTTGTGCTTCTTCCCCTTTCCTCCTTCTTTCTACGTGGAGCTGAATATGTGGAGCGCTTACAGTGTATGCGCACACACTCACTGACACACACACACTCACTGACACACGCACACACTTTTAAGGCTCCAGAGACCCACAGCGCCCTTTTTCCTCGCTCTCCCTATTTTTCAAATATTGGCAATTAGCGAGCCAATAATTAATGATAAAAATGAAAGAAGTTGAGGGCAGAGAGCCTTGAAGACAAAGTTCTGCGCTGTAAGCATTTAATCCCCTCCCCCTCCCCCTCCCCCCCATCATACAGCTACAGAGGGAGGCACTCGGTTTCTCTCGTAACATTTTCCTCCTCTGTTTACCTGAACAGCTCACTTCCTCTTGTCACATTTTTTCCCTCCCGAGCTCCCAACACTGAAGTTGTGGCCTGCCTTCTCAGGGTCCCCCCCTCCCCCCGTCTCCCCCAGTAAGGCTTTGTTTCATTGCCTCCCCGTGAAATTAACAACAGTAGCGAAGCGATCGGAGCGGTGGTGGGAGAACGTGGAGGTCGTGACCTTGGGAAGTCACGCGTAATGTGGTCTCGTGACGGGAGAGAAATTGCAAAGTCATCAGTCTTTTTTTTTTTTTTAAATGTTTACATGCGCAACCGTAAACGTCCGAGCAGGTAAATCAATATCCATGGCCGCATGCAGTTCAGTGTGTGCCTGCATGTATGCGTGTCTCTATCTGTGGACATTCACTCTGAGCAGACAGACAAACAACTGAAGAGAGAGAACGGATGAAGGAGAGGGGGAGGGAGAAGCAGGAAAAAAAGAAAAGAAAAACAAAACACTCCTAAGCACTCCTGCCCCCTGGTGGCGGTTGGCTGCACCTATGGAGGTTGCCGTGGAAGAGGGGCTGCTGGGTGAACAGTCTGGGGGTTTCTGCTTATTGCACCACCTCTTCCTCTTGAAGGGTGGCTTTGATCTTTGCACTACATTTAAATTCGAAAATAGGACAAGAACTACCGAGGGGTGGTAGAACTCATTCATTCATAAATGCAGCGGCTGGGATTTAGATCCTGAATTACAGCGAGAGCAGACATCATTTCATAATACTCCTTGAGCTAATTGTGTTTCATTTGGTAGACATTTCAAATGTTTAATGTCGGGCTTTGAAAACTGCCATCATAGAGGTGTTTCACTGCCACTGGCAGGAGCGATTTAGTGCAAATGTGAAGCATGCGCAGACTCACCAGTCTCATAACAGCCGTGTTAGATTCCCCCCCCCTCTTGTACCATCTTTTCTGGAACATCTGTTTATTTCACTGTAACCAAACCCGTCACACATTACAGGAAAAACCAGTGTGGGAGGGAGGATGTGCAAGCACACAGCTAAAATGAGGTAGAGGACGACAGGATGATTATCACAGTGATACAAAAGGTTGCAGAAGAGCTTTGTGAAGAACCTGCAGGGAGCCTTTTGATCTGGTGGATCAGTCGACACTGTAACTGCAGCGGATGCTTCCAGCCAGCAGATGGCGTCAGCAGTTGGTGCAGTGTGTCGTGGTGCAATGCCACCACCTCGGGTCAGTGAGGCATTATCAAGTCATTACCCCATAACAAATCAAGGTTGCAGATTGCAGGGAACACAGAGCAAATGCATGAATACAACAGTTCATTCCACTCTGTGTCTTATTTGTCTCTGTGTTGATATTTCAACCCTCTCAACTTCTTACCCTCCCACACACTCACACGCATCCCTGCCAAAGTGTCTTTGACCTAGAGCACGCCCGTTGCTAGTGAGTGTGTGTGTGTGTGTGTGTGTGTGCGTGTGTGTGCGTGTGTGGGGGAGCAAAAGAAAAGAGAAAGAGAGTGATCATTAATACATCTGTTAAGGGGCCATGGAGAAACTCGTCCGGGAAATCAATAGAAACGTCAGAGGGAGGAAGAGGAAGATTATGTATTGAGTGAGGTAATGGGGTGAGGTGAGAAGAAAAATGTCATTTAGCTCGCCACTGTTTTCATCTGGCAGAACTAACGGGCCCGGTCTAAATAGATGGATAATTTTGTTTTTGTAACTGTAAAGGGTATTATCGTGAGATTTAAGAGTGCAAAAGGGTAGTTTGATAATGAAGCTGCACAATCACAATCATATTTAGACACTAAAGGATAAAAATGTCCCATAGACGGATTCATGCACAACATTAATTAAACGATATGACGTTAAACGAACCAGAACCAGAAAACGAATGTGGTGTCATGTGACCACCGTTTCCTCCTGGGCTCAGGAGCGATATGTTTATCGTATCTCGTCTCTGGTCGGGGATGAACCAGAAAGAAACACCTTGCGGCCGGAGGACATGTAGAGAGCTTCCCACCAACACAGTACAGCCAACAGCTCGCTATTCAACCGTATAATGTGCACTTGTACTGCGCCAGTACAGAAGCTGCTGTGCTTCTGAGCTCTCATGGAACCGTACCATGAACGTTGGTCGGCCAACGGTCATTAGATCTGAAAGTTGCACTTAAAAGCTGCAAAAAAGGATGGCAGCCGCAGGCAGTGAAAGTATCCCCGAACCCACCAGGTCACGAGAATGGAGACTCCTGTCAGACAGTCTGTACTTGATGATATCCCAAATGTGTGATGTATCATGGCTGGAGTAAGTGGTAGTGTTCCCTAATAGGTGCATTTCTGCCACTATGGCGACGGAGAATGTGCTTAAATCTTCTACGGACCTTAAATGTACAATAAGTATTCCAGGTTGTGTGCCTGAGTGCCTGCAGTCCCTTCCACTATTCTTCAGGATGTGGAAGTCTTTGTTTTGCAGAAATCGTACCCAAAAAATGAACCTTAATAGCCTTTGGGTGAATGAAAAACAATGACAGACCTCTCAAAAATGTTATATTTTGGAGCATGTGTTTTACTTGCTGCATATTGATCTGTTTCAATCTGCATACAATATTACAGATAGTTAACACTCAAAAGACGATGGATCCTCGAAAGAATACAAATGAAAGCTCTATTTTGATGCTTATTTAATACAATGCAGAGCCTTATATTTATATGACATATTTTAGCAGTAAAATTGGCAATTAGTGTTTGGCAATAACTGTAGAAGCAAATAATAGTAAATGCATTGAAAACACACAACTGTTTGTAGGGTTAGTGATTGATGTATTGCACACATTTACAAAGAGAAGTGTGCAGAATTTGCTTGTGCAATATTTTTATTATGCTGAATTAAGATTATATATGAGAGCCAGATTTTGGAATGTTGTGGATGAGGTTTTTGGGAACTTAAACAGGTTATATCCTCAATGACAGGCATATGCAACAAAATGTATCTCTATTTATGACTAATTTATTTATGACACATTATCAGGGCTTCACAACTCCGAAATAAAAAAACAAGATATGTTCGGGAACAACTGATAAATTAAATAATAATGCAAAGATACAGCCGCTGTTTCGCCTGGTTCCTATTAAGAGCACCAGTGTGGGATGGCTTTTATTTTGGAGTACTGAAAAAAATTGAAGAAAAAAAAACGTTTACTATCACTAAATTCTACTGTTTATAAGATAACGACATTTACTAAATACTTATGCTATAGGAACCATAATATGATAACATAAAATCTAAAATATATATATATATATATATATATATATATATAATATAATGAATTATGCTGTATATCCCCTATGAAAATATGACAAGGATATGTCCTTAATAGTTGGAAGGAATGTGTAAGAGGATGTCTGGATGCAGCTAAGGAGTAAGCAGTGAAGGGAGGGGGTGGGGGCGGGGGGGTCAGAAGATTATAGATTGATAAAAAGAAATAGTCGCCATTAACAGCCCCCAACTCCTCTTTACCCCCCCCCCCCCCCCCCCCCCCCCCTCCAAGCCTGGGGTTTGAAAAAATGTGCTTCTATTTTTGGCTCTCCCGTGTTTCCAGGGGAAACCTAATGACGCAATGACGTCAATGCAGGTCACCAGCAAGAAGCAGGCTGGAGGAATTGAGTGGCTTCCATTAGAGCTTTTGCAGCATTTTCCACAGAGGAGGGAGGAGGACAAAATGGATTAAGATTAAGGCATGCACAGAAATAAAATAAATATAGACCGAAATGAATGGGAGGCAATGCGACTGACGTCCGGGAAGAGTTAGGATGGAGGGAGGGTGAGAGAGGGTGGAGGTGGAACGGTGGTGGTGGTGGTGGGGGGGCGGGGGGAGAGGGGGGGACTCACTGCTGCATATCAATGGGTGCCGTTCAAATTCCCAGGGATTATTGGAGGGAAAAAAGGGGGGGAAGAGAGAAAAACGATGCACGCTTCCTCGGATCTAGGACTGCTGGGTGAGCCCGTTTTATTCTTATTATTTTCCTCTTTGCTTATTGTGCTAAAATGAGTGAAACAACGACCAGCCGTTCCGTTTTCGTGCGAGAGTGTTGCCGTACAGAGAAAGCCATTGAGAGATTCATCCCCGACTTTTGACGGTGACGCGTGAGCGGCTCGTGTTTTCTCCGGAGATAAGTGCCGATGTGTGGTGATGGGATGACGGCGCCATATATATTCAAGTAAAAGTATCTTCGTGTTGACTTCCACGGAGTTCATTTATATTCTTTGTCATCAACCGCAGCGGCGGACGTGCTCCGTCCCCACAGCCCCGTAACAGGCTATCGATGCAATACCAATTCTGCATCCATCGATACAGATGCACCCGCTGAGAGAGAGAGAGAGAGAGAGAGAGAGAGAGAGAGAGAGAGAGAGAGAGAGAGAGAGAGAGAGAGAGAGAGGGAAAGAGAGAGACGGAGAGAGGGGTGTGTGTGTGTGGGGGGGGGGGGGGGTGCTCTGAGGGGGAAATACATTTTAGTGCGATAAATGCAATTGTGAGGACGATCGGTCTCCTCCGAAAAATGTGAGAAACGGGATAAAATGATCGTGGCAGCACTTGCAAGCGTGTTTGGACAATGAAAACGCCGGTAACTCGAAACCGGCTCGATCAGTCGAGGCTGGTTGATCATCAGCACTTGTCAGAAGAAGCAACTTTTTTTTTTTTTTTACTGTCGGGCGTTCTGTGTGTGTGTGTGTGTGTGTGGGGGGGGGGGAGGGGGGGGGGGGGGGTAACGCACGCTCGGACGCGCAAACAGACATCGCTCCCAGTTGGCGGGCCTGTCAAATGCGTTAAAGCAACAAGTGCCAATTCATGCGCGATCGATTCATCTCCTGAGTACCCCGCACCCCCAACAAGACAGATTTCATGTGGTTATTTCATTAGATCTTTTTTTTCCTCTTTTTTTTGTCAGACTATTCGTGTTTCTGTTACCCTTAAATATAAATACGTATGTAAATAGATTCACTCTTCCCTCTTGGACAAACTGCGCTCCGGAGAAGGGCGTTTACCACGTAGATGGTTTCAGCACCGCGGAGAGCTCCCCCGGTGTATTTCGGGACCACGGAGAACGCGCTCCCTGGGTTTCGGCGTGCCATGCAGTCGTCTCCGAACGGCGGACTGATTTGTCCGTTGCTGTAAAAAGGTGCACCCACCTCCGCAACCGAAGGCACGAGGGAGCACCCCTGGGGTTTAAGCCCCCCCCCCCTCCCGCGAAACCGACACAGCGAATAATTGGAGCTCTGTCGAGCACTCACAGATCCACGTTGGTTCGCTAAGGAAATACACAATGAAGCCATTTGTCAGAGAGTAAGCATATATGAGATAATGGGGACACAAAAGAGTAGTAGGGGATGTGACACGTCTCCCCCCCCTCCTTCCCCTCCCACACACATGACGCATGCGGTGAGGTAAGTGGCAGATGCCTACGTGTGCAGATGGTGCGGGCGTGACGTAACGCAGATGCACAAGCATAGGAACCATCGTACTCATGTGGTCATGTTCCCGGCACGCCTCCTCAATAAGCAACACACAACACTTAACCCCCCCCCCCCCCCCCCCCCCCCCCCCTTTTTTTTCAAATCAACTTGCTCTTTACTGGAGGAGGACATTTCACTGCACATTCAATGGGTGTAAATATTGTGATAATGACACTTGAGATGAGGTTTTGCAGGTTTTGCAGGTTGACAAGGGAGTGGCATAGGATGGTGTTTGGAGATCGTACTGGTTGCTGTACTACATGCTGACTGGCTGGTGATGGGCTTTTTGAGGATTGAGTGTTTTCCACGGCCATGTTTTTCTTTAGGGCCATTTTAATTAAACAAAAAAAAGTAGAAGGCTTCTATTTATTTTTTTCAGCAGATTCAGACAAAAGTGAGAAATGTTCTGGTTAAAACCGTCGAGATTCCATTCAAATTGCAGCTGTTCCATCCCTGTGTGTGGTGTTGATTAGCATCTGATGAAGTAGAGTTTCTATTCAGTTCTTGTTGCGTGTCCTGGTTGTTTTTTAGTGTTAGACAGTTGCATCGCAACTTTTGGATATTTGGCAAATTTGTTCACCATAATCCAACAATAATCCCCTAATTTTCCACAATTTGTAAATCGACTCGTGAATTTTGAAGTGTAAATGTTTTCAAACCCCCGGTTCTACCCGAATCTCTTCATCATGGAGAAACTGAATATCCACACACAAAGAAAGTGACACCTCCAACCACTATGTTTCGATTCATTTCAAATCCCCCTCTCTAATCTACAAAATAGACATCGGCAGATGGAAACTTTTGTTCTTCTGGTTTTCTAATAGAAGGCAAAGTCTCCAGAGTTTCACAGCTTCTGACCATATGACCCTTCACCCATTTCGGGATCACACTAACGCACCACGGGCAGGAAGCTCCTATCGGGAACAACAGTCAAAATCAACAGTTTAATATCTGATGAGCACGATATGTGAATTCAATCAGTGTGCAACAAAGGAAAATTAAACTGCAGCTCATATTGTCAGGAACGGTGGGTCGTTGCGGAGGTGAGGACCGGAAGGAGCGAGACACAAGTGCAGACTTGCCAACAAAAAGGGATTTTAATATCCAAAAGACAAACACCGGATTTCCAAAAGAACAAAAACTCACTGGAGGGTCAGGACCAGGGACAGGGACAAGGGGAGACAGGACAAGGCTCGAAGTGAAGTTAACCCAGGGAGACCAGAAACATGAAACTACACAATAAAACAGGAAAAGGGACCAAACCGTGACACATATTTCATTGTGATTGTTTCTAGCTTCAATTCACTTGTACTTGTGTGCTTCAGGCTTCTGTAGGAAGGCTTTTGTGGAGGGGGGGTTGGTGCGAATGACGCCTGTTGGGTTGGAGGAATCACGTTTAACAGGAGAAAGTTAAAGTTTTTCTGCATGCTAGAGTCGAAATAAAAAAGAGGAAAATGATTCAGACCAAAGGGTGTGAGTTGGCAACTGATTTCTGATCCTTTACACCCTACAAGCGTGTAGAGTTCCCACACGTGTGAAGCACCACCACTTGCTTTATGCTTTTATCGTGTGTGTCAGCTCGGCTAACGGCCCTGTTTCTTTCTCTAGATGCTCAGGAGATCGCCACGACACAACAAAGTCAAATCTTTGTCCTTTGTGGGTCTTTTTGCGGTCTGGGCTTGCTGTTCCTGAGGAAGTAGCCAGGAAGCCCTTACCCCAAAAAGTATCTGCACTGGATTCTGGCGTCTCTCTTCCCCGATGGAGCCGTGAGTATCTCTCATCTCTGTGGCCGTTTTTAGAGGTCTGTGGCATACGCACCAGCACCCTGAGGCGCTTTGAGATTATTCAATCAGAGATTATCGTGTATTTCACCGAATAGGGGTTTTGATCAGTTGTGAAATACGAGGGTGGGGTTTTTTAAACAAGAAAGTATTTGAGATGCAGGACGTGGCAGAGCATAACAGCATGACAGCATGAATACAACGTCAGTCTGACCTGAGAACAACGTACGTAAAGCTTTACACCACATTTGTCAAGATGCACCTAAAATCTCCTTTACGGTTAAATCACTCAAAATGTCAGTTTCTATTTTAAACGTGCATGCAATTGTAAAATGTTGATGTTGCTGTGTTGGAGAAGTGAATTTGGTGCTGAAATGTAAATGTGAATGTGAATGTTCTCATGCATTTGCATTACATTATTTCTGAGTCATTACAGTGGTCGTTGCTCTAAGTTCGTCGATCTATACGCTCAAAACATCTTATTAAACGTGTTTATACCACATCTACAGGTAGCATATTGTGTTTTCACTCAAAACAAAAAAAAGTGCTGTGGCTTTATTGTGTAGAATCGGTAACATATTTATATTATTTTAATTGTATTTATTTTGTTAATACAATGTTTTAAAAAAAATATGGTATGTTGTATGGACATTACGCTTGGTCTGTGGTCAGAAGGGGAGTATGTTTAGCTCGTATGTCAAACTATGAGTGTTAAAAATATATATTTCTCAACGTAAGTGAAAATTAAAATAATTTCTAATCTAATAATATTGAGGAGCTGAAACCAATGTAAACAGTGTTGGAATGTTTAATGGCCAGCACTAACAGAAAATCATTACATCAAGTATTACTATCAATGATATACAGTGAACTATTGAATATGTTATTAAATTAAGAGTTTCATGCACTTTTACCAGGCATTAATAAAACCTTAATCAAATTATAAAATAAACACGTGGCAAGATAATTGTGTTTAGCTTACTGCCGAGGTTACTCTGACCCACATCAAACCTCCCTAATACCAACATCCTCATGCAGAGCAGCATTGTAATAATATGCAGTCAGCAAATGTATCACTGGGAACAAAGGGTTGCTCAACTATCAGCCTGTATAGTACACAATTTAGGTTCTCTGTTTAAATAAGCAGAAATCCATGACAAGTAAAATCATAGTCTGATTATTTACTGACGTTATAATGAATAGGTTTCGGAATTTGACCATTTTGCACAGATTTAATGCATCAACACAGCGCAGTACCACACTCTGGCCAGCAGATGTCAATATTTCATATTGCATGAAATAGCAATATGCAATTGTTTTGTCTACACAAAACTGTATTTATTTAACTCTGCCCCAGTCGCTCAGCTTTCTTGTATCCTCATCATGCCTGTTGCTTAGAGCTTTTTATGCACCCATAGTTCACCCTCCCAACGGAAACAATCCCATCATGCACAATGTTAATTCAAAGTAAATGTTTTTTCTTTTCTGCTGAAATCCCAAACCAGACGCAATAAAATTCAAACCACAGACAGATCTATAGATTTTATTCCACAGGTTGTGCATTAACAAGATCTGGTACTAAAGTGCAGAAGCAATACAATGAAGAACACTTCCTGTGCAGTGAAAGCATCACATGGGTCCAAAGTAATCAAGTAAATAGTGCATATCGCTTCAAATGTAACGTTGGTGCAAATCAAAAACAGCAAATTTCTACAAAGAGATACGACTAAAGGTAATTTAACAAAGTATGCTACGGATGAAAGACAACAACAAAAGGATCCCGGTGACTTGCCTCACGGCGTCAGAAAATGAGCTCTCAAACTAAACACGTCAGCCTCCCCCTTTTTAAATCTTTGCCTTGAGGGAGGAAAGGCCCAGGGAGTTCAAGAACTTCTCCAGCGTGGCCAGGTAGTCTTCGGGGTGGCATCGCATGTGGGCGGCGTGCTTCGACTCCTTCCACTTCCTGCTCTCCACGGGCACGCCCCTCCCCCTCCAGTGGTCGATCAGCTGCTCCATGTCGGCCGGGCTGCACAGGGCGTCGTTCTCGCTGAAGAAGAAGAGGGCCGGCGCCGTTATCGGGCTGTTGTGGAACACCCGGATGCTGTCGTCGTAGAAGTCGGCTGTGTGCGTTTTGAAGAGCCAGAAGTAAAGCAGGGCGGCGTTTTTGACGAGGCTCTCTAACCGCGGAAGCAGAGTCTTGCCGAGGCCTGAATGACGACAACAGGAGACAGTAAATGGTCAAGCGGACATCGCGTTGGTATCTGTGGAACTGTAATGACTAGTTTATTGACCCAAAAGGGCCAGTTCTAGCTCCTCAACCATGAGCAAATGCCATCTTTGGTTTCTTTGGACTATAATAAATTCAATACCAATATCTGTGGGTTGAGACTTTTTTGCGTAAGACACGTTGTTGTGACACTGTGTGGATTAAACAATCCTTTAAAAAAACAGGCATAAGCAATACTTACAATGACAAAGCTTTATAGACGGCCTTATATAAATAATTAAACACAAATCCTCTGCAGACACTACGTAGGTTAAAAAACAAGCCACAAATAGTACCTGGACCTTCGACTGCAGCAGCGCTGGATCAGCTGGCTAATGTAGTATTTAAAGAAGTGACAAAAGTCACTGGAAGGTGAACCCCACTCACCCACTCACCCACTCACTCACCTATCGCCATGTGCTCCAGGGTGCCGACAACCAAGCTGTCGTAGATGTGCCCCCTCACCCTCTGAGCCAGGCCCGCGTGTTCTTTCCGCCCCGCAGCGGCGTGGGCGAGGGTCTGGCTGAGCGTGAAGCCGCCGATGGAGGCGGCGTGGATCACCACGGGCCTCGCTGAGAACTGAGGCCGCTCCAGGACCTCCAGCACCTCCAGGCCGTAGTCGAGCCCCCAGCGAGGCCACAGGAAGTGCATCACGTTGCTCTGGACCAGGAGGACGTCCATGCCGCGGTGCAGGTAGAGGTCCCTGTACTTGCCCACCGCCGCCCGCCGGGCACCGAGCCAGGAGAAGAAGACCAGGAGGGGCCGCGCCGCGGGCGAGGAGTCGGCTCGGTTTCGGGGGGCGGAGGGAGCGAGCGGTGGGGATTCTGAGAGCAAAGGGGGGGAGGAGGAAGCATCCCCGCAGCAGGGGTTCCCGCTTCTCAGCCCCGTCTGGGAGGAGGGGGGCCCAAGGGCCGTGCGCGCCTGGCGGCCGTTGGCAGCACACGCTGCTCTTTCCTCTGCCGTCGGCGGGGGGACGCAATAGTAAGTGATGCTTTTGCTGATGCTCCTGGCGATGAACTCTGCTCCGTTGAGTTGGTCAGACGTGGTTGCTTCACTCCTAAAGAGACTGGCAGACACGGAGAAAATGTCAGTCGGGTCGGGTTACTCCCACAGCGTGACGCACGGCGCATTTGATCCTGCTGGGCAAACTAAAGGCTGGGTAATTATTATTGGTTATGAAGAAAAACATTCAATAACAGTATCAATCTCAATAGCGCATTGTTAGTTTTCCCCGTTCAAATTTCTACACTTTTCAGTCTTATTTTTTTATTTTATTTTAATTCATTGTTTCATTCATTATCTTACTCTATGTTGCACCGGTACACTTACAGGTTTACATTTAAACTATTGTTTTTCATACTGTTCTTTTTGCTCTGAATTATTCAAATTAGACATCCCACCCACTTTCAGGCCGTTGCTCATCATTACATTCACAGATTATTTGACCTACTTTTTTATTTTCTACTTTACCAATAAAAGCTTCCTCTCCATAATAACAATGCATGCAATGGCTTTTAATCGCCATGTCCCGTTTGGCACTTGTCCTAAATGGAGGGGCGGTCCCGCATCCATGACACATTCCCGGGTTTCCATCTTGTGCGGAGATGTTGCGGGGGGGGGAAAGAGAAGAGAGATTATGCGCTCGGGAAACGATGCTAACGCGCGTCCCTTCCCACCGGAGCCAACTAGCCTATACTGTATTACAAAGCACGCGAGACAGGCGACACGCACGAGCAACGACACGTCATGTATTACCCGATGGCGAGTGCCAGGTTCCCCATTCTGCGACGAAGGAGCTGCCGGTAGGTGGTGGACAGACGCCCCCCCTCCCGCTCTACCCCCGAACAAACAAACAAACAAAAACCAACAAAAAAGGGAGAGAGACTGGCGAAGGTCGGTCAATCCATCCGCAGCGGCCGTGCCGGTGTGTCGTGTCGCGGTTCTGGTCCTGCGCCGGGTGGTGTTTCCCTCCCGCTGCGGGGACAGCGCCCCCCCTCGGCGGTCACGTAGGGGGGTAGGACACAGGTGTGTTCGAGAAAGTGACGCGGGGATCGGGTGGCGTGCGGCACACACCGGTTTTCTCAAGGACAGGTTTGTCTTGAAAGTCCCAGGTGACGTTTCACCACCGGGCATCGCTTCCGGGATCCGCGTGACTCTCACGCCCCATTGGCTCGTGCCGCTGAAGGGCGTGTTGCGTCACTCGCCGCGTTCCACGTGTTTGCAATTTCCACCGGCGTGTGTTTTCGAGGAGTATGAAATGAAAACGTGTGTTTTTAAATAAAGTGTATGTTGTTGCATCTTCCGGCATGGCTCGAGGCTGCGGGGGCGGAATCATGTACCGGCAGCAGGGGGCGCTAACGCACCGGATATTTGGTCACTTTGTCTCACACACAACATACCACGGTTATTATTTAATGATGCGATAATAGAACCATATGGCCCGTGTGTGGCATTCATTTTTATTTCTAAGGGGAATTAATTCAAGTTTTGTGTTTGTTTTGAACGCTTATGTACAAATTAATGAAAGGTTGGGAAAACTGCAACAATGTTCCACCTTTAGTACGACAGAAAGTCTGTGCTCTTTCACATAGAGGCACACGGTGTTCTGGGTCTGCTTCGAAGATGAAAACCTTTGAGTAGACTTGGCGCACGACCTGTCTGTGTGTCAACTCTGTATGAAGTTGGCCTATTCAGTTTTGTACCCAAACTGATGAAATAACTGCAAGACAAGTTAGTGTCACAAGATGGAGCCAGACCAGCACAGAAGCAACAGAACTTTACTATTTGGGGATGTAGATGAATGTGTGCAATAAAACTCAAGGATTGCATTATATAAGTGGCAGAGGATGTTTAAAATGACTTGGTTTACATATTGCTTCATTTAAACACCCTCACAGAAATGTTTGTAATTAGATACGTTTGTTTCACAAAGTGTAATACATTCCAGCAATTCGTTGTTGTCTTTTTCACGCCGCCCAGATTCCTTGAATTACTCAGGGAAATCAGAGCTGTGACTTTGCAAACCACGTCCGGAAAATGTACGGCAGTTTTGAAAGCCATGAATGAAATGCCTCCTTTTCAAACTACAGGGCACATGAACTACACGCACACACTATGTGTTAAACGTTGCTCGAATATTTGGGTCTAGTTGAATAAAAAAATGACTTATGGGGGAACTAAGCTTGGCTGCACGGCCACAAAAAAAACACCAAAACGAATCTCCTGGCATCACCGTCTCTTCTTCTCGGGCCGCGGCCGTCACGCCAGCGTTATTCCGGTGATCGGCTCTTTCCATTCTTTCACATCCAGGCAGTTTTAGGTCATCGCGTTCGCTCGCTCACTTTCCAAAGTTATTTGCACCGCCCCGACACGGACAAGCTCGGTCACACCACCCCCTCTGCTCAGACACATAGTAGCTTATGTTTTCCAGTAAGTTACTTTAGTTTGAATTCAATTAGTGTATTAAGTTATTGTCAGGGTTTATTCATATTTACCAGGAGGAGTTTTATTGCACGTGTGTGTGTATACTGTATATATACACTACTAGTTTGCAAAACCGGTATTACCCTTGAACTTTGGTTTTGGTTTTGAGATAATCCCTTGCTTTTTCCTGATTAAAAAAAAAAACAGGATACTGGTGGATGGAAACACCTTTCCAGGCCTCAGATCTGGACCACTCCTCCCCAACCCTAAACCCTTCAACCCTTAGTCGAACAGTTTGATTTAAAGCCCCGGGGCCCTCTCACCCTTCTGCCCCTCTCTGCACCCCCGACCACCCTCGTGCTGCTGCTGCGCAAATCCCCCGGTCTTTCCTCTTTGCATTGTTTCCCCGTTGGCCCCTATTGTCCAAGCAAAGAAAAAATTGGGAGGGGGTTAGGGGGCAATGTGCCCTCGCCGGGCGGGTGGGGTCCACCCACATCAGGGTGTGGAAAACCCGTCGCGGCTTCCTGCTTTCTCTCCCGGTGCTTCCTTTCCACTCCCCTTCGCTCGTCACTGCCTGCCTCCCTCCCGGCGTCGTGTGCCTTCCTCGTCTCTCCGAGCGTACGATGAAATTACTCCAAGCGTGTCTGTGTTTAACGCTCAGATACCAGATGTCCTTTCGCACGTGAGCAGATGGCAACAACCCAAATTGAAGCACCACAGCGAGACCGCGATTGGTGCTTTTGTTTGGTGAACTATACAGTGTTAAGAGGCAAATGGAGACGGCTTAATGATGAAAGGCAAAGCAGATCTTAATGAACCCAGAAAATGTGCTCTTCTTCAACATCTGACGTTCCTGGAAAAGGCTTCGATCGAAGAGTCGAAGAGCTTTGACTTTTGGTCGCACTCATTGTGAATCAACGCGATGGAGCCGTGTGTGTTGGTCGATCGGTGGACAGAAGCCCAACATTCGCCGTCCTTTTCATCTCTAGTTTGGTCTCCCCCTCCCATTTTTTTTGCCAACCATTTGATGTTTAGGAGAAACGTATTGATTCCAGCACATTCCAGATCTAAATTCCATGTCCGACATCGACCCGCCTCTTTATCTCTCTGCCGTGTTTTGCGTCAATCTCCCCATCCCACCTCCCCATCCCACCTCCTCTACATGTGGGCTGTGATTTGCATTCATAACATGCTTAGAGGATGCTGGCGCCTGTCGTCTTGAAGGAGACGCTTTTTTCCCCTTTTTTTATCTCATCAATCCTCTTCATTGGTATGGAAACCACGTTAAATCCCCAGCAGGTGCATGTAGCTGATGTATTAAACATACATTGATTACTGATGGCCGGCCCACGTCTCCCTGGACGCACCCCAAAGTCCCATTAGGAAACTCTAGCGGACGTTTAGTCGTTCTGTCTGCTATATTTAACGTAGCTGTGGCCCCGTGGGCGCGGAGAGAACCCGTCCCTGATGAGTTGGCAGGCCGCAAGTATAAATGTGGAAATGGCTGCACTGTGGTGGATGAGCAGTACTTCATGTTAGGCCAAAATGCTTCTTCAAATTGAGTTTTCATAGTCACTGTTCATACAACGTAGGACGAGCGATGATGGCACGTCATTTATCCCAGAGGACATTTCCTTTGATCAGTGCACCAAGGTCATCTCTGCTCCTCATCTAACAGCTCTATTCAGCCGGATAAAATCTGCAGGGGAAGCTGTCTGAGAAACTCATCTTACTTACACACACACACACACACACACACACACACACACACACACACACACACACACACGCACACTCTTCATCACGAGGTGTCCATTGGATTTCTCCCCCAGTCAGAATGTCTTCATGGATTTGTTTTTTTTAAAGGTTGCATTTGCACCGTGACTGCTGCCGTTCCAATACAGGGGCCTTTATTAGTTAAACGCTGTATTGTGTATTTACTCTGGTGAATTATAATTATTTAAAACTTAAAACATCAATAGTCACAAATGTTAACATGTGGTGTCATGTGGAGAAGTCACAGTTGCAATGAAACGCTTGAAAACTTCTTCAGCTCCGGTTTTCGGGAGCGAAAGGTTCCCAGCTACAGATGACAGAGCCAAACAACTACTGATAGAGTCCATTGTTGTTCTTTTAATGCAAAGAAACTCTCTTTGACCTCCCTCATCGGCCATTGTCTGCCACTTTCCGTGTTCTGGCTCCACAACACTGTACACACACACACACACGCACATTCTGAAATGGTAGCATCCTCTGGAGGACAGAGATCTTTTTCCTGAACACGCCAGCCTGACCTGAGAAAGCATGAGAAGTGCCTCCAGCCCACTGAAGTCCTCTGTCATCAGTGAGCCTGATATGACAGGAATATGTGTCAAAGTGCACGATACGGTGCACAGGGTTACCTTAAATCAGAAGAGGGAGTTTCGGCACTACAGTGGGATAAAGGGGCTCCTTTGATGTATAAGTACAAGATAACCTCCCTTCTCTCGTGAATGTTTTCTCTCCTAATTAATAAATGTCAGAGAACGGTGAGAAATTGTGATCACTATTTCCTCGATGCGACAACGACTCAAACCATCTAGCCAGTTCTTTTGTGCGTTTAATATGATATTTTGTCCGGCCTGAGGATGAGGATATGAATCTGTGAAGATCCTTAATTAGAACACGAAGGCTTTTGCTCTCTTCTTGGAGATGGCACAGTTCAAAGACCAGCTCGCCTTGTCCCAAATACATCACTTAACACACGGACATTTTTCAAGCTGTCCTGAGGTCAGAACGGGGGTAAAGTGAAGCCTGCGGGCAGGAAGACTTTACAGTATTTGCACGTATCTCTAAGGGCCACAACAATACAGGCGTAAATCTTCAGACAATCTAACTCCAGGAAATTCCGTGGAAATCATAGAGGCGACGATCTAGAAAATGTTTCACCAAACTTGGCGCACAAAAATAACCGCCTCCTTCGATCGGACCCCTTTGATGTCAACGGAGATAAGTCGGCGACGCCCAGTCTGTGTCAAAGGTGAGCGTCTTTAACCACAATGTAAAACCTGGACATGACGTGAGTTGTGCTCTGCGTCGGAAAGGCCGGAAAAGTTGGAAATGAGTAAAACAGACGGCCTAGAAGACGGCCCGGGTCTTATTTTAGAGGTCCGGCAGCGTTATAGTCGTAGGAATTACGCTCATTACTGGGCGATTCTGTACCTCACAATAATATCCAAGCCCCGTGCAGCGCCAAAACAGGAAGTTATTGTTCCAGATGTGGACGCTATTTTCATGGAGGAGACCAGAGTTCAACCCCTGTCACCACATGATTTAACCACAGCGAACGTGTTTTTTTTAACCACAACCACCAATTTTTTTTTTCTTATCCCATTTCCTAAACACACATGTTGGAGTTATTAATGTCCCGGTCCGAAAGGCTGAAACGACATCTAACACTGGAATTAAGCTTTAAAGCTTGACTAAATATTTGACAATAGACTTTTTTTTTTCCTATTTATTGGTTGGTGATTTGCTTGCAGAGCCAAAAAGTCGCCATCAGCATTCTAGTTACACCAGGTGTAAATATAGCACTGGAAAACCGCTGCATTTAGATTGGACCAGCTTACAGCCTGTGTGCGTGTGCACAGACAAGTGTGTAAAGCCTGCACAAGTAATATTAAGAGTGTGTTGTTTGCACAACTGCGTTTCCCAGTGTTTGCGGCACTGGCTGATCTCCGCTAATGAACAATCTGCTCGCTGAGGTGTGACCGCCGGCATTGTATTGGGAGCCACACTGTGCACCGCTGATGCAGTGAGCGAGAGAGGTAGAGAGAGAGAGAGAGAGAGAGAGATACAGGGAGAGAGAGAGGGAGGTAGAGACAGGGAGAGACAGGGAGAGAGAGGGAGAGTGGGAGGGAGGGGATACTGGAATTCAATTCCACACAGACGAACATACGCTGGCTCAGATGGACGCTCTCTCCTGCAACACGGACACACATCTTCCGAGCTGGGGATTCTGCACTTTATTTTAAACATCTGTAGGTAAGTCCAATTTTCATCCGTCCACATACTTGTCCCCCTCCCTCCCTCCCTCTCTCTCTCTCTCTCTGTCTCTCTCTACAATCAGCTGCTCTGCATCTAGGAGGGACTGTGAGTGTCTGACTGCAATGTGCACGCTGTTACACGTAGAGAAGCTGAATTTAGCTGTAGCTATGGGTGAACACACTGTCACACACACACACACACACACACACACAAACATGTTAAATGTCCTTTAACGCGTTTGAGAAGGCTGGTGGTTGATCTGGTTGCATTGATGCTAAAACGAGACCAGAGGGAGTCGTCCAGTAATAAATCAAACAGATGTTTATGTTGTGTATTATGGTGTGTGTGTGTGCGTGTGTGTGTGTGTCCGTCGGTGTGTCATCTGCATAGACGTGATCTGTAAATCCCATGAATAACTACATCCATGTTGACTTCTGTCATTTCAGCATAATCGTGTGCAGGATTCATGCATGCGTGTGTGTGTGTGTGTTTGCATGTTTGCGAAGCCAGCAGAGGCTCATTGCACCGTGTGTGTGTGTGTGTGTGTGTGTGTGTGCGTGATCGCTCATTTGCATGTGAGGTGAGTGCAGCGCAGGAAAAACAGCGGCGTCCCGAAGGTGCTCAAATCACAGGGATTAGCGAAACGTCTTTGGCTTCAGCTGTCGCCATGGCAAAAGGCAGCCCCGTGCTCCAGAGCGCCCTTTGTAGGCGCGAGGGTTTCGCCGCATGCATCATCTCCAGGTCTGGCACGAGCGGCGGTCTCGAGCAGGGGGAATATGTTTCGCGAAAGGTCAACGGTGGTAGTGGGAGGGTGGGGAGGGGGCTAGCTGGGTGTTTAAAGAGGTGGATCAGAAGAGGGCACGGCAGATGTGTGGAGAGCCAAACCCAGCGAAGGAAAGGGAGTGCATCGACAAGTTTCCACCCAGAAACGAGTGTCAGCTCGTGCTTCTTCCGCTGTGAGAGGTGACCCGTGTTTCTGGAAATTGGCTTTGCCATATAGATCACCGGAGGGAACAGCAACGGCGTTAATCTCGTTAAATAGCACGACCCAGGAGGAAGTTGATAGGCTGTAAAGCCTGCGGGAACGTACACGTAACCTGTTGGAATCCTGCCCCGCGCTGCTAATTTGGCCAGAGGTTCGTCTATTCTCGGCCATGAGAGCGGCTCTCATTGGGGTCAATAACGCCACGCGGGGACTCCTGGCTGCAGCTGGTTGCACTGGTTTCTATCTATGGATCCATCGCAACTAATCCGTGGGACTTCAGAAAATTAAACGGGGAATTATATAACAAGAGAGCGGCTGCTGAAACACCCTGAGCAGTAAATGCACAAAGTTAGCTGATACCACCTGTATCTCGTCGACCGGCTGCTGTGAAGCCGTACCAATCTTCCCATTAATCCCCCCCCGGAGATCAATGACTTGACATTGCTGATATCAATAATATCATGTCAAACCTCAACATTGAAATAGCATAATCAGAATGTATTGATGTAGTGTGGTGCGTGGTAATATATTGGACCAACACTGCATTTAGCATCTGAAAAATAAACCTACCGGTACTCGATTTTGCACGTTTGGTCGCTACTTTAAGCTATTTAAACACCTCATGAAGCCTTTTGCATGTTCTGCTTCATGCGGGGTGAATCTCGGCTGGCTTGAAGCGGCCAGTCAGATTGAATCTGTGCAGTATCGACATCCCTGTGTAGCGTCAATGTCAGAAGAGGACAACGGGAAAAGAGCCATGCGTTTACCCTCAGATGGAAACCCAACAGCATGCGGGAGGATGCGCATTTTAAACACAAGCACACCGACATACAACCGTGGAAATAATACTTGAGCGAGAACTAATGCTTGTAAATGCGCGCGGCCAGTCAGCAGATTCAGAACACCTTCCCCTACAACGCCACCCGTTTACAGAGAGGCAAATTACTTCCATTATACTGAACTCATTGATCCGCCAACCTTCCCGTTCTTACAGCAAGTTCATTAAATAGTAATGACGGGGGCCACGGACTATTCTTCTCCATTTGTGACGCGTAGAGCCTCTCGCTTTCAATCAACCGGGAGCGACGCACAGCTCGAATTCAGTCCCTTTCACCTGTCTTCTGCCTCCCCTTCTCCTCTTCCCCCTCTCTCGTTAGTACTGCTGTCTGTGGATTCATGGAGAACGGAGCATTTTTCCCATCGGGAGATATGTCACAGCAGAGCGAGGCTGATTGAGAACAAGATGGCCGACGGGCTTCTCAAGAACACCAAGACTCCCTAAATTGAAGAACAGGAGTCTGTTTGCAGAGTTAATAAAAGAGGTTGTGTCAACAACTCGAAATGCGCACTAGGGAGACTGCTGCAGAGTTCACTCTCCTGGATCACAAACCCCGCGGCCAAATGTCAATACGGTGTCTTTGTCTCTCGCTCTCTCTCTTTATTGCCCTTGTCTTTTGGACTCTGCCCTTATACCTTCTGTCTCGCTCCAGTGAGCACGCTACGGCTGCAGGCCCAGTCTTTGTCAGGAGCAGCTGGACAAAACGCCGACAAAATAACAGAGCGAAGTCGTAAATTCCCCTTAGACACGTTTTATAGGTCCTTTCCACTTGCTCTGTTGCTGGTCGAACCGGACAACGGCTCCACTAACAGGCCCTTATTTGATGCGGTGACAAGAAAGATAAAGTCCCGATGTGGAACTGAGTGAAGCGCAAGATGCGGTGTGTTTTTTTTTAAATGGCCACCATTGCAGATCATGTGTTAGTTTGATTCGTATCGTCCCCACTACGAATTGCTTCAGGGTCCTGCAGCAAAAGACTCCCAGCACCAAATGGCAGACACATTCAGGGACTATAAACTGGTGACCAATGCGCAGCAAAAAGAACTGGTTGGGACCAAAACAGAGATAAAAGAGGGAATATTGGGAAGACATTCAGGTTGTGTGGGTTGCTCGAAGCGAGCTGGCGCTCCCGGGCGTCTAAAAACAACCCCACCTCATTGCAAACCGATTTTCATGCCGCTCAGTCAAATCGTGCGTGGGAAGCTTTATGCTTGATTCCCCAGTGGTCTTCATATCCAGGCACCCGACTGTGCATACAGGCTGGTTTCATCCCTCCAGGTGGCAACAGAGGAGGAGACGGCTGCCTGAGACTCTCGTGGTGTGTAGAGGCAGATTGATCGTGTGCATGCGTACGAAAGAACACACACCAGGTTGGATTAGGGGGACGGGAAGGGGAGGGCGGGGGGGGGCAGTTAATAAACTTGCCAGAGAGGAGGACGGAGGCTGACAACGCACAAAACGGGGGGAATAACACTCGAGAATGAGAGCGGGAGAGAACAGAGTGGAACAGATCTTTTTCCCTGTGCTTTAAAGAACAAATAAATCTGAGATTGAAAGCGAGCGAGGCCGAAGCTGGAGGGTGGGGCGGCTATGGGCGGGGGGGGGGTTGGTGCAGCTGAAGCATACAGGTTGTTGTTCTCACGGGGGAAATTCCTCTGGTGCTCCAGTCTTTTCACTGAGGCAACAGGCTAGTGACTTTGGACCGCTCGGTGCTCCACAAAAGATAAAAAGAGGTCCCTTCTATTCTTATGTTGGCAACCGCAGACCCTAAGTCTTATCCTCCCCCAACCCTACACACACACACACACACACATTATTTCTTGAGAAGAATACATATGGATGGAAGTCTTTAAGTACTCTTATTGGTCGGCCTGTGTAGCTGCCCAACTACTGCGACACAGCATGACATGATTATTCACCACCACATCTAAGGGGACACCCACTAATTGTGGGGCGTCCACAAATACTTAAGCTCTTGTGGTGATTCGGTGGCCATTCAGCTACTGACTTCAGCATTGGCTTGTATTATTAAGTGGCATCGTTTCTACACTGGCTTTACTTTCACCCTCCTGAGATGGAAGAAGCTGAAAAGCCGGTCACACTCAAGAAAGTTTGATGGAAAAAAAAAAAACAACGAACAGATGCTAATTCTATCAAGTTTCCGTGAACTCAGATTGAGCTGGTGCAGAGTGGTTTGAAAGTGTGTCACCCGGTGTCCTGTGTGTTGTCTCTCTTGTCTTTCAGGCCTTTTTGCCGGAGAGCGAGCCAAACCCGCCTCAGGGAGAGCAGGAGGATGGAGAACAACATGTGAGCGGCCCGACGACGCGCCACTGTCGACAGCATGCTGCGCCTCCTCCAGACCTTGGCTTTCTGCTTCTGGTGCTTTCTGCTGCTTCACAGGCAGACTGCGGCTGACGAGGAGGCCCTTTGGGGACCGACGCCACCGGGAGTATCTTATTGGTGGCCAAAGTTTCCTTCCCTTTCCATCCCCTCACTGCCAGTATTCCGTAACCCCTTTCATGGAAGCTCGAAAGCGGACGACGAGTCGAGCGCGACCGGCGAAGGCCCGACGGGGTCGACCAAAGGGGTCGGCAACTTTTCTGAGGCCTCTGAATCCCCTGCGACTTTGAGTCAGGTGCTGCTAACCGGCGTGACAAAGACAGGAACAGTGTCACTTCCCACTGGGACACCAGATTCTCCACACAGCAGCGGCGCAGCGCAGAGCTACAAAGACGCTCTTGTTTCAGACTCCTACGCTCCCACAAGCAGTTCTGTCAGAACCCCTCCGGTCACCAACGGTCCCACCAGCGCAAGCACTCCGAAACAAAATGGAACGCACACCCACCCGCAGAGGGGCACCGCATCGGCCGCCACGCAACAGCTCACAGAGGAGCTCACTGATAAGGAGGCCCAGAAAGGTTTTACAGAAAACATCCTTTTCGCCACAGCAGCAGAAACCACAGTCCCCGCCGCCTTCACATCGACAACAACAACAACAACAACGGCGGAGACCGCTCTGGCCAGCAGTGACCCCGTTGGGCCCGTTACGCCCCCTGCGTCCGCAGAAACGACGTTTGCAGAACCACGAGACTCAACGTTGGACACTACCCTCCGTGCCACAGAGGCAACAACGACAGGACCTCAGCCCACCTCGGCTCAGGAGCCGCGGGTGCGCGCCGCTGCCACGGGGATCGATTACAAACTAGTGCCGGAATCCATAACAAGCCCGACGCGGAGCCAGAGGGTCGACTTTCCAATGGCAAGAGGTAAGCAAAGTTATACAAATCGACAGTGGCCGGATTGACTCTGCAGCACGCGATCCATCATGGGCAGACACGTCTTAGGGTTGCAGCAGCTGGCTGGTCAAAGGTCTGCAGACCGCTTGGGCCCGGTCATTGACATTTCTCACATGGCGAGTGCAGCCAAAGGTCCGACATTAGTGGAAAATCCAGAACCTGTCGACACTCACCGAGCACACATGCCCGGAATCAACAATCACGTGATTGCGACGATGGGTCATGCGATTGAATATCTGCTTGCTCCGAGGGATCATTTTATAAAAGGTGGTAGTTTATTACACTGTGCCGGTTTCAATGACTCAGGGCGGACAAATTCATTTCTGCGTCTCGACGGATTTCCCAAATGGGAGTTGTTCAAAATCCAAATCATCCGCATTCACAATCAGACAATAGGTTTCCAATGCTCGCTCTCCGCAGACTTTGAAGAATTCAATAAAACAGTCCCATCACGCACAGAGGATGGAATAAAGATTAAAGCATCAAAGTCGGCTGAGAAATCTGTTTTGGATGGTTAGAAAATGTTTTTAAAGCGGCAATATGCCGTTCACCAATGCCTCAAAAAATTGACAGCTGGACTGGATGCTGCTTGATGGGGCTTTTATTCCCTATGAAAAGATGACCATCTAAAAGAGCGAGTGGTGAAAACGGCTCCTTCTTCGAAAGCCCATCCCCCAACACCGGTGGCAGTCTGGTGTCTGGACGCTTAATGAGTGTTCGGCAGAAGGTGCTCCTGCAGTTGCAGACGCATTCATCATGTCAGTTCAAAGGTTGGGCGAGGAAACGATGAGTCGATTATTCTCCGCCGGTAAGGTTCGGTGGATGTCATAGATATTCTGGAGTTGCATATTGGTAAGACAACGCTGCTGTCACAGCTAATGTCCATGATCATCAGTTCGAGCAGAATCTTTGAAAATGTCAAAGCTTCATAGACAAGTAAGTAAAGTAAGTAAGTAAAATAATTTTAAAAATATGCTTCAACTGTTCCATAAATTGGAGTTTTTTAATGCTAGTACCAATTTATCGTAAATCATCTTGACTTTTTACGGTTTGGATTTTCCTGTCAGGGCAAATGTTCTAAAGCTTCAATCATATGACACTATCTTTCTCTACCTTTAAGCTTTTAAGGAATCATTTTGCGCATGTGATCCAGTGAAAAGCTTGAAATCCGCAACTAAATGGACCTTAGAATCCGACTGTTTTGTCAACTGCAGCATGCTCTTGAGTATATACAGATAAATGCTGCACAATGTGTACATCGAGGCCCTCAGTGGGAAACTACTCCCACAATGCTTCACGCCGCTTGTAGTGAGACCGGTGTTGTTATGTCTACAGCGCCCGGTGTGTTGTGTCTGCACTTGTTCTCAGTTGTGGATCGTGTGGCGACATACAGAAGAGATGGGGGGCGGGGTCGGGGGGTATCAGTATTCCAAAGGCACACACTCAGCGAAACCACCTCCTCTCCACTGGGACCATCGGCTCACCAGTCGCTGTTCATGGAGGCCGAACATGCTTCTCTCCATTTAGCCTCCCTCTCTCCCTCCCAACCTTTAAAAAAATATGTGTATTTTCTATTCACTGCCTTTCCATGGGCACACACGTTACGCCACGGCTGCTTTGACGGGTGAAAAAATGCCGTCATTACAGCTGACAAATGAAAAACAACGGCATTAAATGTGGAGCCTTCGTGCGGCCCTGCGGTCTGAGCGCTCGGCGTGGCGTTGCACCGGAGTCTGGAGCAGTTTTGGCAAAGGACTAATATGACAAACGAAAGCACGGCGCCCCTGCATTACCATAAATTATCCCATTGTGCATGTTCTATCTGGTGCAGTGATGCACTTTTGAGCTGCTCAGGGTGAGTCGCTTCCCCCACTGGAGGTTGCGCAACATCTTCACCGCACAACCCAGTGGGTTTGCATCGATCGAGACGGCGTTTGCTACGTGTGGCGTTGCCCTTGAGGAGGCTGTTGGGTGTGTAAAAAAAACTGCACCGCTCTGCATCTGTGTCAACTACTGAGGGACACTCCCACGTGTGATAGCAAGGGCAGTGGTGAGAGAAAGTAAAGAGCCTCTCAGGCAGCCATTGCTGTTAAAAGGTCTTCCAAAAAGCTTCCTTCTTTCTTGTGCTGTGTCTTTCTCATCCTGCCACCTTTCCCATTTTCCTGTGTGCTCCACTAATAGATGGGGGCAAGATCCGACCTTTAAGACGCTCCATTACGTACGAGGACATATGGTCCCTCTGATCTCAGCCCTGAACAACGAAGTGCAGAAGCACGGTCAATGATGGAATAATTGATTAAGGAAATAGATTTACACAGCATGTGACATGAATGTCTAATGACCCAGTGTTGAATTTACATGCAAAAGTGGCTTGAATGCAAATCTAAAACTGTGGTGACTTTTAATATTGTGTCCATTTTAAGTGCCGTTTGTTTTTAGGATTCCACCCACGGTGAATTCTGAATTTTGCTTGTGCAAATTTGCAAATATAAAACGACCCCCGGATTATTTCTCACCTTCATGGAAAGGTCATTTAAGCGAGAAAAAAATGGATAGAACATTGTTATTTAAGGTCATGGAGGCTAAAATAAATATATTGTCTTTGCTATTTAGGTAAACAGTAAAACGACAATTCAGCATGTTGAGCGGTTCAATAAGTCAAACCTCTCTGATCCCCCCTCTGCTTTGATTTCGCTCCATCAGCAGGGTATTGTGTACAACAAGCATCCCGACCGAGCGGATGTGCTTACCGGGCTTCGGATTGCAAGCCGAGCCCGTCAGATGTTGTAGCTTCATCTGAAGGCAAACGTCACAGAATCTATTTTTGCAGTGTCTCCTTTCCATTTTCATTTGATCGAAAAAGACGACAGCTTAACTGTTAAAAAAGAAAAAGAAAAAAACGAATGAAAGACAAAACTGAGCTGCGTATATTTTTATATCCGTGGCTTAAACTACAACAACGCGGATTTATTGCGGCGTGTAGGAAATGCGCAGCGCGTCGGTGTCAACAGATTCTGCTTTGAAGGCCGTCAAAACTTGGGATTAACTCGGTCGCTGCGAGCGTGACCCAGTTTACACCGCGCGACGGCACCTCACGCGGCCTCCCAGGAGCTCTTCTTCTTTTCTTTTCTTTTTTTTTCTACCTCGTTATTCCTCCCACTCGCCTCACTCCTCTGCGTCTCTTATTAATATCTAACTCTGAAGTTGTTCAGAGTCCTGAAGCTGTCCCCCGGCCTCATCACGCAATCGCCTCAACAGCAGCGGATTCACTCACTGAACATCGTTCATTTCAATCGGCTGCAAAAACACACAGATGCCGTGCAGAGGGGCCGCACGTTAACACACACACACACTCATGCACACACACTCACGCACAAAGATGTCAATGGAATTAGACTACAGAGCGACGGTCCACTGAGCCGTGGATGACTGGCTTCAAACTAAGTGGGCGAGGGCCGATCCGTCTGACATAACTGGGTTAAGAGACGCAGTCCTTCCACGTTCTGCAGCGCGAAGCCTCAGAAACGCTGCGAGCAGAGAGACCACGCCGGGGTCGAGAGGTGCTAATCTGAATATCCAAAATCCTCCTCAAATTTGTTCCCTCCTGATTGTCTTTTGAGGCGGCTCACAGGTTTGAATCGCATGTGTCTTCCCAGAGGCGCCCGGCAGAGAGGACACGGGGGACGGGGACGGCGACGTTTCCACGACGTCCACCGAGCTGCTGACAACGTCGCCGCCGCGGAGCACAGGTGAGCAAACAAACAAACCCCCGGAGGTGTAGATGAAACACTTGCTTGTGTGTTGCGCTGCCAAACTGCGACTATGCTGAACCAATTAGCCTGCGTCCCTTTTTGCCTCTGATTGACACGACGAAGGACACAGCGAAGGACACATGGAGCAGATCATGAATTCCTTTCCCCCCCCTTTGTGAACGTCGTATTCTGAGGTGGAAGGATTCACGACCAACATTACCTCGCTTGGAACATCAGCACCCCCAACGGGTCTTTTTTAATCTCTGCTATCTTCCGCTCCCTTTTGTTTTAACGGAGCCAAACCGGTGCTGTGGGTGCAGAGTGTAACCCTCCGCATGATGAGCATGATCCAAACTTCTCCGTGAGCGCCCGCTCAATTGCCTTTTTTTTGTTGTTGAGGTGAGCCAAATTGAAAGCGACAGCAGTCAGACGGAGCGCCGTGTTTTCTCGATGCAGAATCACTGCAATTAAAGACGAGCGCGTGGGGGCCGTTGCTCATCGAACATGCAAAGAATCATTCGCCTTCATTACCTCGGCTGGTCTGCGACCTCTAAAGATTCACATGCAATACCCAGAGAGTCCACTATTAAGAGAGCCATCTTAAGACGGCTCTTTTGATTTTAACCGAATCTTACATCCGGCCGTCACTGCTGCTGCGTGCACCGTCCTCCATCCATCCTCGCGCTGCAGACCCTCGCGCAACCCCGACCCTGTGCAGGCCGCTCGGTCCGACATTTATCAACAAAATACCCATCACGGCCCGCCGGGGCCTCCAAATCAGCAACCCCGGACTTTATCAGTGGCCCCCGCACATTCTGAATGCCCGCAGCTGTGTGTTTATTCTACACTCCCGCCCCCGCCACTGTCTGTTTTGATAGGATGACATGGTCGGCGCAGTGAGACAGTGGATGCGTGTTAGAGCGCTGACATATTTTATGACCTCGTTTAATGCTGCTGATGTTACAGCTTTCAACAAATCACCTCCGGGGCACTTGTGATTTTAAATTAGCCAGTGTTTATGATTTCAGTCCTTCCTGTCGTATTAAATGTCAATATGGAACAGTGTTTTTAGTCCAGTCGCTGGACAGACCTAATGGCCCGAACCGCACGCCAAGTTCCCGGCAGAGCGTGTGAATGCGTGGAACATCTGACCGTATACCGAAAAAGAAGTCAGTCTGAAGGATTATTTGAAGGATAATCTGAAGGATTATCACGAGAGGGGTGCACAAGGGAGAGAGAGCTCGACAGCATGACACGTTTCACAAGCCGCCATCCTTATTTTTCCTCCCGTTTGAGGACGTGCTTCAAAAGGGAAAGCTCAGGAAGTCTGAAACAAAAAGACGTATTTCCTCTCGCTTGACGTTTTTTCATCACAACCTGTGACAGTGATTTCCGCTCTGGAGTCGGGAAAAAAAGGATGAGGGGGGGAAAAAGGGTAAAGACCAGGCAGGCAGCGGCGCAGTGCTGAAGCGCTTGTGAAAATCCAGTTCAGGATCCGAGGATGGAAAAGAGAAAGGCTTTGTCGGTCAGGAGGGCCTGAAAACAGAAAGCATCGACATGCAAAGGAACTCGAACACGAGACACACATACCTCATCGAGTGCCGTTTCGTTCCTCACTGAGGAGCTGCAGACTGTCACATGGTCAACGTAATTGAAGCCACATCTGCCATGCATTGGACACACACCCTCTGATTTGGGTCCAGCGTTGTATGAAGTTACAAGCTTCTGAACAGGATTAGCACATTAGGCAGAAAGCACCCTTTCACCACCCTGGAGCCGAGCCAATGTTGTGAATGGCTTGAATTATGATTAAAAGCTTCTATATATTCTTGTGAGTGGACAATTAGCATGCTTTTAAGGGAATTAAAAGTAGGTGATTAGAGCTATTTTCCTGTTCTCATCCAAGCTATTTAATGCAAATGTTTTCAACCGGCTTTTCCTATTTTCCTTCCCACCAGAACCTCCCCAAAGCCCTGCGTACACTGATGACTGGATGTACGGCCAAGTGGACAGTGACGCCACCTTGCTTCCGGACTGCAATAAAGAGCGCTCAGGGATCTGCAACCTCTCTGACACCTGGGACTTAAAAACCCCCTCGGACGTCAAGCCCACGCAGAACGCCACTGCCCCGAACCGATCGGCCGACCCCTTCCTGATCCCAGCTCCCCCCATGCTGGTGCCGCTGTACACCGACTGGAACAGCGCCATGGCGGCGTGGGGTCTGGCCTGGGAGGCGCACGTCTACGGCGCCGGGTGCGTCTTCGCCACGCTGACGCTGGCCTCGGCTCTCAATCTGCTCTGCTTGCCTCTGCGATGCCCGTCCGGCTGTGGCTACTTCGCCCTGGTGAGCCTGTTTCTGCTGGCCGCCGGTGGCACCAGGTCGTTCTCCCTCCTGTACGACGCCTACGGTCACCAGGACCGCTTGGCCTCGACAGAGGCCTCGCTGATACTCTACGAGGCGCCGTTTCCCTGTTTGACCGCAGGCGTTCGGCCTGGTTTTCCTTCTGCTCTCGATGCGCTCGAGGATGCAGCTCTCCTACTCTGCCTTCCAGAGACCCTGTTTCTTGGCCTGCCTCGTTGTCGTGCACTTTGGTGCCGCGTTCGGACCGGTGACGTTGCTGAAGGTCTACCAGCAGAAGCCTCCCCTTTGCCTCTTTCTCCCGCTCATCTCCCGCGGGACCTTTGTTGCGCTGGCCACGTTTCTCGCCGTGGCCTATTTTGTGTTCTACATCTACGTGCGGGCGGATTCGAAGCACATCTACCACCTGAACAACACGTCTCCGACGCCGGCTGAACGTTACAACCGCTGCCCCTTCGCTGAGAGCCGGGACTGGGACCGTGCAGCTGTCACCGTTTGTGTTTCAGCGCTGTTTTGTCTAGCATGTGCAGGACTGCAGTTCTACGCAATGCTCAACGCTATGGGTGTGGCAGGTGGAGAGGAGGTATTCCACCCTTGGCCATGGTGGGCTTTCCAGTTTAGCTGCAGACTATGTGAGCTCGGGGTTTGTCTCACCCTAGCCTTGGTGGTGGCGCAACCTGTCTACTGTTCTGACCACCTCCCAGCTGCAGGAAGCTGTTGGACTGAACTGTTGGCGTCCAAGTCACCCATCCTGCCTGGGAGCTATCAGTGGACCCTTAGCCAGCAAGAGAAGCTTGCAATCGTCGATACGGTTGGGCTGGGAGAGATAGAGAGCCTCCCTCTTTACACGCTGGTGGACGAGAGGCTCGGTAGCAGTATAAACGGCCTCGACCTCCTCTACCACAGCAACCGGGCCTTGGCATACAGAGACCTGGACTTGGATTTAGACCTGAAGGTTTCAAGGAAACCCGAGGATGTAGGACGCGGAGAACCCTCGGGTAGATCCTCGTTCACCAGCGACTCGACCGCAGACCTGAGGCCACCTTCGCCCATCAACCTGCGCCGCAGCATAGACGAAGCACTTTTCAGCGAGGCCCTATTCCCCACGAGCCTCTTTAGCCCCGCCAGGCCCATTCACTGCAGCGATCTATCCTTGAACAACCACTGCGCGCCACAATGCAACGGCCTCTGTGATCCCCTCTCGGGCGACCCTGGCCTTTACCGAACCTCTTCCTGCGTGGAGGTGGCCCCCCAACCCGAGCCCTCTCGCGCCCAATCCCACGGAGATACAACCAAAGGTGCCCCACCATCTCCCTCGCTGTCCTCGTCCTCCAGCCGCTCGTCTCCTGAACGTTGGCGGGGCAGCTCGTCCTCCTGTTCCCTCTACCGAGAATCTTTCGGAGGCTCCTCGCTGGTCCTGTGTCCAAGCCCCGAGAGACGCGCTCAGCAGCTTCTCCAGCAAGGGTCCGTGGGCCACGTGGCGTCCTCCGGGCACCGCGGCCACGCTGACCCGCAGAGCAACTACCACACACTGGGCGCGGCCTCACAAGAGAGCCTGGACCTGGACATGTCGTCGTCGGAGGCGGACCGCTCTGCGCAGGAGGAGTTCATTGGTGTTTGCAGAGAAATCGATGCTTTGAGTGTCTGCAGTGAGACTATAGATTTATAAAAAATTTTAAAGGACAAGTCTGGTTAAACAAGGGTTACACAGAGAGCTCATTAAGAGGGATGTTGGAAAGGTGTGAAAGGTATTTCACAGCCTATTTGCTAGCGCATGGTAGCTTTCGCTTTTACCGTAAAACCTGTAGCTGCCAAAATAACTTTTCTGGAGGTTTGATAAGCTTTCGTACGTGATTATTAGTGAACGTCTATGTGGGTCCAAGTGCCAAGAATGTCAAAAGCCAAGAGGTAATTTGTAACTTTTACATGCTTGATTAAGGCCGGTGAAGTTTGATACTGTTAAAAAAAAGTAGAGATGACAAGAATTTATTTGTACAAAAATGTTTTTATTGCATTTGAACATTCCGAATACTACTACTGTGACAGAGATTAAGCACTTATATACTACTGAAGTCTTACGTTTTCAATTTCAGCTGAATAACATTGTCATTAAAACTCATGTTTTTTATATATATATATATATATATATATTATATACACACACACACACACATATATATATATATATATATAAATATATAGACACACGCACTGGATTGCGCCTGTTTGTCAAACTATAAACCATATCATAACGCTTCTGACTTGCAGTTCCGGTGCAGCAGTGACATCTAGTGGAAAACAAATGTTACAGCATATTCTGACTTGCTTACTAATTTATTTATGTCCAAACATAACTGCTAAACATTGTTTAATAAAAACATATTTTATGAAGAACTGTGGCTTCCTTTTACTGAAGGTTAAAAGTGACGTTGTGATTGTGCGGTTCATATTCAATGAGACACAAGTCGTTCATGTTTGATTTATTTATTATTTTTTAAACATGTACTTAAGTGATATTCCTCAAAAAAAATAAAAATAAAAATCCCAAATGGTTTTAATTACAGTGTCTTTTCTGTCCATTTAAAAAGCACTTGCTAATTATAATTATTGGTTGCAGAAGCTACTGAAATGTTCCGACAACTATAACAGCTTCACAATATCCTGAAGCTGAAATCATTAAAAAAAAAAACTAAAAAAAGAACTAAAGCATAAACCCAATATCTGAATTAGCACTATATTGGTGCTTTTTAGATGGACTAATAGAACACAGTACAATTAACATTTTAAATAACCTGAATTATCTCTTTAGGTGGGAAACTGAAAACAAGCAGCAGTTAGTTCCAACTGGATATAGGTATATATTTCTCATATTTTCATGTACAATTTCTTTAGCAATTTTGTGTAATTGCAAGGCCTTTTTCAGTCAGGTTAACACTCTGCAGGGTGAATACATGAGCACTTTAGAGGAATTCAACCCTTACAATCTAGTAACAGTCATTAAAAAAGAAAAAATATCCGTCCAGTAAATAATAGAAAATCCTACATAAACCGAACAACAAACACAAGCGAGGCGTTTTAAAGTAAGAAAAAGGAGGAGGAGAGAGGGTGTTTAGCATTACGCTCTTTCACTGAGCTGTCCATTCCCGTTTCAAGGCATTTCTCTGGTAAAAAAAGGAACCAACTGGAAAACAAACAAAACCGTCACAGAGAACATAAACCTATGCCACAGTAGAGAAGGCGGGAATGAAGTGACAAGGGAACGAGTGACTTTTGGCGCCAATTTTGGTTTCTAAATTACAAAAGTGTCAGAGGAAGCAGAACACTCGGCAGTATATATATATGCAATTACATTAACGCAGAATATAAATACAGCCATGTTTGGCTTAGTGAAAAAAAAAGCAAAGAAAAAAAACGGGCGTATCAAAACACTTCATGCGCAATTCAAAGACCCTGCGCACCCCCCCCCCTCCCTCCCTGCAACAGGTTTAATATAAAGTCTGTTTTATCTAAAAGTATTCAAATTACAAGTGAAGAAATAGTCCTCATTTCAAACTATTATTTATTAAATATAATACCTTTGGGAGGTTGGGATCGTCCCTACAAAGCTGAACATGTGACCACTGACACGGGACCCCGATCATTAGTCAGGACGCCTTTGGAGCGAAAACGAAGGCTCTCTAAAAAGATGAAGGCTCGGTCGTGTAAGGGGACGCAGGCGGATGCAAAGTCGACAGGGTGAATTATTACGGCCGATATCTCGTACCTCGGGATCCATAATATGGGAGAGTAAAAAAGAAAAACAACATGGTAAGATTGCCGTGAAACACTGATAGACGTCAGAGACCAGTGTTTGGTCTGCTTTACTGAAAGTACAAGGTGTATTAAGAGCTGGGATGTGAGGGGGGCAACGTGGACCCGGATGTGGATGTGATCTGCACCCTCCAATATCAACAAGTAAACACAGTGCACATTCACTTTTGTTGACACACATTATTAACTCGGTCACACGTTACCCTTGATTAACCACACACACACACACACATCCACTCACTACCATCAACACGACGGGAAACCGTTCGCATAATCGAGATACAGCTGTGCCGTTCCCAAAAACCTGACTATGTGAGCGAAAGTAAAAAAAAAAAAAAAAAAAAAAAACAGGTGCTCAGAGAGTTTGGTTAGAGGGTTCTCAGTTCGCAGCAGGGCGGCCGGCTGGGATCGGGGGGGATGCGAAGGGGGAGAGGGCGGAGTTGGCGGAGCCCGTGTAGCAGAAGTGCCGATATCAACATTTGGTCACCGTTTGACGTGCGTCGATGCGCCGCACGCCATCCTCCCCTCCCCCACCAGCTCAGTAAAGCCGCTTCTCGTAACTGTGGACGGAGAGAAGGGGGGAAAAAAAATAATTAAATCAGCGGCTGCACAAATTAAAAGTATTCAAGCAAATGGTACATTGCGTGATTTACTTTAATTTGGTAACGTGCATTACTAAATTGCATTTGCAAATGTTAAGCCGGGGGTCCGATGGTGATAACAGAGCAACAGGAGAGAAACAATCCCATTTTTCTCAACAAAGCAGGTTTATTTCCCCGTTGTGAGCTTTTGCGAAGGCCAATGCAGGGAAAAGTGTTCCACTGGAGCCCGACTGTTTCATAGCAACGCTATGATGATATGATGAAACCCTCTACGGCGCCGTTTGCGCTCGCTGTTAAAATCAAACATTTCGTGTCGACCACAGGAGTTCAGTCCAACTTCCTTTTCAGAAGCAGGGTGTTGGTTGTCGTTTCATTGTGAGAAGTTAAAAACCAAAATAAAAATGTACTTTTTTTGGGGGGTGTGGGGGGGGGGGGGGGGGGGGAGAACCCAAAATGTCAAATGTTTCTTTGTACTTACGAGTGGAGTCCATGAACGCCTCCCTCCACTTGTGCCGACATGGTTCTCTTTTCAAACTTCAGCTCTCCGGAGTACATCATGGAACTGTAGAAAATGGAGCGCTGGTAAAACGCAGTGCACAGTAAAGTTTGCATCTGTATTTCTCACACACACACACAACTCACCGGAGGACAGAAAGACTCTTTGCCCCGATGTCCTGGCAGCCATGCTGGATACCAGCTATCAGGTAAGGTACAAACTTGTGGATGGAGCCCTTGTCCTGGACCGAGCCCGACACACCCTGGGCCACCTTCACGTTGTCGCCCTCACTGTGGAAGGACGGAAATCAGGGCGTATGAAGATCAGCCCGCCCCTGGAGTTTGGCTTCTCTCTTCCTTCAGCCTCCCCACACACCTGAAGTAGCGCTTCTGGCTGCTGGTGCTCTTCTCCATGGCGTCCAGGGAGCCCATGCCGCGGTACTTCTTCAGCCGCACGCCGTCTGAGAAGAAGTACTCCCCCGGAGCCTCGGTTGTTGCCGCTAGCAACGAGCCCATCATCACTGCAGCGGGAGACGGGGAGGTAAATTATCTGCGGTCTCCCGTTACCCGTGAATAGCAGCATCGCCGCTCAGACAATAAACGTGATTAAAAAGAGAGACGAGGCCTCGTTTTTCTTTCCACATAATCTTTCAAATCTCACCAGTCGACGCTCCGAGAGACAACGCCTTCACCACGTGGCCCACGGTCTGGATGCCGCCGTCGGCGATGACCGGTACGCCGAAGCGCCTGGCGTACTCGGCGACCTTGTACACCGAGGTCCCCTGGGGCCTCCCGCACGCCATGACTAGAAGATTTAAAAAAAAAAAAAAAAAAAAAAGGAAGAAAAACATTTGACAGGGCTGCCTTTGAAACAGATCAGTTCGAAGCAAACAAAACGAGGTCGGACACAAAACACAAAGCGGCAGCTATTCAAGTCATTTTAGGTTCACGTCCTTTTGCCGCAACACATTTCCTCCGTTTGGGATTTGATTGTGACTCAGTCGGAGCGCAAGAGGCCCGTTGCCATGGTAACAGCAAGCAAGGCCATGGCCGATTGCCATGACAACGCGGAGGGTCTCGAGGGTCCCTTTCATCTAGCTCATAGCGAGATTCAGAACCGGCGCAGCTGGTACTGACGCGCTGCAACAACAACAACAACAGCTCCCCATTTCAAAACCCTCTCCTCGCGCTTGTGATAACGTGCAGCTGTACACACATACCACACCAACGGTCGCACACACATACCATACCGATGATCCCACACACACTCAGACAACGGGAAAAATCAGAAGCGAGAGTACCTTCCTGCGTGATGCAGATTGAGCCGCAGCCCATTCCGACTCTCAGGGCATCCACGCCGGCGTCGATCAGATTCTTGGCCTGAGCCGCTGTGACCACTGGACAAACGAGTGGCACACGGTGCAAATTATTAGACTTCGTTGGCCTCATAAGGCGTGCAAATAAAAAAATAAAAACAAAGCCACAAGTCATTCATTTATAAATCAAACTCACCGTTTCCTCCCACCACTTGCAGTTCTTGATGCTTCTGCTTGATATAATTGATCATGTTTATTTGATACACCGAGTTGCCTTGGGAAGAGTCCTGCGGGGGTGGAAAAAAAAAGGGAGTACACCATGTGAACTGATAACGCAGGGTAGGGTGACCTTCTGTGACCGTTCTCCAAAAAAATAAAATAAATAAATAAATAAATCACCCACCAGGACGACCACGTCCACGCCGGCCTGCACCAGCAGGTCCAGTCGGTACTTGTCGTCCTCTCGGGTGCCGATGGCGGCGCCGCACAGCAGCTGTTTGCGGGAGTCCTTGGAAGCCAGCGGGTAGTCCCGGTTCTTCTTCAGGTCCGTCCGGGCAATGATGGACACCAGCTCGTCGTCGTTATTTACAATGGGCAGCTTGCCTGTGTTGCGGAGAACGTCAAAGTCGAGGGGTTATTTCAGCCGCGGGACGGCGACCGAAAACGCAGCGCGGGAAGAGCTGCGGCCGCGCGTCGGGGACCTTCCGCTCACCTTTTTTACTGCGCTGCAGGATGTCGTTGGCCTCCTTTAGAGTGACACCGGCCGGAGCCACGACCAGCCTCGTCCCTCTTCGTCATGGCCTTTTGGCGATGACGAGCGGGAAGCAAGAAAATTAGCGATTTCAACGCAACTGCATTCGTTTTTGACCAACGGGCGCCACAGGTTCTAGGTGGAACATGAAAATACACACCTCCTCCAGAGGTTTGCTGCGGTCCTTCTCAGACAGGAAGTCGATGTCTCGGGAGGTGACGATGCCCACCAGTTTGCTGCCCATTTTGCCCGTCTCCGTGATGGGAATACCAGAGAAGCCGTGTCTCACTTTGGCCTCGAACACGTCGCCGACGGTGTGAAGAGGATTCATCACGACGGGGTCCGTGATGAAACCCTGCTCGAACCTCTGGAGACGAGGAGGAATCAAACAGCACCGTTCAGAGCGTTATGCATTCCCCCCCCCCCCCCTCTTTATACGTCTGAAGCATCAAAAACACGCAACAATGGGTAAGTGTTAATAAGCAAAAGCAGAAACACACAAACACACAGGACGATTACCTAAATGAACCTATATGGGAGACAGTACAAAAAAAAACAATAGGTCAAGAAATTCATGCGAGAGTCAAGAAGCTACAACTAGTATGATCAAACATGGCCGATGTAGAACGCATGAAGCCGCAGTGCATCATTTCAGTTTGTCAAGGGGAACTTTTTCTGACATGAATAATAATTTAGCATTTATTTATTTACCTTAACCTTGCGGACCTCGTTGGCCTGGAATTCTGGCGTACAGTTGTGGTGAATGATGCCGATGCCTCCCATAAGCTACCGAAGAAGACAAAAAACGTTTCAATAAAAAGGCGATAAATTGAAACCGCTGCAGTTTACTCAGGAGCGGTTTTGGCACCGTGTCTTACCGCCATGGCGATCGCCATAGAGGACTCTGTGACCGTGTCCATGGGGGAGGAGATCAGAGGGGTCTTCAATGTGATCTTCCTGGTCAGCGCCGACGTCAGGTCCTAAAAAAAAAAAAAAAAAGAGACACTGAGAGGTTGAACATCTTTTTTTTGTCTGTAGGTTTGCACACAAGCCACCAGGGGGCAGACTGCACGTCACAGATTCAAGACACAGCAGCAGCGGACGTCTCTAAGTATGTCTCAGCGAGTTATCTGAGGTGGCTTTATTTTTTCAATACATATTTCGCGTCAGAGCTGCTTAAACATTTCAGTACAAAGAGCAATGAGATGCACCATACAGAGTCCTTCCTCTGTGGGACAGAACAGCCCAACCTCAGTCTCTCGCTCGCTCACTCAGATTAGAACATTCCCACAATCACCTGCTATTGTTGTCTCCAACCATGTGTGTGAGCAAACAAAGACATTCTTTGCACATGGGAAACCGGCAAATGAGCGCTGTGGTGTCCAAGCCTCCCCTCCTTATCTGTGCCAGACGTAAACTACCGAGGCTTTTTCTCAAGGGGGGGTTTCACGGCCAAGTCGGGACAAAAATCACCACGTCGCCGTTCGAGGGGAGCACAGCTGCGCCAGCCTACGGGACAGCGGGGGGGGGGGGGTCGAGCGGCGTCGCAAAACCCGGGCCGCTTTCTCACCAGACGATCGAGGATTCCCCGCCTTCTGCGTTCAGGGTCATTTGCGCTCGAGCAGACATGAAAAACTGGGGATTAGGGTTCTGGAGGGATTAACTCAGCCAGTCATCTGCCGGGGGACGTGGAAGAGCGACCGACCGACCAGACGAGGGTAAACACGCGGGCGAGACTGCAGCCGCCAGGTCGCCACAAGGGGCAAATAAATAAATAAATAAATAAAAGCACAGCAGGGAAGAGGACAAAACCACAACGGATTTGCGTCAAGAGCTGCCATTATGAAACACGGTTGAGGTCTGGAGGGGCAGAGCGGTTCGTTTAAAATGACATTTAAAAGTGCAAGAAGGCTCGTGGTTCAGGAAGGTCTCGCATCAGATTTGACACTTGCGAAAACAACAAGCGACCTCTATCGGGCCCTCAAATGTGCCGCGCGCACGCAGGCGTACTCACCACTTCGTCCGAGGTGAAGTCGATGAAGCCCGGCAGGATCAGGAAGTCACTGAAAGACACAAACGAGATGTAAAGTAAGGGCCCGGTGCCTCGGTTCCTTTAGGACACCGGGGAGCCAAAGAGCTTCATGCTTCTTCTCAGCATCAACAGCTCACTGGGTGAATGGGAAAACGATCGCATGAGACTATTGAACAAGAACATTTATATTCAGTATTTGGTTAGACATTGAATTTGTTTGGAATGGACCCGATGTCTTTCTACTCGGCAGGTCATGCCGGGCTCATTACTTGGTAAAAAAAAAAAAAAAAAAAAGAAATCTCCAGTTGATTCCATTCAGCTCTCAGACCGAAAGAACACAACGAGCGGGTGCTGCTGGTTTTTCAACTGAAACCTCTGAGGATTCTTTCCATGTGGGTGTGAAAACAGTGTGGGGGACAGACAGGGGAACAAGGAGGGGTGAGGGGGAGGGGGGGTTTGAATGCCACGTGGACGTTAACAGGGACGCTTCAGGAAGATGGTGGGCGGTGCAAATGAAGGGGGTCTAAAAAAAGGTTTGTGTGTTGCGCGTTATATATATGGTCCGTAATAAGACGCACAAAGTGGCAGGAGTCCAGTTTGTTTTCTCGTTTTCCACTCACTTCAGAGCCCATAAACCAGCCGCGTGGGGACGAGCAGGAAGTCCAGCACATTTCTGCCAGCATTCAGCAGCGGCCACAAACGTCTGGTGCGGTTCCGCCTCCTCATTTGGGCCAAAATAGCAATACAAAGAGCAGCCGAGCGCACGGCACTGCTGTATTCCAGTGACTTCGTCTCCATGTCTGAGTCACAACCCCGGCCGAAAGAATAATAATAATAATCTTAGCAGAACAGGTGCATTTCTGCCCTCTGTTATCCAAGCGACCCCTCCCCCCCCAATGGAGCTTTAAAAGACGAGGGCTGGATTCCTCTAGAACCGCAGCATCGGATGAACCAGGCCGCTCCGCCACAATTCCTGCCGCGCAGCGCGTGATGCCGAGTCGGGCCGTCGTGTGTGTGTGTGTGTGTGTGTGTGTGTGTGCAACCCTCCCGCTGGTCGCGACGTCCTTCGTTAGTGCGGAGAGGCGTTTGATCGGACGCCGTTTTTCTATCCACTTAGCTTTGCAAGGCAGGAGCAGCATGACGCGCGTGGGCGCACGTGGCTGCACGGACTAATTATCTGCAGTCTATGCATCACGTTGAATTGCAGCCTTTGCATTGCCTAACAGTCTCTCAGGGAGCGCCGAGCGGGCGTCTGAATCATTGATTGTCGTGGTGGTTAGTGCCTGTTCAGAGAGGTAAAGCACAGGGATGGATTCAGCAGAGAGTTCAACCGGCCACAAAAAAAAAAAAAAAAAGCTTTGGCGCCGTGTTAATGACTGTGAGGGAAATTAAACGGGTGAGTTCAAGAGTCATTCAAGTTCATACGAAATGTATGATTTCAAATACAAAAAGCAGAGATTGTTCATCACCAGAATGCGTGCCAGAGGTGACAAAGATGAGAAATTAGTGTTTCATTAGTGCCCAAGTGAAGAAAAAAAGCTTTTGTTTTTAAAAGAAAGGGCATGAGCTGTTCTGACATGCATGACGCATTCACAGGACAGATCGTGCCTTTTATTGGTGGAAGTAAAATCATGCAGGTTTGTACACTGGAAGCAAATTTGATCCCCATGACCAAGATCACACTGAGCATTCAGACTACAGCCCTCCTTTTCAATCCTCCTGCATTCATGCACTGCAACGAAACCAGACTGAGATTTAGACATGGTATGTTTCGCTCAACGTAAAGTTGCTTTGGGAGGACTTTCATTTGCTTCCCCTTTGCGAATTATCTTACTTGGAGAGACAAAGGATTTTTGTAACAGCACAGTTTCAAAACAGTTTGAAGATGACTGTTTTACTCACTTGTAAGTCAACCCATCTCCTTTAGAGCATAGCTCTTCAGCCGTATGACCATCGGAGACAACGCACAGTTGGTCAGATCTGCTGGTTCAAAACGTGTTGGCCATTACAAAGCACTGCTGCGTACACGTCACCGAAAATTGCGCGGAGGCGAGTCTCTTTAAAATAAGGTGACCTTACTTTTAAATTACTTTACTGAGATTTTTAGGGGATTCAAAAAAAAAAAATTGTAAAATCAAAGTTTGTAATGCAGGGAAACTTACTTGTACGTGAGGCCATCTCCAACCGAGAAAAGCTGCTGAGCCGAGAGTCCATCTTCAGGGACGTATCCCGTGCCGCCGCTGATCAGGTAATCCGCCATGCTGCCAAACGATAAGCAGAAGCAACTTTTCAATCAACTGTGCAACACGGGTCTCAGACAAAGAGGAGCATCGAAAATAAAAATAAAGAAGATAAAAAATAAAAAAAATAAAAACATCCAGTTTTCAGGCAGAGCGCTGGTGACCTTCTCACAGAAAAACAACCATGGCAACATCAACAGCCCCGGAATGCGCATGCGCGTCGGGAAAGCTTCATCCGCATGCAAAAACACTTCCGATAACAACAACAAGCCGGTAATAACGCACACACACACACACACACACACGTTTGACTGTGGCAAACAGGGTTTTAAACACTGCTGCGGATGCATCACGTTCATTATTAATACAATTTATGACGCGTTTTAAATGTGTGCAGTCATGTGACGTCCAGTGAAACGCTCCACACACGAGCACGTGTGAGGACGAACATGGCCGGACGACCCACTAACGTTTAACTGACCGGAAAGCCCATCAAACGAAACGTGGTCCACAAAAAGAACACGACGTCCACTAAACGTGGCGTGTCCGCTTGAACCGCGACGCCCACGTCGCGTTAACCAGCCGCGTGCAAACAGCTTCCTGCCCCTCGTTAGCTGCACCGGCGTCACATGTTTATACAGGGAGGTTGCAATGCAACGTCATCGCTTCTCGTCCCCTGCGTTACAGCATCGCCCATGCTAGTTCCCACTTTAGCCTTAAAAAAAAAAGCCCAGGCCCGGTTTAAACAGACGGTGGTCGTTTTGTAGGCCGACACGAAGCATGCCGAATTGAAGAAAGGATGTGGTTTATGCAATATAGGATGCAAGATATCGGCCTACCCCTCATGAAGGGAGTGAAAGAACAGAGAGGAAACGGTTTTAGGAGAGTTTCGAATAAAGTTCGGTGTTGCGTGCAGGTCGAGTATAACGAGGATGCTGGATACAATTTAGATAAAGTACTATCACATTTTCATAACTACTAACGGTTTGATACTTTAACGTGAACGTATCAGGTTTAGTAACGTTGAAATAGATACATCGCAATGTCACAAGTTTATGTACAAAGCACATGAGCAACGGTGGCAGTAACATTAGTCATGTCACATATGTCTACACCTAGACATGTGTTAGCAGCCCGTTAGCATTTAGCATTGACGTGGGTCCTGTCATTTCTTTGGACTTGACGTATGAAACAAAAAAACAAAAACACACCGCTGCAGAGACTTCAACGCCGGCTTTTGCACACGCTTAATCTTACCCGAAGAACAAAGAGGGGCTCGGAGCGGGCGGCTTTATTTAATGCCACATTACGCCCGCTAGCTAGCTCTTTATCTCTGGAGCGGATGCCCACGTTGTCCAAAGAGCGAGAGGCAGAGAGGGGGGGGGGGGGTGAGGGGAGCAAACTTCCCAGATGTGAATGAAACACAAACCTGCCTCGATATACCCGCGGGTACCTCCGTTCCACCACGACAGCGGCGGGGGGTGGTGGTGGCGGCGGAGGAAACAGAAAAATCGAAAGGAGGAAGACGCCGATCGGTGGCTCCCGGATGCGTCAGGTGGAGGAGCGGCGGCGCAGCCTGTCGAAAGAACGCGGCTATGTTTGTGGACTGGCTGCAGCGTCACATCCCCTCTCCTCCTCAGAGGCGTGTTCAACCCCTCTGCTCCATAATGCTTATTTATACTTCCATTGCATTAAGAAGAAGAAGGGGTGGGGGGGAAAGGCAATGCCCCCCATCCCCCCTGCATTACGACTGCAACGGTTTTGTAGATTGCATTTGTCTTTTGGTGCATCCGTTTACATTGCAAATGAAAGGCCACGGCGTTTGAGCGTGACTTGTTAACAGTGATTTGGAAAGCGGCACTGTCTGAATCCCGATCACATGAAAAACCATCTGAACTGGATTAGGTGCACTAAATTGTTCGCATGACGACCACTGCAGGATGTGTGCAGAGAGAGGCCGCCTATACAAGACCATATAGATACTGATACATCTACTGCAAAAGTGGATATAATAGATGGCAGCTGATAGATGGGTGGATCCGTACAAAAGAAAGTTCCGGATAAACTAAAGCCGATTGCAGAAATGTCAAACCTAATGAGTAAAAGGTTCATACATCGACCAGCTCTCCCCACTCGGCTCACATCAGTTGTATGATCGTGTCACCAATAAAAAAAAAACGACAGAAAATCACTGTCTGCCACTTCACAGAGGATCAGAGTATTATAAATTGTGTCCTATTAAGGTGTGGTTGCACCTCCTGGCACGAAGAACGCCCAAATGTATAATTAAAGCGTCTGAGGGCTGGTGTTGACTTGAACTACTGGCTTTTAAGTAACATCAGTACTGTTCTTGCCGCTGGCATTTTCTTCCATGCCGATGTTCCACGCAGTGCATTTCAGTTTCACCGAGTCCAGCGGACCCCGTGGTCTTGCCTGTCACCCAACGGGCCTCACTGTCCTCTCTTGTTCTATTTTAATCTTACGTGAGGGCCGCTGCCAAGGGGACTGAGGGGGGGGGGGGGGGGGGGGGTCTGTTTCCCACTCTGTGTTGGAGTCAAATTAAATGTGGGTCATTTCAGATATGGGTCAGCGGTTCCTTTATGCACTCTAGCTATTTCGAGCGCTTGATTTCAGCCTTGTTTGCCCTCCCGGCGGCGTGCGGCCCGGTCCCGCCTTGGAGTCCCAGCACAATAGTCCGCGTGCACAAGGCACAAGTTCAAAATAGCACCTGACGATTTGAGACGAGATTGAAGATTTTTTTTTTTTTTTTTTGCTACCACCATGGCAATGCTCCCAAGACGAAACTATTATCCATCCTTCGAAAAATGAAGGGTCTTCCAGAGGCAGTGAGTTTAACCTCGAGGGTATTTGCCAAGTGATGTAATGCAAGCGTGCGTGGATGTGTAAACTGACCCGAGGGCACAAAGTTAATTTACATGTGCAGTCTTATGCAAGCAAAGCCTGGGCAGCGACGCCGCATTGTCATTTGATTTAACATTGTATTTGGTTGAAATAGTCGTGGCATTTTTTCCTTGTGACTCTTGTCCTTATGAGTCTCAATCTCATCTTTTCACCACCAAGACCGAGCTTCTGGAGTGAAACCTATTCGGAAATTCTTTGGACGTTTTCATCGATACTTTTGCAGACCTCTCACTCTCCCTGTTACGAATTACACTTTGCAGCAGGAAAATTTTGCAATAACAAATAGCAACAAACGCCCCCCTTTCGGTGTAAATGGATGTTTCTGGCCTGTAGTAGCAGTTTGAGGTGGCTCACACTACGTTTCCTCCGCCACTCACCTCTCGGGCCCCAGTCCGGCCTGGATGCGCGTGGCGCTGTATCGCTGCGCTGCGGTCTCATGTCCGTGGCCGTGCGAGGTTTGACGGACGTAGCCTTCGCCCTCCCTGGGGGGCGCGCCGCCACGCGGGGGCTGAGTGTCCCCGACGATCCTGCGATAATCCACCTCTTGGCCCCCGGCGGCGGCGTCTGCGCCGAAGTGCTCGTAGCCGTACCCCTCCATCGCGCGCCCGAGGTCAGCGCGTCTGAAACCCGCCGCCCTTTTCGGGCCTCGCTGTGCTGTGCGGCTCGCTCGCTTTTGGCAAACAGATCCGACAGTTGAAGGTTAACGCGAGTGTCCCAAAAAAAAAAAAAAGACTTCTTTGGAAATCCCGAAATCACACAGACTTCCGTCAGTGTCGGAAACTTCTTGCTCTGCGTCTAAATATTCTTATCTGAATTCCGCTGTCTGCAACAGAGGTGTTCCCCGCCGGAGAGAGAAAACGGGCTTCTCCGTCCGCTCCTGCACTGGACGCACCTGCCAACGCAGAGGCCCCCAGCCACCTCGAGGGGAGGGGGGGGCGTGTCAAAAGAGGGCGTCGCCTTGGAGACTCTCCCGCCGAGAGGGTGTCGCCGTGGAAATGACAACAGCGGCAGAGCGCCGTTGTCGAGGGGCCGCTGTGCCGATACGCCCGGCGGGGCAGATGGCACCTGTTACACAGTGTAGAAAGCAGCCGTCGGCCCGAGAGTTGAACGTGGGGGCGAGCGTCCTGCTGTCTCCCCTCCTGGCCTCGCTCCCTCTCTCCGTGTGCGGGGGTTAATCCCGCTTTCCCCTCCGGTGGCGCCGCGCCATTTGCACGAAGAGGATTGCAGAGTTAAAAAACGTGCAGGGCGAGACACTGGGAGCTGCGCGGCGCATCTCGCTCAGCCCGCGAGGGTTGTTTTTTGTTTTTGTGCGACGCGATTAGCCTCCCCCGTCGGAACCCACAGGGATGTGTGGTGCTGTGCCTTTTCGCTCGGCGCAGGCCTCATGCAAAAGGGTGGCTTCTCAGTCAAACTAGGGGCTGTGCTTAATGAGTGCACAATAAGTTCTAATGCAAGCCAAAAAAAACAGGTCAGACCCACATGCCAACACAAAAACGTATCTGTACCGTGACGCTGTTGTGTTTAGCTTGCACCAAAAGCGTCAGTGTTACACTAACGCTTTCCCCCAATGTGGTCTGCAACCATGTGATGTCTTTTGGTGCCATCAGGGTGCAAACACATGTCACAGACAGAGCGCAATATATACGGTATGTGTCAACATAACCGTCGGTTCTTTCGCTTCGGCGTCTGGTTTAGCCAGGATGAAGGATTCCCCTCTCTGCGCACACACACACACACACACACACACGCACACACATACACAACCCTCCAAGGGATCACCTCCAGGTGACCGACTGTTTGTGACAGTTGGGCGAGACGTTAAGATGGAAAATCCTCTCAGCCCGTCCTCAGAGGTTTCCCCACTTACGACCCGCGTTGAAAGGCCACTGCAGCACACGCCTGATGTCCCGTGTGCGTGTCACGCGGCCCGCGCGCGGCCCTCTCATTCAATTACAATTATCTTGCCGAGTGTCATGTGCACAGCGTGGATGCTCGTCGTCGGCCCGGCTGAGACAAATGAGAGTCATACGCTTTACCACAAGGCCCAAGCGGAGAGTGCTCCTGTTCTCCTCGCGTGCGAGTGACCGACATAACGCATCAGGTGATCTGAATCCGGTGTGCGGTTGTGATTTATTCTTACGCTGCAGTGCTTTGAAACAGGCGCAGGCCTCTTTTTAAGCGATGGGACGGGCACGGGTGAGGTGACGCTGAATAAATCAGCAGTGGCGGAGTCGTGCTGGTTAAATAAAACTCAATTTCACACCTCAGAAATACATGCTGTGTCTGCGATGAGAGCAGGAGAAGTAAAAGTGAAAGTAAAAAAAAGTACAGCCTGGAATACAACAACCTTGGTGGGGAGTTGGGGGGGTAAATGTGAGGTTGGTCCACTGCCTGGTACCCAAATATACACATGTTCACCCTTTGATGCAAAACACACCGACTGGACGTGCCATTATTCTCCCGGAGACCAACCAGCGTGTCGTAGTTTGATTTACAATGTAAACTTGTAACCAAATCTTTACTTCCGGTCACTCCTGAAAGTTCACTCAAACAGGAGGGCTTTTTTTCTTTTTTTATTCTTTCGGCATTGAATTGGTATAAAGCAGAAAAGGTCCACGTGGCGCTAATCCTGAGTGTAGAAGATGTGTATGCAAATGTCCATAATACAAATACTTTCCACAGGACTACCGTGGTTACGATGTTAAGAATGCATCGTCCCGCCGTCATGGCTTATTGCGAAACTTGAACAGAGCCCTGTGTTGATGTCATCAGCGGCACGTGTGCCTCTCAAACTGTGACAAGCCTGCCATTGAACAAGTTCTTGCGGCTGTTTAATTGTAAACACTGCCACCTAGTGGATGAAGAAGCTCATTTCAGTCAAAGATTTTTTTTAATGTCTTATTTATATTACCTCCCAACACGGATCCCAGCACTATTTTCTGAATGTGTTTCCAGACAATGAACAGGACCTGAAAGTGACCACTACATTAATTGTGTTGATCACCAATCAACATCTGGTCGGTGTGGGAGGTTGGGGGGACTGTTCTGTCTCAAATTACTCAAATGACTTTGAGTCATGTGTTTTTGCTTTTCTCTTTCTGTTTGCCAGTCTGTGGAAGTAATGGCGCGAGATCGATTACAATGAAATAACACAGTTCCTTCTCGAAAGTAAGCACGTTTCTGAGAGGAGGCGGCGAAATGAAAAGCAGAAGGATTAAATTTGTGGCTTTGTCATCTGAACAATAACATTTTACTGCCTGTCAACCTCTGGCAGTGAAAACAGCGGACAAGACCCAGACCCCATTCTTTGCATCTGTGGGAAAAGTCACAAAACCTGTTGAGCCTCTGAAAAAGTACCATAATGAAGAAAAAGTAAAACAAAATATATATATATATATATATTTTTCTGTTCAGTTTAATGAAACTGTGAAGCTTAAACCACTAAGTACCGTTTGGTCGGACAGTCTCTGGTGAGCTGGTGTTGATTTAAGAACCAGTCCTGCATGCTGGTAGCCTCCCAGCAAACTGCTGATAGCAGGTTGGAGTTTCCACAAAGCCCCAAGAGGGGTTGAAACATCTGATTCACTGTTAATTCTTCTGAAATGGGGATCTTCCAGTGAGAAATTCTGGAATCTTTGCGCCGGCCGGTGAGCATATTTGTAATATTATGACTATTTTGATAGAAGCTTTACCAATGTGTTGGAATGGGTGTGTTACGGCCAGCTCGTCTCAAGGAACAAGGAAATGACTTGCAAGATTTTAATTGTTCGGAATAACAATAATTTAATAAAACCAAGTCTAGGGATCAAAACAAAGGGAAAAGTCATAATCCAGATGGGGAGAGAAAAGATTGATATGGGTTGAGTAAATAAACAAAGGTAGGCAGAAGCGACTTCTCCAGAGGCAGCCGCTCCCGTGGAGGACGTCCTGTGGAGAGGGGGACATTTATTTAGAGTTTTATCGTCTCCATAACAGGGGTGTGCAATGTCCCTTTGAGTCACTGAGAACACTCTTCAGATCCATTGCTCAACAACGCGTTGCCTCGATTGAACATTAACCGACCTCCACGCCTTTTGTCTGTAAAATAAGGCATTTTTTAACGTTTCTAAAACACTATGGATAAACTAAATGTGTCCACACACACACACACACACACGGCAATGTCTCAGCGAGATGAAGAGATGACTCCTACTGACAGTGGTACTTCCCCATATCATTTTGTATGTGCAGGGGGGGGGGGGGGGTGTGTAACATACTGACAAGCCGTAGTATTCCATTGGACAGTCGCCGCCCCCGCGGTCCTCGATCAGCTCAGCATTCAGGAAACGATCGCTGGCGGAGACGCGCGCGCGCTCGGGCAGCTTCCGTGGGATCGATCCGCTTCTCTCGACGTAGTGCGTGTTTTGAAAAGGAAAAGGCGTGTTTGTGAACAGCATTGAGCTGCAGCGGGTTTACGTCGTTTCTCCCGGTGGGTGTAGATGTAACCGCTGTAGTAGTTTTCGGTGAGTGACTGAATATTGTCCACGGCGCCCGGAGCGAAAGTCACCATCGGAGGCAAAGTGAGTAGAAAACAAATCCAACGTGCTGTTTTGGAGTCGCCTATCAACCTAAATTTAAAATACTAATTTCCAGCTGCCTCGAAGTGCACCCACGTTGGTCCCGTGGTCCGAGGAACAAAAGCTTCCCTTCCAGATATTGTTTCTTACATATTTTTCATATGTTTTCCCCAATTCCTTTATGTGCCGCAATAATTAATCAAACATGCGTACTGTCCCTTTTTGAAAATGAACCAAAAAGAACACATACTCATGCATGCGCGCTATCGAACACGTAAATATACAGACATCTACCGTTAAAATCTTGTAAAAATCTGTAATAGCAAATAACCTGAAAACCGGTAAATCTTTTGCCTCTGCAGCGAGTTGCAGTTTGCCACTGGAACCATGGTGGCGGCGGTGCTCAAGTTGTACTTCGTTGGAACGATGCTGAGCGTCCTCGCGGTCCTCTACGGGATGGTGGACTCCGTCGGTGGGCTGATGTACGTCCAGGACCGTCCCTACGTTCTGGACCAGCGGCTCCCCTCGGGCCGCCACCGGAGAGCGACTCCTCCGGCGAAGAACGTCGGCTCATGAGGGGGGGTGCGTCTCATCACGTTTTTTTTTTGTTTTTTTTGCTGCTGCTGTTGCTGCGTGGACCATCTGGCTACTTTTGGCAACGGAATGACATCAGCACATCTGACTATGGTCTTCACTGAACAGATTGTGTCCACAGTTCCTAAGAACTCCCACGTGTGCAGAGAAACTATCAACTTGACACCAAAAATGTTGCAGCACTACTGAACAATTTGCACTAACAATCGGAAGGTTTTGTCTTTTTAAATACTGACAGATTAAAATTATTTATTTCAAAGGTGTGAAGTGTAAGAGTGAGTAAAAAAACTGCACCCTCCACAAATATTTACTCAAGAGGTTACTGTTGAAGTCGGGTTAATAGTGAACGACCTTGTGATCTGGACATAAAGGACTATTATACTATAAATAGTTCTCAGTCCCGACCCACGAAACACAGAAGTTCTCCTTTTTTTCAAAACAGACAAAGAAAAAACAAGGCACGTAGGAATAGAAGACGTTTAATAAGTGATCGTTGTCCCGGGGGTCCATCTGCAATCCGAAGCAATCGCTGCACTGAAACAAAGGCCCGGGGAATTCTCCCTGATGTTTAGGTTCTGTTTTGCTTCTGTGGGTCATTTCCTGTGTGGATCAGTCTCATCTGGCCCAGGTTTTAATCGGTCAAAGGTCGATCGGACCTCCCAAAATGCCTTTTTTGGGCAGAGCTTATGGCAATTTCCTGCGGTTGTTTTATCAGCTCGAATCATTGAAACAGTGTGGACACGGATGGAAACTAGTAATTCTAGTTTTGTCCATGAGTTGATGAGCGAGACAGCTTAGAGTCGTCTTTGGTGAGAGTCGTCTAGGACACGTCGAAACAAATATCCGACACCGTAATGGAAACGTATCCATGATGATCTCTCACTGAGTCAGAATCCCAATGGACAGAAGACCCACTGAACTTAAGAGTCCCAGGAAGCGTGTCAGACAACGATGAGACAACATGAGCTTTTGTTGATCCCAATAAGGGAAGTTTAGCAAGGTGGTACTGGAAATATTAGCGCAATACTGTCTCAAGCGAAGGGGCATATATGGTTATGCACCTGGGTGGATTAATCATTGTGGGAACTGCTTTGGCAATTCAGCCTGTTAGACAGTAACGGAGGAAACTGCACCCGAATGAAAAGCTTGTGAGGAGCTCCGATTTCCCAATCTGTCCCCTTAGGGCGGTATTAGTCAGCACACCTGGGCCTGCTGTGCCTCCACTCCCCACATTCCCCCCCCCCTTTCACACCTCTGGGTCCTTCGCTGCTGACTTTACGGATGTGTGCTACCCTTTTGCTCCCATCGCAGGATCGCTTTGTAAATAAATGACTCATTGTGTTGTATAAAGTGTGCCTCTGTTGTTTTTTTTCTGCAACACTTTCACATATCTAAGCGCAATCCAAAAGCCCTATACGCAGGATAAAAGCGTTTGTCAGCGCTTTTATACAGAAATATTTGACAGAAGACAGAGCTGTCTGGAAAAGCCCCAAAAGCCTGCACATGGTATGCTGGGAAGTGTGGGAGTCAGCATTAACTTGTTTGGGAAAATATGTCGGGTTCGTATGCTAGTTTGATGCCAAAATGACAATAAAACAAAAAAAATGAAAACAGTGGCGCTCAAACAATTCAGGTCCCATTGAGCTGTAACTTTGTCCTCTGTTGGTTTTTTTTCCTTCGGTGCCGTAGGAGAGGAAGTGTAAGAGCTTGTTTTAAAGTCCTCTCTCTGTGAGGGTTGCTGTGGTATTCACACACACACACACACACACACACCGTCAGACATCTGAAGTCTGTTATGTCTGTTATACAAAGCAGTTTTCTACTTGGCTGCCTTGACTTCTTCTTTCATTCATGTTTGATCGCCTGAACAGCTTGGCGTTTACTGATTCTTTCTCAGAAATTAAACATATGGGTGATATTATAATGTGTATACAATGTTCGATGGGAGATGAGGGACAAAGACACTTAATTAACATGAGGTGGACGTAGGATTTAATGAGCTTACCATTGAGATTCATTTCTTTGTAGCAGAACAAAGTAAACGGCCACAGCTGCACCAAATATATATATATATATATATATATATATATATATATATATATATATATATATATATATATATATATATATATAGTATTGTATTTTATACAGCGTAGTTGTGCGTAAACGCGTTTTGAGAGTCAGTCCGCTGTGAACACATGACGTCCTCTTGCGTTCAGTTGGGCCACTACCAATACAATCAGGTTAAAACAAGAGATCCGTAATGCCGCATGAACGCCTGCTTAGAGTGTCAGAACTTCTCCAATCCGGCCACCTCGCTGGTGTTCTTCCCTTTTTGGCACCTCGCATGCCGATTCCCACATTTGCCTTTCTCGCGTTGGTTGCAAACGTTCCTCAAACCACACATGAAGTGCACATCCTCGCATAGCAGCTCAGGTCACCTGGATGCGGGCAGAAACACCTGCTGGCAGTGGATGCGCTGCACGCAGCACTTTTTCCCCTCACCAGCCAAGGACCCGATCAGGCTCGTCCTCTCAGAGCGCAAAACAAAGAACCAAGTCCGTCTCGGCAGAACTCTCGCTTTCTCATCCTCTTGTTTTTTAGCGAGGAAACTCATTTTTTTTTAACGGATATGATCCTTCCACGTCCTCCTCCTCCCCCTCCTCCTCCTCCTCCTCCTCCTCCTCCTCCTGGGAGCTGAAAGCAGCGGCCGCGCGGGGGCCACGGTGACTTTCCGCCGGACTCAGCAGGATGTCAGCCGGGTCCAGACGCGCGTTCGCCCGCGGAGGGACACGAGCAGCTCCTTCGGCTCCTCCAGGCCCGTGCACGGCCCCCCCTTCACCGCCTGTCGGACCCCCCTGACGCCCGTCGAGCACAAGGTTCTGGATGATAATACGCACGAGGTGAGGTGTCTCCCTCTGGGGACGTTGTTCCAAAGTAAAGCAGCGCCTTAGCGGTGTTAAATATTTTTGGAAATACGTTTTTCAGATCATTCAGAATAATTTGCTTTTTAATTTAAACGAAAATGATATTGATTTAAGGTTAAACATTTCTTTAAGACACAGTAAAAGAGTTACTCTTTAATGTAAAAGAATTGAGGCTCCACACAAAAAGCTGCAACACTGGTGATCTATAATTATCCCTTCAACTTCCTTTGAATCGTAATCAACCCCAGTTAGACGAGCCGTGTTCTTCTTCTTTGTCCATCAACATGATGATGTTCAAATTGTATTTCATCACTGTCATATGTGTGAACGTCTCTTCTCGCTGCCTCCTAGACAGGGTTCAACGGTGATGACGGCTCCTATGTGATTCTCACGTGGGTGGGCGATGGCACAGGGGTGAGTACGGCGGCATGAACGTTCGGACACGAACGTGTGTGTGTGAGAAGGTTTTCTTTTGCGGTGTTCAAACACACATTTTAAAACACCTGGATTCACGTCTTCTTTCGTACGGCCACGTTAAAGACATTCAAATCACACTGAGCGTCGTTTTTTTCCCAGGTGGTCTTGGTGCTGTCGACGTTCAGCGCTGCGATAGATTCATTCGTCGAAGGCGGCTCCTCGCGACTCTATCGAAGGTAAGAGCCTCTCGGGGGAAATTGAACCTGGAACTAATCAGGCGGATGAAAAGCTTTCTTTTTCTCTCTCACCAGCACTGACTATGCAAAGTCCTTCCACGACATTTCCCATCGGATCAACCACACCTTCATAAGAGAGGAGTTCGGAGTCAGCGTTGGACCCGGGAGCTCTGTGAGTCCACACCGTGTGAGCGGTTGTTGTTGTTGTGGGAAAGGAAACTGTAGCGGGAAGCAATGTGACTCTTTTGTGTTCAACGAAAAAAATGATTTTCAATTGACAGGTGATTCTGACAGCGGACGTCCCGGTGGTGGACAACCCGGGCGGGATCATCTTCACCTCCAGGGACGCCGGCGCCACCTTCAAGTTCACCCAGCTGCCCTTCCACCTGGCTCAGCCGATCACGTACCACTTCCTCAACCCCGACTACCTCGTGGCCCTTAGCATCGACGTGAGTCCCCTCTAACCCTAACCCTAACCCTAACCCTAACCCACTCACATCGAGCACGCACCTCATCAGCGCAGACGCTCCTCTGTTCCTTCCTGACCTCGCAGGGCGGCCTGTGGCTCTCTCTGGACTTTGGTGCCAAGTGGACAAAAGTTCACGACGGAGTCCATTCTTTTTCGTGGTGAGGATAAACAGGAAATAAAAAAAAAAGAAAAATCCCACACCGAAGCGCATGCAGTGCGCCTAAAAAGGATGTGGGGGCCCAGTGACATTTTTCTCTTTCCATCAGGGGGGCCGGCATCAACTTGTTCTTCGGCTGCAGTCGAACAGACGCAGGTAAGAAGCTGTACGCTCGCTTGATGTGAGCAGGGATGGTGACTTTTGTTGAACAGTAATCAAGCGTTTTCTGGTCTTGCATTGACCAATCCGACAAAATGCTTTTGAAAAAAAATTCTGCTAAAACAAAGTGCTCATTTGAATTCGGAAGCGTGAGTGTTTTCGCATCCACCGCGTCTCGCTTCTTGCTTCCACAGTTGAGGCAGAAGAAAGAGGGGATTTAGTCCTGAAGAGGACCAAAGATCTGGGCAGGACATTCACCATAATCCACGAGGACATCTACAGTTTTGGCTACATAGGAGCCTTTCTGTTCTTCTCCGTGATGGAGGATCCGGTAAGACGTGTGAATAAGATAGCCTCCTCTTTGGAAGTACGTTTGACCATCAAATGAAAGACGCCCCATGTTGCAGCCCTGCATGAGTTGTAAGTGAGTAAGTTATGAGTAATCACAGGATATGGATGCGTTGTTCCGCTCCCAGAGATCCCCTCGGGTCATGTATTTCTCATCGGACCAGGGGGAAACCTTCAGTAGAGCCCTGCTGCCTGCTGCCTCCACTGAGCAGGTGAGACGTGTAGAGCTTCTCACGTTTGTCGTTTATTGCAACGTAATAAAACCCGAGCAGTACGCTTTTAACCTTTAGATATTCTGGAAGGGCCTCGGGCAGAATACCTGCTTGTTTAGGCACGGATGATCAAATAATCCCCAATAAGTCCCCAATGGACTTGCGTTTACTTATTCTGTGATCAGGATAGTTCCTTATTTAATTGATTTGATTTTTGTGTCGCACCACCACAATAATTCTCCAGACGTCATTGCTTCGTCGCACGTTTCTCTCGCACCTTCGAGTCAGACTTTAAGGAAGCGCTCAAACTCTTAGACCCACACAAGCTTATTTTTGGTTTGGCTTAAGTAAGAACAGCGAAGGCAACATTTCCCTTTTCAACACCAAACCGAACACACACATCTGTTCTGGCGAAACACCCTCCCGCACACAAAGCGCTGTTGACAGCCCAAACAGCCGATCAGACGAGGTTTATAGCAAAGCTCAAATTACCCTCACCCTGTCTTAATATGTGTGTGTTTGCAGTTCTACTCCATCCTGGATGGGGACACAGATATGCTCTTCTTGCATGTGGACAACCCAGGAGGTAACAGACAAAAAAACACAAACACACACATGTCCAAACATGTCCATATCATCGCGCTCAGAAGACACAGATCAGAACACCCCGTTTCGATACATATTCGCAGCCGTTGTAAAGACAACGTTGGTTTGTTTTTCCGTCAGCCCCCTTTGGTCGTAATGGAAACGCTCAACGGCCGAGAACCGACTGGTTTCGCAGGTTCTTGGTGTTGCTGACAGGCGATTCCATCAAAGCGGGTTTACTCTTGTTCCTTTCTCTCACTCCCTCCCCACCCCTTTTTTTTTAAATCAAACTTTGGTTTGCTTGAGGGAGAGAGATTTAGTTGACAGTGCAAAGAGCTGACAATCATATCTTTTGATCAGGGTGTAACACACACGCACACACGCACACACACACGCACACACGCACACACACACACACACCCAGAGGGTGGAAACTTTAGCTGACTGGTGTGCGAGCGTCACACATGTGAAAAATATGATCGATGATGATGATGTCGTTATGCTGACGCTGGAACATTTGTGTCGGCGTTGCATCTGTTGTTGCCAGCTGCCGATTCCCTTTGTAACACGTTGCGTCTAAGAAAAAAAAAAAAAAAGGTGCGATGTTGTAGGAAAACATGGTATGGGGGGCACGAGGAGGGGGGGCGTATCACTCTCTTCAGCACCACGCGTTTATGTTCGCATTGTTCCACCACAGACACCTTCTTCGGAACGATGTACACGTCAGACGACCGAGGCATCTTGTTCTCCAAATCACTGGAGCGCCACCTGTTTGATGGGCAGAGGAAGAGCGACTTCACCAACATAACCTCCCTGAGAGGAGTCTACCTCACTAATAAACTAGACACGGGTAGGTTTTTATTTTTTTCTGGTCATTCTAGCACAACATTTTCCTCTGGTCCCCAGGAAATGTGCTCTCATGCATGAGTCTCTGCATACCCTCCTCCCGGCAAACTGCTTTTTTTTAATACACCAGTGGTGTGTTTCGTTGCAGATGGGCGCATACGATCCGTCATTTCCTTTAACAGAGGAGGCACGTGGAGGCCGCTTAACAAACCCGAGAATGTGGAATGTGAAGCGCACGTCAAAAACGTAGGTCCTGTGTGCAGTCGCACCCTCCTGCAGGTGCTTATTGGACGGCACGTTCTGCAGACGGATGGGTTCTACTAAAACATCCGCGTGCCTCTTTTTCACCAGTGCAAGCTTCACATCCACGGAGAGCACAGTCGCAACATCCGCATCGTGCCCATGCTGGCCGTGTCCGAGCCGAGGGCCGTCGGCCTGGTCATCGCTCACGGTAACCGCGCGTCCTCTTCGCGAAACAGTGTCGTGGTTTAGATGTTCAGCAGAACAGCAACCGCAAAAGGTCCGGCGTCTTGGAGGTCAAATGGAACCCTAAACGGAGCCGATCTGCTCTCCTCTCCAGGTACCGTTGGCGACTCCCTGTCATCGTCGCAGCACCCAGATGTGTTCGTCTCCTCCGACGGGGGTTATAACTGGAGGGGGACGCTGAGAGGCCCTCACCACTACAGCATATTGGACTCCGGGGGCCTCATCGTGGCCGTGGAGGTCCAGCGGGACGGCCAGGTCAAGACCATCAAGTACGGCCTTTTTTCCACCTCATGCACAGTGAGACTATAGCAGCACGCGGCGGCGGCGGCGGCGCACATAGAGACGCGTACGTACATCAGCCTCTCTTGCCGCCGTTTCTCGTCGCCAGGTTCTCCACGGACGAGGGCCAATGCTGGAAGTCCTACAACTTCACGGTGCAGCCTTTCTTCTTCGCGGGCCTGGCGTCGGAGCCGGGCACCAAGGCCATGAACGTCAGCGTGTGGGGCTTCCGCCCCGAGGAGGACGGCCAGCCCATGTGGGTGGCCGTCACCATCGATTTCCAGAGCCTGGTCACCAGAGAGTGTGAGTCGAGATGCCGCGACGCCATTTACTACAATACCCCCCCCCCTCCCTTTCTCAGCCCTGTTACCATCTGAGTCGTCTAGAAATGTGAAACTTCTAAAGGAAATTACTCATCGTGGAAAGTTCTCCTTTTTTTCTGTTTCTGTTGAATGTCACAAAACGGCACGCTGTGGGAACCCAGTGCGTCAGAGCACTACTTGACCTTTCGCTGTTTGCTTCCTGTCTTGTGTCGCGTGCTTTAATCCGAGAGTTATCAGGGACAGATTTTGAAGTTTTTAAGCTGGATATCATTAGGACGTTGCTTACCGCTAACTTGCACTTATCTCGTAATGGAAAATGTTTTTGGTTTCAGTTTACTTACGTTCTGACTGGTCGTCGTCTAACCCCATCAGGTAATGACGAAGACTACGAAGAGTGGTTGGCGCACGCTACTGAAGGAGGAGACTCGAGGACCAACGGCTGTCTGCTGGGTCTCAAAGAGACCTACAGGCGGCTCAGGAAACAGTCCGTGTGCAGGAACGGCCGAGGCTTCGTGGTGAGCAAGAAGCAAAGCCCCTGCCTGTGCACCAGAGAAGATTACTCATGGTGGGTCGAGAAGAGATTAGTTTGAATCCAGTTTTATTACTATTTAAGAGGATGTCTCGGCGCCAGCAAACCAAAACGACCCTCCTAAACCTTCGTCCTGTCCAACAGCGACTACGGCTTCCATCGCCACGTGAACACCTCCGAGTGCGTGAGACAACGCAGCGCTCCGAATAAAACCCTGGAGCTCTGCCTGAATGGAGAGGAGGACGAGCTGCTGACATCGGGGTGACTAGCAGGCCCTCTCTCCTTTCTTTCCTTCTTTCTTTCTTCTAAATCTAGAAAAATCTCCTCCCGGCTGTGCCTGCGCACTCTCCACTCACACACGCACGCGTCTGCCTGTTGCCTGCAGGTACCGCAAGGTGCCGGGTGATCGGTGCGAGGGCGGATTCAGTCCTCAGCTCGCAGGGCAGACGGTCATCAGACCCTGTGGCGTTAAACCCAGCCCGGGTCCACCGGCCGGGTCCCCCTCTCCGGTCGCGCACTTTGACACTCCGGTCAGTAGACAAGATGCTCACAGAAACACCTCAGACCTGTGTAGTGTTAGTCTGGCTTATCTATGCGTGTGTCCTTTCAGTTGTTTTTCATGAGGTGGGCCGTTTGTGAATAATAATAACGGCTGCTCGCGTGTGTTTCCCCCAAGCGAGAGAGGCTGGTGTTGATCCTGGTGTGCGCAGGAGCAGGGCTCGTCGTTCTGCTGTCTATCGGTTCAGCCATCTTTGCAGTGAGAAGAGTGGTTAACAGACACCGGTGAGCCCCCCTCACACACACACAAACACACACACACACGCACGCACGTCTGAGGTGCACGTGGCAGACCTTTTGCGATCGTTCTGGTTTTGTGTCGGCCTCCACAGGTCACCAGTGTATCATTTCTCCAACCTGCGGATACAGGACGAAGATAACGGCGTCACGACGGATCTCGAGAGCGCCGCCAGCAGCAACGGAGCGGTCTGCCAGCTGGAATCAGACGAGGTGGGAATCAGCACCGTTATCAGTCTTAACATATTGTTCTCCTTGTGTGCCGACACGTCTGTGTTCTAATATCAACAGGATCTTATTGAATGACGCAATTCTATGGATGCACAGAATATTCAGGATTGGGAGCAGCTGTGCTGAAAAAGACTTTTGTTGGACTTATCCCCAATATGTTAATGGAGTCACACTGTGTGGTTCGAGGATTTAAAAGACAAGCATGAAAATGTCTAATTTATTGATCTAGCTTCATTTCAATGCGCTACTTTGCTTACTATTTGATTTATCTGTACTGTACAGTGTTTCTATTTAATTTTTATTGTACTTCTTTGTGTCTTGTTACTTTCTATCCAATGCGAAACCAAACAAGACGAAGTAGCAATGTGCATTTGTAAAAAATAAAATAAATTTTAAAAGTCCGAGGAAGATTTAGAGTGTTTTGTGCCTGCGGACGTTTTAAACGTTCCATGAATGAACTGCTCGGCGCCACCAGAGGGCGCACGCGGCGCTGCAGTGTCTCCCGTCTGTTTCAAGCAGAACAGAAGAAGAAGAAAAGGCGAAGCCCACCCGACGAAAACAAAGGTTACTAATGCTCGAGATGTCTCACTAGCTGAAAAGAGTTGGTTTGGCGAAGTATCTCAGAAAATCCCATTGAATATTTGGCCACAGGGACCAGAGATGAAGTAGATACGAGTCAAACAGTTAACGACACGTGTCTATTAACCTGTTATATATTTAGCCGTCAGCCACACAGTGCTGAGTTTGGGGTAATTTTGGGCCAATATTTGACCATGTTTATATGACAAATACACAAAAAAGGTATTTTCATTCTGAAAGCATAAAGAGATATAACATATTTCTTACACAAATGAAAAATAAAAGAGATAAAGCTAGACTAAGTTAATGAGTAAAAGCTGAGCTCATTGTTTAACTTGCTTGTGCGAATTTGCTCATACAAATCGAAGCTAAAAAATAAATAAAAAAAAAGCAACCAAGCAAAATCTCCGGGTCCGTCCGCTCGTTCGTCTTCGGTTTCTTCGCCGGAGTGGCGCCTCCTCGCGCCCCGCCTGCCTGTCGCCATCTCACCCCTCGTTTCAACACCAACACACATCAGCCGCTCAACGGCCCGGGAAGAGTCGCGGGTCACTCGGCTATTCTATTCTAGGCTACGCTTCAGTTTGAAGAGGTAAGCGAAGGTGTGGCCATTCATCCACAACAGTCCTTCCAAGTCACCATTGCCGCTCATTTCCCACTGGAAGCCATTTCGCCGTCTGTCGGAAAAACCGAGGAGGGGGGGCGAGGAAGGGGGACGAGGAAGTCGACGCGGCGTCTCGTTTCTGACGCGGTTTCGACACTATCTGTGTCACGGCCTCTCAGCCGCGCCGGAGTGACTCGGGGCGACTCCCGAGTTTGCGTTACGTTACGTATCGTCTCGCCGGAAGTATGGAAGCCAGCCGCGGCTGCGACACTTAATTACGTGTTCCCGGAATAGTTTACCCGCACGCCCCGGAGGGAGTGAGAGTGGGGCGGGCGGGTCACACACAAGCTGACGCGTTGTTTGTTCATTCATTCATTTATTTATTTATTGTTTCTTCTGGACTAGTGGCCGGAGGAGAAGATGGCCAGGGCTGCAGGTAAGCGTATAACTATTCGGAAGTTTTCATTCTAATCCCAGTAGAATAACAAAGCATGGTGGAGGAGGATCTACGTGGGATGATGGGTTTAACGGTCTTCCATACAAATCGTTCAGGCGTTTTGAAGTTGGCGGCCGTCATCCTTGGATTCCTGCTCGTTGTCTTCATGGCTTTTCAGCTGCTGGAGATAAACATGGACTTCCCGCTGGGCAGTGTGATGTGTGAGTATCAGATTCTGTGAGGGCCACTACTGTGTGTTCGTAGGATTAGTGGGCCGATCCCTTCACATTATTGCAATATGCTCATTCCCAACAAACTGACACATCACAAGCTCTGATTACCCGTGTGCACACGCAACAAAACCAACCCACCCTCTAGTTCAAACAAAATCAGGTTGTCTACCCAGAGAGAGAACTGCAGACTAACAAAACAAAAATTATAGTAGTTAGTCCGCTCTTATATCTGTAACATACAGGGAAACAAAATACAATGGACCAGGAACGGACTAAATACGGAACACAAAATCAGAATAAAAGGACAGCAGGTAGCGGGATGATGACTGCAACACAAGAGTACAACATTATCACCAGCAAAGGATTGTAATTCAAACTCTAAACAAACACTTAATAAGCACAACAACATACCTGTTGTGTCGAACTCCCGCACAGAGTCATTCATTCATTCTCTGCTTGGATCAGCGCCTCTCATCCCGATCCTGCCATGCATGTACTTTAAACTCTGCACCCGTATGTATATGAAAAATAACCATATTTACCCGATCACAAAGAAATGGGGATTTCCCCCAAACTGCTGCGGGTCCGGCCACCCAACAGGAAACTGGCATTGCACTGCAAATTGCCACTTCCCCTTTTTTATAGGGGCGCAGCCTCGAATTCCGAGCGCCACCCGCTGGTGCCACCTGCGACATTTGCATAGTTACGACGTGATGTCCAAAGGAATCCCATTTAATATTGACTTTTTCTTCTTTACAGCCAGATCCATGCCGTCGAATGAAGGCTGTGAGTATGTTACAATTGTTATTTAGTCTTTAATCACAGCTCAGCGATATTACCCCCCCCCCAAAAATCCCCTGGTTTGGTATTTTTTTAGTTGTCTGATTCGGTGTTTACCGGATTTTGTGTAAAACTGAGCTTTCTGTCCACAGCAGCGAAGCCATTCAGGCACAAGTGTGGGCTGTCCAAGTCGTGCCCGGCCGCCAGCTTCGCCTTCCGGATGACGAGCGGAGCGGCCAGCGTCGTGGGACCCAGAGTCTGCCTGGACGACAAATTGTGCGTGAAATACACACCTTGAGAGACATCACGAACCACGGCACTGCTCGGCACGGGCCGACGCCGCTCTTGTTTGCGTCGGCCCGTGCGTTGTTAAAGCGTCTTGGCTTATAATGTTTGACGAAGGTAGGGCCGGCACGCTTCCCCCGACAGTCCGGGCACTGCTTTGTTTGCGTTTGTGTGTAATAGCTCACCTCCCTCCTCCTCTTTTGGGTTGAATGGACGGAGCAGAAGGTGTGAAATCGGCCCTCAAGTGGCTCTCGATTGCTCACTGTCCTGCTTTTTTTCTTTTTTTTGGTTCTGTCTCTTTTAGAATAATGAGCGCCGTGAAGAACAACGTGGGGAGAGGAATCAACATCGCCCTGGTTAATGGTAACGTCGTCCGCTACATGCCGCACCTTGAGCAAAAAATGCGCCGGTTCCACTTTGGGGACAAAAGGGTGGGGCTTCTCTGGACGGTCGGCCTTTGCTTGTAGTAAACCTCGGAGGAAAAGTTGTGAATGAAGTCCAACAACAATGTTTAAATAGTGTGAGTTCATCTTTGCACCTGAATTAAAAGGTTTTTCCCCCCACAGGGAGAACAGGGGAAGTTATCAAGACGGATTTCTTTGACATGTGGGGAGGAGGTGAGGATGTTCACAAAACCGTCTGGTCTTGGATTGAAACGGAGGCGACGTGTTCACGGCGTGTTTCCCTTGTCCAGAGGTGGCTCCCTTGGTGACCTTCCTAAAGGCGATAGAGGACGGGACGGTCGTGATGATGGCCACGTTCGATGACGCCGCCACAAAGTGAGGACGTTCTCCCAAACCGCTTGAACCCCGTGAACGTCAGGTTCATGTTCCTCCCCTGATACCCGGCGTCTTTTTGTTTGTTCCGCAGGCTCGACGAAGAGGCCAAGAAGCTGATCGCCGACCTGGGCAGCAGCGTCGTCAACACTTTGGGCTTTCGCGACAACTGGGTCTTCGTGGGAGGGAAAGGCATCAAGACCAAGAGTCCGTTCGAGCTGGTAACGCCCCCCCCCCCCTCCCCGAAACATGTTTCCACGTTTTACGTCCGCTCCCCAACCGCAGGAGGTGCGACGCCGCGGCAGCGTCGTTGTCTCTTGTCACTTATTGATTTCCTTTTGTGTGTGTGCCCCCCTTTCCCCCCCTCCTGCCCTCCTCAGCATATAAAGAACAACGCAGAAACCAACAAATTTGAGGGGTGGCCCGACGTGCTGGAGATGGAGGGCTGCATCCCTCAGAGGCGGGACTGACCCGAGCTCAGCGACCTCCCGGCGACCCTCCCTCCCCCCGACGAGCGACTTACTCTTCTTCTCCTCTCATAGCCCCGCGCCTCCTGAGATTGTTCTTCACGTTTGCCTACCAGGACGAGAACCTTCCAGACAAAGGGGGGGAGGAAAGAGGAGCTTCTGTGGAACCGGAAACGTGAAGCTCGGACCTTTTTCGGGGGGCATTTCCTGTTTGGAAGCGTCCCTCTCGGAGGAAGTGAACTGAATCACATGCACTTCCATTTGGTTGTTGGCGCTCGCGTTTCTGTCTGTGGCGCCCACAGACTTTACTGGTGGTGTTGCGTAATTGCACTGTTGCCGATGGAAATGGTTTTCCCTTTTCCCGCTGTCTGCCTTAATCGCATTCTGATTCCTGGTTGTAGACGCTTTGGGTTTCCTCCCGGTTCCTTTCGGAGATAATTTTTACTGTGGGAATGATAGTTAACAGGGTTTGGGAAGGCTTCTCGTCACATTGTAATCAAATGTACCAAATTCACTGTGAAATTTGTAAATATCCATTTAGAGAATCATCTAAAAGATCTTAACTAAATGACCATTATAACAATAATATAAATTCTTTAAATAAATTATGTTGTGAAATGTGTGTGTAAGGGGATTAAATGTGTTTTTGTTATATTTAACCGTGTATGTGATTATTTTCTTTATGTCAAATAAAGTCAATGCCTCCGACCACGTTCATTACGTCCTCATTTGATAGTACGATGTATGTCAATAAATATCAATCCGAAAGGCAAGATGCAAACGTGCTCGAGTTGCAAACAACACCGATCCAAGTCCCATTACAGTGGAGAATAAAACGATACAAATGTTCAATATAACGTTCACAGGCTAAAAGTTCCATTGGTTTGTTCATGTTCTTCCATTCTGTACGTAGAAATATTACTTAATTGCTCTACTCACTTACCTCCCTTACCAACCAACGACTACAGCGTTTGGTTTTGAGAGATTGAACTATTCACGTTATTCGTTTGTCTTTGCCTAAAGGGAAGCCTCTGCAGTGCAGGAACGTCTGCCGCAAGGGAAACTTCCGTCTCCGCACCCGGCCGCCAGAGGGCGCCGTCGTCTCACTCAACTTGCTTGGTGTTGTGCGTCGGCGGTGGAGCGCATGAACTGAATAAGTCAGTGGCCTCTGTTTACTGAATCAACAACATGATCACTGTCCTTTGCTGTGTGTCTTTGCACCCACCACGAGTGACGAATTTGGTCTAATTTATTTATAATTTTGTTTTGCGCCCAATGCGTAATACCTATTCCAGTCGTCCTGCTCAAAAGATATGTAAGAACATAAGGGTACACTTGCATGTTTGTCTCCTGAGTTCCTTTCCAGCTCTTCCTTTTTCCCGCTACGAGGGGAAAACACCCCCCCGCAGTGCTCGGATGCCTCTGATCTCACCCGAGCCCCCTGCGCCTGCGTCCCTCCGACATGTTGTGTGTTTGTGACATTGTGTAAATGAAATGGATGATCGCTGCGCGCTGCCCTTCACGTGGGCCTCGCACACAAAGTCCTGTTATTGTTCAGCGAGAGAGAGAGAGAGAGAGAGAGAGAGAGAGAGAGAGAGAGCGATACGTGCCGAGGACGCCGTTTGAAAGGGTGCGTTCCTCTGCGTTTCGTGTGGGCTGAACCCCATCTTGAGCAGAAGTGTGGGAGTGAGTCTTCTCCACCGCGTCTTATGTAAGACGCTACATGCGCTGCATTATGCATCGACTTGGAACATCTCGCGTAAACCTCTCGTGACGGGAGCCCCGAGGCCCCGAGCTGCACGAACCCGGGAGGACGGCGAGTTGAAGAACAACGATGAAGCGATCGTTGCACGGAACACGTTCTCCTCGGCCTGTGCACGGACGAAAGCGCTTCGCCCTCTGAAAAAGAGCCTCTTACCATCTCATTCCCCTCCGCCTTGGTGTGACCTCTGACCCCTGCACCTCTCACACACCCCCCCACCACTCACATGCTGGTGTTTGCTCCAAAAACAACTCCTCTCCACAACTTGAACCTTTAGACCAGTACATCACTTGCTCTCCTCTGTTCTGTAACGCATGTCCCCGCCCCCTCCCTCAGTGACTCCTGATCTTTCCAGAATGTTCTCTTGTTTCTTCCCGACCTCACACACCTCACCCAAGAGAGGCCTTTTCCTCTGCACCCTGAAAGTGGCACAGCAGCCACACAGATGTTAGCAAACGTTATCCGTATCGTGGAGGCGAAGGGTGAGATATTGCAACACTCTTGAGAGTATTTTTGCAGTACGCCTTTCTGGCCAGCAGAGGCAGCGAGAAGCTGCTTCCCCTCCCGAGTCACGAGAAGGACAGTTTCCAGCTTCTTTTTAGCGTTGCAAGGGTGAAACGCACATTTTGAAATACATCCGTTCATTCGGACACTTTGGTCCAAATCCTGAGAAGAAAAGCAACTTGAGAAAAAGCCCTAAAAAATGACATTGTACAATACAGATAAAGACGTTTTAAGTTTTCTGTCCCATGATTTTATCTCCAAGCGCCCAGGTCGCATCATGCAGCACAAACGTCCTGGTTTAGGCCCACTGGAAGTTTACGCGTGGCTATTTGTGGACTCCCACATTGTCTGTAGGCAATGTGACCCCTCCCCTCATCTGCCTCCTTATCTGATACCGGACCCCGAACTCAGCCCAGCCCTCCTGCCTACGCCCCGCTACCAACAGAAAACATCCTCCACTGCTGTTCCTCTCAGGGTTTTTCGGCCTTTTACCGCTCATCACATACAGCGAAGGACTGTAAATCTCATCATTAACTCTGAGTCACCTCACAGAGGTGGTAATGAAGCAGGAGAAGTAAAACTAAACTGTGCAAGGAGACGGTTGTTGATCTCAAAAGGCGCTGCGGGAAGCAGAGTTACGGCGTTGAAAGTGGTTTTCACAAAAAGGTGCAAGAACCACCCCCTCCCCCCTGAGTCTCAGCAATGACCCCAGCGGCCTTGCTTTCCGCCCCACCGCCAATCCTATAATTGCCTCTCAGACACACACACACACACACACACAGACAGAGTCCAGACAGCTGTTTTTAAACTCTGTGGGTCTGTGGGAACTTCCTGCTGACCTCAGCACGGACAGAGGAGCAGCTCGTAGGCCACGGCGCCTTAACTGGATCGATCCTTTCACAAAAACAACCCCCAGATGGGCACACACGATCACGCTTAATTTGGTTCGCACAAAGAACTATGTAGCGTGGTCCTATACGCCTCCGAGGTGTTGACTATGGGGATATTACTTTGCGTGTTTGTGCCCCGACTCGGACCGTATCTGGGAATACTTAATCAAGTGCCAAGCGCTGGAACAACCCTCTCTTTTTACCCCCCCTAATGGCTAGCGCGGTTGCTACACGAATGCACACAGGGTCCCTCGGGTCTTCTCTGTGAAACAAAAGTCTCTTTCACGGCCGCGGTTCCGACTCTCTGGTCCCTCCAAGCTCGGCGTTCAGGAAGTTGAGGTGGATCAGATCACTTGCTGGTAAAAAAAAAAACAGACCCGCTCGCAGCTGGGAGCAAGTCCCCCCTCAAACTGGTGTTTCTTTACGTGCAGAATGTGCATTACAATGTTGTGTTGGACATTTGTGGCCTGGTTACAAACGTGTCTTTGCAGTATTATGTAGAAGCGAGTGTAAATATTATCTGACAGCTGGTTGGTGTTTAGGCGAGTTTTATAGCTCATGAAATGGTACCGTGGGCGTAAAACACAACTCTTTCTCTTCATGTTTACATTAAGAATCTGTTCCGGAAACAGAGTGAAATAAGGTATCCCTCTAATGTTAGAAAAAACACACGAAAGGTTTCACTTTAAATCAACATAAATGCAGCCTTGAGAATATTTAAATACCTCCCACGTACCACACGGGCCCTTCTGCACTTTCAAGTTTCTCTTTTTTCATGTGATAGCATATACGTGACTTTGTGCATAATGGCTCTCAATGTGGTTTTTTCAGCCATTGGAGCGTTTTATATGTAGCAGCCGTCTGGGAGAATAGGCCGAACGCAGGCGGGCGACCGGACCTCCAGCCCACGTGACCACAAAGGCCCGCTTCATTCACTGTGGAGGAGGGTGTCGTCTGCGGTCCAGACGACACCCTCCTCCTCTACTCCCCCCCCCCGCCCCCCACCGCGCCCCCCACCGCGCCCCCTCCCCGCCTCTCAGCGGGCTGCGTGTGAGAGAACGTCGTCTTCGCCCGAATCAATGACTTTGAGAGTTCCAGTCGCCTCGCTTTGCATCTCGAATGCCCGTCGCCACGGAGACAGCTGCGCGAGAACGACGCGTTTTATCGCTCTTTGATGTCGGCGCCGTGCATGCGGAGGGAGAATAATCATCCGGAGACTCTGAGCTGGGCGCAAGCGATGCCGAGGACGTATTTTGTTTTTCATTCTATGTTTATTTGTAGAGGGAGAAGTATAGAGGCCGCATACCGCACGGTGTTCGCAGGCTTACTTTCCAAAGACAAAGGGCCCCCGAAGACCAAACAGCGGCACAAATTTATCGTAGCTCATCGGTAAATGATCATAAAGGCGCTTAGATACACTCGTCAGATGATTTTCCACATATGTTGGGTTACCGACTGGTTTTTCCAACTCTCCTGGAACTGGCCCCGGGCCTTCGGTGCTGAATCCTGAACGGAACACATGTTGAATTGTTTATTTCTGACATTTTCTGCCCGCTGTTCGAGGCCGCTCTCAAGATGCTTTGACTCTCCGATGTTTCACGCTCCCATGTGTTAAAATATACGCCGTTATGAACACACTGCGCTATAAAGGACTTTACATTGTGCGTGCTGCGTATGTTTTTTGTGTGGCGTCGCTTCCACTGTGGTATTTATTTTCTCTTTTCTTTTTTTTAAACTATTTTCTTGGAGACAAAATGAAATGGTTTCCATACAAGAACTGTTTTGACTGGAAAAAAAAGACCTCGAGAGCCGAGAGCAGACTGAGCAAACAAAGTCCACTAATGGCGGCCATGTTGCCTTTTTGCCATTTGTGCGTGCGTACTTTAAGATCCTGCCAACTTCGCTGCAGGTGACGGTATTTCACAGCCCCCCCTCACCACCGCTGTACAAACGATGGGCTGTCCACTGCTTGTTTTTGAAGCCATAAAAAGGATGCAGGTGTGTGGGTTTAACCTGCACCTACACCTCACGGTAAGCCCCAACACGCACACACACACGCACACACACACACACACACACACACACACACACGCCGTTCCTATTGGTCCTATGAGAGTTGTGTTGACTCACCCTCCCAGGTGAATCTTGGTAAACAATAATCTCAACCCGAAGGGACTTTGAGTGTCAACAGAGCCTCACACCTCCACATGTAGGTGTCTAAGTGCACACGCATGCAACAATTCAGACACACACACACACACACACACACACACACACATACACACACAGCGACTTCATGCTTTGTCTTGGAAATTATTATTATTATGAAGAAGAAAATGTGACCTTGTAAAACGGAGCAGGCTACCTCATATCTGTGGTGTGTGTGTGTGTGTGTGTGTTTGTGTGTGTGTTCCTGCACGTACGCTTTAGGGGAAGCTTCACCAAAAACAGCTAATCTTTTAGAAAAACAGTGGAGGTCACTGAACCCTGCGGAGGGTGTTGCAAGCTCTCTCCTCAGGTGACCAATGAGAATCCAGAAACACCTGGTGATAAAAGGACAAGAGGAGGTGCCAACAACTCCGCGTGGTTGTGTGTGCCAGATGAATCCAGGTCAGCGGCATCGATCGAGGTAAACACACCGGCGGTTCATTGGGCGGTTCGCCGGGGCGCGGCCGCCTCAAACTGTTTCCCCCGAGTGTTTGGTTGGGAACGCGCCGTGGTTCTTTTTGTGGGTACGTTTGTTTTGTTTTACCTGCGTGTCTAAAGTCTGCGCTTGGCACACACTCCCTCCACCACCCGGGGGGGCCATGTGTCTTTCATTCCGCACACAAAGACGCACAATCCCTCTCGGGTTCCTTTTTCATAACATCTCTGATCTCGCGGCCCCTCGCCGAAAAGGGCCTCCCCCCACCCTCCCTCGAGCATACGAGCCGCCTGGAAACAGGACACCGCTTGCCCCCCCGCTCCCCGGGCGACGGCCCATTCGGTCACGCCTATCCAAACCGCGTCCTCGGCTCGCAGAGGAAATCGCTCAGCGCGCTATTCAAACGTCTTAAGCGTAACGTTAATGGCGGCCACGGACAACCCCCCCCCGTTCTGTCTGTCCCTGTCGGCTGAAGGAAGGCGCGGGCCACGTTTAGTGAGCGGTGGAATCGACTCGTTCAGGCTTTTATCACTTGACCTCGAATATCAAGCCTATCATTTCCTGAGTCCCGCCTCCCGCTCGCTCCCTCACTTCCTGACAAAGAGAGCTGGCTGCAGAGGGCCGGTGCTCGCATGCTGTCATAACCCCGTCTCCTTTCTTTCTTTTCAACAGTCAGGCATTCATTCACTCTCTTTCACACACACACACACACACACACTCACACACATACACACACACACACACACACACACAAACCAAATGACTAACTGCCCACTTAACTGCTGTGAGGCGAACAGTGATGCTGGTTTCCAGTGTGCTGGTGTGCAATTGTGTGTGTGTGTGTGTGTGTGTGTGTGTGTGCCTGCCCTCCTTTTAATGAGCGTATGTCCGCAGCACGCACACACACGCATGTGAGCAGGCTCTGAGGCTCTCAATGGTCCGATCCTGTTACGCTAATGGCTGCAATCTTGCCGTCCTTTAATGGCGCGCACAGTTCACCGGGGACGGATGGATGACACGGGGAGGAATGAGACACACACACACACACACACACACTATTGCACACCAGCACACAGCGTAAGTCGTATAAAGCAACAAGGGAGCGGGTCTCCATTACTGCAGACAGTTACTTCAGTGAGAGGGTCATTTCATCGTGGCGGTAACACGTCTCTCACCTAACAAGGTGTGGCGGTTTAAAATTCCTCTTCACCACTGCATCACCTCAGACAACTGGCATGTGGATTCCTTCGTAGCGTCCTTGCTCAGAGTACATACTACAGTGCATTCCTGTTTCTTTTTTTTTTTTTTTTTTAACTTTCCAACTCCCCTGCCTTGGAGGAAGTACATTGTTGATGTTTATTTGCACGAGGCTGCGAACGCTCACACACAGCGTTCCTCTGTCACGGGGGGGAAGCAGTTGTGGCGGCCTTTTGGCTCTAGCCTCTTTTATGGCCTCTGCTCCGAAAATGGCATACCCATAATAAAAAATTACCCCTCTATTTGGACAATTTCTTTTCTGTAGGATGACGGGGAACCTATATTAGTGGGAAGATGTGAAATATCTGTATACATGTCACTAATTAATAAATCAATGAAGATGGAACACTTTTTTTTTAAATTTCCAAAGTCTGCCTGGAAAAAAAAAAATGCACAGTGTATCCATCACTATAAAACATTAAGAACCAATGCTAAAAAGCATCCATTTCAAAGTCCAGGTTGTAGACAGTAACAGTGCAAAGTTTTGATTTAATTGGCTGAAGCAGAACAAATCGAGAGAGGTTTTAGTAAAGAGGCCCAAACCAGAAAATCAGTCTTGTGGGCACATCTCAGCCAATCCTGGCTCGATTTTGATGATTGACACCTCATTTTAATCGTCAGAGCCAATAGAATTGAGGTAAACATAGCGAAGGCAGACTGGCAGCTCTTTTAGCCAATAAAACGCAGCCATGGAGGAAGTCCGTGTTTCTCGCAAACTGACTGGCCGTCACAGATCCCAGATGAAAAAAAAAACGCAAATCTCACCCGTATATGGATTTTTTCCACTTCCGGGTTGAATTAACACTTCCGGGTAACGTTTAGCGTCTAGCAGCGAAAAACAAACTGGATAAATCATTTCTTTTGCATGAAAACAACAAACGTAAGTGACAAATTGTGATTGAAAAGCGAAGTTGAGATTTCTGTGGCTGGTGCTTGTTTGGACTTATCTTAGGAAATGTTTGACTGAGGGATATGATACACATATTGCCGTAATCTCCGTCTTCTCGGCTAGCGGTTAGCTATCTCGGTTTTGTTTTTAGCACGATGCATCGATAAGATAATCGGTAAAATAGTCAGGGTGGTGGCATTTTTTTGCAAGTGATATTTACATATTTCTTTTCACATTTCTGTGCAATGCTCTTGTTGTGTTTGGAGCACGTTCAAACGGGTTTGATGGCTTTGTAGCCCAGACTCTGACGTTTACAGTGATATGCAGCATTCATATATCCGTTTTGGTTTTTATACAGCAATATGTGTCTGTAGTGAACAGTTGCGAGTGTCAGCGCTCAAACGACCCCGTGTGGGGCACCTTGGAGTCGAAAGGGGAACAGTGGTTCAAGGTTGGAAAACAGCCACTGGTAACACGGTGTGTGTGTGGGAGGGGCAGGAAGGGGGGGCGGAGAGGGGGGCGGAGTTAATAATCTCCACTGATTGCTTCGCCGCATGCATTATCGTGCTGTTATTGGGGTGTGTAGCAGTAGTGTAAAGCAGGGATTCTCAAAGTTTGGTACGTGGGGCTCCCTCTAGTGGTACGCCAAAGAATCACAGAAATATATATATATATATTTTTTTATTTTAACAAAATTTTTCTTCCTATATTTAAGCGCAGTCTTACTGTTGAAACTGTAAAATGTTACAATGGCTGACAATATTGACTATTCTTTAGGAATAAAACCTCTGCCTTGTTTTTGATCAATACTTAGGCCTACTACGCTACTGTATAGTGTTGGTCATTATGGTGGTACTTGGAGAGCCAAGTATTTTCTGAGGTGGTAGTTGGTGTAAAAAGTTTGAGAACCACTGATGTAAAGCGATAGAGACACAATCAAGGGTGAAACATTCATCACATCCATACGGTTTACTGTGTGCGGGTGGGGGGTGTCCGATATACCTGTGTGCTCAGACAGAAGGTGCCATTGACTTGTGTTTTGTTGACGCGGTTTCCATACCCTGCAGGGAGAGGAACGGCTCCACCGTGGTTGTTAAACAGCTCAGACCAAGCAGCACCGGGCTTATAAACGTGAACATTTGGCAGCGGTTTTGTGTGCGTTCCTTCCAGCTATGCGAGTAGGCGTTTTTCTCCTTGTGTGCGGCGCGTGAAAAAGCTACAGCACACACACGTACACACAGACGCAGCCGCGGCCCTCCCAGCAGTCATTTATCAGGTGTCAGAAAGCCAGCACGGCATCGTCACAGGCCGTATTAAAAAAAAAGAAAAAGCCCAGGCTCAGCTCCCTCAGCAGGAGCTCATTGTTACCAACTCTCAGATGCCGGCCTGCAACATTTACTACACACTTCACAGGAACGACGCGGCAGCGGGAGACAACAGAGGAGGACGCAACGGATGCATCGGAAAAAACAGCGCATGTCGTAGAAGTAACTGTCATGCACTGCGTGTTTTGGAATTTTTGCAGAGGGTGTCACGCCCAGGTTGAAATTCAATGGGGTTTGCTTCAACCCGGGTTAGCAATACCAACAATGCATTACACCGGGATTTTGGGCATACAAAAACACTGCAGGTTGGACTGGATGTCTGGTTTGCAGGGACAAAAGCAACACAGAAGAGACTATAATCTGGGAACTTGCATAAGCTGATTAGTTGTAACGGACACAATATCAGACTAAACCCTAAGCGTTTTAGTGCAGTAAGAGCCAGGTCAATAAAAAGGAAGATTGTGTGGAATAAAACCAAATGAAAAAACAAAAAAACTGTAGATCTTGACTCTAGATAAATAAATCGCATTTGCTGTTTGAAATGAAAAAAAAACCACACTGCATTGTGTTTAGTAGTCACGGCCTTTTTACTCAACAGCGAGATTACCTAGAATGTTGCTATGTGCTGTACGCTGCTTAACAGGTCGGGTTCCCAGCCATTATCTCGGTGGAACCGACACTCGCAAATCTAGTTTGCTTAAGGGAAATTGCCTAATGGAAAGTGGATAGTGTTTGCATGTGGAAAACTCCAGGTGGCTTTATTCTCACTGTTTCTATTTGAGTATACACACGAGCGGACATACTTCAGTGCACATCGATACACGTAACGCAATAAACCGCAGCGAGCTGTTAAAAAACAGGAGAAATAGTCTCAGTGATCTGGTTTTATTTGACGCGTGGGGGAAGAGGACTGAGTAACTTTAGATTGGTTCTGTGTTCACGGCTTTTTATCGTTCCCATCAAGCTCCCGCTCTGCTTCCCCGCAATCGCTCCCACGCCGTTTCATTCATCAAATCCAGAGTCGCTGCGAGTAATGGCAACGAGGTGATGTCTGCTTCCCCTTCTGTTCCCAACACTCCCCTTTTAATCCGTCGTCCTCCTGCCTGCCTGCCTCCCATCGCACACCAGTCGCTGCCTTTTCCAATTTGCCGTGTTGCTAATGATTTATTTTTGCTTCTACAAAGATCACAGCTGGAGAAGGGAAAGAAAAGAGGATTCTAAATCAAAACCCCCCCAAAAAACTTCTGAATCTATGTGATGAAAGATGTTTTTTTTTTTTTTTAAATGAGTGTCTGTTCGCCTGCTTGGAAAGCACAGATCCGAGCTGCACTTCAATCATGTTGAGAAAAATTCATTTAGTGGGGTTCAGTTGATGGTTTTTATATTGCCCCATCAAGCGTAAGTCGCACCGCCCGCTGTTATTAGACACAGAGGACACAACAAGAAGTGAATCGGAAGAACTCCGGATGCTTCGGCATCTTGTTAAAGGGTCTAATGTTTAAATCTTTTGAGCGGGGCAGCAGAGGGCCTTTGTTTTCACGTCGCAATGTTAAATGCAACCTGGATGCTTCCCCTGCTCTGTGGCAACGCTGAGGGAAAAAGGCTCTGGCTTCAATATTGTCGGTCAAGGCTAATCATACAGAACTGTACGTTCCCAAAGTCACAGGTAATACACACAAAGGCTTTTGTGGAGCTTAAACAGAGGAACAAACGTTTAATGGGCCGCTGATCTAAAAGAAGAATCAACTCATGCAGCACGTCGTCATTGCAGACGGACCTCATATAGATGGAAAAGTCATCTGTATGCAACACGCTTCTCATAAAATAAATCCCACACCCCCCCCCCCCCCTCCTCCCCTATAGAAAAGCCCCCCGGGTTTCTTCCCTTGTTGCTCGTGAATGGTATCTTTAGGCCGCACTGGCAACTGTAATCCAGCAGGCAGAGAGGGAGCACGGTGCGTTTGACTGACACGCTCTCTCTCTCTCTCTCTCTCTCTTTCTCGGGATCCCGTTTCAGCGCTTCCATCACCGCAAGACGTGGAGCCGCGAGGCGTCTCCTGTTCTAATGTATGTAAAACCTCTGCAGCTCTTACAGGAAGCGTCCTGGCAGCCGGCCCGAGGAGTGTAAATTGCGTTACGGCGTGGCGGTATAATAAAATCAGGTTACTGTCGAGATGGGAGTGTGTGTGTGCGTGTGTGTGTGTGTGTGTGTGTGTGTGTGTGTGTGTGGGCGGGGATCTGATTGGCGAGGAGGCGCAAAGATTGATCCCTGATGCCAATTGCGAACATGCGTGGTGCGAGCAGGGGCGAGATCATCTGAATATCTCGACATCAGGTGACGTTGATTGACCCCGCCAGTTATTTCTGGGCCTGCCAGAGCAATTTCCTGTCTCGACACGTCACTGTTTGGCGCATGAAGGAAAAGCGTTCACACAAGTGAGTGTAACAAGTTCTGTTTCCTTAACCCGAGCCGGACACGTTTGTCCTTAAAATCATTTATGGATGCAGCGATTTAGGAGGTGAAACGCCGGCTTCTGGGGATGAAGACTGAAAATGTGTTTTTTCAACCGATTGAGAAATTCCTAAATAAGTCCTTCTGGATGACATTTTCAACTGAACGTAGTCTGTATGTAACCACATAGTAGACATCTTATCATGGATCAATGCGGTGGCCTGTTATTTTGTAATTCTATACAAATTGTACCTAATACAACACAAGACTAAATCTCACAGTTAATAACTGAACGTAGAAACATAGAGTTAATGAAATATACACATTTTGACATAAACAAAGATAAAGGAACATTTACTGTTTTACTAAGCTTACTTATATATAATTATAGTAAATGGGCCTAAACCTCATTACACAGAGCCTAATAAGAGACATAAGGCAGCAAGGCAACAGAATGATGAACATGTTAACTCCCCTCTTGACTTTTCTTTCATTTTGGTCTATATTGTACTGTGTACAGTTGCATTTATGAGGGGAGATCCTCATAACTAAACGGGATGTAACGCAGGCAGAGGTTTGGTCTTAACGGCCATGTTGTCAGACAAAAAGGATGCGGAGCTCTGCTTTAGAAAGCTCCTCTTTCAACAGAAAAGGTGTCTTATCTTCTCCTCCTTTTTAAAATCTTCCTCTCGTTGGTACTTTGCTTCTTTTTTTTCTCCCATGCAATGACTAATTGGTGGTCAGATTGATAGTGAGAATGTAAAACGGTCCCATCTGAGGGACCTTTCTTTGCCAAATGGCTGCCCCTTTGCGTGCGACCGCCAGCCGAATTCCAAAGATCTCGGCGTTGTCATTCCTCGCCCCCAAGGGGCCGTTGAGCCTCTCTTCACGTGCGAGAGGATGGACGCAAGCTTATCAAAGAAAGCATTTTCCCCCCTCACAGGCACAAAAAAACCCAACATGGCCTAGTTGCTTTCATCTGTGGTGCGGATGGAAGATGGCAGTTGAAACGCAGCCAGTTTCCTCTTTCTGGGAGTTGTGGGTAATTTTTGCCTCGGGGATTCCTGTTATGGTCTGCGGCGTAAATACATTTAAAGAACAAGGGGAGTTTGAGAGTACGAGACAAATTATGGGAAGAAGTCATTTGTAAATGCGGTCAATTTGTTTCTTACGACTAAGATTTCCCAAATGCTAAATATTTCCTTAGACCCCCCCCCCCCTCTCTGACAGTAAACTCATGTAAGGGGAAAAAGTTTTTTTGCAGCCAAACAGCAGTCTGCATATGGAAGTGCAAAGGTCAGTACCTGTGCAACAGATGGGGAGAAAAGGCCAAATCACAAGTACATGTGAGCACGGTCAAAGAGGTCCTGTGTTCCTCCTCCACGCCACCCGGCTTTGAACCGACTCACATGCGAAGCAGCGGAGTCGTCGCTACATTCCGGGACTCGCCGCAGCTCATCGCCCAGATGCTTGGCGGCCACATGACTCTTAGCGTCCCACATTTGTAAGGCTTTCTAAACGATTATTTTGTCACGTGGGTGAAAACATCTGTGTTACACAGGGCGACATGATTCTAGACCTCACGTGTTCTTTAGTTGGCGCCCGTGGGAAAAGGCTGCGAGTCCAATTTGTTTGGATTGCATTCATTTCGAGGGGTGGAGCCACTCCTTAAGGAGGGGGGTCACGCACTAATCACGCTTAATTATATCTCATGAACCCTCATCTTGCGGTTGGATACAGGGAGCAGCTTCAACTTCACGTTTTGCTGCCAAACAATTACTCTGCGTGCTCCACCTTGGTTTTTTTCCGTCTTTGCAGCACGCAATATCTAAATCTTTAGTGTCTTCACAGATTCTGCACGGAGGCCGGCACGCCCGTACAAACACGCACGGCAGTTCTGAACATTGAGCAGAGGACCTACCGGGTTGCGCGACTCATTACAGCCCCTTGGCCCTCCTCCTTGTCCCTGTAATTATAAATCCCCCGACAAACCGTCCCCGTGAAGCCTTTCATTAGCATACACAGTATGAGCTCCTCATTGTCCGAGATTTCCATCTAACTACCTCTGGGGTTTTACATTTGCATGCTCAGAAATGGCCTGTTTGTTGATATGGTGCAGTCGAAAAAGGGGAACTTTGGGCCGCTTTTAGGCCTGCTCTGTTTCAAGTGTTTACACATCACATGCCTGCGCATGGGGCCGCTTGAGTGTGTAATCCGAGCGCTTAAGTGCATGTTGCAGCACGGAGGGTACGAGGCTGATTTGGTTTCGGGGGGAATGACAAGGAGAATCCGCAATCAGCGTAGGCAAACGAGAGGACTGTTTACGCTTATCAGCCAACTATAATGCAGTCGGTTTTGCGCACACCCATCGCAGACACCTATGCAGACACACAAACGCTCACGCACACACGCGGTCTTCAGCGGCGAAGGGGGGGGGGGGGGGGGGGGGGGTCATCCGTCAAAGTTGTTATGCGACACAGCAATCATTTTGACAGCTGTCGCTGGCCGGCCTTTGTCCTGCGTGATGCTGTCAGAGAGCATGCGAGTAAAGGAGATCCTCCATCTTTAATTCATGGGCTTTCACGAGACGCAGTGATTTGCATCGCAGTCAGCCGTGTTTTGAAGCTTAAACCGGCTAATTTACAGTGTATCTGTTCCACTTTCTGTTTTGTTCTCGCATGTGTAACATTCCTTTTTTTCTCTACGTGTTCTTTGTGGTTCATAAAGGGTCCTTCGGGGGGGCGACCCCCTCTGTGGTAGCAACGTATCAGTCCGTGGTCCACCACTTTGGGGGGATGAAATATCCAAACAGCTGTTTGACTGATCACCATAAAATGTTGTTTATTGTCGTTCTGCAGAAGATGAAAACTGTCTAACACGGGCCCAGATTCAACGTGACGCGACTACGAAAACACAGCGATGCGCTCCAACTAGCTCTCTGAGTGTCGCATGGGATAAACTTTCCCTCTTAGCCGTCTTCCCCGTTTAACACCCACCGCGTTGGATCACGAGACCGGCCGCGTATCGCCCCTGCTTTTCTCACGTGCCCACGCTGTCCCCCCCCCCCCACCTCCCTCTGTGCCAGTCCTGTTTGGCACAGCGCTGGTTCTCTCTCCGGAGACACAAGAGGCCCATTGAGCTGGCGAGTAGAACCCGCTCGCTGATAACAAGCCGCCTATTATGACCCCCGAGGCGGACGCAGGTTTGCCAGCAAAAAAGGGATTTCAGGCGCGCGTGTGTACTTGTGTTGTTGCAGAGACTCGTGAAATGACCGTCGTTCTTTATGTCTGTGATGTAGGTCAGTGGAGTTCCCCGCCTGACCCCTACTGACTAGACTTTTTGATTTTTAGCTTTGTGAGAAGCTCCCTTGAGAGCCATTGGTTGTGGGAAGCGTAAGGGGGGGGGGGCCTGTTGATGTCTCCGAGCCGAGCGAAAAGAAAGGCAGTATTCATTGTCCCGCACGTTGGCTGCACTGCAAATGTTATTTAGCTCTGAGCATTAAAATACGCGACAAATTGTTCCTTCCTCTTTGCAGCAGCTACGAGTGGTGAATTAATCTCATTCACCATATTCAATTCATATTCACGAATATAATCCCTTATGTCGGGTGGTGGAAAAAGTAATGAGGTCACTCAACTGAATAAATATGCCGCGGTTACACACAAATGGAAAATCACCTACATCAAAAGGTGAATAAAAGGTGAAAATACAAATATTAACATCAACAACTTCTGACCATAATCTAAAAAGTACCTTATCCCATGATAAAGCGCAAACCAACATCCTCCACGAGCACTGTGACACTATCTTCTTTGTCCACCTTTGTCCACCACATACCATCCCAAAAAAGCACCCGGTCACATCAGAACAGCTGCCGGACCTCAGGCGGCCGCTTAACGCTCCCTTCAAGTCGCCCTCAACATGCGCTGCATCGCATCACACTGATTTATGGACTGTAGCATAGTGGCCCGCATTAATCAGCTGTGTGTTTTCATGTATGCGTCACCACGCACATTTGTGTTTATCATCAAGGAGACCGGACCTTTGCTACTCAACGTGGGGTCGTTTGTTTCCATTCTGCGTGAAGCCGTGACAGGCCACGTGCATCGAGGCAGAACGCCGAACCCGGTGACCTCTGTGAACGGTGAACAACGGCATGTGTGTTGGGCCGTTTCGTGCAACACCGTCTAGCTGCTCCGTCGGCGTTAATCCTATTTTCCTGAAAGCAGACGGCACCATTATCCCCGCAGCCGAGGGACGCCGGGCGACATTGGGATGCGGTTGGCTGTGGAGCCCTGTAATCTAAAAGCCCGCCTCCAGTCATTACTCCATCATCGAAATCCCCCATAGATTCACTGTAACCTCGCCTGCGTATGGTGCATGAGGCTGACATTAACCATATTCCGCAGTACAGTTGTTAGCATGGTTAAATAAGCTTACTAGCAGGTACTGCTGACGCCGATGGGATTTTTTTATTATGGTGATTGGAAAATGGCCGAAAAGAGCGTTAAAAGCTCCCGCTTCATTCACACACACGCACACACGCGCACAGTTTCATGGCACACGCGAAAGGCATGTGAAGCCACCACCGAGCGATGAGCTCATATGGATTCTATCCTCCCACCGGTCCCAGCTAATGGGTTATCTCTTATTCATGGGACTCTGAGGTCAGCGCCAGTCAGACACAAAGACCCGTAAGCGTGGAGTTCCCATCCGGGGAGGGTTGGGAAAGAAGTGTCCTTTACCTTTTTAGTGTTTTACCTTCTCTTTTTTTGATGACCTTCTGGTCCGGCGGCGAGCGATTGGCTTGTGCCAGTTTCTCGGTTCTCGGCCGTATCACAGCAGCCTGTGACGATCCATCACTGTATTGACACTCGGCTGACGCACAGCGTCTTCTATTAGGGAGTGTGCAGATGGGTTTGGTAAGGAGACTCTGATTACCCCCTCCCCCCCCCCCCCCCCGCCCCCCCTCTCCCCACTACCACCTCTCCTGCAACTCGGCCATATCCCAGGAGCCCCTGCAGCGTATAACTCTAATAAATTTAGCAGAAATTGCATCAAGCAAGAATGACATCATCCCTCACCTCGCTCCTACTGGCCCGCTATTACCCCAGCAGTGAATCTTTTACCCGGGGAGATCGTCTTTCAGGAGGACGGGGGGCTGTTTGACGACGGATGTTTTTCCACCTGCGTATGCCATTGAAGTTTCCATATTAGTCTCCTTGAGACGATTACATTAGAGCGCCAAAAAAGCGCCGTGGAAAAGCATCTCGCACACTTAGGGCGAGCTAATGAATGAAGTCCTGCGGGCGGAAAGAGCGACGGGGTGGTGGTGACGTGAACGGGCAGGCGGAGCGCGCCGCGCTTATTTCCAGCCGTATAAATGTTGCTGTTCCAGATTGCGTTGGCCTTTCTGGCCTTCTTTGTAATGTGCTCAATGTGTGCGCTTTACTGCCACAACATGCTAAATCACACCTTAGCGTGTTCACCGGAGAGAAAGACACACGTGAAGAGACACTAGCTTGCTGTTGCATATTATTCCCTGTGTGTGTGTGTGTGTGTGTGTGTGTGTGTGTGTGTGTTCAGATTGTTTTTAAGTGGTTCTAATGCTTCTGGTGCTGCTGCTGCACTTGTGCTAAGCTAACAGCTGCTTGCTGTGGTTGTTGTTTTCTCACTCTGAACCTTCAGATTAAAATGCTGTGGCCGTTCATCTATCAAATCTAACAAAGACGCACATGGACGAATGGGTTGTTTCCATTAAAGCCTAATGCAGACAAATGATGAGGAAAGATTGATCTGGTCTGCGCTGGAAATTCAATGGAGTCACATGATTTCTCCATAGAGCCAAAGAGAAAGCGTAGGAATCCTTTGGTAGAAACACAGCCTGGTTTTAGATTTATAGGAGCAGCCTCTGGTAGCAAGAAGCTCCCCATCATCTTGTTCTTCTTCTCATTTCCTCACCCCCCCCTCCCCTTCGCTGATTCAGATGCCGAATTCCCATTCAAAGTAGGTCAGCGCCCCCTCTCTCTCTTTCTGTCTTTTCCCTTCTTCTCTCTCCGCCTCTCTCTACCTCTTTCTGGCACTGTTGTCTGCGTAATCCCCTAAAAAAGACTGCAGTGCTTTGATTCTTGACTTTCGCCGCTTTGGGCCGATTTCTCTCCGTCCCTCGGTGGCGTTCTTCTCCTCTTGATGTCTGCTTCATACCTCTGTGAGACCATTCGCTTTCTTCCTCCCCCCCCTTCAGCCTCGTCACTGCGCTGCACTCCTCCTCACGAGAGCTGCCTTGATAGTACGTCAACGCGGACGGCGGCCGACGTCTCTCAGTTAGCAGATAACGGCCCGTTCGGACGGTTTATGTCCTCGTCAACGTGGGGCTTCCGAAGGTCACATTGACAGGACAGACAGGGATTGAACAGCTAGGTCATTTAGTCGCGGGGAGCTACGGCGCTCGACCACCTTGGCGCCTAGAGCACAGCAGTGTGCGTGAATTGGAAAGTTTTTACAGTGACCGGGGGGCGTTGGGTGCTGCCAAGCTACGCGCCTAAACCGAGCTAACTAGCTGTAGCTTCAACGGAATCACACATGAGTGTCGGCGAGGATGCAAACGCGTGCATTTCCCATAACGTCGTACATATTAGTTGTATTGTATTGCCGTTACACTGCGCTCGGCATCTTACCCCTTCAAGGACAAACAGACGTCACGGATTCTGCCTCTCTCTCCGTTGCTAATCAATCAGTCGTTAGTCGGCCTGTTTCTCTCGCTCTTTAATTGTTCCAATCAAAGCCCGTTGCAAACACTGGACGAGGAGAATGTAAGTCTAAGATTTTGGGGGCGTTGGGGGGAAAAGGGAGGGCGATAATCCATTTTAATTAACTAAGAACAAAAGCAAAACAGTCACTTGAAGGTGACGCCGGGACGTTCATCAAAAGGGCCTGTTGCCATGGCGACGACGCCCCCCTCCTCCTCCCGTGGCGCTCATCAGCCTGAGCACCGCTTGTCTTGAGAGTGCTTCGGAGCCTCACGTGTTCTTTGGTTTGCGAGAGATCCAGCACGCCGAAATGCACCGTAAAGTTTGACGCAGCAGTCGGCAGTGAAAAACCATCAGCTTTTAAAAAATCCATACAGCAAAAAATCAAAATGCATTTGTTCCACTGCTGATGGGACGCAATTTTCCTCGCAGCTCTCTCGCTCTTTGATGCCGAGCGGGAAAATGCGCCGCGTTCCCTGAATGCAGCAGCGCCTTCAAAACGGAGCTTTATCTTTCACAAACACACTTCTCCTTTCTGGGGTCCCGCGCGGTCGGAGTCTCACAGCTGCCCTGACTGGTGAGCAGGCTGCCAGTGATGACGGGGTGTGTGTGCTGATGTCGTGCAGGTAATGTCATGTTCCCTGTGTTGCATGATCCACAAAAGAGCAGGTATCTTTCCTAGCCACATAGTGACATGTTGCAGCCTGTGCATACTGAAAAACGAATAATTATTTGAATCTTGTGAACATTTGAGCTTTAAAATTGGGTTTATTGTTAAACCAATTTGGAACTACAGTTGGGCCTTTTGGTGACAATAATTGTTTTATAAAGTGGGACGGTTGACCCTGTTGGACTCTCCCACTATTAAACCCGTATTGACGTCGGAATTCCAAAGTACCGATGACGAGTGCAATCATTTTTAAAATATGGTGTTATTATGGCGCCACAAGGGTCAGAAGTGCACCTGATAACGTCTGATAAGCGTCTCTTTGAAGGAGGAGATCCAAAAGATCACGTCGCTGATAGAGATGAAGTTCTCCTCATTTGAAAACACTTTGTTTCCCTGCAGTCAGAGAGCTTCTTGAGTTGAGCTAGTGGAACGCCTCGGCCAATTGCAATCCGTTCCCCCTCTGTGACACCCCCCCCCCCCCCCCCCCCCCCCCCCCCCCCCCCCCCGCCGACCCCCGTCGCCAACAACACACATCCTGGCAGGGGGACGGCGTGAACTTTTCCCTGCAGAATCCAAGTTCAGCAGTGCTAATCTTCAAAGAACAGCTCTGTCGTACATGAAGGCGACGTTTTACGCTCCACTGACATGTTCCTGCCTTTACTGAATTCCCCCGTGGTAGGAAATGTCTTCATAAACACGGGGGGGTGGGGAGGGAGGGGAGGAGGGGGGGGGTTAAGGTCTGGCTGGAACAAGGAACCCTGTTCCTGTGCAGCAAAGACCGGATTAGTCTAGACTGAGGTCGTGCTGTAAATGAAAGTGCGTGATTATGATTGGAGGCTTTGCGCCGCGGCGGTTTTGTACCGACTCCTCCTAATCGGTGGGCAGCATCAAAAAACCCATGTGACTGGACCAAGGCAACGCAGGTAATGTATCGCGGACCTTGGAAACGCTGAGCGCAGCGACTCTCTGGCTCTCGTATCGGCGGAGATGATTATTAAAGGGTGTCGTTGCACCTGCGACTTACGCTCGCGGTGCGTTCGAAGGGGTCATTTTAAGATTAGAATGAAACGCAGGAGTGGTTTTCCTGCAGTGGTTTTTTCATGCACGGGTCAGAAATGACGAGTTCATTCAAATGTCGCATGTTGACACAGAAAGATGAGCAAACATCGAGGCCAGACAGCTGCTCCTACAAGAGCAGAGTGACATGACTGTTTGCCAGCCCCCCCCCCCCCCCCCCCCCCCCGTGTCGGCTTTTATTTATAACTCGGCTGCCTCATTATTTTCTTCTCCTCTCGACTTCTACCACCGTTTCTCCTTTCTATCCTCCCCCACTAAAAGCCCCTTTATGATGTTTTTCCGTGACGCTGGAAGAATTTGTCAATCGTGAAGCCGTTAATAGTTAATAATTCATTTTTTTCCTTCGACTGATCTGACCCCTAACACTTATTTTCAAACGTCTCCCAATGAACAGAAAATCGGCTGTGTTTTTTTTTTTGTGTTGTGCATCTTATCTGATGATCGACCGCCGATGACAATAACAGCAGCAGCAGGCGGCCTGTTCGGACACCGTCGGCGGATCCTCGCAAGGTGTGAACGCCTTTGCCTCCAAGGGCGTGCAACATGGCCGACGCCTGAGCAACGGCCCAAAAAAAAGCCAATTAACTTCCTCCGTCACCTCCCGGCCAAGCGAAACCATCGCTAAAGGGTGTACGAACTGAATCTAATTTACCGCTGAACACACACCTCCGGCCCATGAGGAATCACAGAGAAATCCAATCTGAAGCTACACGAGGACCGGCAGTTGCTGCTCAGCGGGAGACTTTCTACAGGAAGCCAGAGGGAGGAATCTGTGGAAGTAAGGAACGGTTCCTCACGAATACGGAACCACAGCGGACGGTCCGTCCTTATAAGGCAGGAACAGTTCTGAGGTGATGAAGTCGCTTTTACTGCAGCTCAGCGCCACTTCTGTCTCCTCTGACTCTCAAGGCCTCTCCAGCTGTCGCCCGGCGGCACAGTTTCACCCTCCCTCGGCACTTGTCTCACAATAATTCTTCAATGTCACCGGGTCCTTCTCACCATAGCACACAATCTTCATCTCACACTTTTCCTCGAAGAACAAATTGCCCGGGAGCAAGGAAACACACACACACGCACACAATGCACAAAGCTCCAGCCAGCTGGGAAATGACATCACCCCGATATTCTCGTTAATAATCTAAGTGGGAGGGAGCGAGGAGACGCGCTGCGACAGTCGCACTTCCTCCGCTCATTTCCCCGGCGGTCTTTGATGGACGCCTCCACCCGGGGCCCTTTTGTGCGTCTCGATTTGTCGCTTTCTTTTCCACCTCGCCTTGTTTACGTTCCCGCGTTTTTCTCACCCTTCCTCCCCCTTCAATTCTATTTTTCCACCAGTCGTCCTCTCTGCGCGTCCTCCACCAACCCCCCCCCCCCCCCCCCCCGAAAACAAAGAGACAGAAGCCTCGCGCGCAGGCCCAATTTCCTGAGTGCTGCTCACCGCTGACACTCATTTAATTACTGCAGAGACAGTGGTGGGAGGCGAGGCCTGTCAGAGCTTAAGCCCGGATCAGTGTGGCCCCTCACAGCTCGGGCTGTCCTCGGGGATGGTGATGGAGGGTTGTGGAGAGGAGGGGGGGGTGTCACCTGTCATATTCTGCCACACGGGCCTCGGGCTGGCAACTGCAGGTTACCATGTCTGGTCGTTGTGGTCCTGGGAGGCTTGGCTGTACCCCATATGGTCACAATGCAGGATGAAGGCCCGGGCTTTAGTTTTTTTTTTTCATTTTATTTTGCACAGCCAAACATCTGCAGCATTTTTTGTGTGAATGTACTGGTGGTGTCAAATGGGGAAGATGGAACGTTGCTCTGAGTTATAGATCTCGGTCCAAAAAAAACAATTACATTGATTTTCTGCCATCGTGTTATTCGCGTCTGTTTGAAAGTATTCATGCCAAGAATGCATTGAGATGCAAATGAGTCACACGCAAGCCCTTCCATTGTGTAAGAGCATCTATCGTATCTATTGTATACACATTTTGATATCCTGCAGTGGGTAACCAGATTACTTTTTGCTTGGAAGTGAAAATGAAGACCATTTTAAAAAGTGTGTAAATGAGAGAAAGCAAATGGAGAAAAAAAAGCCACCATACGAAGAGAGAAGCTTATTAAAATGCCGTTGATGAAAAGCAGCTTTCCAGGATTTTTCGATGCAGACTTTTTTAACCTCACGGGCCACGTGACGAGTCTGCACATGAAGACATTCCATCATTTTGTTGTGGTTTCCTTTGACTGTGACTTCTCCCGGGATTGAAGCCACTCCGACCAGGGGGGCGAGTTACATTAAAACAGTATGTTTTCTCTCTTTGACACAACCACGCAGTAACGCTTTATCCTCGCTCTTGCCGGCGTGGAGCGCTGGAGGCCCCTCGCCGGGTCGCTTTGTCACGTGACCTCTTTTAACCCGACGTCAGGACGTCATCCTCAACTGGGTCAGCGTGTCAAGTCTTCACAGTATTGTGTCTATTTCACGCTTGCAAGACCCAAGAACAGGTTGAAGGAGCCTAAGAGTAAAAAAACAAAAAAAAACACACACACACACACACAGCCCTCACAGATACTGCAGTTCAACATGTCCTGACATAACACCCCGACATAACTCGCCCTCAACCTGCAGGAACAGCCTAACCTGGGGCATGTGGTTCCCTTCTGCACGCACACGCAAGCTAACGCCTATGAAAACATCTGGATGGCTTTTCCGTGTCCCGGAGTCCTCGTGGTATCCCAGTTTGGATGAAAGTGAAGTTTGAGCTCAGTGTTACTTCGCACAGACTAAACCGAGGTTTGCCAGGTTCTGTACCGGGAGGCAGCCGTCGGCGTGGAAAGGTTGTGTCCTATGCAGCTTTTTGTTGTAAGCTGTCCCACATTTTGGGGAATAAGAGCTACGCTTTTTCCCGTTTTGGTGTTCAGGTGCATGTTGAGGCTTCTTGCAATTTATATGCCGACATTAGAACTAAAATGTCAGAGGATGGTGAGTCCTTCTCTTTTAACTAATAATTAAATGGTTGTATACATCACAATCAAATGGCAAAATGAATAGAAATTATAAACCATTATAGGGATCATCCGCTCTAGAAACAAGAAGGTCGTAATTTCCATTTATTCCCTGAGCAACGTTTTCATTTTAAAGTGTCTTTTTAAAGACGCCACTACATTCAATCACAAGTTTAGCTATTGAACATTGCAATTTATTTGTCGTGTAAATAGCACATTGTGATTTATGACCACACCTTGAATATGTATGTGTGTATTAACGTATTATCTGGATGAAAATTGGAAATGTACACAATATAATCACTTAAAGGAATAAGTGAAGAAAATGTAAAAATACAAACAAATCCAAAAGGGGCCAAAAAAAGTTGATCTGCAGGGTCAAATTTAAAAGGTTCAAAACCGTATTGCAGTCCAATTTTTTAAAACTCGTCTGCACTTACGGCTGCTCCCTGTAACTACGTAACTACCGCTTATGTCACGAGCAGCAGCTGGCGCTCAGCCTTGCGTGGGAGGGGAGGGGTTGGTGGGGGGGCAACACACCGAATCTGATCCCGGAGCCCTTCGAGGCTGTTTTAAAAAGGGTGAGTCACGTCGAGCAGGAATCGCCGCCACCGAAACTCACGCGCGCACACGTCTGCTGCTGGATGGCTTTCGGGCCTCTGCGTGCCCCCCCCCCCTCTCGGATCGGGCGGGTGGGTGCAGGCGGGGCAGCGTTTGACTTCCCGAGTTCAGACGCAGTTTGCGGATTATGCAACTTGTGCAGACATCTTGAATTCACTAATGATGAATCTCATTTCTTTAATTTGACATTAAAATGTCACATTGTGCGTCTTGTATATGTTTCATTCTAAGCCCCATGTATATATATATTTTTTTACTGCATCTGCACTGTATAAAAACAATGTTAAAACCTTTCCTTGAAATCCGTTATCTAATTCAACAGATAGACATTAGTCTGTAGATGCATTTCAAGGCTGCAGCCTGTGAGTGTGTGAAAATATTATAACGTCAGAGTTTATTTATCCCTGCAGGATCAATAAGTGATACCTTCTAAATGCACGACAAGGAACTATTTTGACACAATACTCTTTCCTTACAACTTTCCTCCCTGACCTTGGAATCACAGTTCACAAAAATGATTCAGCAACAGAATGAATTACCTTAGGACCAGGGCCGGCCCAAGGCATAAGCGAACTAAGCGGCTGCTTGGGGCCCCCTTGGCAGGGGGCTGCAAGCAGCCAGTAGTTTTGTATTATAACCTCATTGTATTCGTTTATAATTTTCGCTATAACAGTATAGCGTCTCTTACATCCAGAGTCTACCAGTCGACAAAGTCGACGTGACGCAGCGCTTCGCTCCGGTGTTACCTGTGATACCGCAAACACACGAGGGGGGAAACGCTGGGGAATCAGCTTTCCCCAAACTGGACTTGACTGGACATGACTGGCCCTCAAAGGGCACTGCTATAAATACACGCGGGGACACAGAAGAAGCGCGTTCACGCTGCACAGGGTTTATTGTCGGACCGCCGAGCGTAGGCAGTCTTCATCGAGCCGCTCGGCTCCGTGTAGGAGTCGTTTGCACATCAATACGCGTGCGGCTACGGACGCGTTTAGTCCCCAACGTTTGAATCACATTTTGTCACGGCCAAGGCACGGAACATGAATAGCTCAAGAAGTGAGTTGTGAGAAAGAACAATGAAAGGAAAGATTTTTCTGGGGAAAACTTGTGGAGTTTGAAAAATGTAATAGGTAATCACGGAGAGATGAGCTGAATCAGAAATCTATGATGTATCAGAACAAGAAAAAAAAACATATGTATGATGCGTTCAGTGTGCGTGTTGCTGCATTTTTGTAAAAGAAGTCAAGGCCGAGCCGCAGCGCACGGAGCAGCAGTCCAGCGCTCTCCGGGTGCTGGGACGGCTTCCTGTTTGAGAGGGAGAGAGAGCATCATGGAAAGTTTGTGGTTTTCTCAGATGAGTGTCTTCCCGGTGACGGGGGATCGAAGGGGGAGGGGCTTCTAGGGTTTCTCTGACTTGTTTTTCCTCAAAGATGATGATTACCCAGGCCGGGGGCCACACCTACACACGCCCCTGCTGTTTAAGACCTACAGTTCTTAAGCGACCTAAAGTTTTTCAGACAAATATTTCCACCATAAATATAATGTAGCACCAGTGTATATATAAGTGGATTAGTATGGGAGTACTTAAGCTCAATCAAGTCAGACTGTACTTTACTTGAGTCAATTCTCTTCCACCCCTGGTTGCATGTTTAACCGATGCTTTATTTTAATCCAGTATAAGACCCCGGGACACAAATATGTAAAGTGGGTCAGGTAGTGAACCAGTAAACTGTTTTGCCCGAGGCCACTGATAGCTGTGAATGCGCCCCCCCTCCTCTGTCTCCCGCATGTGTTTATGAGTGCACTGGGAACCTCAGGGCCGTTGTTTTGTCTCACGTCTGGCTCAATACGGCCTTTGTTGTTGTTGTTTTGTTTTTTTTGTGCGACCCGCAGATGTCGCCAGGAGCCTCTGCTGGTGGTGCGTCCGAGCGTGCACATCTACGCCCGCGCGTGTCCAACCAACCAACCATTCAACCAACCATCCATCCATCCATCCTGTTACGGAAGAGCCGAGGTCTCTCCCTTGGTTCCCGACCCGACATTCTTTCCTCCACTTGGGCTCACGTGCGGTTTCGAGATAAAAAAAAAAAAAAAAAAGCCTCCATTCATTCATCAGTCGGGCCCAGGTGCCCGGCGTTAGCGACAGGATACCCCCTCCCCAGCCCTTGTCTGGGCAACAGCCAGGGCCCCTTTATTCTGGCCGGTATCCTGGTGCGCTTCACACGCCGCAAGATTCAGGGGGGGGGGGTGGGGGGGATTTCCAGGTTGAATTGCCCTTCACAAGCTGACTTTGTTGTTGTGGATTCTTTCTTTCTCTCATGCTCGCTTGCCGGGGGGGGGGGGCAGAAGCTAACTTCCTTCAGATACGGCTGCTGTGGATTCAGACAATCGGGTTGTATTTAGAGGGGGCACGTCGCAATAAATACCTTGATGGGGGCTTCTGTCATGCGCCTGGGATGAAAACGAGGCATTTTTCAGTACGACACAAACAAACTTTCGTTGTGTCAACAAATTGCACTTTCGGCTGAACAAAAACAAAACAATTTCTTTTCTTTCTTTTTCGATTTTTTTTTTTATCCGTTATGTTATTTTCAAACGGCTCGATCTACTCATCGCTCCGGTGACCCATGGTCTCGTATGTCTGCAAGACATTTCACTCCACCGCCGTGAATATGACAAGAGGAATGTGGGAGCCATGTGAAAAGTCACAGCTTTACACGCAAACATCTCTCCGTACACCGGGACCATTTGTAGAATGCGTTAAAACGTCCACGCTTTCAGAAAATAGCGAGTCGGTGCGTAACCGTGAGAGAGCCGCGACTCTGAACGAGGTGTTGAAACAGAGACAGTTGAGTGGTCAAATAAGGGACATCGGCGAAACACTGGCGTTTTTCGTCCACCTTCCCGTCGAATCAGCGTGGTTTGCACATGGTGATTGGAGCGGGTCGTCCTCGCCGTGTCTGCAACAAACAAAGCGCAACGCCGCGTACTTTTCCACTGATTTTGATGAGCAGGTGGGAAATGGCCTCTGAAGAGAGGAGGGCAGATGCCGCTGACCCCCACCCTCCTCTGCGTGTTTTGACGGGATGATAAGAGGCGTGGATGAACAAGCAACACATACTGAGAAAGAACTAGTCGGTGGTAAACTGAGCTGAGATCATATAAACTGTCTGACACACACACACACACACATTCACACTCACAGCTGGCCTGTGAGCAGCGATTATTTAAAATAAAAAAAAAGTCTCGCAAACAGACAATCAACCTGTTGGGCCCAAATGGAGACCCAAACAAAGAGGTCGGCTGCCGTGGATGTGGTTCCTGAAAAGGAGAAGTCCACTCGGCGTAAACAGTGTCATGTGTTTCTTTGTCGGGGGGTATTTTGCCTGCGTTAGAAAAAGTAGAGAGCTGAAAAGAAGAGGGGAGGAGGAGAAACATGGGGGATGGCGTGAAACAAAGGCAGCTGCTCCAAAAGGGCCACCGGGACGACCTGTTGGAATGTGTTTCCGTGCAGAGAACGGAGACGCGTGCGGGGACATACACGACTCAAAACTTAAAAACAGAGGAATTAACACTAAAAATGCGAGAACACTGAATCCAAATGCTTTGACTAAAGCATGCTAAAGTTAGCACATCATTACCAAATCCACCATTGGAACCAAAGCACAATCGTCCCATACGAAGCCTCGTAAACATTAGTAGTTTGCATTGTTTACGGGCCGAAAAGTAGAATTTCAACGTAAATGCCTTTTTACTTTCTGCTGTAGGACTCAAACTTCTTCCACTGTGTGCTTTTCTTTGTCGTCGTTTGCTTTTTTTTTCCACTCCTGCGCCCTCCCCCCCAACCCCTGCCGCGCGTATTTCCGACGGCCAGTGAACGCAGCGCGGTTTCACGCTGTGTACCTCTGTTTATTTTCAGAGCGGTGACGCGCACGCTGCGCCCCTCCTATATGCGGCTCGTCAGACGGTGGCAGGCGCCGGGGATTGGTGCGCTGTTGTTGCTGTAGCAGCTTGTGACGGGGTGGGGGGGGGGGGGGGAGAGGAGAAGGAGGAGGAATAGGTGGAGGAGGAGCCACTATAAAAAGCCGCTCCGGCTCCCTCGGAGCTTCACTCTGGCGGAGGAAAGCGAGCGCGGCGGGTTGTCAGACGTGCCACCAAGTGACAAAACCGCCCCCCCCCACCCCTCCTGCTCCTCCTCGACACCCCACTCCTGTATTTACCAACAACAGGCGCAACACCGAACCGTCCCCGCCGCCCCTCCTCCCCCGCCGCCTTCAACCGGGTGAACGGACTCGCTCTCCACCTCGACTAATAAATGCCAAGAGGAAAAACGAAAAAGCCCGACGACCAGGATCGCTGCGCAGAGGAAGTGGAGAGAAACGGCCGAACGAACACGTAGAGACGACGCACGGATCGCCGCCGTTGCCGTTTATCAATGCATACCCTTTGTGCCCGGGGAACGATGAAGCCAGAGATCACCGCCGCCGTTGGATTTCTGTCGCGGTTTCTGCGCGTAAAAGGACACGTAAACGACCGACAGGTCCAAACGTTCAACCAAAGCTTACAGGACATTTTGTCAGGTAAGAGAACCAGCGGGGGAGAAAAAAATAATAAAAGGAACAGATGACCCCCTCCTCCTCCTCTCGCTCACTCGACCTCCCGAGTTAGTTAGGGGTTCCTTTTGTAGCGTCAAACGCGTAGATTCGTCTTGTAATCGAGCCGAGGGTGATTCAGAAGAAGCCTTTCTTTGTTCTCGGGAGTAGCTGTCGCTGTCAGTACCACCGCGCACCGCTGCGAGGGGGGGAGGGGGGGAATGGGGGAGTGGGGGGGGGGCAAAGCAGCAGGCGTAAACACGACGAGGGATCTTAATCTAATCAACAATGTTCTAACGTCGAAATAAGATAATCAATGTTCTGAAAAGATACAAAGTGACGCCGTTGGACGTGTTACTTTGTTTGGAAGGGGGGGGGGGGGGGTAACTGGAGGGGGGGGGCTTGAACGAGGAAGCGCGTCTCTGTCCACGAAGCTCCCCTATGTGAGTGACGCGGCTCCATTACGTAATGCATCGGACGAAACGGGTGCAACCTTTTTTTTGTATTCGCTTTTATAAACGCCACTCTTGCGTGCGCGTGTTTCCGCTTGTGAGTAAATGACCTCGTTTAGATTTTTAATTCTGGCCTGTTTTTTATTTTAACCGTGTTGCTCGCGCATTGTCTCAAATAGTCAACACATTCCGCTCTAAAGCTGCTCCGCATCTGCATCACTCCGTCCACTAAGCAGGTGACCTAAATATCCTGCATAAGGAGCTCACTTCCATTAAAAACGCACAGATCTTGTATGTTCACTGTTGGATGTAAAAAAAATATATAATTATAATATATTACCTGTGTACAATGGTCATAAACAATTTGGAAATTATATATATTTTTTTTAAAGCAAATCTTTAGGTTTTTCCTCAAAACGATAAAACCGTAACGTGTGTTTTTGTAAACAAGACAAACGTTGAAGTGTGTAGAGTCAGCTGGGGGGGGGTTGTGGTGGGCCCCTATAGGGGGATGTTAAAGGCCAGGCTGATTACAGGCAGTGTAATCAGAGGGGAAATCCACCGACCTTTTTTTTTTAACTCTCAGTATATTTCCATCAACCCTTTTGTCATCTGGCGTCTGCCAGACGTGTATTCGATTTCAAAGTATTTTGAAACTATGGCAATTATTTCGATACGTCCAGTGTTTGGTTTCGTGCGAGCCATTGGTGTGGTTTGCGCGTGGTAGCGCCGTGAGGGCTTGTTGTTCCTAAAACTAGGCCAGCCGGAAGCCCCTTTGTGCCTGGAATCGCTCACTATTGTGTCTCCCTCGTTTGTGATGAGGGAAGGGAAGTGGACAAAGTAGGCCAAGCGACCAGATTTAAAATCTCGGCAGTTGTGTAACGGCGGAGCTTTTCTTGTTCAGTTTAAAAAAAAAAAAAAAAAATGTATCTGCGGAGCTGGATTTGGTGTCTGTCCAGAAAATGGATTTTCCACCAGAGCCAATTCGGAATTTCCATAAGTGTTCAAGGTCGACCGCAACGAATAACCAACCCAATGTTTTTAAACGCAGTGGGGTCAAACGCTCACTCCTTACCCCCCTCTCCTCCTCCTCTTCCTCCCTTGTGCCCTCGATTTTAAGAATAGGCCCCGCTTAGCTGATCGTTTCCCAGCTGCCGCTGGCTTCCTGCCTCTTTTGCACTTACATGAGGGCCGGTACCTCCCATAGCTCGGGAGTACAAAGCCTACTGCGAATAAACACACACACACACAGGGGGGAAGAGTATTATCCCGTGGATGCCTACAGGTGGCCTCTGCCCCTCTACTCCACCCTCCCCCAGACTGAATGCAGGCCTACTTCATTTAACCCGTTTTTCTTCAGCAACGATACAGTTGGGTTCAATTTGGATTCATCTTGTCAGAGTAAAAAGGGGGTGGGGGGTAATAGTACTTAAATACTTTTAAAAATATATTCCAGAAGTAAACCTTGGCACGAAAAGGGTGACTTATTGTTTGACTTCCTCAGAAACCCCGTCAGTGTAATTTTCCCCTCGTAACCTCGCTAGTTTTCACTGCACAAGAAAAACAAGGTCCTTTCCCTTTAAGAGGCGGAGCCTGTTGTCCCAAATGGCAGTCTGGGGCTCTTGTTTGGTGTTTCTGTTCAGCCAGTCGCGGAACAGTCCGTCCCACTGACTAATGCAAAGGGGGGGGTGGGGGGAGAATTGTGCAACTCAATGGCCTTCTTTTTGTCACGTAGGCCTGGGTGCCGCCAGCTGCCTGTTGATGCCTCCTTATCGGCACTCGGGCAGGTGGTGCGTTCTGTCCCTTTCTTAATCTCCCGCACTACGCCCTGTAGATACTTTTATTTTAGTTTCCCATCCGCTAGTCACAGCCTACAACACCTGAAACTCACTGAAACGTGTAGTTTTTTTTTTTTTTTTTTACTTACTTACTTTGGTTACTTTGTTTTACAACCAAATATCCTCTTGGTAAAATTTGGTTTGTCTCCAAATGTTTGACATTTGGAGACAAACCAAACGTACAGTTAAACCACACCAATTTTTCAGATAACAATTACATTCCTAATGTTTTATTCGGTAGGGAGTGCACGTTAATGAATAGCACTAAGTCACTTGTTACAGCAATAATAATAATAATAATAATAATAATAAATACATATTTTTTGATTATCACATTTACAATTGATCACTCAAACGCTTAATTTCCTCTCCGTCCTCTCGTCTCTGCAGAGCAATACCAGCACCACTGGTTCCCGGACCGGCCCTGCAAGGGCTCCGGCTACAGATGCATCCGCATAAACCACAAGATGGACCCGCTGGTGGGGCAGGCGGGCCAGCGCATCGGCCTGACCATCCAGCAACTCTACCTGCTGCTGCCCAGCGAGCTCACGCTGTGGGTGGACCCCTTCGAGGTGTCCTACCGCATCGGCGAGGACGGCTCCATCTGCGTCCTCTACGAGTCGGTGCCCTGCCCCGTGGGAATGCCGACGATGGCCACCGTCGGGTCCCCCTCGGGCCACGGCATGCTGGGGGGCCCCATGGTGGACAGCCGCCACAGCTGCAAGGAGGAGCTGCTGGTGATGGGCCGAACCAGTCCCTCCAAGAACTACAACATGATGACTGTGTCCAGTTAAAGAGTCGCCGCCGGAAAACGTTTTGTGTTTCCGGGGGGGTCCACGCCGCGGCCGGTCAGATACGTACGATCAGATCAGGGTGAGCCTTTTTCCGAAGCTAAGAATATGAAATGAAATGGTGAAAGAAGAAATGAGAAAGGAGAGAAAAAAAAAACAAAAACAAAACACAGAGGATGTGGCCTATCGTCCAGGTGATGGAAACCTTGTAGGTTTGATCTTTTTAAACCTCCCCCCCCCGCCCCCACACCCACCCCCATTATCATCTTTTTTCTTTTGTGTCATTGGATCAAACTGGGCACTTATTTTAGGAGTGGCTTTGTGGAAATGGAACTGTTTGGGCAGCTAAACGACCAACCTGGAACCCCTGAACCCCCTCTCTCTCCCGCCCCCTTCCACCGTAAACAACATGGCGGTCATCGCCTTTGCACTTTCTTACTTGTGGTTACTATGGCTACATGTTTAACTCACCAACTCAAAAAAAAACAACTAAATTGTACCGTTTTTTTAAATTATTTTTATTTCAGGAACAATCCCGTCAAATTACAAATTCTTTTCAATTTGCTTTTTTTTTCTTCTTTTTTTCACTGAAGCCTTTTCACAGTACAAGCTAATGGTCAAACACCCAATGAGAGCATCTCTATTTTCTATAAGAGCCCCTTTTTTGGACCACAGGGAATTAGTTTCCTTTATCTTGACGCTGGAAAAAGGCTTTCAGTCACCCGCCATCAGCAGAGCGCCCCAGTGAACCTGTGGATACCAGCGTGTTCACCCTCCCGTCACCCAGGCACGTGCAGCTGTCCCACTGCTAGTTTCATGATCAAGTTCCTTTGTTCTTAATATCGGCCGCTTTTCCTCCAACCACTTTGTCGTCTCCCACGTCGCTAAAATTCAAAGTGTAGCGAAGCGCGGTGGGAAGTTTACCCGATTTTGGTCACGTAAACCTATTGGGAATTGACGTTGAATGCACTTTGACGCGAGATTGTGTGGGATGTGTTCTTCTGTAGAGAAAGTCGCCCGCATTCCATCCATTCCGATGTCATCTTTTCACGCCGTTTTTAACCGCCCCTCCCCGTTATCAGCCGTTTGTTCACACGTTGTGTAGACTGAGGATTTCAAAACTCTTATTTTACTACACTGTGTATGTGAAAATCACAGCGCTATCGACGTGGGGACTGTTCTATTCTGTCCTCCCCGGGCACACAGATGGGGGTTGGTGTTGCCACTAGAGGAGAAGTTAGTCTGGACCAGGTGATGACCGTGTGAGACTTTGGCCAAAGGGAGGTCTGGAGGTGGAAGAAATGAATTTGATCTTCAAATAAAAACAGCAGGCTTCGTCAGCCTATTTTCATCTTTGTTAACATTTATTTCCACCGTCTTGTGAGAAGAGGATCCCTATGTGTGCATTGGAGGTACGCCGCCTCACAAAGGCCTCGTGGTCATGAATTATGAGCCATTCGTGATTTTCAGGCATATGTGAGCCAGCCTGGTTCATGTGCTGCTCGGGGCCCTCATCAGAGGCGTCCATATTCCAGCCTTGCGGCGTCAAATCCCCCCCCCCCCCCTTTTGCTTCCTCCCTTCCTGGTCTGTGGGGGCTCAGAGTGCCTCAAATGCCACATATCACCCCTCCGCTCAGACCTCCTGTTTAAAACAAGCCAGCATGCTGCTAGCGGACCCCCTGTTGACGCAGACAGACCTAATGTGACACACATCTTCATCTCTCTCTCTGGGGGGGGGGGGGGTGTGCGGGTATCGGGAGCTGGTGTGCGAGAAAGGGGCTTCGGGAGGTGGGGGGCCAGGGCCGGACTCTCTCTCTCTCGTTTTTGTTCAGGGCAGCTAAAATCCCTCCAGCCCCCACCCTCCCCTTCCTGACTTATTCAAAGCCCACAACCCTCCCTGCGCGGCGATGGATAGAAAACAAAAACCAGCACTCTGCACTAGGGGGGGTCGGGGGGGGCTAGTGATGGAGGACAGGTGGATCACAGATGAAGAATGAGGGCAGCAGGCCGTTGTTTTTCCATTTTCATCTCACTGTATTGCGCCGCACTTGATGGCGGAGTTTGAGTAGCAACTTTGTTTACATGCATATCGCCCCCCCCCCCCCCCCCCCCATCCACACCTAGTGGTGGTGCTGACTGGTTACCAGTAGGCCGGCACAGATTACCCTGGGGGGGGCGGCAGCTTCGGGTGCTTTACCCCGCCGGCCAAATCTGTCACAGCAGGCTGGTTCACCGGAGCAATGGGTGTTTAAGCTCCCCTAAGCCGGAGAGGATCATGGGTAATAGAGCCATGATCCTCTCTGGCCCATAGACGCACTGCAACCTAACCCGCCCCCCTCCCCCCGCCGAGTCCCCCAACCCAAACCCCACCCCCCCCCCCCCAGCTGTCCGTTGACGCGCCCTTCAGCAATCTGTGAAAAGCAGCGATTCCATGTCGGCCATGTGGAGAGCAGCTCGCTGGGATGGGATCCCCGGGGCTTTAGTTACCGTTAGTTTATTTTTTTTTTAAATCCCACTGCTCCGTTAAAGCTTTCACGTCAAGTGACGAGATGTTTTTTTTGAGATTGTTTGATGTTTTGGACGCGGGATGGTCGTCCCATCTCTCTTTTCTCTAGATGTATTTCGTGGTCACACTGGTAGATTCCATCGTCACTTCACTCCGCCGTCGCCATTTCCTCCTTCGTCCTTTTTTTTTCTTCTAACACACTTTTAACAGACTTTTTTTTTTTCTTCTTTTAGAAACAAAGATTAAAAAAAAAAATGACACCAAAATCCCCTTTCAACACCCCCTCAAATGTACCATCACCGCCGGAAATGGTTTAAGTCCTAAGTAACGTTGATTATTTAAATGGCATCCATTCAGCTTGTGCGCACATAGGTTACATTGTTGTGAGTGCTTTGAGTAGTAAGAGGTAAAATAGCACCTAAAATGCACTAAATATGTCAAGTTGAAGTTGTGTAACATTTTTTTTGAGACGCGAGGAGTCTCTCCTGGAATGTATTTGCCAAACTCAGGCCTCGGTTATTCAATAATTACCCTTCTGGAGAAGTTGTGCATGTTAAGACATGAAAAAGGAAGGGAAACAGCCGTTTCGTTGTTGTTGTCATCGTCAAAATTAAATTGATTAGTTGAATTATTGCCACTTTCACATTTTGAGTTGTTTTACTTATTGTAGAATGTATTGTATCTGTACGGCATATAGTAGAGTACATAACATTACACATGGGAAGTGCCAATAATTGATGTTTTTAGAATGATTCCTTTTTTGTATTTCATCTTTTAACATGGATAACTCTTTTGCGTAAGTGAAGCCATTTGTGATGGGAGTGTTGGCAAGGACCAAAGGTGTTTTGGTAAGAAAAAAAAAATTTAGTTTCCATAATCTGTAAGCGTAGACGTATCCTTTGTTGTTTTTTGGGGTTTTCTTTCTTTTCTTTTTCAGTTTGTTTCCTTTTTTTTTCTATTTACGTACAAAACCAGAAAATAGACAAAAAATCTGAGCTTACCCAAGAAGAAAAGCTGTCTATCTTGTGATCTTATGTCAGTACATCTTTATCGTGTTCAGTTTTTTTTTTCCTTGGGTATGTTGTGATGAACTGCTGTAAATTTGTACAGTTCATGTAAATTGATTGTGCGGAAGTTGTACAGATTTCTATATTTTGGAAGAAAAGGTTTTTTTCTCTGTAATAAAAGATTTCCTATCTTGGCATCATATCCCCTTTTGAGCCATTTCATTTATTTACTCTGGTGCATTTGATGCATTTTTAAACCACAGGGAAAAATACTTCATTTTAAAGACTTAAAAGCCACGTCTTTGCAAAATGTGAGTGAGACTAAACGGAGCAGAAAAAAAACAAATCTGCCTCACTGATGAGCCGAACGTCATCGTTTCGGAATAACTGGAACATTCCATAAGCCCCTCAGCTGCTTCCCTCTTAAAAGTACAGATCAGCAAATCCAATCGCTTCACGTTCAAATGCACACAAGGGTTTTTTTGGAAGGTTTGGGGCAATAAAACTCTGCGCTCTGTCCCTACAAACAGAACTGCCAGTGCGCCCACGCGACAGATGGTGTGGTTGGAAAGGATTCTCTCAAAATCTCGGGGGAGGGGGAACAAGTGCTAACTGCTGTTGCAAAGATATGCACAATAACGCTGCTCCCCGAACCAGCTGACTGGGCAAAACCTAGAGTTTGGATTTAAGACTGCAATCTCCCCGACGGGGGGGTAAAACATTTGCCTCGTTTTGACAAAGGATGGAACAAGAAGAGCTGGTTTAGCAGGAGCCGGGGGGGGGCGGAGGGACTGCGGTTGTGTGTATATCGGGCCTCGACTCTCCAAACACTGGCAGGCGCAGGGCCTCAGCAGCTGGGGAGTGTGGGTATTGTAGTTTTAAATGACTGAAACGTGTCTGCGAGAGGCACCGGCCTTTTCCTCGCTGCACATTCTCTGCGCTGCTTACTTAAGGTCTTTGTCTCTTATCCGGCGTCAAAGATTCCCACGGTGCGCCTGACTGTGATTTATTTGAAGGAAAATATTATCTTTTGGGGAGGTGGGGGGGTTGGGGGGGGGGGGAGTGAATGAAGAACCGTCCAGCAGTCACACAAAGCACAAGTGATCCAGGTTTAACAGGATATTTGCAACACGGTTTTACAACCCGTCACTTAAGCAGGATGTTTTGACCAATTATTCATCCCAGTAGAATGAGAAGCGGATTGGATGAGCTTGAGCGGAAACGCATTATTTTGACATAAATATTTGATTGGTTTTAACGTTTCCATTCCAATGAATGTATTTGTTAGGGTTGTAATTGACATTACAACACTATTACACACTATTACATTTCCGTAACACGGGCTAAGTCGTTATGTAAATTATAAAACATAAGCATGAATCATTTTTTTCTACACTAGTAAATTACCTTTTTTTTATTCAAATGGTATTGCACCGCCTGTCATCAAATTGCATTGGTGTTCCAGCTTGGCACTGATGAAATCGCAGTGTAACATATTCCTCCCCACCCTCCCACTCACATAGCAACAGAGATCACCGGGTACAGCCGGTTTGATTAGGTAGACGGTTCTGGAAGGCGTGGCTGATTACCACCGAGAGACGAGGACAACGTAGTGAAAGGAATTCAATTCACGTCAGCTGAATGCACCGTGTTACTGTATGAGAACCAAGTCACGGTCAGTGACGCTGTGGTCCTTGTGTGTCTGCTAACGAGGGAGAGGCAGACATCTGGGACCGGCTTTATTTCCAGCAAGATGACAGGGTGGCCCTCCTGCAGAGTGTGTGTGTGTGCGTGCGTGTGTGTGTGTGCGTGTGTGTGTGTGTGCGCTCGTCTGCTCAAAGGACAGAAGCTATGCTGCTGCTGCTGCACTAAGCCATCTTCCAAATGTGCCTCACCTCTCAACGTGAAGTGTGCGGCCTTCATTTGTGCCGGAACACAAAACAGAAATCTGTCCCTGCAAGTGCCAACTCTGAAAACTAAAGTGTGGCACTACAGAGTGATTTTTTTTCCCCCACTGCGTTTCCTCTTTAGTCTCCTCGGCAGGACTTCATGCAGAAAGCCAGAAAGGGACAAGTTGACTCCTCTTATTATCGGATAGACCCTCCACACCCTCCCTCTCTCTATCTCTCTCTCTCTCTCTCTCTCTCTCTCTCCTCAAATGCCCTTCCTACCAGCATCCATACAGGGACAATGGACGGAATAGAAGAGGGGACAAAGAGGACAGCCACGGCATTTACGCTGGGTGGAATGGAAAGGGAGGATTTGTTGAGCGCAAACTGATACACCGTGGATGCCATTTTGTTTTTGATACATATGATATGACAGCCACCTCGAGTGTCGTGATAAATTAAAACAGCCCCCGCTGGTACCACACGCCACACACACACACACACACGGTAAGAAAGAACAACTGGAATGTGGAGGTATCTTTCAATGGCACCTGAAAGAAAGGGCTAAAGTAAGCGCATGTGATTTGATTTGTGTTTCTTCACAGTATTTTCCTTGTGCCCTCTCTGCTTTTCTTTACGCTAAAATAGGCCGTCTCATCACTCACCCTCCTTATCTCCCTCTCGGGTTATGTCTTCTGTCTCCTCCCACCAACCCCCCCCCCCCAAGATTCTTCTCATATCGCTTCCCCGGCCGCTCCGCCGAACCCTCTGCATCAACTCGCCCGACGTCTATCTTTATCCCTGCTTCTCCAAGCTGCTGGTGTCATCTATCAGCTCCCAAAGCAGAGGAATCCATTCCAGAGTCTGTCAAAGGGCCTTATTGGGGCAGAGCTTGGGGTCTTGGTGGGAATCTTGTGGTAGAGTGTGTCCCTCAGGGTTACACCCTTCTATGAGCATGGCCCATGTGTCAGAAAAAGAGCAGTCCTAAAGTCCTTTCTTTCACAAGATCCGTTCATTTCCTGTGGTGTGGCGAGTGACTCGGAGGGCTTCACAGGCACAGGTGTAGAAATCATGAGCATCTGCTTTGGAAAAAAAGCTGGTTCTTGTGATACAAAGTGAAAAAATACAAATCTCTTTCAAACGTATGACGAGAACTCGGATGGCCTTCAATAAACAAGGCAAAGAAAGAAACAAGCTACAAATGCTTTGTGTAAAGTTCCATCAGCCAGCAAACATCTGCGAACAGTTGCCCCTTTTTAAACATCCGGCACACGCAGAACAACATTAGCATTCATAGTCATGACTTTTACTTCCAGACATAAACATTACACTTAGTCATTTAATCCAAGGTTGGCAAAAACAACATGTGTTAGTGCAGCTACAAGTTATCCAAGCGGCTACAATGTTTCCTTCAGTGATGTCAACCAGCTCTCCGTCCTAACGCTAAGCTAACAGGCTAACCGCCGCTGATGTCTTCGTGTGATTTGTTTCCACCTCCCCCCCCCCCCTACATGGTTGTCTGAGAATCGGCGGTCAGACAGGGAGGCAACGCGTTCCCGCGGTCGGCCTCTCCCAACCAGCAGGCCACCCTCTCAACCGGGCACGGGGGAGGAAGAGGGAGAAAACCAGCCTCCCAAATATAGCTGCGCACTGGCGCTCGGCTAGAGGGCCCTCTGCATGACGTCCGGCCACGCACTTCCCTCCCAGAGATGTTGTTTACTGCGCACAAAACGCACACATGTCATTTCATGTCAATTTCTCAGCACGCGGTTTCCAACGAAAAGCACGTGTTCATTTAAAGCCCCCGTTTGCTTGTACGGTTGGTTGGAGGCGTTGGCTTCGTTTCTGGTGGTTTAAGTCTGGTGTTCCGAGAAACTGACAGGAAAAAGGCGCCTCAGCTGTTTCCTGTTTATGTTGATGGTGAGAATCGCTCACGAGCGGCAACGCCGACAGATGGAGAGATGCGACGAGGAGACGTTTGAGGATCCAAAGGATGATGTCGGGCATTAGAGGGATTTAGAGATTAGATGCGGGAGTAAATTGGGCGATCGAGGGTGAAATGTGGGGTACGAGAGAGAAGGAGTGTGTGGAAGTATTATTCAAAAGAAACGGAGGGTTCGAGTGAGAAGTGAGGGGAAATTAAGAAAGAAAACAGCTGACAGGAAGAGCTGTGGCTCGTCACCACAACGAACACAGCTGTGTGACAACACACACACACACACACACACACACACACACACACACACACGCCTTGTTCAAAACACCCACAGTCTAGCATAACAGAAACACGCAGCATCCACGTGTTTCAGGCGTAAATTGTACAGATTGCAGTGTTCCGCTTTGAAAAAACTTAACAAGACTTGATTATGAGGAGATCTACGTAAACACACACACCCACACGCACCCATTTGGGTCAACAAGCACACAGGCCTTGCAGCTTTACCACAACGTAGAGAACTTTTGAGCTTATGAAGAAAAAATCCTGATCATACTAAAGCTACACAGCAACATATTACCTATTGATCGTACAAAGAACATCCCATCAATCATTAAAGCCTGATCATACTAAACAACGATGAGCTTTCTCTTTACAGGCATGCAACCGCTTCCCGAAGTGATGACGCCAAAACAGGGCCTTGTTTACTCCAAACAGGGTTTGAATGGCGTACACACACACACACACACACACACACACACACACACACACAAACACGCGATGACACTCGGGCTCCTGTGCTTGTGGTGTTTGGATGATAAGGCATCGGCAAAACATTTAACCTGCGAAAACATCCATGACCTACATAAGACCGGCCACTTAATGAGTAACTGTGGTAAACTAATAACCCCACGGCACTAAAATGTCACTCATTGCACGCCGGCTTAGTGAATTTGTGAAAGTTTTACTAACCTCCAAACGTCGGCTTAGCGTGTCGATGCGTGTAAACCCACCGTGGTGTTTCAGCTTTTCGTTCAATTTAAATTCAAACAGTGATTTACACGGAATTACGCTGAAATCACTGGAATAGACAGAAGATGACGCACCGAGTGTGGGAATGCGACTGCGGCTTATCGTCCGGTTATGAGTGGGACGGCGCCGAGACGGCGGCAGATAGGACGCGGTGTCTTCAATGCCGCTGTGTACAGTCCATTATCGCCTCGTCTCGATACTTTGGACCGTCGGCTGTAAAACCATTGTAGGGGCTTTTCAGAGGTACCTGGAGTCACACCTGGACGATACAGCGTGCAAAATGTGTTTCACGACAAAGATAGTAAAGAAGACGCAAGGACGAGACTTTTTGTTGGTAACTATTTTAACTAAGAATTGTCGGACTTAAGAAACTTAAGACAGCTGATTTACGGAGCTGCAGCTCACCCACACATCCCCAAAAGAGACTCATAACAGCCGCAGAAGGGAGACAACGACAGTGCGTCAGTCACACACTCACACAACACGCTGCCCCCCCCCCCCGCTGCAGCTGTCGGGGCGCGGCGGAGAGACAGAGAGACACGTGCTCTCGGCCTGGTTCTGGTAGGACTTAGCGAAGTCTGGGCCGGAATGGGTTGGACCCGTGCCACGCATTCCAACGCCGCCGTGCGCTCTCTGCTGACCTACTTGTGTCAGCAGGAGGGAGGGAGGGGGAGTCGCGGGGGGGGGGGCTGTAAATGAAGACTCGAGGAAGAGCACATGGTGAAGACGCACTCGCTGAAATCGTTTTGTGTCCGTGCAGTTACACACTATCCGGACATAAGCAAAGCGGCAGTGTGTGTGTGGGTGGTGGAGTTCAACCCGTCACGCTGTCAGAGAAATATATCTGCTTCTCTGTATCGGCGTCTCTTTTTTTGATTTCTCCCTCTCTCTCCTGCTCTCTCCTCCTTGTTCTCTTGCCTCTTTTCCCCCCAGCTTTGGGCTCCTCCACCGTAAGGAAACGCCCCCCCTTGTATTCTGGCCTCCCTTCGTTTTCTCTCGCCCGCTTCTATTTTCACATATTGGTGCTGGAAAGCACGATGCGTTAAATCCCTACTTCCTGCTCGCTCTGAGAAAACAAGCAGAGCGAGAGGGATTTAGCTTTCCTCGGAAATGTTAAACACAGAGCAGCGTGACTATATTTGAGAGGGCTGACATAGACGACGTCAACCCCGCCTTCAGTTTATACATTCAAGAATACATTCTTCTTTCTATATGTAGAAAGCTCCTCTACGCGGTTGGCTCGCCATTCCTGTTTGTTTCCAACCCCCCCCCCCCCTCTCTCCCTCGGTACGGATTAAGATGTAACTGCGCCATTGTGTAGATCCACCATGCAAACTGCCGTGGCATGCCGGGACATGAAAGCGGCCTTTGACTGAGGCTGCAAACGCTTGGCCTACTCATCAAATTATTGGGTGTGTGCGGGGAGAGGCAGTGTCGTCTTTTCAGTATTAGCAAACCAGATAGCAGATGTTGTATGTGTGTGTGTGTGTGTGTGTGTGTTAGCTGTTGTAAATGGAAGTCGCATGTGCTCCATAGCAGGAAGTGGTGTGTGTTTCAAAAGCACAATATGTATATGTAATATGTCTTTATTGCATCACTACTTGATAAACAAACTTAGAGCACAAACCAGAATCGGTGCATGTAGCCGGAGGCGTTGAAACATGTCAGCGTGTGCGAGACAGTGACTGTGGCCTCTGTGGCTCCCTCGACTGGTTTTGCCTTTGGCGGCAGCAGCCATTCAGTGCATTTACATTCTGCTCCTTTATTTGCACATTTCCACTGGTGCCGCCAACAGCACAGGCAAATTGAACGCACACAGCGGATATGTTACATGACGAAATGAAAAGGGAAGAATAGCTGACTTGTTAGGCACAAGTTGTTGGTTAACTGATGGATTTTAAATATGCGAAATGTTCACCACATTATTTCTTTTCTACTCATTGTGTCAACACAACGCAGGTTTTCTGCCATGGGCTCATTGGGTATGTGAGAGCATCACGTTGGATGTGTTTGTGTACACCGCAGGCAGCAGCCTTTTTTTTATTTTGCCAGCAAGGAACAAACCTGCTCGGCTAGTTTCGTCAGGTATCCGCACCGAGGTTGGTTTTTAACAAGATCTTCCTCCAGAATTCAACATGGGAGCCAAACCACGGAGGGCCTGCGTGGTGCCTGCCAACAACGAGACCCGTTCAGAGAGAGCTGCTAAGCCCGGCACCAACATCCCAAAACACGGTTTTCCTTCCCTGTGTGCTCTGTTTACAGGTTACACGCTGCGCCGACGGGTGCCTGTCTATTGTTCCAGGGTGTGTGCTGCAGGGAAGGAAGGAGACGGCGGTCTGCAGCAAATAATCCCGTAAACACATTGCTTGTGTAGCAGCTTAGTCTGTAACGTGGTTGTATCGTTTTGGTCGACCAAATGGTTGTCCAGCTCTCTCTCTCGCTCTTGAAGCACAAACTGAGGAGATTAAGGCTTCAAAAGGCCTCAAAAGGCCGGTGTGTCGCTGCGTTTTCTGATTCACGCCTCCGGCACAGACAGATGCCGGCGTTGCGACCCAGCAGGCGTGTGTCTATGTGCGGCGTGGGCGTGAACAATGGCACCTGTTGCCCGGTCGTCGAGGGACGGGGTGCAGTGGAGGGGGGGACTGACCACGGCACAATAAAGACAGACAGATGGGGCGGACAATGAGGCGCAGGCACCCACGTCAACAACACCCCCGGGCTCGCTTTGAACTTTAGCTCTTCCTTTATCTCTCAAGTCTCTCAACGTTCTCCACCGTTTGGTCTTTTTTTGAGCTCAGCGGTTCAACAGAATATCTTGATATTTTGCGATTAGTCCTCCGAGCAAGTGGAACTTTCTCCCTGCTTCTGTGCCCCCCCTCCACCTCCCTTTTCCTCCCTCCTTTCTCATTGTCCAACTGATCAGATAAGAAGCAGAGAGCATAGATGGCATGGACCGACATAGCCTTCACCTGTCGTTCTGAAATCCCCTTGTTTGGAAAGCTGATCCCGTCTGCAGGTCCTCGGGTTTCCACAAACAGCCCCAGCTGCCAGAGAGCGGCGGCGCTCCGTGTCTCCTTCCACCCGCCGTCCGCCTCTCGCTACCGTCGACCGCGGGGGAACGTTTTCATCGGTTCGCTCTGCGCTGCGGCCTCAGCGGGATTGAACACCTTGACATCTGCACAAATATTATCAGGAGTTGGCAACAAACACGTTTCATGGCCATTTCCGATTCAAATGCAGCTGAATCGTTTTATTCTTTGAGGTGAGCTTCAAGTTGCTTGAAAGCACGTTTCAGCTTCTTACATGATAACAATATTTATCAAACGAGGAAGCCAGAAAGGGAACCCGAAAATCTTTTACAGTTGCTGTGAGAGCTATTGCTGCAGCATACGTAACCCTGACGACATTTCCAGTTGCTCTGTTTGTTCCTCTTTTGTTGTAACCACGACAACAGGTTTCACAACCCGCTCCGTGTCCCAGTGAGCCGTCCCGCATCGGGCCTGACTCACATCCTGCCGACACCCATGCGCACGCCGGGTCTCACACTGCGTGCCCAGGTGTTTGTATAAGGGGTGTAACTCCAGGAAACATAAAAAAACCAGCCGGTCAGTCCACAGCCGACGCGCCGGCCTCAACGCTCAGCTGGGCCTGCTAAATAATATCATGCTTGACCTCTCTCTCTTAACACACCGTCGCAAAGGGGAGTAAGTGAGCTCGAGTGAGTCAACCAATGGCGACTATAGATTGTTCCTCGTAATCACACAGATGACCTGTAATTGCTGGCCATTCCGCGTTTATTCCTTTTTTCAGCCCAATCGCAGGTTGATTATCCGTCACTACGGCCCAAGTTTCAAAGAAGACAAAATGCGGCAGAGAGGCGGGATGGTGAAGGGGTCCAATCATTCGTTGAGTCAGGTGGTCAGATGAGTAACCCCCGCGCTGCGTCCACCGTTGCCCTGAACAGACGTGTACAGTCAGACCGAACCCACAGATGCATCACCTGTTAGGTGTCAACGCAGGCGTGACTGAACAGGTGGGCCCCGCCTGCTAAAAAAAGGATTATGCGGCCACGCAGACGCAACCGAAGGGCCGTTATCGGTGCACGGATGGAGGTGACGCCACCTGCAGCCAGCGCAGGCTCGAACAGCGTCTCGGGTCACCTTCTGCGAGGGATGCTTGCACGATCGCCCTGCAGAGCGGGAACATTTACCATTACTAGATATGGGATGCTCTGTTCTGTGGGAAAGGCGTGCTGGCCTCACAGAGCTCGCGCGTGCGCCCACTTGATGACCAAATGAGCATCACGCAAACCCTAGCAGGCGCTTCCTCTCGCTGCTTTCCCGCCATCGTGTCAAAATTGAACTTGTCCGACATCTGCTAAAGCAACCGCCACCAGCTTCATAGTGTACTTTCTGTTCAGCGCTAATATGCTAATGCTAAACCCAGAGGCTGAGGGGCATTATGCCTGCTAGCTGTTAGCATTCAGCTAGCAAATCCGCCCGTGGGCTGCAGACTCTAATTGGGTGGATTTGTGACGATCATTATGCGTGCAGTATGTCGAAGTGCGGTGGGTTGCGTTCACAAATCTATTGTGTAGTTTTGTTGGCCCTTCTATGGACGAATTGAACGGGTGAATGTGAGAGAAGCACATCACAGGTACAGCGGGGGGAACCAGTGGAAAACTGAAAGCTGAACGAACCACCTGTGTCCAGTTAAGTCTACCAAGCATGAAGAATGAAAAGGAAGGAACAAAGAGGCAGATGCGCTGTTAGATTTTCTAACCTTCCTCCACCTCTCAGAGCAGCGCTTTTTTATTCGTGTCTGGCTCCGCGCACGTGAATGTTGCCGATGAGACACAGGGAGGAGTCGACAAAGAGCCGCTTAACAACCACCACAAAAGAGAAAGAGAAGAGATCGAGTGAGGGCGGATAGCAGCACCTGCGTTTTCTGAGCCCTCTGGAAACCCCCCCCCCCCACACACGCATGTGAAGAAAAGTGTTCTGTTCTTTCCCTTTCATCACCATAGATACCCTGCAGAAGTTCTCCGATGGGCCCTCGCAGCCCGCAAAGTAGCCGAATCCGCGGCGTTCTGCGTAACCGCCGGCAACAATACGCACACTTGTTCGGCCGCTTCCTTTTGTAGGTCTCCTTTGTGTGCTGGGATGAAGGGAGAGAGAGTCGGGGTGAGGCGAGCTGCGAGGGAGTCGGGGGGGGGGGGGGGGGGGGGTGGGGAGGGTTCCACGCTGGTTTTGGACACTTTGGTGGGGCAGCGTTGGCAAAGACAGCTGAGCACATCTGAGGCTCGGCCAGAAAGAGGCCCGGAGCCACAGCCTGTGTGCGTGCGTGTGCGTGTGTGTGTGTGTGTGTGTGTGCGTGTGTGTCTCCCTGTGGTGCCTGTACCTGTTTGTTTGTGTAGCAAATTACAGTCTATTCTTCTATTCCAAGGCTGTGTCTCTTTCTTTTAGCCTGACCTCTGATCCCCCCCTATCCTTCCGTACCCCACTGGCCCATTGTCCCGGACACCACAAGCTGAATAACACACACAAACACACACAGGCTTGCAGACGGCTCAATTGTCCCACCACTACTGGCCCACGTCCTAATGCCCCCCCTGCCTCATGCCCATGTAAACGAGGTCGCTGTCCGTCATTGTGTCCGCGTTTCTGCCTCACTTTTAAGAAGGTTCGCTCTCTCCGTCTTCATGCCCGACTCTGCGCCCGCCCCTCTCCTCCGCCCGCCGCTCTCCTCCACTCACGCCATTGTGCTCCCCAAGCGGGGGCCGAGCAATTAGTTAATGCGCCCGCCGCCCCGGGGGGTTGTCCTGGCACCGACGACCAAATCGAGTCGCGTTCTGCATCTGCCAGCGTGCGCGGCTTTGGCTCTGCCGCTGTGCGGTTGCCGGGGCAACGTTGGACCATCCACGGTGCTTTGGGCGCTGGCACCTTCTCGGAAAGGCCTCACTTCTTCTCGCGCCGCGCTCACACAACCATAGTTGCTCCTCGTAAAACAGTCAGCGGGATCAATTATTTACCTCTGGTGCACATTTTGGCCTTTTACGGATTGATTGTACAGTTTTTTTTGCTGCTGTTTTTTTCTTAATGGCTTTTCATAAATGTTTGGCCTTTTAGTGGCTGTTTGTTTTTAGCAAGTATTTAAAAGCCATTTGAAAGGCATATGTATGATCGGACTGCATTTTTGTGACAGCAGCTTTGAAGACCAATGTGTTGTGTACACAGTTGAGAGATTAAAATCGGGGGCATTTCAACAGGAGTAGGAACAGACTGTATTAAAATAACATGCAGAGACGGGCTGTAGATGTAATGACTAAATTCACTGTGGTGTGGATGTAAACTCACCACAGTTTTTCTTACTTTGTACTTCTACATGGTTATAGTACTACTACTCTGGATATCTAATGCATGTCTCATCGCATTACAAAGAGGGATACGTCCTCTTTTGCTTTCCTTTGGTTCCAGTATTTCCATATCTGAATAAAGAACAAAGGAATAGTGTGGAATAGTTCAAGGACTTGTGGGTCATACAAATAAACAACACACCAATGGATAATCTATCAAGTAAGTTATTCTGTTTATAGAGTTAAACATTGTAAAATAACACAACGTTACCAAATTAAATTTCCCAAAATATAAAGTGCTTGGTTTTCTATCCTCGTTGCGTTTCCAAACATGAAGTTGACTTTTGACGCCGCAGTTTAATCTCTGTGCCGCTTTGGTGCTCTGCAGGCCTTGCTTGGCCCCCTGAGGGTGTAAAAGGGCATGCAGGAACATCGCTGGACACCCGTGTCCTTCTCCAAAGGCCTCCCAGGACGCTCAGCATCAATTTCCACTCGGTCCGAAACAACAAAGGGGAAGACTGCGTCAAAAAGGGACGCCGGCGTGGATGAGGAGGGACGGATGGGCAAGTCGCTCTCTGCTTGTGTGCGTGCACAAGATTGATTTTCAGCCGAATCCCATTAACAGGCATTAGACCAATAAGAGCATCTTAGACATATTGGCTGCAACCGATTGCATATATCTCCAGCTTAGTGTAATAAGTGCAATAGCGAAGTTCCGCCCTCGGCCCTCCTGTTTCTCCACGTGGCCGCTGGCTTTAACCTCCTTTTTGTGATGTTGTTTAGGCCCCGACGGTCCGCAGTCCGTGCAGACAGTTGATGGCTAATGGCTAGGTCAAATAGAGGGATATGGCCCCGTATGTGTGTGCGCGCGTGTGTGTGTGTGTGTGTGTGTGTGCGCACTAAACGATTAGCGTGTGCATATCCGTCTGATACGTAATGCAATCGGGCACCGCCAGAAGGACAAAAGACGAGACAGCAGCTCGACCTTTTCACCTCCCAGCCCCCATTCTCGCTCACAGAATGATGGTTTACTTGCCAGTGCCTCCCTAATACCTCTATTTCATGAAAAAAAAGAGCAATCAAGATGTTCATGCCCCAAAAACCGTGATGCGTATTCCAAGTCCCACGCTGTGTAATTACATTTGTGCAGACAGGCAGTGGGATAATACGGTATATATTTATATATTTCCGTTGTTATTTTCCTGGGAGATGACCCACTTCTGCTGCTCAGTCCACATCTGTCCCAGCACACTCGGACAGCTGTGCGTTGCACGTTTGTATTTGTGCCGTGGATCGGGGAGAAACATTATCCAGACGCCCGAAAGTCTTCTCCTTGTTAGTGGGATTCACTTCTCACCTTTTGCAAAACCATTGTGCACTTGTTTAGCTGTGCATGTGCATGTGTTTGGTGGTGAGTCGCTGCTTAAACAGCAAAAAGGAAGAAAAAAAAGGCACAACATTAAACATTATCATTATCTTCAAGGATTAATTCTTATTTGGACTGAACAATAACAGTTTCTAAAAAAAATTCAATGAACACAAAAAGAGGACAACATATATCCACTTCCAAGAAGTTTCAGCGTGTTCCGGTGGAAATTAAAATCATGACTGCTGCTAGCACATCAGGTTTCTGACTAAGTGTTGTTGTATTGGTACACGACATCAAGATTACCATGTTTGCCAGTGCTCAGTTCCAAAAGCTCAGCAAAAGCTGTTACTGATTTTTTTTTCTCCCTCTGGTTTGAAACAACCTAGCGAAATATTTTCTACCTGGTACTCAATTTATCTTTGTGTCAATAATTAAAGTCCACTAAATGCCAGAGTGTATTAAAATTGTAAACAAAAGGCTTCTTTTATGAAGAAAGGTAAACATTTGATTTGAATCTCTAAAGCAAAGAAATGTGGAAATACCAGTTCTGTCAGGTCCATTAAGTCAAGAACACGCATGACAATAAAAATTATTTAGAAAATATTTTTATTCGATAGAATGCATCCGGCATGAGTCAGAATTAAATCTTTGGCGGTGTGGCTCTGTTCAGGGAGTCCTTCGACTTTTCATGAGCACCATGAAATAGCAGGGAGTCAGAGGACAGCAGCGGCATTAGGGAACGCTCACACCGTTTTAGGGCTGTGTGAGCTGAGCTATTCCCCCACATGAACAGAGCGGCAACGACGCCATAGAAGCAAATGCCACGTTATGCGTGACGAGGAGGAGCTGGGGGGGCGGCGGGCAGCAGAGAAGCGAGCCGCAAGCAGGTAGCAGCAAAACTGAATCTGCTTTAAATAGGGCGCCCTGTTTGAGCGTAGCCATTAGCGAGGGGGAGTTTTACCAGCTGGTGCGCTAATCCAGATCAGCTGATGCGGCTCAGATGGAGCAGATCAGCTGATGAGACCGTGTGTTAGCAGCGCCTTGACTACCTGGCCTGCCAGAACTGACGCTGACGCTCAATTTAAAAATTATCGCAGCACACATGTTTAGTGAGGACAGCGTGTCTTTCCATCGCCGGGTATGAACGTAAGGCCTGTGAGTGCGAGCACCGTGTGGACCCCTGGCTGCATTGTGCGCACACGCCGGTGTTTCCGCGGGTCGTGTTCCCCTCCGTCCGTGCCGATGTGGCATCTGCTGCGGCCCGGGCGGCGACACAGAGAGGAAAGCGGCAACCTGAGCCAGGATGGCCGACGGCGGTCTCTCCGTGTCCATATGCCTGCTTCCATGCAGGACGCTCGCTCTCCTGGCAGGACACACACTGGATGCTTCGTTACCTCACACGCGCGCACACACACACACACACACACACACACACACACACACACACACACACACACACACACACACACAAACACACACACACATGAGCAAACTGCAGTCAAACGCTCATAAACAAACGCTCCGGCTGCACCACGTGTGCGGTTGCCACATCATCCGTGCGGGAGAGTGGAGGGAAAGAAAGGGTAGCGCTGGAGGCGCTGCCAAATCGCCACGTAATGGACCGTCCCACCTGCCCACCGTATGGACTCGACACATCAGCGGAGCACACATGCAGGGACACACGTAAGCACACGTGAAAACATAACGTAAGTATGAACTCATGGATGCTCAGCCTGTAGGAAATCTTTTGTGAGCTTATCAAGTTGAACTTTAAATGGCAATTATGTGGCCTTGGACACATTTCAAACTTCCAACAGTGTTCTGTCATCTGTCGTAACAAGTCAACTTCCTGACCCTTGCACGGCTCGGACTAACGAGACACACTTAAGAATGACCGTTTGTTCCCGCCAGCTGATTCTAGAGGCACCTCGCAGCGGGAACAGGTGTCCCTGCTGTTGTCCCTTTGATCGATGACAGTCTCCGTCGTCTGTGACGGGGGAGTTGCGTCTCCTGGTGATGTATTTTCATCGGCTACAGCTGCATCGGACGCCCTCCGTTGGTGTGGAAACGAGGGTCATCAAGTCGCCAAGTAGCTCTTTTATCCCTATTAGCGGATGGGGGGGGACTACTCGTTTATTCTGGCTCAGGTGTGAGAGTGTGTGTGTGTGTACGTCATGGAGGGAAAAGCCCCACCCCCCCTCCCTCTCTCCCGCACCCCCAGTCCAATGCACTCGGAGGATGGATGGAGCCATTATGGAAGGTTTTAACCTCTGACTGGATGTTTTGCTTACTGGGCTGAAAACCCTCTTTCTGTGCTGTTGCTCTCGTTTGCATTCCAGATGTTCGGCACAGAGCGCACGCTGAACAGAAATAGCAATCATGCATTAATAACGTTTTCTGCAGCAGCCCGTCCTCCTTTTGAGGTCAAACGCTGCGACGATATGAGATGAAAAGATTTATTTGTATTGTGTTGATTGTTTTTTAGAGGAGCATCTCCTAATCCTCAAACCTGATTGGTTTAACACACAATATTATGGCGAGAATGACGTTAAAAGCAGCCCCTCCTTTCTTTTCAAATCCTTTTTGCTTTTCAATCTCCAGCAGTTCCGTACTTTTTGTCTTTCAGCATGAATACAATCCTTCAGGGCGGAAAGCTTGAGGCAGGCAGCTGTTTACCAGTAATGTTTGCCCGTGTCGAATGTGAAACGTATGCCTGTTCACCATTTGTATTCTGGTGCCGCTGATGTTCAACTGTTCAGCCTATTTCCATCTCGCTTAAATTCCTCCGACTGCCGCGAAGTGCTGAGGTTCGCAAATAGAAACAAGAGATGGGAAATAAACGGCCTCCGTGTACAAATTGCATTCACATCACGGCTTTGGATAAATCCTCCGGAATGATGTGGAAAGATGATGGAATAACATAAATATCTTTTTTTTCCTTTTTCGATACGGCTGAAATGTTTTTGATGTGACCCTGTCTATTTGCTGGCAGGTCCGTGTCCACGTTTTACAGCTTTTACCACCTACGGATCTCAATCTTACATAAGCACCTGGCCCCTGCACGTATAGCTCAGCCCGCCATAAGGCGCACGCGTGAACCGTAACATTCTATCTTAATGACATAGCATGAAGGATGAGGAGTGCATCCTTTGATTATTCTGTCCTCCTAGAATTACTCAGTGGTTTCAGCTGTCTCTGTTTCAGCATGTCGCTTACACGGTTAAAAAAAACAAGAATAATAACACAACCCCAAAATTATCAAATTTTTTAACATTCTTTATATTCGGGACCTGTCTGTGGAGATAATGCCGACGGCTCGTTGTTCTAGAGGTAGAGGTAGCTGACCCAGTAGACAATGTTGAAGAGCAAGAAGGAGGTGGGGAAGAAAACCCGTGAGTAGGCATCCAGCTCGCCGATGTTGACGTGGATGCGTCCTTTCCGCCAGCCACCTTCTTTACACTCCTCGTAGCAGCAAAAGAAACTCTTGCAGTCCTTCCCGTCCAGGCACTCATACAGGCAGTTGTCGTCGTAGTCCTGCCAGAACAGGGAGTTGTCCACGGGCATCATGGGCCGAGGGGGGGGGCCACGCTAAAAGATGAGTAGGCCTGTACAGTTATTCAACTGGTCGTTGAAAGATGTAAGGAGAACCATCGTTATTGGTCAGTGTTCTTTGTTTTGTAAATGGTGTGTTAAACGGCAACCTAATTTGGGGTAAAGTCTTTGCTCATTCCTCCACTCAGCTCTTCCAGGAAGAGTGGGAGGCGAGGGAAATAGTCGTTGTGGACTAACAGAAATTGACTAAGTGGGAGGCACAAAGGGGCCACGCGGGCGGCGGGGAGAGGGAACTACGGGGCTTCCCCCGAGACCGCGGAGCCAAAACTGCAGAGCAGGAGACTTGACGTAAGTGGACCTAATCGTTCAGGCCGAGCTGACTGTCAGCAAAGACGAACAGGAAGAAAACGGTGACAAACAAGTCCATGGCCGTCACGTAGGACACTCTAGGTAGTGAGTTCCTGGCTACTGTGCTCAGGGTAGTCATGGTCAGTACTGTGGTGATACCTGGGGAGGTAATGCACGTATGAAGAACTTGCACTTTGCACAGAGGTCCATCAATCATCATCAATAATACACATGAGGCATTCTGGCTAGATTGTTGCATCCATCCCGAGCACCTGAAGTAGGATAAGAAAGTGATCATGTGCTTGTTATTTTATTCGCCCTTAAAAACTACAGTTTATCTGAGAAGCTCTTTCGACAAAGAATGTCTTTTTTAACTTGTATATAATACATATATTGTACTTGTACCAGGTTTTCTTCACATCTATAAGGCCCTTGCTTATGTGCTTGCATCAAAAATGGCGCATTGAGGCTGTCTTTACATGAACCGGTATTTCATAACAGGTATGAAAATGTAAAGTCTTTGTTTAACTATAATAAATCACATCCATTTAACTGGACTAAATGGTACTCAACAGCTTTTTTTTTAGGTCCTTCTTCCACCCTAATAGGTCAAATAGACTAAACGAAGCTCCGTGGGCGTGTGTGAAGGAATGGTGCGACGAGATAGTGCAGGGATATAGCACCAGGTCTGCAGCATTGGATGTCCCTGGTTTGAACCCGTCATCGGACGTTGAGGATTTATGTACATCCATGATGACTCCCTTGGGCTTTGCAAGGAAGGTAATTTTGAGGTCTGCCAGCAACCCCAGGTTACAATACGGGAAACAAAAAAGTACATGTGTTGGTCGGAATAGTGCAGGGAGACAGCACAAGGTCTGCAGCACTGGAGGTCCCTAGTTTGACCCTGCCGTTGGATATTGTAGGATTATGTACATCCATGGTGTTTGCAACAGTTTTGAGGTCTACTCGCAACCCCAGGGTACAATACGAGAAACAAAAAAGTACTTCTGTTGGCAGGAATAGCACAGGGACATAGAACAAGGTTTGCAGCATTGGAGGTTCCTGGTTCGAACCCACCATTGACTCCCTTGATGTTTGTAATAGTTTTGAGGGCTGCCGGCAACCCCAGGGTTAAATACGAAAAACGAAAATGTCTTTGTGTAGGTAGGAATAGCGCAGGGACTAGGCTCAAAGGCTTCAGTCCTGGCGACCCGGGTTCAAAACTAGGCTAGCCATTGCAAAGATAGTATAGTATAGATAAGATAGTAAAGATACTATAGCCTAGAATTAGTTTCAGTGTGTTCTGTCTGACAATTCTGGGTTCTAGGCTAGTTAATGCAAAGTTAAAAAGCGCAGTTTACCTTGAGATAGGAATAGTGCAGGAAGATAGGCAGAGTTGAGGTAAGCCTGAACAGCACTTCGGTGTGTTGCAGTGGAGTTGGGTGGGTAGCCAATGCGAAGTGCGGATAAAACACCACTGCAACACACTCCAGCGCAGGTCAGGGATTGTGAGAAGATGAGGAAGCTTAGTGAAAATGTAAAGGTAAGCTTGTACTGAAAAGTGAAGGTGGGGACTAATGTATTGCTGGTACTATGCAGAGAAACACAAGACCTATGACTGTGTCTATTTTCTGCTCCTTTTTTGTTGTTGTTCCCGCCTGACATGCACTTCGGTGTGTTGCCCCACCTGTAATCCACACGCCTTAGCTACCCACCCACTGCAACACACCGAAGTGCATGTCAGGCTTACCACAACTCTACCTGCCTTCCTGCCCTCAACCCTGTCTACGTTCCTGCACTATTCCTATCTCAAGGTAAACGGCGCTATTTAACTTTCATTAACTAGCCTAGAACCCAGAATTGTCAGATGGAATAATTCAATGACCTTTAGGTTCAATATTATCTTTGATCCATATGTTCTTCATTTTGCAATGGCTAGCCTAGTTTCAAACCTGGGTCGCTAGGACTGAAGCCTTTGAGCCTAGTCCCTGCGCTATTCCTACCTACGCAGATACATTTTCATTTCCCGTATTGTACCCTGGGGTTGCCGGCAGATCTCAAAACTATTACAAACATCAAGGGAGTCATCATGGATTTATGTAAATCCACAACATCCAATGGTGGGTTTGAACCAGGAACCTCCAATGCTGCAGACCATGTGCTATGACGCTGGGCTATTCCTGCCAATGAAAATACATTTCCGTTTCTCGTATTTAACCCTGGGGTTGTTGGCAGACCTGAAAACTATTAAAAACATCAGGACAGTCATCATGGATTTATGTAAATCCACAACATCCAATGGCGGGTTCGAACCAGGTACCTCCATTGCTGCAGACCTTGTGCTATCTGCCTGCACTATTCCGATCAACATAAGTACTTTTTTCGTTTCTCGTATTTAACCCTGGGGTTGCCGGCAGACCTCTAAACTAATGCAAGCAACAAGGGAGGGCGGGTTCGAACAAGGTACCTCCAATGCTGCAGACCTTGTGCTATCTCGCTGCACCATTCCTCCACACGTAACCCTGGTGCTTCGTTTAGTCTATTTGATCATCAGGGTGGAAGAAGGACCTCAACAAAAAACGCCCTGGTCCCTGATGCGCTGGCCTTTTTAGTTGCATATTGAGGTACTAACCGTTCCTAAAATTGAGTTGTGGTTAGTATCAATAAATAACGCTCTTAGGAGCTAATTTTGTGCTGGACGGAAATTAAAATCAATTTTTTTAAAGAACGGTGAACCCAAAAACATCAGTGCCATTGGGCTCACCGAAATCTTCTCCCGTGACACGCACATTATTCTAGTAACCCCGCTGTCTTTCCCTCTCTGCCCCTTTCTCTCTTCCTCCCTCCCTTCCTCTTCTGTGTCCCTTTCATCTTCATCTCCCACATGCCTTTCATGGCAGAGTGTGCTACTGTTTTGCCTGTGGTTTCCATAGAGACAAGTTGCTCCCATCTATTTCAAGCTACCTCTTTTGGTCTACTGCTCGTCTAGACCCTCTCCTTCTCGCCGGCTCATTAGATTAAAACACCAAATTAGGTAAATTAAAATAAATCTCTGCATTTTATACCCATATTCTCGCTATCTGTTTGAATATAATTGTCCTGCCAACAGTGTAATCTGAAGAAAGCATGAAGTGCATTAAAGAAATACAAAATAAAATATATATATATATATATATATATATATATATATATATATATATATATATATGTGTGTGTGTGTGTACACACACTAGGGCTGCTAGCAGCACTGGACGGGTCCTCTCCCCGCACGTCGAAGCACTGGCCGGACGGCTACCAATGCTATTTATTATAAAATATGATTATTAGAGCCCAAGGTCTCAAGAACACGATGCCCCGTAAATTAAAAGAATCGGGTTTAATCCCTGGGAGGAGTGTATTTTTTTACAACCCCAAGAAATCATGAAAATAAGTAATCATTATTGGTTCAATGTCCTCCAAAATCGTGTTAGTATCTCAATGTTTTCTAGAAGATTCTTCACCCCGTCATGCAATGTCAATGTACAGATATTAAGCAGAGCAGCTTAACGTTTGTTATTTATGGACCGCACATTATGAACATTCAGTTTGAATTCCTCCGGTTTCTATCGGAGCCATTGTTGTTATTTACAGTTTGAAGCAGCTCCTCCTCCTGCGGCGTTATGTAATGCTGCCATTTGACAGACTTATGTAAACAGCTCCCCTGCCGTCCTCCGGGTGACTCATTGCTGCTCAAACCTGCGCCTTGTGGGCGGCAGCTTGTTATTTAGTGCGTTCTTATGGCACGATTGCACCAAAGCGGCCGTGCACGAAGCTCGCGGAAGAGGCGAACGCGATCAGTGCGGCGACGTAAAGAGACGCGACCGCCGGAAGGCGCATGGCGGGCGTTCGCCTCGCCCGACCGCAGGACGCTCAGTGACACCGCGTCGTAAACCGATGGGTTCGGAGGCCTCCGTCACTTAAGGGCCCGGCGGAGCTCGTTGTCCTCGTTGTAACAAGTCAACCTCACGCAACAGCAGCCATCTTGTGGCCCGATTCCCCACCATTTTGTAGACGCTGCAGTTTGCACGGAAGAACGAGCCGCAGATGTCACTGTTGTGCAATCGACTTAATTGCTTTAATCATCACACACTGTAAACGCATTGCGTCTGATTACTTCTGGTTCGTCCATATTACTGAGACCTAATGGATTTTGTCACCGTCTTTAATCCTCCTCCTTCTTCTCCGCACGAGCACACATGCGCCATCACCTAAAGTGTGCGTCTGACAGCCACAGTGATTACAGCACTATTGCATCAGGCTGCTGTTTGCACTCTGCCGCGCAATTCACACACTGCCAACTCGCAACTGAAGGGCTCCTCGCATTCGCAGCCCGTCAGATGATATCAGCAGTTCGGAGGAGGACACTTTCCCATCAGACCACTCGAAAGAATTTCATCTGTGGTTTGTGGGAAAATACTTTGGGGAAAAGATCTGACTCGGGGAATCAAATGTAGGATATAGGTGCCGTCTATAATGTGCAGTGAGTTTATGTGTTGCTCACAGGAGCAGAGGGATCCACTATAAGGGGGCGAAGCAACATCAAGCGTGAAAGAGGGAGTGATGGGATAATCCCAATGGGGGTCGGTAAACAATGTTAGGACGGCAAAATAATCACGGCAGGATGGTTCATCATCGTAGAGCCCAGGTTTAAGAAATGCTTTGAGTGTTAAAAACCACAAGATGCAGAATATTTCCTGGAGGAAATAGTCCGGCAGTCCGCCAGTCCGGCAGGAATCTAGCGAAAACAAGATGCGCTTAAATTGTGATCGACTGGCGGCCAATTCAGGACGTACCCCGTCCCTCGCCCAAAGGTGACTGCGAAGATGGGCTGTTGGGTATTCTAGAAAAGAGGCTTTGACTTCACAGTTCTAAACGATCATCTTATTGGCAAACAAGCACTTTGCACTCGGCAGATTTCTTTAAGCTTACGTTTGGTGGTGAGCAGACAGACAGACGGACGGGGAAGACTGAGAGGCAGTGGATGATCATTGCATTATTCATGCTCGCGCCAACGGCCCCCGAGCTCAGTCCGCGCGGCCCAGTGAAACGTTAGCCTCGCCGAAACAAAGAAGCAAAAAAACAAGCTCTAATTTCTGCATGAAAACCAAGCGCACACTTCTCCCCCATCCATCTCGTGTCTCTTTTTTCGCCCCGTTTTCTTTCCCTCCTTCGAGCTTCGACGCACCTTTCCTCCTCTTCCTACTCCTCCTCCTCCTCCTCCTCCTCCTCTTCCTCCTCCTCCTCCTCCTCTCCCAGCCCTCAAAGGTTGATTGCCGACTGAGCTTGTTGCCTCTTTTATTGACGACGTCTGGCAGCAGCCGGCGGACAAAGGGCCGCTGAAATGCCACAAAGTCTGTGTGTGTGTGTGTGTGCGTGTGTGTGTGTGCGTGTGTGTGCAGCGTGTGCGCAGATGCAAACGCACAAAACGAAGAATGACATTCAATCATCCGTCCGCTGAAAAGCGTCCAAACGCTGTGGCGGACGGATGGAGGCGGACAGGCGAGGAGGATGAGCAAGAAGGAGGTGGGGCGGGCTGGTTGTGTAATCGATTAGGCTAAATCCAAAGCCAAAAGGCCGCGGCGAGACAGCGGATAACCGGGGGAGCGACAGATTTTCTTGTTTTTTTTGTACACAGAAACAAATCTTTCAGAGCGCAACTTAACTCACGGCCTCCGTGTAACTAAGGATGCAAACCTGCAGCAGCTTGAAGAGCAAAGGTCCGCCTGCCTCCAATCAGCTGCATGCGTGTGTTTGACCAGGTGTGTGCGTGTGTGTGCGTGTGACATTGTGTGTTAATCCTGTATCCGTATCTACTATCTGTCTCTCCTGTCTGTCTGATCCCCGACTCCCTGCACATCTAATCTCGCCCACCAAACACACTTTTGTGTGTGTGTGTGTGTGTGTGTGTGTGTGTGTCTGTTCCCTGAGATAGTTCTATACAGCAATTGATAGAATTGTTGAATCCGTCAAAATGGATATCTGTTAATCTGCCTTCCTCAGCTCTGCTCTCCCCTTAAAAAGGGTTAAGCTAGGATCATTTAAAAACCCAAATCGATGCACCAATGAGCTTCTGAGAAGATTCCACCATTTCTGTACTTCACCTTGACCATACGATCTGACGAAGGACAAAAAAAGCTCTTTCTGATTGTTTTTTTAAAACGTTGACGACGAAATAATTTATTAAGCTGTTTTTTTAACACCTTTTAAACAGACATGTGCTCCACCCAGCACATCCGCTTGATGGCCATTGCTTTTTCTTACAGCTTCGGAATCTTTTTGGGGAAATTATACTCTTCCTCCATGTGCTATTAAGATAGTGAACAGTGTGCAATTATTGGCAGAGAGTCAAACAACTCCACTTGTCGAAGGACCATAATTGCTTTGAGGAGAAAATCTATGGAAAACCGTTAACGCGTTGTGCTCTCTCAACTCAAACCTTACATGGGAAATAGTTTAACACTCCTTGATCAATTCATCTTTAGTCATTTAGTCATCAAATTCATGTACAAATCCCATTTTATTTGTGAAGAAAAAACGCCGCCCTTAATTGGATCAAAGGGCGTATTTGGAATAAATCTGGGCCACAGAATCAATGCAGCTTTGATGAGGCCGCCGCTGCAGCTCGCCAAACACGCAAATGGCCCCCGCTCGCTGCTATGGAAACTGAAGGTTGCCCGAAGGTCGCCTCCCTTCAAGGAAGCGCTAATGCATGCATGCAGTGGGCTGGAGTAGAGGCCCACCTGGAGATGAAAGGAGGCAAACTGTGGGGGGGCATGCGGCACGCTCACTCGCACAATATCCCAAGAGGCACACGTCCTCACGCTGTTTCCGTGGATTCACTGAGCATGCCCTACATGACGATCCCACCTCCGCTCAGAATCAGAATCAGAATCAAGAAACAATTATTGCCAAAGTACGTCAGAAGACATGCAAGGAATTTGACTTGGCCGTTGGTGCATAACAACAGGCGACAATGGAGAACACAGTGCAATCCTCTGTCCGGAGCGAGAGAAGGGTTTGACAGACAAAAAATTGGAAATTAGTGTCAAGAAATAATGTTTTGCCTCCAAAACCCTTAAAGTAATGTCCTTGTGTGTGTGTGTGTGTGTGTGTGTGCGTGTGTGTGTCAAAGACCCCTTTTGACCCTTTCTTTCTCCATCACCATGAATATTGAAGAGGCACAGAACCACTCTGCCTCTTCAATACATTCCAGACATTTACTGCACCATGTGCACTTTATGAAGATGTATTGGCCTGTGCTTGTGTGTGTGTGTGTGTGTGTGTGTGTGTGTGTGCGCCGTTGTGAGTTGCTCTCACTGTACGGCCATTTATGCATGTAAGAGAGCACCGAATCAATCCATCTGCATTACGTTGTGTGTACATGTGATGTGAAATAGAAATGGGTCTGACCCTGAGGTCTATTGTCTCAGCGCTGTGTTTACATGCCCTTGACTGCAACGTTTCACTAAATCACTAGCAGACGCTGCTTCTTGTACCCGGACCGAGAGGAACGGGAGTGGGGGAAGGTTTAAGTCTTTCTCGGATATTGAAAAAGTTATTATTGCTTTTTGGAGTCATCATTTTGATTTAGGTGTAATGTTTTTTGTTTTTTTTAATCCTATTATAGCTTTTAATAATAATACCAAATTCAAACTAATTGGAACAAGTAGATGTTACACCTGCACAAATCTGGCACAAATCAACTTGAATGTGCAAAGCGCCCTCGTCTTTTTTTATATCCCTGTTGTCGATGCTTCGGTGTCACAATTGGATGGTTTTCTCCGTTTAATAAACAAAGTGAGGCAGTTTTGCTGATGTGAACGGGTCAAACCGCCAGAACAAGGCTCGGCCTGTTGCAGCACTCCGAGCTGCTTCTTTTACAAGCCCCAATGGATTCTTGACACCGCAATGGAGTGAACCCTTTACCCGCAAAAGGTAAATAAAATGCACTAGATAACAAATAGAGTGCAACGTTCGGAGGGGAACCTCGACTGAAGGCTTTGTCACATTTTATTTCCTTTACTGGTCATCATGATTTGGTCGCTGTCTTCACTGTTGAACAGTGTGTCCTCCTCAGTTTGCCCCAAACTGCCCTGAAACTACAAGCAACAAAAAAAATACGCTGTTGTAAAGTATTTCAAGCGCAATCGCACTTAATGAGAACGAGCTGCACAAGACGTTTCCCTGCAGCCAGACTCTCCTGGTCCTCACGAACACCCACAGGACCTGCACGTCTCAGTCGCCGTCTTTAATTACTAATTCATTCGTCTTTCTGGCTCCCCGTCTCGGGACGCCTCGCCTCAGCCGTCCCGACGAGGAGGTGGGGGAGGGGGGGGGCGACGGGATCCTGCGGGCCGCGCGGGGGGATTTCATCACGGCCTTCTTTCCAGAGGAGTGAAACCGCAGCCGACAAGGACTTTACACAAGGACAAACAAGCTGGAGCTTTTCACGCTGTATTTTCTGGGGCAGGTGGGGGAGGCTGGGGAGGTGAGGGGGGGGGGGGGGGGGGGTTCACATGTGCTGCCAAAAGTTGGTACTGCGAGTATGTGTGTCATATTAGTCGGGTGGGACCCCAGGCCCGGCTCCATCACTAATGTATGCCTGTCTGCAACCTCCCCCACCCCAGACATGCTGAATTGAGGTCAGTTGGTGACATGATCGTCTCTGCCGCGTGTCCTCTAGCTCTGCTGTACTGTGTGTGTGGGTGGGTGTTTGTGTGTGTGTGTGTGTGTGTGTGTGTGTGTGTGTGTGTGTGTGTGTGTGTGTGCCTGTGATTGAGTTGGCGAGGTTACTGTGAGGGCATGGGTGGTCAGCGCAGCGTGTTGTCCGATTGGCTGATTGGAGGACTTGTTTTTGTAGCATCTTTGTGCCCAGTGAAGAGGAACAGACCCCCCGCAGACTGTAGCCTCCACACCAGACTGTCATCACACACACACACACACACACACACACACACACACACACACACACACACACACACACACCATTATTCCCCATGCTTTGGAAGACTTTGCTAGTGTGCAGACACGCTCCTGCTCTCCCACTTCAGTGGGCTCACTTCCCAGACAGAAGTATGGTGTTCTCAACAAGTTGACAGATGTAGGGCATCACGAGTGCGACCTACAAAACAAGCGGAAATAGTGTGCCTGCTTTCTACGTAGGATTTTGGACAATCAATCCAATAGTTACTGTTTCAATAATTCATAAATGCTCATCTCAGCAATAGGTTGAGACCCAATATTTACACATGCAAGAAATATCAAGGGAAAACCTCGACACATCGAGGGTCGGACAAACCCGAGTGTCCTTCCTCCTTTGTCATCCAGGCAAATGAAGGAAAACCAGACGGATGCACGAATGATCTGGTTACTTTTAATTGTTATCCTGCATGTGGGCGTGAAGGGCTGAGTGGACGTCGGGTGTGCGTCCATGCACATGCTCGCGTGCGCGTGTTTGCTTTTTTAAATATTCTTTACTTGTTAATAATTAAATGTGGTTCAATTTCTGCATGTTCACGAGTATTACTCCAGTGCAAACTGTAGGAGATAGCATATGCATTATGCAAGGTGGATGTCTGTTTCGATATGATGAAATTGGCATTGATTGCAGCCTGCGAATTATTTACGGAAGCCTCCATTTTCATCATTTCTTCATGGAACCTGCTCCCCGCCTGGACGCGGAAGCCCTTCTCCACCGCCGAATACGTTGAGGAATGATATTCCATTATTGTCAGCGCCCTCACTCTGAAAACAACACACATCTTCGGCTCCGTTTCTTCTTCAGAGAAAGCGTAATAATAAGTCACAATCGCACACTCAAACTGAATACATTTCACGAAAGGTCAGATGGTCATCCCTCCCGCTTCCTCCGAGCTTCGACAGCAGCCTGGAATCTTCCCATTTCATCTCTTGAGAGCCGCAGAGCGGTCTCCGTGGTAACGCCACTTAAACTCTGCCGTTTCCACCTGAGTTCCTCACACTGTGACGCAGGACACACAGTCCAGTTGTCTGCTCTGAAACCAACCGAGGGTCTGTAAGGTCTGGGAGCAGAGATTTACGGATTTTTTTTTCCATTTGAGTTTTAGGATCTGGGTGATTTATTTCAGCTAAAAGGATTGTGATTAGAGGTCCTACGCAAGAACACATTGTTTCCCACCTCAAACAGGAAACGCTCATCTGATGCTGCTGAGACATTGACGCAAGAGTCCCCCGCGACTTGGCTGCCGGAGACACAACCAGGTGGACAACCGGTGGAACCTGGAGGGGAACGCGAGTCCGTTGGAGAGTTTATGAAAGAAGCTCACGGGTTAAAACGTGAAATTAAATCAGAAAAAAAGTGAGTTAGGGAAAATAGTTTAACAGTAAATCCGGGGGATTAATTCCACACGTTCTCAGCATCCACAGTCACGGCAGCAGGTGTGCGGAAAGCATTCGCATTCCATCATCGGACTCATCCTTTCTTTTTTCATCGCATCGCATTTGGCTCTTTGCAACCCCCCCTCCCCCCCCCCGCCTCCCCCTCCGCTGTCTCATTCCCTAAAATAAAGGGCGGATTAGCCCCACAAAGCCCTGTGAGACAACGCCTCATTACAGGATGAGTTTCACAATAAGTCGAAGCGGTGATGAAAATAAGTTACTTCAGAAGAACGGAGAGTCAAAGCCGACCTGCAGCTCGGCGCCAGCGAGTTCCTGCACCAAACACACGCGTTGGACGTTTCTCCGTCAGCCTCGCACGTAGCTGCGAGGTCACGGTTTGAACACAGAGCGCGTCGTCTTTAGAATACCTTTACAAATTCTCGTGATGAAAAAATCAACCCGACCTTGGACGCACACTTACAGTTGTGCGTGGTGTTGTGAGTCATTAAACGCGTTTAAAAAGCGTATTGTAAGTGTATTCAAAATAAATCACTGTGCTGCACAAATTTAACTATGAAATGTCTGTAGTGTTGTGATGTTTTAAAGCTTTTACTGCTGAACCCTTTTTTTCTTTACATGTCATGTGACTCCAGCAAGCTTTACTGTGGAATTGTTCACAGGAAGTGCATTTTTAATCCCAAGCATGCATCTTCCTTCGATAATAATCTCATTTTTCACAATAAGAGCATTTTAAATGGATGCTCTTCTCTATGTTTAATGTATGGAACCCCTGTGGGACTGTGTGTCTGTTGAAAGCATCTCATGGAACTCCATCAAAATGTTCTGGATGTATGGAAACGTACAACATGTAATCCTGACTAAGGTGCTCTTATATAAGTGTATATAAGAGCACCTGACATCTGCTAAGGGTCTGACGCTTTAATAGTACATCCGTCCAATGTAATTTCATTAGTTTTGGAGCCTAATTTTGTGCATTTTAATGATTTCTATAACACTTTTCTTGTCAAAAAAGTCACATACTGCCCCAGTATGAAGAATGTAACGGCAGAATCCGGGAGAAAGTGTCGGGAGAGATCTGAGAACTGCTGCAACGCGGCACCGGGGAATGTGTTTTGACACAAAGTTGGACTGAAAGCCACTCATTCTGTCATCGGCTGCCATGGGGATAATCAGATTGGCTCCCCGACAGCACATGCTAGTGCTGTGACTAGATATCACTCGGTAGGACCTCATAAAAGAAAATCATGGGGATTGGTATGTCCTTTTTATCCAAACAGATATAAATGTGCGTCTTGTGCCCCCCCCTTTTCCCATCAAACACAACAGAATCTTTTTGTGGATTCCAGATGTCATGGCAACAGCACGGCGGAGACCTCGCAGGCCCACGCGGCAATCGCCACCCGCGAGGTAAATATGCCGCAGAGCGCTAATAGATGTCAGCACACATCCCACCACAAAAACAACACAACTCTCCAGGCGGTAATGAGTCGCTGACATGCATTAGCTCTCAGTAAAAACGGGTGAACCGTTTTCCCACCGAGAAAACAGCGGTGACAAGAAAATGGCGGCGAGTTCCAGTCTATTCGAGGGGGCCCGGGGAGAGCGGAGACGGAAACAGAGAGAAGCGGCGCGACGCGAGAGCCTCACAGATGCATCCGTGGGTTATTTAAGCCATTAAGCCGCCGCGCGCTTGTGAAACAACGGCAATCAGTTCGCAACGCAGCTTTGGATCCTCACAGGAAGACCTCGCTCTTCCCGAAATGAGCCCAGCTTGAAGGGCTGGCTTTAAAAAAAAAAAAAAAAAAAAAGCACCGGAAAAGGATTACGTGAATAAAGAACAATTCATTTGTGATAGCAAAAAAAACAGTCATCGTGTCGCCTTCGGCTCAGACAGAATGGAAGAACTGGTTATCTGGGCAGGTTTGCGACGCGTCCTGAAGTGTGGTGCCCCCCCCCGGGAGGCCCCGTTTCTGGATGCACCCCCCCGGGAGGCCCCGTCTCTGGATGCCCCCCCCCGGGAAGCCCCGTCTCTGGATGCACCCCCCCGGGAGGCCCCGTCCCTGGATGCACCCCCCCGGGAGGCCCAGTCTCTGGATGCCCCCCCCCCCCTCCCCGGGAAGCCCCGTCTCTGGATGCCCCCCCCCGGGAAGCCCCGTCTCTGGATGCCCCCCCCCGGGAAGCCCCGTCTCTGGATGCACCCCCCCGGGAGGCCCCGTCACGAGCGCACCTTCACACAAAGGTGAAGCCACACTCGCAAAAGGTCAAAAGTTTGAAAAACAAATGTCACACGCCCCGAAAAAAGAGAAAGAAGAAAGAAAAAAGCCTCCTGGACGCGATCCAGTTTTTGGAAATGTCGTTTGAATTGGAACGTGCATTCCATTCTCACACCCAAACCGCGCCGATGCACAGACCCGGGCATCTCAGCTCATTTCAGCTCATTGCTTTTCAGTTGGCCTGTTTTTCAATTATTTCACAAAAAAAAATAAAAAATTGTAGGTTGCAAATAAAAAATAAAAAAAATATTCCAGATTGTCCTTCAATATTCAAAATACACATAACAATTTGACAAAAAATAAGACATAAATGACATTCCACATATATGAATGATATAAAATAAATCGTATCGTATATAAATCGTATCGTTTTTCCTCGTCAACCGTGGACTTACGTCTTCACACCATTTTAAATACTCGTTTGTCACTCTGAATAAAAAGATGCCGTGTTGTTTTGAACTGGATTGGCCAGGCACAGTTTTTTGTCTGGTAATATCTCTCACATCTATGCGCATCCTCAAATAACAATTCCCAAGAGTTACTTGACCTCCAGGACAATTTCTCAATAGTTACGTGTGCACACCCTTCTCCTTGCAACATTCAACCATTTCGAGAACTATTTTTTTTTACCCACGGTCAGCTTTTCTTGAAATGAAAGGGTTGTGTCTCCCACAGATGGTAGAGCAAACAACTATGATGTGATTAAAGACCTTTAGTATGGTATTTATTTAAAACTAATTGAAGCCACAGTTCCATAGAATATGATCTATTATCCAGAGTGCTGTTTATACAGCAGGCAAACGGTAATGTCCCAGCATTTAGTCAGTGAAGCCTGCCAGTGTTCATCTATCACTTCGGCTCTTTGTTTGCTGTTCCTCACAAGTTACGCGTTTGCTCTGACGTGAGCGCACACCTCCCCTCCCACACACACACACAGACGCACGCATGCACGCATACAAACTGCAAAGCAGCCCATTTAGCTTCTGGTTGTTATTTCGACACACACATAGATGTGAGGACAGGATGCTCTGGCTCTGTCTTTATTTATTACATACAGAACAAACTGGTTCTTGTTTGCTTTTCGAGGTGGGGCGGGCGTGCATGCATGCATGCATGCATGCATGCGTGATGCGGGTTTTGACGCAACTGTCACAGACGCGTTATCAGTGACAACTAATTTGAACAGCAACTCCAGAGCCAAAGGAGTGAGAAACTGCTGCGCGTTTGCTGAATGTTCATTGACTGATGTGATCATTAAAAACACGTGGGTGATCGAGTTGCACCGTAGATAATAGAGCTGGTGCTGCTCTCTTTTGGACGAAGCAGCTGCTCCGCGGTGGTTTAGCTTTTAGCAACCGTGATTGTCAATAGACTGTGACGTTTCAAAGATTACAGCTTTGAATGAAAAATGTGCTCGCAGTGTTCATATCGTTCTAATGGAGACATTTTATTGTGAAACGTTTTCGGAGTGAATGGTTCGAATGTTTCCCTCATTTAGTTTTTTAAACAAGTCCGTTTCATTAAAAGGTTCCTTTGAATGTGTGTGTGCTCTACACTCCCACGCGATCACACAAACACACGCTCGTGGTTCACACCTCCCTGCAGATGAAAGTTGCGGAGCGCACACGCTGACATGACATCTTCCCACACACAGCGTTTGGAACGGCGAGAGGCCTTGCTGATGCACTCTCCATATTCTGTGATCCATGTCGGCCCTTTTCCCCCCTCACACACAGACTCACACACACACACACACACACACACACACACACACACACACACACACACACACACACACAAAGAGATTGTTTACTCCCCTATCTTTGCACTTTGCATATGCAAATAGCCCCTGAAGGAGCTTTCCACTGGGTGAATTAGTCACTCAATAACCAGAGATAACAGAAAAATGTCCATTCATATTTCCCAAAAATCTTTTCCTTTGTATGTTCGGATAATTTAAGAGGATTTTCTCAACTTGACATATTTGCACGGGAGGCAACTACATAAACTGGTCTCTTTGTTAAGATTTTTCCCAAAGATTATTCTATTTGTAGTAACATGTAATCAAATAACATATTTGAGGAAGGAATAGTGGGGTTTTTTTTGGTAGAAAGCAGGAAAGACAGAAATCTTATAGTTTGTATTCGCCTGCTACAAAGTTTTTTTTTTGTCTATTTGGGAGGCCATCGGGGAAAATAAAATAAAAAGACATACTCAAAAATCGAATGCCTAGAATTTCATATCTGATTCCGTCGTGCTTTCACATAGTTAGTAAGTTTGGAAGCACAGGATCTTTATTTTTCTCTGTGAGTGCAATCGTGTAATGCATTACATCTACGAGAAACACAAGATTGAAGCTGTCCTTTCAATCAGTAGCGAGTTAGAAATGTGCCTTTAATATTTATGTAATTAATGGATTTGCCACAATGTGCATCATAGTAAAAGAGAAACAGTGAGTCTTTGTCCATTCCCACCGGATGGATGATTGTGAAAATCCGGCGGTGAATTGGATGGAGCCGCTCGTTTTTGAACATATTTTAAGCTTACCTGCAAAATGTGATTATCTCTGGACACCCATTTTAATCGCTTCAAAAATCTTTCTGATTCTGCTGACATTGTGCGCAGAAAACGGTAACAGGTTATTGCTTTACAATCTGAGCCAGCAGGGCAAAGCTTCTCTCTGCAGGCAGCTGAATATCTTATCTATACATGAATAGGCTTTGTTTGCTGTTGTTGCCGGGCTAGAACCACCGCGCATGTCAATATTTGACCCCGGATTATACTGGGCTCAACTGAAAGACCTTCGTCCCATTGGCTTTACAATGGAATTAGTAGAGTCACAGTTTTGATTTTTTGGGTTATGTTCCTCATTAATCCCAAACTGAATGCTGCAGTGAAGGACACTCTCAGATATAACAGCTCAAGGAATAACAGAGTCAGTGCAGAAAGGCGAATTACCCTGAAGGCAACGCAGCAGTGTTTGTTAACTCTCTCTCATCACAACGACCAACCGCACGCCGCAGTTTCAAACTCCGATAGTAATTGGCTCTGAGGCGATCGGGTAAACAAGGCCTCCATCTTCGAGGATCAGAAGGTCTTGCACTCGCCGCCGCAATTTTCCAAAAAAAACTGCACACGCACGGACAAGCAACCGCTCGTTCTCCCTCTCTCCCTCTCTCTCTCTCCTTCTCCCTCTCTCCCGTAAACAAACATAAACTTTAGATGTGTTTTCATTAGAATCAGCATTCGCTCCCCGTCGAAGTGACCGCTCACCCTAGTGCATAAAAGCGAGAGGAAAAGGTTTCTCCAGCGTGAACGTTCTACTTTGCATACGTCCACATTTCAAACAACGTGCTATTTCACTGTCTAATTAGAGGGAAACGTATTGCCCTCTAATGTCCATCGCCTGCAGAGAAAAGTCGGGGGGGTGGGGGGAATTCAGCTTCTGGGCGTGTCTGCAGCAGTGAGACATGTAGATCACTGTTTACGTCGGGATCATTTACCCTGAACCTCTCATCATCGACTCCTACTGAAGTCTGCGCTCAAAAAAAGTGGCTAGAAGGAATAAAAGCCACTGGAAAAAGCGCAGGGAAATTGGGGAGAGGGCGGGGGGGTGATAGGAGGATTTCATGTTTTGGAATGTTGGGTGCCTTTCCGTGTGGTTGAATTGAGTGCGCCATTTAAAAATCCAAGGCTTGCAGATTTGTTTTGAGGCACTTTGCATGTTCCAAAGCTCCCATAACTTTCTATCTTGGGCGAAAAATCATTACCCGTATGTTCATTCATCCACAACGCCTATATAATTTTCATTCCAAATTGTCAGCATGGGCTCTTTCCTGTCTGATTTTGAAGGGGCATGAAGCTGGTAGAGAACGAGGGATGCACGTAGGCACGCAAGTAGACCAGCATGTGTTTTTTTTTCCTGCATTGAGAAAGGAGGAAAAATAAGACCAACGAGAGAGGTCACATGGCTGGTGAAAGTTCTCCCGGAGCCGCCGCTGCCTTGGAAACAGCCACTCAAATATCCGCCGATGATATTCATGTGGATTTAGGGGCACAGAAAAACATTCACAAACGCACTCCCTCGTCCTTGTGTGGTAAGGTATCAAACGCGGTGAAAATATCTGGTTTCCTTCCTCGCGTCAATCATCCTCAATTATTCAAAAACACGCACAAACCCCTTCACAATCCACACGCCCGCGTGACACGTCCACCAAGTAGGGGGAAAAGAAATCGCTATCACGGTCCCCATGGCAACATGTTCCCGTGGGCCAAACAAAACAAATCTGCATTGTGAGACTCGCCATGTTGTTCCCACTCGTGCCAGATAAGAAGCCAAAACGCTTTGTTTGTGTGTTGTGGAGATGAATCCCGACAATCTACTCCAGTCGCACTAATCTGAAGGAAATGACAGCAGTAATCGCCGTCGTCAGGAAAACAGAAAGATCCCCGGGGATTTTTTTTTGCACAGCTTTTACACCGGCAGACTGTGTTCTTGTGTGTGTGTGTGTGTGAGAGAGATTTATAATCCTGACTAATTTCCATAATGGGGAGTGTGGGTGCAGCAGACACGGTAATCCAGGACTGGACTCCGTGGATTATGTTTGGCTTGTCTGGGCCGCACAGTGGGAGCAGACCGATGCTGTTTGGTCGCCTGTAGTCTTATTGATCTGAAGTGCCATTGGTCAGTCTGGGTGAACTCCCCTCGGGCTTTGGCAGGTTACACAATGAGGTTAGTTTGGGGACAATGCCCGGTGGACGCCTACGAGGTTCAAGGCACGCGTACATGTTCGCAAAAAAAGAAAGAGAACTCTCTCTGATGTTTTATTACCGCGGGTATTTGTACACCTACTGCACATAAGTACAGTTCAGCCCTTCAAAGGGCTTTGAAAAAAAATTATCTGATGAATTGTGACACTTACCGCGTTCCTCCCTCTGCTGGATCCCCGAGGCTGTGATTCATAGTTCTTCAACGACAGTGGTAAGAGGCCCACGTTACTTTGAATGGTTTTCAGCTGCAGCCTCGCAGGCCGCAGCTTTCACCAGGCGCCAATCAACAGGTCGGATTCCTTTTTATTTACTTCAATGGGAAAAAAGGCTTCGCCCGGTCAAGCTGCTTAGTAAAAAGTGTTTTCTAATGTCCGTGCATATCTGCCGCCCCCAGTGCTGATCAATCTCAATGATCTGACTAATCAAGATGCCCGAGATTAATCTGTCACCCCTAAATATGCACCACATTGCAATATTGCAAAACTAAAGGGTCTATATTACTACTGTAAACCAGTTGTTCTAAGTTTTCAAAATGTTCCCGCTTTGTCCGCACGACAGCCCACGTTCCAAAGAGCTTTAGTTTGATCGCATTTTGCCCAAAAGGAAGTGGAAATATTTTGGCCGTTTTGACTGACAATTGACTTAAGGATTAACTGATTTCAGCAGCAAATAATGCCATCAGGAGTCACTTTTCTGCCGCTCATTGGTGCAGCAAAGTGTTTACACATTAAAGTAGGCAGACTCGAGGCCTTCTCTTTTTGATAACTCGAGATTTCGTAGAAAGTTCGGCCTCCAGGGGAGAGAAGTATGTCAAAGAACGCTCTCACAGCGCTCTCTGACCCCTCCCCCCCCCCCGCCATCGGTAATTACAGGACGTATCTGAGCACGGAGCCCACCCACCAACACGCACCGTAAACACGCGCTACGTGCCGCACCCCCGTGCGGCGTCCGCTCTGCACGCGCTGACTCACATGACCCTCTGCTGGCGACGGCGTGCGTCACAGCTACTGTGAAACAAACGCCTTTCATCCCGCGGGAGGTGTGACTCAGATCATCCGGTGAACACGGGTTCCGCAGTGGCGTGCCCGGCAAACACGTCAAAAACCAGAGAAGGGAAAACCTGGGTGACTTTGACACAAACTAAATTGTTGCTGCAGCAACAGCTGTGGGTGTGATGTGATGTAGAGATTGTAAAAAAAAAAGATAAAAAGGCCACTTTTGGTCCCCGTTGATCTGTTTATTTAAAAAAGGGCAAAGCTAGCAGGGCAGAATCCAGGAATTTCCCAAAGACGGGATTTTAGAAACATTAAAAGCTTTTCATGCAAATCAGGCCTTCTCAAATCACATCACTTCCTGTTGGAAGCACGAGCCACGGTCTCGACGCTCAACATGTTTTTCTTTTCTGTTCTTCCCTCTGTTGTGTTTTTCTCCCCCATTCACTTCCTCCCGGTGTGGCTCCCGCAATTGGTCAGAGAAGGTGGAAGGTTGGCCAATGGGAGCGCAGTTGCCAGGCAGCCTGCGCCTCGTTTTGGAGGCGGGCTGGAGGCTGCACAGCTGTTACTTTGAAAAGCAGCAGGACATAATAATAAGTCCCCCCCCCCCCATGAACACACACACATACCCACATAATGTTGGCTGATTTGGATTTTATGGTAAAAAAAAAAGAAAACTCAGCTGCACTATTCATTTTTTATGGACACTGGAATCACTTGCCTTTACACTTTCATGTCAATATCTGTTTTCTTTCACCGTGTATTCACAGTGTGTCCTTTGTCCCTCCAGATTTCATGAGGTCCATGGTCGAGAGGACATTGGGGTGTTTTTCTCAACTTTTACATTTCAGGGTTTTGATGTGTGTGTTGATTTTGATCGACCAATAGAAAAAGAAAAATAGATAAACACATTTATTCATACACATTGTTGTTGTTCCTGCAGTTGGGCTGTATTGTGTCACACGTTGATGGCATCAGCTGAATGTTTCATTTGTCACAAAGTACATGAAGAAATAACTCCCACCTTGTTTGCCGTTCCACATCCTTAGTGTTGCAGCGCGACAGATTGCAGTGGAGAATAGTCAACTAGGGCCACATTGGGCCGGCAAACATTGTTCGTCCATCTGCCCCGGAGTCCCGCAGAAACAATACAAGCCTTATATACATCCTGCACATGGTTCCACCCCCAATCTTCACCACTTGTTGCCCCCGCGGACTGCGAGGGCTGCGTGTTGAGTTTCCCGGCTGGTGTGAAGAACGGAGGCCCGCGTGAGCCGAAGCCGACCAGTCTATCGGCGGGGATGAACGCTCGTGACATATGGCGGGCCTCCTTCTGGCTGATGGCGTCAGCGATCGGCTAAAAAGCACGCACATTTGAGCGATGTCCATCGCTCTGAATGGAGTGAAATGAGTCACTCTGAAGGAACAATGGATAAAAAAAAAAAACAGACAAAAGCTGCTCCAGCGCCTCAGTTCGGTTCCTGCTTAAGAGCAGTGTGTGGTTTTCTAAGGAGAGCGATGAGTCTTATCGGTCCAAAAGAACCCAAAAGAACCTTTTTTTCTTATTTAATTATGTTTTTATTGACATAATATTCTGCACCTCTCTTTCACACAGAGTATCTCTGTGTCCCTGAGCAGGCCGTCTCTGACCGTGGATCTGCTGACTGAAGGTTACCTGCAGGATAAAGAGGAAGAAACGACTCGTAATGACAGTGTGAGCCTTGGATTTAAAAGGCACCGCTGGGACTTCAAAGCGGTGCCCCGAAAACACTTTACTGACGCACGAAAAGGCCGTACATGAACAAAAACTCCGGTTTAGATTGGTGGAGCTATTCCAGGCGGCGTTAAGTCAACGGTGTGTTGTGTGGGGGGAGGGGGGCCTCTCATAGTGACACAGTGACTCCCACCATATTTGGATGGTCTTAGAAAGAAAAAGTAGCTCTTCTATTCTCGTACAAACTTGAAATAACGTTCTATGATCTTCACAGGAGTCTAAAGAACATTTGGGGACGTCCTTGAACACCCCATTTTCTGTTCTGCTGCCAAAGACCTCTGAGCTGTCGTGTGTTCGTGAATGTTTACTCCGTCCGTTCATGCCTGACAGCAAAACCATTTCAACGTAAATTGACAACTTTACTTGATTGTAAAAATCCATTTACGTTGTGTGCCGTTTGTCCAAGGAGTCCCGCAATGTGTCTGTGACGCTCTCAGCCAACAAATGCATCACAGTCTGTGACCTTTGCCCTTGGACCTTGTTAACCCCGCCCCACTGCTGCACTGCCAGCAGTCGGGCTCCGAGCAGATGGAACGGTTTGGGGGAGGGTTCGTTTTTAACACAGTCGTGTTGTCACTCAAGCCGTTGCCTTCTACTGCCTGGATTCACCGCTGCCTCACTCTACTCTATTTTATCCGTTGTTGGTTTTTTTTACTGTAAGTCCGACCGGGTGTCCCCCCCCCCCTCCCCGAATTTTTTTAATAAAAATTCCATTCCAAATTACCATCATTTACGATCAACGCACACGAGAGAGGCGGTTGACACACACATACACATTCACCCATAAACCGCATGCAAATTCCACACTTACCTGCCTTCGCCTCAGGCTTTTGGTGACAAACTCATGACACATATTTCACTTTGAGTTTTGAGTTTCACCACTGAGGCCAGGGTGCAGGCTGGGAAGACGTTTTTTTCTCATTTTTTTTTTAATGTTTAGCCACAAAAAAAAAAAAAACTGCCTCAAAATGAACTTCTAAGGACTAAACACCGCTGGAGACACTGTACTGATTCAAATTCATGGCTTACTTGGAAAAATAATAACATGCTACATTCTAAAATAGTTTTAAGTGGTTCTGGGGCTTTGCCAAAGAAAACTGCCACCTGGGCAACTGGTGATGCTGCTGGGAGAAAAGCTGTCTGTCCAGACAGACGGCTTTTATACCACGAGCTGCGACTGCAGCTCTAGATGAGGAATGAGACGGGGCACAGTGTCTGTTTACCTGAATTAATGGCCTGATAACAGGTCTCTTATCATTTTCCTCTGACAAAGTCGATTATTTGTGGCCAATTTATACCTTTGAAATGAACATCGTCGGTGTAAAGACACTGACGAACACTGGGGGTCTTTCTTCTTACCGTGGAAAACAGCAGACAACAACCTCCCCCCCGCCTCTCTGATTCTCCCATTATGGCTGCTTTTCACACCCCCTCTCGTACACATTACGTCACCGTTGCCAGGAAATGAGATGCCACAGCTCAAGGTGTTAAGAGACATCTTCTTCATTCCAATCAGTGTCCTTTTTTTTCCTGCCATTCAGTTTTCAAGTACGTTCGATTTCCCCCAGAAGAGCGGCATCGATTTGGGCTCACAGACAAAACAATAGAACCCATCTGCTGCATTTTCCCATCCGGCGTTACGTGCTGAAAGGCTCTCGGTGGGGCAGCTCGTGCAGCTATGTGTGGGGAAATGCTGCCTCTCTGTGGTCCATGAAAGCCTGTTCAGAGTGTGTGTGTTTCATACGCCACACAACAGCGTTGGCACACTTATGTATGAGCCGTGTTTTGCTCGTGGAAGCGATCTTTGCTTCATGAAGTGAAATGGATAAAAATAATAATATTTTATGGAGAATTTTTAATTTTTTTTTCTTTAGGGGAAAAAAAGATATCAAGTGTCACGTAAAGTTCTGGAGATAAAAGTATGTTGATGCAAGTTAACTCTTTTTTGGTATTGCCTTTAATGTGTCTGTTTGTGATACACATACGCATTCCCCTTTAAAGGGAGGGAATTAGACCTCGGGGGAAAGTACCGCGGCAAAGCTCGGCCTCGTGTGCGAGGTGACCTGAAAAAAAGTCACCTGTGGCGTAATTTGTATTTTTAACTACATGTACAACACAGGAATGAATTATCGGCAAATCAAATTGATAATAAAGGATATGGAGAACAACAAAAAAATAACTAAATGAATGAATGGGTGTATGAATAAATACAGGGATAAATAAATGAATAACTGTATGGATAAATAAATAAACGTAGAAATAAATAAACACAGAAATGTAGAAATAGATTAATTGAATTATGTTCTGTTTAGGTATAAACATATATTTAAACATTGCTGTATTCATTATTTTATTTAAGCATTTATTTATACATTTATTCATTTTTGTCCTCCATAAAAATAAGCCATTACTCGCCCCGAAGGCCTCATACTATTTTAAATCAAGTATGAAGTGTTCTTTTTATCATTTAAAGTAAATGAAAAAAAACACAACAAAATGACACAGAGCCAGTACAAGAATCACTTTTTAAATCAAATTCACTCATTAGCATCTGCAGAGTTCCTGACGTACGGCAGATCACTAGAATAAGGGTCAAAGGCCAAGCGGTATGCAGGAGCTACTTGTCACCCTCATATAACCACTGGGATGTTAATGCCTCCCCACAGTGGGGCAAACAGTAGCCACTGTAAAAACCCACCGTCACCTCTGACCCCTCTCCCCCTCAAGTCGCCGGTCTTTCTCGCTATTGATCCTTCAGATTCCTCTGACGTTGAGGGTAAGTGTGACAATCCTCTCCAGGCATTTGGGGGGGCATTTGGGGGGGGCATTGCCTGCGGCTCGGCCAGCGTGGGGGTTAAAACTCCCCGCTCTATAATTAAAGTCATTCGTGTGCGGTTCAAAGGTGAAAACCTTTCCTCCCGGACTGTCTCAGTCCTTACATAGAGGCAGGTGGAGGGTCAACGGGATAAATGCAGCAACCCGGCATTTACACATAAAGGAGGCTGCAGGTAAGCAACACTCACACATCCAGCTGGGCAATGCATTCAAATGTGTTTGAGCTTGTATAATGTCAGGTCTTTTATTGACGCACCCATACTGAGGAATATTTAAACATAATTTCAACAGTCTTTGCTATTTCATTTGAATATGTAGGTTGGAAGTTGATTGGAAGTTGCTCTTCACTTTCTCAAACTGAGTTTTCATATTTGATTAAGGTGAGTAAATACAGAAATGAAATGCTACAGGATGTATTTCATCTTTTTATCTGTTTTTTTTGGCTTATCTGAAGTAATATACTGTATGTTTGTACTCATTTGTTACCATGAACTGGCCTAATTATAATCTGAGGAATGGCTTTAAAAATACATTTTTCCAGAAAATGTTGTCCTCCACGAGCTCACTCTTAACATATTGCAGTTGTTTTTCAGTGCAACAGACACAATGGAAGTGCTCCCAGTGCTGCTTATGCTCCTCGCAGTTTCTGCGTATACACAAGTGTTGCAACCTGGTAAGTGTAACGTAAAAAAATCAGTGACATTTCAAGCCCCCACCTCAATGGAGCTATAGATTGAGTTAAAATCTAATTATCAGAGTCATGCAAAACTAAAGGTCCTAAACACTCGCATGCTAATTCATTCATAAACATTTGAAAGGCAATTTTTTTTTATGCATTCGGAAAAACATTGTTTAATTTCTTCCTAAGTGGTTACTCCCTGTGTCGTACTTTAGGACTGCAAGTCGGCCAGATAGCAGGGATGGAGAGAGACCGTCGGTTTGAGCTGAGGAATGTTTCAATACCAGTGGAAGAGAAAGAAAGTGGGGGAAGGAAATCAGAGCAGGAATCAAGGAGTGAGGGATTGACCCCCGAGACAAACCCAGAGAAGAAGAGAACGGCTTTAGACGCATTTTTCAAGAGGTTGAGAGAAGAAACGAAAAGAGAAGACATTCATGTAGCTGATGTTGCTACAGATTTAGATTCAGATGAAGAAGTGCAGAGGACAGAAGAGGGAGGCCGTGTGGTCACGAAATCAGAGAAAACCGAGTTAAACGAGGAGACCGTAAAAAGAATCCCAACACGACCGATGAAAACAGTCAACAATCAAAATGCTTCCATTCCATCTAGAATAGATACACTGAAGCATAAAAAAGCGGAAGAGGAAAGAACGGGCAGGTTGGTTGCAGGAATTATTCTTCACCAATCAACCCGAGGGGTTAAGATGTTGAGTGTAAATCAAGGAAAGGCGGAAGAGAAAAGAGTATTTAAAGAGAGTGAAGATCACACAGTAGTTAGCGATCTCACACCTCTTTTAAGCACTCCCTCTACTCAGTTCGGGGAAGAATTTGTGATTCAAAGTATCACTCAGTCTCCAAATCCTCCTGGTTCTCCTCCTCCAGTTCATCGTCACAATGTCCCACAATCACAATTCTCGCCCAATCCCATGACAGTCGCTCACATCTCAGTCACAACGGGGCTTCCTGGCGAGATGCATGAACTGGAAGCCAAAGCCGGCCCGCGTTTGGAGAAGGACTTGGTCCAAATGGTGTTCTTTGAACCGGCGCGGCGGGAGCTACGAACCACCGTTGTTCAACCAGAGTATATGACCGAATATATCCCAACGGAGGAAGCGGCAACGCCAAAACCCATCGAAGCAACGCTTAGAACCAAAGAGGCAAATCCTATGCAGAAATCAAATGTGGAGCTGGAACCAGACACGCCTCAGCCAAAAACGGTTGAACCGATGGAAAACGAGACAAAAACCGTGAGGCGAAACAAAGCATCTCGTCTTCAACCACAACTGAGCCAACCTTCAGCGAGACCGCAGCAGACGACTGCCAGAACACCTCCGATGAGGCCAACAAAACTCAACAAAAGTCGTCAAAAAAAGAACAATAGGAAAACCAAGAAAAGCAAAAACGACAATAAAACACAAAAGTCTTCAGAGAAGAAAAAGGTCATCAAGCCAACGCACTTTCCCTACTTTAAGGATAACTACTGTCCTCCTGACTGCGCCTGCTTTGGAAGGTAATTATCAGACTGAATTGATTTAAAGGACAACAAATGTCTAACCTATTAACTTATGTTGTTTGGTTCTGAAACAAATAGTTATGTATTGTCAGGCCAGAGATTCAGTGAATTTATGTTTTCCAATGTGAGGCTGTTTATACATTTTAAATGGTAAATTTGGTCCGTCAGACATCAAAATATCCACCAGTGTGTAATTTTGAGGTTTGAAGATCGATGCGTGTGCTCGTTCTTGATATGTATTGTTTTTCAGAGTGGTCCAGTGCTCGGACAAAGCCGTGGACAAGATTCCTTACGGCATTCCCTATAACGCACGCTACATCCTCCTCATGAACAACCACATCGACGACATCCAGCTGGACCTGCTCAAAGAATACGTCTCCATGGAGTTCCTGGTGCTGAGCAACAATCGGCTCACGGTTGGTACCGTAGAGGGGGCCTTCGAGGGAGTGCCGGCTCTGAAGCGCCTCTACCTGGATGGGAACCTCCTGGACGGCGTGCCGACTGATCTTCCAGCGTCTTTGGAGGAGCTTCGTCTGGACAACAACCGTCTGAGCGTGATGTCCGAGGCCGCCTGGGCCCGTTGCCCCGGCCTCTTGGTTTTGAGCCTGAGCAACAACAGCCTGGGCAACGTATCTGAATCTCTTCCCGACGCAGTGCTCTCTCCTTTGCACAACCTGCGCACTCTGAACCTGGACCACAACCAGTTGACATCGGTGCCTCTGGGCTTGCCCTTGTCCATCAAGGAGCTGTACCTCAAAGGGAACCTCATTGAGGACTTCCGCAGAGGAGCCTTCAACGGGATTTCCGAGCTGGGGGTGTTAGATTTGAGTGCAAACAGACTGACAAGCAAGGGCCTTCTCATGGAGTCACTCATCAATGCAACTCGCTTGGAAAGCCTCAACTTAGAGGGGAACAGACTAAAAAAAGTGCCGCGGCATCTACCCCGCTCACTGAAAACTCTAAATCTGGAAGGCAATCTCATATCTTCCGTCAAGAAAGCGTCTTTCGGCACCTTGAAAAACCTCGAGCACTTGGGTTTGGCAAAAAATAAAATCTTCAAAGTGGCTCCAGGGGCATTCCGGACACTGCCTGTTCTGCACCAGCTGGACCTGTGCCACAACAGCTTGCGCCACGTGCCCAGACAGCTGCCGGAGGCTCTGCGCTTGGTAGCACTCAACCACAACAGGATTAAATCAGTGCCTCGGGATGCTTTCTGCTGGGGCAATAAAAGTGTGAGTCTCAGCGGGCTTGTGCGAGTGCAGTTGGAACACAATTTAATCGACATGGGCAAGTTGGATGCACAGGCTTTCAGGTGCTTACGGGGATTCCAGGTGGTGCACTTCTACTGAACCGGCCAAAGATAAGAACGATCCTGCTGCTGGTTTGCCTGATATCAGGCGGAATTGTCTGATGCTAGGTAAAGGTTGTCATGATAAATTCGAAACTTTTATTTTGCAGCCAAAATGCCAACGAGACGACCAAGCGTGAACGATTTGTAGGTGTCGGGGTAATTTAAGTCTCAACCAGGCGTCTCCTAGTACTACAATAGATTTAAAGTGATGTTCAGGGCTCAGGTCTGTAGTCATCATTATTATTAACATTATTACTCTGGTGACAGAGGCTTGACAGAAACGTTGGTCCCGCACGCTTCTGGAACTGATCTATCCTTTATATTTTGATTTGATGATAGAAATGTAATAAGACATGGACGATGTAATAAGTTTGGTATTTTTTCTGATAATATTGTGAATATTCAGATATCTTTATTGTTTTGTCTCTGTGGTTACAGCAGGGGATTGCTCTCCCCACTCCCTAAGTAATTTGTCTTATAACTTATAACAGATACAGTTTGTACAAACTAGTTGAACAGTTGTATACCTAGAATGTGTACCTAGGAATATATCCACGGCCTGGGCTTATATTTGTATTATTTAGTAATAAGCTTAGTGATTGCAGTCACCCCACAAAATCGACATGCGACATTGTGGTGTGAATATTCTCAACCTGAGTAAATTAAATAATGTCCTCTATAATTGTGCATGGTGAAACAAGCTCTGCTGGTTGTAACATGGCTGGAGAACAAACAATCTGAGCGGCACGCTTCTCTTTCTGAGCTTTTTCTGTGAATATAAATAATAAAGATTGAGTTTCTAAAAGATTGGTGCCGCTGGAGAAGAGCTCCTTGACTGGGAATTTTTGGTTTTGTCTTTCAAAGTTTTGCCCGCACATTTCTTTTGCAACAAAAGGGGTTTATAAAAACGACAGTGTGGAACGAACATTATCAATAAGGGAAATAACGAAAAAAGAGGAATAAGTATGCAATTTCCTATTTCATGACTTAAGAGAAAAGGGAGGTAGTAATTCCTTGTGTTTTCTCTCACAGAGCTCTCGTGCAGTTAGGCCTCTTTAACATGCCGAAATTAAAAAGACTTGGTTGTCGAACGTAAATGTGTTCTTTACAAAAAATCCACTAGATGGCACTACTGTATAAGAAGATTTTTTAAGGTTTAAAGTGAGACACTGAAAATATTTTAAACTTGACTTCCACTTGTTATATCAAAAGATAAGGGCATAAGAAACAAACCCTGCGGGATGTTTTTCTCGTATAAATGCACGAAACAATATTCATACAAATATATTCAAACACTCAACACTCGCAGCCAGAGGAACGCGCGTGCACACACATATACATTGGTCACGCGCATTCACGGAGAAGCGGAGATGTTTGGGGATTTGTTTTCCTATAAAGTAAGAACATTCGACCTCATCTAGAACACAAGTGGAGAGAATGTTTTCGTCCTCATGGAGGTGCTTAGCATTCCCCCCTGCTCTCCTCTTATAAGTTCACTCGGCAACGTGGCACTGCAACCATAGGACCCGGGGAAGAGGAGCAGGAGGAGGGGGGAGCAGAGAGGGAGAAAGGGGGAGGACGGAGCACCAATGAAACACGCATCAGGGCTCCAACTAGCTCAGCGCTTGTCCAGAAGGGGAGCGCTTCGGGTCCGGCGGGGAGCTCACCAGCACCTCCCTGCGGTCCAGCGGGACCCCGACCCGTGTCACGACACCACGTCTGGACCCACTGGAACACCTCCCTCTCCCTGCACGTCTCTCTCTCTCTATCTCTCTCTCCTGCTTCCCTTTTTTCCGACACGTGTCTACATTACCTGCGCGCGCGCGTGTGTGTGTGTCAGTCAGTCTTCTGGTGTGTGTGTGTGTGTGTGTGTGTGTGTGTGTGTGTGTGTGTGTGTGTGTGGAAGCCACATGCGTAATGATCATGCTAACTGCTCCTTTGACAAAGTGCTTGTGTATTTGCGTAGCTCTGTGTCCTCTGTTGGATGCAGTCTGGTGGTGAAGGGGATCCAAACAGGAGGTTTGCAGGATTAGTAGATGTATGATTTATGTATCAATCATTGCTCACATTCTTACGTTTTCTGTGTGGTTCTTTTGTGGAGTTTTTTTTTTTTTTAAAGGCAACTCCAAAATTAAATTGTCATTAATTAGCTGTCATTTGTTTTCTCATTTTTTCGTTGCTTTAGCTTTAACTTGAAAATTCACGTACTTTTGAGATTCTTTTGTTGTTATGCTGATCACATTCTTACTGGAATCTCAACGGAAAGAGAACAGAGCGAACAGGATATTAGACCGCACCCTGCATGCGAAAAAAGCCAGACAGAGAAGAATTATTCATGGTGTGCGATTATTCCATTTTTTCCTCTTCCGATATTCATGAATCTCGGAGGCCTCCTTCCCATAAAGCATCTAAAGCTGGGCATGTGATTGAAATTTTTCTTTTGCCCCATTAATGGCTTCTAATCAAATAGTACAAGTTAACGAGCAGTAGGAATTTTATAGAAAACATAAATGGGAAGTGGCTATTTTGCAATAACAGTTGTGATTGCCCGTATTTAATATCCAGGTGTTCTTCACATACCCTAATTTAAAGCGTTTTAGGAAAATCCACACAGATAGAGGCAGTTATGCTGGGTGTAAAAATGTGTGTACATCTGCATCTCTCTTTCACACTCTTACTGTGCTGCTGGGATAACACATCCCAACTTTCAGTTAAACCATAACCCAGCTATCTCCGCCAATTCAACCTTGAACCTTAAATCAGGGCCAGCCTTATCTTCACCCTAACCTTAAAGGACTGGGTGAGTCAGGACTGACCACAATGCCCTAAATCTGAAACTCAAATTCAATCTCACAAGGAGGTCAAAGTCTTTGTGAACGGTTAAAATGGCCGGCGTGCTATTGCATGTGTAAGAGGGAGGTGGCGCTTTAGTTAGCCAGAGAGAAGGGAATGAAACGTAGAGGGAATGGAGAAACAGAGGGAGGGGAGAACGAGGAGGAGGGGATAGAGAGAGAAACCATGGGAGCCAGAGGGACCTCAAGACGCACACACACACACACACACACACACACACACACACACACACACACTGTATGCGGCCCATCATCTGCTTTTGGTCTGGACCTGCACTGGGGACACATAAAGCGGTGAGCATTTTGCAAAAGCAAACATGCAGAAATAGCATGCTTGGGAGATTATTCAGTTGTGCATTTACAATACACAGAAAAGCATAAAACAATATGCATTGACTCTACACTTTTATTACAACACATGCATGCACACGCATGCACACGTTGTACACGTTGCACATGTTGCACACACACTCCGTCGTTCAGGGGCTCCACAAGGGGGCCAATACTGTGTGAGTGTTCCTCTGTTGCAGAAAGGCAGCTGGTCTTGCTTTTTAGGCTGATTCAAACAGAGCAAATGAGTCTTACTTACCTCTCATAAGTTGCAATTGAATGAGCCATTAGGGGAAGAAAAGACAAAGCTATTGAAAAGATATCTGCAACTTCATTGAGCTTTTGGCTACAAGACAACTATAGAGATGTCAAATTAGATATTTTTCTAAAGTTTTATCAGACAGAGTCGAAGGTGAAGGTAAGGACGAAATCTAAAGACGTCTAAAGACGTCTCTATGCAGATGATACTGTGCTAAACGTAGTGAACTTATTCTGTTCAACTTTTAATTGGAAAATTATATCTCTCTTCTTGTGAGGCACTAAAAGTAATTCTTGTTAGCATGATACACTGTGTACTTGCTGTAAATGATGTCATGTAAATACATTAATTTCATCAACCTGAATCTATATTGTTAATTTCAAGTTCTGCTTGATCCACCATTAATCACAACTGCATATTTATTCAACGGAAAATGTGATCTTCTACCCGACTTTTTTAAGGTCATACCTCTAATGATGCATGGTTAATCTTTGCCTTTTACTTCCTGAAAATTCCTCGCTTTTACACTCGCATGCCATTAAAACTGAGAACCCCTTAAGCGTCAGATGTTCACCAAACACAAACACAGTCAAAGCCACAGACAGGCTTTGTTTCTTACTTCTATTTAGTAAGAGTGTTTAATTTTCACTAAATAACCCGAATGAGAACTTTTTTTAATTACAATGGTCAAGTGCTGTCCATCTTTTTGCCACCTTTCAACCATGTGTCTGCCCCAGGCAGAAGACATTCTCAAAACTACAGGTAACCACAGGAAGCACTTCCATTGTTTATTTCTGCTTCCTGTTTTGGCTATTACTATGGGAACACCCTTAATAAACGTCTAGACACGTTATAAAGAGGCCAACCACGTCACTAAAAATGAACTGTTTGCAGAGCCTAAATGGAATAAAAAGATGCTCTGTCAGTAGCAATGAGCAATTCACGTCATTTATTAAGGAGTGGTCACTTATGTCCTGAGAGTGGGAACTGCAACAAAGTGTTTTCCATACTAGACAGGAGACATTACCTAAGCAATCATTCCTCGCTCCCAATTTTTACTGACGTCTGTTTTGAATGTTAATGAGCAGAAAGTGAAGCAGACAATGCAAGTAGAGTCATTAAATGGGATGTAAGGAGAACATTACTCAGCTCTACAAGAGCACTTGCTAAGAGTATTCCAGAACTCTGTTGCTGCAGCGCCCCATTGCATTACTCAAATCTTCATTAGTGATGCAGAAGTCAACATATCACCTAAGACCAAACAAACATTTACTGCCATCACCTAGCTGGCTTAGACAGCTCCTCTTCCTGTTATGCCTCTAATTCGACCGCCATAAAGTGAGTTAGTAGCACTGGCAAGACGGCAAATTAGAGGTGATTTCTTTCTTTGATCACAGCGGTTGTATTACACTGTTTTTATTGAGCGGTAGCGAGGGGATATGACGTGTGCTGATGTTCTCAAATGAGACACACGTTAGCCTGGATGCTTTGATGAATGGAGGCAGGTCTGGACACCATAAGATGCAAAGTGGAGTGTACCCGGGACATTGGCCAAAGGCTTGTCATGGCTGAACAATTTCCTTCAATAACTTTAGTGACGCTGACTTATTTACCATTGTGAAAACATAGACCGTAAAAGTTTCATTGTGTCTTTAACACTGAAATAAAAGCAAAACATTGCAAATGCACACATTCATCCAAGGTAACTTTGATCCTACATTCAAAGATTCACTGCTCTGATGCATCAGCTGGGACTGAAGCAACTCCTGGCAACGCCACAAGACTTTCGTTGACCTACAGTACTCAATCGGACCACATGAGTGATCTACTTTGACGGGGTTTCAACTCACAATAGCAATTTAGACTCACTCCTGTCAAAGTCAAAGTGAGATGATTTATGTTTTTATAAAACAAATTTATAACAGCAAACAAACAAAGAATAGCAAGCATTACATAACACATTAGATCTTTTTTCCACGTTTTGTCTCAAGATGCTTTAGCCAAGTTGGACATCTCCCCACTTTTCTTTAAGTGAAGGAATGTAAAAGAAGGATTATTGGGAAACACCCCAGTGGTTGACCTGGATGTTTTACATCTCATGCCAGTGGATCATTCCGTTTTCGCGACTGTAATTCAGGTACAAATATTTACAGTTTTACACTATTACAGTAGTGTCTGTTCTCCCCTATTCACATCTTTGGAAACAAAAGGCTTCCATCAAAACCATGGACGTATTTTTTGTTGTAATGCTGACAAAGCACTATGAAATCCCCCCCATAATGTGGCACATCATTGATGTCCAAAAACTTACATTATGTGGTTTGGATCTGTCACATCGGGGGTTGCAAGAGCCATTTATCGTCTGCATCTCATCTGCTAACTTGCAGGATTAGTATGTTTTACAACCAAAAAAATCTTGTGAACAAGTTCCATAATACATTAATCTGCATTCCAAGCAGCAATTGTTGTTTATTTGGGCCGTGTGGTGGCAAGTTTCAATACACACAATGCACACTAAAAAATGTAGTCCACTAAGAAATGTAGACTTTCCCAGTAATTTGTAAAATAGTACTGATGGAAGCTGTTGGAGCCTTTGTTGGCTTACTGAGGTGGAAACCTTGTGAGCACACCTCTGCTTTTGTGTGACCCATCTTTCCCGTCAGTAGTTTATAGAGGATTGACACTGCAAAGACACGTGAAAATGTGAACTATGTGGAAAGAATGGGGGCAGACTCTAAAGTAAACGACTTCTGTTCCAAGAGCAACTGAACGACCCACTGGCCGAGTGGTCTTTTGAGAGCTGAAATATCCAGATTCAACAAGTCAAACAAGAAGTTCTGGATGAGAAGAGCTGGGCCCAACAAGTAAAATCTGAGACTTAAACTGGTTGACGACCCTTTAATTCTCTCCCAAATGTTGGCCGCTGCAGCACCAGCAAATTGGTCAGAGATGGTCGCCACAATATATATTTTTCTTTCATGTAAAATACACAAGGACTCACAACGTTCTGGAGTGGTTACAGTGTTTTGGAAAGCTTCATCCGAGCGCTGGAGAAAAGTTTCACCACATCTCATCCGTTCCATGCAAAGCTGGTGTGCCATTGACCACAGCGAGATTATCAAGTCTTTTGGAGAGTCTGGGAAAGAACAGATGTGGCCGACACCTAATTGGCTCCACCAACACTTTTTATCCGCTTGTACTTTGTCCCCTCCTGTTTTCTTCTACTTTCTCCTCTGCACCAAAATAACCTCCATATTCGATCCAGTCTCCAACCCAGTTTTGTTGAACATGTGTCTTGCACATTGCAAGACTGATCTTTCCATCTGGTAAGTATTCCCTTGTGTCGCTGTACAAACTGTTAATACCACGTAAAAGGCATTCACGAATAGTTAGGAGACCAACCAATCCAATTTTTTCCGATTGTGGACTGTGCAGAATAGGATGTGAAATGTATTCGCAGGAGAAGCAAATGACAAAAACAAGTGTCTCCTGTTTGTCTTTCTGTTCGCTTTCCTCCCTCCGAGTTACTGTTCCATGGCAAGTCTGCAGGATCCTGCCCCACAAAGAAATAAACTTTAAAGCTAAAAAGGGAAGTTGGACTGCAGCCCCTCTGGCAAACAAAGATAAACGTGAATGAAAGAGGAGAAGCTTTTGCAGCTCACAAACGGGGCCAGTCCGGCTGGCTGGAAAGGGGCCTGCGACGTACACAAGGGAGGTGTTTTGTCTGGTGAAGGGAGTTATTCGGCACACTCTGTTCAATTACAGCCAACGCTGCCACTTAGGACCCATCTGGCTTGGATTCACAGTTAATGAAAGATGGTGGACCTTCGGTTCCCCAAAGACTCTGACGCATGTGCACAGTGTGGACACCATGACAGGGACTGATTAGGCAGGATGACACATGTTTTGGTGTGTCATGTGAGTTCTTGTGAAGTTTGAGGCGTCTTGAGAGAGGTTGCGAAACTGATAATTGAGAAGAACGGTTTAAATAGCGAAAAAAACTACCAACAACACAGTCAGCTAATTTTAATTCCTGCAACTACGCCTGATGGATTCGATCAAAACTGTCCATGTACAGTGGTTCAAGATGTTTGGTGGGAAATTTTACAGCGGTTCTGCTCAGACTCCAACCAAACGTGGCAAACGCGTTGCCAAGTCAATGATAAAACCCTCGGGGCCTGCACTGGTCTGCTTTCAATGGCCTGCCAGAAACCCAACTTCATGAATCCCAGAAAAGCACCAATGTGGAGGCCAAAAAAGCTTACGGTATTCCATTACATTCTAGAATGCACAGCTGAATTTGGTCTAGAAAGTTAGGCTCTTTTAAAAAGCTGAAACATCTTACTAATGACTCTTGTGGCGCTCTCATTTTCTGGATTAGAATGAAGCAATTTCCATGAAATTTAGTGAAAGAGTTAAGAAGAAAAGGATCTGCTTCACAGGGCGCAGCTCAGACTTATCAAACAACATTGGCGGAAGAAGACACTAGATTTCTGAGATACAGGGCAAACACGCAGTTACTTAATCTATGAGAAGAATGAACCGTGTTCCGGAGCAGTTGGGGACAAATGTGAACAGGATGCGGTTTGTTCGTTTTTCAGTTGGAATGAAGTGAGTAAGCAAAAAACTGATTCCTTTAATCCGTTTTTTATTAAAAGCCACAATATGAGGAATGTTTGACTGCTGAGAAAGACGATTCCTAACAGCTGAGAAACGATTTCAAAAACAGATGTGGTTTGAAATATTTTATCAGAGAACGAAACTCTTATCAAGTTCGATCATACGGCAGTTTAGAAGGGCCTCGGTACAGGAGACTGTGGTGGTTGCAAAATTGAACAGCTCAGTTAACAAGGTAAAACTTACAAAAACATCTGTCTAATGTTAAAGTCAAAGTACTGAACCAAAAACTGAAATATACCACAGGCTTCTTGATTTAAAGTGATTCAATCCCGAGTCAGTGAATTACTTTCACCACAGAAATCTGTGAAGAATCATTTGTGTCTCAAGAATACACAGTTTTAAACTTTTCCAAAGCCCCATAGGCCTAAATGCATGACGGCCCATTCATGTTTGTTATTATTGATGGTTCTGGCAGTGGCACGCTATAAAGCCTTTTTAGCGGCACGCTAGTGTGTAGCATTTGGCAGGTACAGTTCTTTTTGGGGATGATCAGCAACTGCATGTGGACCACAGTCTAATAGCCTGACTGATTTCCATGACATCTAATGAAGAGATTGGGCAGACATTTATGTGGATCGCAAAGCTTGTTTCATTGAAAACCTTGGCAACTATCACATCCTACTTGCCTCTTCCACCCAAACGTCTCTAGGAGTCTTGCGCTTGCCCGGCGGCGGCGGCGGTGGCTGCTTGGCCGCTCACCTCGACTGTAAATCAGAAACAGGCTGAAATGGAAAGAAAGAATAAGATGCCCAATAAAGAAATTCAGTACCTTTCAAGAGATTAATGAAGTCCATTCAACGCACAGTGAACCCTTGTAGAGCGGCAACTTATGGTGCAGGGATACACTAACTCTTGACATGTCACATTTGTGGACACGGACAATGACAAAACGATGGTCGGCAAAGGAATTATTCAACGGCAGCCCGGGTTCCATAACCATAAATGGTTGCATGTTCGTCACATGAAAAGGGATAGCTGAGATTGTCGGGGAATAAAGACGCTTTAGGCAAGTTTACAATTAGCTGTGGTTGGATGGAAGTTAATGACGTAATTAAAGGAGAACAACAACCTCTTTTAATTCAGTACCTATTTAATTCAATCCTCTATTGGTGAAAGATTATATTATAAAACGTATAGAATTTATAGAATAGAAGATGTTGGAAAGGGTGTTGGCGCAGTGGTTGTCCCAGTCAGGGACCCTATTCAGATAGTACACCTACACTTTTCCTATTCAAAAGTCATGAAGGTTGAAACTGGCAAAAAGCTTGGCTGCAAAGACCAAGGGACAATCTAAATAAAAAAGTGGGGTTTTGTTGAATACCCTGAAAGATCCACATAATAATCCTGTAGTTAAATTTCACTTGTTTGCTTTTATTTATCCCTGCTTATATTATATTTTTTCTATTGCGAAACAGCTCATAAACTATCGTTCCCAAACCTGGTGCCACTTCCACATTTTAAACCCACGCAATCACCATAAATCACTTCTCCAATGTTGTAATTCTCTGCTTCCAGGCAGCTGTGTTTGACTAAGTATTTGTAATGAGACTGTGTCGGCCTTGGGAATGCACATTAACTGATACTTATTTTCTCCTTTCGTGCGGCGGACTAGGTTTGTAAAACTCCAATAGCCCTGATCCTTCCCCTCTTTTTAAGACCATATAATCACAATTAATCAACGTTTTAATTCTATGCTGCATGCTCACTGGCCAAGGCAGCTGTGTTTTTCTATTACAACATACCCCTGTTTCATTACAGGGTGCGATGTAAACCTGGCCAGTTGGGAAGTGTTCCCTCTTTCTCTTCGCCTTTTGCCAAACGGGAGTCTGTCACCAAGGAGACGAAAAGTCCTGCCGCCCTGAATGGCCACGTTTATACCAAATCATCACTTGAGCGAATGTTTCCGTCGCTTGTGTGCCCTTATTTTTTAATGTTGAGCCTATGGGCGAGTGAGGAGGAATAGTGAATGAGTCGACCTCCCTGGAAAAAAGAAGGCTGTCCTTTGTGGCGGTTTACATTCTCCGTTCATCCGTCTTCCTATACGCGCAGTGGGAATACTTTGGATACTTTGCAGAAGTTATTATTTTCACCTTATCTTTTAGTGGTTCACTGTTTTCAACCTCTATGCAAAATAAATGGAAGTATTCAATGGTGAATGACTGCTGGCATTTGATGCTTTGATACTAATTTTACTGGGCCACTAATGGCTGAGGCACTACTTTTTATTCCGCAGTAATGGTTTTTTAGACGGGCAGCATGGCATTCACCTCACCCCAAACACGAAAAATACCCATTAAAGCCGGCGGTTGACTGACCAAACTTGTGGGTGTGTCTTTGAGTGTGAGCGAGAGTGTCTGCATGTGTTTGTGTGTGCGAGTGTGTGTGTGGCCCCTCGTCGTGGTTTAAAGGAAAGGCTTTTAGCAGCGAACCAAACTGACGGGATTCCTCTGGTGTGATTATCATATGAATAAGTATCAACACACAGCCTCACTTTGATTGGTCCAAATAAGGTCATTTCCCACAGTGCCGCTGGCCCGGAACCCAATTGTCGTCCTGTCACTGCCATCCTTGGTGCTTCCACTCTGCATTTGTGTGTGTGCGTTTGTGTGCATGGACTGTTTTGTCCATCACGGCTGAGACATTCTTCTCAGAGATGAGAAAGACAGAGCTTCTCTGCCTGGTAATTTACTTAGTCTGGGATGAGCTGTGAGTGCACAGGCAGTACTTTAAACGCTTTCGTGGTCATTGGGTCACATATGACAGACAAGCAAAACTAGAGGATTTTTAATGTCTGCAGGTTGATATAATGCAGGTAACAGTCACAGGAGGCATTTCGCTATTTATAGCTGGGCAGGATTAAACGATAGGAAAGATAAATGCAAATGCTATTTGTTAGACAAAAGCTTAGCTTAACCATGCTTGGTCACTGGCGATTCCATTATTTGCCATCTGGCATCATGGATTTACACATGCAGCAAACCAGAGTCCATCACATTAAATGAAACATCATTCACACACTCTCTAAATGAAACACAGACTCTCTAAATGAAACATCATTCTAGCTTGTCATGGTCAGTTAGCTGACATGACGGGTTATTCCCGGTGTGTGAGAACCTGAGAACCATTACCGAACTTTTTCCATTGTTCAAACGTATCCGGACATGATAATAAAACCTCTAATAGCTGTAAAAGCTTCTTCACGTCAATATGTTACGTCATCAACATTCCAGTGGTGGAGTTTGCTTGAAAAGGCTACGCAGTGTTTTTTAATCGTCTTATTGTGTCGTTTGGCTTAAAAAGTGTTAAATGTTGTTTGTATAAGTTGTTTCCAGAGTGCCAGATGATGATGGAGAGATGCAGTGGATACCGAGGTGAAACCGAGCGTAGATGTAACGGCTAGCTCTTCTCAGATATTCGTGTAGAGTGTTACTTGTTTATTGATGTGGCGATAAGGTCGGCACAGGCAAACAGACCTACGTAAGATCCCTTATGTCAAGACAGGATAAACTTTGGCGGGAGTAGCATTAATCTTTAATCATGTTAATAAATTGCTTTGAAATTATCTGAACAACACTTTTGTTTTATTCTGCTGGTATGAACTGCTCACATTGCAACGTCTTTCCGGCACTGAAAAACAACCCAGCTGTCAAGGTCACTGCGTTGACTCTTCGCTTTTGGAAAAATCTTCTGATGTCTACAGCGAAATGAAAATTTGATGAGGGTCTCAACTTGATATGGCCCCTTCGACCTCCCTCTAAAACCTTTTTTTCCTTTAAGCTCCTGCCAAAGCCTGCTCATCTTCCTCCATTTCTCTTCTAGACACAGACATTCAACTTTCAAATCCCACTTCAAAAAGAACTTTCCTCACCCTGCTCCCTTCACGTATTTTTCTTTGATTCATTCATTTACTTACTCTTGAAACGTCTTCCTGTTTCACTCTCTTTTTTCACTCATTAATTCCTGCAAAGAGGGTGGCTTTAATTAATGCAAAGGGCGACATTCTATCTATCTATACTATTATTCGTCTACGTCTCCCCAACAGCCACGTGTCATTGCGTCTTACCTTTAGGAAATGTCCTGCTTTCCATCATCTGCCAGACAGTTTTTCGTCTTTATCAAAGTTTTTGTAAAATATGCCAGGTATGATCTGATGCGTCAGACACTTGGCTTCCCATCGTGCTATCATCATGTGACCCTTTTCCATCCTGCTACTTTCCTCCTCTCTTTCCTTCCATCTGCCGACTCAATTGGAGCTTCTGTTAAAGATTGCTTGAAACGCAGGCGACAAAAAGGAATTTCATCGAAGGTCATGGGTGTGAAGAAACAAATTGAGAATGTAGTAGCATTGCTAATCCGTCTGAAAAAGGGGTCTTTTTGGGACGGAGGTGGACCGTTCCGACACACTTTAGGGCCACTACGTGTGTGGTCTGCCCTTTGCCTTCTGCTGGGAAAGACAGTCGTGGTGAGGGAGGAAAAGCCAGACAGGACGAAACCTGCTCTTCTCATATCTGATTCTCTTCAGTCTTAAAGAGTCCGAGAGAAGGAGAATGAGGTCTAACGAGGTCGAGTCTTTCTTCTGACTGGAAAATAACCCAGTAATTGCTGTATCAAAATCTAGTTTTATAAAAAGGACATGAGTGTGACCAAGGTGCTAACATGCCATTTTCTTGCACTATTTCATCTTATCTGTCTTGTAGTCCATTGTCTTACTGTCTGATGTTATGCACCAACCGCCAAGTCAAATTCCTTGTTTGTCTAACATATTTTGGCAATAAATGTTCACAAAGGAATTAAGCGATTTGATCTCAAGTTTCATTATTTCTATTGAAAGCTGATTTAACCGAAGCTGAGGGAGGCGGAGACTTTCTCGTCAACGGAGCACATGACTGCTGAGACATTGGCTAATGCAGATGTTAAACTTGACCCTCTTACAACAGCACAGTTTCTCTAAACACTTAACAACCTCAACTTCTGCCCGAGATGATGATAAGAGAGGCCTGGTTCACTTGGACTGAAAGAACATGTCCAACCCGTTCCCCACTTACATCCAGTTTTGGCATGTCCAATCTTGCAAGCAACTGTCTAGCAGAAACTTTTATCATTAGACAATAAACATAACATGTAGTAAATCTTAGGAAGGTAGCAAAGTATTCCCATCGATTACACTTTGACGTGGTCACTAGTTTCATATGTGAAAAATGAACTTTTTTGATTCCCTGACATTATATTTAGTGGCATCATTGTGTAACATTTGATTTGGTCCAATTCATTGGTTGATGACGTAATATCTACAACACCAATGACTCATGGAGCCGCTAACACAACTGGGAACTCACCATCTTCATTCAAAACCAAATCAGTCGAGTTTCATTTCTCCAAAGGTTGATTCTGTTGCAACTCTTGGCCCCTCATCAATTTTTTTTGCATTCCATGTAGTCCCCACCGCCAGAGCCCAAATGCACAGGCCTAATGCACAGCCCAAATTACAACAAATGGGAGGACTTTTCCCACGATGCCTGTTTTGGTGTTAAATTACTCTAACCTCAACCGTATGATAGTTGCCATGTGAACTCAATATCGTCATTCTTATCCTGGTGCAGGCCTGCAAAATAGGACCACGTGGAGCAAAGATTTGAGCCATATACCTCCCACATAATCCCCACTTCTGTTGTGGGACATTACATGTCATTACATGTCATTTAGCTGACGCTTTTATCCAAAGCAACTTACCATAACGTTATTTCAAGTACAACCCAATAGGCCAAATACTAAAGACCTAACCTAAGACTTGGGGTTAAAAAAAAGAAACAAAGATTTACTGGGAGGAGGTGCCACTTTGAAAAGATTAGACAAAAGTGTGTGTGTGTGTGTGTGTGTGTGTGTGTGTGTGTTCGCAGGACGTATCATTCCTAGATGTCACCCTGAGGGTGGAAGCACTGCTGCTTATTGCTTTACACTGCAACAACTTTACACTGTGACTCTCTCTCTCTCTTACTATTTTTTCTTCCTTTCCCTTCTCCATTTCCAGCTGTTTTCGGCGCAGGCGGTGAGAACGAGGGGAGGGGGGGGGGGTGGGGGGAAGTTCTCCACCAATTGTTTCGGTCCTGAGAGGAGCTCGGCTCCCGGACCCTCCCTCCTCCTATCTCTCTCCCCTCTCTTTCTTCTGTCTCTCGGCCTCTCTCTCCTCCCCATGTTGTGACAGAGCACACCTGCTTGATCTTGGCTGCACGCGTTCCGAGTCTAATTACCCCCGTAGGCCCTCGCTGCAACTTCAGTCTCATCCCCCGACCCCCCCCCCCAACTCGACTGGATTTTGGGAGTCAAGCTCATCTCGCACAGCTTTACTCTCCTCGCCTTGCTTCTTCTGAGAACAGGTAGGTCAATCCTTTACTAAGACTGTACGATAGAAGTTAATCACGAGTTTCAACGTGGACTCGTCTTTAGAGCGAGAAGTGGTCTCGTGGGAACGATGTGGTTTTTGTTGGACTCCACTTTCAAAATCTGTGATTCATGATTTTGAAAAGTGTCATTATTTGCTGATGATTGTACTGTTTAAAGATTGGATTACTGCATGTGATCCACTTTGTCGTGTGTTCATGCGCGTTGTGTATATTCCGGATGTTGCCAGCTCCTGTTCCCACAGGCTTTTCACAATGAGCGACCTTTAATCGGTTCCAGTCCAATCGGCGTACAGCTCGGTGAACAGAGCGGCGGCGGGGGAAGGGAGTGTGGTAGCGCGGTTGATGCTGGTACCTCGCTCACTCTGCCAAGTAAACTTTACTCTCCGGGCCTCGTGGTTAATCTCCACTGTTCCCTCCTCGGCCGCCGCCCGCCATCTCGATGTGCAAAGTGCAGCGACCGACACTATCGGCTCGACGTTTGTGATTTGTTGCTTTATTTTTGTTTAGATGTAACCCATATGGAAGTGCACTCAATATTTTTGTGAGTGTTCTTTTCATGCTTTGCTTACGTAAAGTCAAGGGTTTGAGTGAGGGGAAGGGACCAAGTTATTCCAACATTTGCTTATGTCAGTGGAAAATGCTTTTGTGTCTGTTAATTCGTCCTTTACCCCTCTCTTTCACTCTTTCATTCTCTCCTTTTTTTTCCCGCGGCCTTGGGGCAGTTTACAAACACAGAAAGGGAAAACGGAAAAAAGCTGAAACAGCAACCAGATTTCTTTGGGTTGATTTCGAACTTGGTGAAGTTGTTTCTGGCTTCCTTCCACACTTGAGCAATTCGCTTGAGAACGCAATCAGGCCGTTTTAACCCCAATCTCTTTTCTGTCTGCTCTTTGGTTTCATCTTCATGTGAATCTCCTCCGCCCACCGTGGCGTCTGCCGCTGAGTTTTCACAGGAGCAAGACGGGACCCAAATTGCTAGGGGCAACTTAAAGTGAACGGCTTTGAAGAGGAGATGAAAAAAAAAAAGAAGGTGTACCTGGCAGCGCACACTGCCATTAATCCCGTAATGGTACCGCTTCCTCTATCAAAGCGAGGTCTGAAGGCTTCCCGGCAAGCCACAACACAACTCTCAGCTAACTCATTACATCCGTTGTGCCAGCGGGGACAAAAACCTAATAAGGCTCAGCTGCACTGACTCGAGTGGACTGCAGGGAAACGGGACAAAGTGAGACAATTGAAAAGGCAATGAAAAGTGGGACTTTGAATAGAATAGTGGTGTAATTTGTTCTGAGCTGAGCAGATGCGAGTGAATGGAAGTCGAGGTGGAGACCAGGCCCAGCTCTGCTTTTTTTTCTCCCCATCTGGTCTTCAAGTCTCTGGGTCAAAAACAGAAGAACAATGGAATTTAATCAGCCATAACCCCCCCCCCCTTCTTTATTGGAATACCAGAAAGTTCCACATGTCTGTATTTCTGGCCAAAGTTTTAAGAAAGAAAATACCATACGCTGTGAGAGCGAGGCCGGGGGAAGGAAGGAAAAGAGCCCAAAAAGGGAGGAGGACATGGAAAGAGAAGAAAGGGAGAGAAGACCGGGCAGTTTTTCCAAGGTTGTGCAGAGCAGACTGTTGATAATGGGACTGAGGTTGATGGCAGGCCGACAGCGCTTCTCGCGTAACAGCTGAAATGTGGTTAAACCGCTCGCTAGTTTTCTCATGCGGTGGCTCACGCGGTGTGTGCCTTTACTTTAGAGACCCTAAAATGATCTTTCAATGACACGTGTGGTTCTGGCCCTTTTTCTGCAGGAATCAATTCAATTGTCGTGGTCAGACATTACCGAGGCCAAAAAGCATAAATAGGAGCACGGACGGCTATTTTCCACACTAGTCTGATTGGGCCTAATTGTTTGTTGGCCGAGTCTTTGCATATTTTCAGACACATGTTCTCGCTCAAGATTTGTGGAGAAAGATGACCAATCACTCGGTCCGCCACTGCCAAAAAGAGCTCAGAAAGCCCCTGATGGTTTTGGACATTTCCCTCAATCGTGCGTTTTTTGTGTATTCCTGCGTGGTCACATGGTAAAGGGTGGCCGTGTAAATACCTTCCAGTGGTTCATTACTGACAGTCTCTCTGCAGACGCAGGCCTGTGGAGAGTTACATTGGGAGAGGGGCCGGGGGGGGTAGTGGAAGACGGTAGGGGTAGTCGGCTTATTGTTTCTTCCTCTGCACGTTGGTTTCATTTGCTAAAACCCAGAGGCCGCGGAGCCGAAACACCGTTTGTGATATGGTACTCCGCCGGTGGTATCTCATTGACTTTCTGTGCGTCAGACTTTCAATGAAAGGCGGTGACAAAGGGGAGAAAGGGAGCACGAGGACAGGAGGGGGGAAACGCTTCAATGCTCCACGCGAGCTCCGCTTCCAGTCTGGCAATCATTAGCAATGCTGGGGCCGGACTTGGGGGAGATCGGAAGGGAGGGCTGAGACGAAAGAGGGACAGAAGTGAATTGACGAGGATGCCGCTGACACAGGAAATGTCAAACCGCCCGTTTGGTTTGATGAATCGCAGGTGTCGGTCACCCGAGAAGAAGAGAGGGGTGTTTCTTGGTATCGCTTACCGCACATCCTTGATGTGGTGGGTTGTAAATCTTTGGAAAGTGCAGGCTGAACTTACAGCTGCTTGTGCTTTTTAATTGTTTCATACATCAAGTCTGTACCCACCATAGTTCAATGGGGAGTGCTTCAACAGACATCTGCTTTCCATTGGAAGGCCTTGGACCATCATTTCAGTCGGGTTTGTTTTCCTGGTTCACAAATGATTGCAAATGAAAAGTCCATTAGTAGAAATCAACTGTGTGAAAATTTGCATTTGCATTATATAGTGTCCCGCCCCTTTCCCGTTGCAAGATGGCATGCAGCCATAACGCAAAAGTGATGCCGGCCAGTGAATCCGAATTAGGAACAACAAGGAACAACAAGCTGCGCCATTTCGTTTTGACACATTATAAAACATTGTATCAAAACCAATGTGTTATGTGTCACGCTTTTTAAGCCGCAGGGCACCAGATCTTTTCCAACATCAAGGTTTGACCTCCACCTTGTGTAGTTCTCCTCAGTAAAAGAGCAAACGATAAGGGAATACCTTTTACTCCCATAACAGAAATCTTCTTTGAGGGGGATTACAAATGCTGAGATGCAAAGATTGCGGGGGGAAATCATGTTTCAGCATGCTCTGCGGGCCGCCCTCTGGGTTTAGCATGCACACAGACACACACACACACACACACACACAGAGAGAGTTTGTTTGAGGATCCTGTGTTCAGTATGTTATTTAGGTGTGTGTGTGTGTGTGTGTGTTTATATAGAGGTGGGAGCATCTTCTGTGAGCGGGCCGTCCTTCAGGGCCGATGGACATATCTGAGCACACTGGAAGGGAAAGAAGCCTGAGGCACGGCAGGTTTCCTCATGCAAACAGCAGCCTTGAATTTCCACCTCAAGGATACGATTGCATTGATGCCTGAGTCCATGTTCCATGGTCTGAATTTAGAATCAAATGCTCATTAATTCATCACTTTAATGTTGACACATAGCAATGCCTACATTATAAAGCCCTGTATCTCTAAATCCCCAAAAACTCAATATTAATACCACTTACCAAAAGGATTACACTATCCTTCAGGATCCCTTCTTCCAGGAATTTGTTTCAAAATCTTGTTTTATTCTCAACTCCTGTGACTAATTATGACTCACCAAGTAGCGGTAACTCTTTTTTTTTTTGTTGCCGTAATGCTGCAGCCAGTAAATGCAAACAGAGCTTACTTTGAGGTCATTCCCCTCTTCTTCTGGCTCACATTAAAAGCTGCTGAAGCCATAATGGACAAAGGATTGACCGACTTATGACAGAATCTAAAACTCCTTCACCGATGCACATGTGGATGTAAATCGGCTTATGTGCTTGTGGCTACGGATCATTACGCTTCAGTAATCGCCGGCGAAACTTCAGTTATTTTGTGTATATTGCTGCTCCTTTAGGCACAGCTGGCTTTGAGAAGAATTCTGAATGTTACGAAATGTGTTGGATGTCAGTGCCTCCGATAAAAAATGACCTTTTAAATACTTTCCAGAATCGGTGATTATTGCATCCTTTTTACGAGACAAACCAATCTAGCAACCACACAGGATAAAACAAACCATCAAAGGGCCTCCGCAAGCTCTTTTAACCCAAAAGTACTTTATATCTCTAAGTACAAATATACTGCCGCTGCCAAGTCTGCAGACGTGTTTTTTGTGGATTGAGCTTTCTCCTGTGCTTAGATAAGAGAGGCCTGACAGCCGAGATGACTCAGTCCGAGTACGAGTGGAACAACGTGTACCCTGGACCAACTGTGTGTTCTTTGTTTACGTACTTCCAGGTCTCCAAGTGAGACAAAACGGCCAAAGTTCTGCATGGAAACCTGCAATGCCACAACAAACATTGTGCCCTAACTTCCAAGCCTTAATTACCCTTTTTCCGTGAGTGAAAAAAATGAAACAGGCGGACCCAGAGCTGTATCCCATCTGACACAAATCTTCTTTGAATGGAATTGATTTCAGTATTGGACCGACTCCATGCAAGCGCCGCAACCACTGGACTGAAGCTGTACAGTGTGTCAACGTGCTGCTCGTTTTGAGAGTCCCTCTGAGCCCTGATCTGGTGACCTGGCACAACCCTAAACCGATGTTAGGATGAATGTCTTTCTCCAGCTTCCCTTGTCATTCTCAAAGACACAGGGTTAAACTTTTAAAAGACTGAATGCATCTTTACTTGTTCAGTAAGTACAAACAAACAAAGTTGCACATAGAGCACAACTTTTGCACTGGCTGGAATACACTGAAAGCGATACGAACTATGTACTAAACACAAGCTGTTGCTGTAGTCACACTTAAAATCATGCAAACATACACTAAGCAAAAATACAGCAGCCTTCACATGCAAACAGACCATACCACTGACCTGATGGTTTTGGGTCAGTTTCATCATCGTGGTCATGGTGGTTCGGGTCAAGGTCCGTTGCAGGACCAGCTACTGCCAAATCATTTGTTAGTAGCTGCGGCTCAAACCTGCCCTTCAATTATTGTGGCAACAAGAGGGACGCGGCAATTTTTGGCTACGCGCAGGACGAGCAGATTGCTGGGTCTCTGAGACTGTGTGTCGTTTGTAAAAGGTCACGCAGTTCAATCTCGTTCAAATCTAGTTCAAAGTCGGAGAGAGTGTGTGGATGTGTCAACTGCTTTGTGGTCGTGCTTAGAAGTAGAAGTTGATAAAGGAAGCAGGATACTTCCTATGATCCCGCTAGTACAACAGATGCTCGCTATGGAAAGGGCTTCTATGGTTGTTTAGTCCTTTAAAGTAGATAGTGTAGCCATAAGATTTCCCATGATGCATCCCTTGTGTATTCCTGTAAAGGCTCGATGTTGATTTTGTTCGAATAAACAAATTAATGAGTTCCCGGCTCTCACCTTTCACCTTCAAACCCGGCGTGGCCGTTTCCAAACTAATCACAGACCAGAAAAGTGTATCCGGCCAAACCTTTGAACCGTGATTTCTCGTCCTCCAGGGTCCCTGCTAGCAGCACCATGAGGTCCGTCTGTCTCTCTCTGCTCCTGGTCACCGCCTGTTGGGCGCTGCCCTTCCAGCAGACCGGTTTCCTAGACTTCATGATGGAGGACGAGCCGGGATCAGGTGACGAAAGCCCAAAGGAACCACACATCGGCGACGTGCCTCCTGGACCCAGATGCCCCTTCAGATGCCAGTGCCACCTGCGAGTCATCCAGTGCTCGGACCTCGGTGAGAAAAGTTTCTGCAGGGCTCCTCACAGCTACACACATGCATGAGCATTGCGCTGTTACACTTTGACCGACGAGGCTTATGAGCTTTTCTTGGTGTCCAAAGTTTCGCACTAAAAAGAAGCCGAGTGATCATAACGATCATCATCACCCACTCACGGGAAAGTTAATATTATCGCAATCTTTTTTGTTTGCCCCCTGCTGCCTCGTTTGTACTGATCCTACATGTGTAGCAGCAGCATAATTAACTGGATGAGATGAGGTCACATGGTGTGTGCAGTCATTTTTATGTACTTTTGTTGTTTTTGGAGTGGAAAAAAAGTCCCTGACTTTGCGATCCGTCTTCCCGAAACCACATTCAGGCTCATGTTACGTTATGTATTATTTCAATATCCTCCCGAGAACATCACACCCATGTCGACACGTTAAATGCTCACAGATGCTGAGAGGCTTATTTCACTTCCTTTAACAACTACACTATTTGCGTTTTTCTGGCCATATTGTTTTTGAACCAGTGTAAGCGCAGACTAAAAAGTCCAATTTTGCCCTGAAAAGAGACTTGTTTGTCTATGTAAATTTTACTCATCAAGGTTTACTTGGTGACTACAATCCAGTTTAGTCACAACAATTTACTTCATTGTCATCTTGTTTGGGGTGAGTCACAGAGACCTTGTCATAGAAAAGGCCCTGACCTCATTTATTCCTGTGTGTTACAAAAAAGTGCTTTGCTAAGCAGTCGTGTTTGAAGGCGAGTTGTTGGCCTCGCTTTTATTTGGAAAGGCTCGAGCCCGAGCTTCCAGAAGGAGGATGAAAGCGAAGAGGCAGCGACGCAGAATGGAAAGGATGAAATAAATATGGAGGACACACGTAACCAGCTCAGAGCCACTTTGGTTTAGCTTGAGAGACGGGGAAATGAAGCTTGAGCGGACAGCTTGACCGTCAATGTGGCAGGAAGTTGGAGAGGGGGACGTTTGGGAAATCACCGGTCCCATTACGTCGGTCGCCCAGCCGGTGCTCCGGTCAGACACTCTGCTCCATGACGCAATTCTCAACTCCTGCATCAGCGCTGTTGGCCCCCCTCCGGCCTCCATCTGTTCCCCAGACCTGCTGGCCGGCGAGCAAACGCACACAGACTCCAACGTGTGGACACACACACAAGGTGTGATCTCGAGTGTGGTTCCTTGGGCACACACACACACACACACACACACACACTAGGGCCCAGCAGAGACAGAGGAGCCAAAGCACCCCTCGTACGTCGAGGATGTCGAATTTTCTTTACGACTTCTTTATTATTCTTTATGTCCTAACTTACGTCTCTGGTGACGCAGCCTGATCGACGCTTGTGTTTCGTGAGTCAATTACATCAGTGCCATTGATGCTTGGAAGTCCCCAAAGCAATCAATCAGTCCTGTTTTTATAGTTAATTTCAACGACAACATCTTAAGAGTGCGTTTATTTAGTTGTATATGAGCACCAGAAGATCCATTTTTGTGCAAAAGAAATAAAGAAAGTTGCGACGATCTGATGCAGCTGGAAGTGTTGTTTGGGTAAGCTGTAAAGGATTTGTCACAAGCTTCTAGGACAAAATGGGTCCGGACGTACGTATGCGTAGTGGAGATGGAGAACTTAAGCTTCTTTGTCAAACAGTTTATTCTACGCCGCTCCCTCTGAAATGTAAACTACCCATTATGAATCTCGGTGTATTTTTTGGGGGGGTCGTCGCGGATGCAGAAGAGCGCACAGCTCGACTCCCCAGGTGTCTTCGCTCTGCGGCTCCACTAAACACTCTTGGGCTTTTCTGTGTCACATGAGCCATGACGTGCTGCGATAGAGTCCAAGCAAAACGGCTCTGCCCTGAGCTCAGTGTCCAGATATGCAGATGCTTACACACCCCAGAGGAAATTTGTTCTACGGTCCACTTCCACCATGTGTGCCTCCGAGCTTATTTGGTTCCTTTGGAATGTCACTGTAAAAACCTGCCCTAACACTTTATGGAGCGCGCTCCTTCTTTTTTTCAAAGCATTGTGGCTACCCTTTCCTTCTCATCCAGGTTGAACCGTTCTTAAGAGCTTAAAGCCCTTGCAAACTTGTTTTTTCTACGCTTAATGGAGAAAAAATATATATTCTGTGCATAGAAGTGTCCCTGTCCTGTTTCGGCACACTTCATTTGTGCACTGCAAATCCAAACTAGACTAAAAGGTATACATTTGAACGGACTACGGCTTGTGAAAGCACTCTTGGTAGACCTGGTTTACAAGACTATAGGTCCTCAGCATGTGGTTGGAAACACGTTGGCCCACTTCCTACGGAGGTTAGAGTGTGGTCAACCTCTCTTCACGAGAACCGCGACTCTCACCGCCTCACCTCAAGCTTAGCTTCCTAACGCCCATCCGTGATTTATTGCGTTTTCATACAAACCCTATATGTGACTTTTCTCCATCAGGTCTCACGACAATTCCAGATGAAATCCCAGAAGACACCACCCTGCTGGACCTGCAGAACAACAAGATCACCGAGATCAAGGAGAACGACTTCAAGAAACTCAAAGGACTACATGTAAGAGACATTTCACATCCATCTGCAGACCTTCACGTTTAGTGTTTCTACGGTCATGTAACGGTTGTTATATAATCTGCAAACTGCAACCCTTCCAATATGAACCTCGGTGATCTACACGGGGGAACATCTTGTTTTTAAGCTGTTCGTGAAGTATTTGGTTGTTGTTCTTGGGTCCTTGCCCATCCATTTCTCAATAACACAGTGCTCTTTTTCTGAAATGTCAACAACCTCGGAGCTCCTCATTCTTAAAACATTGACTCCATTTCATCTACTTTCATCAAACTTTTCTCAACATCCCCTACATGTCCTGCACTCCCCCACTGACCAGGTGCAAGGAAACTATTCACCCGAGGCCCGTGCACCCTTCAGCCTTCTTGCTCGCAATAAATACCTCTCTCTGAAGGCCAGAGATGTTTCCACTATAATGTAACTGCCCTCTCGAGGGAGCGGACTGCATACCTCACATTGCCTCATGTCTGCATTACATGGGAGTGGAACGACAGGAGTGAGATCCCTTGGAACCAGGCACCTGGTTGAAACAGATGCTGAGCTATACAATGCCCAGTTTGTGCAGAGTATGAAGTTTGATTTAACCCATGGGGCAGTCGTAACAGGAAATGTTTGACTGGAAGACGAAAGCGCAAAAGGCTCCCAGGTGTAAAGCTCGAATTTCGCAATAGAAGTTTCTAAAAATTTGAATAACAAATGCCAGACTGAATGGCAAATGCATTTTTTGGATGCAGTTATTACTTCCTAAAAGAGTTACACCACGCAACAAGAATGAAAAAAAATAATACTAAAGAGTATAGTCTCTCATCGTATGTGACAATCTTCCTCGCAGGTTCTGATCCTGGTGAACAACAAGATCACCATCATCCACGCCAAGGCCCTCAGCCCTCTGACCAAGCTGCAGCGTCTCTACCTGTCCAAGAACATGCTGAAGGAAATGCCCGCCAACATGCCCAAGAGCCTGCAGGAGCTGCGCATCCACGAAAATGACATCGCCAAGATTAAGAAAGCCTCCTTCCAGGGCCTGTCAAACATGATCGTCATGGGTATGGAAAGAAAATGGTCTTTATCTTTTGTTTAAAAAATGGTTACATTTATATGGATAGCAAACAGCTTGGAGAGGTTCCTGATTTATTTTACAAGAGTGGAAAACAAGATATTTTCTTGCTTCATACTTTGTTTACTCGTGACTCATCTCCATGTTCCTGCAACGTCCGGGGAGAGGAACTCACATCTGTTTCTGCTGTTTTCCCTTCTTTTCTTTATCTGCGCTCACAATTGCTTGTTTTATTTTTTCAGAGCTCGGGTCGAACCCCCTGAGGAGCGCAGGAATCGAGGCTAGTGCCTTTTCTGACCTGAAGAAGGTCTCCTACATTCGCATTGCCGACACAAACATCACAGAGATCCCCAAAGGTGACGCACTGATGTCCAGTGTGTGTTTTGGCCTAAGCCGAGTTTGATCAAGTTACTGGTGGTAATCTTTCACTTGTGGGTCGTCAGGTCTGCCAAGTTCTCTCTCTGAGCTCCACCTGGACGGAAACAAGATCTCCAAGGTGACGGCCGGCAGCCTGAAGGGCCTCAAGAACCTGGCCAAGTAATAAGAATTATGAAGCCGTTTACAGTCACCCATATTAACCATTTGTAATTCCATTTGGATTCAAGCTAGATGCTATTTGTACCAGACCAAGAAAGGTTTTAGCTTTAGAAAACTGCCAACTGCATTGAGTGCAGCGAGGTTTGGGATATATATACCAATATTCCACTTTTTGTTCAGACTACTATTTTCAATATTGATTTATATCATCTTAGAAAAAAGGTATAAAGCAGGGCCTCTTTGGAAAAATGACATTAACTTCTTGTTCTGATGAGTTTCTTTCTTGCTGTCTCGTGTTTTAATGCTCTGGTGATACTGTTAAAAGGCTTTTATCGTAAAACAAAACCTCAGACCTAAGCAGCAGTTTTTTTTAAATAATCAAAATAAGTAGTTTGCTCATAAAATGTGGATACACAGTGTTTATAGGATTTCTGCTCCGATTGTGCCAAAGATGTCATAGCAAAGAACAAAGAGGGCTGTGAAGCACCAATAGAAGAGTTGGAGGTGGTGGTTTTCATTTTCCATTTGCTCATTGCTTAAAAATGTCAATGCCATCTTTTTCTCTACTCGAGCAATCAGGACTTTTGTGTTCCTTTTGTTCCGCTGCACGTTGGCACGTTTCATTGTCTCACCTACTTTTCCCCTCTACGTTTGTCCCGCAGATTGGGTCTGAGCCACAATGAGATCAGCTCCGTGGAAAACGGCACTCTGGCCAACATCCCCCACATGCGGGAGCTGCACCTCGACAACAACGCCCTGACAAGCGTTCCCGCTGGCCTGTCCGAGCACAAGTACATCCAGGTGCGTGCAGACCGCCTCGACGACCGTTATATTTACGGAAGCCCTCGGCGCCATCGATCCGGGAAGGCCTGCATCCCGGAGGAATTGTTCCTGCTGTTTAGTTCCAGTGAAATGTCCTCTAAGTGTTGGTTACTGTGTGTTTCTCATTTACCCACGGTGTGATCACACACGGGTCGTTTTTCTCTGATCCAAACCATACTGGAAAATTTGACTGTTGCATTGTTGCATTTGGTTTGTTAGGTCCACACTGCCCGATTACAAGTCGAGCTAGGCTTGCACAACAAAAAGGCACATGGGTTCATTTAGTTTGTTTATTGAGTAGTGTTGGTAGTCTGTCGTACTATAATGTTACTGCTTTTGGCAGTAGGGGGGATTGTAAACAGACCTGATTCAAGGCCTCTAACTGTAGTCTGGCCTGCGTTTGTTTCTTCATTTTCTTACTATTCTCAAGGCAAAGCTGCATCTTTCCCATCGCTATGAAACCTTGTTGGGTAATCATTTGTTTGCGGCCGTTTTATATTCACTCTTAATGAACTGCACGGTTCTTTTGCGAGCAGCCACACTTCAAATGCATTGTGCTCAGCAACAACAGCAAAGAAAACTATGGGAAGAAAAGAGTTTGGGCAACAGATTGTTCACACTGAAATATATAACAAAAACTATAACATTATAGAATAACATCCTCACAACATAGCAGTTCCTTAATTTTTCTTTTATTTCCAGTAACCTGCATGATTCTCATTTTCATACATCGACCTCACTGTCTTGAGTAAATCGTTGCCAATGCCATTGGCATCTTATTGATCAAAAGTTGTCACTGTTCCAATCCCTCCCCTAGGTGGTCTACCTCCACGTCAACAAGATTGCCGCTGTGGGAACCGAGGACTTCTGCCCCCCCGGCCTCAACCAGAAGAAGGCCATGTACTCCGGCATCAGCCTGTTCAGCAACCCGGTGCCTTACTGGGAAATCCAGCCCATCACCTTCCGCTGCGTCTTCGACCGCTCCGCCATCCAGCTCGGCAACTACCGGAAGAAGTAGAGCGCACCGCGCACCTCGGCTAGGAAGTGCATGTGTGTTTGTTTGCGTGCGTGCGTGTCTGTGTGTGTGTGTGTGTGTGTGTGTGTGTGTGTGTGTGTGTGTGTGTGTGTGTGTGTGTGTGTGTGTGTGTGTGTTTGTAAAATGAGCGTGTGCGAGATTTCCAATTGTGCGTGTTTGACCACAGAACACCCGCGACACTGACACCCCCCGAGCGACAGCAACGCCGATGTCATCGATCCACGCCGTCATCGCAAAACGCTGGACATGGACCTCAAAACGCCACATATCATGCTCATTATTTAGCTTCATGGGTGGTGCAGCAGCAGCAGCTGTAGTAGTAGTAGACACGGCTTCATAGGCGTACTTATAGGCAAACGACTGGCATTACAGATATTTGGTCACATACATGCTGCATCACTTGTATTCAAATTCAGACGTGAACCCTAACCAAAAAAGATTTGAAAGCTCACTCACTGGGAAATATTAATCACACTTTGACTTTGGATCCTTCAGCCATCGTTTGAATGATGAGACCGCCGGCCTGTAGAGCAGGCAGCGAGAGGGGATAACTTGTGCTTTACAATACCTTTTAACAACCGGTATACTAGAATGTACTAGATATTACCTGTGTACTAGGAATAGCATTCAGAGTGCAACATTACCACACTGCACTCTTTGAAACAACTCAGTTTCTATTTGTATTGTACTCAATTCAAGTAGAGATAAAAAAAAAAAAAGCAACCGTGACTTTTATCACATCGTGATTTCTTGTGTGTTCTGGGCTTAGTTCTGTTTGCTTGGGGTTTTTTACACTTTTTCTTAATCACGTTTCCTCTCATGGTCCTTTTCTAGTGTGTGTTGTTCCATTAAAAAATTAAAAAATAAAAGATGAAAATAGCTTAATAAATATGTAGAATAAACAATATGTTTTGAAGAGAAGCCATTGCCAAAGATGTATATGCATGCCCCTATTTTCTCCTCTCAACTTAAACCTGGAGCTTTCTGAAATCTTTTGTTAATCTTTGTATATTTTTCTCTCCGTGTTTCTCTGCCTTTTTATTCCTTTTGTTTTCAAGAGTCTACAAAATGGGGTGTTTGTGGACCAGCATGCCCACTGCAACCATGTTGGTGTGAATGTTGTATGTATAGACGCTGTATATAAATGCTGTATAAAAACCTTGTTTGCTTAAAGGCACAAGCACTTACCTTAGTTCAGACTTAATATATCAGCAAAAAAGGTCTTCCTCTCCCTCCCTTCCTCACTCCCCCCACCCCACCCACCCCGCCCCCCCTAGGAGAAGGGGCTCCAGCTAAGGTGTCCTGAACAAAATAAAAAATACTAATGTAAAAATTAGCAGTTTAGTTTTTGATGCCTGTGATGACCAGAACCTGCATTATTTATCAATGACGTAAATGGAGATTTCTGCTCCCACTGGATGGCGCTGCAACAGCTTCAGCACAAACCAGAGAGGGCGGCGGCATCCGGGCGAACAAGGTCAACAGGAGGCAAAGGTATACCGTTGTGAAGCAGAGGAGACACCTGATCAATAAAAATAAAAAAAAACAGGCATTTAAATAATAAAAAAAGACTTGTCAATAGCAGACTCCGATTTTTTAAATTTTCAGAATTTAGGATAAATCCATAAGTTTGGGAATTTAAAAAAATAGTGGATTCATTCCCACAAAAAAAAAAGTTTGCCGTTTAGTGGACGACAATCCAGTTAATTTTCTCAGGATGTGCATTTCACATGCAGGGAGTAGTAAAAGCAGCATTGTACATTAAACTAACAGTGTTAAAGACACATCTTTAATATTTATTCAAACAACATATAGAACCTGCTCAAAAATCAGCCTCCCATCAATTTGACATAATCCCCTTTTCTCTGCACGGTGAGTGGAGCCATTTCCCAGTATCCTCTGGCAGGAGTTGACATGCATCACAGGATGCATCTTCATACACATACGTTCTGTATCTACATTCACACAAATAAACGGACAACGCATTCATCTTAGAGTCTGCGATGCACCGTTTCTGTGGGAGGAAACTGAAGCGCCCCGAGGAAATCAAATCAATACGGAGGGGGAACATGCAAATCCCCGCATGGGCCGGCAGGTTCCATAATGGATTTTCCTGATGTGGATGGACAATGTGCATTTCTGGGCCATCACACCAACACGGAAGGGGAAGGTGAAAAACAGCTGGAAGCAGGGGCAGTTTAAAAAAAAAAAAGAAGGCATTTATCCACTCTCTTCAAACCTCAAGTTGAAAGGGTTTGTGGTCTCATGGACCATTTCTGCTACGAGTGACTTAAAATCCCTCAGTAAAAAGAGCGCAGCTGTAATATTTACATCACCGTTAGTGGTTGAGAAACCTGCCCAGGCGAGCAGGTTGTATGGCGTCTATAATTTCTCATGTTGTTGCATAGTTTGAGGTCTTAGAAGTGAAAAAATTTAAAATAGTATGTGAATAAAAAATGTATCGCCAAAAAAGATTTTTGCAAAAGTATCAGTGTATTACTGTCTTTCCTGTTTCTCTACTCTTACAAACAAATAATAGTACAAGCAACAATGTAAATGTGAGCGTGGATAAAAATGTATAGATTGGGTGGAAAAAACTGACATTTAGAAGTACATACATGACAGATGTGAGATAGGTGTTAAAAAAGTATGGGTTTCAATTTACTGCATCAACGCAACTGATAAAATAACAAATATTTACGTTTGGGCCTCCATACAAATATTGCATTCCTTGCTAAAATGTTAACTCTGTGGCATTGAATTACTAATAATTCATCCCGCCTACCCAAAAATATAAACTAATAGCGAAAGAACATTTTAGGAGTTATTACGGGCTCATAGTCCTCTCCCTGTGATACGGCTCAGGCCAGACTGAAAGGCGTCAGTGTTCGAGCGCCGGCTCTCCTCCCACCACCGTAGAATCAATGTTATATACCAACGTGACTGGACTTCAAGCTGTTGCCCTCATGCGGTGCGTATTAGAACGGCACTTTATATCCTTTTCCCGTCTATCACGTAGATGCACAAACACGGTCCGACTATCCACTCGGCCTGTGAGCCCTTTGACTGCCAGTGTTTCTGTGTGTCTGCAAGCCTTCATTTAATGCGTCACTTTGGAGAACACCCGTTGTGCGCAAATATGCTTCCATCGACTTAATTCCAAGCATATTTGCACATAATGCCTCACCTGCTCGATGAAACCCTATCAACAACAGAATAATACGTCAAACCCTGAGAGAGAGGGGAGAGGGGACGTAGGGGTATTTTCTGTGATGCAGGACAAAGGTCAGTTGTTTAGCGTACTTTTAAAGCTTTTTTTCGCAGGGACGAGGTGAGAAGATCCCCGTCCCCGAGGATGAGTCTCTGGTCTCATGCAGCGCTTACCACCAGGCCACATGGCAGCAGCAGAAGGTGGTGTCTGACTGCTGTCTGAGATTGTGTCAGAAGACTCTCTGTGTCAGTGCCAAGAAGTCTAAAAATATCCCAGTTTGCTAATATGCTTGCTTGGATCTCCTTCCTGTGCGCCTGTGTCTCAGCACGTGTACCGTGGTTGTGAAGTTTTATTGTTTGCTCATTGTGTGCTCGTATTTTTATGAAACTATGTCTGTTTGATAACTTTTAGTTGTGGAAAGGAAATCCCGAGCAGATAGGACACTGATTTAAATATGTCATCCCCCCCCTCTGACTGACTTTCATCACTGTTTTTCTCCAAATTTAGTGATCCCACAACAATCACTTTGTTGATGTCGTATGAAAATTTTTATTTTTTTCCCTTCTACAAGTTTTCAAACCACCCATGACTTTCATGCATTTCCTGCTCGGCTTTTTGAAATGTTTATTTTCTTTTAAGTTGAAAAGTAAGTAAAAACTTAAAAACAAAAAACAAAAAAACAGAACACTGCATGAAAAAAACTAACTTTTTTTGTTTTTTACACTAGAAAACATAGGATTATTGTTAAAAGATGAACAGAGCTGCGCATGGTTCACTATTTTGTATATCAGGACTAAACATTAAATACATATTGCTGAACATAGCTTTAAACCTGATCACTAACATTGCAGTTCTTCTCCTACATTATAGAAAAAGTTAGTTGTGACCGGTAAACACTGTTGGGTTAAAAGAAAGATAAAAGGAGGGACGAGCAAACAGATTTTGTTGAACATATTACATACCGTGTCAACACTTGGCATATTTTTAATGAATGGTAAACTGTTTGATTTTGCCTTTAGTTGTTCCATGAATTCATATGATTCATTACTTGGCATTGCTGAAGAAAAATTAAAGAAGTTATACTTCAGTACAAACAGGAGTGTTTGGAAAACCGTGCTGAAAGCCAATGTCTGCCATCTGGCCAAATGGAAAGGACATGAGAGCACAAGGTCCACGTCAACACTGTGGAGGAGAAGAAGCCAAGTGACGGAGCAAAAGGTCTGTTTTCTAGTTTTTGTGTGTCCCAGTCTGAGTACAGTCTGGGACACACAAAAACACAGACAATTACAGAGGTACAAACCTCCCCTCCTTCCCCCCCACACAAAAACCTCAAAGAAATACACTTTTTCTTTCTGATGAAGCCTACACATGTATGCAAACCACTGCTTTGTCTATTCCATGGCCTTTTTGATTAAGGGTTGTCTTTGGGTTCGCTCGTGCACAGTTTCACCACGATATATGAGATGTGTTACGTGAGAGTTGCTCTTTGCAGTGTTGCGTTGGCTAATATTGTGCACAAGTCCGTTTGATGTTCGTTTCAGGCAACTTTCGTCAACTTTCATCAACTCTTGATATAAGGAAATGTCAAATGAATATATTATCAAGCGTGAGGGTCAAATAAGGTTTGAGGGTGTTGATAAAACTCAATGGACTCATGGGGTTCGGACATTTACTTGAACTGTGAAAGGTTTTCAGTTTTCAATGTGCTCTGTGACCTTTTGAGGAGTTTTAAGCAACTGACCCAGAAAAACGACTTGTTCAAGCTGCCTTGATTGCATTTTTTTGCATATGCTCTTAAGCCATCGATCACTGGATGTCAGTGGAGTCACACATAAGGGAGTAAAAACAAGAGAGGTTAAAAGGGAGTTATCTTGTATATTTTTCAGAAATAAGGCCCTAAAGGGATCTGTGAGAGAAAAAGAGAATTACAGACAGCAGGAAAGGGAAAAAGAAAATAGGTAAAAAAGGGTTTGAGGAAATTGTTCTGGGGCCATTCTTCAACTCCCTCCCTCATCAGACGAACTGTTCTGGAGGTGTTTACATTTAGTTTCACTAAGCTGAAAACAACAAGAGCCTTCAGACGGCTACCAAGTATGACACGGTGGATTTTCAAGGAAGTGACGTTTCTAAACGGCAAACTGATCACATGGTGCAATATCAGGACTAAGCACATATTTGGTGTACACGAGTATGCCGGTTGTCAGCACACTTTCGGGAAACATTCCGAATGGTCCGTAAGAATGGTATGTGAGTAGAGAAACAGACTGCGACCAATTAAATCCATCCATCAAGTCCCTGCATGCTGTGATGGTCTGACGGACGTTCACCAACAAAGGGGGAGAAACATTTGTCGTCCATAACTGCACCTATCAGATAAGGAAATGTGTTTCAGAGGTTGTAGAGGTTTCAAGAATGAGGAGTAGAACAGTTCATAGCAAATATGGGGAGCGCTCCCACCTTCCTAGCCCGTTCGGTGCCATGAGGAGAGAAAAGTCTGGCTTTCTCACAGCGTCTTTGTCAGATTTTCCAAAGCCTAATTTGCAGCCCGAGAGGTTTTGCTGAATCTATTCCTCTTCACAGCCGTCGTCTGGGTTAAATGTCTGCCAGAGATCGTTTTCGCATTCTTCCACTCATAGCTTACTCCACTGTTTAGGTTTTTCCACACACCGCCTTCCAACATGAGTTTGAAATAATGTCTTGCACACATTTGGTTGAACAATTATACGAAGAAGGGATTGGTGTGTGAAAGCAACACCAACAAAAGCTGGGGGTAATACTGAGACCATCGTAATATTTTTGTTGTTTTTTTGTGATATAACATTCACGTTACGTGTGCACCTGCTCTTAATAGCGTTTTTTTTGGATGATGGTCCCCCAGACGGACACACCTAAAATTCATATGACGACCCGACTGCGGTTTGTTGAAGAAACCTCCCCTCCTCCCTCTCTGTCTCCCCATCTACCCTTGTCTCTCTTTCTCCACCCCCTCTCTCCTTCTTTTCCTGTGTTTTTCTCCAGAGATCTCCAGTTTTTCAAGAACACACTGTTCTTAACTACTGCTAAGAGAGAACCACAGGTAAGCTTGTTTGTTGAGGCATGTATTTGTGACCTTTTGTTTGTTAATGGTCTTTATTTTAGTCTTTTGGATGGGATGATCAGATGTCACAGCTATGGTCCGTGACTCGTGCTCTTACAGAGAAGGAAAAAATTACCAATGCATGTAACAAAAAGTTAGGGTTAGTTAGTAGTCCGAACAGTTTGCATTTTGTTTAAGGAGAACACTGCATTTGCCTAAATATTACATGTTATACAGACCTGCAGCTGTTTCGTAGGTGTTAGTGAATTTTAACTTTGGAAAAAAAATATGCTGCACTTGGATCAAGTTACCATTTGCATTTTTTGGGTGTCTGGATTTAATCTTTCAGGTTCTGCAATGTCTGTGATGTCTTGCATGAACTAGTTATATGTCTGTTTTTAGTTTTTCATGCTTGTTTGCTTCATTGGACTTTACTCAGTGTTTCATACAAAAAAAAACATGTTCAAGAACCTTTTGCATATACATACATTGTGCACTTCAGGAACATCTGTGTTGCATTATTGCTCACATTGCCAGTTCATGTTGAAATGTGACAGGTTGATGGATGGAGGCGGGCTGGGAGCACTGCAGTTTGGTTCAAGCTGCAGCTGGAAGGATGTGGCCCAACACAGATAATTGAATCAAGGAATCTAGGACTCATTGATCAAGAATGGGTTGACTTGACCTCTTGACCAAATATACAGGGAGATTGTACGCTCGATAGTTCTTGTATTATTCAAAACATTGTGTTACCACAATTCATACAATGACGCTCTAACAAAATGAATCCATGTGTGTGTCATCTCTGCTGTTAACACTTTGTTAGTGTGGACAATCTAACCTTTGCATCTCATTATATGCCTCCTGCTTCCTCCTGTGTGTTGGCTCCCAAGAAGTAATGTTCCCTCTACGTGCAGTCCTCTTGGCTTTATTGGTCAGCGTGGCCCTGTGCCAGTATGAAGACTATGACTACCAGCCTCGTTCCATGCTGGGACCCTCGGGGCCCAACTGTGATCCAGAATGCGACTGCCCGATCACTTTTCCCAGCGCCATGTATTGCGACAGCCGCAAACTCAAGGTTGTCCCCATCGTCCCAACAGGGATCAAGTACCTGTACCTCCAGAACAACCAGATAGAAGAGATCAAGGCAGGGGTCTTTGACAATGTCACTGACGAACTCCGCTGGCTGGTCCTTGACAACAACCAGATTACCAATGCCAAGATAGAAAAGGGCACAATTGACAAGCTCACCGCTCTGGAGAAACTATTCTTCAGCAACAACAACCTGACGGAGCCGGTCATCCCTCCCTCAAAGTTCCTTGACGAGCTGAAGATGATGCACAACCAGATATCCAAGTTCCCCGCTGGACTCTTGTCCGACAAGGAGAACTTAACTTCCATTCACCTTCAGCACAATCGGCTGAGTTCTGATGCCATAGGGGGGGCATTCAAAGGTTTGAAGAACCTGTTGTCTCTGGACGTGAGCCACAACAAGCTGAAAAAGCTGCCGGCCGGAGTCCCAAGTTCGCTGCAAATCCTCTATGCCGACTTCAACGACATCGACAGTGTCGGTGCGGGATACCTGAACAAGCTGACCGGGCTGCAGAACCTGAGGATCGCCCACAACAAGCTGGCGGACTCGGGAATCCCTGCCGGGGTGTTCAATGTGACATCGCTGTTGGAGTTGGACCTGTCCTTCAACAAACTTCAGTCCATCCCCGAGATCAACGAGAAACTGGAGCAACTCTACCTGCAGGCCAACGAAATTGACAGTGAGTGTCAATAGGCAATGTTGCCTCTTAATCTCCTCGATGTTGTGTGTAAAACTAGTGTCCAAAGTGTTTACTTTTTTTAATAATTTTTATTTTGTACGCTTTCTTTTGCCGGCAAACATTGAGTATCTGCGTTGCTATATTTTGTGTGTTATCGCCAATGACTGGAGGTCAGCAGAGTGGCATGAAACCACATGTTTATGTTTCACTTGCATTGTCATACTCTTGTTCAAAACCTGTGCAGGGTACCTTTTACATGGCAGTATAGGGGGGTGAAAAGTATAACATAATTTTCCATAACTTTCTCTCCGCTTTTGACTCTCTGCAGAGTTCGAACTAACAAGTTTCTGCAAGCTCGTCACGACTGTCAACTTTTCCCACCTGAAGCACCTGCGTCTGGACGCCAACCAAATCACACACAGCAGCATGCCCCCTGAGTACTCCAACTGCCTGCGCCAAGCTTCGGAAATCATGTTTGAATAAGGACTTCCCCACAAATCAATAACCTTCGCCACAATCTCCTTCTCCACTACAATGACGCACATCAGCCCAAAGCCTTCTGAGTTGGAATGGCGTAATGTCCCTCCCGTCAAAGTGTCTTTGTATAGTAGTATTATGCAGATCGGAGGTACTGTAATGCCATCTTTATCAATTAAACATACCTCTTGAATGAATTAAGATCTGGGCAAATTTGAGACACAAGATGAAAGATGAAACAAAAAAGTCAGATTGTTAAATTCATCAGGCGTCAAACAGGCGTTTTTAAATATTTGAATCAAGATGTGGATTAATATTGTCATTGTTCAAATACACATGAGGACCAAAAAGGAGAAGGAAGAAAAAATAAAAAGTTGCGTGAATATAAATGTGTTCACATACATTAATTGAAAAACACACACTTTACACATTCCATCTTGTATTGAAAGCACAGTGGAGTACACAATGGCTCCAATGTCTCAATTTAGTCAATCGTTGTTTTTTTGTCCGTCTTTTCAGTTCCAATGTTTAGCATGTATAATAATAGATGGGTACAATAATAAATCCATTGCTGTGCAAGGGAGCAGCAAATAAGGACTGCTGCATACTCATATTTCAGTGTATAATGCCTAATGTAAGGAATGATGAATAAATGTACAATAGTATTTACACAGAAGTCACATTTTTCAACATTGTGGTTTTCAGTAAAATACCATCGTTATGTACTCGTTTCTGCCAATGTATGCCATCTTCAAAGAGGGTGCCTTGATCCAACCACCATGATGTTGACTTCTTTGAACAAAAGTGTCAACATGTAGGTAACTGAAAAATGTCTTATGGGAAATAATACTTTTTTTAAGGCAAACTGAGCTGTTCCTGAAGTACTTGGTGTTAAAAGTTTAATAAATGACACTTGATTAAAAGACATTGGTAGCATCCTTGAAACAAACCTTGAGATGATGGATGATGTTTCCAAGGAATCCCAAGTTAAATTGTTTCTTTACCGTAACTAATTCCTAGCTTTCAACTTAATTGTGCATTGCTGATTTGTATACATTTCTATTAATTGCATGCAACCAATGGTACCATTCTTCCATAATAAACGTACAGCTTTTGCAGTTGAGGTTCTGTCATTGTTACGTTGTTGTTCACTATGTTAACCAGCTCAAAATCAACTTGTCACTTTCCTTTTAGATCATTCGTCGTTTCGTTTTTCCTTGATTGCTTTTTTTTGTTGCCATTGACAGATTTACTGCTCATGGATTTGCTGTGAGGAAACGAATATAGTTGAATAAACTATGTTTCTGACATATTTGTATCATATTGCTTTGTAAGCCTGCTGTAAATAAGTTTGAGCATGTATGGATTTTGAGGATGTTTCAGAAAAAAATGATTCATTCAACTAATTACTATTTGTTGGTAACTACTACAATAGTTTATTATGAAAGATAGAAGATAATAAAGGCAATCTTTAAGCTCCAACAAATCCAAGATTCTGCTGGTGTAGTAAACACATTAGTTAGAAGGTACAATGTGTTCATAATCTTTGCCTAAATGGTATCAATAATGCAAATTGGCTCTGAATATCTCTACATTAATATCAACTGATCCCAAAAACCGTATTGCTTAACAATGGACATAAAGGTGACTTACATTTAAAAAGTGTCTCTTATGATCTGCTTTTAAGAATAAACTGAATCAAACTAAACTGAAACACGATCTACAGTCGGACGTGTTCCCTGAGATAATAGAATACACAACTTATACTAACCACCTACTCAACCAGATGTCATTGGAAGCATAAATACCATTTCTAACGTTAAGGCGTGTCATTATTGAGCATTTTGGGACATTTAAAATGTCATTTTGCACCATGTTAAATTGTTTTTCGCTGTGCTATATTAAAGGCTTAAAATAAGTGTCTCAATTGACGGGAAAAAAGCAAGATAGAAGTTCTTATTGGACCCAGAATTCTTCTTAATATTGTCTCATCACTCATACGACGGTTGGTCAAAGTGGGCTGCCTTACTCCGAAGAGTCTACTGTCATTTGTTTAGCATCTAATTTCTTTCTTTCGGTCCTGAATCTTCAGGGGGAAAGTCATGATGTTTACAAGATTCAGAAAAGGAAAAGTTGAGTTTTTAAAATGGATTGCAGATGTGTTTTGTATTCCCCCAGATGTGCTGGTGTGTTTTAGCCCAACTGTTTACACTCATGGGAAAACGATTTCCAAAGAGTCGTACCATGTGTGTCTGTATCTCGTACTCTCCTGAAGTCATCGCCCACAACGAGCATGGCTATGCGCATTTACTGCGCGCAGAGTACCTATAGTCATTTTCCTGTCCCACCTCTGGTCATTCCCCAGGGCAACAGAAGAAACCGATGGTCCTGCAGGAATGCAGGGGTTACAGGGCTTTGCAGAATTCCATAACTTTAAGATATTTTCTATGTGAATCGGCTTTTCCACATGTCTCAGACCACAAACACCATGTGATGATATCAAAGTAACTTCAGTTAAGCTTCCCTGTGGCGCTTCAATAGAAGCATTTAAAGTTGCTGTAAAAAAAAAAAAAAAAAGAAAGAGGACCGTCCTCACATGCTGTTTTTATTAAGGCACAGACTCACTTGTCAAATGTTAATGTTAAATGTGGTATATAAATGCACTGACACTGTGGATAAAAAGTCAGGAGCAAAGATTAATATTCACTCTCTTTGGGTACATTGTGTGGCATGCCCTTCTACAGTATCAATACAACTTTTGCAAGTCTGCGCACAAACTGTAAGAACGCCGCTACCGGCGGCAGATGTGTTCCACGTCTGCTGGAAACACTTGTTTGAGTATTAGTCAAGACTTTGTTATTAGAGCAGAGTCTATTTCAAGTTTTATGTGAGTTCGTTAGGCTGACGGCGTTACGGTTTATGTAAAGTCCTCCAGATGTTGCATTTGATTCCTGATGTTTGTAAGTGGATCCAGCTGTGAAATTGAGTTTTACTTCAAATGCGACCCACGGACATGAACGATAGTCCGCACTGTTCGGTCTTGGAGTTGCGCTGGGACGAATGACACGCAACACTTATCTAACACCAGCCGGCGGGTAAAGATATCATCAGCCTGCCCGCTGCCACAACTTTTACAACATGTTCAATGTTTGTTTTAACAGCTTTTAGCACATTTCACATGTTTTTCTAGTCATTGTACCGATTCCAAATCTAGGACTATTTCCTCCCATTCCTCCCGGGTCGCCCTTATTTAAAGTGTGACTGGAGCTCCTGCTGTCCGTGTCTAGACAATAAAGTCCTTTCATAATTCCGTGAGCCTCACATCCTCTTGCTTGAGATGGCGAGTGGAAGTATAATCAGCTGTTGCAGCCGAGCTCCAAAGATCGTGTTCTAGTGTAGAAAACCTTTAACATTATTCCACAGCTTTTACTTAGCTAACACTTTGCAGTTGTCTACTAATTCTTGCCTTCCCTCTTTTATTTCAAGCTTTCTCTTACAAGTAGCTTTAGCGAGCACAGCCGGGCTTTCAGTGAAATATAAACAGCTGCATGCTAACAGGTTCAGTGCTAACGCTAATGCTGATGTTCAGCAGATACATTTATAGTGTTCCGCATCTTAGTGTATATGGTCTTAGCTTCACTTAGCGTGAGGTGGATATGAATGTGTGTGTCTAAATTGTATGGCAATCTATCCATCCCTTTTCCACTCGAGGGTGAACCAATCGGGCACAAACGCTCACAACTGTTGACTACAGACACATATTGTTAACTAAAAACGAAACGAATATATGAATGCTGCATATCACTGGAAACGTCAGAGTCTGGACTACAAAGCCATCAAACCCGTTTGAACGTGCTCCAAACACAACGAGAGCATTGCACAAAAATGTGAAAAGAAATATGTAACTATCAACTATTTCACAGAGTACCGAGCTACGCATTGAGCTAACAACAAAACCGAGATAGCTAAACGCTAGCCGAGAGCACACAGATTATGCCAATATGTGTATAATAACCCTCAGTCAAACATTTCCCAAGATAAGTCCAAAAAAGCACCAGCCACAGAAATCTCAACTTGGCTTTTCAATCACAATTTGTTACTTACGTTTGTTGTTTTCATGCAAAAGAAATGATTTATCCCGTTTGTTTTTCGCTGCTAGACGCTAAACGTTACCCGGAAGTGTTATTCCAACCCGGAAGCTTTTTAGTCTGTATACGGCTCAGATTTGCGGGTTTTTTCATCTCGGCCAGTCAGTTTGCGAGAAAACACAGACTTTTTCCATGGCTGCGTCTTATTGGCTAAAAGTGCTGCCAGTCTCCTTTAGTGGTGTTTACCTCAATTCTATTGGCTCTGACGATTAAAATGAGGTGTCAATCATCGAAATCGAGCCAGGATTGGCTGAGATGTGCCTTCAAGACAGATTTGCTAGTTTGGGCCTCTCGCCGGACCACTCTTTACTAAAACCTCACTAGATTTGTTCTGCTTCACCCAATGAAATCAAAATTTTGCACAGTTACTGTCTACAACCTGGGCTTTTACAACCTGAGTTTTTAGCCTTGGTTCTCAATGTTTTATAGTGATGGATACACGTTGCATTTTTTTTTACAGGCGGACTTTGGAAATTAAAAAGAAAAAACAGTGTTCCATCTTCATTTATTTATTAATTAGTGACATGTATACAGATATTTTACATCTTCCCATTAATATAGGTTCCCCTTTTATCCTACAGAAAAAGTATTTACAAAGTTATTCACATTTCTATTATGGGTATGCCATTTTCGGAGCAGAGGCCATAAAAGAGGGTAGAGTAGAACAAGTATTTTCAAATAATAGATGGGCAGGTTTTGTCAATTGATGCTCTTTGCTGTAGTTCTTTGGATACATTTCTGAAAGCATCAAACTGAAAATACACGCTATTAGAGGACAAATGTTTGTCTGCGGTGTCAAGTGTCCTCTAATTTTCTATTTCCCGTGGTATCATATGGGTAAGCTATTCTAAAACTAATAAACGGCTCCATTACCTCACCCGACAGCCTAGTAAACACTCCCAGAGGCCTGTGAGCTAGAATGAGCCATAAACTGTCCGGGTACGCATCGCCCATCGTAAGCGGGAGAGTGAACCTTCTGAAGACCAAATGGTTAAGTTGGGTGGAGGGACAGGAGTTCGCCATTAACACCGGAAAAAAACAAAAAGAGGAGGAAAAAATGCTGGGGTAGCAGAGAAGATGCAACAAAAGTTTTGAAAGGACTTCCCGACTCGACTCACACAAAACCATCCTCCCACCAACAACACACGCTCCATCCTCTCAGTTCAACTGTCCAAAGTGCAGCCTGGTGGGAATCAAACCAACAGCATCACAAGGCTGACCGGGCTCAACCACCAGAGCTCTGTGTTGGAGAAGCAGAACCAAAGCACACCTGGCTGCATGAAGACCCTTCACACCACCCGCAGGAGCAGGTAAAGGAGCTTATGTTTCTTCTGTAAAAAAGAAAACGTTTGAGGACTCGGACATTGACATTTTTCAACTAGTTTACGTTGGATTGGATTGATCTTGAACTCCTGATGTGGTGAACCTTTCAAGCTTGTGTTTCTAAACAGGTGTTTTCAAAGTGGATTCAAAAAGGATGTGAAAGGATTTTGTGTAAACGTCTCAGTTGATTCATGCAGTTTTTCAGTGAGGATAACAATTGATCAAAATAAATTGGTTAATTCATTGATTTGTTTGTTTTACAATCCAACTTAGAAATGAAGTAACTAAGAAAATGTAACTGTGGCCGTTTGCAAAAGACAAACATCTTGGAAAGTTACGCATTACTGTGTCTTAACTCGACATAATTATCATTCATAAACACAGTTAATTTCTCAGCCATGGGTGCAGGAAGCCAACTCTTATGAATGTTTTAAAGTCAAGAAGTGGATGTCAGCAGGCCATCAATGCAACACAAATAAAACCCGCTGCATAATTTTCATAGCTGGCTCAGACACAAAGCCCCTGGCAGGAAATGAGTATTATCATATTCCTCTGCATGTGTTTCTCCTCAGTCCGTCAGGGAGATTTTAGCCCACATTTGTTTCCAGTAATATATGTTCCATTTTGCAGATATGCAAAAGCCCTGATTCATCATTTTCAATAGTTTGGTGCATACAACACACTTTATCAATGCGAGTGGAAGGACATCCCATTTATTCTATGCTTAGCTACTTATTGTTCAGGTGCCTCCCTCAATCTAAATGTTGCACTGAATGCATATCAGATGGACAGTTTTCCTGTATGTTGATTTTTCAGGCTTCTGGTTGGCAATACCAGTAGAGGGGCTCTGTGGAGGTACGTTCATGGTGTACAGGTTACACGTTATGTAACTGTTGGTGGCCCCTGCAGCCGGACGGCAGGCTGCATCATGCGGAGGGACGAGAAACTATGGCGGGCTGACCGTCCTCACACAACTCAACTGTGATTATCCTGGGGCATTCGAGTCTTTGTAGTCATCAGTGGAAATTAGCGCAATCTCATGCTGGCGTGTTGAAAAGGTCACTGATCTTGATGCCGGCTGGCTTGTAACAAAAACCCTTTGCCGGGCCAGCGTGCAGTGAAATCCGCCCCGATTAAGCGTGACCTCTTTTCCTTAACACCCTCGGCCGCCGATCACGTTTGTGCTTAAGAGTCGCCTCTCTGCACGTTGTCCCCGTCAAGCTGCAACAACGTGACGTCCCTCCAAAAATTGGATTGTAGGTGTTCACGAAAATCTAGATTTACCATACAGAACAACATTAATAACCTCGGACCCACGGAGTTCCAAATAACCGCAGTACTGGAAATACATTATCCATGCTCGATGCCGACTAGTCAGAGTCTAAAAGTGTTTTGGACTATATTGCAAATGCGTTCATATCGTTGCCTTCAGCCAGCTTGATTGGTAAAAAGGCTTAATGTCATGTTGCTCGCACTTGGAGACGATCAACTGTAAATTACAATTAGACTGAGCTGTCTTTGCAAACTTTGCATTCATTCCACAATCTGTGTTGACTGCAAACACCGTGAGGCTTAATAGTTTGCGGATTAATGAATCCTGATCTGATCACGCGGTGGACATCAGCAGCACACAATTAGCAGAAAAGGTCACCAAAGGACGCTAAGGGATTTGTGAGTGGAGTTTTAAAAACGGATGCGTCCAAAGGAGGACAGGTTGTACATTAGGAAGCCAGCGAACAAGAAAAACAGATAGGCTTGTATTAGCCTGTTTGTAAGTGGGTCATGTCTCAAGTACTAAAAAGGCTTAGTACACTGTAAAACATTCTCATTGGCCATGGGAAGCTTTGGTGTCATCATGAATGACAGGCTTGCCCAAGTCAATTGAAGACACGGTCGTACAAATACAGGGAGGAGAGAGGTACATCCGTCATTTGTGACTACGCTTGATAACTTGCTGAAGGAGGACAGAGGCCAGAACAAACTTACAGAGTTTAAGGTAAGCTTTGGTCCCTGGGGTGAAAAGACATTGTTAGGTGTTAATGGTCGGTGGTTCGGTATATGTTTGTCTTGCAACATGTGATTGCTTTTTAGCTTTACGGAAAAATGTATAGCAATTTTCTTAATTTACATTACACCTGTATCCCAAAGCTGGGTCAAAAAGCTTTTTCTCCTGTACATTGAGAAAGCAGGGGCACAAACGTCCAAACATGGGTGCCGGCTTTGTCTTGGATGCACGCCCATCCCATAATGAGTTCCAGGCTAACGTGGCATGCATCCAGAATTCAAACAAGCACCTGATGGCAGCTGAGGGGTATCAAGTAGAAGCTTAAGACATGGTGGGATGGAATATGATACAGCAGATTCAGATATATCGCTCGTTTCACTACTGTTTTTTTGTGTCTGCACTAGTCTGTTACATAGTGTCTATTATATCGTACCTCACTTTACCCCTGTGCGCAGTAAAGTGCACAGTACCAGGCCATCTGGCCTTTCCCTCAACTACCATTGATAACGCTGGAAACAATTTAGTTCTTGTTAAGTGAATGTTTGCATATCTGTTTATTTGCATGCATCATTTTATTGCAAACCAAAGCAAGTGGATTTGTGTGGCTCTACGTCCCTGATGAACGGCATGCATCTTAGTATTGACATGCAAAGTCTTCAAGCCTTCATACAATTAAAGTTCACCTGGATCCTATCTTTGGAGCTTAACATGTCATTGGCAGGCTAGGAAAATAAATGACCAAGAAAGAGCATGTTAGTTGTATCAGCCATTAGAGATTATATGGTCCTAGTTCCTCAAAGTCCCATGTCCTTTGCAAATGATGTGATCCTCTTGTCTGCAGCACATTACCTATATATCTAAAATATGGTTTTATTTCCATTTCCATCATAGATTCGGCATCGACATGGACCATCTCCTGGGCCTTCTATGCCTGTGCCTGGTTGGGAAAGTTCTCGGCCAAGACATGCCCTATGAGGAATATATTGCCCAGATGCAAGCCTGTCCCAAAGAGTGTCGCTGCCCCTCTAACTTCCCTCGGGCTATCTACTGTGACAATAAAGGCCTGAAGAGCATCCCCAACATCCCTCCACACACATGGTATCTCTACCTGCAGAACAATCTCATTGAAGTCCTGTCGGCGGATGCCCTGCGTAACGCCACCGAGCTGCGCTGGTTGAACCTAAACCGCAACAAAATCGATACAAAGGGAGTGCAAGAAGGTGCCCTAGGTGCGATGTCTCACCTGGCGCACCTGTACATGGATGAGAATCTCCTGTCCTCTGTGCCGTCTCCCCTGCCGGTCAGCCTGGAGCACCTACGTCTCTCTCGCAATCGCATCTCCAGTATCCCTTCCCGTGTCTTCGTTGGTCTCGATAAGCTCAACCTATTGGACCTCCAGGGAAACAAGCTGATGGATGATGATGTGACGGAGGTGAGCTTGAAGGGCCTAACAAACCTGGTACAGATCAATCTCGCCAAGAACCAGCTTAGCAGCATGCCCGTTGGCTTGCCACCCACCATTACTCAGCTTTTTCTCGACGGCAACAACATTGAAAAGATCCCGGCTGGCTACTTCAAGGATCTGCCAAATATGGCATTTCTCAGGCTCAACCACAACAAGCTTGGCAGCGATGGAGTTCCCAAAAACGTATTTAATGTCTCCAGCATTTTGGATTTGCAGCTGTCCCACAACCAGCTGACCGAGGTTCCCTTCATTCCGTCAGGCCTTGAACAGCTTCACCTTGACCACAACAATATCAAAAGTACGTTGACGTTCACGATCCCATTGATTTGTGCTGTGGATTCAGTGTTTCTGGCATGTAACCTTTGAATATGAGTCAGAGGGGTATTCTGCCTTGGTGATTTGACTCATTCAGTGCCTTTGTTCGTTTGCAGCTGTAAGCAGTGCCAACATCTGTCCCGTCGCCGCCGAAGCCATGGATGACGATAACGACAGCGTTCCTCGACTGCGCTACCTCAGACTGGATGGCAATACAATCAAGCCACCAATTCCCAGGGATGTCATTCTGTGTTTCCGTCTCCTGAGGTCCATTGTCATCTAAAGAACACAAAAACCATCTGCATGATGGAGGCAAATTCTAATTTCCCACAACTGATGACGATTACCTGTGAATCTGAATTGTTGACATGAGTATTATTTGCATGTTTGGGAATGTTTGCATGATTTGCGTAATATTTGCATGTTTGTGCAGCTCAAATTTTGGTCATTAATTGGCATCAAGTTGTTTCATTTCTTAGTTCCTTTCAGTTCCTAAAAGCAGTGAAATTTAAATAACTGACCGATAAGAAGCTGCATTGATGCTGCAATGGGTTGACCACTAGTTGTGCCTTATGTTGTTGTAAACATTTTAATTCAGAATAAAGATTTGATCATAGTTAAGAATGACATTTGTTTTTCTATTGGTTTAGCAGAAATGGTGCTTTATGCTTGTAGACTTACTTTATAAAATGGCTCTATTCTGCAAATATGAATATTTAACATAGGTAATTTATTCTTATTTAATATTGGAGTAATAAAAGGAATCCTTAATGTTTTTAAATGCCAAAACACTTTTTGATTCCTCTGTGTTACATTTCTGAAGGAACTGACCAAGCAAATTCATTTAAATTGACTTCAATGTGAAGAAAACTTTTGTTGAGCATGCACCCAGCGAAATTCCACATTTATTAAGTTAAATATGAAGTTCCATTTATGTGAAATGACCCACAATGAACTCATGTCATGCACTGCGCATCTGTCATTGTCTCAAGCTTTTGGGGGTCTTCGGTTCTTTGCCTTCTGAGAAAGCTCAGCTGAAGAAAAGGCGCAAATATAAACCCCAGCCTATTCGGCAGGTGCAGAAGGATTAGTGGAATTTCCGCCAGGTCCTTTTCCCCTCACTCATCAAAAGGTCTCCAGTTACCGTGGCAGTGAGAGAGACGGGTGGACACAAAATTGTGGGCAAATAAAACTGACAGAGTGGAGTTTGTTACATTTTTTTAAACAATACACATTGAAGTGTACGCAGCTCCTTCTTGAACGCACACACATGACTGCGATAGGACAGCTTCCCTCGGCTCCCTTCGACTTTCATCTCGTCGGTTGTGTTGCAGTATCGAGGGACTCAATGCAAATCCGTAGTTTAGGCGAAACATTTAGGAGGCGACGGTGCAATGAGAGAGAAGCTTCGACCATGAGGGAGGGGGGGGGGGGGGTCCTCCAAGCGGGGACTTCCTCTCAGCGCCGTGCTAACAGGGGCTTCTCACAGAGGTCCCATTGTGTACAAGAGCACCGTAGACCCCCCCCCCCCCCCCCCCCCCTCCACCTGACCCCCACCACCATACATGAAAGCTGCACATGCCGGAGTTTCACCGGACAAATATTTCAGTCGGATTGAGCCACACTGTTAGAAAAATACAGAATACACTTGTAAAGGATAAATATCTTGCCTTTTGGGGGTGCGAGGGGGTGCGGGGGGTGGAGTTTGCTCTCTCTTACTCTGTGTCTGGTGTTTGTGTGTGTGTGTGTGTGTGTGTGTGTGTGTGTGTTTGTGTGGTATTTGGGATGGTCGTGCATTCGGGTGGACGGCGTGGGGTGGGTGCTCTCGTACTGACCAAAAGCAATGTGCTCTGGTCCAATCAGTCTCAGTGCCTACCTTCACACATAAGCGGCAGGGCACTCAGGTCTGGCCCAGCGCACAGACCTACACACACACACACACACACACACACACGCACGAACACACACGCACACACTACACACACACGCCCGCACACACACACGCACACACACACCTTAACGCACAGAGACCTCACACACGTGCACGCCCTCCCCTCATCGCAAAGGCACCCTGCGCGACCTCTCACCATTGGCCAAGTCCCGGAGCCCTCAGCATCTCCATCACGGCTGAAGGGGCCATTCGGGAAAGCAGGAGACAGAGGTAAGCGCTCTCGGTGCTGTCTTCATGCCGGCTCCACGGCTCTGTGGTGCGGGGGGGAGTGGGGGGGGTAGCGGATTAGGCACTGCTCGGCCCGTTGGCCAATTGGTTGGCGGTGCGGCAGCTCTGTTTTCCACCGGGGGACTTGCTTTGGTGACTGAAATGTGGACGTCCTCGCCGTCCTTTGGCAGTCCCGCCGGTAGTGAATGTGATGGCCGGTTGTTTTTTTAAGCGTCGGTTTGCGTGATTCGGGTGTGTGCAGAGGGTTCGACAGGTGTGGGTGTTTTTTCATTCGTGATTAGTGTGGACAGCGTTGCTGCCAACTTTCTTTCCAACCCTCACAGCCGCAAAGTTAATTACCTTCGATTCATTATCTTTTTCATTAGTCTTCAACTTTTTTATCTTCGATTTTGCTAGAATACACCCCCTCCGATTCCCAAAGAGTGCCATTACGATCTTATTTGTAGTTATTTTGTCGTATTCTAAATGGTTTTCATCATGCACTTTAATGGATTTCTTCACGTCTTTGATTAAGGCTTTTTTAAACAAAAATATTTCGGCTCTGTTCTGCAACTTGTATTAAAAGGGACATGTTTTCTGGATATCAGGAATGCCCAACGCAAAGCCAAGCATAACACGGAGGCAGTCTCATCCACAGTGTCCACACACTGTACCCTGTGATGGCCTGTATAAGCACACCTCTGTCTCTGGCATAGTCCCCCTTTCAGCGTAACCATGCTGGATTTCATAGCCGCGTGACAGAAGGTTATTTCAGCGGAGATGCTCACTTTTTCTCAACACGGTGCACGCAGTTCATGTTGGACATTGATCACGTTGATTTTTCCTAATTCGTCTCTATTCCTCTGATATCGACACGGATTTGATTCAGGACATAAACAACCTGTGTATGTGTATGTGTCTTCATGCACAAATAGCAGCAGAGGTTTCTCAACTTTCTCTCTCTGAAAGATGGTTGTGTTAAGTGTTAAGACAGAGTGTGCATCTGTGGGAGGATGTCTTTCCAAGTGTGTGTTAGAATGTGATTGTGTGTGTGTGGGGGTGTGGGGGTGTGTGTATGTGTGTGTGTGTGTGTGTCTTTGAGCACCTTCTCTGCTGAATGAAGCTTTGCAGCAGTAACTCACTGCCATCCTGTCCACAAACCTCGGTGGAATTTGGAGTTTGAGTGCAGAGACAAGCAGCGACCGAGCCTCATAAAGGCCCTCTGTAAAGGGCCAGGGGTCGAGTTAGCTTAGTAACCTCTCTCACTCTCTCTCTCTCTATCACTCTCTCTCTCTTTCTCTCTCTCTCTCTCAGTCTTTTCCTCACTCGCTCCAGCTTACCCTGAGGGCCAACATCTTGTCCACGTATCTCTCTCTCTCTTTTTTTTTTTTTTTTTTACTCGTCTTCCCTCGCTCTCCGTTTCTCTGCCCCGGCCTGCAGGACTCTCTTTAACTCTCTCTTCTCCTTTTCTTGGTTTTCTCATCGTCCATCTCCGGCCTGCCGGTCTGGCTACACCTTGCGTTACTGTGCTTTAAAATTCCTCCACTCACAGATGATTTACTGCTCCAGCTAAAGTCTGTGACGCCATCTTATCATGCAGGAACTAAGGTATGATAATCTCAACAGCCCTTCGTATTTTCTGAACCAACCTTTGCTAACATAATGAACAGCAGGTATCTGGGTCACAGCAATGAGTGGTGGATCTGCCCCTAATCAGTGAGAGTCATGTAGGCTCAAGTGGAAACAGGAAAAGGCAAAAATCCTTTGAGCTGAACATAGATGACATAGAATTACGTCACGCATTAGAAGTGGCACGGCCCATTAATGAAAAGATCGACTTTGACCTTTGACACGTCACAGGCGAGCCGTGGTGCTCCCTGAAACAGGGGGCCTCCGGCGGCCGTGAGGCAAGAAACCCACCTCCCCGGATTTATGTCCTGCGGCTGTCTGCACCTCTGTAATGAAATCACTAATCTTGGTGGGTTTTGAAGCTGGACATGTTGAAGTGCCATCTCTCAATACAAAGCCTGTCCTTAAGGTAGAGCGCACACGTCGAAAAGAAGCTCCACTTGTTCTGCCCGCTGGTTTCTTTTTAACCACTGTGTTTTGTAAGTTGCACGGGTCACGTGATGCCCCGTACAACCATCTGATTTTCCTTTTTCTTCGTCCGTGTCAAGGTGAACAACAGTATGAGGATGCTTGTGCGGCTCGTGTTGGGACTCTTGGTCCTCGAAGTGGCGGTGGCCGGCCCCCGATTCCCCCGACAGGTGGACTTGGACGCGTACGACGCTGCAAACTATGACGTGGATCTAGACAACTTAAATCTGGAGAACCAGGACATCTATGAGTATGAAGACGGGCTTACCATTGATGATCCTCAGGTAAGCAACTGTCACGGGTCTGTCCCCTGCCTTTAATGGCGCACCTATGAATGTTCATTACAAAGGGAGACCCTGTGACTTACTGATGCAACATTTATTTTCATCAGCTCACTTCTTTGAAGTGTTTTTTGGAGCTGGTTTTGGACCGAGGTCACTGAGTTCGTAAAGCAGACGAGCGTCTTGCTGATACCACAGATTTGTCCGTTGATGGACATTCTGCTCTCCAGTGTTTTGCACCATTGTGCGCAGATTATTTGTCTGTTATACCTTGATAATAGATATAATAGATACCGTATGCCTCAATAATAGATACATATTGGACGTATTTTCATTTTGACAAAAGAATTGAGGAAGGAGGAGCCAAACATTTTGAGTTGTTTGTTGTTTGTTGCAATTTTCATTTCAATTCCAATATATAAAAATGCATACACTCATTTTCTAACGATTATTCTACTGCCTTTTTCATTTGACTGACCGCAGCTTAGAAATGGCAGAAAGAGGGAGAGGTGGCTGTGCGATCCAACAAGGGCCGGAACGGATCTGGGATGTTGCGGTTACATGGCACCAGATGAGTGGAGAACATTGGCAGGAAGGGCTACCGGCTGCGTGATGGCAACCAGACGTTGCCTTTTAAGTCAGCTCAAGTCGAGTGTTATGTGGCAAGACTGCACGGCACGCCGGGGTGGCAATCTTTAGCCAAATTCCCGTTCCCGTTTATACCGCTTGCGTTGCATGGAAATTTGGCCACGCTGGCGGATTTTCAACAGGCTTCTTCTGAGCCAGGGATTTAACTCGGACCTGATGTGGATTTCACTCCCGCCGCTGCTCTTATTGAAAAAACCAGCAGCGCAATCCCGTGCAGAGTTAGCGGATCCAACAAGATGCTGCAGAGCAAACAACACGAAGCGGTGAACCGTTCCGGCGGCCCTCTGCTTGTAGTTAAGACGATACAGTTCTGTTAAGTGGTCAGTGTGGGAAAGTTGTGGCTTCGATAATCCGTAACAAGGCTGGATATGACGCAGCAAAATGCATGAGATTTAAATGGGAGTCTGCGGGAGCGGTTAGAGGGGGAAAAAGCTTTCCCAGCTTGTTTTTCACACTGAATAAAAGCAATAGGCGAAATTGCGAAAGGATCTGTCCTGTTGTTAAAGGAGAGCGCGTCAGACAGACCGGCTGCTCAAGAAGGGTGGGGATCACGCGGGTTTTATTCACACACCAACACGTGGGATGTCAGGGGAGAAATGAAGCGAGGGTGACCTCCACGCCTCTGGAATGCTGACTCTTTACTTTCCACATGCAGCCCTCTGTTTGTATTTCACCTTTTTCTCCTCCTCTAGGCTCGTCTTTTTTGAGAGGGGTTCGAGGCTCGTCCACGATGTTATCCAAGCAAATTGTCTTCAGTCCACTGCGTTAACCGAGTCTAGATTAATTTAGGCGTCTTCTTAGTTCCAACGGGACATCCGCTTGCTGGTGTGGAACCAGTTCAAAGGTTTTTAGGTCATTTCTGAACCTGCTCTTTGTAACGCTGGTGTGGTGGATTACTGTTTTGCAGGTCTAGTCAGCCACCTACAGAGCTGGCTTCACTTTGAAAAATAATAAATGAATACAATATCCAAGTTTCACCCAAATGCAGTCATTAATATCATATTATTGTCTGCTTGTATTAAATAACAAATATGAAGCTACAGTTGATGTAGCTTAGCATGTAGCCTGGAATTGGGGGCAGGGGGGCAGCTCGCCGTGCTCTGTCCAAAACTTAAAATTAAAAAATGATGTTTTCTTTGTGTTTGGCAGGACTCCGATTTAAAAGAGATTATAAATATCAATTGAACTAAGTAGATGGCGTTCAAGTAAATAGAAAAACCGTGGGAAGCTACTGCAGCAAGCGATCGTATTTAAAATATTCCAGATTTGAGTGTCATCAATCTCAACCCGTAACTTGGCGAGAAAGCGAATTTTCCACCAAAATGCTCAACTGTTCTTTTTAAAGCGCAGAGATTCCGTGGGCCTTCGCTCTGGACAGGAGAGCTGAAGGAATGTGACTCAAAGCGCAGCTCACACGGCTTCCCGTTGGAATCAGGACCTGCTGTTGCAGAGTATCTGTGGACGAAGGACAGGCCGCCTGATGTCCCGGCCTTCACCCTCGGGATCATCCTGTCATTTTGTTTGCTCTAAAGGAAGCAGCTGGCGGACCGCTGTGGGGGGGTGGAGGAGGTTCAGGGGGGGGGGACGATGTCCCAAACGTTGGTTGCTGCGCTGAATGCAGCTACTGATTGACACGCGCCACCATCCCAACGCCTGTGCATTCTGTGTTCCCAATGCTTTTTCCAGGGCTTTTTTTTCTCAGTATTTTTAGTTAGTTAGCTCCTCGTCTCTTCTTTCCCCCTCGGGTGTATATGTTTGCTTTGGGGGGGGAGAAAGTGGGGAAATGAAGGGGAGAGCTGCACCGAGAAAACTCTGGACAACACTTTTCAAAGGCCTACTTTGTTGTATCTCAAACTGTGTTTCTGCCAAGCATTAAAATGTGACTGGGCGTGTCTTCATTGCTGCATTTAAAGACGTTCTTACGCATAGGACGATCTGTTGCGATCAGTCACTTAATGGCAGCACGTTGTTTGACCTGATTTATGGAGTTTCGATACCTCCTGGCTTGCTGACTACCGTGGTCGCGGAGAGGATTGAAATATGGATTTGTGCAGCTACCATGAGTGTCTTGGTTCCACAAGGACCATTCCGTCTTTGCAGGGTTAAGTCAGCCCTGTTGGTGTGCGAGAGAGCGTCCAGTGTTACTCGTGGCCGTGTGTAGGGGCTCATTGCCCTCGCATGGACAACCATAGAACTGCAGGTTGGATCGAACATCAGAAAGCAGCTGCCGAGGCAGGGGCTGCCTTTTCAATTACTTAACGTAAAAGAAAAGCTTAAGTTTATGTTTATAAAGTAATTTTACATTTTGAAATGAGATAAAGCAGGCCTTTACGGTTATGCAGTGAACCTACCTGACAACACCCATCTTAGGATCACATGTGGGCCTTTTTCACATGGGATGAGTTGAAGTTTTCTAAATAAAGAATCTTAAATCTAAAATCTCAACAAGTTCAGACTGAATGCATGTAAAGTCTGAGAAGAAAGTAACTTTACCTGTGGCAAATCATATTGCATAATACCTTTTGGATTTGGAAGACATATGTTTTTAATGTACAATCTGAGAGTGCTAATGGTTGATGGCAAGCAAAATTAGGTTAATCCCTGTTATAAAATGTCCTATATGGTCTTTCGCAGAAGTTGCATGTGAATCGGTACACTTTGCTGCCACCTAGTGGTTCCAACATGGTTGTTGTTTTTGGTCTGTGATAAACATCAGTTGGACTGCGTCACCTCAGATCAGATGAGTTCTGCATACTTATGAATAATAACTGTTTAATGTCATTTTCACATAAAAACGGTGGTTATTATAATTATTCATAAGTATGCAGTGTCATGAATACATCTCTGTGCAGGGTGGGGATTTCAACATCCAGAAAATCTTGCACCTATTTTGAACTTTATTCTATTTTTTAGAACATAATATTATCATTCATAGTATGTATGCAGTGTCATAACTACATCTCTGACGTTTATAACAAACCAAACCGTTAAAAAAACGGTTGAAATTGAGTTATGGTTATTTAAAAGTACATGTATCACTACACAATGTTATGGGTGACCAAGTGCACTGTACCAAGATGGCCGCCATGTGCGGATGTTCAACTTCGTTGGCTGGCAACGCGGTCGAGACATCTATCCTTTATATATTTCTATGATTATAATTACATCTTAACAGTTCCAAATTCTACCAGGGTAGAATTACTAAACACCTAAAAATCTATGCTTATAATACATATAGATATAAGGGATGAAAGTCATACAGTGGATTGCATCAGTATATTTGCGTTTGAAGGTCTGAGTACCAAGAGATGAGATGTAAAGCATATGAAAGACATCAATGACCATCTTTCGGCATTTTGACTCACTGCTGATGTCTTTTCCTCAGATAGAGATTGGAACACTCGCCCCACCTGACTATAACTACCCTGTGCCCAAGGCCCCGTTCGAAGAACAAGTGGAAGAGGAGGAAGACGAGGAGGAGTTGCCGCTAACTCCCAGGCTCGTCCCACAGGGTTCAGGGGGATCCGGGGATCTCATGGGCCCAAACACACAGAAAGGTCTGAAACAGCACACACCCGTAACCTTTGAAGTCCCTCGCGTCCCCCGGGTTCAGGAAAGGGGCCGTGCGCCTCGGCAGGGAATCCCGCCCCAAGCCAAGACAGACTAATCTACTTTCTAAACGTGGCGTCTGCGTCTTCAGCAGTCACCTTTTCCGTGTGCACGTGTTCCATTTAACTAGCTGTTAACGGTTAAATGTGTCCCTGTCAATGAGTGTGTCCATTTGTCTCCATTCGACTGCTTAACCCGATCGTCATTAATGATCCATTTCATCTGTCTGTTTATTAATACCTAATCTTGTCTCTAACAAGAGGTGGAGCTGCGTCTGACGCCCGTTGACATCCTTCACGCGTCTGGTGATTTTGGGGGCTCCGTAGGATCCGGAGCCTCAGGGGCCTCTGGCGCTTCTGGGGCTTCTGGGTCGGGAGGCTCAGGAGGCTCAGGGGACCTGCTGGTCTCCAGCGGCTCTGGGGGTTCTGGTGACATTATCCTGATCTCCGGAGCCTCTGAGGAGCTTGTGAGCTCTGGGGGATCCGGTGACATTATCCTGATCTCCGGAGCCTCTGAGGAGCTTGTGAGCTCTGGGGGATCCGGTGACATTATCCTGATCTCCGGAGCCTCTGAGGAGCTTGTGAGCTCTGGGGGATCCGGTGACATTATCCTGATCTCCGGAGCCTCGGAGGAGCTTGTGAGCTCTGGGGGTTCAGGGGGTTCTGGTGACATTATCCTGATCTCCGGAGCCTCGGAGGAGCTTGTGAGCTCTGGGGGTTCTGGGGGTTCTGGTGACATTATCCCGATCTCCGGAGCCTCCGAGGAGTTTGTGAGCTCTGAAGGATCTGGTGACATTATCCTGATGTCCGGGGCCTCTGTGAAGATTGGGAGCCCTGGGGGATCTGGGGAATTCTTGGTATCTGGGGATATCTTGGTATCTGGGGATCTCTCAGGATCCAGGGATATTTCCGGAGCCTCCGGAGACCTCGGCTCCGGGGTTTCCATTGAATTCCCGTTGGGCTCCGGAGGGTCTGGGGACCAGTCTGGTTCTGGGTTTTCTGGGGACACTGATGAGTCTGGGGACTCAGGGATAACCTTGTTATCTGGAGGTTAGTACAGTGGCAACTCTACCATATTTCTCTATGTGTCTTACTATATGTTGATTCTGTCTTGAATTCCATTTAACTGCGGCGTTTTTCAAATGTGGTTAAATGTCGATGACTGTTTTTGTTCAATGTTCTTCTGAGCTCCCGCCTCACCTGACTGTCTCATGTGTGTGTGATTGATTGGTTAATGGGTTGATTGATTGTCCATCTCCACCCTTCCCTAATGTCGTGGTCCCCTAACCCCAACACCTTGGCTCTAACAAGAGGAGGAGCTGCCCCTCATTTCTGAGCCGACCCCTAGCGAGGCGTCAGGTGCTTCAGGGGAGTTCTCAGGAGCTTCAGAAACCTCAGGGGCCTCTGGGGATCTTGGAGCCTCAGGAGACTTAGAGTTCTCTGGATCCTCTGGGGATTCTGATGTCTCTGAATCTGGAGACACAGAGGTCCCTGAGGTCACTCTGGTCCCTGACACTGAGAAAGGTCAGTATCTAAACTGGATTTGTGGGTAAAAAACTATTACTTGGCCCATCAGTTCGCTTTGCCAGTTTGATTGATTTTTTAATTCATAATGGTTTTATATTTGTAAAACTTTTCAAGGGGCTAGAAAAGATTCAAGCTGTACAGGGAATCAGAGATACGTTTTGGCTTAAGCACAAAATATTTAAAACATCCATCATTGTACAGTTACTATAATGTACCCATGATGTGTGATTGAAATTCATAATTCATTCTTTCACCCAGAATGACCGTTTAGCTGCCAAAACGAGTCTTTTTTTTTCTTGAGCTCATGTCATTTAACTTTAAAAAGAGTTAAATGCCACAAACACAGAGTTAACACTTCTACTGTACTTCCTGTCACTTAATCACTGCGGCAAACAGCCGGCTGCTGTTTGCCAGATCCGCCCATGCTGAGCTAACCTGTCTCTTTTAACGCTTAATCTTGTCTCTAACAAGAGGAGGGGCTGCTTCCAGCGACACCAGAAACCCCTCAGGAGGGTGCTGGCGGTGTGGAAGAGTCAGGGAGCTCTGGTGAGCCTGACGAACCCGAAGAGACTGTGATTGACTGGCAAGGTCAGTAGTTTACATCGCAGGCCTGAGTGAAGGGGAATGGGGACCGTGGTGGGATGGGAGAGTCCACTTTGGCTCTTTAGCTGCAAAGCCTGAACCCTCTAAAAGACATTATGGTGCTTATTTTTTCTCACTTTATTCCGTCCCTCTCCTCTTCACCTCTTCCTTGTGGTCAACGTTCTGCAGGTATGCCCACGTGCCTGCTGTGCACGTGCCTCGGCGGTTCGGTCTACTGCGATGACTTGAAGCTGGATAGTGTTCCGCCTCTTCCAAAAGACACCACTCACTTCTACGCCCGCTACAACCGAATCACCAAGATCAACAAGTCCGACTTTGCCTTCATGAGTAAGTCTGAATTAACATGAATGAAACATGAGAGGTATTAAGATATAGAGCGGACATGTTGGTTGCTTTTTCGCCCCCCCCCCCCATGTCCAGATAAGCTGAAGAGGATCGACCTGACCGCCAACGAGATAACGTCCATTGACGAGAGGGCCTTTTTGGGACTGCCCGAGCTGGAGGAGCTGGTGATTCGAGAGAACCACATCTCCCAGCTGCCCGCCCTGCCGGAGACCATGAGCCTGATTGACGCCAGCCACAACAACATCGGCAGCAAGGGCATCCACCGAGAGGCGTTCAAAGTACGCTTTTGAAATAACAACGCTCTATCGCCAAGACTACCTTCAAGTTTGATCGGGTCGGTTTGCAAATGAGAGGTGCAATAACTACTTCTATCTTGTCTTCTTTTACCCAGGACATGACGGGCCTGCTGTACCTGTACCTAACAGACAACCACATTGATTACATCCCAGTGCCTCTACCAGAGAGCTTGAGGTCTCTACACCTACAGGTATGCTTAATCCTCTCCACCGCTGGTCAACATGGACTGTGAGACACGCAGAAATTGCCGACACAACCATTTTTTCTCTCGTATCATCGGCATACAGAATGAGCGTGCGGTTGTTTTTTTTACTTCATTCCGTGTGTCTGTTAGCCATGCAGTTATTAACTTGAAGAACAAAGGCGTTGTCAACCCCGCAGATGACTTGATTCAACAGAGAAGCATTTAAACAAACTGGTCCCGATGAAGGCCACGAGCCGAACTGCGTTGGTCTGACATTAAAGTTGTCTTCTACCTCTTCTTCTTTCAACAAATAAATAAATATAAAATACCTCATCCCATTTTTTCCGACTATGGGCGACCCTGCTACTATATCAATCATAAAATGTATGCTGAAATGACTAAAGTGATTAAAACTCCCTGCAGACTCCATTCTAATCCTCCCACTTTTCCATTAGCAAGTCTCCTCTGGTCAGAGACAATATCTCATCACGTATCCTCCGCCATCTTCTCTTGCAGCGTAACAACATTCAAATGATGCACGGGGACACATTCTGCAACCTGAAAGATTTCAACTACATCAGGAACGCACTGGAGGACATCCGTCTGGACGGCAACCCCATCAACCTCAGCAGGACCCCGCAGGCCTACGTGTGCCTGCCCCGCATACCCATCGGGGATCTCATTTAACCACACCGACCCCCTCGAATGCAACCACATGCACACATGCTTGTACATATTGACACACGCAGACACGCACAACATCCGTCGCTCCACAAGCAGCCAATTGAATTTCAGTTCCAAACGGCCGCGCCCGCCACAGACTTATACCACACAGATCAGTTAACCCTGACTTATACTCCGTAAAAAAAAAACATCCACAAGTCACGAGTCAGATTCTGGCGATACATCCATCTACTTCAAAACGCATGCACACATACAGAGACACAAACACGTACAGGCGAGAAGTCGCGCGAAAGCCAAACCCAAACCACCAACGTGATTAAGAGAAAACAGTCGGTGGCATTTTGGAGAAAATTATATAAATCCTCAAATGACATGTATGTGTCGGTTTAGTGTCTGTTCATGACTGGCGAAAAAATTAAAAAACAGTAATATTGTTTAAATGTTTGTTTTGTAAAAAATAATAGTATTAATATTATTGACAAATCTTAACACTTTTGGAAATGTATACTAGCATAAAGTTATTGAAGCTGGAGCTTAATGGAAGGGAAATTGATGGTCTAATGCAATAAAAGTCACATTTAAACACAATCATTTGTTGTAAAGTCTGTACTGTAATATAAAAGATTTTTTCCTGAAAAAAAATTTTTTTTTTACAAGAACTGGAATATTTGGAATATCTAAATTTCAAAAAATGTATTGAACCGTACAGTAGCAGATACCAAAGGCTCTAATATTCAATCAATCAAATAAAGATGATTGTTTGATGATTGACTTTGGGGCATGGGGGGGGGGGTGATTTTTATTGTGGATTGGATTAAGAATAATGCTAATAGCTTGCTATTGTGTGCTCTGTATGGAATAACCACAAGTGAATAAAGTTGTTGTGAAGACCTCTCCAAACTAGGAGTGGCTCAAAGTATTCATTGACACCTCGTAGGTAAAGTACAAGCAAATTAATTGAACAAAAACCAGCGAATCAAAAATTCTCAATCAGTTTTTCAAACAAGTTGAGGAACTGCTCCGTCCTGTCCGTGGCAACCGAGTCTTTCTCCTCGCCGCCGTCCCCTGTGACCTCCTCAGTCCTCTCTTTGGGTTCCGAAAGTCCGCCGGGTCCGACTCGCTCTCGCTCCAGAGCCAGGCGGTCCCTTCTCACGGCGTCTCTGTCCTTCTCCACCAGCGCCCTCTCCCTCTCCATCGCGGCCTTCTCCCTGCCCACCGTCGCCCTCTCCCTCTCCAGCGAGGCCCTGTCTCTGTCCAAGGCGGCGAACTCCCTATCCAGCGCCACCCTCTCCATCAGCAGCACCTGCCGCTCCCTTTCAACCACCTGCCTCTCCCTCTCCATCACCTGCTTCTCCCTCTCCATCAGCCGCCACTCGCCGTCCATCACGTCCCTCGCGTGCTCCATCCCTTGCAACGCGCACTCCCGGCTTCCGTCCTCCACCGCCTCGTCGTCCTCGTCCTCGTCTCCGTTCAGGGAAAGCTCGGTCTCGGGCGCGGGGTGGTTCTTCCCCACGGACAACTTCCTCTTCTTGGGTTTGGAGATGGGAGGGAAATCGGCGTAGGCGGGGTAGGCCTTTAAGATGGGGGCGCTGCCTTCCAGCCGACCCTCCATGGCGTCGTCCAGCAGATGGAAATAAGGCCAGGCGCCGGGCAACCCCTTTGTTCCATCCGACGGGTTCTTTAGCCCCTGAGGGAGAAGAGAGAGGGCGATTAATTGTCCAAGTACTTGATACGACTAAGTGGGTCTTGTTTTCTTCATTTTTTACTGTACCTTGTATCTCTTCTTCATGTTTTCCCATTTTTTGGATGCTTGACTGTGGGTCATCTTGTGTTGTAAGCCCATGTGTTTCAGGATGGCTCTGAAATTACAATCATCTTGATAGCACACAAAATCATCAACGTTCAAACAATTGATAAATCGATTAGTCAATTGGACAGAGTTTGCTTGCTTTACTTTAATCAGAACATAACGACAAATCTCAATGCAGAAGATCTTATTATGGTACTTCACACCTATGCGTATTACATATTTAGACATATTTTCAATTTTCACACAGTTACATCCCTCTCTTTAACACGCTGACATACCTCCATGCCCACATGGAAGTATTTTTCCTTCCAGAGAAGAGGTACTTGTTTGAAACCCTCAGCTTCACAAATTCTTCGACTTCATCTGCACTCACTGAGAGGGAGAGAGAGGGGTGTGGTGGGAAAGAGAGAGAGAAAACGGATTTTGAAATGAGTGGATGGGTTGCTGAAAAAATGTAGGTCAAATAAAAAACCTTGCAAGACAAAAAACGTCAAATGTCTGTAATGTCTCCCATTTATCTTACAAAATAAGAGTCTAGAATGACAATAGTTGTCTTTAATGTATTAGAAAGTTTATTGTGTCGCTCCAAAGTTTTTTCATACTTTATTTAGACGATTTTAGACAAATAAAACCTAGCGTTACTTCCCCACTGGAGGAAAACTGGGAAAGAAAACGCTTTATTAAAATAAGCGTACTCATTGGGAAGATTCCCCGTGGACTACCCTTGCTAGGTTTCCATGCTAACTCCAAGTACGTTAGCTAGCTTCATCTACAACGTGACGTGTCTCGCTGACTGAACTCACGTTTGTATGGGAAGTCCACGGGATTGCATTTGTCATAAGTGGTGCTCGTGTATGCGTGATCGTTGACTTCCATTGTTTCCTTATTTCCCGTTCTTCGTTTTGGCCTCGTTGCCGAGTGCCCTTCGTGAGAAAAAGACTGCTCGTCCCTCCTTCAGAAGCGCCCTATCTTCTTCTTCGCTTGTTTTCAACAGAGTGCTCCACCGCGACCGGTAAACCGAGGGGGTCGCCGACGACACCAATTGGCTCGCTATCGCCCCCCTGCGAAGGTTTAGCACACTACAAAACAATATTAAATTCTTTGCGTGCCCCGCTCTATCTATATAAAAACGTGGTCACTAAAAATGCCTATTTCATTTGTTTGTTCATTAATTGATGTGTGTGATATAAAATTAACTTTTGACATGACCTGTACAATAACTTATAACTTTGAATGGACGTTGTACGTTATGTATTTGCAGTTATATCTACCTTAACCTACATAAGACTATGTTATGTTTAGTTTTACGTCGAGCATCGGATTCTGATTTATTCATGTACCTTTTATTATCTATTTTATTTTGGCGGTGGATTGTTCTTTTTTTTTACAGGTTTTATACAAAAGGGGCGTTGTTATCATGTTTGATGGTTATTTCCGCGTTCTGGAGCATTACTCTTCTTTGAGTATGTATTTTTAAGCCTCGTTGGGTGTGATTGAAGGCAACCCAACGTCAGGGTGTGACGGTGTATTTATAAAACGAAAGGATTATCACAGAGGCAATGGCGGCGGCTTATTGCTCTGGTAAGTAACTTTTAATCCATATCCGTCAATAATCCAATAATCATTTGTGGTGTTTATCTGCAGTGGCTTGTTACCACACGCTTAACCACTTTTATGCCCTTAAAAAACCCGATATGATGTCACTTTATGTTTGCTTATATCAGAGTACAATATCATCCTATTGGACCAAACCGAATAGGATCACTTCGCGCATTAGGGACGCGTTAAAAGAAGTGTGACATTGGATAAACAGATTAATTGAAGATAAAGCAGACGTGAACGATTCACGTTAACTTTCAGTTTCGTTTTCATTTTTATGGAGCTCTCTTCGAAGTTATATTTGGTACTGTTTTTAAATAGTGTCTAAAGGGATCACCGAACAAATTGCCCTACAGAAAATGATGTCAACACGTCACTGCTGAATATAGGTCATTCACATGCAGCATCGCTTTAGTTATTAGTAAGATATTAAAACGTAATTATTGCATTAGAAATAGCGGAGCTCTGCGCGTATAGAGCCAGTATTACCCTGAGGATTTGTTTTCCTCTAGAATCTGAGGGAGAATTCTCTGCTGGAAGTGGAGAGTCGGACAGTGACGGAAGCTCAGATGCAAAAACTGATTTTCAGGTTGGTTGGTTGGTTGGTGGAGTGGGGGGGGGCGCCGACCTTTCCGCAAAATACACCTAAAGCCTTGAGAATGTTTCAGTGAACCCATTTTACACCTTTTCAGCTGAGAGTTTACTGCCACACCGAAATACATCAAATACATAACGTAACTATACATTCCTCACCGGTGATTGGGGGCCATCTTTCACATTTCAGCTTGATGGAAAAAATCCCTGCAAGTACTACAACGGCCGGGGCTGCAAGGACGGTGACAGGTGCTCATACTTGCACTTCTGCAAGTATGCCCTGGCAGGAAGCTGTCGCTACGCGTCACGGTGTAAGCTGAACCACCCCGAGGCTGGACGAGAGTCCTCCTCGGGCCGATCGACGTCTGCTGGTGAGACACAAAGGCTCAATGGACTGTCGTTTCCTTCTCACGCAACCTTTTAAAACCCTAAATGCACTCACACCTGTTTCCTTCTCTAACTCACCTCGATGGAAATTAAAAGTTAATATCTTTCTTTTACTTTTCACAAACCAGCCCCAAAGCTCACCGATGGCCGGTGCTACCAATGGCAGCTCGACGCCGGGAACGGCTGGTTGGATGTTGCCAATGATCACATCCTCGAGGCCCAGTACTCGCTGCCCCATACGCGAGGCATCAGACTCTTCAACACCTCTTACGGGTAAGAGCCGCAAGCGCAGCCCCGTGAACCCCGCAGCCCACGATGCGCCCCCCGTGCCATGCTCTCTCTCTCTCTCTCTCTCTCTCTCTCTCTGCAGGGCAGTGAGCATCGACCTCAGCAGGATGAGGGTGTCGGGAAAGAGCCTTCGGGTGAGACGTTTGGATGACGGGCGCACGCTGTGGCTCTGGTACTGCCTTCTGGGTCGGAAGTGGATCAAGTACGGAGACGAGGTAGACGGGGATCACGCGTGGTCGACCTTCCTTCTAATTGTGGCATGTTGTTCTCATGTTTTTTTTTTCTTTTTTTGTTGTTGTGATTTCCCGTGGAGGACCCAAAGGGCGTCCCGGCTCCGGTCAAGAACTCTGACATAGAGAAAAAGTTCCAGAGCAACCCGGCGAGCTCGTTCACCTTCGCCATCGGTGCCGACACCATTGAGATCAAGTTCGCAGGTGAGGAACGCCCACTTGAACGTCACGCCGCGTGTTCCCACGCCCCCTCTCACGCGCCGCCTGCGCTTTCCTCCGCCGGCGCGGTTTAGAAATGCGACAGGTGACGGCAAAGGGGAGGAGGAAGGTCGCGCGCCGGCCGCAGTACCGCCAGCAGCCAGCAGGGTGAGTCCGTCGTCGAGGTAGACAGAAAGTGAACACACGTGCGTTTGTTTGTTTGTTTGTTTTTCCCGCCCGAGTGAATCCCGGATTTTCGGACGTTGTCTTTGCAGGGTTCCTCAGGTGGCCTTGGGCCTCGGGAATCTCGCCCTGGACACGGCGCCCCGGTGGCAGTTCGAGGGAGACCGGGACGCGTGGCACGACTTCAAGCGCAGGGTGGGTTCTCCGAAAAGTTTTTTTTGGGGGGGAGCGGTGGGTAAAAGCGAAAAAATGACTAGGACGGTTTCCAGCAGAGCGGCACTCCGAGCCAATGCTCCGTAACCAGTGACGAGATCGAGAGGAAGTTCACGCAGAAGCCCGACGACGTTGTGGCCTTCACAGTGGGCCGCTACTCCTACAAGCTGGACTTTCAAGGTTTTCGTTCAAGCAGTTGTTAATTCTAAAGGTGGAAGAGCTGAAAAAGACGATGCATTCACGTTCTTGTTAACGTTCTGAAAGTCCTTTTGTTTGTTTGTTTGTTTGTTTTTTCCCTGCAGCGATGATCCAGACCAACGTCAAGACCAGGAATACGCGCAGGATCAGGCGTGTGGTCTAAACGCTTTTCCAAGTTCTCAAGAAGAAATCTTACAATCTTCTGTTTTGCGATGTGGGTGTTTGGGGCGTTCTTTTCATTGTGGTCTCTACAATGGTCTTTTTATGGAGTATTTTTGTTTGGTGTTTATATGTAAGAGGAGATGACGCTATAGTGAAGGCTGGTTTCGGTCTTGAACATGGTTGCCAAGAGGCAGTAAAGTTTACCATCCTTCACCTAAATGCTGCTTGAGGACAACCTGCACCATTATCGTCCAAATAGAAAAATGATTTAATCAAATATTTAACTCAATATATTAATACAAATCTCCATTTGTTTTGCCCATATATACACATATATATATATATTTGTAGATAATTATATTTTTAGATATGTGTAATAATCATTTACTGTAAACAAACCGGTTCTCAACTGGGAATTTTACCGGTGCAACAAGACATACCGTAATGTCTTATACGGCGTCACTTTATTTTTTTACGGTAAACCTCTGGCAACCACAGTTGCCAGTAATTTACCGTATATTTCACAGATTTTCTTTTACAGTGATATACTGTGAAGCTGCTTTAAAGAATGCAGAGTGTTTACCACATAATATATTTGATGGCTTCAATAATAATCTGCGAAAAATAAAGAAATAAAGAAAAACCATTGAATGAGAAGGTGTGTCCGAACTTTTGACTGACTACGTACGCCTCGCCTCCCTGAACCGAAAGGGAAACGCCAGCTTCTCGTGAAATGAGACTAGTGGCGCAGCTTAAATGGAGCTGTACGTTTCTTAACGGAGCAGTTTCACGCTCACCTATTGTAACATCATCATTTGGCTGCAGTGGACCATCTCCACGTTATGGTGAGTCCACTTCACGGAAACCCTTTGGACCGAAACCCCCCGTCACGTGTTCAGCCTTCGTTTTCTCTGCCTGCAGGAACACGGGGAGCAGACGAGCTGTGGGCAGGAAACCCCAGGTCTGTCTGACGTTTTAATTCCTGTTATTGGAATGGCTTCGTTTCGTTTGAACGTGTTTATTACAACAACTAAAAAAAAAAAATGACCGAATACGCTTCCGTGTTCTTCTGCTTTACAGTGAATGGGAAACATTATGAGTGGCAGCTGTCAGATGGACAGCAGTGGCTGCCGATCGACCACGACCACGTGATCGAGAGCCACTACTGCCAACCTGGAGCTAAAGGAATCACCCTCAACTTCAGCCACATGTCAGTGTTTTTTTTTTTACTGATACTCAGAGAAAGTTTTCTCGCGAGGCTTGGGTATTTTATTGTGAAATAGGAGTCGGTGCAGGTGTGTAGACCCGACGTGACGACGGCGCGCGTGCGTTCGTGCGTCCCCACAGGCAGGTGTTCGTAGACTTCGACAGCCTGCGGACTCAAACCGCCGGCCTGAGCGTCCGGAGGCTGAGCCTCCTCCCTCGGGGCCACGCGCAGGAGGACGTGGGCTGGTACTTCAGAGATGACCAGCTGTGGCGTGAATACGGATCCCTGCAGGCGAGGAGGAACATCTGCTGCGTCGACCCTGAAGGTCGCTCGTGTGTGTTTGCCCGCTCTGAATGACCTTCCTCCTCCTCCTCCTCCTCCTCAGACTTCCGGCACGCCGTCGTCCATCAGCAGCGGCGAGGTCGAGCGCCGGTTCGCTCTGAACCCTCAAGGAACCTTCAGCTTCACGGTGGGCTCGGTGGGCTACACCCTGGACTTCTCAGGTGTGTGTGACACTTTTCCATGAATGTGTCGCCCTGAATCTTAAGTGAAGGGTTGTTATTTTTTTTGGTTTTGTTTTTACTCTGCAGCCATGGCACAAACAAACTGCATCACGGGCCTCCGCAGGAATGTACGCAGACGTCCGAAATTCACCTCCAACGCGGGGAGGTGAGACTTCTCACCTGCAGGAGGCTTGATTCGGTGCAGAGGTGTCATTTGTGCCATAAATATATATATATTTTTTTCTTCCTCACAGCTTCAGCTCCACCTCGGCCTCCTCCGATGGAGGCTACACGTGGGAGTTCATGGACGATGAGGGGAAATGGACAAAATACGAAGCAAATGTAAGTGCAACCAGGTAACTTTTAATGTACATCTCATCGTGCTAGTCAAGAATCTCGGTGGGGGGGGGGGTGGGGGGTCAAACAAACTCTTCAAAGGCGCCTGCCTCTTGTGTTTTTGTGCATCGCTGTAGAAATGCACCTTAGACAGCGCCGCCATCGAGAGGCAATACCAGCTGAACCCACAGGGCCGGCTGCACTTCAGCACCGAGAGACACTCGTACACGCTGGACTTTGCAGGTGAGCGAGGCCGCTCCTCTGCCCAGAACCAAGCGGCTGTATTTAAACTCACTCCCTCGCCGGCTGGTTCGTAGGAATGCGTCAGGTCAACGACACGTTCGGGACCGCGAGGGCGGCGAGGAGGAGGAGACCACAGAGCGGCAGGTCAGACAGCTCCAACATGACACGAACAGGAGAAAACCAAAAACACCCACCTTTGTAAAGGACATTTCATTTTTTTAATCTGATCTTCAGTTCCAGCACGGCGCCGCGATGGCAGTTTCAAGATGTCGGTGGAATTTGGAGAGACTATTGCGAAGGAAGCAGCATTTCCAGTCAGGACCTGGAGCTCCGGTACCAGCAGAACCCATCCGGCAGCGTGAGCTTCACCACCGGGAGCTTCCTCTACGAGCTGAGCTTCTCCGGTGAGCCGCAAACCGTTAACAGTTGTGCTCCCGTGTTCTGCGAGTGATCTGTATTCTGAATGGCGGTAAATCTCTCTTTTGCAGCCATGAGTCAGAAGAACCTTTCCACGAGCACCACCAGATCAGTGCGACGACTTACCCAGTGACTGCGAGAGGTCAGAGGTCAACGCCAACCTCTCACACCGGCCTGGTTGTCTCTCAAACTAGAGCCAGTAGGCATAATTTTAGTATTTAAATATAATTATTTTGTCATCTTTTTTTTGGCTTAGGTGATATTTAATGTGTGTAGATTCAAATCTTGAGGCAAATCGGCAGGCTTCGCAGAGTGGCATTGTGGGTGATGCAGTCATCTGTTTTAGACAAAGGAAAGCTTGCTATCAGTTTGGATGAAAACTCTTTAAACTACAATAATTTTAAAAATGTCACTTGACTGTGTCCAAATAAATCCTATTTCAATGCATCTTAAACTGTTGAAGATACTTTTTAACTTAAAACCAAAAGAGACGTTAACTTTGATTTAGTGCTGCCTACTAACTTGTGCATGTAAATCTTAGGTTTCACTCCTACTGCCATGTAATCGTTTATTTGCTTAATTAAAGTGACATACTCTGCCGCACTACACGCATGTTGACAGTGGTGTACAAACAAGCTCGTAGAAGGATGAGCCTTAGTTTTCTGCTCTGGGGCTCCGCCAGGATGTGTGAATCCCGCCGCACGTCCACCTTGTGATGAGGTCCGAACGGCACGCCACCGATTCCACACATCCGGGTCAAAAAGAAGAAGAAGAAAAAAAAAAAAAAAAAAAGAGTCGGCATCAATGCGCCGCGAAAACTACCGGTGAGATGACGTAAAATGGACACGACTCATCCACGCGTTATCCTGAGGACATAAAACAAAGCCACGGTCCACCATCTTTAAATAACTCTATATTTACACTTCATATTCATGTCTCCAGCTGGAATCAAAATATCGTGCATCATTTTAAAAAATAGACAGAAATGGTGCACAGAAGCATTTTGAGAGAAAAATCCAGCTGTATGTGTGAAGTTAAAACATCGTTACAACCAAGATGCTAAAAATAGTAACTTTGGATCTTTTGTGGTCAAGTACTGTAAAACGCAACAAATCTAGGAAGTTAATGCCGGACGTCTGATTAAAAGGGAAAATATTAATACTCTGAGATGCCGGTCGTCTCGTCCTACGCTTGTGCCCCTAATAAGGCACAACAGCCGAAGCAATGCACATGCTCCTCTTAATAGCTACTTCACAAACCCTGTTCCACTGTAAGACACCGAGAAATCATTGATAACGCAGTCACAGAAATCAACACAATGATTATTTTGTCTCCAAAAAAAAATTAAATGCCCAACGCAGTAAGATCAGACATGAATAACTCTTCCCTTTTTCCACACGCTTGCTTTGATGTCAAAAATAAATCCTCCCCCAAAAAATTGCAACCGTAGCAGCTTCGGAACCTGATTAGGGCGATGAAAAGATTAAAAACAACAAAAAAGGACAAAGGACCAGGTTTGCAGAAATCTTAGTTTTCAGATGCTGTGAAACCATCCCAACCTCCCCCCTTTAGATATTCCCCACTGAGGAGACTGCAGGCCTCTCAGTGCTGCGCGTCACGTCCAACGGCAACTCTCTGATCGCTCCAGACATGCAGCAAATCCCAAAAATAGTCCAGAGAAGCCGTACAGGTACGGAAGCCTGAAACTGGGCAGGTGCGCAGCCCTTTTGATCCTTTCATTTTTTGGGGGGTCCACCTATTGGGAGGGCCGATTCTGATGCAACTTGTTCAGGAAGTGAAATGCACTGAATACCTCGTGAATACCCCCCCCCCCCAGAGAATGTCAAGTAGAAAACAGTAGGAAACCGTCAGCAGTTAGAGAACGCAGCATAGAGGAGGAAGCTGCCGCGTCTCGTAGGAATGGAATTCAGGCGCCGGGGTTTAATATGCCAGCGGAAAAGTGAGAATTTATGCCAGGTCACGTTAGAAACACAGCTGGACGAGACCCTCGGAAGTATTGGAAATCGTCACGTTCAACCAGTGTCTCGAATTCAAAGCTCTCCCGTCCATAAAAGTCCCTAAAAGATTATACCCAACCCAGAATCTTTTATCCGTTTTAACCATTAGCCGAACAAGTCCTTGAGGTCGTTGTTGACGGACGCGCTGTGTTTCACTCCACTTTGGTTCAGGTTGCCGGCGGCGGGTTGTTGAGAAAAGTTCTGCGGGCTGAAAAAGGGGTTTGCTTGCATCCCGAAGCCGCTGGGGACTCCGCCCACGGGCCCCGCCGCCGCGCCCGCCACCAGAGTTTGAGCGTTCTGGGCCGAACCGAACTGATTGAGCCACGGGGCGTTGGCGCCGGGCGCGGCCCTCGGCCCCATCTGGTTGAGGGTGACCTTGTTCTGGTTGGGAGCGAAGAGGCTGTCCAGGGCCGACAGGTCGGGGGCTTTGTTCGTGTGCGCGAGGGCTCCGAAGTTCGGGGCGCTGGTGGCGGTGGCCATCCCCCCCCCGTAGAGGCCCATGGCGCCCGCCTGGAAGCCCATGGGCGCGTTGAAGCCGTTTGAGAGCGGGGCGCCCATCGAGCCCATCGCCGGGCCGCCGGAGGGGAAGGCGGAGATGGCGGCCGGTCGCGCCGCGTTGGCCGAGGACATGGCGCTCAGGGACGTCATGCTGCTGAGCAGGCTGCTCGTCAGATCCTTCGCCTGCAACAGAAGAAAAAAAAAAAGCACGAGTCAGGATCGGAGCGGCGCTGCGAGCGTGCGCCTCGAGTCCGCGGCGGTTCACGGGAGCTACCTTCGCGTTGCTGCCGTTGGCTGGTTTGATGCTCTGCGGGGCCAGCGGCTGCTGGTTCCTCAGTTTGGCCGCCTGCTCCTGCTCCTTAGCCAATCGCTGCTTCTCCTCCAAGGTCAGGGACATCTAGGGAGGAGCAGGGAGGGGGAGAAAACTGCACTCAGTGTGTGCTTAATGGGCAGCGGCAAGGATTTATGTGTTGCCGTACTCTGTTAGGCGGCGGGGCTGGCGCTGCTGCGGAGCCGTTCTCTCTCCCGTTAGCGCTCGTGCTGCCGAAGATATCATCAATCTGAAAGAAGGAAAAATTTGAAATGCTCATTGCCGCAAAGAGGAGGAAACATAACTTTTTAATTTCCATTTTTGTAAAGGCAAATAGGTTTTTTTTTTTCAGTTAAAACTATGAACGTCACACAAATGGACCCCTCACCTGTTTGCCGGGTGGGCTCGTGGTCGTCTCCGATTGGCTCCCTGGGTTTGAGATGTTTATACTCCTGTTAGAAGTCAAGGTGAACAACATCAGCAGGTGAGAGGTTTTAAAAATGGAATTTGCCGTTATTTAGCATATTCATGCCATTAGATGTAGCTGATTTGCAGTGGTTAGTTTGTGGTGTGACGGCCACCTCTGCTGCTCCTGCATGCTGTGCAGCTGCTCCAACTTGGTCTTGTGTTCAGCCTCCATGCGACTCAGCATGTCGCGAATCACCGCCATGAACGAGTTGAACTGAAACGTGCAATACATCAAATAATACCAGATGAGAGGGAACAAAACCCAGAGGAATTGCAATAAATAGGTAAAAGTGCGCATGTCGTACCTGGTTGAGGTTGAGGTTGTTGTCGATGCTGAGCGAGACGAGGTGCGGCAGGCTCTTGGTGGCGAGGTGCTCTTTGGGGATGCCCAACTTCTTGTGGCTGAAGGTGCACTTATAGATGCCTGCGAGCGGGGGAAGCGGAAGAGTCAAGTCACCGGCCGTCGAGCGTTTTGGAACACGCGCGAGAGGGAGTTCGAGCGCAATTCCACCGTCTTTACCCAGAATGCCCATCAGCACCGCCGGCTCTCTGGAGGGGATCTGCTGCAGGAAGGGCAGGATCTCGTCTATCACGAACCACTTGTCCAGATATTCCAAAATCTTCCCCAGGCAGACCAGAGAGTTCACCCGAACCTGCGCGGTCACACAGGGAGGGGGAACGTTAACGGTGCGAGAGAAAGAACGCGGGCTAAAGTGTGCAGCCAACTGAAAAGGGCAATAACTCGGCAAACGGAGACTCACGGCGAGGGAGGAGGTCTGCAGGCAGGCCGACTTGACTCGAGGGATCAGGGAGTTCTTCATGGACGGGTAGTCGATCAGGTTGGCGAACGTCGGAATGATGTTCAGGCACAGCTCCTGCTCCGACACGGACGGGATGTTATGAAATCCGACACCTCGGTAATGCCGGGAGCCATTTTTTTTACAACGAAAGCGTTATAATTAAATTTGTATGACTTGTACCTGGATCTGTACAGAGGGAGCTTCCAGCGCTCTGTAGACCATAGGAAGCACGTTGTTCTTAATCTCCTCCGGAGGAGTCTTGGTCAACAGCAGGTCCATCTTCTGCAGGAATATCAGCAGGATCTGCACAGCACACGGGTCAAGTTAGGGACACAACCGACAAAAGCGCGACGCCATTTCCTACAGATGGTTGAATTAGTAAGTGGAGGTTAACAGAGACAGTGCTTTCGGAGGGGGGGGGGGGGCGGCTTTAGCATTAGGAGACGAAACAACACACAGCCTAGCTGAGACCACTCACCATGTTACTAGCCTGACGAAGCATGGAGAGAAAAAGACAAGAGTTGATGAAGAGACGGACCAAATCCAGAAAGAGTACCATTTAACGGATTCATCTCACGTTCAAATCTCAAACAAAAGGTCAAGAGGACATAAACAGCATGCAAAGACGCAAAGAGGGGAATCACACTTTACTGACAGCACATTACATGTGGCTTACGTGCTTAAACCAGAGTAGTAAATGTTGAGCAGCTGAACGGTAAGTCTTGTTTCAGCCGTGTGTGTGTGTGTGTGTGTGTGTGTGTGCGTCTACCTGAACAGGCTCTTGCTGCTTGAAAACGGGCGTGAGGTCAGGCATGATGAGACGAACGTACTCGTCCTTGGTGCACTCCTCTGCGATCAGCAGCACGTTGGGCAGCACGAAGGGCACCATGTCCGGGTTGACGAACTCGGAGGTCAATGCCGGCAAGATACGATACACCACCACTCTCTGAGCGAGAGACAAAGACAACCCTTCCATTTCGGGAAGAAAGAAACCCCACCTCATCTCATTCTAATACGAGATGAACGATCAACTACCTTGGGTAGCTTAGGCAGGACTTTCGGGAGGCTTTTGTAGAACTGCGACTTCTGTAGGTTGTCCCTCTGGAAGAGGGAGTCAAAGTACTGCAGGGTCACAGCGCCCACGTCGTCAAAGAAAGGAATCTGGAAACCAAAAAAAAAAAAGGAACAAACACTCTCCTCAAAGACCACGAAAAGAAGCCTTGGCTCCCATCTTTGCGTCGTTGCGACCCAAACCTTGGTCATCTGGTCCGCGTCCGGTCGGACATTGGGCGTGATGCTGAGCAGCATTTTGACGTGCTCCCTGACCTCCTCCGGGATCTTGTTCAACACCGTTGGACTTATGCTGCTCAGCTACAATTGAAAACCGGCAGCAGGGGACGGAGAAGAGGAAAATGAAGCCAGCCGGATATTCTTAGAATTTAAAATAAAAGCATGCGTGCAAAGCAAAACACCAGCGCGGGCCCTCTATTAATCGTACAAATGCCGCCATTGCATTAAGGATGGCGCGGCGGCATGACTCCGCCCACCTGGTCCAGCTGCCTGCTGAAGCTCTTAAATATGTCGTGCTTGTTGACTTGGAAAACGGGCCGGCCCTCGTTGAAGACGGCGTGCACGACCACGCCCAGCGCGTACATGTCGGAGGCGGAGTCGCAGCTGACGGACAGGATGTACTCCGGGGCCAGGTACTCGGGGTTGGGCAGGCAGAGTGGAGGGAGGTTGGGCTCCCACTCTTTACACGTGTACTTGGGCTGAAGGGGATGAGACAACGTGACGGCGTAAAAAAAAAAAAAAAAAAAAAAAGGCAGGCAACACCGCCGGGCATTATTTTGGGCCGCAGTGGAGCAGGCAGAATGTCGGCCAACGCACCTCTGCATCTGAGGGGTTGGTGGTGGAGATGCTGAAGTCGAAGCCCATGATCTTCCACGCGCCGCTCTTGTTGAGGATGATGTTCTCTGGACACAAGTTGCCGTGGACCATTTTCACCCCACTGTGGAGGAAGGACAAACCCTCCGAGATCTGAAGTAGAGTACAAAACAAAAAGAAAATGTTGCTTTTTGGTATGAAGGGATGAACATGCTTCTGTAAACAGGATTATTTCATGGTTGCTATGACAGACAAATTCTAGTTGCATCTGCTTAAAATGAAACTCTTAAAATTGACCCCATTCTAAAACAAAACGATGCATTTCTTTTCAAACAAAGTGATAATTAAAACAACAACACTGAGCAGCAGCCGGACACCGAACTAGCTGCACTCTGACCTGCAGCAAGCCGTACTTGGTCTCCACATCATAGAGCTTGTACTCCTTGATGTCGTTGGGCAGGGGGCTGGGCAGATTCTCCCACTGGCCCAGAACATTGGCCAGGCTGGCAAAGACCGGCTCTGTACAGAACGCCAGGCAGTCTCTGAGTGAAAAATAAAGACATCCCGTCAGGAGAATTTTAAAAAGTTGCTTTTTCAAATGTTACATTATTCTTACATCATAACAGATAGGAGGCAAATAGCAACAACGTGAGCAAAGAAAACCATTTAAACATTTTTAATTTAGCGCTTCCATGGGGGAAAAGTTTAAAAAAGACAAAGTGGTAAAAAAAAGACGTTCTCAAGGTCCCCCCCCCCCGCCCCTTATTTTAGCTTCACGGGACATAAATGAGTCGGGGTCCAGTCGACAGTCTTTTGATCCTGACATTCTGCCACCTGCTGCAGCTCATTCATTCTGCCCTCGGTACAAGTGTTTGCGTGGCCGCGTGGTTGCCCACCGTGACTCCTCGAGAGGATGCTGCACCGTGAGGAGGCGCGGGTGACGCAGTCTGGTCAGCTGTTGCACCCCCTTTTTCAGCGAGTCCACGATTTGGTCCTTCTCAAATTTCTGATACTTATCAATCGTCTTCTTTTCAAACACAAACACCGCTACCTCCTGGAGGGGCAAATAGAAACAACAAGGCAATGACAACAGCTTCACAGAGCCTGGTGTCAGTAACGGCATGAGGCAGGTCCATTTCCACTTTTAGGAATTGTTGTGGGTCCGGTCGGTGGGAGGACATTAACCCACAAACCTGTTTGGTGGACTTCTTGGTGCCATTGTAGATCCTCCAGCACAAACCAGGACCCCCGCTGGCAATATGTCGTCCGACCTCAAACTCCCGCGTCACCGGGTTGCCCATGACGGCGCTGGTGACATCCGCCGTCACCTTGGTGACGGTGCTTTTCAGCTTGTTCAGCATGGACTCCATGTTCACGCCGGACCTTGCAGCTGGAGGGAGAGAGAGTTGGATCACAGGCCTCCCAGGACAGGCGAGCGGCTCACCGAAAAATGCATGTTTTTACCGGCCCGTCGAATGTCTAGAGGCGGTGGTGGTATTTTGCGATCACCAGAAGAAGCGAGTGTAGCGAAGAGTCCTTCAAAATATCCTTTGTACATGCACTAATCAGGAAAACGGGAGTCAGACCAAAGAACATGGTTGACTGCTATGAAGCAAATTTTCTGTTGATAGTTTTCTCGGGGGTTTGATCAGTCTTCAGTGGACTTTAAAATCTTGGATGTTTATTTCACTGCAAAAAGACTAAATTACTGTACAGTCTGCATAATTAATTCCTTAGAGTCTGGAATTAAAAAGGATCAAAGCAAAGCAAATCAAAATGTAAAGGATGTTGCCAACAGCCCCTCCCTCTGTAGCTACTGATGTATCCTCAGCCAATATCGACTGCACCGAGATATGAAGTATATCAACACCCACAGGGCAGCAAGAGTCATTTGGTCATTCTACCAAAACAACCAGGTCTGCTTGAACCCGACTTGCGATACAGGCAGATTCATTCTAAAACGGGGGCCTGTGCTGGAAACTCAACTGTAATGGAATGTCACCATTATTTTGACAAAAGGCATCTCGTTGACAAAACACATTTCCCCCCAACATTCCCCCTCGACGTACGCGGTTTAAAGCTTTTTATCTGCAACAGGTTGATCGAGCCATTCGCAGCAATGGGCTCACCGATGCGGCGTCGTGTTTACGCTGGCACGTGACACGGAGCCACAACGACCTGTCAACGTTAAGTGCCATTAGGCACGCAGACGAAAAAGGAAGTGAACTGAAATCAGCGATCGGGGACCGAGACCTCGCTGAAAAATCACCTCCACAGAGCTGGCCAACCACACGCCCCGGTCGCCAGCTAGCGTTAGCTAACGCCAAGCTAGCCGCTGGGACGGGAGACCCAATGACGTTGCTGTGATTCGACAGGCTGGTCGCGCGAGGCTAATGGAACAATTGTAACGGTGGGTGTGAAGCATTTAAATGTCGTGCCCGTCGCTTGACGTGACTCGCATGTTGGATGGAGGAATAGCTTAGCGTTAGCGTAGTTAAACCGCGTCGTTTATCCGGTGCGCGCACACGTCAACACTGACAACACTCTGGCACTTTCGTCAGCATTCAACCGTTCTTCGTATGTGAAGGCTGACATCGTGGTTGCAGTAGCTTGGTAGCCGTTTCTTTCTTCTTCTATTTTTACACAAACCAACCGCGGTAGCTACCGCACTCAAGCTAACTCACGTTAATCAACAATGCGCCAGAAGAGAGCGGCGTTAGTCATTAACGCTCCTGGTCAAAGACCCGCGTCACCCCGACACCCTGCGGCTACATACCTTGATAATAAAGAGGGCTCTCCCTGATATTTTTTGTTCTTCACGGGCTCTCAGCTGTGCCGCTGTCAGTAATGGCTGAGAGACACAGCCCCCATGTCTTCCAGTGGCATACGATATGCGGTAGCGTTAGCTCTGTGCGCCAGCGAACGAACAACTCTACTTCCGGGTTGTCAGGTGGGTCTGACGTCATTCGACGCTGCACTCTTTCGCGGTCACTCGGTGCAACGTTGCAAAGAAACTGCACACAAAGTCTCTCAATTGACAGGTTGCATGAATACTGTCGTGTTATCTTCAGAGTCGAATAAACGATGAGGGACACTGACGACAAAATACACTGTCTGTTGCACAGACAAATGATAGTGTGTCCCAGTTACAAAAAACGTAAAACATGTATAATGCCCCCTCATTGGAATCAGTTAGCTGGGACTGAATAAATGGTAGATACAATTTCAATAGTATATTCAAGATTTGAATAGCTATTAAACAAGTAAGGACTGATAAAACACCAATTGAGATTAAATAGGAGCTGTGGTGGTATAGACCTTGGTCTAAAGCCCAAAAAGAAGAACATGTAGTCCTACTGCACACCATTTTGGTATTAATACAAAATATGAGTAAAAAATATGAAAAAATATGAGTCACAAGGAATAGCACAAAAAAATTGCCATTGCCACTTGTAGCATGATAAGTGTTACAAAGAAGAAATCACTGTCATTCGTAGTCTTTAACGTAACGTCCATTTCTTCTGGAAAATCTCATTATAACGATCTTGTGTTAGCAGACCTTTAACTTCAAGAAAGACAAAAGAGAGATCAGTTCAACTTTTATTAGACCCGTTGTTACAAAAGAAAATAAAGCGTGTTTCAACATAAAGTGCAATCGAACACAATTTCAGTGTATGTACGGATCAAAAAAGGCAGACTGAAATGAGATTTTCCTGAAAATGACATGAAAGTCAGCTATGCTTAACCACATATTAGTCTAAAATAACATCAAGTCATTATTTAGTTTCATTTTCAGTTAAAGACGCTTCCTTCTTAAGTAAAATCGTCACAATTAATTTAAGGCGTTTGATCAATATGCTGGCACTAAAACAAGTCAAGAGCATTTCTTTTTTAGAGTAATTCTCTTCTTGGCACATAATATTCTACAGTAAAACCAGTAAAATCTAGTATAGTGCTAAAGCAAATTCCCTCTTTAAACATCTTTTCAACATAATCCTTGTCAATGTGCAGTTGAAAAGTGTTTCTTCACTTAAAGCCGATGGATTTCACAGCTCACAGACTACCGCCAATCAGGCACCTGATATTTGAGCTGATCAGACTAGGATTAGTCATCATTAAACGTGCAGTGCAGTGCGTTTCAGAAGGTGCTGGAGAAATGCTGGCGGAAAACCACGGGGTGGTGCTTTTCAAACTCTTTGAGCAGCCGCCTCCTCTCCTTGACGGGCACCGTTTTGCTGGAGGAAATGTGGCGCAGCAGCTGTTTGAGGCTCTCCAGCGTGGTGGCCTCTCGCTGATCCTCGTACTCCTGTGGCGTCGCCTGCTGGCAGAAGGTGAACGCTGCAGCGCAAAGAGGCGACGGGGACGTTAAGTGTTTTGACTGGAGCGTTAAAAGCGCGGACGGCGCGTGCATGTATTCGACTCACTGGCAATGGAATCAGGGTCCTTTCCCTGCTGCAGAGTCCTTAGTGTTCTCCTCACCGCTTCAGTAAGGGATGTGGGAGTCTGAATTCATGATGGGGAGGAAAAGAGGAAACAATAATTAAAAAAATGTTGAGTAACTGTGGTGGTTTTCTTAATTCCGACTAAAAGGCAAACTCTACTTAGTAACAGTCAATGCTGTCCGCTAAAATGTCACGTTATTGACACGTGAATTAAAAAAAGTGTACCTTGAAGAGCTCCGTGCAATGGTCCATGAGGAAGAGCACCAGCGTTTCGCTCTGAGCTCGAGTCAACTCATGATTCTGGACAATCGCTCTCTGAAAAGCCCGGCAGACCGAGAACCTGTTATCCATCTGAAAAGAAACCCACCGGAAGGTTACCGGCAGATACCAACGCGTTGACGACTGATCAAACCTTGGTTGTAAAACTACCCTCCGTTAATAAAAAAAAATATATACGCAAATCGGACAATGTACATGACCAAACGAGGAGGACCTGTTTCTGAAGACGGCAAGCATCCGGGCGAGCTGCTGTAGCCATGAAGGCCAGAAGTCTGCGGAGCTCATCTCTCACACTCGTCTCCAGCAGTCGGAAACACAGCTGAGACGCTTTGATGGCCTCCTGCACCTTCCCTTCATCTGAAAGGCAACATGGGAGTGTTGGGAAATGAAGAAAGAGCTTCATGGATGCAAAAAAAAAAAAACATACTGTCGCTGTGATGTCATAATTTCAAGCAGGGTCAATTAAATCTCTCTCCACAATGTTCAAAGTAACAAAAACATTGTGAAATCCCTGTGAATCGGATCAAGGCTCACCCAGCGATCTTAGAATGGCAGCATGTATGTCCAGGTAGCGCCCTGAGAGAAGTGGAGCCTTTTCCTGTCCACTGTAGTGCTTGGCGATGGTGTCGAAGAGAAGTCTCTTTTGGCTCGCCGTCGGCTCCGCCCGGCCGTCCGCTGAAAAGGCATCAGTGACTCTATGGCTGAGCTGTTCCCCAGCGACCACAATCAGCTGGTCAGGAAAGAGCTCCAAGCAGTCCGCAGCTGCCGCCAGCCAGCCATCCAACCTGAAAAACACACCGGGATGAAACACAACCCGTTTTCTACCGTGACTGTGGAGGAGCCGGAACACGTGGACAAAGGCTGCCAACGTAACCGCACGGGCGTAGTAATCCCAAGGCATGTTCTCAGCATCTCGTTGAGCACTGACTTGGGCAGATTGAGGGCGTCGGGCAGCTCTCTCTCCAGGCAAGTGTTGGAGATGACCAAGTCCTGGGTGGACAGAGGAGCCCTGCACGTCTGGAGCTGAACCCTGGCGGGAGAGGTCAGGATGCAGTCCAGCATGGGCAACTCCACAATTTGCAGTAGCTGCAGCAGGGTCTGCTGCTTCCAAATCTCATCCACCACTAGGGAAGAAGGAAAAGAGCAGGAAGAGGAATAAATATCCGAGGGAAAATATCCAAAATATCCATCCCACCATGAATTAAGATCTGCTCAGTCCTACCAGCTTTGGACAGAAATACAGGAGCATTGGGGGTGGTGTGCAAAGGCGGAGACCAGGTTGGGCGCAGGTTGATGGTCCTCAGCAGCCTCTCGACCCTCCTGTCCGACGATCCGACGGCTAGGGGATTGGAGATTGTCCCCAGTTCATGCAGCCTCCTGGAACAAAAGGAAGCATCACAGGCATTAATGAGCGCTGTGATAATATATTAGTGCTTACAAAACAATATTTACTCTCTGTTTAACTTCTGAAAAATGTTTTCACTTATTTTCACGCTCATGATGTCTTTGCTGGGTCTAAAAAGGCATACAAAATCGATGTTGTAGATGTTATCTTTTATATTAAAACATACATATTTATGCATCACCAATGTCCGCTGTGTATACGAGTGAAGTGTTACTTCATCTTCTACACTGAATAAAATCAATCCAAGTAAGCCAACAATGAGATTTAAGGCAAAACCAACCTAGAGCTCTTCTTCCTCTTAAGTCCCTGTTCCTCCGGCGGCCTGTTTTCTGTGTCACCATTTCCCTCCTCCATGGCAGAATTGGGTATTGCTTTGTATTCCAGAAAACGGTAAAGGCTGCAGCTGCTGTCCTCAAAAGTCGCTTCCTTGTCCCTGCGAAACAGCTTGGTACCCACCGGTTCGAACACCTTGGCCTCCAACAGAGCCTGGCAGAGGCGAGCGGCTTTGAGGCGCGACACCTCACTCGTGCAAAACACCACGTTCTGCATCAAATAACTGAGGACGGCGTCCACGGCGTCCGAGCCCGGGAAACATTCGGCGTGGACGCGCAGATGCCTTCTACAGCGGCGCACCTCCACCTGGAGCTGCAGGGCGCGGATGATGTTGTGCCACAACTGTGTGGCACCGAAGGGCCCCGAAAAACCTGTCAGGAGACACAGAGGAAAAGGGCTCGGTCATAAAATGTTACAGTGAACTTCAAATCAGGTCTTTAAACTGGTCTGATAGGTCCAGTGTGCCCCACATGCCTTAAAAAAAAAAGGAAATACAATGAACTCATGTCATAAACATATTTCATAAATACTGCAAAGTGGAAAATAAAGCCACACACAACTTGTCTTTTGAAAGGGGGCTTGGGCGTTATAAGCCCGTAAGTAGCCAACAAATTATTAAATATAATACTTCACCCACTGCAGAGCATCATTTTACCCTTTTAAACGGACACATTGAAAAAGATCCCCAAGTCAAATATATTTCCCCATCATTAACGACGAGGGACACCGCCGTTATCGGTCAATTCTATACGCCTTAACATGTATTTACACGGCTACGCTTGGTTTGCGTGGCTCTATTTATACAAAGGGTACATTATAGAACTTTAATTTGTTCTGCGTTTATACTCGGATCTTACCATTTTGTATATTATCACGAAAACTCCTGGTCTGGCTGTTTAACCTTCTGAAACGAGGAGTTAAATCAACCGCCATTACGAGATTTCCGTATGACGTCAGCAATGTCTTCTTCTTCTTCTCCACAATATGACAGAATAATGCTCCACGCTGCCATCTAGAGGCGACGACCGATGCTTCGAGACCGTTCAAATAGATAACGCACATAAAAATGGTGTATTCATCAAAGAACAATTATGGAGTTGGTATTTTTGCTGTAGGGGAGAGCGGGGCAAGTTGTCTCACGGGTAAGTTGTCCACTCCAACTCCAACACTAGGTGCTCTGTCTCAAAAATCAAATAGCCACTTTGTGTGACTTCTTCTATAATAAACTTCCTCAAGTTCACTATACGTGACGCAAGTCGTCACGTGTGACAACATCCCCAGCTCATGCAGCCTCCTGGAACAAAAGGAAGCATCACAGGCATTAATGAGCGCTGTGATAATATATTAGTGCTTACAAAACAATATTCACTCTCTGTTTAACTTCTGACGTATTTGAAATGTCTCAAAAATCAAATAGCCACTTTGTGTGACTTCTTCTATAATAAACTTCCTCAAGTTCACTATACGTGACGCAAGTCGTCACGTGTGACAACATGCCTCGCTCTCCCCTATTTCATTTGCTACGAGAAAACAGGTTTCAAGGGTGTGTAAGAGACAACGACGTGACACGACACTGGCCGATGTCCCAGGACCAGTAGGACAAGGTCTGCGAGTCCACACCACGGTGCTGATTTAACTATGGTTGCATAGTTAGAACCTTCACACTCATTAATTATTCCTGACTTTTTATTGAGTTTCAATTGAAATCTTGTGGATCGTGCTTGACTCAACATTCGTTCACATTTTTTTGACAGTCGCTGTACATCGTTCCCCTGAAGCTCAGCAGAGAGCAGCAGCACAGTAAGAGGCATATGATCACTATTTTAATCTAAAAATGTTATTGTTGATTAAAAATAAGAATGTATGAATGTAGCTCTTATGTTCATTTTGAGGCTGGTAGACATTTTTACAGTGACCAGTTCAGCTTGTGAATGTTCCAAGAGACGATTTATGAAGAGTTGAAAGTTCTTATGCCTTCAAAATATCCATAAATAGTGCAAATGATCCAATGAAATGTTTTTGTATATATATTTAAAAATACAGACAAACCAACCCTTTTCAGTTTTTTCTATCGTTATATCTGAATTTGAGTTGATGATACATTTTTACTTTTAAAATGAATACTTCAGTACAATAAGGGTTATAGCTCAGTTTGGTGTCACTCCATGTTTGATCACACCCTTTGTTGAAAACGATGACGTGCCACTTTCAGTTGGTCTGCTAGAAAAGGGGGCCTCAAGATTTTTTGCCTCACGGACCGTTTTTATGTCAGACAAAATTCAAAATTATTTAAAAAATGAAGAAATAGGACACATAAAAAAAAAAACTTTTGAGCTTCTTCTTTACGAATCACAATCAATTCAACGCATTGTCCATACATGTTGTGTCTACGATTGCTGCTTCTGTTCTGTCTCTGAAGGTGAGCCATGTCCTGTTCAGCCTCCCAGTGGACTCCTCAGCGTCCATTGATCCTCGGCAGCCTTTTGGTGTTTTGCTTCATCTGCCTCTTCATCTCGTACAAGGCCGACATCACCTACCTCGATTTTGGAAGAGTTGGTCAGTATTGTCCTGCCTTCCCGTGTGCAGAGAAAGCACAGAGCCGTGACTCAACGCCCGACACTGTCGTGCTGGTCTGGATGTGGCCGTTTGGCTTCAAATTTGAACTCAACTGCGACATTTTCAATATCACAAGATGCCACTTAACAGATAACAAGGACCTTTACCATAAGGCCCACGGGGTGGTTTTCCACCACAGGGATATTCATGGAAATTTAGAAAACATGCCCAAAGCGCCACGTCCCGTTTTTCAGAAATGGGTTTGGGCAAATCTGGAGTCGCCCACCAACTCACCTCAGATCGCTGGACTGAATAAGCTTTTCAACTTGACATGCAACTATCGGCGTGATTCAAGTATCCCAGTGCATTATGGGTATCTGTATCCCGTGACCTCTACAGATAAGAGTTTCACATTGCCAGCAAAGGACAAGTTGGTGTGTTGGATTGTGAGCAACTGGAGCCTGAATATGAAGAGAGTTCAGTACTACAATGAACTGAAGAAACACTTAAATATTTCTGCTTATGGGAGAGCCTTTAAAAAACCTCTCAGTAATGGAGACTTTGAAAAAATAATATCTAGTTGTAAATTCTACCTCTCCTTTGAAAACTCCGTCCACACAGATTACATCACAGAGAAGTTCTTTAATCCTTTGACTTGGGGAAGTGTTCCGGTAGTTTTGGGCCCAGCAAGACACATGTACGAGGGACACGCCCCACCTGAGTCTTTCATTCATGTCGATGACTTTCCTTCTCCCAAGGAGTTGGCAGAGCGGCTACTTCACCTTGACAAAAATCAAGCCGAGTACATGCGATTCTTCAAATGGAGAAGCAAGTTTGAAGTTAAACCACAACTCTTTGGAAGAGAAATTGCCTGCAAAACATGTAGATACTTACAAAACCACAAGGAGTACCAAGCTTTTAATGATCTCAACACTTGGTACTGGGGTTGAGAGGTTGTGAACACCTGAATTAAAATGTTACACTTTGAATTTGACTTAATTTGTTGCTAAAGTATCCAAATGCAGCCGACATGTTTTCAACAAAGTACAGACGGTTGGGAGTGAAAGAAAGCGTGGATTCTGTTGTTGTGCACTTTGTTCAAAGCATGTTCTTTGGAGACGTTCAGAGATCAGTCTAGTTTGTGAATGTAGTGTTAAGTGAATACTTTTTAGTGTCTTATATAAACGTCTTTCGTGCTCTTTTCTCATGAGACGAGAGGTGATTTTACAGTTTTTCTCGATGGTTTACAAACAAATTCTGGTACTTGACACACAATTACCACAACATGTAACTCATGCACCAACCCCCTGAACCAATTCTGCTAAACTACAAGCACAATTCCTGCTTTACACTCAAATTGCCGTTCTAAAACACACTTTTTTCAAAACACTACACACAATTCTCTGCATTTGGCACAATTTTCATGAAGGAAAATCTTGTTTTCACAAGGAACACATTGTCATCCAAAATTCTAAAGTCAATTGCCTTCCTATGCACACTGACTCGTCACATGGGCAAACACCTGTGTTACAATTAGCAACCAGAGATCAGAGATGGAAAGTGTGTGACCGAGTCCACAAACGCACACAGCCCTTCTCCAAGCTGTGGAAGACGCATGTGGAGACGTAGCAGTTGATGCTTTTTTTTTTTTACTGTAACGGAATACAGTACTGTTGTTTTGTATTTAGACCACTTTATGTGCAAATTTGTGTTGGTTGGGATGTACACTGTGTACAATGTTTTTGTTGAGAAAATAAAATATATTTGTTACCGTGTATTTGTGAGTTGCGAGTATAAAAACAATATTCTAAAATATTTTACAACACAAGTATGTACAGTATGTACTGTCTGTATTAAGTGTAACACGGAACAAAAAAAAAGGTCTAGGTCACTATGATGAATGGAGAAGTGTTTTCTATTCATCATAGTGTTTTACATTGAGCACATCAGTGTTTAACTGGTTCTTAAAAATGTCTACTCATATGATGGGCTGTGTGTGTCATTTGAAAACAAAAAAACATTTTGAGAAGAAATAACATTGTTTTGAATGTAAAGTTTCATTTTGCAGGAGTATTGAGGGGTTTTGCCCATTGTTTGTGTGTTTTTAGAAAATGTGTGTAGAGTTCTGAGAGTATGAGGCATGCTTTAAGAAAATGTGTGTAAACAATCGCGAAAAACTGTAATATGACAGTCTGAACACACTTGTGCCATCAGAGGTGAGTACAAATACGTAAATACTACTGTCAAGTCCTGCTGCTTTTCAAATCATTTTGACAAAATGGGAAAACCCAGGCTAGTATCCGAGAGTAAATAACTAAGAACATAACTATTTCTATAATCAACAATATATGCTTGTCAAGTTTTCTTGCTTGCCGGTAAAATGACAGGTGTTCATTTTTCTGAGGAATTTAGAAGACACAATGCCAAGCCTACACCCTAGAGAACAGACCTAAACATACCTGTCAACAGCTTTTTTCAACCTGATGAACAGGTTGATCATAATTGTGAAACCAGAAAACCACCAGTGTTGGGCAAGTTACTTTCAAAAAGAAATTAGTTATAGTTATTCACTACTTGTTCAAAAAGTAACTGAGTTAGTAACTGAATTACTCTACAATAAAAGTAACTCGTTACCAGGCAAAGTAACTATTTATGTTACTGTTAAAAAATTAGAGTTGCTTACAACGGATGTCGACAAAGTTTTTGCTCCTGGATATAATGTACACATCACTTGCACGTTCTTGCCTTTGACCGCAATTAATTTGAAATAGTAGTTATATCTCCACCTTGAAAATACTGTAGCGTGTCTAAGTTCCTAAATATGTAAATGGTTCTGCAGAACCATATACACATTTAGGAACTTACATTTAGGAACTCTATTACTTGGGCCAGGGCTGGGGTACCGCCCCTTCCGGCGTAATGTGTGTAGTTTTTGGCTCTTTATTGGCACAGAATCCGAGTTACGCGAGTAACGAACTCATTTACATTTTAGTAATTGTAACTGCGTTACTGGATTTAAGAAGATACTTCGTTACAGGCTTGTTACCGCTAAAAGTAGTGGAATTACAGTAACGCGTTACTTTGTAACCAACACTGAAAACCACTAGGCTTGTCCATCGCGTTTCTTTGGTCTGGTTTTAGAAAAGCAGATAAACACATCTGTGTTATCAAGTGAAAATACAACATATTGACTATAAAAAAACTATAACATACTGTTTACCTCTAGTTGTGTGTAGCAATGGACACAGCTTTTGAGAAATGCATGTTTAGTGCCTTTACAGCACCTGAATTCTAAAAAGGTTTTTTTGTTGGACGGTAACATGACAGGTGTTCATTTTTCTGAGGAATTTAGAAGACACAATGGCAAACCTACACCCTAGAGAACAGACCTAAAAATACCTGTAAACAGGTTTTTCCAACCTGATGAACAGGTTGATCATCATTGTGAAACATTCAGCCGCCTGGTAAAACTAACAAAACAGCTGTTCTTCATTAAAAACAAAAAACATTCATACATTTTCATTAAACACAAAGTTATGTTCAGCATTTAGACCTTTTATTTGTTCCAAATGGTGTTGCCCCATTAGCTAGAAGTACATGTTTAGTGTTGTACTTCACCCTTTACTTTGTTTGAAGATCACTTCTGAGTATTATGAATTATATTTTATATTTATTGCAAATAATGTTCAAGACACTCATAGTAGGCACACATGTTCATTTGCTTGTTAACAAAAATGAGCTTGTTAATGCAAATTACTATCACATGGCATTAACTCAATGAATTGAGGCACAAAGATGTGGTGAAGACAACTTGCGGAAGTTCAAAGTTAGCATCAGAATCAGAACGAAAGGAGATTGTTGTCCACCAAAATTGGACAGCAAAAAATTGCAAAAACGTTGCCTGGTCTGATGAGTCTCGATTTTAGCTGCAACATTCCGATGGCAGAGTCAGAATGTGGCGAAAACAACAAGCGTGGATCCATCCGGGTTTGTATCAACAGTTTAGGCTGATTGCACTTAATAATTACAATGATTGTTGCTGTAATGTGCTTTTCCGCGTTGCACTTTGCAGACGGTCCCTCCCTGCGCACTCGTCTCACGGGCGGCCACTCGTTAATGTGATTTGTGCAGCTCCTTCACTGGTCCGTATTGGTAAAATGATGAGCTACATGTGCAAAAGTCTAACTCCAGTCTGCACTAGCAACAGTCCCCTGAGCTAAACAGTTCACATCACCTGCAAAACTCATTCCAAGCGACACAGCTCTTAACACATGGCTCAAAACAGGCTCAGTGGAGCAAACACTACGCACAAGCCTCACTGAGAGAACACACAATGTCACTCAGAACACACTGAGAGTAAAAACACTAGCATCAAACACCAGTACACAAAATACAAGCAAATTCAGTGACTTCATACAAAGTAATATTTTCTTCAAAGAGAAGAGTGACATTCTTTCACATGAATTATTTAAATTTTTGTTTGCTAGTGAGATTTCATAAAAACACACTAGTGTCATGTATGTGCATATGATACAGCAGTATGTATGCATGCATACATACATATGTACGTGTTTCAGATGAGCATGTATGTTTTATATATGCGTGTGCACTACTTAATCATGTATTTGTGAATTAAATACATTTTGTCAAAGTAATTTTGACCAAAAGACATTCAAGATCACCGCATGAAAGACGTTTAAATCAGACACTAAAAAGTATTGACGTAACAGTGAACTGATCTCTCAGTAAAAAAGAACGTAACGTTTTCTAAAGAATAAACAACATGCACAACAACAGAATCCACGAAACACAGAAACTGTACTTTGTTGAAAACATTTCAGCTGCATTTGGACACTTTCTTAGCAACAAATTAAGTTAAATTCAAAGTGTAACATTTTGATTTAAGCGCTCACAACCTCTCAACTCCAGTACCAAGTGTTGAGATCATTAAAAGCTTGGTACTCCTTGTGGTTTTGTAAGTATCTACATGTTTTGCAGGCAATTTCTCTTCCAAAGAGATGTGGCTTAACTTTAAAGTTGCTTCTCCAGTTGAAGAATCGCATGTACTCGGCTTGATTTTTGTCAAGGTGAAGTAGCCGCTCTGCCAACTCCTTGGGAGAAGGAAAGTCATCGACATGAATGAAAGACTCAGGTGGGGCGTGTCCCTCGTACATGTGTCTTGCTGGGCCCAAAACTACCGGAACACTTCCCCAAGTCAAAGGATTAAAGAACTTCTCTGTGATGTAATCTGTGTGGACGGAGTTTTCAAAGGAGAGGTAGAATTTACAACTAGATATTATTTTTTCAAAGTCTCCACTACTGAGAGGTTTTTCAAAGGCTCTCCCATAAGCAGAAATATTTAAGTGTTTCTTCAGTTCATTGTAGTACGGAACTCTCTTCATATTCAGGCTCCAGTTGCTCACAATCCAACACACCAACTTGTCCTTTGCTGGCAATGTGAAACTCTTATCTGTAGAGGTCACGGGATACAGATACCCATAATGCACTGGGATACTTGAATCACGCCGATAGTTGCATGTCAAGTTGAAAAGCTTATTCAGTCCAGCGATCTGAGGTGAGTTGGTGGGCGACTCCAGATTTGCCCAAACCCATTTCTGAAAAACGGGACGTGGCGCTTTGGGCATGTTTTCTAAATTTCCATGAATATCCCTGTGGTGGAAAACCACCCCGTGGGCCTTATGGTAAAGGTCCTTGTTATCTGTTAAGTGGCATCTTGTGATATTGAAAATGTCGCAGTTGAGTTCAAATTTGAAGCCAAACGGCCACATCCAGACCAGCACGACAGTGTCGGGCGTTGAGTCACGGCTCTGTGCTTTCTCTGCACACGGGAAGGCAGGACAATACTGACCAACTCTTCCAAAATCGAGGTAGGTGATGTCGGCCTTGTACGAGATGAAGAGGCAGATGAAGCAAAACACCAAAAGGCTGCCGAGGATCAATGGACGCTGAGGAGTCCACTGGGAGGCTGAACAGGACATGGCTCACCTTCAGAGACAGAACAGAAGCAGCAATCGTAGACACAACATGTATGGACAATGCGTTGAGTTGACTGCGACAGGAAGAAGTTTCAACAATTCAAAAGGTCTTTTTGATGTGCCGTATTTCTCCATATTTAAAATAACTCCCAAAACGGTTGACTTTCATCTAGCAAAGGGTTTCCCAACCACCGGGCCACGGACTGGTACCGGCCGCGGGTGATTTGTTACTGGGCAGCACTCACCACAGAGATTATTTTTGGGGATTTTGTCATTGGATTTTTTTTTCTGGAGGTGTTTTATGTTGTAATAGTCCAACCACTATGCATTTCAACATGGGGTGATTTCCGTGTTTTGTCCCACCGGTTGAGAACCACTGATCTACGCGCGCAGATATTAGACGCATAAAACACGTGTTTGCATGAAAGGGTGTAGGTTTGGTCTCAGCACACTACCAGCCATATGAGAAAAGCTTAGTTGATATTATGTTGAACATATATGAACACTTTTTAAACTTGGAACTGATTAAAAATAAGAAAACAACCTTAATTTAAACACAAAACAGTAGTCTGCACCAAATAAATAATAACAAATCACTGATTAAAACTTATTCTATATCCAAAATATCGTTTTTCCCACGTTAGAAAAGCCAAACTCTGCTCTCAACTCTGCCCTCCTTCCTCGACTCTCTGCGTCCTCTTACGACCCGACAAGGCGGCGAGTCCCCTCCGGCTCGGTGCCCGTGTGAACCGGGGCGCGCGGAGAGATCGAGCCACTGCGCGAGCATCGGGACGGAAATGGCGCAAATATTAACGACCCAAGTCCGTTTCAACCCTCTTCCTAGAATTGAAAATATATTTATAAAAGAAAGCTTACTTACACGTGATGTCTGGTTTCACTAGTAACGGATCACGTCAAACTAATTCTGTGACATGACTTTGAGAAGAGTCCCGGACCCCCCAGCCGAGCAGTTTCAGGTCCAAACCTTGAGAGGAAAAAAAAGACAGTTATAATTGTTATTAAATCCATACGCGACACTGGTGTCAAACCATCCAAACAGGGCCGTGGTGGTGGGCGGGGCCAGACGGTTCGAACCTGGAGCGAGTAACGATACCGCCGAGACGAGGTCAGTCCAAGCTGCCGTTATTCCGTGCGTGTGCGTCTGGATGTCTCTCTCTCTCTCTCTCTCTCTCTCTCTCTCTCTCTCACACACTCACTTCCTCTCTCTCTCTCTCTCTCTCTCTCACACACACACACACACACACACACACACACACACACACACACACACACACACACACACACACACGCACACACACACACACACGCACACACACGCACACACACACACACGCACACACACACACACACACACACACGCACACACACACACACACTTCCTCTCTCGATCTCTCTCCCAGGTACATGAGTATGAACGGGGGCCTGTACCATGAAGCTGGTTCAACAAACTCAGGGTTCCAGAATTGGTTCAGAATCGACAAAACCAAACCGAAGCAATCAGACTTTGTTGGTACCATGACGCCGCTCATCAACTGAGTTTGTCAACCCAGGCTTTGATCCTTCAACTCTGATTACTCCGCGCGCGTGCACATAAAAGAGTGACGTCGGCACCGAACAACCAATCACGTTCGATATGGAGAGCGAGAGAGAGAGAGAGAGAGAGATATTTCTCCGCGGAGGAGCAAGAAATTATTCTTCATAAATATGAAGAATGTAAAAATGTTTTTCAAGCACGCAGTAACACCGTCTCTGCTGCCAAAGCAAGAGAACAATAATAGAGGAACATTGCTGAGAGCGTTAATGCGCAAGTTTAAAAAATATATACAAATATAATTCAAACCATTTGCGGTACAGTAAGTGCGCCTTCGACGAGTCACATGTGTTATTTGCGGCTCAACAAGTTGGCAAAGATAAGTTATTCCTTCCGCGGAATATCTGTATCTTTCATACAAGGAAGTATCAGGAAAGTCAAGGGGATTTTGTCCCTAAAAACTCTACGAAGTGCTCTTCTAACAATCTGCGCTGAGATGTCCACAGGATTTGGAAGAAAAGGTGAAGCCGCAATGATCGCAACAGAGACCAGAAGCTAGGAATTAACTACGTCAGCTGTTTCTTTGCTCACCGCTTCTTTGCTCACTAAGAGCTCGGATCCAGAACATAACCTGCCCCGGAGCAGGTTAGCCGTGCAGCGTAAGTTACCATGGCAACGAATCCCGATTGAAGCCGAGCCACTTTCAGTACCGAAAACCCGGGGTTGGTGGAAAGTAAGCTGAAACGTAGCTGGCTAGCCACCTAAACCAGCTTCATGGTACAGGCCCCAGGTCAACCCGAAGTCAGATCAAGTGTTACCAATCTTGGATCGGGTTCAAATTTGGCAGTCCAAAGATTAAGAAAAGACGAATGCCGTGACATTATTTCTGATTTCACTTACTTTTCTCAAAAACTATACAAAGATTGAGAATTGACGGATTACTTAATTTCAATTGATTTCACCTTTCATTTTCTCAAAAGGTATACAGTAATATTTGATACGCAAAGAGGAGGTCAACATGAACTCGGATCAAGTGAATTCACTTTTCAAAGATGTGAATTCACATTCAATATGGCGCCTCATGGATCAATGACGATTGTCAATGGCCAAATCTTTGTAATCTAAGATCTTTGTAATCTTTTTACAGTAATATTTGAATTGAATATTGAATATTTCTGTACTGCGGAAGTGTGATCTGCCGCCTCGACGCGGTGTAGTGGTCGTCCATTTCAATTGTTCGTAGCGGAAACGCCAAACTGCCCATTTGCAGCGTTTCCTGACATTTCTTTTTGTAGGTCACCGCCGAGCTAAACAACGGAAATGACAACCAATTGTGATCACCGCACTGTCTCGCTCTCAACCAATCAGAACGCTTGATTTCTACACGCGCGTTACAGATGAACCACACAATGCGGGATAGGAGACAAGCAGTAGTCAGTGTGACAGCACAAAGCAGCCAGTTGAATTGTGAATTTATGCTTCTTTGTTGAATTCATTGAAGATATACGCACATGTGATGGTCAATGCATAGAATAGGTGCAGTTCATGGTGCTTATGAAGCGGATTTTAAAATCTGATAAGATAACATTCAGTGCCCTAGATGGACAACATGGATGTGCATGTGTTCTATATCCTGTTGTGGCAGTGCAGAAACGTGGTCAATGTTCTTTTTAAAGTTTATTTACATTTACTGTGGTACAGAAAAAAAAGACCAACAACTTCCCACGTTTTATGAAAACCAATTCAGGTACATATCACCTTTCTTTGTGAATTATTGAGACCAATAAAAACATCGTTGGACACAAAATCACGTCGAGGATCGTTTTCCCGCAGGTTCTAAAAGCCAACACAGCAATACTGTAACAACTACAGTACCTCAACATGTAACGACTAAATCAATGCAAGTGCTCCACTGGCAGGCAATAAATCAACGTATGTAACATACAACACATCACTCATGGGGATGGAAGACAAACACAAAGCTACTCAGGAATTTTTTGGATCATAAAGAAGTTAATTTGGATCTTAAAGAAGTAATAACAACAAGAAATCGAAAAAGATGAATTAAACGGGAAATCTGTTTTGCATAAATAAGTTGTATAGTATTATAGCAGTGGTCAATAAGTTTATGTATATATATATAATTATATATATTATATTTATATAAATAATCTCATGTAATTCTGTTCTAAATATACAAACGTCTTTCTCTTTACCTTGTAACTCTTACATAACACCGTTTGAATGGACTACGTCAACATTAAAAGGATTATGACGAATGCACCACGTCAGGAACACAATTAGGATCAAAATGACGGATCGCTGTGACACTGAAGTTCGAATTGATCAGCGGTTGAGGCGTAACACTAGATGCCCACGGCACGTTGCCTACACAGCAGCACCACGGCGGCTTAAAATAGTGAGAAGAAACGGTATTTGCAATCCGAGGAAGCCAACTCCAGCCACTGGCTTGAGTGAAGCAGATGCACCGCTAAGCTGTCGTAGCAGCTTTAGCTACGTCCGGTAGCGAAAACACTGCTGAGACTTTCACAAGTCAAAGTTTTTATTTGAAGACAGGGCTCTGAGCGGTGTCCTGCGGAGGGGTTGCTGCTGGTGGACGGCTGCCGAACATCAGCTTCTTGATGATGTCGGCGTAGAAAGGTCCATAGACCCTTCGGTTGTGATTAACCAGGGAGATGAACTTAGCTCCAATCGATGCCAGTTCAATCTGGATGGGAGTCAAGGCGGCGGGTATCTGTTTGACCTGTGACTTGGGATCACAGAGGAGGGCGGTAAAGTACTGCTGCACCCGATCCTCTGCACAGGAACAAAACAAACGAGAGAGAGGTTAGAAAATGCGAAACGAACCTTCGGATAGGAGTAAAAAAAGAGAAGGGTCAGGATTTCCCTCCGTTTTACCAACGAGGGTGCGGATGGGGTTCTCCTCCCGAACGATGCTGCGGATCTGGCCGGTGAGGGTGGCCTGCAGCGCCGAGGTCAGCGCCGGGTAGTCCCTCTCGGTTAGAGACTTGTTGAGATCGCAGCAGACCTGTGCGCTCACGCCCTCTAGTGCCTTTTCTAGGTTAAAGTCCCTACACAAAGAGAGGAGGAGTTTCACGAAAACCACAGCTCATCGGATGCATGCTTGAATACAAATTGTGGATTTCAGACATTTAATAAAAAAATTTAAAAAAGGGGGGGGAACTGACGGGCTGTGCATCCCCTCCAGCAGCACAGTAATATTCCACATCAGGCGGAAGGACAAGGAGGGCAGACCCTGGACTGGACCTCCAACGGTACTGTAGATAATGAGCAGCACCTCGTTGACCGCCTGGCCCTGACGGAGCTGACACTGAACCTCCCGCAGACGTTTCTCATCGTGCATCCAGGTCTGCGGGATGCAAGATATTGAGGAATAGTTTCACAGTTTGGGAAATGCGAAACAGCCCGTCTGGCTGCGTCCAGAATAGAAGTCAAAAAAAGAGAAAGACATTCCACCTACAAGCACCAAAAACTAATCACAGCCCGCAAAGCCTTGTGTACATATGTACACCTCACAAATAATGACAGCAGATCGATAAAGGCTAATATAAGCTATTTCTCTTAGGTACCAACCTCAGGCAGTGGGCTCTTATTATAGTCCCATGTGAGGATGCGGAGGAAGGCAGCATTGAGGAGCTGAAAGGGGCCGGGAGGCGGCCGTGGCCCTTTTTCCTGACCGTCGCATTGTTCCGTGGCGTTGGAGGACGACAGCTCCTCGAGTGCGGACTTGATCCACGAAGTGGTGATCTCCAAAGCACCTGAAGGCGTTGATCACAGCGACGCCGATTGAGAACACGCACGTTTGGTACTGGTACGTGGTTGGTAACTTATTGAAAGCGGTCTGGGTTTTTTTTTTTTTTGGCTCACTGGGTTTGTCGTCCAGGATTCTCTGGAACGTCGCCCTCTCAAAATCCACCCCCGGACTCAGGAGCACAGGCCTCAGGTCGTTGATTGTAAAGTTGACGATGTCGACCTTCATCAGGTCCAGCACACGGAAGATCTCCCTGGGTTTGTAAAAAAAGAAAAGAGAACGAAACGGCACCGTGATTGACCTGCTTCTTAACAAAAAATAAACTAAAAACATACCAATTGAACTCTGTCCTCCTCAGAGAATATTCTTTCAATCAAACAGTCAACCGCTTTCAAAAAGCCTTTAAACCCTTTTACGGACGCACTTGAACAGTGTCACTATGTTATCGGGGCTTTGGCGGAGCTTCTCGATATCCTCATCCCTAACTCGTGAACACATCCGGCCCATGGTGGTGATGATGTAGGAAGCGAGCCCTTGGATGTCCACGGCGTCGTTGTCGGCCTGCTGACGGATCATGTCCATGTCCAGCACCTCCGTGATCTCAGCCCGCATCCGATTGGCACCCGGACTAAGCATTGACAGCAAAATCTGTCCAGGCGGGAAAACGATAGGAAGCTTTATTTCTTCTGACTGATTTCCCTCCAGTCACAAAAGGAGCAGATTCAAAAAGGAAAAATGGGAAGAAAGTCAGTTCTGAACATCTATTGAGGCTGTGAACATTTAAAATCCGCGCGTCTGACCTCTCTGACCTCCTCCAGTAGCCTGATGGCTTGCCCATACTCGGGCGGGTCGTCGTTCAGCTCCGACTCCAGAATGTCCCAGTAAGCCTTGTGCAGATTATGTTTAACCATCTTCCATAAACTACAAACAGGAATGGAAGACTTCAGTTTAGCGTCTTTATTTTATGCCACGAGCATCTTGGTCACAAATAATGGCGTCTGTTTGGACTTCTGCCGTCTCACTTTCCTTTGAGGGCCCACATGTCTGTGTCGATACTATAAAACTCTATATTCAATAGGAAGCTCTGGCTGAACACCAACTTACTCCAGATTTGAGGACGTTTCTAGGAGTAGAGCGTATAGTGGGGTCTGAATGCTGCGAGGCAAAGGCGAGTTTAGCTTCTCACCTGACAAAGGGATGTTTGAGTTCACTCATAATCCACAAAAAAGGTTCACAAAAAGATATTTTTCATACCTGCCCTGATGTAGGTCTGGTTGGAAATGGAAGCTGGGGTTCACAATGATCTCATGGGCAAAGCGCAGATTGAAGAGGTCCCTGGTGGACTCATTGACCCCATCCGTGGTGAAAATGTTGGGGGGGGCCGCTGTGGGGATCAAACGGAAAAAGTGGGAGCACGAAAATCGAATTTGAGCTCGCAGATGAAACACTGGCTCTCTGGAACGCACAAGGACGTGTCTGCTTCGGATGGTTAAATCACGTCGCTGACCTTAATTAAGATGGGAGGGGGGGGGGGGGGGGGGTTAATTGAAAATAAACAAACAGGGGGACTCACCGGAGGGGGAGCGGTTTCTGGCGCAGCGTTCGCCAGCGATGCTGTCACAGGACCCGCCCAGGGAGCTGGTCGACGGCTCGGCGTCCCGGTCCTCTCCGCTGGGTCGCTCATCGTTGAGAGGCATCTTGGCGTCGCAGCTGCAAGCGAGAAGTCGGTTAAAACCCGTAGCTTGTTGGACAGGACTTCAGCTCGGGGGAAACTGGGTTTCTCCGTCCGAATTTTTTTAAGGATCCTCATCCTCCTACCTTATTTAGAGGAACAGTCAAATGTATCAGACATTTGATGTTGGATGGTTTTGGGGACTTTTAATGTTAGCTACAAATTCTATAAAAAAAAAAAAAAAAAACACAATAACCAATGAATTCTAAAACACGTCAGTTGGTTTTGCCGAAGCAATATTGATTCATTACCATAGACGAGGTTATCTAAAAACTATTCAAACAAATGAATGGGCCCACACTGTGGCACTTAGTTACATTTATAAGTTAGTTATGTGTACCATTAAACATTCACCATCAAAAAAAAATTGACATCATCCGTGAGAATAAAATGGCTCGGGGGTGAGAACGAAAACTGAGAAAGTATTAAGAGACGGACTAATGCATTGCTGGTTTTGATTAGAAGAAGAAAACAAGTGAACCATGGCTCCCGGTCTTTGTCTTAGAGGGAGGACCGGCTTTGTTGTCAAATGTTGCCTTGGAGACCGGGCAACATGGGACAACAAAGGACACCTCAATCGCCAGAACGCTCTTATTACACCTGTTCTTGTTTTCTTTGTCTTTTAAACAAATATAAAAACATTAGCAAGGAAAGGAAATGTACAAATTCTCAAAAATGTTCTTATGACACCCAAAACCAATTATCACACGTAGACACACAAAAAGAAAATAGAAAATCAATCTGGACTACAGTTACAGCTTTAATTTAGAAGGCCTCTACGCTGGGTGACCCTTGGGTGTTCCCTCTTGGGTGTTCCTTCGTGTCCTCGGCCTCAGATAACTGAGGCCAGGGACGCGGGGGAAAAAAATAAATACACACCCCCTCGCTGCTCATTCGGTTTAAAGATAGCGGGGGGGGGGGGGGGGGGGGGGGGAATTTTCAGAGAGATTATCTGGAGTGACGGGAGCCGTGCAGCTCAGAAAATGTATTGCGGATTAGTCCACTGCATCATCCGCTCCTATACGGTCAATAGCACCGTCAAATACTCTTGAATATTATTTAAAATAATTCATGTATTGTAAAATGCAGCATGCAATAAAATCAAAACCTTCGACGTGTATGTGAGTTTTAAATGATCTGAATAAACAAATTCGTATCCTTGACCGTTTTGAAAAAGTCAATAAGATGAAATGTTCGGGTAATACATCGGTCAATACTCACAAAACGTGACCAGGTGTTTCGGATAAGTGCAATATGAGATCCAAATAGAACACAAATTGTTACAGTAACCTGTGCAGATACAAAAGATTCTTTCTCGGATCAGCATTTGTCTGCAGTAGATAATGTAAACAAAGCGGAGGCGTGGGGAGGCGGGTCTAACTGCACGGGATCTCTCGCTATTGGCTGCAGCTCCCTGTCGCTCCTCCCTACATGGAAAAATATTTAGTTGCATTGCAATTGCGAGGCGGAAAAAAAGAAAAACAACAACATCCACACACGCGTAAGAAGTGTGTACACGTGAGCTGAGCAGCAAATCAAAAACAAAAACCCTCTTCTCGCGGAAACTCGTCACTTCTATTTGGGGTTTACGCGACAGTCTTCGTTTTCACTAACGATACCAACACTTTGACATTAACGTTAGCCTGCTAGCTTGAGTTCTCGCTTCCACAACGAAACCAGATATGGACGTCAAGCTGCAAACGAACAAAACAACCCCTGCCGAGTGGGGACAACAACCTAAAATAAACCGAGCTTAATAAAAAAGTGCCATTTACCTCCTCCGAGCGAGTCCCCGCAGAAGGAGACTGTTAACCGAAGTAGCTCAACTCTAAAGTGACGATCCGTCGTCGATCATTAGTGCTCGTCTCGGTTTTTAACAGTCTGCCGTTGCGCGAGCCTGGTTATGAGGACACGTGGACGAAACCATTTCAAGCATAGGGTCACTCGGTGGAAATGGTACGCTCCACTCGCCCCCCCCCCCCCCCCCCTCTTCCTGTTTGCGGGCGTGACGTCAGTGGTTTTACAAGGAACGCAAGAGAAATCGTGCGGGTGTTGGAATAAACATGTTTGTACCTGAAATGAGTGGAATTAAACGTTTTTTTGTGATTGAATATGATGATCAGTTCTGGAATTTTTTCTCAGTAACTTTTTTATTGTAAATGCTCACTTTTATATATATTTGGATGTTTCAGGTCTTATATTCCTTTTCAAATTTTACACATGAAGTCTTATTTTTTTCGTTTTTTTCAGTTAAAGGTCTGTTTTCACTTTTGGGTCATATTTATTTCTCCATAACACTATGAAAGCAGCATGGTAATAATGAGTAAATAACTAATAAAATAAAAACTTCTATAACGAACAATAAATGCCTGTAATTTAACTGACGTTTAAGTAAAATGACAGGCATTCATCTCTCTTGATAGACTTCTCAATAGCGTCCCTGGCCCGGCCTATTTGGTGCAGAGAAGACAGCTGGAGAAAGTTCACGAAAGGCCATGAACACCTTTACACAATGACACAATAAAAAGTACTATAAAAAAAAATATTTTCAACACAATGTTGTCAGTGTGTCATTGTTGGAGTCCCGACCTGACCCCTAGCAAGCAAGCGATTGCGCCTTCTTTAGAAAGTTAGCCAGTAAAATGCAGTTCGGTTGTCAAGGTGAGTGAATTGACCTGACTGTTCACAACACATGTACAGTGTTTCCTGTTCAGTGGTCGGCCGTCATGCTGGACTTTGAACATAAGTTCAATCCACAACCAACTTCCTCCATTCCACAAACTTCATCAACTTCACAAACATCGCAGCATCAGAACCTGACTTACTTGAGCAGCACCAGCACGACAAAACAAAGAACAACAGCCCGGCTGGAGTGACAGACACCTGTCCACGTGCCCCCCCCCCCCCCCCCCCCCTCCCCCCCGCCACATATATTTGGAATATGCATTGAAATATTCCCATTTTACATGAAAAAAGTTACTCTCGGTTTGGTACATCGCAAAGCATTACTGGGGTACATTTTCATATAATTTAGAAACAAGTGGACACGTGAGTATTACCCGCATATTGATATAAATACACCCCAAACATGCTTTTAGGGATAATGTAGTCAAATATAGTGCTTGTAATGTCATAATGCAGCAACAAAGAAATCTATATTTTCTATTTATAATCTACTAATCGATTAATATAGCCTAGATCCCCTCTGCTGTCACAGTTAACATCACAGGAAATGGAGTTGGAGGAAGTGAAACCCGTAGCTTCCGTCTACTGTTTCTAAAAATTAAGATACTGTGTGAGTTTGGGCCACGAGTTCAGGGAGGGGGGCCTCCAAGACACAAACAGCTTCTTCCCGTCGGCAGTGGGGCTCATCAACAGAGCCAGTGTCCCCCGCTGACTGACTGTGTCATACCTCCGGTCTCTTTCCTCACACTGCACATGCACAACCACCTTCATTCGTCACTTCCTGTTTGCTAGTGCACTTTAGATATTATTTTTTATTCCTTATGTTGTCCATTGTCGTCTGTTGTTGTTGTCAAGTCAAATTCCTTGTATGTCTGAGGTACTTTGGCAATAAGTGTTTTCTAATTCTGATTGATGAAAAACAAAAAACATTAATACATTTTCATTAAACACAGTTAAAAGTTATGTTCACATATATAAGTACACATATATACATATATATATATATATATATATATATATATATATATATATATATATATATATATATATATATTTTAACATACTCATGCTCTTTTATTGTGGGGATATATATCCCCACAATAAAAGAGCATGAGTATGAGTATGTTAAAAAAAAAAAAAAGAACACAACTAGGCTTGCCCATTGCTTTTCTTTGGTCTGGTTTGAGAACAGCATATGAACACATCTGTGTTATCAAGGGAAAATAAAACATATTGACTAAAGACAATAAAAAAAGCTATAACTATACAACTGTTTACCTCTAGTTGTGTCTAACAACGGACACAGATTTTGAGAAATGCATGTAGTAATTGATGTTAATGTTTAGTGCCTTCAACTTCAAAGACAGCAACCATGGCAAAGCGTGCAAAAAGCATTTCAAATGAACTTGATTACAAACTTTAAAAATAGATGCTGTGTTACTTACTAAAATGTAATGTCATCACATTTTTCTAAGAATATGGTTTGAACTACATGCACAACAGCAGAATCCACGCTTTCCATCACTTCTGACTGATTGCAGTTGGATCCCAGTACCAATTGTTGAGATTATTGAAAGCTTGGTACTCCTTGTGGTTTTGTAAGTATCTACATGTTTTGCAGGCAAGATGTCTTCCAAACGGAGTAGTTGTAACTTTAAAGTGTTTTCTCCAGTCGAAGAATCGGTTGTACTCTTGTATGCTTGTAGTTTCATTTTTGTCAAGGTGAAGTAGCCGCTCTGCCAACTCCTTGGGAGAAGGAAAGTCATCGACGTGAATGAAAGACTCAGGTGGGGCGTGCTTCTCATACATGTGTCTTGCTGGGCCCAAAACTACCGGAACACTCCCCCAAATCAAAGGATTAAAGAACTTCTCTGTGATGTAATCTGTGTGGACGGAGTTTTCAAAGGAGAGGTAGAATTTACAACTAGATATTTCTTTTGCAAAGTCTTCATTGCTGAGAGGTTTTTTAAAAAAGGTTCTCCCATAAGCATGAATCTTTACGTGTTTCTTCAGTTCATTGTAGTACTGAACTCTCTTCATATTCGGCCTTAAGTTGCTCACAATCCAACACACCAACTTGTCCTTATTTGGCACTTTGAAACTCTCATCTGTAGAGGTCACAGGATACAGATACCCATAAGGAACTGGGATACTTGAATCACGCCGATAGTTGCATGTCAAGTTGAAAAGCTTATTCAGTCCAGCGATCTGAGGTGAGTTGGTGGGCGACTCCATATTCGCCCAAACCCATTTCTGAAAAACGGGACGTGGCGCTTTGGGCATGTTTTCTAAATTTCCATGAATATCCCTGTGGTAGAAAACCACCCCGTGGGCCTTATGGTAAAGGTCCTTGTTATCTGTTAAGTGGCATCTTGTGATATTGAAAATGTCACAGTTGAGTTCAAATCTGGTGCCGAACGGCCACATCCAGACCAGCACGACAGTGTCGGGCTCAGCGTCCACTGCTGCTGGCTGACGCTTCTCGGTTGGACCTGGATGTTTTTTATTGTGGAGCTCTGTGGAGCTGCTGTGCCTTGAGTCACGGCTCTGTGCTTTACACAGGAAGGCAGGACAATACTGACCAACTCTTCCAAAATCGAGGTAGGTGATGTAGGCCTTGTACGAGATGAAGAGGCAGATGAAGCAAAACACCAAAAGGCTGCGGAGGAGAAATGGACGCTGAGGAGTCCACTTGGAGGCTGAACAGGACATGGCTCACCTTCAGAGACAGAACAGAAGCAGCAATCGTAGACACAACATGTATGGACAATGCAATGAGTTGACTGCGACGGGAAGAAGTTTCAAAAGTTAAAAAAGGTGTTTTTGATGTGCTGTATTATTCCATATTTAAAATAACTCTCCCCAAATACACAAAATGTATCTGACTTTCATCTAGCAAAGTGTTACCGGGCCGCGTTAGACAGAGAATATTTTTGGGGATTTTGTCATTGGATTTTTTTTTTTTTCTGAAGGTGTTTTATGTTGAAAATCTACCGCATTCTCGCCTAATTACGTGTGCGCGTCCCTCTTGACATATTCTAAATCCAAACCAAGTGAATACACAAATTGCAAACTGTGCAAATGTTCTTATGACACACAAACCACTCATCACACTTGGACACAAAAAGAAAATTAATCTGGTATACCGCTACAGCTTTATTTAGAAGTGCCTTTCTATTATTATCTACGCCATGGGTTCGCAAGCTGGGCCCCCCCAAAGCTGGTTCATGGAAATTGGGGCCCCCACTTCCCGACGTTTTCCTTTTACATTTACATGTTAGGCATTTAGCAGACGCCCTTTTCCAGAGCGACATACAATAAGTGCAGACATTTCACATTAGGAAAAACAGGCATCAAAAACAGCAATTGCACGTTGTTCCCGAGTGAGTGCAGGCAGAAGTGCCAGTGATAGAAGAGGTGCTAGGAGACGGAGGAAAGGGATGATTCCATTATCGGACCTGAGAAGCTCCATGAAGAGATGCAGATTGTCGGCGAGGGGGGGGCTGACATTGGGCACACACACACACAAACACACACACACGCGCGCAACGTCCACAGCGCAGCAGGCGGAGGCGCGAGGGAGCGATATACCGTTTCTCTTTAGGAGACTTGTTTAAATTATGAGAAACATACATGTCACTAGATTGGTCTCTAGTCGCTTTGGACACAAACGTCGCCAGGAGGTTGATGTGTTTGATATAATAGTCCAACCACTTTGCATTTCAACATGGGGGGATTTCCGTGTTTTGTCCCACCGGTTGAGAACCACTGATCTACGCGCGCAGATATTAGACGCATAAAACACGTGTTTGCATGAAAGGGTGTAGGTTTGGTCTCAGCACACTACCAGCCATATGAGAAAAGCTTAGTTGATATTATGTTGAACATATATTTACATTGTTTTATATATACATTTGTTTAACTTGGAACTGATTAAAAATAAGAAAACAACCTTAGTTTAAACACAAAACAGTAGTCTGCACCAAATAAATAATAACAAATCACTGATTAAAACTTATTCTATATCCAAAATATCGTTTTTCCCACGTTAGAAAAGCCAAACTCTGCTCTCAACTCTGCCCTCCTTCCTCGACTCTCTGCGTCCTCTTACGACCCGACAAGGCGGCGAGTCCCCTCCGGCTCGGTGCCCGTGTGAACCGGGGCGCGCGGAGAGATCGAGCCACTGCGCGAGCATCGGGACGGAAATGGCGCAAATATAAACGACCCAAGTCCGTTTCAATCGCTTCTCTCCTGCCAAAAGCTCTTCCTAGAATTGAAAATATATTTATAAAAGAAAGCTTACTTACACGTGATGTCTGGTTTCACTAGTAACGGATCACGTCAAACTAATTCTGTGACATGACTTTGAGAAGAGTCCCGGACCCCCCAGCCGAGCAGTTTCAGGTCCAAACCTTGAGAGGAAAAAAAAAGAAAAAAGAGTTCTTGAGATCCGGCTCAATGACAGTATTATTAAATCCATACGCGACACTGGTGTCAAACCATCCAAACACCTCGAACCTGGAGCGAGTAACGGTACCGCCGAGACGAGGTCAGTCCAAGCTGCCGTTATTCCGTGCGTGTGCGTCTGGATGTCTCTCTCTCTCTATCTCTCTCACACACTCACTTCCTCTAGCTCTCTCTCTCTCTCTCTCTCTCTCTCTCTCTCTCTCTCTCTCTCTCTCTCTCTCTCTCTCTCTCTCTCTCTCTCTCTCTCTTCCTCCCCCCGATAAAGCGATAAAGTTCAGTGGGGACTGATGACACCTAGTTTATACGTCTGCGTTTTCGGAGAAACGAAAGGACACGCAGACGCAAGCGCCCCTTGCGTACCGGCCCGCCCCCTCTTGCGTCCTTGCGTGCGTCCAGGCACGGATTTAGAAAGCAGAGGTCCTCTGGGCACAACATCTTGGAGGCCCCCCTCCCTGAACTCGTGGCCCAAACTCACACAGTATCTTAATTTTTAGAAACAGTAAAAGGAAGCTACGGGTTTCACTTCCTCTGACTCCATTTCCTGTGATGTTAACTGTGACAGCAGAGGGGATCTAGGCTATATGAATCGATTAGTAGTTTTTAAACAGACAATATAGATTACTTTGTGGCTGCATTATGACATTACAAGCACTATATTTAACTTGGGTGTATTTATATCAATATGCGGGTAATACTCACATGTCCACTTGTTTATAAATTATATGAAAACGTACCCCACATCCAGTAATGCTTTGCGATGTACCAAACCGAGAGTAACTTTTTCACGTAAAATGGGAATATTGCGGTCTTGAATTTTGACAGTGGTTTATAATGTTATAATAATATTCATGATAAACACACTCACAGTACCTCCCCTCTGTGCACACCGCGTCCCTGGAAGCGTGGCCCAGCCTATTGGGTGCAGAGAAGACAGCTGGAGAAAGTTCACGAAAGGTCATGAACACCTTTACACAATGACACAATAAAAAGTACTATAAACAATGAATGTTTCCAATACAATGTTGTCAGTCCGCTAATGTTGGAGACATTTATATTGAACAAATTATTCCAGTTCAGCGGTTGTTATAAAACAAGTGCATAACAAATATTTTTTCTACGGTTATATCTAAATTTGAGTCGGTTGAAGAGAAGCCTACGCGGCTCGGAATTTTGTTCAACTTGGTGGCGTCAGAAGAGCCATATGGTGCCACCGAAAGAGCCGTATATGGCTCGCGAGCGAACTCAAACATCACTTTGTCGGCTTCTCGATACATTCACGGAAGCGTATGTATCATGCTGGATTTTTATGGAGCCAAATCCAGGTCAAAAGTTTTGTTCATTCGAAAAAAAAATGTTTTGTTGTTGAACATAAAAAAATGCAACCATGTATCCAAAATAAAAAAGTCACTCAACCAAATTGTAAAGTGGTCTAGCAGGCTGATTGGGGAGCAACAGCCTAACATGGAAACCGTATATGCAAAACAGGTAAAGCGCATTACTGGTACAATTTTAAACAACAGTTCTCATCCACTGCACACAGAGTTCCAGCTTTTACCCTCCGGGCGTAGGTTTATGATCCCCAAGTGTAAAACAAAAGGACACAAGAATAGTTTTGTTCCTGCATCCATTGTTTTGAGGAATAAGTCATAGATACGTTGTAATGTACAGTGTGCATGTATTTCTTATATTACATTTTTATATTTACTTTTTAATTTCAGACGCATCTACTGCAGGCAAAAGTTTTCTAATTTAGATATTTTTTACTTGTGTTTTTGAGGTACAATGTTTATGTATGTCGATATACTGTTTTTATTCAGGTCCGATAAGAACTTTTTTATGATGCGTGGTAATGTGATGATGGGTGATGATGTGTGACTTTCACTGCAAACAAAATCTACCTTTGGGTATAAATAAAGGAACTTGAACTTAAATGTTGTGTCTACGATTGCTGCTTCTGTTCTGTCTCTGAAGGTGAGCCATGTCCTGTTCAGCCTCCCAGTGGACTCCTCTGCGTCCATTTATCCTCGGCAGCCTTTTGGTGTTTTGCTTCATCTGCCTCTTCATCTCGTACAAGGCCGACATCACCTACCTCGATTTTGGAAGAGTTGGTCAGTATTGTCCTGCCTTCCTGTGTGCAGAGAAAGCACAGAGCCGTGACTCAACGCCCAGCAGCTCCACAGAGCTCCACAATAAAAAACATCCAGGTCCAACCGAGAAGCGTCAGCCAGCAGCAGTGGACGCTGAGCCCGACACTGTCGTGCTGGTCTGGATGTGGCCGTTTGGCTTCAAATTTGAACTCAACTGCGACATTTTCAATATCACAAGATGCCACTTAACAGATAACAAGGACCTTTACCATAAGGCCCACGGGGTGGTTTTCTACCACAGGGATATTCATGGAAATTTAGAAAACATGCCCAAAGCGCCACGTCCCGTTTTTCAGAAATGGGTTTGGGCAAATCTGGAGTCGCCCACCAACTCACCTCAGATCGCTGGACTGAATAATCTTTTCAACTTGACATGCAACTATCGGCGTGATTCAAGTATCCCAGTGCATTATGGGTATCTGTATCCCGTGACCTCTACAGATGAGAGTTTCACATTGCCAGCAAAGAACAAGTTGGTCTGTTGGATTGTGAGCAACTGGAGCTCGGATTTGAAGAGAGTTCCGTACTACAATGAACTGAAGAAACACGTAACGATTCATACTTATGGGAGAGCCTTTGAAAAACCTCTCAGTAGTGGAGACTTTGAAAAAATAATATCTAGTTGTAAATTCTACCTCTCCTTTGAAAACTCCGTCCACACAGATTACATCACAGAGAAGTTCTTTAATCCTTTGACTTGGGGAAGTGTTCCGGTAGTTTTGGGCCCAGCAAGACACATGTACGAGGGACACGCCCCACCTGAGTCTTTCATTCACGTCGATGACTTTCCTTCTCCCAAGGAGTTGGCAGAGCGGCTACTTCACCTTGACAAAAATCAAGCCGAGTACATGCGATTCTTCAACTGGAGAAGCAACTTTAAAGTTAAACCACATCTCTTTGGAAGAGAAATTGCCTGCAAAACATGTAGATACTTACAAAACCACAAGGAGTACCAAGCTTTTAATGATCTCAACACTTGGTACTGGGGTTGAGAGACTGTGAACACTTGAAACAAAATGTTACACTTTGAATTTAACTTAATTTGTTACTAAGAAAGTGTCCAAATGCAGCCGACATGTTTTCAACAAAGTACAGACAGTCGGAAGTGATAGAAGGTGAGGATTCTGTTGTTGTGCATGTTTTTTAAAGAATATTCTCAGAGAACTTTGATGACATTTTATGAATTAAAAGCTCTTATCCAACATTTGTAATTTAGTTAATTTGAAATGTGCTGTAGTTAACGGCACTACACACCAACTACCAAATGCATTTCTCAAAAGCTGTGTCCATCGCTAGACATAACTAGGTATAAACAGTTATACTATGTTTTTTTGTTTAATATGTTGTAGTTTCACTTGATAATTGTTGAGAGGATCGCATGATATGGAAAATTAATAATATCGTCATTGGACCTTTCGAGGAGAAAGAACTATTAAGGGTTCAGGATAGGAAAAGGAGACACATAAACCCGAATGCATATTTTTTTATCTTATAAGTAGGACCAAACACATTTTGATAATATAATGAGCCATATTATGGAGTACAAATAAAAGAGATGCTCTGTAGTTTTACCTAGGGTTAACCTTGGTGTAATACGAGGTATAACGTCATCCTTATTGACACACGCTGTGCAGCTGTAGTTTTTCTCCGTTTTTGTTCGATGATTTATTAGCCCTTTTTCTCTGCAACTTGTTATAATCTGAGCTTTTGTTCTGAAGTAAATAAAACCGAGTTCGCTCTGAGCCTTTTGAAGTTTTTTAAAAATATTTCTTCATTTGAGTTACGGGCATGCGCACGCACTCACGCCTCTAGAGGAGCTCCAGGCCGTAGCTTGTACAGTCTTGTACAGTCGTGCAGAGACTGCATTGAGAGTGTGTCACGAATTTTGTAGAATTTCTGTACACAACAACTTTTGGTCGGACTAGTTACAGCAACGGAAATACAATGAGCGAAGGCACCCATTTACGAGCAGAGGAGGAGTCCGTGAAGGCACCACGAGTTTGCCTAGTTACAAATTCGTGAAGTGCGTGACCTCACCAGTCACATGTTTCAAAGCTCGCAACGCAATTGGCTGCCTCTCAGCGGGGTAGTTGTTTTGGTTGCAAACCAGGAAGCTCTTCTTTCAAAATTGGGCGTGTAGCGCAACGTCCACGGAGAAACAAATTGCTTGTTCATACGCTGGACTTTGAAAAAACGTAAATAAATATACAGTTCCACGTACACCTTTCACGGCAGAGAAAAAAAAGGATATTTGTAAGTATTCACTGGCGGTTACGTTCTTTGTCTCGTTTTCCAGCAGAACGTGAGAAGTGATCTCGTCGAGATACGTTAAGTATTAAAATGAGCGAGGTGAACGATAACAGATAACAGAAGTAACAGCTCACCGAAGTCGAGCCCCGACTGGCACTACGTGTATACAGTTTCACATTGTGTGTGTGTGTGTGTGTGTGTGTGTGTGTGTGTGTGTGTGTGTGACATAGCCTGCATAACTGTGTGAAAGTGGGTGTATTTTATTTTATAATGCCATCAAATTAGTGTTATTGATCCTGTTCAGGAGAAATTATCCGATAAAAGTTTTACCAACCAGGTCGGTAAGCTATCTAGTCTTATATATCTATCTATCTATCTATCTATCTATCTATCTATCTATCAGACTTATAGATATCATGAAGCCTGCTAAAACTCTGCGAAATGCTCCTCTATTGAAGAGCTGTACCTTGGTACGGTTATGTTATAATTTGTCTCTTTTGGTTTCACTTTTAAGATTTTCTGGTTCTTTTTGTATTTTGTAAAAACAACAAATAAAAGTGTGCTCATACGTTTCTTTTTTTTTTTTACTTCGGTGCTGTTTGTCATAGGCAACCAACAAAGGCGTTGATTATCAATACGGTTACAGCTGACCAGTATGTATGTAATTATTACAAATGTATGTATGTATGTAATTATTGCAAAAATCTATGGATGAAATGTAACCAAGGATGATGAACTTTACTGCATGAAACTAGATTTACTCCAAAAAAGACCGAGGCACGTGGTAGCAGAACGCGTTATATATTCTAATCCCCTTATAGATTTGCAGTAAAACAGGATCCTGCATGGTCGGCGCGTTGCGTAGCCATGGCGATGGAGGAGGCGGCGCGCAGCTGTCTGATGCGCTTTCGCCACCGGCTGGAGGACGACATCAAGCCCTCCTACCTGATGGACCACATGGTCAGTGACGGCGTGCTGACTGGGGACGAGGAGGAGAGGATAAGGAACCAGGTGAGCCTCCGCTGAAGGTGGAAAGGTCTAGGAGAGTTATTCATGATTTTTCATGATTTTCCCCACTGTGACTTGCGTAAATCTAATTTACAGAATATGGTCCTTTCCTTTGTCAATGCCCATTTTTGTTAATTCTTTCTTATGATTTTATATTCAGGATCTTTCAGCAGTTACCTGGCCTCACCTTCTCTTGCTAAGCTGACACATCAACAGACTAAACACTTGCTCCTGCGAAATAGAACTAGCAGTAACATTTATATCCCTGGCTTCTGACTGTATAACAATCATACGGATATTTAATCTCCTCTCTTGGTTATGTGGCTCTGACCTTTGCCCCTCCTACTCCTGTCTGATTCTGTGTACATGTATTGTCACTAGCTTGCTATTGCTTTAGGATTTAAAGGGAGTTTTAATACATTTATTTAAAAGCTTCCTCTGCCATAGATGTTGGAAACATGTATGGCAAATCATACATGTTTGGAACTCGTGAGAGAATTTTTCAACAGTTATTTATTTAGTTATCTATAAATGCTCAAATATGTCTCTCTCTCTCTCTCTCTCTCTCTCTCTCTCTCTCTCTCTCTCTCTCTCTCTCTCTCTCTCTCTCTCTCTCTCTCTCTCTCTCTCTCGCTGTCCTCCCCAGCCCACCAGGAAGGATCAGGCCGTGGCCTTGCTCGCGCTGCTGCTCAGGAAGGACAACCGTGCCTACATCTCCTTCTACAACGCAATGGCCAAGGAGGGATACAACGATTTGGCCAATCTGCTTTATCGCGACCTACCCCACGGGTTACCCGAGGGTCAAAAGCGCTCCACGGATTGCTGCACGCCTTACGGTGAGAAGCGGGGAGCGGTGCACAATCGTTTCCTGGTGGTTTTGGGTCGAATGTGCCACATTGGTTCGGCATCTTTGGCCACCGCAGTTGTTCAAGACATGCTGTGATGAATAAAGTTTGTCAATGGACCATTCGCCCTTCTACTGTCTTGATGCTGTCTTTTTTATCCCTTCCCGGTTTGTCCTAACAGTGCAGACAGTGCTCAGTGAGGGGGGTGTCCCACAGAGGCCGGTGGTGTTTGTCAGCCGACCAGAGCTGGTGAACTGCGTCAGGGAGAAACTCTACCGGCTGCAGAAGGAGCCCGGCTGGGTCACCATCTTCGGCATGGCCGGCTCGGGCAAATCCGTCCTGGCCGCTGAGGCGGCAAGACACCATGGACTCGTCGAAGGTGAGTGGTCTTCCACCGGCTGCCCAACACAAGCTACCGTCGGCTATACCTAACCTTCAAACTATGGAATAGGAAAGTTGCAATCTCAAAGTGTTTGCGTGGTTGGTTGTTCTCTGTAGCTTATCACTTCTGCTCCCTCCTCCTCTTCCTCCATCTGCAGAGTGCTTTCCCGGCGGGATCCACTGGCTGTCCGTCGGCCAGCTGGACAAACCAGACCTGCTGGTGAAGATCCAGTCATTGTGTTTCCGTCTGGAGCAGAGCCTTGACTCCCAGCCCCTCCAACGGCCCCCCAGCTCTCTGGACGAGGCCAAGGAGCGTCTGCGCTTCCTCATGCTGCGCAGATATCCAAGGTGGCTTCATGTTCAGATCGACAGGATCAGCTTTGTGTTCTTGTTTTTATTTTTTTTAGATGCATATGAATGTTGTTCAATATGGGCTGCAACGCCAGACTGATGGGTAAATAAATACAAAACAAAAAGCAAGGTGGAGTAAACGGCAACAACCTGATGCCACTACCACATTTCTTTTCTTTTTTTTTTAATCTCCACAAGCATAAAATAATATTTTGCCTCTTTTTAATTTGTCGAAATAACAAGATAAATGAAGAATAATGAAGCAGGTAATAGACAGCAATACATGTTCAATAGCATTAGAAAGCTAAACATTGTTTCACAGTTTCCATGTCTCTGATGTTCCTTCAGATCCCTCCTGATTCTAGATGACATCTGGGACAGCACCGTGCTGAAGGCCTTTGATCTCCACTGTCGGATACTTTTGACCACCAGAAACCGAAGCCTTGCTGACTCTGTTTCTGGTGCGTGGCCGTGTTTTCTCATTTTTACAGACGCGTGCGCACTTGAACCTTACGTGCTTCACCTTGTCTCTTGTAGGCCCCAAATACGAGGTGGAAGTGGAAAGTGGTCTGGATGAAAACAAGGGAATGGAGATCCTTGCCCTCTACACCAAAACCAACCTCAAGGGACTTCCCGAGGTGGCTCGCAGCATTGTGAGGGAATGCAAAGGTCTGTGAACCGAAGCATTCTTTACCTGCGAGCCGTGATTCTTTTAAAAATACATGTTCCAGGTGTTGATTTCTGATTCCCTGTGCCACCGCCTCAGGTTCCCCACTGGTGGTGTCCCTGATCGGGGCTCTACTGCGAGAGAAACCCGACCGTTGGCGCTACTACCTAGGCCAGTTGCAGCAGAAGCAGTTCAAGCGAATAAGGAAGTCGTCGTCTTACGACTACGACGCCCTCGACCAAGCCATGGCGGCGAGCATCGAAGTCCTACCCGACGAACACCGAGAACTCTACAAGGACCTAGCTGTGCTGGAGAAGGACACCAAAGTCCCTGCAAAGGTTTGGCTGCACAACGAGCGCAAATGTTCGCACCTTTTAATTTGCTAAACTGGTGTTTTTTATTGTTGTATAAGGTCTGGCTGGCCTCAACACATGCTTACAAAAGCGGGTATTCCTCCCTGCAGGTGCTCTCTGTTCTGTGGGACCTGGAGACGGAGGAGGTGGAGGACATTCTCGAGGAGTTTGTCAACAAGTCTCTGCTGTTCGTGGACAGTCATAATAAACCCTACCTGTACTACCTCCACGACCTGCAGCTGGACTTCCTGGTGGAGCAGAATCGCGACCAGCTCCAGGTGAGTTTGGATGCGACCTTTGCCCCTCCTACTCCTGTCTGATTCTGTGTAGAGCTTTTTTTATTTTTTTTTATGCGTGTGTTTCAGAGCCTGCACAATAAGGTGGTGCATCAGTACCAGAAGCACTACAAAGAGGGCCACTCCGCCTCGGGAGATGAGGAATGCCTCTACTGGATCCGATTCCTGACCTATCACATGGCCAAAGCCGACCTCTTCCAGGTAACGCACCAAACCCAGTTGCACGGCGGTGTGTTCACAATGCTTCATTCACCGTGTCTCATTCCGTGTCCCTTTCCCTGAGCAGGAGCTGTACTCGCTCCTGTTTTCGCTGGACTGGGTCAGCACTAAGGCCCAGCTGATGGGTCCGGCTCACCTCATCAATGACTACGTGGAGTACGGACCCATTCTGGACAAAGAGGTCAGCTGACAGCGGAACTGTGTGTTTCGAAAGCAAGTGTGGAGACATTGAGTGATTTACATTACTTGCTACTGTCACACGCTCGTGTCCTTTGTGGCCCTAGAACTCTGAGACGAGGAGTCAGTTCCAGGAGTTCCTCTCCCTGAACGGCCACCACCTGGAGCAGCGTCCGTTCCCCGACGTGGTGCAGCTGGCTCTGTCTCAGCCGCGCACATCCGAGGTCTACAGGCAGGCTCTGCTGCAGGCGCGCAACCAGGCCTCAGCGGGGAAGAAGCTCTACTTTGAGTGGCTGTAAGCAAGCAAGCAAGGAAATATTTCACTGTGGTTTTCCAACCTGTGGATGTTTGTGTAATGCGGTTAAAATCAAGCGATGCGTTGTCCTTGTGGTGCATTCATGGTTTGTCACAAACTGGTTAATGTGGAAGATTTCTGCAGCTGTGTTGCGACGAAAGCTTATTTGACTTTGTTAAGAATTTGATTGTTCTACTTGGATTAGTCCAGTGAGAATTGGTTCCAGAAGACCGAGCAGTGACCTGATAAGTTTTCCATTTGGCCGTAACATAAAGTTAGAGAGGTGAAATTCAGGAATCGCTGCGATGACTGAAATGTATGTTTGCGTATTTTTCCCAGGAACAAGGGCAGTGTAGAGAGTCTGTCCCGACTGGTGATCCACCCCCACCAGGGCTCCATCTACTCCGCCTGCTTCTCTCAAGACGGAGCCAAGATCGCCTCCAGTGGAGCCAGCAAGACACTCAAGGTATCTAAGAACGACGGCAAAACATGGCGAGCGACCCCAGAAAAAATACTGCACAGCACACAAGTAGTCACTTCTTTCACACTCAGGTGTTTAAAAGCACCTCCGGTGAGAAGCTCATGGAGATCCAGGCCCATGACGACGAGGTGCTCTGCTGTGCCTTCTCCCCCGACGACCGTCTCCTAGCGACCTGCTCCAGCGACAGGAAAGTCAAGGTGAGCGCAGAAGTGACGCGGCAACGTGCACTTGAAGGACACACAAAGTCCGGTGATTTCCGCCCGCGGCGTCCTTGAAGCGGGTGCTTCTCTTCCTGCAGGTGTGGAACGTGGAGAAAGCCCTGCTGCTCAGGGTCTTTGAGGAGGAGCACCAGGAGCAGGTCAACCACTGTCAGTTCACCAACGCGTCGCGACGCCTCCTGCTGGCCACCTGCTCCAACGACGACTTCCTGAATGTCAAGGTAGGAGACAGTGTTTGCTGCTATTAAAATGTTCTTTAATCTTTTTTCTCCGTCCCCCGAGTGCCACGCACCCTTCTCTCTAAGTGTCTGTTACTGCCGTACGTTGCACCACTTCCTCTTGTCCCATCACCCTCTCTCTGACGTCTGACTTCGCCTCTCTCTCTCCCACTACGTTCCTCTCTCTCTTTTTCTGCAGCTGTGGAACCTCAACAAACCGTCGTGCCAGAACACCATGTTTGGCCACTATGAGCCGGTCAACCACTGCTGTTTCTCCCCCGATGACGCCCACCTGTCCACGTCCTCCAACGACGGCACCGTTAAGGTGAGGCGAGCCGCCCTCCGAAGGCGCCCCCCTCTCCCCATGTGACTAACCACGCCGCTGTATTGTGTGCAGCTTTTCCACGTGGCGTCCGCGAACGAGTGGAAGACCATCAACGTGAGCGCCGCGTTCGCAGAGAGCGACGCGGAGGTCCCCGTCAAGTGCAGCACCTGGACGGCCGACGGCAAACGCATCGTGTGTGCGGCCAGGAACGCTGCTCTGGTGAGCACACGTTGCGCTTTCGTCCTCACCGCCCGCGCTGCCGTGTAATTAAAACGAGACGGGAAAGGGGAGGCTGTTTACTCAAGCTGCTACAGAATCTAAAGAGCGCGTGGGAACGAAAGGGAACACAAGACCCTCAATGTTGCGGATTTGCACAAGATGATGCTTTTTATTGGGTTTTAAAAAGTCAAAGTCGACAAACTTGTGTTGCTTTGTTGTAGACTCTAACCTTTACTTTGGCGGGTCCGATATGATCAGCTGATTCATGCACTACATTGGCATTGATAGATGGTAATACAAAAAGGCCAAAGATATATTTGAGGACACTTTTCTGCCATTACGTAGTTGGTCCACCAGGGGGCACCGACAAGCGCATCTATGTTTTATTTGTTGACGTAATTATATTGGCCTCAAAAAGCCAGCGTGCAAGTATTCGTCTGGCCCTTATTACATAACGCTTGCACCTCCATTAATTATGCCGTAGGGGGCCTCGCCGTGTCCCGACATGACACCTGTCTGACTTGTTGTGTGTTCCTGGGCGTTTCTCAGGTGTTTGACGTGGAGACGTCGGCCATGTTGCTGGAGATCAGAACGAATCGCCTGAGCACGGTGCAGTACTGTCACGCCTGTCCCACCAGCAACCTGCTGGCGATCGCCTTCTCAAACTACGCCGTGGAGGTGCAGTGCCAACTCTCAGCTCACGTTTACGTCCTGAGAGGATGGCAACATAAGGTTGACTAGATGTGTGTGTGTGTGTGTGTGTGTGTGTGTGCATTACAGCTATGGGACCTGGAGGCCAACAAGAAGATGGCGGACTGCAGCGGTCACCTGAGCTGGGTGCAGCGCGTCCAGTTCTCTCCCGACGGCTCGCAGCTGCTCTCCTGCTCCGACGACCAGACTGTCCGGGTAAGGCCGCCTCCGTGTTGGGCGCCACGTGCCGCGGCGGCGTTGGCGGACCGGCTTTCCTTCCACAGATACCGTCGGTATTTGTTCTCGTTACCGCTTGTGAAATCAAGGCCTGTGCTAATTGTGGACGTCACAGGTTGACTCGTTGCCCTCTCTTCCCTCGGGTTGTTGTTCGGTTTCAGCGCGGCGTGTGCGACCGTGTTTGAGCGCCACAATAGAGATAAAAAAATAAGAGACTACTGTTTGACGTGCTGTGGAAGAAACAACAGTATTGCTATTACAAAGTAAAAGAATGGGAAACGAAATAAAAGGATTGTTTGTCTTCTCACCAAAGATTAACTCCTCAGGTTACTAATAAGTCATTAAGGACGTCTTTCCGCCGTTTTCCTGTCTGTTTCTTGTAGTTATGGGAGACGAATAAGGTGCACACCACATCGGCTGTCTGCCTGAAGAGAGACTCCGACGTTCTCTTCAACGGCGAAGAAATCGTTGTGTCGGCTGCGGACAACTGCAACCGACTGCAGGTGAGCCACGGGACGAATGAATCAAAGCACCCGATGCAGATATCTGTATTACCGTAAAATAATGTGACTTCATTGTGGTGTCGTAGAACTCAATGTGCGCGTGTGTGTGTGTGTGTCTGTGGGCGTGTCAGGTTCGCAACGGGCGGACGGGATCCGTGCTGTTCCAGTCGGAGGAGAAGCCGTCCAGGATCCGGTGCACGTGCATGTGCAAGCGGCCCTCTGCCGTGGCCCTGGGGCAGGAAGATGGCACCGTGCAGGTAGAGAGAGACTCGGTTTAGGCCCCTCGTGCTGATGCTGAGAAGACAATGTTTGTCCGTGTTGCTCCGCCGTGTTTCTACGGTAGCCCAGGACGGACAAACCGATCTCTACGGACGCCCTTTTTGAGTTTTTTTTTTTTTTTTAGGTGACATGAAAGCCACCGTAGTTGCACATATGCACACAATCCCCTGAGGTGTCCTTGCAGCAGCCAGCGCCACACAGCAGAGACGTCTCTAATGAAATAAAAAGGTCCTGCAGTCATAATGAATACAGGAGTTCCTTGTTTTAATTAGCAGACAAGAGGACTTGAAGAAGAACGAACGTAATCAGCGTTCTTAAAACCAAGAGGGGACCAAAAATAGCTTTGAAAAATAAGGCAATACATGCATTTTCTGTGCATCGAGTAAGTCTTTTGTGTGTCAACAATTAAAGAAAGTTAACAACGCCACAATTTTTAACTTAGGGTTGTGATGCTGTACACATAGCTGGCTACTTGAGGTCAGTGGTGTACCAATTTGTTATTTTCAGCGGCTTATTTTGATAAATAAAAAAATGGGTTTTGTGCGTTTGGATAAATATATCCAGGCTGCGATTTGTGGGGGAGGATGGGGGGAATTTCCCCCCCTTTGGTTTTCCTATCCCCCCCTCTGCTAAATTATTTTTATCGCCGGGGGGGGACAGGGATTCCCCCCCCCCTCTGTTTTTTTTTTTTTTAAATCTCCGGTGGGGACAAGGATTGAAATCTAATGATCTTCAGTGTCGATACATCAGAGCAGCCTTCTGGCAGACGGCGCATATTTCAGAACGTCATCGAACACAAACACATTTGGTTCCCTACGCGCAGCGCGCGATGTGCGTGCCCCGCCTCCCCCCCGGTCAGCCGGTCGATCAGTTGTAGGCATGCGGGCTGTAGTTAGTAGTTAGTTGTAGATGCAGCTCGTCCTTGCGTCCACACAGATGTTTCTGTTGTAGTATCCGTGAGCAAACACCAGAGGGCGCCGCAGTGTTAGCCGGATCTTTTCCTGGAGCTTTTGTCACTGCAGTCGTCTTTTTTTTTTTTTTCTTTTTTTTTCTTTAAAAAAAAACGTGGCAAAATAAGTTATAACTCGCCAACCGGTGACAGGCCGCTGTCATGTAAGAAGTGGCGAGGACAGGAAGTCACTGTGCGATCCTCGATGATGTTTGCACAATTTGTGTGCGTGCCTGTTGACCTCCTTCAGGGGGTCGATGCTCCCTTTACTAATGCAGGTAGGGAAAGACAAACCTCGGTGTGTGCGTGTTCATGTGTGTGTGTGTGTGTGTGCGTGCGCATCTCCAGAATCTCCCCAAAATAACACACACACACACACACACACGGGTTGTGTAAAATGCTCCCATTTGTGCTCTGACATTTCAACCGTCTCCCGCGAGATGTTAAATATTTTAGTGGCTGGTAGAATCTCAAGCACTGTGTGTCTCTGCGTCGTGCTTTGCAAAACTACAGGTGCTTATTTTTATTTTTTTTAAACATTTTTTTAGAAGAAAAACCAAATTTGAAACCAAATTTGAATCTTTGTGTTAGTGGGTTTTTAACTGGTTTTGTTTCAGTATTTTTTATTTTCACATCACCATGAAAGTCTTTCTCAAGGTCAACAACAAGAAACATGTAAGGCTTTGAAAAGAGTTTTATAATTACACTTCTAATCCTGAACCATGAATCCCCTCATAATACCCTAATTAGCGCTTTTTGATATTGATAAGTGGAATTCATTGATTGCACTAAATGCTCAACTAATCTGGATGCTGCCGGAAACCCAAAATCTGATAAACACTCTCCATGGATAGTTTCAGATATTATTCTCCTCCTAGGAATGTCTGATACTCTAACGACACGTAATACAAACATATTGATTTTAAGACTAGGATTCCGCCGCGCTACTGGCTAATGCTAACAGGCTCACATGCTGTGTCATGATATGGCGCTAAATGTATAAGTAAAGTTTCTTTTGCCGCACACACACTCGTGTTTCCCTCGGGATGAATTGCGATAACTTTGCTCGGCGTTTGTTTCTCTTCCTCCCAGGTGTTGGAGGTGCCCTCTGGGAAGCTCCTGGCCACGCTGCTGGGACACAGCAAGCCGGTGCTCCACTGCCGGTTCAGCCAGAACGGCCAAACCCTCCTCACGTCCTCCGAGGACACCACCATAAGGGTAAGAACTCACCCCCTCCCGGAAACCCCCCCCCCCTTTTTCCTGTTTCCTCCCATCCATGCAGTCTTTTTTTTTTTTTTTTGTCTAATTCCTGCCCTGATCTTTCACCTCCTGTCAAAACCGGCTGTCATTTTTATTCCCCGCCTCCCCCTTCCTCACCTTGAGTAAAACTGCCCACTCAGCGGGGCGTCGGCCTGGGAGGGCAGGCCCCCCCACCCTCTCTTTGGTCTCCTTTCCTTCCGTTTCCCCTCTCTCCGCCTTCGGCTACGCCGCCCTCGATAGCTTCATCTCTCGTGTGGACGGTGTGCAGCTGGCTGTGTGTGTGTGTGTGTGTGTGTCTGTATTTCAGGGCCGTTATGGTTATGGTCCGTCAACCCTCAGCGTTCATGCTCTGTTGCCCATTTCCGCTTTCTTCTCATCTCCTCTTCCTCCTCCTCCTGCTTCTTCATCTTTTTTTTTTTTTTTTACGCCGACAGACCAGATCCACTGCAGCGCTCCCATCGCTCTCCCGGCGCCGCAGCCCCTCGTTCCGTATTCGTGCGGCGGCTGCACGCGGCGTCGCTATTCTCGGACCGGCCGCCGCTTATTCAGAACCTGTTCAAAGCCGCGCTGTTTGACAGGCCTGTTAAATGGAGGCGCGTGTCTTTTAGCAGACACACAGGGGAATGTAAAAGAGATGTGACCACACCGATGTTAGCTGCTGATGGATTCTGACCTTTTGGGCCGGTGACAGATTCTCTCCGGAGGGAGAAAAAGGGTCCAACTCTGGACACAAAGGTGGGATTGAAAAGCCCATCGGGACGATTCTGTGTCTCACCTGCCTGTGCATAACACTTCCTCCCTGTACACGTTGCATACAGTGTTTCTCTGTTGCCCCCTGTAGGTGTGGAGGTGGCAGTCTGGGGAGTGCAGGGTACTGCAGGGTCACAAGGAGCAGGTCCGATGCTTCTGTCTTCTCCGCGGTGACACCAAACTGCTGTCCTGGTCGTTTGATGGCACCGTCAAGGTGAAGCTCTCTCTCTCTATTTCACTCTCACTCACGATACAGACTGCAGCTGCGTCAAACCACACGATAACATGACGACTTTCTCTCGAACCGCTCTGAAGATGTGGGACGTAGAGAGCGGAGAGAAGCTGCAGGACATCGAGGCCCACAGGGGAGCCATTCTGTCCTGCCGCGTCTCGCCCGACGGACGCCTCTTCGCCACCACCTCTGCCGACAACACCGCTAAGGTTCAACAGTTTTACACGCGCACACACGCACATGCACACAAAAGACTCCTGGGACAAGATGTATGTGTTTGGGCCGCCGGTAATTGGCGCGCGGCAGAAGGCCTCGGGCCCGGTGAGTGAGCTGCCGGTCCGTCCGTCCGTCCTCCGTCCAGCAGCGTCTGCATGTGGCTGCAGCTTAACGCCACTGCTGCGTTTGACTTTGGAGTGACTTTGACGGACCCAGTGGGGCTGCACACGTGCTCACTCACAGCTCTGAAACCACTGCTGAAAAAAAAACAAAAACCTTGTTCAACCCCCAGATGTTCACCGCTGCTCCTAAATGTGGCGGTCGGCGCTGAGCGGCGCGTCACGTGGGAACTTGCATTTGGTCGACACTTACTGTCAAGAGAACAGCCATCGGGTCGGCGGCCAAAAGGATGCGAGAGAGAGCGAGAGAGAGAGAGAGAATGTGTCTTTTATGGATTTGGCAAAGATGATAATTGAGGTGTGTGTGTGTGGCTGGTTAGCTGCTAGTCCTCGCTCTCCGGACACCGAGCAGAGGCTTTGGTAGCTCAAAACGCACACAAGCACGACGTCCCTGGTCTCCGTCTCTCTGGAGGTAAAAGTGCTCAGTCGAGAGTGTCGGCGCCTCCTCCTCCACCATCCGCCTCTTTCTCTCTTTTTCTTTCTCCGCTGACCTTCGGAAGAACGGGACTGCGTGTGCAGACGTAGTTAGCCGGCTGCCAAATCAGGTGTCTAATTATGAGCCGTGTTATTTTTCGGGGGGGGGGTTGATGGGGTGAGGTGATGGGGGGTTGAAGCGAAGAGAGGGAGGCGGAGAATGGATGGAGAGAAACGGACGAGGGAAAAATGCAACAAAATGAGAGGAGCTCCACAGCGTGAGAGAGAAGGGTCATTAACAGTTTGTCATCACGATGCACAGCTGAAACAACCTTAGCTTTTAGCATTATTATTAGCTCCTATTCATCTCCACACAGACCAATAAAATATAGTGTTATTCAATTATATATTGCTGTGTTGGAATTGATAATTGTCTTATTGCAATATGCATCCAACACAGCAGAGTGTTTGCTTGTACACATCCTTGCCTTTGGAAGTGTCACGCACCGATCTCTGCTTCCAGTCTTCTTAATGCAACCCTCCCCCCCCCCCCCCCCCTTGTAGTTGTGGCACTGCGAGTCCTGGAAGTGTCTCCGCACGTTGAGCGGCCACAGAGACTGCGTCCGGAGCTGCCGGTTCTCCTGGGACGGCCGACGCCTCGCGACGGGAGCCGACAACGGGGAGATTCGGGTGCGTAAAAAAACCTCAATCACAGCAGTCAACGCTCAGCCCGTAATTACACCTCATCACTTACTAACTCGCCGTGGCGGCCGCAGCAGCGGCGAGGATGAAAGGAGGCGCTGGGGGGAGCGGGGGAGCTGCAGGAGGTGCAGGCTGCGTGAGGAGCTTTGCGATGTAGAGCGCGGGAAGAGGAGGAGACGTCTTTGACAGTGGGAGGGGAAGGAGAGGACTTGGCTGCCGAGTTGGATCCCACAGGCCTTTATATTGGCAGCAAACACACACACACACACACGCGCGCACACAAACTAGGAGACGAGGTTGACTGAGGGAGGCAGCGAGGATTCAGCGCCCCGCCAGCTTGCAGACCACAAGGGGTTAACTCCCCCCGGTGGCCTCCGAGCTGAATGGCTCCATTAGCCGGCGACGGACGAAGCCATCAGATCCAATTACATAAACCACCCTGCAATCTCACCCCTGTTTCTATGGCAACAAATGTGAGTCATTCCGCACAAAAAAAGCATGCCAAGTGTTAAATATAGCCGTACGTGTGATGTGTCACTGTCAGATGTGCCATGCGAACCGTTGCGTAACAGCTGCAATGTGCCGCACAACCGTCTTTGCGTTGTGTTTTGAGGTGCGTTGTGGGCGACGGTTTCCTCTTGACCTTTTTTAGAAATAGAATAATTTTGTCAAGCAAAACATCCTGACCTTTTATAAGCAGATGGCGTTTGGTCCTTATCATGTGACCTAAGCACGGGGGGCGGGGAGGGTGGGGATGTTTAGTCACCTGTGATGCCAGAGAGCATCCTTTAAAAGAGTCCCACCCCCCCCCTCCTATGTAAACACCTGTTAACATAAATCAACCCCAGCGAGCACGAATCCCAAATAATCTAATGATCCTTTTTGGGTCCTTTCTTCTGCACCGTCGGGCTTCGAGGCGTTTTGATTGAAGTCACGTCAGGTGCCTCCTGCTGTTCATCAGCGACACTTCAGGCTTTTGTGTTGTCCCGTCCATCGCAGCTCTGGAGCGTCACGGAGGGCTCCTTGCTGAGGATCTGCTCGCGCGACGGAAAGGACGGCATGGACTCGCTCCACGGCGGCTGGGTGACCGACCTGCACTTCTCCCCGGACGACGCCCTGCTGGTCTCCACCGGCGGCTACATCAAGGTACGCGGACGCGCGCCGCGGGACTCCTCAACGTCTGCGTCTCTCGAGTCCTTTTTTCGAACGGGCTGCCATCACCCGTTTTGATTCTGTTAGTTGAGAATTCATGCGTTCATCAGACGGTGAAGCAGAACATGAGGGCCCAAAGTATATATGAATACATAAATGTGTAAAGTAGTTTTAACGGCGACCTTTTAGACATTTGACCGTATCGTATCCACTGCAACAGACTATAAGTAACGCATTATGCAACAGACTGGGATTTGGCACCTAAATTCCCTGTTCCTCTTCCTGCCCACACTCAAACTTCTTAACACGAACGCAAACAAGAAGTCGCACAATCCCTTCTGCAAACTCGTGGTGTACGTGAGACGCGTTTCAGTAAAAAAAAACACCGACAGCGTTGTTACGCCAACTAGAAGAGCATTGCATGAAAACACTAAATACCAGAGGGGGGGGGGGGGGGGGGGGGGGGGTGATATAAATGCCTCTGTGTGACGTGACCAGAATAGTGTGGGAGGGAGGAGGGGAGGTGGGGGGGGTCTTATTACCTTCCCTTTTTACCGGAGATGGGTTCACGCAGCGGACACTCTCAGCTGGGCTCTGATTGGCTATTTGCAATGATGTAATCCTCCAGGGACAGCGCTTCTGATCGATGAGGCCTCGCGTCTCCGATTACTTTGATACTCTGTGTGTGTGTGTGCGTGTGTGTGTGGAGTCGTTGTGTGCCTTTGTTTATACTTGCCTGAGTGGGAGCGTCCGATGTGTAACCGTTGAGTGGCTGACCAAAAACGCACCGCAACCATTTCAGAGTTTATTTACACGTTTATTTTAATATATATCGGTTCACATTCAGATTTTTTTTACCACACGAAAACCTCATCGTCTTAAAAACCCCGACATTTCAAACAGACTTGTCTGTAAGTTGATGTATAAGACATTAATCCTGCTTTCATCCCGCGGCTGTTCCGTGTTTTCTGAGCGCTCGCGCGCTCGTACAAATGCGACGCGAGTGCGCCGCAGAGCGCGGTGAAATATTTACCGACGTCTAAATAAATCACGGCACGTCGTAATTATTTTCCTGTCAGTCTTGGAAAGGCGCTCGGCGCTCGTCTGCCGGTCGTGGTGAGGGTGTTTGGTTTGTATCCCCGCTCAGCTGCTGCGAGGCAGAGACTTCATTACGGAGGATCAGTGGGATTGTTTTAAATGTGCATTTGGATCCTGGATGTGGACCGATTGATATTGAAGTTTGGCTTGAATCCCCGTAAAAAGCTCTTGTGTGGGAGCCAGCTTTTTATATTCTTCAATTTTTTGAAGAAAGTCTGAAATCAGTTTTTACCACATAACTTGAAAAAGCAATAAGTCATGTGCAAGATAAAACATTGATGAACCAATAAGCTCTTCACTGCATAGCATACGCTCTACGCTTCTACTTCTTTAGAAGCGGATCAATTTAAAAGAGATTTAAAAAAATTCAGATTACAGTAAGTTTTTTAAATTATTGCAATCGCTGTGGAAAAGGACTCTTAAGTGTAAAGGTCGACCACTGAACTCAAGCTGTTAGATCACCGGTGGGTGAGAACACTGTGAGACGGGAACCCACAGCGGAAAGAATCACAGCATTGAGCAATAGACCTCGTTCCCCGGCAACAACGTCCACTGATATAATAGCACACTCTGAACATCCACAGCTCCTCCGGACGACCGCGTGTTATCTTTTCCCTCTGGTTTCATCCCCTCGCTCTGTGTGAATGGCGTGAGTGTGATTTTAAATGCGGCGGGCTGCGCGGGCTCCAATCCCCCCGTCGCTCGCAGGCGCCTGTGAAGACTCTTAAATCAAAGCTGTCCTCCACTTCAGATCGCACATTCTTCCCTTGACGAGAACACACGGGCGTGTGGTGCTGTGTTTAGTTGTCAAATGATGAGCTTCCATGCCCGATGGCATATAAGTGTGTGTGTGTGTGTTGTGCGTGTGTCCAGGGGGGCTTTGCACCCCACACTGACTCCCGTCAGTCCCCCTCCCCTTAAGAACCTCTGACCCCTGCCAGGAAACGCTGTACCTGTCTCACGCCGAGCCTGTGCACGCACAAACGCACACACACACACACACACACACACACACACACAGACACACACGCTTGCGAACGCTCCCTGGAAATGGCGGCGAGGCGATCGCTCACAGCGGGAGGCGGCTGGTGTGAAAAGGCTCGTCCCGACTGCACGCGCACAAATCCTTTTACCTGAGCGTGTTACGACTCCCACCTGCATCCCGTTTTCAAAGTGACACCTCTTTCACGGAGGAGGAGGTTTCCAGCAAAGATGCAGCTTCATCGACGATAAACCAAGTTTAGAACGTGTCAACTGGAACAGGATCGAAGCGGCTCACGCTCCCCTTTTTTTTGTAGCACACACACACACACACACACACACACTCACGCTCACACTCACACCCTTCCAAACATGGATGGGAGTGTTGTAGATGACAGGCGTCCCCCTGCCACCGGTGTTGTCAGACATCGCTTATCAGCCGAGCCCGCCAGGGAGCAGATGGGCAAGAAACACAATTTCACCTTATCAGACCCTCCGACGCTCCCTCGACTTCCCCCCTCTGCTCCGCCGTCTCCCGCCAGACGCCTCTCTCCCCGTTTCACGCCCGCGTTTCTCGGCTGATTTTTCATTTAAAAAAAAAAAAAAAGCTTTGTGCTGCGGGGGTTGCTGTGGAGATCTGTCCGCTCCCTCTGCAGGAGCCGAGGCCTCGGCGGCTAACTGAGTTCCTGCCAGCCGTCACTTCGGGCTAACGTCAAAAGTCGAGGCTGTGACGAAATGATGGAGCGAAAAAAAAGGCTGCATTGACCTTCCCTCGAGAGATGTTTGTCGAACGTGGACTCTTTTACAGTCGGAGCAGCACATCGGCGTCTCCGAGGTGTCGAGCAGCGAGAGCCTTGTGTAATGAGACTGATTAAGCCATAAGGGAGCGCGTCTCCTACAGCCACTCGCCTTCTTTTCAGGGTTGTTGCGCTCTAGACGCCGGTGCATCGTGTCCAGGTTCTTTTCAGCACTTCATTGAGAAATCACAACCCTACAGGCAACTTGTGCGCAACAAACCAGAAGAAAGAACTGTAAGATTCTTATATATTTTATATTTTAGGCCTTGATTTTGATCTTGCTTCTGTCCCGGGACGCCGTTTTACTCCTCCTACATTTTAAATAAAAACCGCTCAGAATAGAACACGGGGCGCTTTAAAAATAAGTCTCATCGATGAGCATTATTAATAGCCGCGTCGGTGCTTGTTTCGACCGGGGAGCCGTTTGAGCTGCGTCTCTGAAGAAAGCTTCCCTGTGACACATCGTGTGCCGCAGCGATGACTGAGCTCCCTCAAGAGGTTCACGAACCGGTCACCTGACACCCCCCCCCCCCGCTCCCCCCCCTCCTCCCCTTCAGCATTTTGCGTGGCAACGTGAACGCCCACCTCTTTGGGTGACATCGCCGCTGTGCGTTGGCCTGTGGTTGGTTTGCGTCGATCCTTTGCAGATCCTTTTTGATTTCGTTCAGTTCTTTTTCCTCCCGTCAGGCTGCTGTTTCAGAAGTAGGCGCCCCGCAGTGCTGCTGCTGCGGCGTGGCGGCGAGACCTGCCTCTAAAAATACCCGCGCACGAGGCGCAGAACAGCACGCCAGACTGCATATCGCTCCTTTCCATCAGAATGGTTCTGTTCTCCCCCGCCCCTCCTGCCCTCCCCCTCGCCACGGACATTTCTCCTTTTCTCGTTCCAGAGACGTGATTCTAACGTTCTTTCGCACTTGGTTTCCGTGCTTTTGTTGTCGGGCTGCCGCTATAAACACAGGCCGGGTGAAATATTTATCAGTCTCTGGGAGGTGGCTGTTTCTCTCCCCCCCCCTCCCCGTTTGCTCGTTAAGCCGTAGTTAATTGTCTCCCTGGCTGCAGAAGAAAGGCCCACGTGTGTGCAAATCACACGGCGACGGAACGAGGCCGGGCGCAGGCGGGAGACCGGTGATGGAGAAAGGTGGATGGAGTTTGTGTGGTAGCACTGCCGGGCTAGCCCTTACCCCCTCCGTTTCCAGTGTTCATGCTAAGCTAAGCTAAGCTAACCGCCTGCCGGCTCCAGGAGGAACAGTGACTGGAAGGTGGAGCGACCTCTCTGATGCCAATGGAGAGGAGGAATTACAAGTGGCAGAAAATGACGGGCGAACGGCCGTGTGTGAGCGGGAAAGATGCACCGAGGATTATCGGAGCATCAATATTTCAGTGGCTAGAACCTCGGATGAATAATTCAGCCCGAGTGTTGCACCGTTTCCCTCTCAGCAACACTCTTGGCCTGGTCACACACACACACACACTCACTCTAAACCCCCCTGGTTTTCTCTCTGAAATGGAGGTGGGCCTGCAAAATCTTTCTTTAATCTCCCTCCATCCATTGTGAGCCTCCTGCTGGCGTCTCGATTCCCTATAAAGTGTAGAAACTGCGCCCGCTTCCCCCCGGACGCCGCATCAAGCTATTTATGTAGGCGGAAGATGAATTACTGGAAGCATCTCTCCGGACCCTCGCGAGGACACACGTGGTCTACAAGAAGACCTATTTGGCTTCGGCAGAGCCTGTTGGAGCAGATATAGGGGTCTGTGTGTGTGTGTGTGTGTGTGTGTGTGTGTGTGTGTGTGTGTGTGGATGACTGAGAGCGAGCTTATCTGAACACGCAGAGCGGTGTGGCGTAGGAGATAAGAGCTCGAGGACCCGTCGCTTCCGTCCTCCCCTCCCCCCGTGCTCCCGTCGAAGCAGGTGACGTATGTTGCCGTCGACCTCGTTGGAGTACGCTCCACCCGTTGGGTTTCTCAAAGCTTTTCTGACTCACTTCTGATCCGCTCGCCGGGGTCGAAAGGGATGTCGTGACGTTAACGTGGGTTCAGATTTGCATGGCCTTTTGATGACAGTAAATCCCACCTTCGTGGTTAATGAGGCGAAGGCCTTCTCCACGGCAACCACACGCCAACCACACCACGACTGTACGGCCACTTAGCATCTTAGCGCTAAGCAACGCTAGCTCCCCCATAACTCAGCAGCCCCACAGTGATGGTGTTGATATCAGCACATCAGCCATCTGCTGGGAGGGTGTGGCCTCACACACACACACACACACACACACACACTTGGCTGCGTATTCCCAAAAGAGAGACGGAACCTTATGGAAAAAGAGACGTATCTCGTGTGTAGCTGTTGGTATTTTTTATGTTTTATGTTAACAGCTTCTTTACAGCTTTGATCTGACTTTTGCTGCCTTGTTTAACCTTTTACCCTTTAGCTCTCATGCACCTTCATTTTACCTCCTTTTCTTTAACTCAAACCAAGAACTCTCTCTCTCTCTCTGTATTCGTCTCGTACGTAAACACGCATCCAGTCGGGTATCAACGTGGTGCTTTTTTCCGGCGTTTTTTTCCTCCCTCGCAGTGTCTCCGGTCTGAAGCCAACATCGCCTTCACCCTTTCCGTCCACACGTCCCCCTCCGCCTGTTTGCCCCGGGATTCTCTCCCTCGTCTCGGGCCGCTCGGCTGGTTGTTTCTGTGTTCACGCGCGCAGGCCTCTGAGCTTTGTTTCGTGGTCTCGGCTGTCATTTCGCTTTGGCAACCAGCAGCCATCTTTTCCTTGCATTTAGAGGCAATTGTGCTTTAACCCTCCTGCAATTACTGCTCTGTTTCTATCAATCCCTCCTCAAATCTTGTGTTGTCACTCCCTCTCTGGACATCTCTGGACAAAACCAGACAACTATTGACTATATATTTAACAACCTGTACAAAAAAAACAAACATTTTTCAACCCCATTACTAAGCCCGAAAAAACTGTCGTGGTGAGATTCAGGATTCCAAAACGGAGGCCGACGGGACGCAGTGAGTGTTGATCTGCGACCTTGAAAAACAGATTGTCAGTGCTTGATTTTTGTTAGCTTCTCTGATGTTGTCGCCGCTGCAGAATTTGAAGCTGTGATTTGGATCTGTTCACGCAGACTCCACCTAAAAGATCGCACGTCCCGCAGGGCGAGCAAGTGCTTCTGTGCCCGTTTGAGGTCTTGGCGGTTAAGAACAGCGGAGAAACGTCGCCCTCCGCGTCCGGTCCGAGAGGCCTGAAGCACGGCGATCTCCAAAGGCTGCGACTGCTCTTATATATTTAGGAACCACATAGAAACAGATGCACCGGTTTGACTCCCTGTCCAGATGAGTCGAGGTGCCGTGTGCATTAATGAGTAAGGCCCTCTAGTGAAGCCTGTGGGTCCACGGGCCCGTTGATCCAGGTTCATGTGGGTTCTGACCTGTGTAGAGATGTCAAACCGCGACTCTTTATATTCACATTCATTCCAGTTTATTCCCCTTCTACCATCTAGTAGAAATTAACGCCGTCTGCTCTCCTTTTAGTTCTCAGTCACATGTTTGCGAGTAGGATGGAAGATTAGCAGCGAAGCCCGTGTGCGCGTCGTGTGGTGTGACGCTCACGTTTGAGGAAGACCAATCGGAGGACGTGTGGCTAAGCCCCTGTGGCAGCCGCACCAACATGCCCCCTCCCCCCCCCCCCCCCCCCACACACACACACACACACACACTCGCACAAAGGCTCACTGCAGTGTATCCGTGCCACGACAAACTGGGGTGAAACAAATGGAGAAAGAACGTACCGGTAGATTGTGTTTCGCTGCCGTATCGGGGATATGCAAATGAGCTCCATTTTAATGATGTAGAAGGGTTTGTGTGTGCGCGCGTGTGTGTTTCGTGTGTGTGAGGCGACTGTTCTGTAAGCTAGACATCTGTTGCCGCCACCTTTTCTCGCCGTCCGCCTGTCTGTCGAGAGACTGAGGAGTTGGCCTGCTTTTTCTCTCACGCACACACACACACAGACACACACACACACACTCGCAGAGCCACTTGGGCTTTGGAACAAAAACTGACGACAATTTTAAACTCATGTTGTCTTTTTTAATTTTTTTTATTTTGTTGGAAGATTAGTTTTTAGTTATTATGCTCATTGGCAAAGTTGAATATGCGCACCGCACACACGCGCGCGCGCACACACACACACACACACTCAAGCCAGAATATATGACTGACTTGATATGTCTTTGATGATTCTTCCCACTGAGATGGAGCTTTAATGGAAAATGTCATCTTTAAACCGAGATTAAACGGAATCACTCAGGGAAACGTGTGTGTGTGTGTGTGTGTTTGTTTGAGGGGGCCTGTGGGTGTGTGTTTGTGTCTGGCAATATAATACTATTAAATATATCATGGTCTTCTTGGCAGCAGATATGAAGCTCTCAGTCAGTTTCTGTCTTCTTGTCTTTGTCCAGAGTTCTAAGTCAGATGAATGCCACGCTCGCTCGTCACTGTGCACCAACTAGGTCGTGTTTGATTTCATCGTAGCCCAAAAAAGTTTGAGCATCTCGGACATGAAGTCTGAGACCCCGTGATAAGTGGCGTCCAATGAGCGTGCAGCAGGAAACCAGGGGGCGGGAAGAAGAGGGCAACATGTCACTCGTACACTCGTTAGCAACAGCGTCCTTCATTATTGGAGAAATGTTTGGTCGAAAAGCTTCAAAGCTGCTTCGCCTGTGAGGCGAACAAGAATTATTTACAAATATGAAGCGGCAGCCGGTTAGCTTAGCATAAAGCCTCCACTAACCGGATGCGCCTCTGAAGCCCACTAACACTATTTTCCTCCCCCAACCACACTGTGTGTCCCTCTGTCCTCTTGTCTCCGTCGGTCGTGCAGTGGTGGGACGTGGAGACGGGCGAGGCCCTGCAGACCTTCTTCACCACGGGGACGGCGTTGAAGAGGATCCACGTCTCCTCCGACTTCTCCACCTTTGTCACCATCGACAGCATCGGCATCCTCTACATCCTGCAGCGGGTGGTGTGAGACCCTGCGGCTGTTCGGTTCTACCGGCTGTACGCGCTCTTACTTTTCTACGCACTCCTCGCTCCGCTAACTTTGACCTTACCAGATGCCACCATCTGTAAATGAGATGCTCATCGAGTGCCGGGAGAGTACAGATGAACCATCACAGCTCAAGGAGGCTTACGGTGTAGACGGCAGATGCAAATATTGAGGTTTTGTAGAAGAGATCAAACTAAATCTCTCTCTCTCTCAATACGGGCAAAGCAACATGCAGCTCTTGGTACGATCAGCCCTTTAAATCATTAAATGTGAACAATAGTCAATTATTAATCAATGTATTGTCAGAATGTTATTGCATGCGATCTGTGATATCGAGTACTGTACGTCCGTTGCTCCGTTAGAAATAATGAGGTGCATTTGACGCGTCTATGCTGTGACGTTTTTCAACTTCCGTTTCTGTGTTTGAGGATTAATCTTGTGCGTCCGGGGAATAAACAGTTTTGGGCCTTTTTTATTTACACTGCAGCCTTAATCTGAATGTAAATACTGGAGGGTGGGTATGTTCTGTGCACGGTGCTTTTGCCTTTTCTCTCCACCAGCCTGGACAAAACTTGGGGTGCGTTTTGATAAAATAAATTAAAATGACAAGTTTTAACAATCAGGGTTTTGAAATTGAATAATCCTTTTGAAAGCTGGCAAGTCTATCTGAAAGTCAAATTGTTTTAACTTTTCATCAGATTCTGTAAGTGATTTATTATGTAGTTTCCACTGGCTAATGTTTAAGGGCGCTTTTACTGCTGTTTCTGAGTTCTTTTTATTACTCTGTACAACTTTTTTACACACTTTTCTCGTCCAACTGTTGAGCCTTTTACCGTCCGCAGCACTTTGAAGCAAGAGTTACAATCTTTAATTAAGATTGCTAATGTAGCTTTCATCAGACGCGTTATAAAAAAAAAGGTCTTTACTTTCAAGTGACAATACGGATGAGATTGTGGCGACGATACAGACTCCTGGTTCATTGGGACCGTAAGGAAGACATTTCTGAACAATGCTGCCGTCCTTTTTTGTGTTGTGCTCCTCCAGATTGGTGCTTTAAAGTCAACATAAATCAAATCAACAAATTTACTTCCGCCGAGGAGGTCTCTGGATTTAAATATGAAATATTGATCTGCTGAGGATGTATTGATTGTGTTATGTACGGTGTTGTGTAATGTGAGTGAATTTTATAAAATATGATGGGAGGTCTGTCTTGATTTTTTTTAAACATTGGTGACCTTTTTGTACATGGAAATTTGTGAATCGATCAGTCCTGCTTTTCTAGTCTTCTCTCGTGTTGTGGCTTCTAAACAGGATATCTGAGTGGACACAAACCAATCTAAAGGAAAGTCATCCCAATAAGTTGCATGAAAATTTAAAAAAATAATAATTGTGTAAGCGGTTTCCACTTAAGTACGAAATCACTATGTTGAGTAAAGGTAAAACATGTTTTGTCCGTTATCCAGACCATTGAAGCCTGTTTTACGGTCTGAAGCTTTTTGTTTACTCAAAAATCAATTCATCAACGTCATCACATTGCGCCGTTTTGCGTGGCCTTTACCCGCCACACGGGGGCGCTGCGGCACAGACCCGCCGCGACCATAGCGGTGCTCGTTCCGGTTTGAAACGGACGGCGAAAGATTGGTCCAATTTCGTGGCAGAAAAACTACAGTTGCCTGAAAAAACAAAGTTGAAAATAAAAAACAAACAAACAGCACCCGTAGGAGGAATTGTTATGAGAGGATTTCGAGCATAACTCGGCCGAAGAAAAGGTAAGCGTCGTAATAACTGCTATAATAAATCTTAGTTTCTTCTTTAGCATGGCTAGCTTAATTAGCTAACGCACCTCTTTATCCACTTTACAGCCCCCCCCCCCCCACCCCGCTGCGGATGGTGCGCTAAATAATGAACTGCCATAACTGGGAGGAGGAGAAAAAAAGCTGGTAAGTGACCTCTTTGTCCAATTGTTAGGGAGCATTTGAAGCCTGGAGGACTGACCGCACTGATGACGTCACCTGTTCGTGTTTACTGAGGCAATGCAGCTGCAGGATGCTGTTGGCGCCTCTCGCCCGCGTCCTTCAGTTGATTTTGAGTTCACTTCTGTCACCGGTTGAAGGCCGGGATCCAATTCTAAGCTGAGTTAATGTGATGACGCAGCTCCAGTGGGATTCATCAGCGCCTAATTAATTTAGATCTCTCTGCAATGACGGATGTGTGTGTGGAGGGGGGCGAACACGGGAGGTCAGTGTGACCTTCAGCTACAGCCAAATTCTACTTGACGACCACCTTGTGGAAGTACGGTGCCGGCGCGTATGATCATTCAGGGTGCTTGACCCACAGAACTCAGTAAGGCAAAATCCAACACCAACAAAAACGACAACAACGACGACCTCCTGCACACAACGAGAGGCCTTGTTGTCTGGCCAAAGCAGCACGACATCACCTTCTTATCCCGTTCACAGTAAACTTGAAACCGTTTGTCTCGGGGTCTTTGGACGTTCTGGGGCTGCCGGTCCAAATTCGCAAGACGTGGAGCGGCCTTATGACGTTCTAATGCAGTGTCGCCAGCTGTCTCGATAGACTTCACTGCTTTCTATTTATATCATCTAATCTAGCTGGTGAGGTAGAGGCAGACGTCTGGCCTCCGTGGTTCCAGAGTCTTTTAGTGGTTTCCACAGAGGAAAGAAAATCAATGCGTCAAATTTAAGTGGCGTCGTTCGTTTGCTGAGTGCTGCTTGAAACACAAATGAGGGGGGGGGATTAAGTCATGTTGACGCCTCTCTGATTACTCCCATTCGCATTTGTTAATAGAAAGCTTACCTTTCTCCTCTTGGGATGCTAATAATAAACATCCTGCGGATCTCATCTTTCCCTTCGCCTTCAACTGTAAATTTTACATATTTGATACTTTATATTCTATTTAAAAAAAAAACATTCTTCTGAGTCCATATGTGTGTTTCCTCTTCCTTTCGTGCATCTCCGTACACGCGCACTTGAACGGCGTGAACTCTTAAAAGACTGGTTGAGGTGTGTGTGCACCAACCTCATTAATTCTGCCTGCTCCGGCTTAATTAATCTTTGTCTGCTGCTGAAGTAATTACAGCTATCTGGCTGTCTGTGTGTCTACACACCGCTGACACCACCTTCCCCTCTCAGTTGCAGACCGGCCATGTATTTCCCTCCCGCGGCCTCTGATGGCTGTCGCGCTCAAAGCGCTGACTCACTGGGGCTTAGTAGAAGTCCTTTTGAACAACAACAAAAAAAAAATCAAGAAATGGGACCGCTGCTTTCGTTTCACTGTAATTTTTTTTTTTTTCTCAGAATAAGTTATGTTTATTAAATTAGTTTCTCGGACTGGAGGCGGCAGAGCGACGCCGAGCTGTTGTTGGCCTTAATAATGTGGCGGCTGGTTAATGTGTGGGCTGATGAAAAGCAATTACAAAGTCATGATAATTGTTGAAATCATGGATCTATTTTTGGGATATTGAAATTTCATGCACCTTTTTAACGGCCTGTGCAAAGTTGAATGCGAAGTCCAGAGGCTCTGTGGCCTAATTAGCCCAACTTAGCACCGGATTAGCTGTGTAGGCGATGCTGATATTTAAACCGTTCTAGTTTTCCCAGTGAGAGGTCTATTCACACTCGAACCCCCCAGGAGGTTTAAAAAGGTCCTCCCCACCCCCGCCCTTGTTTCCCTGGCGTCTCGTCTGCTGCCAGGACCTATTTTGTTTTTTATTTTCTATGCTTGCTATTTCTCAAGCTCCTGCAATTGTGTGAGCAGAATTTTAGTTTGAAGTGTAGGGAGGGGGGGGTGCTTGGACACAATCGGGTGAGAGGGAGAGAGAGAGAGGGGTGTTAGTTGTCAGTTTCCTGCTCGGCGGGTGGGAGTGAATGTGTGACTTAAATGTGCGGAATCAGTCTTTGTGTTGTAGTGCGTCTGGATTTAAAAGTTAGGCTCTACTTTTCCTGCCTGGCAAAGAATTGGCAGCAAAAAAACACGACACACGAAGTATCCGGTCGGTCGCCACGTCAACATTCCCCTGTGTCTTTTTACCACGTTTCCCTGTTAAATCCCCACCTCCCTGTGCGTGTGTGTGTTCTCCTGACCTTGGCTGAACATTGGTCCCTGTGTCGGTCAGCTGTTGGCTCAGCTGCCTCTCTTCCCTTCCCCCCCAAAATCGGGACAGAAGTGAAAATGGAAATGGAGGGGAGCCCAGGCTGAGCAGATGCTGTGGTCACCTGTGTCTCACCTCGTCTAGTAGCTCACACGGCCGGAGCAGCAGCCACAGGTAGAGAGGGTCATGCAGGCATGCATGAATGAATGAATGAGTCTACACTACAATAGACATGAAAAAAGTAAGTCATTTATTGCATAAGGTTGTTTAATGTAAGTTACCATTTTGTTTGACCCTTTTAGACTGATGGTTATTGGTGAAAAAGCGGCACGTAGTTAATACCGTTTGTCCTGTCCATCTTTTGGCTCTGTGCAAATCTGACGTTTTTATCATGTTTGGTGGCTGTAAGGAAAGAAAGCTAAAACCCTGGTTTCCATGGTAATGGCGTGAGTTGTGAGAATCTCTTTGTTGCTTGTTGTGCTTGATAGTAAAGCCGTCATCTTTAGGCTTTGGAGTGATGCTTAAAGAGCTCGTCTGGGGCTGCAGGGAATCGCTTTTCCTTTTTTAGTTGACATTTTATAGACCAAATTATTATTCAACGGTGAAAATAGTTGCACTTACCAGGACATAGGCTGTGAATAACGTAGTATTTTTCATACTATTATTTCGAAAATGAGTTTAACACTGTCCGTCGTCGCCAACGTGTGGTCTGTAGCTCATCCACGCGTCTCAACTCAGATGTGTTCAGGTATTACGAAGCTGGATTTATCCAAACCTTCACAGCTGCACTTTTTAGGATATAGGTATCACACACACACACACACACACACACACACACGACTGCAGACAGAAGCTTAACGCTTCAATCTGCTTTTGTGCCCATGAACCAGATTGGTGTCGGGAGGGAAAGTGCAGACCACCACGAGTTCAGCAGCAGTTTTTTAAAGCCCCTCAAAGCCGAGTGGTTTAACGAGGAGTTTTATCTTACCGGCATCACGACCTGGATGTGCACATTGTGTGCCGATCAATCTGTAATTCCCATGGTGCAACACTCCTCTCAGGGGGAGAGCTGTATAAAACTGCACTTATTTTAAATCCTGAGCTCTTGAACATCTCCATCATGAAGTTATTACATAAAGCGATTCTGTTGGATGGATGTTGCACGTGTAAAAGCAGATTAGGCTGCAGTATTTATCGCAAGAATATAAAAGCGAGTCATAAAGCTATTTTTGCTAGAGTTTGCTACACTCCCTTTTCCTCGGTATTAACGCTGTAAATGTTTTTCTTTGTTCTTCGCTGCCTAGATGATGTGTTTGTGACCTTTGCCACGCTGATCCTCGTGTACCAGAAAGGTGACATCAGCGGCTTTGTGTGACGTCGCTGCTCTCGCGTTGGTTTCGGGCCTGCGGCGGCGGCGTCCCAGCGTTTCCCGTCTCTCGGAGCAGACGGCTCTTATCGCGGACGTGCAAGTAAGTTTTTTTTTTTTTCTTTAAATGTTCTCCGGGGTTGATCGACGTGCAGCTTTCCCCCACACACTTAATCGTCACAGGGCCTTCTTTTTTTCTCTGCTTTGCTTTCAGCTGAAAGGAATTCAGAAAGTTGTTGTGCAGAATACTTCTGAGGCATCTTGCTGTGCTGTCAAATCTCATTTGAAGCCCCTGACCTACATGCTTATCCTCAGCCCATTTGGCACTGAGCAGACACATGAATAGATGCCGTCTGTCTGCGGTTGTTGTCGTCTTAGTCCTCAATTCATGTAAATGTGCTCACGGTGGAACCGTTAACGTAGATTGTCGGGGTCAGGAACCACCGAGGAGAATGGCCGCCCGATAATCTTGCTCATGATTGTTACACGGGCACTTTGTGCACGGTTGTCTCGTTCTGCCGGTAGCCGCGGGCAGCACACACACCATCTGGATGTTTGTCCCTCTACCGCAGTCGAAAAACAAAAAACGCGGACTCTTCCCGTCTTGCGCGTCGCAGTCCGTTCGTCCACCGTCTCCCGCCGCAGTGCTCATTTAAACGGTGAAGCCCGTAACACACAGCAGCCGCTGCGCCACTCTGCACTCCTGGTCTAATCTTCCAGAAATAAAGTCTTGAATTACCTCCCGCTCCCAAACCCGCCGTGGCCTCCTGTTCCCTCACCGACAGTAAAGTGTTTTCTCAGGTTGCAGATTGGACGAAACCGATGGGCCGCAGGCGTCTCACTTTTCTCCCGCAATCTCACCGAGCAGCCCAGACGGCTGGAGATTGTTTGCTGAGCCTTTTGAGGGACTCACTGTAAATGTCCGTAGGTGTCCATCTTTACTTCTGCACGTACGCCGATAAATGCAAAGAACTAAAGCTTTTACTGGCAGCCTCATTAAGATGCATCACCGGTCGAGGCTGTGGAGATTCGATAAAATATGTATTGGGCACATTAAGGCCGCTTTCATAATCTGCTGCCGGGGATTCTCATTTTAACCGCGCCGTCCGAAATACTGCTGAAGTAGCCTTACAGCGGGGGTTGCGACATTTTCTGGGGAATAGACGGCCCCCCGTTGCACCGAGAGACACTTACCTTCCCTCGCTGAAGCTTTCAAAGCCGCCACGTTTCACTGGGCTGCGAGTTGTGTCAGTGGAATCCAGGCGGGCGATGTGCCGAGATCAGCCAGAGGGGCTCCCGACGCCCGCAGGCCTCTTTTTCTTTATTTGTGTTTGTTGAGTTAAATCCCCATCAGCGCTCGGCTTTACACTCAAAAAGCAACCAAACCGCGAGTCCGGGGCGGCAACTCGGTTTGATGAATATCAATCATCTCCTTTTCAGTCCAGCATTGCCTGGCTACAGTTGACTGACTGTTCCCAAATGCCAAGTGTTTATCCTTGGCACGCGCGGCTTGGGTTTGCCTGCAGGGTAATTTGAGTCGGCGATCCCGGTTGCCGACGTCACGAGGCCCGATCACCTTTTCGCCCAGCAGAGCCGCTTAACCATCGAGTTATTTAATTCCGTCCAGGTGTTGATGGGAAACGGGACGCTCTGACATTTTGTTTGTCTAGACGCAGGCAATAACGCAGTGATACATCGGTGTTGTATACAAGGGAAATAACTCATGACAACTTCATTCAAGGGTGAGTAACGGTTTTACAAGTCATTTTATTCCATGTGCTTTACAAGGATATAAATAATGGCCCAAATTACAAAAATCAGTGTGCTGGAAGCCCAAGCCTATGTACAAGTTGTTCAGCAGTGACGTAGCCCACCTTCACTCAAAGCACAACCTCTGCAATGCACCACTTCTTTGAATCTCCAACCTTTATTTTGGTGCAGTGTACTACAAATCCTTTTTATTTCTTTTACAGTACACGTATGAACAATGAGTTGGCAAAATATCTATGTACATTTTATAATCGGATGACGTCTCCATCCAAATGATACAGTAATACTGCGTTTAAAATATTACATCTGCTAGATAAAGAGTAGAGCCCCCATGAGAAAGGATGCATTTGACCGGACACGAGTCAGCGAGCCACCTGCGACATTCCCTCAGAGTACGATCGTAGAGTTTGAGCTCTTTTTAAAGGGCGGCCATCACCCTCGACGCCCACGGTATTCCTCTCATCATATCATAGAAAAATAATGTAACATTAAGACAACAGTAGACAAGAATTGCACAAGAATAGTCATCGTGGTAATATAATACTCTCATATTAAACATTAAAATGTCGGGCAATACGAATAGAATACTTTTTTTTTTTTTAATAGTTTTTTTTTCCAGCCAGATACTCTTTTGTTTGCGTAGGTTTATAATCCGTTACGAGATACCTGTTGCATCTCCGGCGTGTCGCAGGGTCCAATCACATTTTACACACCTGTGCATACATCTCTGTATTATATCCTTTAAAAGAAAACCAAAGAGGCCGCCGGTCGTCCTCAAACCGCGTGCCAAGCGTTGCCATTTTTTTGGGCGAGTCCAAATACTCACTGTCTCCACGGGGGGTGGGGGGAGGTCGCTGTGGCCACGCCTCCAAGTTAGGCTCTTAAACAACAACAAAAAACAACAAAAAAATTCCGTCGCAGTTGGGAGAACATCGAGTCGCTTTCAAATAAGCGTACATTCAGAGCGGAGCGTCGTCTGGCGAGACACGGTCCCGTTACTGCGTGCGAACGTCCAGCGCTTATCCGGACGCACAATGTCAGAATGTCGTAGTCAACCTTAAACGGCGCGGAGTAACGTCCGTGTTTGTAGTCCTTTTTTTTGTAATCCGTTTTTGCATTGTATGTGTGACAAGGTCCGTGTTTTAGGGCTGGCTACATTCTTTGCATTCCACAGTAATAGACATGAGCGTCCGGCATTGCCCTGCAAATGAGATGACATCACTTATCGAGAGAGGCCTCTACACTGGCTCAGCAAAACCCCCCAAAAGGGCCACCATGCGTCCAACATGCTAAACCGGTTACACACAAGATTTGTTTTTGTCTTTTTTCCCCTTCAAACAAAAAAAAAAAAAAGGTTTATGGCCAGGGGGGGCAATCCCTCAAGTTAAAATAACTCTGAACGTATACACACACACACACACACGTGGTGACAAAGGGTGCTTCAACAGCAACGAAACAGCACGCTCTTTTTAAAGTTGCGCAAGAAGGAAATCCACAAAGTATTCTCAGTTTTTTTCCCAAAAATAATCTGATATAAAGGATCAAAAAGTTGAAATACATTCTAGTAGCCTGCTGGATGAAGCCGTTTGAGTCAAAGAGACTGTGCTACGTCACCTCCTCTTTGATTTAAAAAAACGTTTTAAAAGTCTCAACTGTCGTCGTCACGGTTTTTTTTCGAGCGAGCGCCCTCGCGTCATACTGGGCCCCCGCGCGGCGCTCAGCAGACAGCTAAAACACTGCCGCGGCCCCTCGGCGGTATTCTGCTTACAAATGTCATTCAAGTTGTCGGAGGGGCAGAAATGTGGAGACAAGCGAAGGATGGAGGAGAGACGGAGCCAAGCGGTTGCGCTCCAAAAAAAAAAAAATCAGGGAGAAAAACCAACCGGCTGCTTGACAGGAAGTGGGGAAAGGAAACGGAGCTGACAAAGTGCACCAGCGCCCACACCTCCCGCCCCCCCCCGGGTTCAAAGGTCATGCGCCGGCCCTGCAGGCCGGAATGGACATGCAGCGGACGGGCTCGGCTAACGGGGGGGCGGGATGTTTTAGTTTTTTTTGGGGGGGGGGAGGGTGGCGTGCGTCGCTTGGTCCCCGGTACAGGGCACCCTCACACACACACACTCACACACACACACACACGGGAGGCGGGGGGGGGGTGGACAAGGCGAGCGTATGTTAGAAAATAGTGGTCTCGTACTTGGTGTTGACTCCTCTCTTGGCCTCCTGACCCGGCTCCACAATCCAGGGCACATTTGCGTGGCCCTTCTGGTCCATGGACGGCTGCTCCATCTGACGGGTAGAGGACAGGCATCATGTTCAACGGCCCTTCACCGGGTCAATTTAGCAAAAGCGGTCGAGATGTTTGTATCGGTTAAGTACTTCTTTAGATGCTGGATGCAACGCTGGAAAGGAGTGAGATGGAGTAATGGAAAATTATAATTAAAATGTGAGCGGCATTTGAGATTCAGATTACAAACGAGAAAGCATGGACAGAAGCTCACATTTTGACAGGTCTGACACTTAAATATATATATATATTGTATCCATGACAACTGTGTGCTTTGCGTGTATTCTAGTAGGAAGCTGTTTTGGCTTTGCGGCTGAGGAATAAACCGTACCATCTACACTGCCTTTAAAAATAACCCTGCGGCAACCAATCAAGCGGCTGGGATTTTGTTGCTGAGGGTGTTTTTCCTCCAATCGATTGGTTCATCATTTTAGGTGACTTTAGGAGCCGAGTTTAGACAGCAGATACGTTAGTCCTTGCACACCGATTTTAGTCACGCATAAATGTGTAACTAATCAATATAGATGTTTAAATAAAGCGTTAAAGATTTACTTCTGGCGTGAGCAGCGTTAAATCTCGATGCTCTGCAGTTCTGCACCAACGGGGCTCTTATCTCGTCTCAACACACCACTACAGCAACACTCGGGTAAACTCGCTATATTATTAATCCGATTGCGTCTCGCATAATCACGTTATGGAGTAACGGGATTAAGGACAAAGCGCACTTTCGCGACCACAGAAAATCGATATAGTGCACAAGTCGTCGCCCGGATGAGTCTCAAATTCAATCCCCCCCCCACCCCCCCCTCGCCACACACAAAGCCACTGGATGAACCGCGCCTCCCGGCTGTCGGGCCGAAGGATCCGAACGTGGCCACCTGAAGTCATGCTGCAGGGACGAGAAAACCCCCACAAAGGACGGCGAGCTCGGCCGTATTACAACGCAGGGGGGGTGGTCGGGGGGGCTAATATCACTTCAGCACATTCCTGCTCCCTGTGTGCGCTCCGCTGCTGATGACCCTTTGGAAAAAATCCCACTGCCTCGAGGGCGAGCGGAAGCGGACCAGCGAGGAAAGAAGTGCAGGTCGGGAGGAAAACCACTCCAAGCGTGAAAGGCCATTCCAAGCATTCATGCAACAGAGGTTCAATGGACGGGCTGTTTTAATAAGCATTGGGCTGACAAATTCCTGCAGAAAAGGCAAAATGAGAGATGCTCATGGGCAAAAACATTATAACCTAGTTATAACCTATAACAGAAGTGGAGAGCTGAATTACAATTAGTCTTTAATCCTTAATGTACACGATTTAATGCGACAGACGGAACGCCCATGTGCTGTTTTTTTTTTGTTTTACCGGTTATCCCATTTTAAGGTCACATTGCAAAGACTTGTGGGTACTTCCCTTTGGGCAAAGTCGTCATCTAATGCGGACTTACGGAAAGGGCTCAGAATGCCACAGAGCCCTCGGACACTCGGCGGTGTGACGAGCCTTAAACCTTCGACACATTGTACACCAGTCGCTTTTGAATAAAAGCATCAGCCAAATTAAATGCGTTATTCCCAATCCGGCGGTTGAATCGGCACAGCGAGGCTTATTAAAAACTGACTACGGCACTAAAGAGAAGGGCTTATTAGCCGCAAAGTAATGACACGGGTCGGCTCTGCCGAGAGTCGCTCGAGTGTCACGTTTCACTCTATTGCCGTTGATCGGTACACACGAGTAGTAATTACACGACAAAAGACACACAAACACCCACTGCAAACAGGCGACAGCACTTTCCTCCAGACTGAAAGAAAAATCACGTGGAAAAGGGTAAGAAGGAAAAAAGCGTGGAGGACCTGTGACTGAGCTTTGTGAGGAAGATGGAAGAGTCGAGGGGGAGGAGGGTGAAGAGGAGGCCGGTGAGGGGTGTAAATGTGGCCCAGTGACCAGTGGCTGACGGGGGACATGACCTACAGGGGCAGAGGTCATATAAAGGTCAAAGAAAGGCCTGCTCAGCAACGCCAAAAGCCACAAGGCAAAAAAAACCCACACAGAGAGAGACTGAGCAGCCGCACGGCAACAACACTCCAAGACCAAAGCAGAACCATGGCAACGACACGGCAGCAAAGTCATCGCCCTGGCAACAGCGTGGGACGCAATTTTTTACGTATTTTTTTATATTTGCCATCCTCGAGTGTGTGCTTTTGTTTCATTTGCTCTGGAGTTGTTGACAAAGCATAAATTCAAGACGCCCAACAACTTTCACCCCTTTTTTTTAGGAAACACAGGATCGTGAGAATCAACCGTACGGGGTTTTTGGTAACGTGCCGAGGCTGATCGGAAGGCAATAGACAAATGGTCGCACCGGACGTGCTGACGCGAGTTAAGTGGATGTTGAGGGAGATTTATCAGCAGATACGCTGACATGGCGCGCAGACACACACACACACACACACATACATAAAAACATAAGTAGGAAGGTGTGGATAAAGAAAGCACAAAAGCAAGAGTATTTTAAAGTGGGATGGGTTTCATGGCTGGCAGGTGGCAGGAATATTAAGTGAATCCTGCAGTATCTTTGCCTTGCTGCACACCACGAGCCATTAAGTACACACACATGAGCAGAGAGAGGAAAAAGGCAATCAATGGTTAACGTCGTCCATCATCTCCGTTGGCGCGCACACACACACACACACACACACACACACACACACAAGCTCACCATTCCTCCGACGCAGTGTGTGAATGCCGCCATAAGCCCACACTGATATAGCAGCCGGCGTAATTCTACACCAGGCCCTTCGGACGAGCGTGGTGAGGGGGGGGGGGGCATGTTGGGGACATTACTTAGAAGCTCCGTCAGGGTTCACAGACTTTTTGACGCTGTTGTCGTTTGCAACACACGAATGTGCATGTGGGACATATTTAATACGATAAACCTGAGGCGGTGGGGGGGTCAAAGCCCTCCTGGAGCTACCCGATGGTTTCGTTTTTCATCTCGAGCAGCTCGGTCCGTGGATCTCATGGACACATTCTCCATCAGGGACCCCGCCATTTGTGACAGGGGTCTCGATGTGAGAAGTCAATAAATGAATTATCCGAGCGAGGCTTAGGTGTGTAGGAAGCTGATTACACACACACACACACACGCACACACAAAAGAGACAGAGTGGCGGGGAGCCGAGAAAGCCTCCCCCCGGAGCCCACTGCAGACACGCCTCATCAATCAGGCGCCGCTGGGAGACAACTACACCTCAGCCACAGTGTCAACCGCACAAAACGGCAAAAGAAAACGGAGCACTTGAGCGTGGATGAGACACGGGGACGAAACGGTCCCAGTGGCTGGAGGGACGGACGGGTTCCGGTGTCAATGGGACAGCGTGGATGGGATCCTGATTAGAAGCGGCGTGAGAGGGGGGTGTCGAGTGAAAATCCATCCATGAAACACATCTTGCTTCGCTTTGTATTCTAGAATCGGTCATCACGGAATTTTCTTTCAACAGCAATGTTTTAGTCGCGGATGGATTTTCTCGCCCGGGAACGGACGCGCGGAAAGCGGCGCTTACGGATTTGCGGATGTTGACCCGAGGTTTGGGGACGGGCTTGCTGGGCTTGCTGTCGAAGCTCTCGGGCAGCGTGGACGATCCGTGGCCGCTCTTCCGGGCCTGCAGGGCCAGCTGATAGGCCACCTCGAAGGCCTGGCCCAGGGTCAGGATGATCTCGTACGCCAGGTTCTGACAAGGGAGGGAGGAGTGAGAGGGGGAGGGAAGGGGTGAGAATGCAATGTGACGTCACGCGCGCCCCGAATGCGATTTGCCTTTTGAACACACGGCGTCGGCACTGACCACGTCGAAAGCGGTGAAGACGTGGCAGTAGTGGTGACTGGACTTGAGGTCTTTGGTGATGTAGGCAAACGTAGACAGGTCTTCTGGATCCTGAGCCGCGCACGAGATGTTGCGGATCTCATGTTCTGCTATGATGTTCTGCAGAGACAGAGAGAGAGAGGGAGAGGGGGAATGGAGGGATGGTTATTCATCTCATCACAAACATCCCCAAAAAACGTAATCGCTTACACAGCATTTCTGGAGTCGGCCAGCTGGAATTCGTCCTCTGGTAATGTCACTGAAGAACCATTGTCTGTGTTAATAAGTCTCAGCGGCGAAGCCCCGGAAACAGGCTTCAGTGCGAGAGGAAGCGAAGAAGACACCAGACGGTCCCACGTTTGTCATTGATTTTATAAAAAAAGATATCATCAGTAAGTGAGAACCACTCTGGTTTCAGATAAGACATGGAGTCGAAAAAGAGAAGGTTTTCTACTTTCATAAAATGACTCAGATGTGGGGGGGAAGCCATCCAGCGCGTACTTTGCTGTCTAAAGCGGTCTGTGTATATTTTTCTTACATAATGAGGGCAGCTTACTTCAGCGTGCTGTGTGCAGTGCCGCCTGAGGATCAAACTCAAAATGCACCCAGCCTCTGCTAATTATGGTCACGTTCTGCTGTGTGCCTGCTTTTCTGTGTAACAGCGGCTACAACGAACAAGCAGCGGCTTTTAATAATCTTAAAATTGCTTCCCACTGTCCCACCTTTATTACCCCCCCCTCCCCCCCCAAAAGGACCCAAAGAACGGGGACACCATGGATTTCCCAGCTCCATTCCTCGTCGGTTATCGCCCCCCTTTCACACCTCGATTCTTTACCCGCCCGCTTGGTTTTAAGTCAGTCGAGGCAGCAGCGAGCGAGTCGTTACCTTGTTCGTGGCGTCGATGAACTTCACCCCTTTGTACGACACGGAGAGGACGATGGTCGGCACTTTCTTCATCTGTTCGGTCGACTTCTTGGTGCGCACGAAAAAGCCAAAGAGAGACAAAAAAAAGGAGAAAGGCGACATTTGAGGCACAACTTTTTTGTCTCCAAATTGCATTTCTTAACCCCCACAAAAAAAACACAATACGTCCATCAGCTTTAAAGCCACATCGGACCCCTCCTGCATAACCCGGCTTATTCTTTTTAGTCGTTTCATGCACTCTTAAAGAAATCCACGCCAGAGACGAGTCCCTTTTTCCTGCGCTCTCTCTCCACATCGCTCCCCTCTTTCTTCTGTCGTCACGCTCCCCTCGCCGCCCGCCGCGGTTCGGTGCTGACAAAAGGCGACGACGCTGCCGACACGGCCGAGCGAGAGACGATGGAAGCGAACGAAAAGCCGCCGCGCGTAATTACAACCGAGGTTGTTGCGGCAAAGGTGTGTTGAGGGCAAGAAGAAGAAGAAGAAGAAGAAATCACTCTGATGTGGCAATGCAAGTGCAGAGGCAGAAGGTAAGAGGGATACATGTATAATAATCCCTCAATAAACCTAAAGCACCGTCGTGATAGTTTAAATTCTGAGCCCCGGATCAACATTTCCATATTGCAGTCGCGTGCATCCGTGTTTCGTTCATTACAACTTGGCTTCTTTCAGACTTTCTTTTTTTTTAAGCGATCAAACGTAAAGAGATAGAACAGCGAAAGCAGGGGAGCGACGCGCCGAGCTTTACCCTCATTTTGGCGCAGGCGTCCTGCGTGGACTCCGTCCCTCGCAGCTCCTTCACCAGCATGGAGCCCAGGTACTGCGGGAAAGAGCAGGAGACATGCGATGAGCGAACATGGGAAAAGAAAAGTCGACGACTGTTGGCTCTTTCCATCCCCGTGGTCTCTGTACGTTTTGGGGTTTGTTCAGGGAAATATATCAATTTAATGCAACATTAAAATGTTTCACTCCCCCCTCCTGTTTAGAATCAGCTGCGGTAAATTGGATTAAAGGCTCCTCGGGGGACTCGAGTCTGGACGCGGCATTCTGACCACGTAGGATCTGATTACGTTTTACAGGGACAACGTTTACGTCAACATCAGCGCACTTAATGTGTGTGACAACCACCAGCTCGCAATCGATCTCCTTAAAAGTGGTGATTTTTATAGTTCTCAACTCCAAAACCAAGAACCAACACGTTGAATACATCGCAAAGAGACTCAAGCTAACAACCTCACATGGATGTTATCGAAGGCTGGCTGGCAGTTATCTCGCAAACTGCATTGCAGCTGCACTAAAGACCAGCTGGCGTCTCCAGTCGTCCATTAGTCTTCCAAATGACATTCAAAGACAGTAACGTGTTTACCACGTCTGCTATCTTACTTCAGTGTGCAGGCATGCTAATGTTAGCCACTACCATGTACTAAAATAATACATCTAGCGTGTTGGGATGCAGGATTTCACTGGAAAAAAGGTTTGTAGTAACTGTGCTTTCCCGAGGCGCTGCAGAGATGTGAACCGGGCCTTGATTTCTGTCTTTCCTCTCTCTTCCCTTCGCCGTGTTATCCATCTTATTTATTCTCACGCGCTCAGCGAGTGCTGGGCCTCCCCCTCTGTTGTGGCTCCCGCTTATTTATCTCAGCCTTCTGGAGCCTGTTGTCCCGTGGGGGGGAGGGAGGGTCCATGAAAGCACCTTGCTATTTCCCCCCCCCCCCTTGGTAGCCCAGGCGTCCTGGGTGTGTTCCCCATCATCCCGTCCACAGCGGCTGCCATCAACCACAAAAACGATGGCAGCCACATTGGTCCAACGCTTCGTTTATTCTTCGACCCAAATTGGCCCAAAAACTCCCAACCACCGTAAACTGATTGCTTACAAAATGTGATTTACCCACTTCAACTTGGATTTTGATCATGAATGGAGGCAACAATCAGCAGATTAGTCGTCATTGAAAGCAATCATCTGTTGGCAGGTGAACACACACACAGACACACACACACGGGTGAAGGGAAGGTTGCGGGACTCACGTAGGCTTCGTAGTCACAGGACTGGAAGATGAGCTTCTCGGGGTGATGCTGCCAGTACTGCACCGGGGTGGACGAGGTGGCCTCGTTGGGCGGACGCAACGTGATCGGCTCGCACCAATCGCCCCCCTGAAACGGCGACACACACACGGGAAACGGGATCAGCGCGGGAGATACATGTGTGTAAGTAGCATGTCGGTGCAGCTTTGGAGAGCATCCGAGAGGAAATTAAACTCGGAGGAATTACGCGCTGCTTCCAAACGCTGGCATTCTTCGGCTCACTTTGGGAGTCCTTGCCGCTTGTTCACCTCTTTCCTCACCCCGCCGAGCCGTCACCTTTTCATTAAACAGTAAACCCCTAAATCCCATCTGCACACTCCTCCAGTGTCTGTGGACCACAAAGAAGCTTCACGCTCTTTCATTCTAATCTCATCGTAGTCAATGAAACCAGAGGATCAGAGCGTAACGTTTGTGTACGTTTTTTTTTCCACGTCGGATCGCTTCCTCCGAGTAAATCTCGTGAGATCTAATCAGATGCAGAGATGTTTGATAAACAGCCCGGAGGGGATGAAGCCTTCAGGAGCGAGCTTAAGCCAAAGCTACACTAAACCCCGACAGCTCAACCATTTTGCACATGTCTCTCCCCCCCCCCACACACACAATTTGACCCAGCTGCTGAACTCATCTGGAAACCTGCAGTTACTACAAGTTCCCACTGTGACACCTGAGGGACCAAACGAGGTGCCAAACCGGTCACCGTGGGTTACGGTTTTCTTTTTATTTAGAAATTAAAAAAAGGGGTGGGTGACGGTGCACAATAGTTCTCTTTCCCTTGTGTTTTTTAGACGGGGGAACACTTTGGCTCTGAAGGGATTGCGGGGCGGGGGGGGGGCGACACATTACAAGAGCGTATCAAGATTCACACGGAGGCACAAAAAGACCCTAATCACACTCAATCAAAACACAGCTGCTCTCCCAGATGTGTGTGTGTGTGTGCGTGTGTGCGCGTGTGTCGGAGTCGCTGCGCTGATTTCGATTGGAAGCCATCCAATCAAACCAAGTAATCATTTTTGAGTTTGGATGAGAATACATTTGGCAGTAAAAGTTCTGCAATGTAGAACTATCAAATCTTTTAATGTTTGGAATTACTGACTGATTTTGTGAAGCTGTAGATTATTAGACGCGGTTGCATCTGCACGCACGCCGGCCCAATCGTCCCTCTGCATGTTTCGCCATTTTGTTGCACAAAGTTTCAGGCATGAATTTCATTGTACAATTTGTATACGCGCCGAACCGCGGAGACGACACCTGGTGTCAGATGGTCCGCCCGCCGGGGATTACTAATGGTGTCTTTTCAACAAGCAGGCCGGCAGATACAACACTTTGGGCTTTAATAAGGCGGCTATTAGGTACAGCATTTAATTACCGAGATACTTCATGTATGATTTAAGATCTGCTTCACCGTCCTGATTACAATGCAGTAAGTCCATTTATTTATCCCGGCTTCGAATATGTGTAAATGTCATTGATGTAAACCGTAAAGAGAAAAAAAAAACGGGTTGGAAAGAAGGTATTCTATATGTATTTACCGTCAATAATTTTTTGTATACATTTATACAGGTCGCTGTAACACACACCTGGTGCTTCACACAGGTTTGTGGGTGCGACCTAAACTTCTATATATATATATATATATAGATCTATAGCGTTGTGGTCAATTTAAGGCACACGTCGCCCATTGGCGTCTTTTCGATAACGTGGAGCTCGATGATGACGTTGTGTTCGTTGCCAACGAGAAAAGAACACTACAAAAAACACAGCCCTTTAAGCCCTCCGCCGGACCAGCGGCTCTCTGACTGCCACCATTCACACTCGCGCCTCCTCCCCGCGCCTCCATTCATCCTCACCATGCCGACTTGGGCCATCTGCCGCTCCAGCTTGGATCGCGGCACGTCCTCGAAGTAGTTGTCGTTGCTGCGCTGCCGGCGCCGGGCGTCCGCCTGCATGATGAGGTGCTGCACGTCCAGAGATCCGCCGGGGACCCCCGCCGTGTACGCCGCCTGGCCCACCGACGGGCTGAGCTGGGGGGGCGTGTGGTTCCCGCCGGGCTCCTGGGACAGAACGGGGGGGCGCAGTGAGAGGGGGGTGTGTGTAGGTGCAGCGTGGAGGCCGAGCGCCGTGAGCCAGAAAGACCAAAGGTTGCGTCCGTCTACTTTAGGTCCTGCTGACTCGCACTTTGATTGGCTTCCTCCGTTTAGGAGGATTACAACTTCTATGCACTTTGACGCAGCAATGGTTTTAAATGCCGGCGGGTGAGACCACGCAGGCTCGATAGAAGAGGCCTTTTCTGGTGATTCTGACCCTGCGCCCCATTTTTTTCGTCGTCGGGCTGCACTCACCCTGAGGGAGATGGCCCGCGGAGGTTTCTGTGGGGTTTCTTCGAGTAGCCGGTCCCCCAATGAGGCAAGGATCCGCTTTCTGTGTCCGATGAGACTGATCTTCAACACCTGAACACAAGATGTTAACACGCACGTTAACGTCTCATTACTAGCAACAGTCCTCTTTGATGAAAAATGACTTATGAATATGATGAAATAAAGTATTTCAGTATTTAGCTTTAGCTAGTTAATTTATCACATTTTTAATAACGGAGTCATCATTACATGATGGAAGCGTCTTGCTGGGACTGGCACATACAACACACCGCACACCTTAAGCAGAGAGTATAACGTATGCTGAATGAGACACACTGGTTGAATTGCTTGTCCTACGGCCGCGGTGCTCTTCTGTCCCCTCTCTCCACATCGCAACACACACCGAAAGATTCCCCGGCGCTTTGTTCTGGCTGTTTTTCTTTCTTTTGCAAATGTATCTTTTGGTTTTCAGCAGCACTCGATACGCAGGCCAAAAAAAAAGGATTAAAAAATAAACACACACACACTTTGAGTCCAATGAAGGCACCCATTGTTCGTGCGGCCACCAGGCGTCCGCTGACTGTGCCAGTTACCGGGTTTTTCTAAAGCGACGAGCTGCAGCACGACTGCTTTCTGCAGAGCTCCTGTTTGCGGCGTCTCTACACCTTCTGGCACCAGTAGATCCCCCAGCATGCAACAGACTGCTGCCCCCGGGGGTGTTTTAGATAAAGATATATAAGCCCGTCCTCAGGGCAAAAAGGTGGTAATGAGCCTCAACGCGAGGCCTCGGTGTAGCGAGTCAGCGCGACAGAAAAAGGCACGTGACGAAGAGTTGCAGGTCGCACGCCATCAACCTTAAAATGAATCCTAATCCTCCCGTTTCATTCACTTTCCGTCGCAGTGAGATGCAGCAGCTGCCAGCGGGTTAAACTCCACCTTCTCATCCTTTTTAATTGTTAAAATCAGAGGGATGAAAGGGAAGAGGAGAGCTGGGACTGGCGGGTAGTGGAACGGATCGGTGTGGAATAACTGCCCCGTGCTCCCTCCAACAATTAGCATTCACTCATCTGTCCTCTCCTCTCCGTGTCTCCTCCTCCGTCCCTCCGTCCCCGTCCGTCTCCGAGCACTAGAGATGACATTGAGTCGCTGAATTTGCTGCACTGGGATCGTTTGCTTTTGGCTTAATTTCATCAGCGCTGAACCTGAAGGCATTTGAGGAGAAAATAATATGCAGCTAAATCTATATTGAAAATAAATGACATCCCAGAGGAAAATATTCCTTAAAAGGGGCCAAATTCTTCATTTTAAAGTCATGTCGGACGTTCACTTAATATGCTGAACTAATTTAGCGCCCATAAAATAGTGTGTGTGTGTGTGTGTGTGTCTCAGCACGTTACACTTCTTATGCAACAGCTACATCTACTTCAACTACAGTAGAAGGCCTCGGCCTGGAGTTCAACTGTCACCATGGCAACGCGTAGCCGCCGCAGCACCAGTCACCCACACACACTCATCCCAAAAATAAATATAAATATATATATATATATATCCACGTGCATGTGTACTCTTTCTTTCACCGCCCCCCCGTGGATCATATTGTTATCCCTGAATGGATGAGGATGTGAGTGCAAGCCGACCGTAATTGTTAAAACACAGACCCGCTCTCACTCTGCAATGCTTGACTGCGGCATCGCCTCCATTGCATTTGCATTTAAATGATATTCAAAGCATCTCGGTACACTGAGGGGAAAAGCGTTGCAGCGCACACACATCTGTACCCTCCCCACCCCCCAAACGCACAGCACCAACCACTCACTGACTAGAGCTCCGCTCTATTCGAATGCCCCCACCCCCCCCGCCTGTTTGCATTGGAACTGAGTGGCTTTACTTCCCCTCCGGTCTCCTCTTTATTAAGCACTAAGTGATTTGGGGCACTCTCTAATTCCAATATTTGGATGGGCTGCTGTGTTTGTGTCTGGCATACGTCTGCGTGTGTGTGTGTGTGTGTGTGTGTGTGTCGATCAATGCACTAATCCCGTTAGCGGTCCCGCTAGGCCACATCCAACGCGCTCCATCTGCGCATTAAGGGTTCCCCCGAGGGTTAAGGAGCAATGTTAAGGTTCAGCTGATGTTCTCGACCTCTTGAAGCGGTGCGAGTCAGTGATTGGAGGATGGGAGGGTGTGGGAGGGAGGAGGGGGGGGGGGGGGGGTGGCGGCATTGCCAACGACCTCCCTCAATCAGGCCACCCGGAGACAAAAAGCCTTTTCTCTGGTTCCCACTGGAGGGGAACGCGAGCGCTTGTCGGGGTCGCTGGAGCGTGAAGCGCGGCGAGGAGACCCGCTGTCCGCGCTTAAGATAGCGCGGCGTTTTAACGACGGCCCGCTCGGATTCCCCTGACCTTAAATTACCTTCCGTCATCTGCTCTGGTGTCTCCCAGTTTGTCCTCCTTCCGCTCCCTGCCGCTCGGCAGCCAGATTATCAGGAGGAGACGCCTCGAGAGCGAAAGACGCTCGGAGAATAAATAGCGGTTTCTTCTCTTCAGCCTTGGCAACCGCATGTGATTGGTCCAACCTTTTGTTTGTTGGCTTTCGTTGCTCGTATCTTCCTTCTCCGGGTCGATACGACCGATCACAGTCTGGGAGGTCGCGACCTCTGCAATGTCGACGGACCCCCCAAAGCCCCTCAGGGGCTGTCAGTTAATGTTGCGGGTTGGGGTTCGACCCTTTTGAAGAATCCTCCCATCGACTTTTTCCAGATCAAAGGATCACTGGCTTGGGTTTCTTAAACTGCCCGGGTCAAAGTACTCAACGCCACAGGAGCATTGAATGGTATTATTGATCGCCAAATCGACCGCGCCTGACTCAGTCTTGGGGGGTTGAATTGGCGGCTGTGGCTAGCGAGGACATTGAGGTCGCGTCCTCTGGAGGATCCGGGAGGATCTGAGGTTTCAGGCAGTTTTTGGGCATCAAATATCCCAAAATGTTACTATCTATATGTATTAATTTATTATCTTCTCTGCGCTGACAATAATGTAACAAAATACAATGCTAATATTGGTGGATTAGATTTCCAGATGTTTCTTTAATAAAGTATTGAGATTTCAAATCATTTATTTTGTCTACACAGTGGAGAAAAAAATAAAACCAGGAACGTTGCCAGATATACAAGTGTGGCAGTACTTTGGTATTGGACATTGGTAAAGGGACTTAAGAGGCATTTATTGAAGTGAAAGTCTTCAGGATTGCCACATTAAACATGAGCGGAGTGATTCATCCTGGTGGCCTTGCTGGAATGATGAGTATTGATTTGCACAAAGTCTCAATAGACAATACACAAACACGCTCTACGCACAACATATTCAATTACCCTCAGAAAGCAAGTGCACACACTGCATTAAGGGGGGGGGGGGCATCATAGGGAAACCAGACACCACTGGTTGCTTAGCAACCAGAGAGCGGAGGGGAATTGCAGCTAAGTGTGGGTTTGTAGAAACTGATGTCTAAGAGGGACCAATAGGATTACTCGAACCGAATGACACAACCGGCAGCCAATAAGAGCGCGCCGTTTATGAGCCTGCCTGCATGGACAGATATATCTCCATTAATAGCACAAGAACTGTAACTATGAGGCCCTGTGTGTGTGTGTGTGTGTGTGTGTGTGTGTGTGTGTGTGTGTGTGTGTGTGTGTGTGTGTGTGCGTGTGTGTGAGCAAACATTGCCAAGTGCTGCAGGATCAAGGTTGAAGCAAGAGCTCTCAAATCTTTTCCTCCGCACAAACACACACTCTGCGACACACAGAGGAGCTCATGAATTGAATTGCCAGTATGATGAGAGAGAAAATGGTGTATGATACTTTTCTGGGTTAATAAATTCATCAAAGCCTTGATATAGAACCTATTTTCCAACCGCAGAGGAGCACAAGCTCTCATCCATACCTTTGTGTGTGTCTGTTTGTGCATGTTGTGAGCACAGCACTACCTGGTGTGGCTGCTTCAACAAGATCATTCACATTTGGTCCTTAAAAAACGGTAAAAATGTTAACGTGTTAAAACCTAGAAAAGCTTAAATTTCATGACAGAAATGATAAAAAGGACGATTATTTATCCAATATGAAAATAGAAATAAAGCCCTGTAATGTTTTTCTCACATCATCTTTTTTGATTAGCGCCAATTAAAGCTTAACTGATAAATTATTGGTTTCTATGAAACATCTGCAGGTCTTTCCAATTAAGGGCTATCGACCAGGTAAGCTTACTGTGGCATCATTAGCTCACGGAAAAACGGCCAATTTTAGACGGAGAAAATTTAGTTTTTTTGTCAAGACATTGAAAATTCAGTCACCACAATACGGTTAAATACGGTTTTAAACCGGTAGTGAGCTGTATTTTAATCAAAAGTTCCATCAACCACATTTCACAATACTCGTCTTTCAATCTCTTTGATACATGAACGCGCCAACTTGTAAGCCGTCGCACAGTTACACCTGTCAGTGGGTAGAACTCTTTGGATAGAAATAGATAAAGGTGATCTTTACGTGCGGGCGAATCTCCACTTGGACCCCGACGCAGGCTATTTCCAAACCTCTAAATAAATCAGAGCCACATTAGAGCAGCGGTGTAAGTGGTGCTAAATACCAACAGCGAGGTCAAAGCCGAGCGGCCGCCCATGCAGCCGCAGCAAGGTGTCATCCTCCAGATGTCAGCACCCAAAGACACCGCCGCCACTACGCTCAGCCAGCTCAGACAGCCGCCTCAGTCCCCAAAATAAGATGTCAGCCCTCTGAAAATGAACCGTAATCACGCTGAAAGAAGGAATCATTTAAAAGGCTTAAAGGCGACGCAGTAGTTTATTAAACTACATAGAATGAAAAAAAAAAGACGCTTTTGTCTGCGATTTGTCACGCCGGTCACCGAGGGGGAGAAATCTATCGCCGTGACGACTCTGGACGGAGTGTGGTTGATCCACCGGCGGCGGATATTTAAAAAAAAAAAAAGAAAAGCATCCGACAAGACTTCCGATTTAATTTTGTCTGTGCGTCCGGGTTGTTGTACAGCAGCTGGGGGAAGACATTCACTTCTCCTGCTTGGACCCGTCTCGTTCGGTCCCTCTGTTTGCCTCCCGCAGGGTCCTCGCTTCCTTTCCGCTCCGCTCTTGCACAATCGTTCCACCGTCATCGGTGTTGCAACACGAGTCCAAACAGGCAGGGAAATATGCACTCGTCATCTTGGCCCCCCTCGGTTTCCAGTAACTTAAAGGAAAGTCACAGACGTCTTTGACCCAGGTGAAAGAGGTCAGACAAAACCGGTGGCCACAAAGTAGAAAAACGTAAAAAAGCCCCGAATTCGATCATCCAATCACAGCGGCGGAGTTTACGGTTTCTCCCAGACTGACAGATTTTTAACTAAACTTCTATAAACTCAAAGCATCCCGCTCTGAAGCGTCTACATTCTTCCCCCTCCTCCAACTGCTTTTCTCTGCTTCAGCTGCCATTCAGAAGGTCTTTAAGAGAGCTTCATCCACTTTGGGTTCATGCCCAAGAAAACCAAAACATCCGCCTCGGCGCACGACGTCGAGGGAACCGGCTCGACCACCCGAGAGAATCTATTTCAAATCACGTCGACAAGGTTCCCAGGGAGGAGAGAAAAAAGGGAAGGACTGCGAGATGACACCTCTAAGTTGTATGCAAAGGAGGGATGGAGGCTTTGTGGCTTCGACACAAAAAAAAAAGCATCTTTAACTCCTGCGCCCACAGCCGCAGAAACCGCCTCGTCAGCAGTGTTGATCGAGCGCTACGGGAGAGCTCGCTTGGACAAAAAGGTGCACGAATCAAACATGAACACCGAAAGGACCCTTTTCCTACCTCTCCTCGCCGCTGGACTTATTCCAAATGAAGTGGGGACGGCGGCTCCTCGTCTCCTCCCGCGGTTCAATTCTCCGCGCTTAGAAGTTGGTTCTCTCTCTCTCTCTCCGTCCTTCTTTCTCCTCGCCTCCCGAGATTTACTCCCTCGCCTCTTCGCCGCCAGCTTCCGTCTCCCTTTCTCGCACTCTTGTGCAGATTTCCAGCGCTCACCAACTCCTCCTCTTTCTCCAGCTCGCTGCAGCCAGACTGCATCTCCTACATGTCTCTGCCTGAGCGCGCTCCCTCTCTCCCTCTCCCTCCCTCCCCCTCTCTCTCTCTCTGCCCAGTTTACATTTCCCTCCTCCTCCTCCTCTCCATCTCGTCACTATGGAGACGCTGGGCCCGTACGGAGACGAGCTCGTGCTGCTTCGCGCGGCGTGTGAATGCGTCGTCTGTGTACAGCATGAGTTGCGACGGTTACTATCATCACAATGACACCGAATTCTCTGACATAAGATACCAGCAGACACCGGTTTGTTTTCCTCACGTAGCCGAATCTTTTTCGTTTGGACAGTGTTGATTGTTTTTTTTTTTTTGGCCGAGCTAAGCAAACTGTCCTGGCCGAAGCTTCACGTACACGGCGCACTGTTAGCAATACCCATCAGTTCTTCCGTTTCCGCTCAGAACCGCTCACATTAGATGTAGAATTCCTCCCAAATGAACCCGGAATTCCAAAGGTGGGCCGATTCTCTGTGCCAGGAGTCACCGTCGGGTTTCGGCTGGCTGGGAATCCCCGTTGTTATCCAATCAAAGCACGTCACATGGTCTGACGCAGCTGCTCATCTTTTGGATTGATGACTTACCAAGGTGATTTCCTATCGTTTGATCTCGGGGGTGTTTTAGATTCCCGTCCAAGACTTTCACTGCAGCTTCACCACTCGTGCGCTTCGGAGCGCCGTCATCGCCGAGCCGGCCTGCGTAACACACACCTGCAGGGTTGAATATCCCAACATGCATCGACTGACTACAGGACACAACTGGGACCAAACCAGTACGGTGCGTCAAAATAAGACCTGCCCGTGCATGAGGGTGTGTATTTCGGTCTCTGTGTCACTGCAAGTGTCACATATATGAAATCCAACCCAGCAGCTTGATGTCGTTCGGCCTATTTCTGTCTTAAGTCTACGTATGTGATCCGGTACGAGAAAAAGCCAAAGATAGAGCGTGACTCACTGTTATTGCCTCCTCACCGAGAAACAACTCACAAGGGCACATTATCGTTTAGCCCAACACTTTTTAACTCACATTAATACACTGGGTTTCCGTTTGCAAACGTCGCTTGCAAACACCCAACGAAGATGATGTTGTATGATCGAAAGCACAAAGTGAAGTCCAAACAAAGACGACGACGGAGGAGATGGAGTCCAACTCCACAAAAACAAATGTTGATTGTGAAGCAGCCAACCAGCGGCTCCCCGGCGGTCCCACCGGGCCGCGGGGTTCAGGGTGCACTCGGGCGGGTCACACACACACACACACACACACACACACCACACCATCTCCCAGCACCTCCCACACTATCTCCAGCGCGGTGAGCGCTACAACGGGAAGTGCAAACGCCAAATAAGGCTGCAGGAGAGCGAGCGAGGAGGACGGTGAAGTACACTGCAGTCCTGAGGCAAATCCACCCACACCAGAGATACTACTCACTCCCCACACGCACTGTACGTGTACTCTGTGTGTACTGTACGCACGCACATCTCAGACACGCAAGACAACCTTCAAGTGAGATGCACGTCTCCAATATTTAAAGGCCTTTGTGTGTGTGTGTGTGTGTGTGTGTGTGTGTGTAGGACTCATTTGATCCTGCAGTGTCTCAACGAAGGCAGGAACCATCTGGTGTCGGGATGTGAGACAATCTGTCCATTTGGAGTGGTGACAAAGAAGGTGATAAGCACAGGAACATGACACGTGCACGCACACAGGCACGCGGACAAATGATTTGGAATTGTGTCAGGAGAAAGGAACACCAGTACACACACACACACAGACACACACAAACCCATTTCATTTATACCAAGTGCACATATCTCTAGTCTCTATGGTAACTAGTAGCCGCCATGGCAACGGAGAACAAGCGGTAGAAGAAAAGGATGAACGCTCATGACTGTCCTCAATTTATTTTGGACCCTTTGTACAGTTACGCACAGACAAACAGACACACACACACACACACACACACACACACAAACACACTCACATACACTTATACCGACACGCAGTTAGTCATTTTCAGCTTTCAGAACACATTCCCAGTTTTGAGTGTAAATACCTCTTGAAGTGGGGAATGCAGGGACAAGTCAGGACCCGAAGGTGAATCACACACACACACACACACACACACACACACACACACACACGCACACACACACACACACACACACACACACACACACCCCGAGGACGTGAAACTATTTGACCTCCACTGTTGTGAACGTGGCTCCCAAAAGCCAAATCCACTTCTAAGTGCTGCTCAGAGGACTCACTCAGAACGAGAGCATCTTGCTGCCTTGACGCACTTCTTTTTTTTTTGGCTTCTTGATAAGAAGGTGGTGTGACTGAAGAGCGAGGCAGCAGCTCCACCGTGTGGATCGACACGCGACGTGACTGGGAATGAATGTGTGTGTTTGGATGATATGACGGGTCCACTCATCCGCAACTGGATGACAGAGACTCTTGAAATACAAATTGAAACATAACAATTAGCCTTTTGACATCACAAAACAAATGAATAAATAAAATGTTTTATTCACTCGGGTCTGTGTGCAGCATCTGTGAGGCCAAAGGTCAGTATTTTTAAACATTAAAATACTCATTGAGGAAATTGCTTTAGTAGGTACGTCCTTTAAATATCTTGATATTTGGTATTTCGTAGCTCCTGGCCTTTTATCAGGTGAAAAACGGATCAGACTTCTTTTTCAAAGCCACGAGTCAGTTGGGATGCAGATCCTCCGAGCCTGCGTCAAGGTCTGAAGCTCATCAATTATTATATATCAATTATTAACAATTATTATATCAATTATTAACGTCAATTGAATAATTTAAAGATAGTTAATGACTGTTCATTTCAGGTGCCAAAACAATTAATCATGAAATAAAGTGTTTTTTTTTTTCTCGCACAGGAAATCGATACTTAATGATTGATGAAACTAACTGGGAACCTGTTCACTGTGTTATATGATGTCACATGGCCGTTGCAATGAAACAAATGTCAAACGGATCACACAGACACACACACACGCACACAAACAATGCTCCTCCTCTCGTGTCCCCCTGGACACCACAGCATCAGCGATTAAATGGCGATCACATAAAAGCAGCAAACAAATTACATTTTGAAGCGTCTCCCTCTCTGCATCCCATTGTTTTGTGTTACATTTTTTAACAATGTTCTGAAGGAGCTGTGGTTCTGCACATTTAAAATTAAACAAACGGTTAACATTGTGAATCGTCTTGAGTTCTGGTGTCTCTAGTGGAATCAAAGCCAACCTCCCGGAGTCACATTTGGGATTCTCATGAAGCATGTGGCTGAATAGCACAAGGGAACACCTTAAGGGCTGCAGGCTCCAGCCTGCTGTCTGAGGTTGTGGGTTCAAGCCCCTTCAGGCTGACGTGCCTTATGCTTTAAACAAGTTTTGAGGTTTCACCCATAATCTCTAGGTCAATTATGAGAAATGAAGGTTGTGGGTTTAAGTCTTTGGCTCTGAAACCTAGGTTTGAGTAGAAATCTGAAGGTTGAATACGAGAAACAAACACTCAATTAGTGTGTGATGAAGTAGCTCAGCTGAAGAACTCCTGACTCTTACCTGCACTTGTTGGTTGAGTGTTCAAGCCCGCTTGAGGAATTGACTCTGAACGTTTAAAATATAGGTTTTGAAGTTTGAGTAGCAATCTCAAAGTTAAATACGAGAATTGAAAACACGTTAGTTGTTGTGGGTTCAAGCGCACTAGTGGAGGTAAAAGATTTTCAAAGGCGGCATAGTAATCTTAAGGTGCAATACGAGAAATAAAAACTGATTTTGTGTGTGATGAAGTAGCGCAGCAGGAAAGCTGAAGAGCTGCTGTCCCAAACTTGCACTTGCGGGTTGTGGGTTCAAGCCCAGTTGTGGAAGTGAGCCTTTGAAAGAGTTTTAAGGTTTAACTCACATTCTCACGCTTAAATAGGAGAATCGAAATGCCTCAAGTGTGAGCAGGACTGGTGGTGAAGTGGTGTGTCGGGTGGGTCCAAAACCTCTACTGCCAAGTCTTGAGTACGCTACCGCGGAGGTAGTGGTGTGGGCATTGTGAATGGTGATGAAGGATCTTAACTGCCTTTTACATTAGTTTCACTTTGCATATATGCTTTACATAGGTACGTAATGAAGCCAAGACCAACGTCTCAGCAGATAGCTCCAGCAGAAGATGACTGCTTAGTGAACATGAGATCGTGGGTTCAAATCTTTTGCAGGACAGTGACTTTTGAGGCTGTTCAGTCACATGAGGTTAAAGCCAACAAAAGAACATGCTTAAGGGTGAATGACACGGTGGCGTTGTGACGCTGTCCCCGGTCTGGGTGCCGTCAACCCGGGTTCGATCCCCACCGCTGTGAGGACATCAGTGTGCATCACCCCGGTAGAGTAGAGCTGTCCGTCTCCTCCCGGGCTTCCAATGAGACACACACAAGGGGTTATACAAAATTATTCTTTATTAAAATGCAGCAGCACAGAACATTTTTAATAAAGTTTGAACTGTCAAAGTTACTTCTCAGAGTAACCGCAGAGAAGACGAAGAAACCCGTCGTCCTCAGGTGTGGAAACTGCGCCCCCATGTGGAGAGAAGAGAAGCACAACATTAGAAAATACATCAAATTCACAAACTGGTATGAATGTTGAATGCTATTCTATTTAATTAGCACACAATGCAATTTATTTTCCCATGATGTATTAAAAAACCTATTTACATTTTTACAACATGCTGTATTATTTCTGATTACTCTTTCATTAATATGTATATCATTGTAATAACATTTTTTAGAAATGCCAAAATATGGTATGGCATCCTACAATATATATTCTTATACTTATTTACTATAATATTACTTCTTAAAAGACTTAAGATACTATAATATTTTTAAAGTAATTATAGTGTATTTCGTATAAAGACTTTATGAAATATTGTACGATACCTTTCATGAATTTAAGCTATAGTAAAATCATTTCCTACTTTTCCAAAATAACATACTAAAATATTCTTTGACTCATAAAAATGTGATATTATTATGTGATGACATACTGTAGAATGTTATGACATAATATACTATTTCTTGACATTTTTTACTACAACTTTTTTACGACAAACTATACCATCTTTTATGATGTTTGTTATACCATAATATGTTATTTCTTTGGCTTACTATATTATTTATTTTAAGGTGTTTGGCACACTATACTATGCTATGACTTTTCCATAAGGCCAACTCGCCGAGCACAGATCGATGTAGTTGGATGGGAGGAATATAAATCGATACATCGATGTAATAGATGGATCATTACACCCTTATTTTTATATGACATATTTTTTATTTTTTCTATTTTCATACTATAATTTGATTATTCTTTTGAACTACATTTTCATGATTTGATATTAAATACTATACTATCATTGTTATAAAGCACTATCATATAAATTACTTTTTATTTCAATTTTTAATCACAAATTATCACAAAAATGAACAAGAACGTTCCTGCTACCACTTTAACAACTACTAGTAATAATTTAGTTGACACTTACCAAATGTTCGCTCCATGCTGCTGTTCTTGTCTCTTGGACCTTCAAGTGTCTCGGTTCATTCAGTCTGCACAAAAAACAGACATTTAGTCACATGCTTCAAAAGGCTCGGTTTATTATTTCAAAAGAGACATTTTACATCAGCTTGCATGGAAGACAGATCCAAACCTTGTACTACACGAAGCACAGGTAGGGATATTGGATCTTAAACCAACCATCTGATCATGGTGATACACATGGAGTTAAAAGTACCACATTCAATTACATTTAAGGCTCTTTACATCAAGTTTTCAGAAGGCCCCGGTACATACTGTAATTATATGTAACTCCTAGGGTGGATTTCTGGCCCATCTACTGTAAATAAAAATCAGAACAATCATCATCAATACGTTTTAAAATCACTTAGGTTCCCTTACTCTGTTAATTCCGTCCTCTGTTCTGCCCTTGCCTTGAACCGTATCGTTCCCCAGCTGCTCCTACATCATTTTCTGGAGGATTCAGAAAGAAAGAAAAAAACACCTTAACGTTACATAAACATTAAAATACAAAAACACCGTCTTTTCTTTAAGACCCAATAAAGAAGACAAAGGAATGATTGAAATGAAAGATTCAGTTTAGATCTTTTAACCACATAAATACGTCATCCCCACATAGTAGCATTATCCCATGTGATAAGAGTCTGGAGGGCGCCCCCTAGTGTTCAGCACAAGGAAATGCATCTCTTTAAGGATGGCTAGAAACGGCAACGTCAAACTAGGCAAAACATGAAATATTATAAAATATTATTATATATTATAAAACACGTGAAATACAATGCATCCAGTAACCCAACAAACAAACATGCGGCTAATGTAAACAACATATGGGTCGAACTTTTTGATTGTAAATAAATAGAAAAATATGACTAACAATCAGCTAATAATTTGATTAACGGGAAATTTTCACCACATGTGAATATAAAGTACAACAGCACAACATATTTTCCGTTTACTAATGTTGATTGTTGCTAAACGGTAACGTTACAGAATAACAAACAATAACTATAACCAAAACAAAATAGAAAGCCAAACACTGTCTAATGTTCAGTTCTTATTAATCGGGTTATTTTAGCCACTAACTTTAGCACATGTTAGCCGTATGCTAACGTTAGCCTACTTAGCAATGGACGCCGAGACAGGTTTTTCTATTTGTTTGTTCGTGGTGGTTTTGTCGTTATTTTCGCCCTTCAGCCCTCAGTCCACATCATAACTCACCAGTCAGTCTTTCTTCCATCGGGTCTCCTTCGTCTTTACGGAGCAGCTTCCCGAACAGTCGGGCAGCGGAAGTTACAGGTCAGGTGCTTATCAGCCATCTTTGACGCGTCATCAGGGGGGTGGCTCGTCAACCGCAGCTAAATAGTGACGTCACTACAGCGCCAGGGGCATCGAGGAAATACCTTCACTTAAGATATACCGATGACACTTCAATCGGGCCAATTTATATTTATTACTTTGATGGGAGATTTATTCAACAGAAAGAAGTAGATGTCACATGATAAATATATGTAATATATGTAATATATATAATTGCAACTTGAATATTTATGTGTTGATCAAATATATCAGGTCTTATTTAATTATTTGTACCTATTGATATTTGTACTTAAGCATGTTTATGAATGAGTCGATGTAGAATGTCCATCATTATCCTCTTTAAACTACTGAATAATAACATGATGAATAATTTGAACTGTTAGTAATTGATGGTTAGAAACAGAAAGCTGAAATAGATTTTTTTAACAGTATTAACTTATTTAGATATTATGATACACTGTCGCTTTATTTTAAAACTTTGCACAAAGACTTGATTAGGTGGACACGTTAGATTTAAAGAGATCACAAATTCAGCAACATTTGCAAATAGATGCTATACACTCAATATGTAACTACAAGTCCTAAATCTGCATTATCCCATTTAAATATCCTATTGAGACGGTAAGCAGCATGATGATCACTGTTCCTACAGGGTTTATGCAAGAACAGTCAAGAAAAAAAGCTTTAATACGAAAACAATCCTCACCGTGATGAGACATCTTGTTTAAGTGGAAACAAAATAATTAAATATTATTTGTTTTTTCACCCAATGGCCGTTTTCATCAGAAATAATAATAATAAATTATATTTATATATCGCTTTTCAAGAACTCAAGGCCGCCTTACAGGGCAAGAATGAAAATAAACACCAAACAACTCCCTCCAATATTTTAAACTGTAAATTAATTCACAAGTACAATGAACATTTTGAACTAGAAAATGCATTTCCTGCGGAAAATGCGTGGGAACGCTGAGTAGCTGAATTGCTAAAGCTAAACTGGTTGAATAGCTTAAATAAAATAAAATAAGAGGTTTTTGATGGAATTGGTGGGCGGAGTGGGGGGGGGCAGAATGATTGTTATTCAAGCCAAGTTTTTACTCGATAGTAAACATCAGTGAAACATAGTAAGTGGGGGGCTGTCGGGAAACAGAATGTTATTTAAACTAAGAAGTTATTCACATGTGGATGGGAGAAAGAAAAAGACAGAGCGAGGCAGAGAGACAGACAGACAGACAGACAGACAGACAGTGAGTGATTATGAAGGAGCCGTGGCAACGGGTGCAGCTGCGTACATTAAGGACACAAAGAGGTGCGATTTAAACAGAATCCACACCTCAAACAAATGCCCAGTAGCGCAAAACTATTCTGGTTTTGAAAAAAGTAACTGCCTGATGAGAGTCCCAAGACTCCACCGAACGCATAAATCTAGTTTATGTGCCTCTAGGGTTTATAATATGGCTGTAGCAACAGTTTCAAAATCTTGTACCTTCTCGTTTTTTTTGTTAAATTCGTCACCAGATTTGTATTGGAGTCTATGGGGCTTGAGACAGACTTTGTCTCACTCTCAAGCCCCTCAGGCAAAAAGTAAAGAACTCTGGGATTCAATACCCACATCATTCCGACCAGCACAAGCACGGCATCATTTGATCCAAAAGTTAAGCTTTAAAATGTAACATTGTGGTCGTAAGTGCAAAAGATCCATTTTTTTTAGTCTCACGCAGCCGTAGACTCAGAATTTAAATACATACACACCCATGTAAAACTCCGACCGCAAAACCAGTGAAACATAATCAGTGATTATGAAAAAAGTAAAATAGATATAAAACTAAAAAGTAGACCTCACATAGCTGATTATGTTGTGAACAGTTTAAAGTTTAAACCACGTCTGTGGGTGAAAGAATGTAGCAGGAGATACATTTTGAAGCAGAAGAGCATTTGAAGCATTTGAAGCTTGCTCTCATTGACTTTAGTGTTAAAATAAAGTGTTGAAAAGCTTAATATTTAAAAAAGTATAAATAGTAGAAAAAAAGTTTAAGTCCCATCATTAGCTGAAAGAGCTGAACATTTGAAAACTTTGGTTTTAATAGCTAAAAGTATGCAGAAGTTGCGCAGAACCAAAAAACGTACGGAATAATAATAAATAAAATCGAATAACAATAGTTGGAATGCTGTAGAAGCATTCCCACTGATTAAACATATATTTTACAGAAACATAACCTGGATTTCCTCTGAGATTTTTCCTTCTGTGACGAATCTGATCAAATCTTTCTGCTTGTGCGCCCTCTAGTGGCTCCCCTCTGCACTGCAATGCAGCTTCCCTCAAGACACAATCCTGATGCAATATTGCTGTTCACCTGCAGATGCACGTCTAAACTGAGTATTGAAATATTTAAGTTACAGTATAAAACACGCATGCTCATCATTTAGACGTCACCGCTGTGTTTTCCACAGACACACACACACACACACACATGGAATCGACACAGCTTATGTCTTAAAAGTAACGCAGTTTAAAACACGCATACGTGGACACTAAAGCGTTTACTAACACTTCCATCTCACATATGCATCCGTGCAGACGCACACACACACACAAACACACACACACATACACATACACACACACACACACACACACACAGGAGCAGCGTGTGGGCGGCATCCCCAGTGCCGCGAACCATCTTGCATCCCACATGCTTATATAACTCCCTCCCCTAACTCCTCCAGCGGATCGCTCATCACTTTATCCTCCGCTGGGAAGGAAGAGCAGCCCTCGTTGAAATCGGGCGGCGGCAGCCCTCTGCAATGGAGCGTGATTTTGTTACACTGGCAGCATCAAAGCAGCACATCTCTCCGTTGGGTTGCAGCAAAAAAAAAAAAAACACACGCAGCTTTTATGTCGGTGGAAATTGAATAAAAAAACCTGCACCCCTTGTGACCACGCAGCTGCTCGAACGTCAACCTTTGGAAAGCAGCTGCAGACTATCCGCTCGACTACGAACCAGTAAACAGGATGCAGTCAGGATCACGACGGCACAAAGACTGCGGCGCGATGAGAAGAAATGCCTAACGGGCTTCTCTGCATCTTCTCTGACGCAGGCTTCAGACTTCAGACACCAGAGGACAAAGCTCATGCATGAGGCCCGCTGCAACCCAACCCAAGCGCTCAGCCGCCCGCCGCCGTCCTCCACGGCAAAGACAGCCGTCAGTTAAAGAGGTCGACCTCGAGCAAGACCGAGCGAAGCCATCCGACCCAAAGAGCCACCTTTCCTAATGCAAGCAGCCAGCGGCATGACGTCACAAATCAAACTCAGGCCAGAGGAAATAATTGGACGGGCTGATTAAGGTCCAGTGAAAATCCAAACACCAAATATAATTCGGTGGCTAACATTGCGTTTTTTGGACTGCCATTGGGATGCAAAGATTATTCCAGCAGTTGTAATTTGATGGGATAATTGAATTGGTAGACAAAACGGCTGCAGTCATTGTTTAAAAGAAAGATTTGCATTCTTAGGAAAAGGCCAAAACCAGTCATGTGGTACTCCTCTTAATACTCCCAATATCCCAAAACAAACTTTGGATTCGGAAACAAAGACTTACATTGACGAGCTCGATCTCCCAGATCTTCTTGACCAGCTCCATGGAGGTGTAGCCGTTGACGAGGAAGGACTTGGTGTAGTCGCCGAGCTCCAGCGACTCCAGCCACTCCGCCACCGACGTGGGGTTGTTTCCGTCGTAGCCGACGGGTCTCACCTGCGGGGCGGACGGGTCCTTTCATTGCCGCATTCTTTTTTTTTACATAAATATAGACAGCGAGGAAGAGGAGGATGTGTTGCACCTTTGACCCGAAGCTCTGTGGCTTACAAGACCCTGTGCGCCGTGTTCGCATGCAGACTACGTCACAGTACATGTGGGTTACATAACACTACAGCTGTTGGAGTTGTGTCGTGTGCGCACTTTATTCATTTGCTGTCTTCCTTCTGCTGCAGCAGCAAAATTTCTACACAGGGATCATTAAAAATGTACTCGGGAAAGATCTCCGCGAGAAGCCGATGTTCCTGAGCTCTGAAAGAGGAAGTTATAACTCCCAGCCGCATAGCGTGCAAAAACACAACTTTGGAGAAAGGGCAGAACAGGACGGCCTTCGGCCCGGGTCGACATGCAGATTGGGTGACTAACAATGAACACTGACCCTGGGCAGCAGCCGGATGGCCTGCAGGAGCCGTTGTCTGTGGGCCGAGTTGAGGATGCCGATCTCCAGGAGGTCCTGGTCTTCCACCACGTTGCTGCCCTGGAGAGAAGAAAAAAAACAGCAAAGGGTTAACGGGGGTTTGTCCAGTGGAAAGGGGGGGGGGGTTCCGCCCACAGCTAATAATGTAGTAAAGCACGGCTCTGCAACCACAACAACAACGAAATAACAGAAAGTCTTTTTGAGAACTCGCTGTACAGTTGAAGCCGTTCCTCTCGACCAATGGTCTCCATTTACTGACAGCGTTTGGCAATGACGTCTTTTCATTACACGTTAATCCACTTTAGATGCAGATTGGAAAAGCCTGCAGTGCATCACCTTGTTTCAATGTTGCTGATTAAAATAAATGCAGAATTAAACGCGTGCAAACTGGCAACAGTTTTATTTTTGTCTGTGTGGAGAGATGTTACTTTCAGTATATTTGGTAAAACAGTGTTATGTAAATATAAATTAACGTATCGCCATTAGAGGAATGTCTGATATTTATGTGACAGCTATAAATATTTTGGCTCAAACTTAAGTTTGTTTTGCCGATTCAGTCCAAGTTCACCACTTGACTAACAGGAAAAAAATAAGTGGACCGTTTTCAGTGGAATACTAATAAAAAAAGACAAAAAAAAAATGCTTTGACAGGTGGTCAAAAAATAATTGGGAACAGAAAAGCAAAGCGTGGCCGGCAGATTGAACCTCAGCACCATTTATGGACGTGCGTTTGCCTCCTGATGCTGCTGTGAATGTTACCAACTCGCCCACATCAGTAAACGCACACTCGTGCTGCCAAAGCCGCCGCTAAAGCCAAATTGCATTTTGTAGGAGTTTATACGATTTTGTGCAACAACATACAATCTTCCACAGTGGGAAAAAACAGAATTTGGGCACAGATTACCAAGCAAAAAAAAATAGAAAATCTGTGAGCATTGTAGGGAAAAAATAAAAAACACACGAAGCAAAGCTACAACCGACAGAGCGTAGAGTGGACGTTCCTATTTCACCTTCAGTAATCCAATGGGAAACATTAAGAAGCCAGTCATCAGTCATCTGCCCCAACTGCCCCAACCCCTCCTCCACCCCCCCCCCCCACCCCTCCTCCACCCGGGGGCCGGCGGGAGAGTCTTGGTGCACACAGATAATTAGAGGAAAAGTGCCGGGAGGGAAAAGCAGCAAAGGGAAGAGCCGTCTGAGGTGTAGAGTACAGAGTGAGAGGTGAAGCAAGGCAATCGACCATCCCAACACACACACACACACACGTCTGCATCTTCATACATCCGATACACAAGGAGGCATCTGCTTCTTCCTTTTTCTTCTGTCCTCTCTGGGGGACGCGGTGCCCGAGGACAAACTCCTCTGATGCCCCGGCCTTTTTAATTAGTAAGTGAGAGATATAACCTTTTTTTTAGTCGCGGTGTCCTCAGGAACATTTCACCGGAGAGATCCCTCTCCTGTTTAAACTCGAGATGTACTAGCACAAGATACTAGATTAGCAGCATCCATTAGATGCTTGACTAACCAAAGGGCTTTGGACTCCGTAAAACGCACTGCGAGTGACCGCTGAAGATCTGAGCAGGTGCTTAAGGCTGAAGTTGGATGCTGGACCTCTTATGAATGTGAGGAACACCACCAACGTCTGAATATTGTGTCTGAACACGACTGTATAACAGGATGGAAATAACCCGGGTCTGTCTGAGCGTCTTCTTCAAGGACATCTATTTTTATTAACTTTGCAGGGAAACCTTAAAAGAGGCCACGTCATCTTGAAATAATGACAAAAAACGCAGCTTTAGTGGCCCCTTCTGGTTAGAAACAGACAGGAAATTAGCAGGCGACGACCTGCACGAAAGTGCAAATGGTCTTTGATTTGAAAAAAACAGTTTGCATGGCCTGCACTCTATCCTCTCTCTATATATCAATCAATAAGATCCAACCCACACACCCACCGCTTTTATTTTGAAGTTTCCACTATTAAGGCATCTTCATTCTTGTTCTGCAACCACATTTTGATTAAAGGTGCCGTTTAGACAGAGGAGCGAGCCTCACAGATCAGCTTGCAGGCTGACTAATAGAGCCCAGAGTCAAAGTCACCGCGCCACGTGACAACTCACGGAGTCGCAGCGGAAGGCACCGCGGAGGGACTGAGGAGTTTCCCTTCAACCGGGGTGCAAAGACGTCCCGCGCGAGTCCGGCCCCTTCCAGTGAGATCTGCATCCGGGCGAGGTTTCATTTCAAACATCATTTCATTCATTTCACGGGCCGCTGTCGGCATCCGCTGCTCTGTGACGCGGCGTCTTCATTAAGCGCCGCGGACCCATTCATTTCCCGTCTCTGTCAACCGGCTTCCATCTTCTCTCGTTGGTTTCACCGTGCCGACTAAGTGAATAATAAAACCTCCTGATAAAAGCAGCGTTTGGTTTATCTCGGTGGCTCCACAGTTTTTTTTTTTTGACAAACCACATTAATCTCATCGTTTCCACCTCTGGCCCTGCGGACAGGGGACTCAGCGAGGTGAACCGGCTCTCTACCACCGACGCGTCTCGCTTTCAGGACCAGCAGGAGGCCGATTTAATAAACCACATTTAGCAGTCAGAAGAGCAAGATCGATCAATCTGCGGCGACCACAGGTCTTATGAGGTAGACGTTTCGCTCTCTCGCTCTAACAGTTCATGAAGAGTCGTTAGAAACGGGCGTGCTGAGTCCCCTCTCCATCCGTCCTCCGCCGGCTGGTGAAGGGGACAGGACACGCCCCCCTCGAATTCAGTGAGTGAGGAGTTCTGCCCTTGAAGAATCCACAGCTGAGGGCCACTAATAGATTCCCTGAAGCCCCCCCGCGCCCCAAAGACGTGGAATCTTCCCAAGGGCGGAACACAAACAAAAAAATGTCTTCCTTTTTAAATGTGTGACCAGGAAGACTTTCAGCAGAGGGACCTTTTGATGTCCCCACAGTGTTTGTTTGGCTGTTTCATCTCCGCTCCTTTCAACATTAGTTCTATCCAAAGATGACTGAGCTACTGAGACACGTTTCAAGACAAGAGGGGCGAGCAGAGAATCCCTAAATTCTCTTTGACGAAGAGTTACTTGGGAGGGTTGACCTGTGGGAACATCGCTAAGAGAAAAGCAGCATGAGTGGTTGACGCGTGCAAACGATGACAGGCGCCTGCGGAGACCTGACGCGTGTGAACAGGCGTTACGGGGTTCAACTCGCTCGGAAAACGTGGCCTTTGTGATATTTGTAAGTGCGGGGCCCTCGCCACGTGAAGAAAGAAACGGAGGTTGTGTGATTCCATCCTGTTGCCACGGTAACTAAAGGAAAGAGATGCAGGTCACACCGGGTGGACGTGCAGAACGGTCAAATGCGGGTAATATTTACACAAATATTCCCGTTTTTGCAGCGTGATAAAATACTATTAGTTCTTCGCTGCTTTGTTTAAAACCCCAAATTCTCTTTGGTTTGCAAATCGAACCCCTTGAGTCAGCATCCCTCTGCTTCCACCCACCCACGCACACACACACACACACACACACACACACACACACACACACACAACCCCGAGGTTCAGCCGCAGGCGACCAGCGGTTGGGTTTCTCCGCACAAGCCGTGAAACAAGCATCCTTTTTGGGGCGTGCGTTGCGAGCACGTGAGCCCGTGGCCGGATGCTGGAGATGGGCTTTCTGTGCGTAGGAGGACCTCACATGGCATCAGCGGGGAGAGGCAGCGATGGCAAGACGGGGAGAACGAGAGAGAGAGAGAGAGAGAGAGAGAGAGAGAGAGACGAAGAAGAGGAAGACATCCGATAAACCAAAAAGAGCAGAAAAGGATGACAGGAGATGATCTTTGGCGCAGGCGGGAGAGAAAATGAAAAGCAAAGGCAAAATATATCTCAGCCCAAATACCCCCCCTCCCCCTCTCCCACAAAAAAGCAAACACTCACCATGAACTGGACATTGTCAAAGCCATTGGCCAGCAGGTGGTTCTCGTACTGGACCAGACCGATGGAGTCCAGCCACTGGCCCACGGACTGCATGGGGCAGCGGGGACCTATGAGGGGGTGGAGGGGCAAACGCTTCAGTAAGGAGTAGCCGTCCACCCGGTAGCAGCGGCAGTCCGGCTGAGACAGCTGGCACTGCCACATCATGTTGTGGCGGGCAAAGTGGCTGTCGAAGGAGCCCGCCATGCTTCTGAGGGAGGAGGATGAAAGGGAGGCAGGTAGGAGGGGAGGGTAAAGGGAGTGGGAGGAGGAGGAGGAGGAGAAGGCGAAGGAGCAAGTGGAGGCTAGGCTTCAGGCATGGCCGGCTGGCGAGGGTCTCCAGATCCAGCAGCAAGGAGGCTGAAGGCTAAAGTTGTATCCAGAAAGGGGGCCACCGTCCTGGGGTTAAATCCTGCCGGAGGGTGGGCGTTGGAATCGGGGGTACGGATCCGCGAGCAAAAGCGACCGGCTGTGTGTGTGTGTGTGTGTGTGTGTGTGTGTGTGTGTGCGTCGCACGCCACAGCAGCCGCTTTCTTTTCAGCTGTTGCGCTCGCTTAGCTGCTCCCTCAAACGCGCGCGTGTGTGTGTGTGTATAAAAGAGAGAGAGAGGGAGAGAGGGAGAAAGCTGCATGCGCTGTAATTCCTCTTTATCAAGTACTCCCACTCTCATCTGTATGCTCCTGCAGCCTCTTCGCTCTCCCTCCTCTCTCTGAGCACTGCTTTCCTCCCTCTCTTGCTCTCTCTCTCCCCCCCCCCCTCTCTCTCACTTTCCTCCGTCTACCTCCTGTCTCCATCTCCTCTCGCGGTGTAGATCGTCACCCTGCCGCTCCTCATATATCTGGCTCGCTCTGCTAATAACGGCCATCAAAACAGCTTCTTTGTCTGCAAGAAGCAGGGGTCCCTCACACACACACACACACACACACACACACACACACATACACACACACACACACACTGCGTGCATCGTTGTGGTGAGCTGCTTTGGCACAAACAGGATTTCTCCTCGTGGTAACCATGGTTAGCTGAGGCTTCGCATTCATAGAGAAAAAGAGAGAGGGAGCGAGGAGGAGGAGGAGGAGAAGGAGGAGGAGGGGATCAGCAGGTGGAGGAGTTACCACGGGGGGAGGCGGCCGAATGCAGTAAATAGAGAGGAGTGGCGTGCATTCGAGGTATGCAGGTGGGGGCCGGGGAGAGGGGGGGGGGGGGGGGTTCGATTGTGCACAAAAAAGTAAACAAGCACGATAACACGGATTTACCTCGATTCACGGCTTATTTTTAACCATCGTTCCTAGTTTTTAACAAATCAAGCTTACAGTGCATCATTAGTCATTCCTCGGTGGGTCGGCGCCGAGCAGTAGTATCTCTCTCTCGTCATTCAGAGCTTTTTTTTTTTTCCTTAAGCAAAACGTGCTTGGCGATGCTTCTCTTCTGCACGCGTTCTAGACATTTCAGAACGGACTGTAAAGCCCTTCGAGGGGTTCCGGGCCTCCAGTCGGTTGCCAGCTGCACACCTGAACGCTGGCGTTTATTGCAGCGCCTGGACTTTATTGTAAAATCGTTGCCGTGTTCCCAGAGCTCGCTGTTATCGCACAGCAACGGTACCAAAAGGCACTGAAATAACACCGGGCGGTAATAAACCCGAATTGTCCTTCATGTTAGATTTACTGACACGGCCACACATAAATATATACATATATATATATACCGGTGTGTTCTTTACCTGAGGTGTCCTCCTTGATGTCCAAGCCGCTGCCTATTCCTGCACCAATGGAGCTCATAATCTTGTCGATCTGAACAAACGAGGGAGACAGAGAGAGGGGAGTTCAAGGGAAAGCCAGTCCTGAGCAATAAGTGTCACGTAGTACGATCATTACGCCTGGCAGCTCGCTGGAAAACGCTCATTCCCCCCTGTGTGTTGAAAAAAATAGCGAGGAGCAAATGGGGAGGTAAAGGAGGAGGAGGACCTATGGAGGGAAATTCAGCGGCTCCAGGTCTGCCGTCCACTGAGCGATGGCGACCTGCACGCCCGTCACAAGATGGTCCATTGGATTCCGGCAGGAAGTGTCAAACCCTCAGAGAATAACTCCTCCCACTTCATCAATGCTGCTTCGATAAAAATGCATTTTGTTTGAATTTTGTTAACAAGCCCTCGCGGAAGAAGTATAAAACAGTGTTAAGCGTGTGTTCGACAGACGCACTGCTGTCGTTTTCCAGGTTAAACTCATTGTACAGATTCCGCTGCATGCTGTTAGCGTCCAAATAACCACAAAGAATCAGCGCTTTTCAAGGTAAAGCCATGTGAGAGCACACGTCTGCGACACGCAGCAACAACTACCTTTCCTGCGGCACTAATGACTTTGGATCTCTTCAGATCGTTGACTGTTCTGGGACGGCCGCGCTTTCCTGAACATGTGCCGCAAATAGAGCAACTTTGTTATTTTTGAAATGGCCATATATCACTCTGCGATTCCCCCCCCCGAAGCCGTCTTACCCCGCGCCACGCAATTAAACAGGAGAGGTCACCCTAATAGCTGGGGATTACGGGGAATTCCACGTGGTGATTCATCACCATCGGCTGAAGTTATGAGCCGCGTTGAGGAGCTGAAGAACGTGAACGCGTTGGACAGCCACGCACAAATGGACTAAAAATATTTTAAAAATCATTCTAGGTTCTAAGAAAATAAAATGTGTGATTCTTTACTTTCAGTGCCGTCCGTGGTGCGAATGAGGCCAATGAGTCCAACGAGTCAGTGACCCAAAGTGTTGTACGAAGGGGCCGTCCGGATAATGGAGAACTCCACTGCCCCTCCTCCCCCGCGGAGATGCTTCAATTTTCATAAAATAAACGCATTAACCTCAAGACGACACATTTTCCTTCATGCTCAACCGATCATCAGTCCCCCTTTTCCTACCTCTTCCCACTCGGCCGTGAAGGAGGGGGTTCTCTCCAGTCTCCCCCCCGGGCCGGAGCCCTCCCCTGGGCTGGGACTGCCGGGACTGCCGGGCCCCTGGCCACGAGAACCGGCCCCCCAGCCGTGCTCCTCCTGCGCAAAAAAATGTTGGGACACCCATAAAGTTATTTCAGGGCTCGTCGAAGATTCATCTGTGATGAAGCATTTTCAAACAGACTATGTATTTTGCTTATGATTTATTTGCGATGAATTAAAGACGCCGGAGCGCTGTGGCCCAGATAAGCGTGTTATCCAATGGGCCGCGCTGCTTTCTGTGCTAACCATCTCCACCGCTGCATAATTCATCCACCTGAATATTTACAATTAATGCATTTGCTCTCATTGCAAACTGAGTTCTGACCATTAAGTTTTCTAGAAGGAGAAACTTGAGATTTTTATGTTATCCATGGCCGCCTACAAAGGGAGAACTATTTTAAAGATTCAACTCACCTCCATAGTGCAACCTACTCTACAGGCTCCATTTCAGGCTCAACACTGAAGTATTGGTTTTAGATTGAAGGGACGACCTACCTGTATGGGAGACACGGCCACCAGGTTGGACTCGGACTTGGACAGAGACTTGGAGCGCTGCAGGTCCAGCACGCTGCGGGGGACGGACCTCATCCTGCCCAGGGTGCAGGCCCGCTCCTCGCGGCCCTTGGTCGCGCCTCCCGTCTGGATCCCCTGGTGCTCCGCGACGCCGCCGTTTTGACCCGAGCAGCGGCGGGGGGGGGAGGGGGAGTAGTCCGCGGCCCGGCCCGACTCCTGGTTGACCCGCGTGTGGAAGACGGTCCGGTACACCACCTGCGGCTTCTGCCAGGGGTTCGCCGCCCTCTGGGCCGACGGAACGCCGGCGGCGGCCCCGGGGGAGATCTGAGCGGGTCCGCCCCCGATCACCACGCTGACGTCCGGCGTCGGCACCAGGCCGCTGCGGGCGTCGGCGGAGGCGTGCTTTCTGGGTTTGGGGCTGTAGAGGTGGTACGGCGTGTCGGGCGTTTCACACGCCGGGGAGGATCCATGCAGGAGGCCCGCAAACTCCTCCGGGATGTGGCTCTTCCTGCGCTCCTCCAACACGGCACTGGATGTGGAGGAAGAGCAGAGAGCAGCAGCAGGAGGAGGAGGAGGAGGAGGAGGGTCTCGCTGGTACGGCCCGTCGTCTGCACAGAGGAAACACACAAAAAGAACACGGACTGATCAGGATTAAATTATAGAGATTTGCATAAAAGGGTCCTGTCACAACAAAGATTCGCGCCAACGGATTCACTCCAGATTGCATTTACACTCGCTGCACAAATAAAGCACATTAATATTTAAATAGCAAGATGCTTCGCACATTACGGAACACGGAGGGCCAAAAAAAAAAAAACAGTAACGCAAAACAACCAAAGCTGCAACAAGGGAGATAAGAAGGAGGGTAATACATGTTCTGCTCTCCTGTCGGAATGCCGCGTTCCTCCAAAGAAGATAAAGGAACTCATGACTTGAGTTTTTACACCTCGTCAGGGTGCAAAGCCGTGCGCGTCTGAACTTCCTGCATGAGCGCACAAAGTCACCGGGGGGGGAAAGAACAGGCCGCTTCTCCGCCTGTGCGCGGTGGGGTCAAAGGGGAGGCCGCTGGAAGCGCCTTCCGATTCCCCCTGAGGATTCTGCAGCTGCAGACGACGCGTCAGCGCGCTTCTGTTCGCGTCTGCTCGACCAACGCGGGCCTGCTGGCTCCACCCGTTTAAAACACCTCTCGCATGTTTAAAACAATGCATTCCCCCGTGAATACGATGAGGTGAATTATTCCGCTCTTAATGCATCGTGACTATTTATTCGACTTTTCCAGAGCAGAGCAGCAGCACCCAAACGCACAGCGACGAATCCACGACTCTTCGCTGGTCTGTTGCAAAGGAATGACACCACGTCCCAGCAGGATTCTTATTCATGCTTTTTTGTTTTTGTCTGCATGTTAACATTTTAAACATAACATCGTAAGCAGAGTTGTTATATTGAGTCCTACAAGGAAAAGAATCAGAATTATTATATGAGCGTAAAACAATATTAGAACTTTCCTTCTCTAGGTCCCGTTAGAACATCTGCTCATTCAGCCATTGTGCAACGTGATACTCCGCCTGGTCGCTTTGCTCTCTGTAAACAGCTGAAAGGAAAAACTGTGTCGAGGTTAAAATCTCCCTTTCAGCTGTTCTCCGTCATCCGGGAGCTACGACTGTGTGCAACCGCCTCACCGACGATAAGCATCACACACACACACACACACACAATCGTGGAGTAGGATGAACAGCAACAGCCCCCGTCCAATTTCCATATAAAACATAAGAGTAGAGAGAAAAAATACCCCCCCCCCCCCCCCCCACCCCTTCAACTCTCCAAAGAGACTTTCAAGTCATTAAAAAGCGGGAGATGCTCGAGCGCCTCTCATTGAGGGAGGATGAAAGCGAGCAGCAGGTGAAGCATTGTTGAACAATCCTCCATTTGAAAGCTGTTTGAGAAGGTTTTTTTTTTCCTGAATGGGACGGATTTCATTTTGCCGCACCGGGTCGCCTGTGTTCAAAAAGGTCCTCTGCTGAGGACTCGTCATCTGGCACTGCAGAGACGGGCATCACCGCGACTCAGCATCTTCCAGCGCAAACGGGAGGAGGAAGCGCTTTGGCCACCAATGGCGCCGATTACATTACGTCACAAAGCGACTTACAATAAATGCATTTCAACTGCAGGAGATACAAGCACAAGAAACAAGAAAGCACTCTTTCAACAAAGAAAACGATTTACAACTTGTTATAACTGGCCGTTATGAGCACAATTTAGGAGCCAATACAGTTGGCAAGTGCTGCAACTTGTTAGCGTTTAGTCAAAGTGCAGTCTGGAGAGGTGGGTCTTTAGTTTGCGGTGAAAGATGTAAAGACTCTCTGCGGTCCTGATGTCATCAGAGAGTTCGCTCCACGTTAGTTAAGGAGAGTGGAAGCGAGCAGGAGATGGGGAAGCGGTCGGAGACGTGGGGTTACAGCGAGGATAGTGGTGGAGCAGCTTCCAGTGAAGATGGAGTGAAGGTGGTTGCCGGCTTAGTGAGTAGGAGGACAGAGACGTCTCTGTTGGGATGCTGAAGACGCCCAGGAGGAGGTGATCGCGTTTGTGATCTTTTAGCGTTTAACCTCTCTGTTAGAAATAATACTCTTTAAACCTGTCCAGATTAGATTAGATTAGATTAAATTAAACAAAGAGCATGTTTCTTAACATCGGTCTGTGGCATTGACACAAATAAGTTTCTATTCTTTATGTTCACGATTCTCTCAGTCCTGTATAGAATATCACGCATTGTGTGCTTCCCGAGACGCACAACCGTTGGCAACAGGTGAGCCTGTTGGTTGCTATGGCAACAGAGAGCCATCTCTGGAGGGGGGGGGGGGGGGGGGGGGGGGGGGGGGGGGAGGGGGGTTCTGAGTGTCTTCAGAGGAGCGAGGGAAAAGTGCACCGCTGATAAACACAGCAATCGAATCAGCAGGTGTTTGTCTAGACGGAGAAAAATAACAGCGGCAGAGCTGAAAGTCACATGACCGTGAGCTTCAGGTAGAGACGAAACCGCACGTCAGGTCCACGTCAAGAGGAAACCATTGTCTCAACTTTATCATCAGGTAACATTCATTTAATTTTTCCCATCAAAAAGTCATTATTTTTCATCCATTGCTCAGGATGACTCCTCTGTGTGTGTGTGTGTGTGTGTGTGTGTGTGTGTGTGTGTGTGTGTGTGTGTGTGAGAGGGGTGTCTCAATACCAGACGGAGGATCGACCCTCATCTTCTGAAGGATCATAAATCCCCAGTGTATGATTTACTCTTAACTCTTAAAACTATTGATTGACTGTTTGGAGCCGCACATAGAACACAGCGAGCGGGGAGGGGGAGGTGGGGGGGGGGGAGGTGGGGGGGGGCATTGATCTGAAATTGAGCTTTCGTTCAGTTTATCTCAGCCGTACATCTCTTCATATAGGGAAACAATGCACCTCTTCCGTGGAGTGCAGTGGTTTAAGATGCCTCCAGCGGCCGTGTCCCAATTCCACACCACATTCCAAGTAGGCTGCGTAGTCACTACACTTGAAAGCCCCAAGTATGATGCATCAGTGACCGGACGGGGATGAGTTGCTCAACATAAACGCAATGAGCGCGTTAACAAAGACATAAATCGCACCATGGAAATGTTTTTTTCCTAAAGCAACAGAAATAAGTGTAACAAAAACAGTGCTCTCTCTGGTGTACAACAGTGTGTATTGATTGGAAAACCCTTCATTAGCGTCCCATCAAAACATGTGTTTACGCTCAAGTGATATCGCCCTCTAGTGGTTTTAGTCATTATGACTGAAGCAGGTCTTTTTTCTTCTTTTTTTTTCTCCCCCAGCAAAACCGAAGCTCCTTTATGGGACGCAATGACAAGGCAGAAAAAAATGACACAAGAGTAAACAGCAACAACAACACAAAAACACAGTGACCAGTGATGGTGGCGTGTGTGTTGAGGGTGATGCATGTGGAGGATCACGAGGAGGGGACCGAGTAACGAATGTATTGATACGGTTACACTACATAAAGTATCTACTGTATACGCCATGAACGTCAACCTGCATCAAAGGACTCTGTCATGCAAAATTACTAATTATTAATCGCACTTCATTCCAAAGTTTCCTACGCTTGTTTTATTTGTGCAACGCTCTCGGCGTTTATAATTATATAAACGTGAACACAGTTCAGATCTAAAAAACTGTTCATCGAGTGGCAGCTCACGTTGGAAGTTCCTCCAAAATAATGACCTCCATCCGCTCGCGGATTGACTCGACTGCTGTAACTACCGCCGTCACGGGTCTCTCTAAAAAGCGGCCCAGACAGCCGAAGCTGACTCAGAAGAGTCCGCGCCGGGATGCTGACGTTCCAAAGTGCAATCAGCTTTGAAGAACTCAGAAATCACAGCTGGAACCGGGCTGCATTTTATTCAAGTAAAACGCAGGACTGCCATTTTCTCTACCGTTAGTTTGATTTTACATCCGAAACTCTCAAATCTCACTTGTGTCTCTTTAAATTGCCATCCCTAATCCTCTGTGTGTGTGTGGTAGCATGAAGGGATGGAGGGGGGGGGGGAAGGGGGGTCGATCCGAACACCCGATAGCTCCTCAGTCTCCGGGACGCTTTATTAAAAACTGGGCAATATCCGAGATGTCAGTTATCCCAGAGATTGAAGACTGAAGCCTGCTTCCTAAGCGCCTGGATGAGTCCCCCGTAAGCTCCCTGAGCCTCGGGGCGCTGAGCTAGCACCGGGTTAGCGCTCGGCTAATTTCACAGACGCACGTCCCTCACGCTTGGATTCGCCGTGGCGGGGAAAAGGTTTAAAGTCTGGGTCGTTGATTTGAGGAAATTACATGAGACCCGTTAAAGTGCCGTTAAGAAGGTCACAATCAAAACTCCTAACACACACACACACACACACACACACACAGGTGCGACTCCCCCACCTCACCCGTGTGGGAGGCAGAGAGCAATCAGGTAGCCCGCACAGGCCTGTCAGTGTGAACCCCTCCGTCAGGCTCAGAGGGGCCCGTCCCCCAGATATTGAATTCACACCGTCACCTCTGGTACGCAGAGCATATTGCCACGGCAACTGGCTCATCTCCCGCGGCAACCCATTGTTCAATTCTCCTGAAGTCAGCAGTGACGGAGGCGTCTGACGCTGGTGTGAGAGTGCGTGTGGAATATAATACGAGGTCACCGCTGTGTGTGTGTGTGTGTGTGTGTCTGTAGCATTCACCCGAATGCTACAGACGCGTGTTTTCAGTTCGCTTCCAGGTCCATTAGCCTTCGTCGAGGACAAAATGCCCTCAGGTCGTCTCCGTCATTGTGCTTTTGCGGCACGACAAACAGAAGCTGTGAAGTCGCTGCCCTGTAGAGCTGCCCTTCGTTCTCTCTAACCAGGGGCCTTTTTATTCTTTAGTCTCTCTGCATCCGACTGAAACGTGCTGCTCCGCGGCGTCTTTGTGAGCCTCATTTGTGTTCAGCGCTTCCACACGTGACTCACCGCCACACCTGCGGCTCGGCCAGCGGCTACGCGAGGCCGGGGTCGGGGTCACGGGGGGGTCAGCGTGCCCACATGACTCACGAGGACAATGCGGCCGTCGCACATTAGCATGTTCGCATGTTCGCATTAACCGCGGATCGGCCCCGAAATACCGAGTGCAGCCGCTGGCGGGAACAAATCGCCAAGCGGGAAAGCAGAACAAGCGAAATCAAAACCCGGCGAAAAACAAAGCCTTTTCCGACCGTATCCCCGTCGTGCGATCGCAATCGCCCGAGGTGAAGAATAAATGAGCACACGGAGCGCGTGATCAGATCTGTCCCACTCCATCACGAAACCACGGTGCTAATTAGAGCCGCGTCTCAGACAGGACATTTTACTACCAAGAAGTCTCGAGGCGCAAGACTGCGAGCCGAGGAGGCGTCAGAGGAGGTGCTGCTCCAGCGACTTCAACACAAATGAAGTAACACAGAGTGACACAGACTGATTCCACAACAACTAGGGCCTCAAAACTGTGCTTAGAAATGTGTTGCGTTCTGTTGGATTACAAAAGATTGTACAGGTAGAAGATGTGTTGGATACGATCATCTTAAGTAAACTAGTTAATATACGTAGGGCACCTTCAAGAGGAGCGCCATCTACAGTTTTTTTTGTTACTATAATTAACTACAACAATAATAACAATAAGGGACAGTATCATCGGGCGCTAATAGAAGTTAATTTCATTTAACTTTAATGCTAAAGCGGAGACATGAAATGTAAACTTACAACAAAGACAGCTTGATTACATGAATGTGTGTGTGTGTGTGTGTGTGTGTGTATCGCGCATGAGTATTCCATTAACGCACCAAACGAAAGGCACCGCCGACTCTGAACGGGACTTAATGATTTGGTCTCAGCAGGCCGGCTCCTTTGGGACCATTCGATGGCCCTTTAGAAGCAGGAAACACGGCGTGTGTCCGGTTGGAACACTTTAAGGAAGCTCTACTGCTCAACGCCGCTGTGGAGTCAGCGCGTCCTGAGGTGTTTGTGTAGTGATGGTGATTGGAGCAAAACTGCAGCTTGATCACACGCCTACTGAAAAACCCGAGTAGTGTACAAATGGTTTATGAACAAAAAACAGCTGCCTGCTGCTTCTGGAGAATAAAAGCATTTTCATTTTTAATTTTAGTTTGAAAAAGGCAAAAACAAAGTGCAAAGTTGAAAAGCTAGTTTACTTTAATTGCAAAGAGCTGTCTGATAACGCTTACTCAACCGACCCATTGGCTATCATAAAGAAAATCATAGTAATCACTGTGCAGCCTCGGCACAAAAAACATGAGAGACGGACGTTTCTCTGAGAGAAGAAGCTGTGAAGCGTCCCGGCCACGCACGCTAGTCGCAGTGGGCTCTGCGCAGGACGGCCGCGTCTGCAGCTGCGCCCGCTTTTGCACAAGCGTCGTATTTCACTCGCCACTCCGCGCCGAGGGAATATCTTCTCCAGCAACGTCCAACGTTACGTAAACCGCAGCTCTGCAGCAGCAGCAGCAGCAGCAGCGAAGGATCGGGTTATAAATAGGCCGCCTTTTCATCCAGCTGCCCACGCAGGTGGATGACACCTGCGCACTCTGCTGCAGGGCCGGACATTTGTTGTATAATTGTTCGGTTGGCGTTCAAAGAGAGAGACAAATGTTGACAGGAAGAAAGAAGGAAGGAAGGAAGGAAGGAAGGAAGCAAGGACCTTTCATGGAAAAACAAGTGCTCCCTTCACTTGCTTTCTTCCTCATTTCGCTCTCCAACCCCCTTAAATCTCACATTGCATTCTCAACTTTCATATTTTTGTTCATCACCCCCCCACAACCCACCCAGCACCACCACACACCCCCTCCCCTGCAACGTTAAACTCCCTCCCTCCCTCCCTCCCTCACCCACGCTTCACTTTCACTGGCATGCTTGGAATTCTGTGACTCTTTGCCGGTTGTATCCATATATATATACATATATATAGATACACACACACTCTCTCATCATCTGTCTGTCTCTCTCTCAGTAAGCCACTTGTTACCATGGCAACCACACAATGGACCTTATAAGATAATAAGTAAAGAGAGCCGGAGCGATGAGCAGAGTAGCAGTAGGAGGAGGAGGAGGTGGGGAAATAAGAGGAACAAATTAAATGAAAAATTAAATGGGAGCCAATCTCTGGCTGCTTTTGTGGCTTTCGGCGAGAAGAGCAACGTTCAGAAACAGAGATACTCGACTCTGTAGTGCACTTTTGACCCACTTTGTCAAAACTGTGACTCATTCAAAGGAGATTCAATCCGAATGTTTCTTTGAACCAACAGACGGGGTGAGAGGACAGCGCACTTCCCTGCAGCGCTTCAAAGTCACACAAATATGATACTAAATGTTGCAGTGCCCCGCGTTTTGAGTCGAGACATTTAATAATTGATTTGCAAGTTTTACTGCCAGAGTAGAAGTGTCAGAAAGCCATATGCTGACGCTACAATGAAGACAAAGATGTACTCAAACTCTAAATAAAACCAGCAGCTCAACTATCAATGCCGGCTCAACCGGTTGAACGAGTCTGTGAGCTCATTTAATGACGATTTAAGCTTTCTAACTGTTACTGATCACTAGAATCTAACTCGATAAAATTCTGAAAAACAGTTTTTGGGTAGTTGCTGCAATTCAAATTTAAATTTTGGCTCCAGTTAAAAAAACTTTTTCCTCACTGTTGTAATGTCCGCTAGCGAAATGTTTTGGACGCGTCGATGGGAGGCTGCAGTGGCCGTGCAGCAAGATGAGCATTGACAGTTGCAAGAAAAATGCTCTCAAACGGCAAATCTATCATAACAAAAGAATGACTAAAAATCACAAGGAAATGCGGGCGGGACTATTGTGATCACGTGACTTAATTACGTAACGCAACTTCTCAAATCCCGGACACACGACTCGCATCGCAGACGAACTCCGGAATTGTTACGCTTCATTTGAGTACCAGCAGCGCCGACGTCACGCAATTCATTCACACTCTCAAACCTGGCTCTTATTAGCTAAGCCGAGAGATCAATAACATGTCAGTGTGACATGAGTGAAAGGCCCACGACTCATTATGTGGGTCTGCGAGGGAACACATTCCTGTTATTACCCAACGCCATGGCAACGCTTCCACGACAGTAGTGGATGAAGACGTCTCGTTCGTTTTTTTTTGTCACTTGTGGATTGATAATTATGTGAGAACTTCTGCTGGAATAAACACACACACACACACACACACACACACACACACACACACACACACACACACACCCTCCCCAAATAGCATTTGGGCTGAAACCCAGGTGAGAGGGGCAAGTATTTCACAACAACGTCGCACGCCGATTGCCGCTTTGCCATGACAACAACTAATCTCATCGTCACGGTAACGGATGAGGCTAGTGACTAGGAGGTGACACAAAAGGCCGAAGGAGACAAAGACTGCGACGGTCCTCAAGAATCCATTTCATTCGGAAGACATTCTACCGCAAGCCGATATAATACCATGTTGAAACGCCTCAATGTCACATGGAACGCTGCTTTAGGGGGGAGGAGGTGCCAACCAAAGACTCCCAGCAGGACCAACAGAGCGTCGTGTGTCCCGAGGGAGGGGATCCAGCAGTCTCACTCCTACCCAGGAGGCCGTGCTCCGTGGGCGACGCCCCCCCGAGATGCTTACCCGTCAGCGGACAGTCGTCGTTGGAGCCCGCCGAGTCCTCCTGGTTGGGGCTGAGCGGAGGACTGGCGGGGGGGCTGGTGCTGAAGCTGGCGTAGCCCAGGGACGAGCTCACCTCGCTGGGCTCGCAGCTGTGGTTGACCGGCCTCTGGACGTCCAGGGACGAGGACAGCGAGGTGCGCTGCTTGGGCTGCGGACGAGACGGGAGGAACCAAGCGATTAGAGAGGGACGAAGACTGAGCACCTCTATTGGTTCTTTATAAGACTTCAGCGTTTACACCTCTGATGAAAATAAGGGGTCACGAGTGTGAGACGAAAGCACGAGAGGAGGCGACGCTCGAAGGGCCTTTACTGCGCCAAGACGAGACGGAAAACAGGAGCGGAGCTTAATGATGTTTAGTGTAAAGACATGGCGGGGTCGCTGCTCCTCTCATCCAACTCCAAGCAAAAAGGCAGATAAAAAGGCACCGCGCACATCAGCATACGCACACACACCGACATGCAAACACACCGCGGCCGGCTGAGGCGTTAACAATGCAAACGGGCAGCAGGCTAATGAACACGTCACGGCGGATCGGAATCGGGATTAATGAGCAGAGACACACACACACACACGCAGGTCCTCAGTGTCTCACTAGATCAAAGACATTGTCCCCGCTGTAACAGCTTCCCTGGGGGAAAACACGCCATTAAACACTGTGTGTGCGCGCGTTAATAAAAGACGCCTCCGTGAGCGAAAAAGTCTATTACGTCTCCTCGGACGAGGGGAGATGTGGTTCGCAGCTGAAGATCGCTCGCGAAGCTGGCAGGTGTGCTACATTACGAATGACAAGATAATCAATTATCACAGAAGCATCACGGGTGAAAGATCTGCTGCGTTACGGTTGTGAGACGTTCAGGCGTTCAGTGTTGAAATGAATAAAAGCTTCCATTGTGCCAACCATCGTAAACTAAAATAAATAAATGTCAAAGAAAATAAGAAAACGGTTGACAAAGGTGGGAATGGAGCAACGCGCACATCTTCTGTAGCCGGTGCGTTTTAACTTCTTTCCATTATTTGGTCTTCACACAAAGTCACCAAACAATGACCCGTGAGCGGCAGGGGAGAATAAAAAGCTTTGACACATTCAGGTTGTTCTGAATGCTGCTGTTCAAGCGTAACATCAATCGCCTGGAATTAATTCTCCAATTCTCCTGTTTTTTCTCCCTCCTGGCAAATCAATACAGGCAAACAATCCGCGATGCAGTGCAGAGGAGGGGCCGAAGACGTGCACGAACTTCACGATTTATCGCGATCGTCCAAATGCTTCAAACGACGAGGCGGCGAAACGCAGGAAACCGATCGGACGCCTCGAAAAGCCACCAAAGGTCTCCTGGTGGTCCTTCCTCCTCCTCCTCCTCCTCCTTCCTCGCTGAGCCTCTTTGAACATGATTACTGCTCGTTCATTGATCATGTGTGTGTGTGTTTGTGTGTGTGTGTGTGTGGGGTCAACAACAAACGCACAAACCCCGAACAGCCGAAGGATTGATGGGAGTAATGAGCCCTGAATGCTCAAGTGATTTGTCTCCAAATGGAGCTGCGGTTTAAAAGCTGAGGAATAACGGTTGGTGCAGCTCGATGCCGCAGCACTTTACTAATATTCATTGTGAATTCAAATGACTCAAAATCACTCCAAGCGGACGTTAAAAACAACAAAAAAAAAATAAAAATCACACGTTGCTTCAAAGTTTGCGTCGGTCAAAGCACACAAACCATCTCAACGCCACGACGCACAAAACAAACGAGTTCTGTTCTGACCAACAGAGCAAGTGGTGACGTTTGGTCATTATTACCATCATTATTTTTATTATTATTCTTTTTTGAACATCCTTGAAACAGTTACACACTCGCTCTGGGTTCTGCACACACACACACACAGTGAAGGAGGACACCGAGCCAGGAACACAAGACAACATATTGTCTCTTAAAGAAAGATTCATTAAGCCGTCCAATGACTTACTCTGGCAGAGGATAAGGGAATATTACTGACCTGCAACAATGCAAATGAGTGTTAGGTGAAGAAATGAAAACACAAGCGTAGTGTTGCATTACTGCCGATCTTGGGATATTCTTTTTTTTAATATCTCGGTCCGGGGCCTCTGATCTCCTAGATGTGATTTAATACGGAGTTACGCAATCGCTGGAAAGGCGGCAGCACATCGCGGATCAAATCCCCTCAACGCTGTTAAATTAAATCCACACTGTGGATGCAAACCTCATTGCAACGACAACAACACAGCAGCCTCTGTGCATGCGGCAGCAACCGTGTGTGCGTGCGTGTTTGTGTGTGTGTGTTTGTCGCACAGGATGAAATGATGAAATTGCCAGTGGGAAGAAGTTAAATGAAATTAATTCCAGTGAATTAATTTGACGCCATGATTTTGAACTCGGGGAAAAGAAGTTTTTATTGAGAATAAGGAGAGAAGACTACTTGAAATAGAAGACTTGATTTGTAAGATATTTGACTCACCCACTTTTGAACTGAGAATGTCGTTTAGAATAAACACTACGGGCCAAACTGTCACACCGGGCTGCCTGTTACCGGGGGGGGGGGGGGGGGACTAAATGAATCCGGCTTCGCTAATGAGGATGATTTAATGTTGCATTTGAATTTCTGAAGGCTGATTGGAAGTTTTCCTGATCAGTGGCACATTATTAATCGGCTGTGTTGTTGTTGTTGTTCTTGTACACGATTGCACAAGCACAGACACTGAGTTTTATAACAAACTTTAGTTCTGATTGAGGACGATGAAGAAGATTAAATGCATATTTATTTGACATACAGTCATTTTTTCTATTCAGCTGCACTGAAGTTCGTCTGTTACATTTGGCTCACTTTGCTGTCTAGTTAAAAAATGCACCTGTTAAAGAGAAACGTTTTAATACGAGTAACCTATGGTTCTGAACATATTCAAATAAAGTACATTTTCTGCTAATAATATAAAGGTTTTTGGCAGCTAAGCATTGAGCTAAACAAAAGAGGTATGACAGATATGATGACTGTGTGTTCAAACTGGAGATGCTGCTGAAACGAGACAATCAGAGGGAGAATCGCTGTGCGTGTGGGCGGGATAAAGCAGGCGTTAAAGCTGCTTGTAGGTGGATACTGTCGTGTTCAATAATGCATCAGGTGCCTCTCTAACACATTCATTAGTGCGTGTGTGACCGGCTCACCTGTGGGCGGATGACTCTCTCGATGTTCTTCAGGGCGGTGTCCGGGGACGGGGGCGAGCAGTCTGGAGTGGGTCCCGTCGAACAGTCGCCATGGTTACCGGCCTCCCCCTTACCCAGAGTCACATGGGACAGGACACCTTGGAGAGCGAGAGAGAGAGAGAGAGAGAGACACACACAGGTGGAGGGAGGGTGAGATTTGTTTTTTTTGTTTTCTCTCACCCGTCAATGTTTTTTTATTACGTCACTCCGTCCAGAACGTGAGGTTTTTGGTAGTTTAAGTGGATCAGAGCACTTATACGTTTAATTTGCCAGAATCTATTCAAAGAGGATGTTTAGTTAAGCTTGTCAAGTACGGATTAAGTCCGTAACAAGTGGAGCTTTGTGAGGTCACGGCGACCTGTGACCGACCGACTTTCATCTTCAACCGCGGCAGACGTTTTTAATTGAATCTGGATTTAACAGACGCCAGGTGTTCAGGAGAACGGGCCAGATGTGGAGGCATAAACCAGGATTTAGGGATCGTCGTGGTGGATCGTTACGTCCTGGAGGTGAGACGCCTGCTGCTTTGTCTCCTTCCAAACCGGTTGCTTTTCATCATTACTTTTTTTTTTATAGCCTCATTGAAAGATGTGAACGAATCTGTTCAAGAAAGGGAAATAAAAAGTTATAAAAAGGCAATAGAAAGCAACGCGGAACGAAAAGAAGATTAGCAACGCAGTGCACCACAGGATGAGAGGCGGAAGAAGGGGAAGCACATTTAAAAACACACCACCAACAGTCTAGAAACCACTTTTTAATTGCTAAACATTAATCCCCAAAAACTTAATTGTACTCATATTTCCTCTGGCAGAAGTTTCCTCTCGCTGATACAAGAACCATCTGTTTCAATTCATTCCGCTCTGTCACGCTGCTGGAGCAACTTAAAGCGTCCGCATCACAATTTTCCACCATCTTGTGTCATGTCTTTTTTTTTTTATATACATTTTTTAAAATCCGTCTGCAGACAGACACACACAAATGCGCACGCACGCACACGCACACACACACACACACACACAGCAGCCTGGAGCTGAATCAGTGACTGAATGTGGGCGTGAATAGATTTTTTATTTTTTTTTAACTGAAAAATGAGGAGAGGAAAGGATGGATGCGGCAGGGGGATAAATATAGAGATAGAGGTTTTGTCCTATTGATAAATAAGCTTAACACTGAAGCTTTGATGATGACTGAAATGTGTGCGTCTGTGTGTGTGTGTGTGTGTGTGACGGTGCTTCCTTCGGCTCTGCCTCGAGCTCACTCCTGGGAAACACTAAGCCCTCCTTGCCAAAGGAGATGCTTGTTTGTGTATAATAAAAGGTGCATATACATCACACGTGAATGAGATATGATTACTGCAGGGTGTCGTATAGAAACGGTTTGTGTGTGTGTGTGTGTGTGTGCTAACAACTTCAGACTCGTCCCTGGATTTCTCCCGGCTGTCGGAGAGCAAGATGCTCCGTCGGCTCCTCCCGCCGAGCCAACGGGCCTCGACCCATTTGATGGAGAAGCCCTGGCGTCGCTCTTATCCCGCCGTTAGCCCCTCTGAGCCTAAGTGGGATGAATGGAGGGAGACGCAGAGACATCACTTGGGTACGGGAGGCCTGCAGGTCTCTGCTCGGCACTCCGTCACCCGACCGACTTCCATCAGCGATGCTGAGGAGGATTTTGCTTAAATCAGATATTGTGACGTTGAGCAACGGAGGAAAAGCATCGTTGACATGGCCGTCATTTCACTGTTCCCTGAGTGACAGCCCCCAGATGCACGTCGATCATCTTTAATGCATCATTAACCCAACCGCTGCACAGGAAGCCTTTACATTAAATAAATGAATACTGTAAATATTTGTATCTCTATTTATATATAAATAATTGTCTGCAGTGACACGGTGGTGACGGACGGATGGACCCTCCCTCCCTCCGCGTCACACCTCGCGTGGGCGACTCCCGGCTGAGACGACCCGCCAACGACCCCGACCGAATGCGTAATCTCTGCGTCTCGCGCCCCTCCTTATGGTCCGTCTCTCGCGCGTCTCTCAGGGACGAGGCGGGAATATCCGGCCTGTTGAACCTTCTGCATTTACAGCCACTTTAACGCAATCACATGGAAGAGTGTGCATCATTCTTTTGCTGTTCTGAATTTTCCTTTTGTGCTCGCCCGCGTGACATGTTTACATCTCTCTCTCTGTCTCACACCCCCCCCCCACCCTCTTCCCCATTTGCCCAGGTAACAGCACTGAGAGAGAGCACACCCACACCGCTCACTTACGTCACCGAAAAGCAATTTTCTACAAAAAGACACTTTGACATAAATCATCTAACCTCCCAGCTCTCCCTACTGTCCAAGACGGGGGGGGGAGGTGGGGGTCAACAGCAATGCAGTTGCCGTGGCAACGTACAGGTGACTCACCAGCTGGTGATGCAGTTGCCGTGACAACCCGCAGCGTGTAGCACCGCTAGAGGAGTAACGGAGTCGGAGGGAAGGACACGTCGTGGGCGTCGACAAGCAGAGCTTGAGGATGTCAAACTGCATCGAGTGACGCCTGCTTCATAAAAAGCGCAGCGACGTGCTGCTGCTGCTGCTGCTGCTGCTGCGTCGCATTCGGCGGGCCTTCATCCCGGCCTCTGTCGGACGCTCGCGTAGCCTCGGGCAGAGACGGAAGGCCGACCGCAGAAGCCTGCGAGATCCTTCAGATCCGAGGCGTTTCATCGGCGTTCCACACAGACGGGGAATCGGTGAATATCCGACATCTGATCCGCGCTTGCAATATTGAGATCAGCCGACCTCCACCAAAAAAAAAAAAGGGGGGCTATAGGGAACAACACTCCCAGCCACACCCGCTTATCGAACAGTAGAATAAACGATACGCTCGGCATTCAGGGGGTTCACGTCTCCCACTGAAGCTGAGCTCATCGCAGCAGCGAGAGGAAAACAGAATCTCAGGGTTTTAGGAGCCGAAGTTGCAGGTGACTGGGATTGCAATTTTTTTTTTTTTCTAAAGTGCAGTTTTGTGCGTTGGCCCTACCGTTGCGTCGGCCGCAGTTGAGCCGGTGGTTGATGTCCAGCGAGCAGGGTTTCCGCGTGACGGCGGTCGCAGACTCGTAGGGACCTTCCTCGTCCGCCGGCAGGAAGACGTCCAGAGACGGAGAGGCGACGACCTCCGCCGAGCGCTTTGGATCCTGGGAGGAGAAACAGGTGAGAGAGACGCGATGAAACCTTTTTCACCGCCTGGCCACCGTCCGCCGAACGCAAACGCACAAATGATCGATGAATAATGTTGATGGTGTTCGGGACGCAGAGCGAGAGGCCTGACTGAGCGCACAGCAGACAAAACTCAAGAAAGTGGGTAAAAGTGTGGGTTTTTTTTGTGTTTTTCTTGTTCTTCCCGGAAAATGCTGTAAAGAAAACACATCTCCCGCCGATGTGCAGAAATATTTTGTCTTTTCAATCTTTTTTAGAGTTTTAGAGTGAATGGTTCTCTGGGATGAATGTGATCAACGAGGCTTCACTTGACATCCGCTGCGAAATAGATTGACCGGCGAAGATAAAGACGGAAAGAGAACGTCTCACGTGGTGGATTCATGGCGGAAAAAGTCCACCATTAGATTCAAGGGTTTCAAATGTGCAAGGAAATGATGAACCTGCATAAAAGATTCTAGAAACCTTAAAACCACCATTACTTTCCTCACTACAGTCTATTGGGCCCCTAACGGATGAAACCTGACTGTGGTTAGAATCCATCTGGCTTCAAGGCCTCGTCACAAGATAAGAAGTAAAAAAAAACCCAAAACAACTGCTGAGAAACACAGCGGGACATTCTTTCAAAACACAAACAACGCAAACTCATGACGAACCCGTCGGAACACAGCTACTTTGTCTCCGGCTGCGAAAACAAAAAGACAGATCAGTCCGAGTCTCGTGTGGCATTAAAGCGTTTCCATACAAACAAATCTCAATCTCGTCGATGTTTAGATAATCAAAATATTACTGCGCGGTTAAAGTGTGCTTCCATGTTGTGCACTTATACCCAATGAGCCTCCATCTAATCCCCTTGCACAGCTGTTTCCCTTTGTCCTAAAAGTACATGATTTATTGTGAACATTATCTGTTTTTTTAGACACACACACACAGAAAAGCAGTCGTCAGTTTTAAAGTGTTAACAACTACGAACGTGAAGGATGCTCTCGCTTTTCCTAATTAATGCCATTTGTGAGGCTTATTGTAAGTCTCTCTCCAGAGGAGCTGCAGAAAGCCGACACTGTAGTTTGCATAGAAAATGAAATAACTTCAATGATCTTCAGAGATCTTCTTTAACGAAGAGCTTCTCTGCGTCTGAGGGGGAATTTCACGACGCATTTCGTTGCGGCGTCGTCGGTGAAACGGCGAAGCGCTCTATTAGACTGCCATTACCATGCTAATGGCGGCTCACTCCTCTATGCCCACACTCAGCAGGTGTTCAGGCCTCAATGGGCCCCGATTGGAGCTGCGGATTTCACTCGACCGCGTCGCCTGCGGTGCGTCGAGGCACTCGCAGGCAGCATTTCGGCTACCAGGTTTTTGTGATTATATGTACTTTGTAATATTTTGGGTATGCTTCATTTAGGCTGAATGTGAATTTTTGAGAAAGACTTGAACTGAAAGAGGGGAATTCCACTATGGCGCGAAGACCTGAGCGCGTTTGGATTGTAGGAATTATATACTAAAGAAATAATGATCAAACATGAATTATCATCACTCAATATCACACAATAATCCATTCCTCACATTCCTGTTAGAAAATGTAATCCGGGCGTCATCGAGAACCCTAATAAATCAGTCGCCGGGACACGGGCTCGCTATGACAGCAGCACTGACACACAGCAGCATCAGCATCATCATCATCATCATCATCATCATCATCATCATCATCCTATTCCAAAACAAATCCAAACCCCACGAAGACTGAAACCATCTGTTCTGCAGAGGGAATCCAGATGAAGTTTCCAGATGACTGGAAGTGAGATTGAAATCCAAACACAGACAGGTGGGGTGGGGGGTTGGGGGGGGGGGGGGCACATTGTCTCTGGCAACAGGAAGTGACAGAATTACAGGGGAAATGCAAATGTCACAAAACACCGGCTCCAATTCAGCGGACGAAGGAAAGCTGTGGGATTGGAATCAAACCGCTGCACCTTCGTCTGCACATTCGTCCCGTCGCTCTGCATCTCCAGCGTAACAACAAAAAGAGGAGACAGACCCCGAAGCACGGGAGGAAACAGAAGGCCCCCTCCAAAAAGGCCGGGGGGGGTGAACGATCAAAAGGGCCTCAAACTCAACGGCGTGTTGAGGAAATGAAGCGCGCGGGAGGGAAGCAGAGGGGTTTCCCTCACACAGCGGACACACACCGAGAAACAAGGCGCCCGTTTTTTTTAATTTCATCCGGTTGAGCCGAATCCGACGCTGTGACGCATCTCACCTCTCGCTCCTTCCCGCTCGCTCCTCCGGGACTTTTTCACCCCCCAAAAACAAGTAGGAGAAAAGGCCTCCGGCGCCGCTGGATGTGTGCGGATCGCCCCTCCGACCAACAAGCGCACTCAACGCCTCGTTTCCCCTCTCTCCCTCCCCCTTCTTCCCTCCCTCCCCCGGCTCTCTATCTTTTTTTTCAGGGCGCAGAGATAGGACACAGAGAGACTTTGTGTCTCAGCCGAACAGGAAGAGACACACAAACAGAGGCCTCCGCCTGCCGCTAATTAGCAGCTCGTATGCGGCGCCCGTCCCGACTGCGGAGGCCAGATGAAACGTGTGCGTGCGTGTGTGTGTCCAGCCCTTTACTGTCCCAACCCGAACCCATCGCCTCCCGCACGCCGTACACAGAGTTCACAGGCCATCAGATATGAAAAGAGGCTGTAATTTGCTGGCATTTCCTGACGGAGGCCACTTGATTAGAGAGAGAAGGGGAGGGGGGTCGGGGGCGGGGGACACCAGAGAGGGACAATGGACCCTCTGAGGCCTTTCCACGAGGGGAGGAGGCAGAACCGGAGAGATTGCGTTGCATTCGAAATATAAAAATGACATCAGCAGATAAATACCAAGAGTGGAATTTAGCACGAAACCGAGAAGCAGCTGGGATTTGTGGCTCGGCACCGAACCTCACGGATGCGGTTTGATGTCCAACACTCACGCATATAAAAAAAAAATAAAAAAAAGAGCGACACAAATGGGTCGAGATCATCAACAGCAGGGCTGTCTTTATCCGCTGTCTGGAGAATCAAGGTCAGGGACACCAGCTGGTTTCCAAAGGAGCTCCTTTCCCACCAGGGTTCCTTAAAGACAACCGTCCCCCTCGGCAGGAGGATTTAATGCCAGCGCCGCGGAAGAGAAGCGCTTCTGCTTTTTAGTGGTTTGGTCGTTTTTTTAAATTGCCTTTCCATCGATGCACTCCGTGAGTATTTAGTCAAACCTTCTCACCCCGAAAAAAAAAAAAAAAATAGACCTTTACTTGGATTCATTTCAGAGCGCTAAACCCTGCGTCTTCTTCTCCGCGGGAGCTGCAGAATGCAGATAAGCCAGAAAATGCAAAACGATTGCAAAGACACTCGAGCCGCAGAATCGTTGGTAAATAGATTTGTTATGTTCGACTTCGTTCCATTACACAGAAAAACATAGAAAACAATGACAGAACAACGGCTCAGAGGGACATAAACATTTTTATGGGTACTTTGCCGTTTTTATATCTCGACGGTGTGAAGGGAATTGTTTTAGAGGACGGTTACTGCTCCCTTCGGATTCACAGGATCCTCGAACACACACACACACACACACACACACACACACACACAGCACCAAAGCATTGCTGCTGTGCCCTTGCTTTTTTGGGGGGGAGGTTGTGAACCACTAAAACTAAACACCACACATGACATTTATACAAAAACCCGGCCTTTCCCCCTGTAGATCATCCAGCATTAAACTCAAAGGCATTACAGTAAAACATGACTAATGATTCAATGACGCACACATCACAACGACCAACAGAATATAATCCCTCAAGCCTCTGATAAACTCTGTGGCCCGAACAAACACCAGAACACGGACCCACACAGGCCGAAGGAACCTGCATCGATGGCTTTTCGGTTTCCCGCCGCCTTTCCAGAACCGTTTTGCCGAACGTGTGCCGACATTCCTCGGCTCTGAATATTGAATCACTGCACGTTTTAGATGTTTTTACATTAATGATGCAATAAAAGTCCACGTTGAAGACAGAGACGTCCTCGATTTGCCATGTGATGGACGTACACGTGCACGTTTGAGCTCAAAAGGCTGCAAAGCGGTCGCTTATATAAATTATACGAGGCCACAAAAAAAGTCCAAATCGGAACAACGTCGCGCTGATCAAAATCAGACCTTGTGAAACATTTGATCCAAAAACATTTACATGACATCCAAATCCTCACCCGCTCTCACCGCGCAGCACTTTGAGGCGCTGAAAGCGCTCCACATAACATCTCGCTCAGACACACCTGCCTCTGGTCAGCCGCCACGCAGCCAAGAGAAGAAACTTGAAGGGGAATTCAAATGGAAAAAAGACGCAAATTGAGAGACGGACGAGGAAAGAGGCGAAGAGGTGGAATAAATGGTGGGGAGAGGCTGACGTGGTTGTGTATGTGCACCGCTCTGACAGCACTCCGATGGAGGGTTTTGTCAATGGTGGACATCCCACGGCCGATTACCTATGAAGTCCTGTGTTGCCTAGCAACCCTGCCGTCCTCTCTGAATCTCAATGTTTTTCTTGCATTTATTCATCATCTTTTCTTTTACCCCCCTCATTCTTTTCATGCTGCTTCCAAGTGAGATTTATTAACGTATTGGTCAAAGTGGTGGGGGGGGGGGGGGGGGGGGGGGCAGAGGAAACCTCCTCCTCAGACACACACCCCCCCCCCCCCCCCTCCTACACAGCCGGCGCCCGCATGGCGATGGTGGGAGGAAACCTGCGACTGGCAACAAAAATTCACAGCAAGGGAAGTGTCCTTATGCGTCCACGTATGGCCGCGTGCACCCCACACACACACACACACACACACACACGTGACACTAAAGACACGCCGTCCTCCTTCTGTTCATCTGAATAATCCAACGCAAAAACACAATATTCGGAAAAAGTTAATAATAGTTTACACCAACAATCGAAGTCTGTCGCTGCTTTTATGATTGTATTATTTTACATTCCGGGACAACAATAAAGGAAAGAATCTTCAACAACCTTCTGATCGGGATTTTTCTGATAGCAAACGATGACATGGAGGGAAAAGCCGCGAGATTAGAGACTGAAGCAAACGTCTCACGGCGAATAACAGAAAGCGTCCTGCAGCAGAAGCGAACGTCGAGTGTCAACACTTGTCCTGCAAATACACGGCTTACATATTAAACGCCCCCGTGTGGAGAAGCAGACGGCAGCGTCAGAACGGAAGCTTTAACAATGTGCTGCAGGGGACAGAAAAAGCTCACCTAGGAAAATCAATATTCTACATTTAGAACGTTTCCTCCGCCTTGCTTTGCTGTCGGCAGAGAAGGATCAGAGAGGATACAAATTTTTAAAAAAAGAATTGGGTCGAAGGCTCTTGTGCGGGATGAGAAACGTTTGTCATCCTCCGAGGGGGGTCGCACAGGCTGCTCCCTTCGCACACGTACACACACACACGCACACGCAGGCTCGTCCAGGTGCAAAGCTCTCTGTTTGAATGCAGTCGTGCAGGAAGGCTGCGGGTATGCGGGACGCCGGTATGCGGGACGCCGGTATGCGGGACGCCGTGTGCGTTGCGTTGTTCGCGTCCTCCTCCTTCGCACACGCGCACACACGCAGCACACGGAGGGCTAAGGGGAGAGGAAGCAGGGAAGTCTGGAATTCTTGCAATATCCGTGTAAGTATTCAGGTTCTGCGGTGTGAAAGGTGCGCAGGATTAAGAGAAGCTGAATGGAGCTTTCTCTTAATCGCTTTCCCCTGACGGATAATAAACAGATCTGCGGAGCCGCTTCGAAGAGGCCTCGCTGAAACGATTCTTCTCCCCGTTCAGACCAGGGCCCACTGTTCAACCCCTCTAGTTCACCATATGCACACTTCATATGCGCTTTAAGTGCATGTACATGTTAATCTCAAAAAAGATGACAGTACATAACAGACCTCCACCTCTTCCTGCCTCTAGAAAATAAATCCCAAAAATACCGTTGATTTATTTTACAGGACAATATTTCAGCTAACATTACAGCACAGACAATACTTATCGATCTGTAGTACTAAAGTACAGTATTTTACGTCATGGTAGTGTATATTCAGTTGAGTTTATATTATATATAGAATAAAAAGCCTAGTGAAATTACAATAAGAGTTGGAATAAAACGTTAGAACATTTCAATGTATTGAAAAGAATAAATAAGAATAAACCAATATATAATCAAAATCAAGAAAAAGACAATGGAATATGTACCAATTTTTGAGGGGATTGATTAGGGAAGGGTAAATATATAAAGAAGACTCCTGTGTCAGACTCACTTTTTGACCCCAAATAATCAGATTGGAAGTAAAAACCCTTTCGAGTGCGACACTCAGCCGGTGGCCTCGAGCTCCTGAACACGCTCGACAAGCGCTTGTTCTTTTCTCGCTGCCTTTATCGACCAGAAGGCAAATATCAACTGGATGTCTGAGTGCACATAGAACGCTTCCACCCCAGTGGAATCAATTCTGCTTTTATATTTTGCTATTTATTCCTGTGCTGCTGCTGCAACATTTATTTACCATTATTATTATTCTCATCGGATCAGATGTAGCATCCGATCCACGTTTCCTCCTTCAAAGTTCACGACCCGAGTCCTGAACAATTGGAAGAGACAAGACTTTCTTTTTTTTTTTTTTTACAAACTTCAGACCACGATCGACGGTGAGGATGAAAGATGGAAAGAACTGAGTTTGAGAGACAGAACAGAAGAGACAATGTCGTCGCCGCGGCTTCCCAGAAGAGAGCCCGTCTCCAGGGACGGCTCCATCGCTGCGTTCCCATGGCAACCGGTAAAAGCACTCTGCAACCGCCAGCCTGTAATGTCACTCTGTGTGTGTGTGTGTGTGTGTTTGCATCAGTCTACACCATGTGACAAATGTGCATGTGTGTGTGTGTGTGTGTGTGTGTACCTGTGACAGGCTTGAAAAGCCCAGGTTCTGGCAGCCGTTGCAGGGTGTGAGGGCCTCCCAGAATCCAGTGGGGCCGCAGTTCTTTTCCGCCTCCTCCTCCTCCAGGGCCACGGCGAGAGGCGGGCTGGGCCGCTGCGTGCACAAATGACACAACAACAAAAAGAAACCTAAGCATGTTTGAATCACTTGTTCAACAACGAGCCGATAACTGGTGGATGAAATAAAGAGAGACGCTTTGCTCGTACGCTGCGTGAAGCATTTCCTTTCATTCTAATAGCTGGAACATAAAAGCGCTGGAGGTCACGGGAGGTCACTCAAAAGGTCCGCAACACAATTTGAAACGTCTGGTATTTCCCCCTTTTACCTTTCATCCCGTCTTCTGAACCCTTTTCTTTAGACGCTGATGCTCGTCTCAGAAGCAACTTGATGCATCTTTTAAAGTCTTTGCGAGGAGGGGCAGAGGGAGGTGGGCTGAGGCAGGAGCCGTGACGAGAGAAGAACCAGAAAGGAGAAGGGAGCAGGTGAGGTGTGGAGGGGGGCAAAGTAATAAGGCGTAAAGAGGGAGAGGATTAAGTGAAGGAGCTTTGGAGGACACGTGTGAGCTACAGACGAAGGGAAGGACAGACGGGGAAAAATAAAACTAAAAAAAGCTGCAAACGGGCCGGAGGCGGAAAATGAGGCTGGAACCAAAAGGTCACCGCTTGCTCTGGATTGCAAAAAGCCCTCCGTGCAAACACACACACAGACACACAAACACACACAGACAGACAGACAGACGTCCTTCGATTACAGTCACATTCAGATACATCAGCCGCGCTCAATGAAAAGAGGCCTGTTAATAATGCATCGCTGCGGCCTCCACGGATGATCAATATTACAGCAGCTGACCAGGGGAAAGCCTTTGAGTTGTAGGTCATCGTTTGGGAGGATTCGTTCGAGTCACACGCGCTTCCTGCTCCTGTGGAACACCGCTCGCGGCCGCTCGTCGCTAACGTTAGTTCCCTCTGGTGACGGAAAAACCACAAACTAATGACGCACGAGAGCAGGCGGCTGGCGTGAGCGTACCGCGACAGCGTCCGGCCCAACGCAGCCACGCGGAGCTGCGGAATGCGACGGAACTAAAACGCATTTCGGACCCGCGGAGGCTGAAGTTCAGCGAGAATAGTCGGTGTTTCAACTCTGTCAGCAGAAGACTGATTAACGTTAAAAAATATATATATATGTGGAGTGGAATGAGGTGCACACTCACTCGGCTTGCTTTCACACAGAGCCCATTACAGAAATGGAAAAGATGATGAGCTATTGATTGTGTGTGTGTGTGTGTGTGTGTGTTGCTGCAGGTGAGCGAGAGGTAGAGAAATAGGAATAAAAATTGAAACAGACTTGCCGTAAATAAGCGAGAGAGAGGCCCAGACAAACATTTTCTATTTGCTTCTTCTCTGTGTGTGTGTGTGTGTGTGTGTGTGGTCTAAAGGCTCAGGTGGTGGAGGTTGAGATGGATGACCTCTGCTTCCCGCGGCGCGTCTGACTTTTCTGGGCAGCGGGGACGTAAACTGCAGCTGCGGCGCTCCGGTGGGCTCCGCGCTGAGCTCCAGAACTACGATTCAAAACCAATACAAAAAGATCCATCCCCCCCCTCCCGCAACTAACGAGACGACCCGAAGGTCAGGAAGAACAACGTCCGCTGGGGCGCAAACAGCGATTACAGTTCCGAAAGTGGCTCGGGGGAGCGATGAACAGGAGGGAAGGAGTCCTCTGAGCTGCGCGGGTCGGTCTCACACTGCCCTCTGTCGTCAGAACAGACAAAGCACAGAACAATGTGCACGCGCACTGCGGGGCTTCACCGTCTGCGAGGGCGAAGCCACGCGCAAAAAAACAAGGGCCTCACACGGCAGACGGGACGGCAAAGGTATTCCAGGATAAAACGTGCAACGTCGTATTCGTGCTATTTTACTTGTATTTTACTAGAAAGACCCCGCAGAGCCGCTGCGGTGTGAAAACCTCCCGCTGCGTCCCGGACCGGTACCTTGACTCGGGTCAGCGTGCCGTTGGGTCGATCCGGGCGCTCCTCGTCCGAGAGCCGCCCGCTGCCGAAGCTGTCCACCGAGTGGGAGGAGATGGTGTGGCAGAGCTCCTCGAAGGAGTAGTCCCTGTCCCGGCACTTTTTGATCTCGTGCAGCAGTTTGGACAGCTCTCTCGTCACAGCGTCGTCTGGAGGGCGGGAAGAGAGGAGGAAGAGACGTTTGAATGCTAAAAAAAACCCAGATAAGACAAGAAGGCGTTATTTGTAAAAACAAGGCGAGCGGCTTGGCAGGAATTCGGCTGGCTGCGATGTCACACTCTCAACACAGGGGGCAGCGCTGCACAGGGAAACTGTCCGGTCACAAAACATTCCTCATTCTCAGTTTGAACCCGATTGTTGCGCGCCCCCCCCCCCCCCCCCCCCCCCGCCCCACCGCTGTGTGGCACTCACTCTTGTGCCGGAGGGAGGGGGACGCCGAGGGCGAGGGAACCGAGGTCCGGGGCGCCGGGACGGGACACTTGCGAACGGGCTCCTCCGAGAGGCTCCTCCCCTCCACGTCGTCCATCGTGTATTCTGCAGAGACGGGCGAGACGGGGGGGGGGGGGGGGGGGGGGGGGGGCGGGGAACACCGGGGGTTAGAACAGTGAGGAGAGGGGGATTCATGTGGGCCAGAAAGTTGAAGCCTGTTAAACTGACAGACTCCCTGCAGGGCCGTAATGAGGGGTGCCATTACCGTCAGGCCCGTGTGTATTTCTACCACCATTTAGCTCGGCGGGCAGCTGGACAATTATGACACACAACTACATTTGCGCACACACACACACACACACACACACACACACACACACACACACACACACTGTCCTTTCTGCTTCTCCACTCCAAACGGCACACAGCACGCAGCTGATCATTTCGCCGAGTCCCAGCTGTCTCCTTTCTGCATCTCACTGTTTTCTCGTTCAATCCTCCTCCAACATCCAGTCGGGCATCTGGTCCAAATCGCTGCTTTTCCCACCGCCGGTTTACCGAGATTAGATTCTGATGGCCGCTATTCCTCAACAGTATCGACCGTCGGGGAGGATTTCTGACATTTAAAGAGCGGGAAGAAGTGGCCTATTCATGGCTAGTTTCTTAAAAAGCAGTGTTCACTTCACTTCACTGTGAGAAGGCACCGAACCCTTCACCCCTGCAGACGCGCCGGAATGCTAAGTTCACCGGTTAACTTTGTCTACCGGTTTCGCGTTGATCGATTGTAGTCAAGCTGAAGTGAAGTAGACGGTGTTGTAAGTGCCTCTATAAATGACATTTTGATTGCTGCTAAACCGCCCCATTAATGACCTACAGCTGTGTAGCACACAGTTCCCATTCAAAAATGGCCGGGATCCATATTCTCGCTTCGTTTTCCTGCATTCTGGTGAATCCTTTGTTTTTTTAAACGGAGGAAACTTTTCTTTCCACGAGCGACAATTTAAAATAAAATGCTCCGGAGTTTTATTGGAAAAATCTGTGGAGAGATTCTGTGTTTACGCAGAAGGAAAAAAGGAGAAGTCGTGCAAAACAAAGCGATGTTGACGTTGAGGACGAAGCTGGAAACGAGGTCAACGAACACGACCGAAGTGCTCTGCTCGCTGCGTCGCTGCGTTTTCCCTGGTTCAACGTCGGCTTTGTGTTGTCATTTCTAAAACCGCCGGCTAATTTCCAACATCGCGGAGATTCAGGCGGTGCTTCCGTGTTTAGAATTCGCCTGCAAGGCGCCACTTTGACCCCTCGTCTATCGTAATATCAACACTTGGTCATGCCTTTCCACCGGTAAGCCTTTAAAATGAACTTAAAAACTGTTGGACTGATGCACACGGCCTCTTTAATCGCCCCCATGTTGTTCATCTCTGTGTGTGTGTGTGTGTGTGTGTGTGTTACCTTGGATGAGAGCAGTGATCTGCTGGGACTTCGGGGCAGGATGCTCCCTCAGGATCTCCAGCGCTGTTCTCCCCTGGCTGTCTCTGAGATTAGTGTCGATCTCTTGAACGCACAAAAAACAAACGTACAGAACGCACAGGTTGATACGCGCGAACAAACCGAGGGCGACTGGGAGCAAATAAACCGACTCGTACTTTGCTCACGGCACCGACGGGAACACACACACACACACAAGTCCAGACAGCAGAAGGGGAGTTTTATGTGACGACTCGAACGAGCAAAATAAGCTTTTGTTGTCAAAGAGCACACGTTACAGCATAACGAAAACAAACACACACAACCAAGAGGCTTTCGCACTAACTAAGCATGCAAAAAAAAAAAAAAACAATCTCTCCTCTACAGTAAATCCCTGTTCACACTTTTAATCCCTTCCTGCGCAAGTGGGCGAAATTCATCAGAGAGAAAAAACAAATTGACATTCCAGTCACGAATGAAATACGAACCAACGGGAGGAGAAAGCTCATCTGGACGAGACGGAAAGTAGCAGTTTCCTCTCATCCTTCATTTATTTTTTAATACACATCTAACAAACTTATTTCTTTTTATTTATTTTAAATTCAAAAACAGTAAATGTGAACCTGTAAGCCGATCTTAGAAAAGACTACAAACACCAAGAAAAGGCGCTCTGTCCCCGAGCCAGAGTGGAGTGACAGGCTTCTATAACTGAGCGTTCACCTGAGGGCGAATCCCACCTGCAATCCACACAGGAGCGAAAACACCTCAAGGCCCGAGTTGAAACACCGGGGAAAGCACAGGATTCAGTATCAGACATATTTTATAGACCCACCTGAGTCAAGCAGAAGGCGAACTACATCCGTCTTCCCGCAGAGCGCCGCCTCGTGGAGGGCGCTGCCGTTCTCCGTCTGGGACAGGGACACGTCATCGCATTAACGAGTAGCAGACATCAAAACACGCGGGAGGATTCGGGACAACCGAAAAAAAAGCAGGTGGGATTAGAAGAGAGCGAGAAAGTAACCTGTTGTTATGAGTGAGGAAAACGCTTGGCCTCCTATGCATCCTACGCATGCCCCAATGCATAGGATGTCAAATGCTATATGCTAACAACACCCGGAGGCTCTACTTGCATGCATGCATGTGTGTGCATATCCCACCCAGAGACGCGCACACACACACACACACACACACACAGACACACACACACACACACACACACAGGCACTCCGCAGCAAACATAAGCTGACACCATCGCATCCTTCACCGCACCGAGCCGAGCTCCTTAATGAAGACGAATTATCCGGCCGACAGGCGGGTCTGCTGCTGGCGGGAAATTCAACTCGGAGGACTTCCGCCATCGGACGGGCGGGCCGGGCGCGGTCCCTCCCGCGTCCTCCGGGGAAGAAAAAAAAAGGTCAAAAGGCCCGATCGTGGGGTTTCTCCTTGGGGAGGGGGTGGAGGGCCTGCTGTGTCGGTCTCACACCCCCCCCCGCTTCACCTGCGTCCCCTCGGGCGGTCCCTTCCCGTCGCCCATAGCGACCGTGCAGTGATGTAACGAGGAAGCGTTCCTGAGAACTGAAGGGACTTTCTGTGTCACGGCTGCTGTCAGGAACGTAACTGTTGAACATTTGGTTGGGAAGGGGCGGGGGGGGGGTTTGGTTGTGTGTGTGTGTGTGTGTGTTTACACTAAACTTCCGCCCTGCGTTGTTGGCCACCTGCCCGCGCCAGCAGCAGGTTCCTCCATGGGGATTTCCCCTCATTACTATGGAAACATTCACGGAGCTGCTTCTATAAATTATTCATTGACACTCTGACAGACCTGGACGGCTCGACTCCAATTACTGACCTTCACGATGGCTCTCACACACACACGCACACACACACACACACACACACACACACACACAACTTTCCACTGGTGACAGTTTAAAAAGACGGCCATCTGTGAGTCGCCCCGAGTGTCCGGGCAGCGGCTGGGAACTTCAGCCACAGCTACGGGCTCAGGTTCGGTACGAAGGCTCTGCTGGGTTTGTGGAAGGTCTTCATTTTCGTGTATCGACGGCTCCCTGCTGCTTCGGCTTCTGAGCTTCTCAACGGCAGAATCTCTGCGCGAAACGAGAGATCTCGATCCGCAGCGCATGCTTCTTTTTTTTTTTAAACCAAAAGAAAACTAAATAAATCTTGTTTTGTGAATAACCAGAAATAACTAAACTGAAATAGTCTCAAGAAACTTCACGAATACGGCACCGGGCTGTTTGTCAGAGTCAAACAGTGGAGGAAAATCCCCCCGAGAGAAAGAAAGCAGCAAAGCGTGGCTGTTATTTGACAAGGATTCTCGCAGAAACCCCCTCCACCCCCCCCCAAAAGGCCGAAACCGGTTCGCGACAAAGCGGCTTCTGAATCACCCGGAGGATTCGGAATGAGAAATCAGACTCGGGCGTAAATGGAGGAGGAGGAGGACGAGAGCGGCTGGGACAGCGTGACGGGACAGCGAGCAGCGCTGTGAGTAAAGAGGACGTCTCAGGAACAGCCTGTCCTCCTCCTCCTCCTCCTCTTCATCCTCCTGCTGCTGCTGCTCGCTCAATCTTTCCTCCCAATCAATTATTCATCCCTCTCCATCACCACACCAAAGCATATATATGCTCTCTGAGACACACACACACACCTTTAAAAGGAGGAATCTGCTGAGCATTAATTGTGGTGGATTATTTACACAGAAAACAAAGCTGTGTTGTCGAGACAGAAGCTTTTATAATATTCTCTTGCGGCGTTGAAAAGAGGAAGGAGCTTCGGGATTGAACATTTTGTTCAAGAACATGTGACTGCAGACCAGAGTCGGAAAAACCGGTCCTCAAAGATGCAATAAATAAAAAAAACAGCTATTTTTTCTGCGTCTCTGTGACCTCTGCGACCTCTGCCAGGGATCCGCCTGGTGCTCCGTTTCCCCGCCCTCTTACCAGGCAGTTGACGTCCATGCCGGCCTCCAGCAGGGTCTGCACGGCGCTGCGGTGTCCGTTGCGCGCGGCCAGGTGGAGCGGCGTGTGCCGGCGGGTGTGGCTGCTCATGAGGTTGGGGTGAGCGCTCACCAGCATGCGCACCACCTGCGCACAGGAAGGAAGGCCGGCGGCGAAGAGGAAGGAGGGCAAGAGTTTGGAGACAAGCGGGAGTCACAGCAAAGTTATAACAATCAAAAGTTCAGTTCCAAAAACTAACAATTATTACAGCTTGATTGGCAGAACAACGCCAGCGATGCGGCCAGATGATGATGGATGAATAAAAATACACAGGAGCTCCGTGTTATTATTTGCCGTTGTGATGCAACTCCTTGAATTCAAACCCTTTTCAGGACACACAAGAGGTGTGTGTGCGCACACTCAACGTTTGCCCCTCCACAAAGCAGCAGCAGCAGCAGCTTCCACCACAGGGATTTCCCCTCCATTGTGATGCCAGAGAGAGAGAGAGAGAGAGAGAGAAATGCCGCTGCCTTCATAAATGATTCATTCAGCCGCTGAAGCTCCGTGGCTCGACTGCCGTAGCAGAGAGACAAGCGCTGATTGCACAGGAACAGGTCGAGCATTCGAGGAAGCTTCACATTTCCTTCGCCTGTCCCGTCATTCTTAAATCAGATCAATGGCTCGAGGGTTGAAACGCACGCGAGCACTTTCCCCTGACCTGCAGGCGTCCGTACAGCGCCGCCAGGTCCAGAGGCGTCTCCTGCCGGCTGTTCCTCATGGTGGGGTCGGTCAGCTCCCGCAGCAGCACGGCGACCACCTCCGAGTGTCCGTACTGGGCCGCGCAGTGGAGCGCCGTCTCCCGCTCGTGGTTCTGTGGCCCGAACGAAGGGGGAGAAAAGGAGGTAAGAGAATGGGAAGAGAGAACACGGGCGGGCGGCGAGGAAGGTCAAAGGTAACGAGCGGGAGAGGCGAGAAAAGGGTGATGGATGACAGAAGGAAATAGGAGGGAGGGAGGGAAGAGGAGAACGACTAAAAGGAATTCATATTCCACACATTCCAATCCTTTGGCGCTGCCTGAGGAGGCGAAGTAGGGGGACTAGAGGTAAACCGTGCGTCATCACACTCCTTTAATGAGCACTCTGGTCAGAAAAGGAGTTATGGTGGATTTTACGGCGTAAGCGGCGCAACGAGGAACAGAATGTTCTTATTTTGAAGGATGGAATCTGTCCCGAGGGATCTAACGCCAACAGAGCAAAGACATCGCTCTTTTTTTACCCGAGTGGTTAGTGGCTTTCAGACTAATGAAAGTGTGTTTTGTGGCCGAGTGCATCCGGGTCGCTGCAACATTTCAGAGAATGAGTCATTTTTTTTTTGTCGCCCGGCGATCAGATCTGTGACATCGTCTCATCGAGATTCAAAACAAAATATCAATACGGAACAAATTTGGACGAATGATTAACGTGAACACGTCAGGCAGAAATCTGTGTAAACACCTTCCCTCTCAAACTTCCCGGGTGAATCATCCCGTCTCGGCTCAAGCTCTCCTCCCTCCCTCCCTCCTTCCCCCACACTCCCATGAAGACACACATGAGGGGGCAAAAAACAAACGTGGAAGCTTCCGGAGCAGGTAAATAAATCACACCCCCGCCGCACGCCGCCATTCACATCCATCACAATCTACTGGGGTAATTGCTGATTGCGTTATATTTAACAAACTATTTGCTTCCTTTTCCTGTGTGGAAGTCCTGCGTTCCCATTTCCCCGTCGGAGTGACTCATCTTCAGCACGGCATCAAATACGTTACACACTCTTCATCCCCGCGCGCCAAGAGACGCACGCCGCCGTCCCCGCACGGAAGCGCCGCCGTTCATCATTCGGACGCCTGGTATTCAGAGCAGAACGGCAGGAAATGGACCGTTGGTTATCAAAAGGTTACGCGCTGCAGCGCTCCGAAGCCCCTGACGGGTGGTTACTCTCCCCTCGACACGTTTCCATGCGAGATGATAAATGTTGAGCCTTCGCACGAATTAAGCGTTGATGGAGTTGGATTTCTCGACACACGGCTGGGCTGTGGCTTCAGCCCGACGGGAAAAGAGAAAACCTGGAAAAGGACTCGTCCTGCCGCAGTGCCCTTGAGCAAATCCCCCGACTGCTCGCTTACTCCTCTGCGGTTAAAATAGCACAACATAAGCAACTTAACCGGAGAGGAAATCGCTGCAAAAGGTTTTTCAGGATCTCCGTTTAACATCCCGATTAAACAGGCAGAGGCCTCGCGGGACTCTTATTGTGTCTTATTGCGTCCGTGTGTGCGTCTGTGTGCGTTTTTGGCAGCCGGCCGGCATGTGATGTTTGGGCAAAGACTTTCCCAGGCCGGTTTCTCAGAGCGGTGTGCGTTCCCAGCGTCGGGTTTCGTTTGCGGTAGCAGCGTGTGTGTGTGTGTGTGTGTGTGTGTGTGTGTGTGTGTGTGTGTGTGTGTGTGTGTGTGTGCGCGCGTTCCACGTGGGACGAAATACCACGACGTGGAAACAAACACGCAGCAGGCGAGCGACTTCGTGACCTTTCACCTCTGTTTTAGTTCACACAGCCTCTGGATTCCCAGAAGGCCTTGCTGCACCTGGAGGGGGGAGGAAAAGCCACCAGGAAGCGTCTCACACGCGCATGCGACGCTTCTTCAAAAACTATCGTTTCCCTCGATTCTGCACTTTGGGGAGAGCAAAGGGGGAGTAAAGGAGACAGAAAGGGGGAGAGGATGGAATAGTCCTTCTCTTTACGAGAAACACATTTCGGGGGATTCTCTGCAGCACGAGGGGACCCACTCGAACCCGTAGTTTAACCCTCAGATTGAGTCATTTATAATTATCATTTATTAATCATAAATCATGTAATATTTGGGAGTTCCCCGAGTCAGCGGAAGGAGCTTAAGCTCAGTAGACTCCCTGGAGATGTGGGTCTGGAAGGTCTCCTTGACGGATGTCTTCAATAATTTAGACCCCGTGACATCATACCTCTGAGCTAAGCTACGGCGTGCACATCACGGTGACTGCTGTAGTGTGCTAAGTACGTCTCGTACGATCTGTCTGTTTAATATATCAACCTGACTAATGCACCTGACTATGCAGCCGCCGCTGCTGCTGCCTGCCGATGCCTGCTGCCGCTGCTGCTGCCGCTTACAGCGGACGAGACGGCCGGCCGGTAAACGCGGAGCTCGGGGCGCCGGAAACACGCCGACCCCCCGTAAATCGTGCATTCGGATGGATGCCTGCAGGCCCAGAACAGCTGTATCATAACTGCACAAATACGCATCACGCAGCATCAATCAATGACGGTGCAACGAACAGTTTTGTCTCAATCAACGCGGCAGCTCAACGAATCCTCGACGGGGTAAAAAAAGGGAAAAGAAAGAAAGAAAATGCCTCGTGCTCACTTGCTGACAACAGTCTCCATTTTTGCCGGGAAAGGGACGCTATCAATCACGGGAAACGATCAGGCCCTCAGAGGGGGAAACCATTGGGCTAATGGTCGACAGAGGAAACCGCGCTAACGACGCTCCGGCGACTCCGTTACTGCGCCGCCACGCAGAGTATTTAAAAAGACATCCGAGCAATCAACTCTTTCCGTGCGTCCCGAAATGACGACCCGTGACGTCCTCCGGGAGCGCAGGCGGACGAGGACGAAGAACGAGGGAGGAGGGAGGAGGAGGAGGAGGAGGAGAAAGGTTTGTTTTTGCCGACGAGCGCCGAGAGCCAGAAAGGAGACGAGCGGCTTTCAAATAAAAGGCCGACGTGACCTTTTCTCCTCCTGAGGGGTCTCAAAGGTGTCTCACTCCTTTCTGCCACGGTTGATCATTTAACACGTAAGCGGCGGTTACACAATAGGAAGACAGAGGTGACCCCCAGAGAGGGGTCAGAGGTCAGCGGTCACGGCCCGAGCCATTCAGAGCAGAACACCCCGAACAGACCACGACGGAAAGCGATAAGCGGCGTGACGCACCATTCGACAGACAGACAGACGTTTCAGGCGGCGGCAAAGACCTAAGGTCGCGCCGGGAGGACAGCGGCGGCGTTCACCTGCTGGTTGACCCGGCAGTGCGAGGACCCGTGCTGGAGGAGGATGCGGACGATGTCCACGTCGCCGCGCCAGGCGGCCAGGTGCAGCGGGAAGCAGCCCTTGCTGTCGGCCAGGTCGGCGGACGCCTCGGACTGCAGCAGCTTCAGGACCACGTCCCTGGAAACAGATGCAGGGGATGTTCTCAACGTCATGCAATATAAACCACTGAATGCACACAAGGATTAAATCCTAAAAGGGCCTCCGTGACGGCAACAGGTCGCCACCTGCTCGACGCACACAGACAGTTTCCTTCTAATAATCAAGTCTCCCGTAAACAATTCACAGCGCCCGTTTCTTTCCCTGCTGGAAGCCGGTTTTGCCGCCGCTCAGGTTTTAATGTCAGGCATTTGTGTTTTAATACGAGGTGTGCAGCCGAAGCCGTCGGCTCCGGCTTCATTTGCATTGGAAATGTCAGGGGCAGCAGCAGGAGGAAGAGGAGGAGGAGGAGGAGGAGGAGGAGGGGGGGAGGAGCCCCGGGACGCTTAATGAGCTGCTTTGCTCGCTCGGGGGTTTAAGTGGCGGTGGTACAGGAGATTCTACATCCACCCCAGCTTGACGCCAAAAAAGCTTTTTGTTCAAGAAAAGAAAAAAAAAAAAGCCCCAAAAAGCCAGCTGGAATAAAGTGACTCTCTGAATGCAGCCTGCTGGCAGGTTTCCGCCGTCTTTATCTTAACTGCCATTTATTTTTCTAATTTCCCACCTAAACATTGAATCGTTGCTCCGGAGCTTTTGGTTGGCGTCCCGATTTCCACTCGGAGGCTTTGTTTTATCCCCCCCCCCTCCCCCCTCTACTCCCCATCCCTCCTCTCTGGCTGATCTGAAAAAGGAAATCCACATAATTGCCCCCCGAAAACACATCGCTAATCCTTCAGCTGCGCCGAGCCGGGATACCGAGCCGGCTGAGACGTCCACAGCCGGCCCGGTGGACCAGGGGAAGCTGAAGCGTTTGAAAACACATCGGGATCAGGGGGGGGGGGGGGGGGGGGGGGGAGCGGGCGCTAGTCAGCATCGGGACGGCGACAAGACACGTCCTATTCTTTTTTTTTATTCTTACCTGTGTCCGTTAAGTGAAGCGTGATGTAAAGGTGTGTATCCTGTGCTGTCGGTGCAGTTGACATTCAGGCCTTTCCACATGCTGGAGAGACAAAACAAAATTTAATTTCATTTTATATATATATATATATATATATATATATATATATATATATATATATATATATATATTTTAGGACATTGTGTCATACACATATTGAGCTCTTCAGAAAACACGGCTCGTTGGGGATTAACTGCTCGTTTACTGTCACCTTTAGCACACCTGCTGCGTTTGAGAGGCAGGAAATGACAAACCACACCGAGCCAATCAGGATCCACTCTGCTCGTGGAACGAGCCAAGTGTGGTGAAGGTAGAGGGGGGGGCGGCTGTGATCTGTCCTCGAGAGCAGTGTGCAAATCTAGCTGCTGAAAAAACGGATGAATTCCTCCCAGGAGTTAAATCGATTGATGCGCCGAGAGGCAGAATCATCCGACTGCACCTTTTTACTTCACAATTAAAATCAACCCGTTGAGCAACTCGTCTCACAGATTTTAAGCTTTTGTTTTTTTGCAGATTCAGGTTCAGTTTTAAGAGGAGCTTTTGGTCTCTAAACTGCCTTTCACTTAGCTTAAAAACTATTTTTGTACCAGAACTACTTTCAGAGTAAAAAAAAACCTTCTGGGACATTTGGAGTTATTTTTATTGACCCAAGGTGAAGGTTAGTGATGTGACACAGTGAGCACACAGACACGCAACCTAAATGAATAAGAGTCTGTGGCTGAACTATAATATTACACAATATTACACACACACACACACACACACACACACACACACAGATAATGTGACACCCACACACGTCAGAGGTCAGGGGACCCCACAACACAAGGCTTTCTATTAGGTCAGCTGATTCCTACGCTCTCAGAGAGTGTGTGTGTGTGTGTGTGTGTGTGTGCGTTAACGGCCTTAAAGGATACTACTATTCCCCCGTAAGCGGCGTTTCGCTACCTGATAGTTGTGTTAACCGAACAAACCGTACCTTGAACACACACACACACACACACACACAAAGTCAAAACAACCGATCTGTAGAGCAATTCATTAAGAGAACTTGCTGTTACAAGGATTCCTTCGTGTGTGCAGCGGTCGGCCTCGCCCACACACCCTCACGACACCCCCATGAACCAGCACACACACACACACACACACACACGACCCCTCGCCGGCGAGTTTAGCTTTCGTTCCAAACACCTTCGTGGGATTTACTTTTCCTCAAATCAAATAACAACGCTAAGCTCAAACAATATTTAAAGCTTCTTGCAGCACCAACAGACTTACTACTTCTCTCATTTTTAATGTTTTTAAATGATCTCATTTATCTAAATGATACTATTATTACTACCGTTATCATTGTTATTGTTGGGACCAAAGCAGAGAACGAGAGAGACGACTTGACCATAGATGGACCTAAAAACAAACGCACAAAGTGATGGATTTCTCCTGTGATGCTGGGTATTTTGTCTCGCACAACAGCCCTTTGGCATCACCACAGATGCTGCTTTGTTGTACCGGACTACGTGTTCGCCTAGTGGATCACTTCCTAACGAGGCCGGTGGCTTTCGCCGAATGTGCCGACCACGCGGCGACGGGAAAGCGGCCTCCGCGTGCGCGTGTGCAGCTACTGCTACACAACGTGTCGCATGCGACGGCCGAGTGTTATCGCGCCCCAGTGAGCTCGACCGGCGAGTTTCTCTCTCCTCTCCTTTCCTCCGGGTGTCAAAGGTCACGAAAAGGCCTCGGAGCGGCGCTGCCCTCGGTTTGGACCCTTCTCCTTCGGTCACGTTTGGACCTGCGATGTGCTTTGTAGGCGGAATGCGGACTTCTCGCCGCCGGCGCTACGGCTCGAGTCACGTTGTCACGGTCACGCTGCATCAAAGCGACGCGCAAAGCCGGCAAAAGGAAAAAGGAACGCGGGAATTGGGAAAACCTTTGTAGTGCTGGATTCTTTTCTTTTTTTACACAGAGAGAGACTGAGCCCATTTACTGAAAAGTAAATGACAGGCTGTTGTTTCGTGAAAAAAAAAAAAAAAAAACTGAATCTTCACCGGAAATCAAAAAAGGAACCAGCGCGACGGCGAGGCGGGTTCGCTATCACAGCGGATAACGCCACGCAGGAAGTGGACTTGCTTCATATCCTGATGCGACCCGACACGTACGCACCTTCTCTAAAAAAGAAGCCCATCCCCCATGATGCAATCGCGCCGATTTAATCAAAGGCAGGTCGCACAGTCGCAGAATCCCCTCGGGGTTTTTGGCGTGACCGGGCAGCGCGCCGGCGGCCTCATTGTGAAAGAAAATCAATCAATTCACACTTCCGAACTCTTCAACCCGGCAGCGCTTCTCCACAGAGGGGAGGTGTGCGCCTCCGTCAGCTCAGGCTTAAATCGAACAGACAAAACCTCCAGCAACGCGAGAGGAGCCGGGGAGAACGTTGCGTGTGAGTCGATCGGGCCCTCAGAGGAACCTCAAGCGACTGCGTTCTACGGGTCAGGAGGCCCCGCCCCCCATCACAGGAAGTAGTCTGTCTTGTTGTCAAACTGACCTCTGGTACACAACTGAACATGGATGTTCGCTGTGAGGGTTAGTGGGTCAAACACAAAACACACACACACACACACACACACAAACAGTGGCCGGAGCCACTTGTCAATTATTAAAACATGACAAGACATGAGTAATCGATAGGTACACCGCTGCCCACCAGCGGTCTATTGATGAGGTTTGAACATTGATTATTTGGCCGTACAAATATGGGACTTAAAATTTGTGACATTTTCCATTCAGCCACTTCGAGGAAACGGAACCTAGTGACATAATGAAGAGATTTACCGGCTCTTCACAAATGCCGCCTGACCTTTGACCTCCGTCGCAAGCTGACGGGTCACTTGATCCGGATGAAAGGGGGGGGGGGGGGACTTGTTCGGGGGAGGGAAGAGAGTAAAAGGGTGGAGACAGCCGGAGGGACGGACGTGATACCAGCGTCTGATTCAGCCCGACTCCTTAAATAGAGATGGAAACATCCGAGCCGACCGTCTGAATGCAGAATCCACATCCAAGTCCTCAGCGGCAGCACGACGGTGTCCAGACCCCCCCCCTCCCTCCCCTCCCGGGGGGGCCTCTCTAAGACGAGACCGGGAGTCTAGTGGAACATGGAAAGAGACGGGACGTTTGTTCCAGAATGCAAGAGCCGTCCTGACACGAGGACTTCCAAGGACGCGAGCAAGCCAGAGAATATGAGGCCTTTGCGTTGTTCATATACGAAAGTATTGATCAGTTAAATAGTGGGGAAATTTTTTTTTTAAAAGACATTTATACCGCAGATCCGGCGAGGCCCGAAAAGCAAATGACCTTTGCGGCGGGGGGGGGGGGGGTCCTGCCGCGCGGTTTGGGTGGGCAGACTCTGAACCTTTCGTCCCGACCTGAACCCGCTGCGATTAACGGCCTTCGGATCGTCGAACGCACCCCAGAAACGAAAGACGCCCGGGCCGCCGCACTGGGACTCGCGACGAAACGACGCCGTTACGGTCGAAGGCGCTGAAAGTGACGGGTTTGGACTCAGCGCAGCTCTCGGAGGAGCACTAAAAGAGAAACAAAGCTCGGCCTGGTCGCCGTCTAAACATTTACAGCGCTGCTCAACGTCCGTGTCAGACCTCTGTGATGATTAGAGACCCTGTGACGGTGCTGTGTGTGTGTGTGTGTGTGCGCGTTTATCAGGGCAGCGGCACAGATCCATGGCTATATACGGTCTGATGGAAAGGTTCGGTTTAAGCGGAGACCCCCTCGCTCACTTCCCCCCCGTTACTAAGCGATAAAGCGCCATCAAACATTCAAGACCAACCGTGCTGAAGACAAGAGATATTCAGAGTCGCCGTGACAACGCCTCGTTCAGAAGAAGGACTCAGACTAAAAAAAAGACTAAATGCATCTTCAGCACCTTTAAACAAAACGCATCCGCACACCTGTCTACAGCGCGCGTCGCCATAGTAACCAGCCTGCCATGCCACTGCCCCCCCCCCCCCCCCCCCCGCGGGGGATGAATTAGCGATTAAATGAGCTAATCGTGTTTATTACTCCGGCAACCGTCTCTGGAAACCCTTTCGGTCGGATGTGTACGACGCAGAAATGGAGGAACGCAGCGAGCTGCCTCCTCACCCCCCCCTACCCCCCCCTCTCTGAGAGGTGTATTAGGCCTGTCAGCAGGACCGCCGCATCCCATTTAAGCTGCTCAGACCGCTGCGGCCTGGCAGGTAAACGCCACTGCGAGCGCCTGCCGGCTCTGTGCGCTGGACACATGTTATGGGCGTGTAAATAAACTTTGGAAAATGATCATCCAATTGGCCTCCAAGTGGCCGTCGTAGTTTTTTTTTGTCGTCGTCGTGAACATATGCAAACAAATGTGGGCACAAGTTCTGGTCTCTGGTCGAGTGACTGAGCAGCTGCTCAGCTCGCCGGGCGCTCGTCCCATCGTTGCGATGCGGGTTTGTGGGAGAAAAAAAAAAACTGTTAAAGTGTTGGGCCCATTTGCCAAGTTGGATATTTGTTCTACTTTCCTGCCAAAAAAAAGAAAAGAAAAATAATCCCTGCTCTGCAGGAACTGCTCAAGGCAAAGAGCTTTGAAGGGGCATTACGCTGGCTTTCTGTCGACGTCCATCAGACAACAATAACAACAACAATAAACCCGTGTGAAACAACTTGCGTCTTTCATGGGAGCAAAATACCTTTAAACTGATACTTTCAACCGAGAGAAGAGAATGTGACAATCGGAACTGTTCGAATGCAACGTGTGAAACAGCAGCACACCAGCAGGGCGTTTCAGTGCGAGTGCTGTAGATGTTCTCCGACTCTGGAAGCCGGTAATGAGGTGGGATGAAACCCGGAAAGTCCCCGAGGGTTCACCAGAGGATCGATGACGGCGTCATCTGTCGGTCAGCGGCACATGCGAGGCTTCGGCCATCTTTAAAAGGAAACGCTTGTGATTTTGTGACGGATGGGGGCTTGTTTTGTTTCCCCTCGTCGATGGCAGCACGCTGCACTACCTCACGCCGCTGCAGACCAAAAATAGTTTCACGCTAATCCGCTTCCTGGCTGCAGCTTCATGCAGAACCGACGGATAGGAGAGATGCAAATCTCCTCTTGGTAATAACACACATTGCATTTGGCTTTTTGTGCAGATATGATGAGCCATTCGCCTCTGCTCACACACACACACACACACACACACACCGGTCCATCCTGCAGATACGAAAAGCATCGTTTCGCCATCTGACTTCTCACTTCCTGCCGCTCTCTGACTCAAAACAAAATGGCACATTCCCCTGTGCATGCTTTATATTTTTTTCGTCTTAGCTGCCGTTATTCCCATGGTTGCTTTTTAGTGACACCCAAAAAGAACACAGACGCACACAAATATGCACGGCCAACACAGCTGCATGCAATTACCCGCCACAGGAAGGTATTTAAAACGTGAGACTCTCTGGTCTCTTACAACCCTGCCAAGTGTGTGTGTGAATGATTATTTATTCTATCGACTACATTAATCTCTCCTAGTTATTGATATCTTCGTCATTCTTGAAACTGCCTCTTCTGCCATTCTGAGCAGCTGGACAAACGCAAACACACACACACACACACACACACACACACACACACACACACACACACACGCGCAGTCGCTTCCAAAATGATCTTCGGGGAGTTATACAAATGCAGAAGGCCAAATTAAACGGGTTTATCCGAGTCCTCGGCTGAACCGTGCGTTAGACCGGAAAGGCCTGAGGAACGTGTTCTCTGCAGAGATTTAAGTGTGCGGATATCTGATTCCAGCACCTCGCATGAAGCCGGGGGGGAAGCAGCGCTTATCGTGCATTATGACTTAAGTGCTTACAGTGTGAAGAAGAAGAACGGCGTCAAATCCCGGCGGGGAGCGATTTGATCGTCACGCAGATTGACGGCTTCAGAATCAGGAGCACCGAAAGGAAGCGAAAGACTAATTCGCCCCAATCACACTGATCAAACATCCGGCGCCTTGCAGGACTCGAGTGTTTATCCTCCGCGGCGTTTCCCCCAAAACAAATCATCGGAAAAAAAAAGGTCACGCCATTAAACGCGTCTGTGCGTTTGTAGCCTCGTCTCCTTTGGCGCCTGCATCCATCCGCCTGCTACCCGGGACACTGAGAACAGCTTTCTGGGATTGTATTGGTTCGTTTCTTCGTGTCTGCTGAATCCTCGTCAGCCGCTTCCTGCAACCCGAAACTACAAAAATAACCTGCAATGATACTTCCTAAGAGCGTGTTAGCGCTTCTCCACGTACGCCGCAAGGGCAGCGTGCACGTAAACACACACAACCTGCTCTTCTCCGTCATTAGGAATCCCCTCGGTTGCCGGGAAGAAGACGCCTCTGAGCAAAAGGTGCAGACAAACAAGAGCCAATTACAGGCCGACTCACGGATCTAAGGGCAGTCGTGCAGAGCCGAAACGCCGTGTACATGCACACATGCAGTGTAAATACAGGGCACCGTCACGAAGGCCACTGTAGATGCAAGGAAACACCAGGAGAGCTTGTACACATGGAGTGGACTAACCAAACAGACCTGAAGGCCGCAGCAATACACACGTTACGCGTGAGACGGCGTGCGTCTGCACGGGGAAAGCAAAGAGGGTCACATTGCGGCACGAACTGAGCCATTAAGGGGAGGGGAGGAGGTGTGCGCCGTGTGAAGCACCCCGAACACAGAGAGAAACGTCCTCTGCTTTCTCTGCCCGGCGATGAAACGAGGTGCGACCGTGTTTCAGGAATTGGAATCTCTCTCACACACACACACACACATTAGGAGGAAACTCCCTCCCTGATGCGATATGACGTCCTTTTCACGGCCGCTAAGAGAGCAGCGAGCGAGGTGAGCGGTTGCCGTCTCCGCCCGGTGTGTCGTGTCACTTCCTCTTATTTCTCGCGGGCTCTTTTGGAAGTGACGCTCACGCTTCCCGACAGCTCATTCCAAAGCCTGCGGCGGCGTTTTGGAAGGCCGAAGTAAAAAAGGCACCGTTTGAAAAAGGTTCACTGACACACATGTTCATATGAACTCACTCCTAAAAAACAGCAGACACGTCGTTAATCATCTAGGAATATATACTTATTATTATCATTTTTTTTTAATGGGTAAGGCCCTTTAAAAGCCGGATATTGAATGATGCACGAGAAGCCATCAGTGTGCAGACGTTGTTTGTGGTTGGCTGGGATTATCTGCCCCCCCCCGGCGCTGCACTGAGAGCCTGCGTCTCGTTCATGCGGCCGTGTTTATGCCTGCAGGAATGCTGCAGATCACATAAACAGGCTTAATTTTAGCCTCAATATGCCAGAGGACAAAGGTCCGTCTGAGCCGAAAGGCTTTTTGTCATTCGATGCATTTAACATTCTTTTATCATCTATAGCTTTACTATGAAGCGTTGTTGCAGTTCCCTCAGTAATGGACTTAATTATAGCAACATGAAGAGATTACACTCTAGTTACTACTTTTTTATTTTTTATCTGCGACGACGACGCCACAATTTACTCACGGGAACCATTCGCTGTGAATAAAAAAATGAGTCCCTAATTGGTTTGGATTCATTTCCTCGTCTTTGGCGCGCTGAAGATCGAACATTCAACGCGCACCGTTTGTCCTCGCTCAGTCATTGCTATTCTCCTCAGCGTAGCTGCAGCTGCGTGTCTGCGTGTATCCTCTTGGTACGGGGATTTTCCCCTCCATCTTTCCCTATGATCCCCCCCCCTACTCCCCTCCCCTCCCCCTCTCCTTCCTCCCGCTCATCGCTCGGGCCTTCGTCTAACTCCCACCATCATCCTCTCTGTGGGTTTTCCGTAATACCCGGTGGGCTTTCTCAAGACAACCCTCCGGTCGCCCTGCTCTTCCTCTTCTTTACTGCATCTGACTTGGAAGAGAGGAGCAGGAAACACTGAGAGGTCCCCGCTTAGCTGCACAAACCTGCCTTACACACACAGCGGGGCTCGTGAAACATGCTCGCACACATGGATAGCAGCACTGTGCTGTGCTTTAGGGAGCATGTACAGTATGGCCTACTTCACGTGCAGCCCTGCACACCAGGAAGGGACCAGAGACGGGTGAATAAGGCCACCGATTGGCTGATAATGATGCAGCGTATCGAAGGCTAAAAGCTAGCTCACTGTTGTTAGCGGGGTGGAAAGTAAGAGGGCAAAGGTCAAGAGGGTGACCTGACATCCTGTCACAGACCCCCAAACCTACATGGAACGTTGGGAAAGTAAACAAAGAGGATTATGCAACAAATAAGCGGGTTTTTTAAGCTATTTAAGGGTGTATCAAAACAAATCACTGCAACTTACAGCACACTCGGGCTGCGGACGCCATTTTTAAATGGCGTTAAATTTGAGCATCAATTGACTTCCTCGTCTAAATCTCTAACTGCTGTGTGCGTTTGAGGGACGCCGACTCTCATAATCCAAGTCAAGCAGCCTCTTAAATCTCGCTTTAGGGCAAAAAAATCCATCGGGTCAGACATGTTTTTACCAAAAATGGATCACAATAGTTCCCAAGATATTTAAGTAAACTCAGCGTATTCCATTCAAAAGGACCGACACTGCAAACCCCCGGAGAGCCTTCCAGCAACGAACTCAAAGAGCACCGGTGTCCGGTTCTATATCGGACCTCTGAATCAGCAGCAAAACATCCTCGGGACTGCAGCGCGCACACACACACACACACACACGCACACACACACACACACACACACACTCCCTTTGTCGCCTGCGTCCCGCTGACCCCTCCAGTTTCAAGCCAGCCGTTGTCTTGGCGACGCAGAGCAGACAGAACAGGCTGTCTCATCCGGATCGGGCCAAGAGATCGCAGCTGACCCCGGAGACCTTTCAGTGAAAAAGAAGGAGAATAAGCGCGCGCACACACACACACACACACACACACACACGCACGCACACACGCACACACGAGCGGGAAAGCCTGCTCGCTCACAGGAGCGCCCTCAAACCCCCCCCGATGACCTGGAAGCTGTGACTCAGCAGGGAAGCAGCGAAGATGGACGGCGTCGCCGACCCCTTTCAGACGCCGCTGGTCCAACGTCCTTTTCTCAAAAGCTCAAAAGGAAGTTTGATGTTTTAACAGCGTTTTCACAAATCACAGCTGCGGTTGGTAATGGGGGGGTAATGGGGGTAATGCGACACAGCGACACAAGAACATTCAGTGGAAACGCTGCGGTGCTGACGGGACGGAAGCAGGTTCCTACGATTTATTTTACATTTTAAAAATAAATAAAATGTCTTTACAGGCAGCAAAAGTTAACTAAAGCCTTGTTTTACATCTGTATGTATTCTTTTAATACTATTCACTCTTAAATTGAATATTACATTGTCCTTTGTGTCCATTGTGGAAGGAAAAATAAGTAATTCATAGAGCAAATGTTGTACTTATTGGCGGCCATTTAATTCAATATGAAAATGATATAAATGTTCTGAAAAACCAACCAAACTCTCCTGCACTGACCAATAAACAGTATTATTTTTTTTTATTTCCATTTCCCGTGTATAGATGAATATTCATTTGAACGGACACGTGCTGTTCCCCCTGGGAACATTTGTCATTTTGTTGCTGACCAAAATGTTTGTTCTCTAAAAGCCGACGTATTCTCAGTCTCAAATGTTAGTCAGACTTCATTATGTCATTAGCGGAAGCACACACACACACACACACACACACACACACACACACACACACACACACACACACACACACACACACACACACACACACACACACACACACAGAGCTGCCTGCTGCCTTCCAGACGACACCCCAGCTTCCCATTTTCCGCTTCACGGCGTAAAATCGGGCCGCGATGGGCGCCGCTGCAGGCGACCTCGTGTTGGGAGTGAAGACCTGCAGCGAACCACCAGTAGAAAGAACTCAAAGAGCACGAAGCATCCAGCTTTAAACACACACACACACACACACACACACACACACTCGAGGAGAACGTCCAAAACGAACAAACGGCGTTTCTATGACGCGTTTCATTGCAAAAATCTGTTTTAGTTGGACCCCAAAAAACGGCTGTTTTTCGGACCTGAAGTCTGACTGCAGGTTTCAAGTGCTCTCCAGCCGGAAGGTCTGACTAATGTGATGAGATGTGCGTTGAGGAGCACTCGTGGCCCACTGGGCCTCCTTCAGCCGGGCGGTCGGTGGATCGGCGAAGGGTCCTCGAGCCCCGCGTTCCCTCTGAAAAGCGACGACTCCAACAAAGGTCACTTCAAGGTTATTATTACAAATCGCATAACAGAGGGTTAATTAACAAAAAGGTTTAAACACCTTCCAGCGGCAGAGATCAACGTGAGCTTTGAATGAGAAGCCAAGCTGACATTTGAATTGAAGTTCAACTGTGATGACGAGCGGTTTGTGTCATAAACGTATGTACACGAGAAAAACAAGTGCATGAACACCGAGTCGGCTGAGATTTTACAATCTGACGTGAGGAGATGGGTGAAAACAGGCACATGTCACACATTCAAGTGGGATGTTTCTATGGCGATCACCATAAGTCACCAGAAGCCATTTCACGCAGATTGTTGTTGCACGCGAGTCTTTGAAAGTGCACCTAATCTCACACAACAGCTGTTCCGAAGTCCATAATTCTAAAATAATTGCAACTTTCTCGCTCTTGTTTTTTTTCCTTCATCTTTTATGCCGTTAGTTTAAACTTTGGTAAACGTCCCTCAGTAGCATCCCGCACGCCTTTATTCCTGTTATAAACGTCACGACGTCGCTCAGAAAACGACATTCTGATCCGATCAGCACACGACGTTCACGTTTGAGTCGCGCATCTGCAAACGCACACGTCTCAAAAAAAGCCCGTTAAAAAACGCTCTGAAGACGCTCCGATGGTCGTTTGTGTGTAAAGAAAAAGAGAACGCTTCCATTTCAGGAATACGTTTGGAGATTCAGTTTAGGCTCAAAAAAGGTTTGCTGTTCATTCTCAACACTTCACCTCCACCTCGTTGCAGACGTTTCACCTCCTGCTCTGGATTTTACGCTCCGCTCTGGAAAAACGCCAACCGGAGGGAAGCTTCTTCTCTTCGACGGCAAACAAAAAAAAAGACGACACAACGCGTTGCGCAATCCGCACAGTTCAGGGGGACGTTCGCTCGCGTCAACAAAGCATCACCTGAGAGGGAATTCAAATGAAGAGGAGACGGAAATAGACCGTAGGGGAGGAGAGGAGGAGGGGGAGGGGGAGGGGGGAGAGAGAGAGAGACACGCAGGACGTAAGAAGAGGCCTGCTGGAAAATCCATAGCCGCCTGTTATCGGGACGGTAATTGGTTTTCCCCTCTGCACCCCTCTCGCATCCTTCCTCCGCCTCTTCGCTCCTATCCATCTCCTCCTCCTCCTCCTCCTGGCTCCTCTCCATCTCCTCCTCCTCCTCCTCCTGGCTCCTCTCCATCTCCTCTACCCGTCTTCCTCTCAGCAGACACGTTCCCTCACACAGGAGACGAAAAGCAGCACTAAAAACTCCCTGTGAATTCATCGCTGTGTCGCACGGAGCCGAACGTTTCGCCGATGCAAAGAGCCAAACAAATGCCCCTCGGCTGTTGCACCGGAGACGGCAAGACGTGCGCGTCACCGTCACAAGCACACACACACACACACACACACAAAATCGGCGTGAAGCGTGTCATCGGCGAACGGCCCGATTAGCGGGTTTAAACTGCGGCGAGACACAAAAGAGCATCATTTTACTCATCCTCTTAGAACCAAAAAAATGAAAAGAGACAAGAGCACCAATAGGGAGGTGTGTGTGTGTGTGTGTGTGTGTGGGAGGGGGTGGAGGGAGCCATACAAATCATGCTGTTCAGAGATGCCAGAAAGCCAGACAAAGACGGGAAGGAGAGCAACGCACTACAGGCCAGACGAAGAAAAGACGAGACGCAGTGAAGAACACCGGAGGACGTGAGGGAAGACACACACACACACGCACACACAGGCACACAAACAAAGGGGTTTTGTGCGTGGGTTGAAGTCTGCCGTTGAGCATCTGCTGAGAAGAGGGATCCAGCAAACGCGGCGGCGTGAGGAAGGTTGAGGATCGTCAACGCGACAACAGAAGCTGCTCCGATCAAAGATGGAGGCGCGCGGTGAGAAAAGCACGAGAGGGCAGAGGAATGGGTGAGAAAAGGGGGGTTTGGGTTGAGCGGGTTACATGTCCTGCGTGACTGAAATCGGCCGTCAGACCTCTCGACCTCCCCCGACTTAAAAAACACTCGCTTTTTTCTCCCCCAAACATTCCCCCTGACATTCCATCAATCCTTGGGGCCTTTTTCTGAGCAGGGAGACCAGGACTCCCTCTGGAAAACACTTCATCTCCATTACAGGTGGACAAAACAAATCTCACATCTCTCTGATCGCAGCAAAAGTCCAAAATAGTAAAAAAAAAAAACAGTTTAATCACGACTACAAAAGCTTTTATGGACGAATGGATGATGAATTCACTCTGAATTCTGGAGCAGCAGGGAAAGTGGGACCAGCGCGCGGCGAACGATACGTTGAATATTTCATATCTCTTTTTTTAAACGACTCGTTCATCAAGTGGCGCACGTCGGCCCGGGAAGGAAAAAAAAAAAGTTGTGAAAGTCGTGTCGAGACGAGAGTAATGGAAAGCGTCCAGATGAGAGGAGGTTAATCCCCCTGCAGAGACGAACGTAACCGTTTCACACGTGCAGGTGAGCCTCTTCGACTGTGACCTCAACACGTCTGTTCCAGGACGTCCCGCCGGATGTCACCGTTATAAAGAAGAACTGAGAACTGCCGACGGGCCACTGCCACAATGGCTGCTAAAAGGAAATAATGTGTGTGTGTGTGTGTGTGTGTGTGTGTGTGTGGCAAAGGCAGACCGAGGCGCTGCTGCATAATTGGAAGGACTCTAGATTTGACACTAAAGGATGAAAGCGTCTCTGCAGCTTTTTTTCCATCAATGAATGAATGAATGAATAACTGAAAAAAAAAAAGCAGAAATCGCTCCCCGTTTACAGTCTCCGTCCTCTCTCGCTCTGCGTGTTTTTTCACGTGCATTTTGAACACGTCCACGTGCACGTTGGGTTACGGGCCGGAGAGGCACTGCGACGGCTGCGAGCCGACTAACGGCGGCAAAAGTAGGTCCCGCATCCCGACACCGAACGTCTCCTTCCACACCGACGGGCAATAACCGGCTGTGTGTTCTTCACTACCACGAAGGATAAAAGCGGGGTTCGTGTCAGAGAATGGAGGCTCTCACCATCCTGTGTGGTCATGAGGCTCTCAAACTACTTACTGTAAATGCGTGACTCGGCCTTTCAGGGTACCCCTTAACCCCCCCTCACCCCCTCCCTCCCTCCCTCCCTCCCTGCCCAGCACATAATGACATTAGCATTTGTAGCCCTCTTCTCTCCACGTCTTATCTACTTCAAAAGCAGCACTTCATTAACTACGGCCATCTATCAGAGAGCAGGGAGCCGGCAGGAATGTGTGTGTGTGTGTGTGTGTGTGTGTGTGTGTGTGTGTGTGTGTCACAGGCCTGCGGGATTAGTGTGACTGACCGGGGCGTCACACCCCCCTCCTCCCTCCTGCGCCTGCGTCTCCTCCTCCCTCCCTCCGTCCCGCGTCCCGGGCCGTTTGTCCCACCGCGACCCGGCCGGGACAGGAAGTGAGCGGGAACCGACTTAAGTCGCAGCAGACAAAGGGGGGAGTCATGAGCGAGTCACGCTAACGAGACATTCCCAGCAATCCGTTTCCTGCTAATGGATTTAGCAAATTACCAGAAGGAATTACACGATTCATTAAATATTCATGCGACAGGCGGCGACGGCAGCGATCGACACAGGAGATTAAGGATTATAACTTTTAATACTGTCCCAAAACGTATTCGTTTAAAATAACAGATTAAAAAGCAAAATGTTATCTGGAAGAGCACATGAAGTGATTTCTCATTATTATGTGTGTCTCAGCGTATTATCATCATCATAATATTAGTCATTTACTGTTTCTAGCTAATAATCATGTAGTCAATTATGTTGTACAATTTATAAGAGCACAAATTAGAAAATGGACCACGAGTGTTTATACATTGTTTTATATTGAAAAATAAAATAAGCCGAATACGTTCACCCAGGCAGCCAAAAATGCCAAAAATCTTGCACATCGGGTTGCCACATTCAAGCCGGACTGTACCGAACCTCTGCAGGGGGGACTCTGCTTTAAAGCCAAATCCAACGGCCCCTCCCTCTCCTGAGAACTCGCCAAATTCACCGATTGCCAAAGATGCTCCTACATGGCGACGGCAGATGCAGTGCAGCATGAGATGTGAGCGAGAGGGGGGGGGGGGGGGTGAGTAAAGGGAGGGGGGGTAAAGATAAAGAGCGGATAGGGAGGCTGGATCCTCCGTCTCTCGGGAGGAGGAGGGAGATTGTGGAGCGAAGTGGGTGGAGAGAGACGGACTGAAAGAGAATCCAGGGCACCAGATGGAGAGAAACTCAGACAAAAAAAGATTTAGATTGAGCAAGGAACAAAGAGAGACAGGGGCCCAGTGTGCGAGAGAGAGAGTGTGTGTGTGTGTCTTGGCGAGGATGAAGTATCAGCCTCTTGGCAGGATGCTGCAGCAGAGCTTGGCCCGGACGCTAATGGAGATGTAAGAAGCCTCAGAGTTTGATCACACACACACACACACACACACACACTTTCACACCTTCCTCCCCTTTCGAGCACCAGGGCTCCAGACAAACCCGATGCACCGACGCCGCCGCTGAACCCAAAAGGGAGAAGGAAAAAAAAAAAGCCTCCCTGCGTGGCTCCTGCTGCACAATCTGGACAAAGAGGAGATTTGTTCTTCTGGCTATGAAAGTTAATGACGCAACTCCTTTGTGGGGGAAAAGCCAGATATTTGTCTCGCCAAATCAGAAGGTTGCATCCACATTTTGTCTCGACCTTTCAGGTGTTACTACGAAAAAGTGCTTTTTGCAGGCCGAATGAGGAAGTGGAACCCTCCCTAAACCAAAGCCTGCAAAAATCACAACGGGACTCGCCGCAGTCAACCGCGGCAGAAAAACTCGCACCACATCTCCCCGGGCGAGACGATCCGTCCGTTTCTTCCTCTCATCGCAACCAATCCAAAAGATGGAGACACTCTCGTCACGTGACCCAGCGGCTGAGAGGAAACTCTCCGACAGGCTTCAGCGTTAGTTACTCGATGCCGAAACGGCTTCCTCATGCGAACCTCACCCTGACTCGGGCTCTCCGCAGTTCACCTTTGACCCGCTTTAGGTGTCCTGCATCAGCTCTCTCCCTGACTGACACACACACACACACACACACACACACACACACACACACACCGGTGGTTATGTAAGGACAGTGGTTATGTCACACAGTTGGACTCACTATAAGACGCAAGAGGCTGGTTTCATGGGATTCTTTCGCTGAAGCCAGTCGCGCACACACACGCGCAGACACACACACACAGACACAGACACACACACCTCATGCTGTGAGCTAAGAAGACACTTCAAGGCGAGCGGTGAAAGACATCAGGCGAGACGCCTGTGAGGATGCCGCACATGAGTGTGCGTTTCAGTGTGCGTCTTCTGTGGGAGTCACTTCATTCCACTTAAAGATGTTTTGTCTGCAGCAGAGAAGGGACCCACACACACACACACACACACACACACACACACACACACACACACACACAGGCAGGCTTTCCCCTGATGGTTATTGAGCGCGGCCGAGGGAGTGAGGAGGGATCAGCCGCCATCTGCTGCGTCGTGACTCGTTCTCTTCGGCCTCCGATCGGTCCGTCTCTCTCGCAGCACGTGACCTCGTTCCTCCGGTGAAGCACGCTGGGCGGGGCGGAGCAACACGCCGCCGCCGCCGCCACGGATCCGTGCTCCCCGTCCATCCACAGCTGCCCCGCGCGCACGTGAAGCAGCTTAGGGCCGCTGCGGCGCTGCTGCGAGGCGTTGCGTAAGCTGGAGGTCAGCACTCGGTGGATTTGATCAATTTCATTCAGTCACCGCCGGTCTAATAATCTGTAATCTGATTAAGACTCGTTGACATCAGAGTCATTCATTTCATTCATTCGATGACTTGATGAAACTGAGATGCTCTCCGCTGCTGTTTGTGAAGGAATGAGTGTCTGACTCATGGCAAAGGATGAAAACCTAAAAACAAACACCGGGCTACTGACTGCGTGTGCTAACTATGTCACAGTGTTTAGGGAGCTGGTTGTGTCATTGCAGCCCATCCTGCAAACACACACACACACACACACACACACACACACACACACAGTCCGCAGCACAAGTCATCCACGAGAGAATGTGACCCATTAAACAGCGTTGACATCGGCCCGTATTGATTTTCTGCTGCGCCGCACGCCACAAAACTGCAGCGCGCCACAGCCGGGGGATCGTCTTCTGCACTTCCTGTGCCCATGCATGCATGTGTGTGCGTGTGTGTGTGTGTGTGTGTGTGTGTGCGTCCAATACGCGTGCATGTGTGTTCTGGTCCCACTCGGTGGTTTGGTGCGATTTCTTTTCAGCGAAAAAAGAAAAAAAAAGGAGGGAATGACTTCGGAATGCTGCTAACGGGCCTTAAAAGGTGGACACACACACACACACACACACCTCCGCTGTGACCTCTGCCCCTCGCAAAAGTCACACAAACCGGGAGAGCCAACAGAGCCATTCACAATGCATCACTCTGACCTCACCCCCCCCTCCCGGGCGTCGATCTGCTTCTGAACTGTGGCACATGGCGTGGAAAGCTTCACTTCCTCCCTCACTGCCCCCTCGCTTTTGTCACTTCCCTCAATTAAAATCCTAATTGGCAGAGCAAACACACGTTGTTTACAGTTCCTGGACGCGGGGGGGACGAGGTACCAACAGCCACAAAGGCGCGCGTGTGTGTGTGTGTGTGTGTGTGTGTTTACTTTCATCTATCGACACCATTTTCATGACGTGACGGACAAACAAACATCGGACGAAAATGTTTCATGTGTGGAAGTTCAGACCACACACGCGTTCTGCTCCTCAGGTTTGTGCTTTGAGCTGAGAGGAGGGGACGAAAATGGCCTCGGCCGATCGAAGCCGCTGTGGTTTGGGGAAAAAAAAATTCCCTGGGAAGAACACGTCTGTGCTCGGGAGGCGACGACACGAGACGCCGTGTTTGAAATAATAGAAAGAGAATAAGCCAATTTGAGCCTGAACCTCGTCGCCTCTTCAGGAAATCCCTGTTTATTGTCTTCTGGCACAATGCAGAGACGCTCTCGCGGCCAAATTGGACATCCTGCGTGCCATCATGTGAACAGACACAGTGTAACACACACACAAACACACACACACACACACACACAGCAGTGTCCCCTGAGGATGACTTCACTAATCCCGGCACGGTGACCACAGGAGGGGATGCAGGGAATTACGTTGCACACAAAAGGTCCCCTTGCTCGGCCCGGCAGCGGGCCTCGAACCAACAACCTTCGACGGGCTCCGATACACTGTGGGCCTTGTGCGTCACTTCGCATCACTTCTTTGCGTTTTTTTGATCTCGCTTCCAGTGCATGGACCTTTAGTGAAACTACATTTTGGGAAACCCTCCCCAGGAACCGGGGAGGGGGGGGGGGGGGTGCTGCTTACCTCACGGAGGGAGGCGACAGATGCTGCTTACCTCAGCAGGTTGGGCAGAGGGATGGAGCCGGTCCCGGAGCCCAGTATCCCCTTCTTCCCACTCAGCAGTTTCTCCACCTGGGCGACGTTGCCGGTCCGGGCGGCTTCCAGCAGCTCCTGGTCCTTCCCCATCCCGGAAACAAGTTCACAACGACGGGGTGATTTAAAATCCAACAGATCGCTCTTACATCCCAAAGTGCTGCTGCTGCTCCTCCTCCTCCTCCTCCTCCTCCTCCTCCTCTCCGAAGCCCCTTCACCGTCCGCGGTTGGAGGAAAGCCTCCGAGAGGATTCCTCTCTCCGCATGCTGCTGCACGGCGAACCCGCTGTTATGGATGCTGCGGTGCGGCTTGGACGTGCACCTCCGCCCCGCCCCTCCGCTCCTCTCCCCTCCCCGCCCCGGTGCCTTCTGACCTCGGTCCGTTCTTACGCGCGGCTCCGGTAAATCTCCTCTGGCGTTCGGTTCCGCCAACGCGGCTCCTCGGGGTGAAACTCCTTCTTCGGCCGTCAACGGGCGGGAAGTGCTAGCCTTTACGCCGACGACGAACCTACGCCCCCCCTCTCCCTCCCACCACCACCACCCACTCCCTCCCTCCCACCAAGAGCTCCTCGGTCCCGCTGTGCTCTCCTGCTCTCTTTCTCTCCCCCTCCCGCCCCGCTGAACCTACCGCACTGGCCGCGGCGCTCCTCTGGATGCAGGAGACACGGGGTGGCAAGTTAGCCACGTTTCAGTAGCTGGCTTCCGGTTTCTTCGCTTTCAAAATAAGACGTTCACTCGCCTTTCAGGTGCTGGCCAGTCCCAGTGGACGTCTGTGTACATCTGGTGCAGCGGACAGTGGGCATATGTCGTAGGGTTAGTCCTACACGGGCTGTTTGTCGGTTGGGTTCATGGGTTCAAACTAATTTAGGAATACACTGTGATTTTTACCTTTTGACACGAGGACCCAATCAGGTTGACACTTAAATGGAATCATATTGTTGCAAGACTATGCGTCTAAGGTGGTTATTTCCCAAAAAAGTCTATAATTGAAGGAAACAACTGAGCATAGGTTGATCCTGGGGTTTTTTTTTGGGGGGGGGGGGGGGGGGCTGGGCTTTGGCACCCCTGGGATATTCGCCTGCATTGCCTGATTCCAAGTGTCGGACAGTAAATCTTTTTTCATTTTTTGGCTCACATGAACTATACGGTCATTGAAAGCCCTTCTGGAGATTTAACCATAATGGCTGTATATTTCTGGGACAAAAGTACACAAATGTGTTCTAAATTGCAGCTTTTATTTTGAAAGCCAAGCAGCTCTGTTCCGCTGATTAACAGACACAAGGTACATTCTGGGCGTGCATGACGCTGATGTCACAACACCACCAGGAGGCAATCCCTTTGTTTTAAAAGAAAAGTCCCACTCAAATCCCCCAACTGTGCTTATTGTCAACTCACGCACATGCGCAGTGGCCCTCTCCCACGCAGGTGAGCTCACCGCTGCAAGCGTTGCAAACAGGTGAGATCCTGCCAATCATGTCAGAGCAGCGATTGTATCGATGGAGAATTAAAGGCAGAGGCATTTTGTTCTCTACGTGCTCTGATCTGCCCACTGACCGCCTGGGAAACAGAAGCCCCCCCACCCCCCATTGCATGCTGGGACATGACCGATGGCTCTGCTGCTTAATTGGAATTCACAAGGGGAAGCGTTGGCGTCAAAAGGGCTCCAGCCTGAGCGGATGTGTCCCACGTCCCACCTGGCTGTGACGAGGGATTGTTTCAGCTTAAGTCAACATGATTTGATGAAGTTTGTTAAATGGGGGAAGGCGCATATAGATGCAGCTGCATTTCATTGTTACTGCTGCTTTCATCATATTTCCAACAATTCAGCAAACACACACACCTAATATATATATGTATGTATAAATGAAAGTGTATGTGCTTTCCGGAAACAAACAGTCCAGCCATCATCACAACAACATTAAGCTACAGTATATAAACAGGCCTTTATTTAAACAGCAGCAGGGTTTTCCCTCACACACTCGCACACAGACACACACACACACACACACAAACACTAAATGCCCTTCTATGACTCACTTCGCAACTCCAGCCGTAAAATGTCATGACCATTTATGTGCACAAAGTCCAAACACTCTCCTCATCCGAGCACTCGGGAGAGTCTGCACTCCCATTTAAAGAGTTTTTTCTCCGGCGCTTGTTAATTTATTCAGGATGAGGAATAAAAGCTTTAAACGAGACTCGTAAGCCGCACTGCACATCTTTGAAGGATTCCCGCGCCGAACGCTCGGTGTGCTTTTGCATCCGTTCGGATGCATCTGTTCCCATGCCTGGTAATAACGCCGATGCTGAGTGATATCACTGTAGTCAGTTTCCACTTGAAAGAAAATGCTAAATGGATACAAATCAAAACAGCCGGTTCATTTTTAAGTTGCTGCAGATGTGGTCCACAACAGAAACTGTATTTATCTTTAATGATCGGTTTCCAGAAGCAACGATGTAGTGAATAATGAGAAAAGAAAAATCTGATCCGTAACACAAATTTGATACCCTTTTATTTTCATCAGAATTTCAGCAGCTTTGACAGACAAAACACAACTTGTTACTTTTATAAATCGTTTTTTTTCCCCCCCTTCGAGGGCTGAAACATCTTCCTCTCGCCCCCAAAACAAAATTCAGATACAATCGTGTTAAAATCCTACTTCTGACATTTCAAGTGTTGTGTCACCGGTTGCGTCCCGTGTCGAGGAAACACAAGTCGCCTTAGGAAGCGAGGCGGTGAAATGAAATGAAACCGAACGGCTGCACAAGTGGACTGTTACGTTTCAGGGGCCGAAGCATCGGGGAGTCGATTCATAACGTTTACCCTTCCAACGACCTCGTGAAGCAGCAGCGAATACGGTCGACTATCCTTGAAACGTACATAAAGACACACGCGCACACAGGCAAGCAGCTTCAATGTGCATTGATTCTTTCATTTTTTTATATATTCTTTTTTAAAAGAATCGTAAATTCCTCTCTTCAGCTCAACTGTTGCTCTCACAGTTGTGGTTTTATTTACAGTGCCTCAGTTTTAAAAGTGCTGCACATGTTAAGTAACTATTTACACATAGAAAAATGGGGGGGGACAGACTGTGGAACTGACGGATATAAATTTATCCTCTACTGGTAATGAAATGCCTGTTCTGGCACGCACACACACACACACACACACACACACACACACACAATAACCATTCAAGGCTCTGAAGGAAATAGTCACGTGTTCACATTCCTATACACTGTACACACTGGGGAGGCAATGATTTGTCTCGTCCCCTCTGAATATGAAAGCGCTAAATTACAGGTTTTTCTTTCCGTGCGGTGGAAAAAAAAAAAAGTCTTTTATATTTTGATTAAAAAAAATATAGACATTCCTCTGAAGATCTCACATTCAGTTTTCCTTCACACGTTGGAGTTTGAAGCTCATCTAAGGTCGAAGCTGTGATTCTTTTGTTTTCACTCGAACGACAGGAATAGTGAGGGAAGGGTTTTCTGTAGGCACGACAATCTCTCTCTCACACACACACACACACACACACACACACAGACACACACACACACACACAGAGACAGGTGTATTTCTGAGTCTCAAACTCTGCATTGCTTTATGAGGGAATCGTTTTGTCTTTGCTCGTTTGAATCTTCCTGCGTCGCCACTCGGCCACTAGCTGCTGTGGACTTTGAGTGTCTTCATGCGGTGCAGCAGCGAGTCCTTCTCCATCTGAGCCTCGGCCAGCGCCAACTTGGTTCGCGACAGCTCCACCTTTAAACAATCGTTCTCCTCCGCCAGCATCTGTGAACAAACAAAGGTGGAGTCGGTGAGGAGGTTCTGCTTTTGTGGGGACTTTTTTTCTTTTTTCCTTCTCTTTTCTCACCTTTTCTCTGGCGGATGGAGGAGGGCTGGTGGGCGGGGCTTGCGTCTGCGTAGCCTTCGGCACGCCGTTGCCGCCCACGACCTCAGGGACCGGAGTCAGAGCGGCGTCGTCCGCGGCTTTGGCGTCTCCTGCTGCGCCCACTGCGAGGAGGAGACACGGCGGAGGGGAATTTGGCGGCGTGCCGGGCGTGGAACGCGGGTGAAAGATGTCGAGAATGGGGGGGAGGGTTTCTCACCTCCTATGGCGAAGGAGCCGTCGTCTCTCCGGTGTATGACGAGGCTGTCCACGTGCAGCGCGATGGGCGACGGCTCCGAGTCGGAGGCGTTGTCGCGCGGGCCGTCGTCCTGCAGCGTGAAGGAGGCACGCGTTTGTCCACATGCAGCTCCACGGCGCGATTACTCGCATCACGTGACGGAAAACGGACCTCCACGTCGTTAAAACATTCAGTTCCAATCCAAATCAGGCCACGGCGAGAAACATTTCACGGCCGAGTTGTGGACTCGCATGACTGCAGCACCACTGGACAAACATCGCGCGGCTGAACAACAACCTCGGGTTGAAACAAACGAACGAACGAAACCTCGCCGAGCTCTGACCTTTAAGTTGACGTGCGCGTCCCGGACGCTGATCTCCATGGGCAGCACCTGCGGCGCCGAGTCGTCCTCCAGGAAGTGGGCCAGGTTGCGCAGGGTGGACATCAAGAAGTTGGCCCGGTAGCCGTGGAGACGCAGCTGCAGGAAGCCGTTGCGCTCGGCCAGCGGGGAGTGAGCGGCGGCGCACGGGCCGCTCTCCAGGCGAGCGCGCACCTCCGGGCTGTGGAGGCCGCCGGCCGCCGCCGCGCCGACATCGCCGCCGGCTGCGAGGGGGAGAGGAGAGGCCAACGGTTAGCGTTCTGTTCAAGCTCGCTGGAATACACGACAGAGCCGACATTAAAATACAACCGTCACCATTGGATCCAGTGGTCAAGTCAAAGAAACAGTTCTGCATCCAAACCGCTCTTTTTCATTCTTCCATTTAGTCTCTTACCTCGCTATTAAAATCTATGTTTGTGTATGAATATAATGCATTTGTATGCATTTACAGTTTCAACTTAATGAGGATTGTAATAGTTGAGGTGCTTGTTAAGGTCAGGTTCAAACTACGGTCGACGGTGAAGGAAGCAAAAGTGTCACAAAGAGGAAACAAAGAAAGAGCAAAGCAGGCTGAAAAAAAGAAAGATATTACAAAAAGGTGTGGGGGGATGGGGGGGAGGGGGGGGCGCTGGAAACTGTGGAAGGCTTGATGTTGTCTCTCTACATAGAATGACTTGATCGCGGCTTAACAGAGAGAAAAGAGGCAAGAAAGTATAGAGAGAGAAAGAAGAAGACTAATTGATTAAAAAAAAGTTGCGGTTTAGTGGCGTTAAACGCGAGGCGACGACGGTGCGGGAGGTTCATAAAAACCCTCCTGCCACACAAAGTGAGCCAGCAAGCACACAATTACAAGCACACGTTTTCAACAGGAGAAGATGACGACCGAGAGAAGTGCGTCACTTCCCTTTAATATGCACAATGAAGGAAAGCCAGGAGAGGATTAGTACCACACACACACACACACACACACACACACACACACACACACACACACACACGGCAGCTTTTCTCAGATAAAATAACATTCTGTCTCAATGCTGGGCGGCTACAGGGTCAAGGCAAATGGGGGTGGGTGAGGGGGGGGAGGAACTAGCAGCCAGACTGAGTGACTATGATAAGACAGGAGGAAGAGAAAAGATGGCCTGGAGTGGGAGGAAGATGAAGGGGGGAAAAGGTGAAGAGTGAGGGGGGTTAAATGACAGAGGATTAGCAAGAAGATGAAGAGTGAGGAGGAACAGAGGAAAAAAAAGAGGGAGGAGGGGGGGGGGGAGTGGCTCTGGTGAGATAGGAGGTAGTGATGGGGGAAGCTGGCATTCTCTCATTGCCTGAATCACTGGACTGAAACTGCAAAGTCTGCTGCAGTGAAGAGATGAGGGAGGAGGGAGGGAGAATCAGACAGAGCAGCCAATGGGAAGATGGGGGGGTTGCAAAGTGGTTGCAGTTCATTTGAATGTTGCCCCACGCACTTTTGTGGCAAAACATTACTCACAAATTTACCCTTTGTTAAGTCCCCCCCCCCTCTCCCCACACACACACATCTCATGCTATCACTTGGATTGCAGCACACTATGTGCATCTGCAGTGCATGGCAGAGCGCAACAGCCTTGAGTCTGAAAATGAGATCTGACAGAAAGAACACGAACACACACACACACACACACACACACACACACACACACACACACAGTTACCTTGGCTGCTTTGAGCAGGCATTGGTACTGAACACACCATACCTGTGGGGAGTTATGGCAGGGTAAATCAAAATGATGGGGGGGGAGGGTGGGGTGCCTGCGTTAGTGTGTTAATGTGTGTGCACTTGAAGTGGGGGAAAACATTTTTAGGACATTTAGGGGCAGCTTAACTTTGAATAATATTCATAAGGCAGTTGGTTGAAACTAGGAATAATATCAATTATTAAAAGCCCCGTGCAGCACGTTGCCACGGCATTAAAGTCCAAACTACGACGATATAAAAACGGCAAACAAATGACACAGATACCAGAACGCCGCCTCATTACGGAGTACAATACAAAAAAAAAAAAAAAAAAACTCTTCGGGTTTATTCGCAAAGAACAAGTTTGTGTTTCAACTTGCGACAAAACCCTAAAAACGTCGGCCTTTTGGTTTCGTTTGTTCTGTTTATTTTTTTATTACTGGTTTTTATTACTCGCGTGCAGGAAATCCCCGACCCTCCTCACCCAAGCTGCGGTTGCTGAGGTACTGTCTCAGGCTGACGTTGCCCAGCTGGCTGGGTCGGACCTGGCCCACCTCCAGGGCCACGGCCGCGCTGTCGCCAAACGCCTCCATCGCCACGCACAACGACTGCACCTTCAGCACCAGCACGGACACCTGGCGGAGGAGAAAGCATCAGCGCCGCCGTGCGCGAAGAGGAGGTGCGGCTCCACAGTCTTGGGGAGTCTTGGTTGTTTTGGGGGGGGGTTCTCACTGTGTCTTTGGTGGGATCGTCGATGCTCTGCGAGGTGGCGCTGACGGTGTCAGGGGACACGCCCCCCTCCTGGTCCTGAGCGATCGCGGCCTCGGCGGCGCCCTCTGTGCCTCTCTGTTCGCCGACGCCGTCCTTGAAGCCCGAGATGGACACGTCGTCTGCAGCAATAAAAAAAAGGCACATTATTAAAACGGACAGGACGCACATTTGACTCCAAGCGGCTTCAAATGTGGTTAAAATTTTCAACCATCATTTGAAGCGTTGATTGTAAAAAAAAAAAAAAAACTCGTCTTTTACATTCTGTTCACTATCGACATGTCAGCACAACGCTGCCACCTGCTGGTCAACAGCCGGCCAGGAAATCGAGCCCTATGGAAGGTTGTCAGGTCTTTATAAAGCTACAAAACGATGCTGGAGCCATTTGGAATGAATTAAAAACAGTAAAAATAGGTTGCCGTCTGTACAATTGTGTGTTGTGAGCGCATCAAAGTTTGCTCCACCTCTCTCCAGCAGACTGTACGCGTCTCCGTCCTCCATCAGGTAGCTGTCTATGGAGACGTTGTCCAGCGACTGCAGGGACGGGCTCTTCATGTGCTTATAGGACACAGACAGGCTGGACTGGGAGCGGTCCCGCATCAAACGACCACTACAACACACACAAGACATAGAACGTGTGAATCGTACAGTTCTGTACGGTTTGAAATCTGCTGAGGAAACCGTTCATGCTGCCTCTGATTTAGGACGGACACTCCCATTGATTGAATTTAAAGAGGGATTAAAAAAAAAAAAAAAACGGACCAGTGCTTTTGTCGTATCTGATGGGGATTTGCTGCTGACACCAAGCAGAGAGCTTACTCAATTCACTGATTAAATACTGCTTTGGTCCTTAGTGTGGTGATGTTTAAGGTCACGTTAGCAGAACCAATTGTAAAAAATAAAAATGGCTCCTAAAAGACAAGGGAGAACACAAGGCTGACAAAAAATAAAATAAAAAAAAAGGAGTCATCACAAAAACTGCGCTTGTTTTTTCCAACATCCCAACGGGTAAACAAACCCAAGACTCATTTAACACGCAGACGAGGACCGGCGTGTCATGCACGCATGCAAACATGCATGGGCCACCGGGGACTCGCGTCACGCGCCATTTGTTCACCATCCGGCGGATCAACAAGACAAAAAGCAAGACTCGCACACAGACACACACACACACACACACACAGTCATCAACACGGCTAGTCACAGATCCAGTGCCTTACATGTTTGACATGGAATAAAGGGAGGTGGATCTGCTGGAGTTTGAGGAGCTGAGGAGGTCAGACACCACAGACAAACTTCCTTTCCTTGGTAGAGAAAAGACACATACACACCCGGCAAAGGTCAAAGGTCAAAGGACAGGTCAACATGCAGAAAAGTGAAAGGGTTAAGGAACGATTAGAAAATGGAGGAAGTCTCTCACACACACGCGGACGGTTCTTGTGTTCAGGAAGAGACTAAATCAGAGAGGGACACGTCATCCACCGGGAAGAACAGAGCGGACCGTTTGGAATCAGTTATGAAATCTATTAACCGTAGCGAATGATTACTTTGAGTTAACGGGCGGCAATTCAACGGATCACCTGTAGACTGTTAGTATAGTTTCGTGTAGTTTCATATCCATCTACGGTGAAACAAAAGAACGTCCCTTGCGTGCGATTAGCTGAATACCTGGACATCGACTTTGGCATCTTGGAGTCCAGCCCTGCTGCCGCATCTTCTCCTCCTTCCACCGCCGTCCCGCCCCCTTCATCGGAACTCCGCCTCCCGGAGTGCTTGCCCAAAGGCCCCTCGTCCGCCGGCGCGTTGGGGTTGGAGTCGCGTCGCGCCGTCGGGGCGTAGCTGGGGATGAGAGGGGCGGGGCCACACGGCGCTCCGCCCCCCGACCCCTCGCCGCACAGCAGCTGGTCGACGGCGCTCCCCCCCGCGGGCGCTCCTCCCTCTGGGCCGCCGCCTTCACTCCCCTTCTCCGCCACCTCCGCCGCGTCCAGAGTTGCTCGGCTCTCTGACGGCGAGAGCTCGGAGCCCAGCGGGGAGCCCGAGCCCTCCGGGGGGGGCACGGGCTTCAGGAGCAGGGACACCTCTGCACTCTTCAGCAGCAGGCCCAGGCAGACGGTGAAGGGATCCCCGGGATCCACAGAGGGATCCGCAGAGGGATCCCTGCGGTCTTTCTTGGAGCTCATCCTCTCCAGGTCCTGCTGCAGCGTCTGCTGCAGGGCTTTGATGCTGCGCTGGAGCTGCATCAGAAACACGTACTGCCGGTGGCTCACCTGCGCACACACACACACACACACACACACAACAAAGCAGTGATTAAAATCCATGTCAATACAATAAATTCAAGAAGCAATGGGTTCTTTATGATTAATCAAAAATCAAATGATTCCAAATTCCAAATGAATATACAACTGCTGCAGCAAATACTCAATTTTAATCATTGATAAATGTGTTTTATTTGTAGCCATGTTAACATTTTAAGAGGTGACAGGAGACATATTAGTCACGTTGAACTACCAAATGGTTACCAACATGTGGTAAATAACACAGTATTAAAGTATCAAACCATTTGAAAATCATTGCAGCATTAAAGGGCAGCAGTAAATCTGATGAGCGATAACCGAGACGTCCCACATGACTCGCACGTTGATTCATCCTCACATTGCGGCTAAGAGCGCCCAGTGCAACATTCTCACCACTCGTTGTGCACTTAAGACAGAAAACAGACGTACCTGAGCACTTAAATGCTTCTGCACGTGCACCAACACGTGCACATTTGCGTCTTTACTCGATGACAACGAGGAGGAGGAGGAGGAGGGCAGACTTTCCAACGAGAGGGGTTTGTGGAGCCCGTTGCTGGGAGGCGGCGCCGCATTGTGCGCATCGGTGCTGTAGTAGTCCTTCAACAACCGCTTCCTCTGCAGCCGCGCCACGGCCTCCCCGGACGTGCTCCTGCACACGCCTGATCCAGCGCCGCACCTGAGCCTCTCCTGGTGCTGGACGATCTTGGCGGGCTGCGCGGCCCACACGGTCAGCGGGAAGGACTCCACGAAGGGCTGCGGCCGCCCTTTGCCCCCGCGGGTGCCCTCGTAGTCCACCCAGAACTGGGCAAAGTGCAGCGCCCAGAAGTCGGTGGCGGCCGGCATCTTGAGGGCGTCCGTGCCCAGCGTGGGCACCACCAGGCCACGGTAGATGTCGTGGAGCTTGGTGTCCTGCTCGTGAGCGTGGCGCTGGAAGACGTGGTGGAGGAGCGGCACCGAGGCGGGGCAGCGAGGGAACGAGGAGAAACCGTGAGCGAAGAAGGGCTCCTCCTCGAAGGCCTGCAGCAGGGCCTCCAGGTGCGAGCGGGTGCAGTTGGCCGGGTGCCGGGTGTTCGTCGCCACCATTTCGGAGGTCTGCACGGAGACGGAGCGGGGCAGATCGGCGGGACAGGAGGCGTCCCGGTCGATGGGAATCACTACCTAGAGGACAAAGAAAAGCACAAACATCAGCCACAGAGAAACAGAGAACTCCTTCCGTGCTTTTAAAGTTAAAACCCAGGTGGGCCACGTGTCCAGCTTTCTGCACGCTCCCTCACCTTGAGCATGAGGCCGTCGACCTTGACGTCGACGTGCTCTTCGGGTTTCTGCGAGTCGCTGAGCTTGTAGATCTCCATGAACTGCTCCAGGCTCTGCCTGAGGTCCAGGGCGAACAGGTTGATCCACACCAGGCTGCGAGGATCCAGAACCAGCTGCAGGGCGTTCAGCTGCACGTACAGGTTAGGACACGGGACTGGAGGGGCAGGGGGGAGAGACGTTGCGTTACGGATTCTTTAGTCGCACGAAGGAGGGAGGAATGACACATTTGAGAAATCACAAAGACGAAAAAAAAAGGGTTTAATGCATGTACGGTGCTGGAAGTGGATCCAAGAGAGAACACTCACTTGGGTAGTCTTTTCCATCGGGGAAGTAGTACTCCGTGAACTCGACGTGAATGGCCGGCATCTCTGAGGGAAGGTACAAGGACTTCTTATTGCAGGAGATCATGGTCTTGGGGCTGGAGCGCCGCTGGTCCGCGGTCGACACCTGCAAACGCACAAAAAGTCCGTCACAAACGGAGAGCTGTGAAGGGGAATGTACTCTGTGTGCCAGAGTGCGTCTGCAGTGACCTGATAGATGCTGAAGTCGGCAATCCTGAGAACAACAGAGCTGGACATAAGCTGGGTCTTGGGGCTCTGAGGAAGAGGAGGACTGAAGGAGACGCTGGAGGAGGTGCTTATCTTACCTGGAGAGAAAGAGACACAAGAGATTTATTAAGGGACAAATAAAATGATAAAAGGGAGACAAACAGAAAACACTTCTCAGATAAAAGACCTGCAAGAACTGCACCACCGCACCCGGTTGTGCGCACATACATCGAGGTACCTGGCTCAAGGCACCAGCAGCACTGGGCCAGAGGCTGCGTGTTTGCGCTCCGCTCTAGGAGGAGTCCTGCTGCCTCCCTAAGCCCTACTCCTCCTGCTCCCTCCTGACTTCCTAGAGGCTCATACACATCGTCCCTAAGGGACACTGGAGGACAGAAAAATCCACAGGGATGATGTGTGTGCGTGTGTGTGTGTGTGTGTGTGTGTGTGTGTGCGCGTGTGCGAGTGACGGCCCTGAGGGCGTCGCCGCTCACCGTGCTGCGGGGAGCCGTGCGCGGGGTCCGGGCCCTGGCGGTCCCGAACGGCGCTCTTCAACATCTCCACGTTGGCGTTGAACTCGTCGAGCAGATTCCGTGCCCAGCCCTCTCTGGTCTTGGTGGCCTCGCTGTAGTGCATCCAGTGGACGCAGCTGTCACCTGCAGGGTGAGGGGTTTGGAGGGGGGGGGGAGGACAGCATTGAAGCGTGCGACCTGAGGCGCGAGGAGGTTGCAGTAATGTCACCGGGACGTAGCGTCGGCATCGTCACGGGATTCACACCTGCTCTGTGGAAGGGGTAGTAGTCCAGAGTGATGGAGCTGAAGGAGAGCTGCATGGCTCCACCCGTAATCCTCTTATTGCTCACTGCACAGAAGACACAGAAAAATAGTCAATGCTAACAGCTTAATACAAAGAGTGTGAGTGTGTGTGTGTGTGTGTGTGTGTGTGTGTGTGCAGTGCGCATGGAGATCATTGGCCACCTTTGTCCTTAACGTGGATGTCGTCGCAGATGTGCAGGTCCAGGTGTGTGATCTGGAGATGGTGGGAGGTCTCGCACACGTCGTAGGCGCTGAACAGCTTGGCCATGGTGGCGCTCTGCTCCGCCGCCGTGGACGCCTGCTGGGTGCGCACCTGCTGGGCCGAGGGTGGCGCCGACGACACCTGGCGAAGCGCAGACAAAAGGGAACGCAGACACTAGGATTTGCATCTAGGAACACTAGGGGGCGCTGAAGGACAGCGAGAGACAAAGACAGCGTCGGCCAATAGAGGCCGCACATGCGCACCTGGTCTTCTGTGGCCATGCTCTTCCTCTGCTGCGTGGACTTCTCCATGGCCTCGCTGAGCGACTTGGCGTACTGCACCATGGCTTTGAGCTGGGAGTCGGTTAGTACCCACAGCAGGTCGTCCAGGATGAGAATAAGCTTGGAGGCCACCACGTTACAGTCCTTAATCTGCGTCGGGTAAACAGAATAATGTATTATGCAGGTGGCCCGAGAGCTCCCCGTAAATGTAACACGTCACTCGTGGGTTAAATTCTTTAAATCGTCCAACACTTGGAAGAAATGGCAAAAAAAAAAGACATTAGTGCTGCTGCATTGTTTAAATGCTGAATCACCACTGTTGGCCCCGCAGCCCAGGAGGCTCACACGGAAGGGATTATTGTTCACAGTGAAAAGGGGAGTTCCTCAAATTTCATGAGGTGAATGATTTTACGAAACAGTCTGAATTGTGTGTGTTCGTTCGTTCGTTCGTTTCGTAACTAACCCGTCTCTTGAGGGTGACTCGGATCTTGGACTGGTTGGTGATGAGGCGAATGGGGGCGCTCAGCATCTCGTGCTCGGCGCTCTGGATGGCGTCGGCCTCGATGCGGATCATCTGCCAACTGATCTCCTTGAACGTCAGGATCTGAACCAGATGGGAAACACCATGAAGAAAAAAAACAACAACAACATCCTAGAAGTCTTTTTCAAATCGAAAGAAAAAAAACAGAAACACTGACCTCGCCCCTCTGAGGGTCCTGGATGCGGGTGAATCGCAGGTCGCCGATGCTCCAGCTGGTGTTGACACTGTACACCTGCAGCTGGGAGAGCTCAAAGGAGGCGTTAAACGCCTTGGCACTGATCCGGATGACGATGGAGTTGATGGACAGTGACATCCCCTCTACCACCTTCTCGGCAAAGCCGTATTCACTGGAGAGAAAGTTAGGCAAACAAAGACTAAGTGGCGCCTAGCAACAGGGTGCAATACATCATTACTCTCATTAGTTTGTAGCGAAAGTTCAAATGGATACTGAACCTACGGGGAAATGTTGAACCCTTGTGCCCGGCAGTAAAACAATTTAAAAAAAAGTCAGAAGAGTTAAGACAGCGTAGCAAACTCTTTTAGAGCTGCCCAAGTTTTCTAGTCAAGAACTTAATAATTTTTTTTTCAGGCTCGAGTCACGAGTCACATTTGTTTTTTGCGGCTCAACAAGTTCGCAGAGATAAGTTATTCCTTCCGCGGAAAATCTGTATATTTCATACAAGTATGTAAGTATCAGGAAAGTCAAGGGGATTTTACCTGTCCCTAAAAACTCTCTACGAAGTACTCTAACAATTTGCGCTGAGATGTCCACAGGACTTGGAAGAAAAGGTGAAGCCGCAATGATCGCAACAGTAAACAGAAGCTAGGAATTAATGACATCATCTATGCTCACCGCTGATTGGTCAAACTTCTGACTGAGAGTTCGAACGCAGAACGTAACCTGCCCCGGAGCAGGTTAGCCGTGCAGCGTGAGTTACCATGGCAACGAATACCGATTGAAGCCGAGCTACTTTCACAGTACCTAAAACCCAGGCTTGGTGGAAACTAAACCGAAACATACAGGCCCCAGGGGTAAACAGGGGTTAACCGGGGTAAACAGGGATAAACAGAGGTAAACGGGGGTAAACAGGGGTAAACAGGGGCGGTAACGGGCGATCCGTCCGGTAAAATCCGCTGGAGAGTCAAACGGTTTCCCTGCAGATGGCAGATAATGGAGCCACACTGAAGAAACCAGAGCAGCGCTCACCTTTGTCCTGATGCGGTTGCTATGGGAGACGGGCCGTTGGGGGGACGCGGCTCATCACACGTACTCATCTCCATCACCACTTTATCCAGAGACTGCAACAGAGTCACACACACACACACACACACACACACACACTCAGAGCTCAGGCTTTTTTGATTTGTACTCATTCGATTCAGACCCAGAATTTCTGCACAGCGGCACGTTACGGTCAGACTACAACATTGCACTTCTACTTATAGTATAATAACGAGTTAAATTGACGATTTGGTATTTTTTTGATGACATAATACATTAAAAGCCCAAACAGAAACTCTGAATGTGAAATAGCCCCTCGGTATGAATACCTAACAGACAAATATTTACAGCAACATTGTCAGAATGCTATGGCAACGTTTTTACTCCCGTTTTGTCACCATTAGTCATGTGATTTTCACCTCATGTGTACAACGTCACCGTGGCAGTCAAATGGATAAAATATCTCGCTGTACTGTGCTTTGCCCTCTTTGAAGTGGAGGCCGCCTACGCGTCGCTCGCTCCATCGCGATAAAACACCTTGAAATGACTTGTTCTCAAATTAGTAAGGCTCTTGACATCCCATTGTTGCTACATTACTTTTCCCAATGTTGTTGCATATTGCCATGCCATTGTCGGCGGGGTGATAACATTGTGTTGAACAGCACAGTGACTGATGGATGACTCGACAAAGTGCTTTTGTGCCACCTTTCATCATTACAGCCTTGCATCATGTGGTCCTGATAATCGGGACGTACGTTTGATAACATCCTTAGCGATAGTTTTGTGTCCCCCTGATACGTTTGTTGCGGTGCGTTGCGTAACGCGTCGGGGCGGTGCCGAACCCCAGGTGCCGGGGACTGCATATAAACCGGGACGGGGGAAACACACGCAGCATCCTGCTTCTCTGTGCAGACGAGCGGCGAAGAAATGCAGCGTTTATTCCTTCTGTTGTTGTCGCTTTCCGGCAGCCTGTGCTCCGGGAATTACAGCCACCTGGGGACCGGCGGCAGCATGGCCGTGTGCCAGCCCGACACCTGCGCCCTGCTCAGCGCCGTGGCGGCCATGGGGGAGAAGCTGGAAGCGGCGACGCAGACGCAGGCCCGGCTGGAGCTGAACCTGGGCGCCGTGACGCAGAAGATGGCCTCCGTGGAAGCCGGCCTGCAGTACTACAAGGCCCAGACTCAGGCCCTGGAGAAGATCAACCAGGCTCAGGACGTGCAGCTCAAGGCCCTGGCGGACCAATCGTCCGCCAGCTCGACGCAGATGGCCTTCTCCGCCGCCCTGGGCAACTCGATCGGCCCCTTCGGGCAGGACACCCCGGTCAAGTACCAACGGATCCTGTCCAACATCGGCAGCGGGTACAACCCGGCCACCGGCGTCTTCACCGCCATGGCCCGGGGGATGTACTACTTCAGCTACACCATGTACAACGGCGACGGCGGCCAGCCCAACTCCGTGGTGTCCCTGATGATGAACAGCCAGAAGATGGTGTCCACGTGGGGCACTGTGGCCAAGGACACGCAGGACAGCGCCACCAACGCGGCCGTGGTGCAGCTGGAGGCGGGCGACAGCGTGTACGTGCAGCTCTACGCCAACAGGTCGGTCTTCGACGACAGCTACTACTACAACACCTTCAGCGGCTTCCTGCTGTTCACCTTGTAGCGAGCCGGACGGACCCAGAGTTTAAAATGATGGTGGTTCTCGTGTAAAAATGGCAATTATTTAAGACTTTGATGATCTGAATTACAATAAAAGATATTAAAAAAAAAACCATCCCAATGGCCTCTTCTGATTACCTAACGACGGGTGTAGTGGGTGACACTTACCAGGGTGATGGGGTGAGTCTTCAGCTTGGTCCATGGTATCTGTGAATAAAAACAGAACAGCAATGAAGGAAAGGAATCAATGAGTCTAGACACGACGGGCGGGTCGCTGCTCTTTAGCGCCAGAGCTCCATTAATCAACACGCCGCCTCCCGATTTAAGGCCGTGTCTAACGATACACCAAAAAGGAGATTAAGCACCCATGTTCACTCGCAGCGCTCGCCAGCGTCGTCAATCAAGAATCGGGGATTTTGCAGCTCTAATTGAAGAGACTTTTATTTCTTGTTTGTTTGCGTCAGTCTTTTAAAATGAAATAAAGGCGGGGGGGGGGGTGACTGGCTTCTGTTTGACAGGAAGACACACAGAGAAGGATGTAACGAGAGAGGAAGTGAGATACACATCGGTTCTCTTTTAATTTTTTTGTTAAACGGTACGCAACACAATAATCACTTTCAGCTGGAGCCGAAGGTTTAAACATCAACATCCGACACTTCCTGAAAAACGTTTTTATGGGTATTACGGTCTTTCTATATACAGAAAGAATATGAAGCCTCCTGGGTTTGCTGTCATTTAGCCCTGAAATAGGTATATAATGATGATAAAAGCACGTTTTAGTTTCATAGCACACAATTGACATGTTTGTGGTTACCCGCTTAGATAAGATCAATACCATTGTTTGATGTGTACACGTGCTACGGCACATTATATATAACTGTCGAGCTGCCCTTTCCGCACGCGGCGGGTGGCCTCACCCTGATGGCCGCCTTGTTGCACTCCACTCGGTTGATGGCCAGCCAGGTGGGCAGGTCCAGCAGGCTCTGGAGAACCTCCTCATCCAGCTCCAGGTTGGTCAGCTGACCCTCCCCCTTCAGCGTGCTCAGGTTGATCTTATCCGGCGACAGGTTCTTGGCGAACCTACGAGGCGCACGGGGGAGAGGGAGTAGAATATTGTATGATAGTTGTCGAAACGGGTTTCTGGGCAAAGTGTCATGTCAAACAAACACACGACTGTTTTAGGGGGGGGGGGTTAACTGCAGAATAACATAAAAGACAAAGTGTACTCAAGCCTCACATCATAATAAGCAAATACAAAAAAAAAGAAAAGTAAGAGCTTGTACTGATTCTTACAATCAAGTCAGTGTGTGTTTAGTCCATTTAATCATTAGCGTAAATATGGCCCGAGAGTTTCACAGTCAGATTAATGGTTAATAGTTAGCAGCACCCTGGATGGATTATTGACCCCGGGAAACCCCGACAGAGTCTCATCTGGCAGAGGATGCTTTTGACTTCACATTCTCTGGCCGGGAAGAGGCGCACCGCCCTCATCCTACGCGTGGAAACATGAACTTGGTCGTTGTGGTTTTGCAAACGATGCCGTGAGATAAAGTCCCTAAGTGAATCGCTTGAAGCAGCACCGACCGGCAATGTGCTCTTTGGAAGGTAGTCGTGTTAAAAACACACACACACACACACACCGGCGGTACGAGGAGGCCGGATCTTGCCCATAGCTAATCTCTATCTCACTCTCACTCTCACACACACACACACACACACACACACACACACAGAGCTCAGGCTTTTATGATTTGTACGGGACAGGGCAGGAGGGGAGGGGGTGGTCAAAGCTCAAAGTTTTGCAGTCAACCCTGACGGAGTGAACAGATTCTCTTACCAGAGATTACAGACCAAAGTTTGAGCAACTTACTCCCGAACTGGCTCATATATGCTGCGAGGAATGTGTGCTAATGGGCTCTAATCACCATAGCGATGGATGGGTATCTTTGCAGTAGGTTAACAGCACATTCGCAGCACTAAATAACTGATTTTCTATCTTCTAAAAGAAGTCATGTTGCCATTATGAGCGTTTAATGATGCCTTGATACACCTTTTTGCAACACACTGTTAGAAGAATCAAGACTCTGAATCTAAAAATATTTTCAACACTGAGGTTCATCACCTCGTCCCAAAGAATCTATAAAAGGTAATAATTTGATCCCAATATCAACCGTCCCAACCTTTTTCTCTGTACAAGGATGGATTATGTGATGAGCTGATCGGCTTTATCAAGACAAAAGGGGGGCTTTTATTTTTTTTAAAGGTGGCGTTGTGTGATGTCATGTCGCTTCGTTTCTGTCGGGGTAAACAAAGGGATTCCTTTGCCGCGGTCTGCGTCCATGCTTATGTAAGACAAAGCAAGGTGAAACGCCTTCTCCTGGCCGTGTTCCAATTCAACGTGTCACCTGTTAAATTATTCAGCAGCACAGGACATGAAAAATTATAATGAAACAAACATTAAAACAAAACACCTCTCTCTCAAAGGGATATGATATGATGCTCTCACACGGTGTACACGTATACGGCACCACGTCTCTGGGAGACGGGTGGCGTTCTCAGCCACGTGAGCAGTGAAATATTCATTCCTGCTGCCGATCAAGTGTCCGCTGCCCCACCTCCCCCCCCCCATGCTTCCTTTGGCCTTCTTCCAAAGCCATAAACAAACCAACGCAGTGATAACATGTTGATCCACCGTCTAATATCAAGGCTAAATGAGCTGAATTACACAAGAAGAGCAGCGAGGGGCACAGAGGGTGTCGGGTTCGCGCGCAGTCATCCCCCTCTGTCACCCGCCATAATTCCAGCCAGCAGGGCCCACGGCGAGGTCGGGACCGGCTGGAGAGGGGCGCGTCTGTCCTGGGAAGGAAAACTTACATTTTTTTTTTAAAAAACAGACGTCTGTGGATCCTGTGGATGGAGACAGTGACACCCTCTCTTCCCACCCCCCCCCCCCCCCGCTGCGACGGTGCATTTGCGGCGCGGCCCGATGACATCAACGCAGTCAAGAGGGGAGCCTGAGGAAAAGATGGCGAAATCGGATAACCCGGCTCGTTTCAGCAAGGCAACGCAGAGAGACAAAGAGGGCCAGGCGGTGGGAAGGAGAGAGGCAGAAGCTAGAGACCAATCCTGCGGGATTTAGGAGCGTCTGTTGCCACATTCATTCTTGCCAGCACTCATTAGACCAAGCAGCGGGGTTCGGCTCCAACACAAGAATGGAGAATGTGACATTTTAAAAATCGGCCTGTTAATCTTTCACTGGCTCGTTCGGCGTCAGCGTGTGGCGTTGCGATGAGTATTGAGGGACTTTGGAGCAGTCGTGGCACACCGACGAGCCAGCAAATTACATGACATGTCTGAAATCCAGACGGGTTATATGAATCACTTCCCGGCCCACATGCCAGCACGAGCGCCAAGACACAAACGTCTAGAGCTGTGCACAAATTCACCTACACAACCCACGTCAGCCATTCCCGTCAGAGAATAGAGTCCATGTCGACAGCTAAACGCTGCCGGAGCCCTGGAATGACAAGTGACGCGGTGGAGACGGTGCAAAGACGGGCGGAGACGGCGGTAAGACAGCAGCAAATTGGGCCGCCATGGCCTGTGAGCGATGCCACTCAGAGAGGGGGAAATTCACGTGGCAGGATGAAAACTGAGCCTCGCATACCAGCCTGCTTGTGAGGCTCTGACCTCTCAGGTCGTGAACTCCATCCATTAGAAGCCAGTGGTGACATTTTGCTCCTCACAGGGCTCATTGTGTGTCCGTTTGTCCATCAACAGCTTTGCATTGTGGGCACCGGGCAACCGCTGGACACCCAGATTCCGTTGGGACTTGGAGATTACGCAGCGGCCTCGTGGCTTCGAAAAGCAGTCGGATCTCAGATCGGAATAGAAAACGAAGCACAAGGACATTTCGAAGACATTTTTCTTGGTTGTCTAAAGAAACATGAACTCCCGTCTACGTCAGCGCGTGTCTGTCTGCGTAACAGAACCTGGCTGTGGGCCAGGGTCCCGTCGATAATCCAAATCTGTCGGCGATGCAGACAAACACACCTTGTCATCTAATCACTCCCAGGGGCTTCCGGGAGTTTCGACCTTTCTTCACCGATGCACTCTCCCATTAGGAAACCACTGAACAAAACGCATGCCGACAACTCCCAACAGACGTATTGACAAACCCATCCTTGCAGATGAAAAGCCACACACACACACAAAATTATCCGTACACATTGCAGAAAGAAAATAAAACGCCCTACATGTCAGAGGAGGAACACTCTCCAGAAGGCTCCCGTTACGTGTGTCCTATCCAAACATGGCGGCTGATGTCGACACACACAACATCGCCTGCAGTTGTCAAAGCACACCTAAAAAGCAGCGTGGGGGAATGAGTCACCTGGCGGGCAGCGACACAACCGCTCCTGCCTGGCCGGTGCTGACGAGCGAGGAGACAAAAACGCTCGACGCGCCGTGGAACTAAAACGTCCAACGCAGCCGTGCTGCAGAGGGCACGCAGGGGGGTTGGGGGGGGGGGGGGGCGACCTGGCGACCTGGCCAGCTGCGGTGACATCACTCACAGGGAAGACGAGACCTCGGGGGCGATGATTTTTTTGCCATTACTACTTCTGGTCATTTCCTGTCAGCGTCGACGCCAATGCTGCTGAGGGCGTGCACAGACACACACTTGTGCATTGCCTCGACACACGCACACACACACACTGTTGTGTACGGGAAAAAAAGCAGACAAAATTGACAATGTGCTAGGGTTTGATGGACAGAGACCAAAACAAAAAAGGGACCGCCAAGTGAGAAAATTCAAAGCAAGTCACAAAATGAGTCAACACCAAAGACACCGGACATTTTGGGGTTTGAAGCTGGGCCTCTGGAGCGGAAGGGTCCTTTGAAAGTCCTTTGAGGGACAGTGGAAAAGAATAAATAATGCACGTCAAGCTGATGCCGCCCTGTAACAGTAAGGCATTACAGAAATCAGCAGGTCGTACAGGCCCATTTAAACAGATCCTGGTTCATTTATCACAAGGGAGCCAAAAGATGCCGGAAAGTGTGATTGATTTAGGTGACAGGACAGGTAATGTGTGCGTTTTATCAGGTGAGGAGGTGGGTGACGCGGGGCACAACACACTGAACAGGCCAGATGAGCAGGGGTTAAACTCGTAAACAAACGCGATGCCGTGGTCAAATGAAGGTCTGGTTATTAGATTATTAGATAGCAGCTACTCGCCCTGTGGAGGGAGGTCAGGGATTGACGTGTTTGACAAATTTGATCCCCCCCCCCCCCCACTTGAACCGCTTCAACCAGCCCCGGCGAGTTTGAGGGATTATCTCCCACACACACTTGCTAAGCTAACCCCGGTGTTAGCAGGTTAGCTGCGGCCACTAGCCACGTCTCTCGGGTCGGCGAGGGTTACGTCAACTGAAGCCGCAGCTGACCGTTTGACAGACAACAGAGGGCCGGGGGACGGGGACCGGGTGGGGGTGGACGCTAAAGTGGTATGTTGGCGTTAGCTAACGTTAGCTAACGTCTGTCTGACAGTTGGGACGTTTTCTTCCCCGGACTGACCTGGAGAGATGCTTCAGGATCTGCTTCTTGATGAGCCCGGCCATGGTCGCGATATTCCGAACCGCCGGCTGGGAGTGTGAGCTAGCTAGCTAGCTGGCTGGCCAGCTTTTCTTCTCCCCCTTTCCCTCCCCACCGGAGCTATAAACGCGCACGCACAGCTCAAATTATCCTCCCCGTGTCGGTCTTCATTTCAGCGGTGTTCCCGCGTCATTTATGTGACTGGACGAGGGCGACGAAGCGGAAGAAAACAGCATGTCGAAGGTCCGAGCGTCAGCCGGCGGAGAATGCATATCGCGCTAGGCCATGTCGTGCTGGATTCGGTGATAAAGCTCACAGAAACGGTGCCAGATTTCTGCATCACACACCGGACACCTGGTCTGACGAGCGACGTGGGGGCGGGGCGTCGTGATGCGTTCAGGGGCTAATGGGAAATAGACTGACTAGAAGACGAGCACTGGGAGTGTCCTTTTGGGTACTTGTATCGTAAGTTAAATGTGTATTCCGTCTTACAACTAACTGGATGTATAACTTACCCATTGCCGGACTATACTTTATATGGAATTTTAGAGTAAACAAAAAAAAACACTAATTTTCTCTCCAAACCTGGGGTTTTAATGTCTACATATGAGTGCAGTTCTTGGTCCTTTGTTGATAGTTTTAGGACCAATGCTAATTCTGCTGTTTGCTCAGTAATGCTATTTTACTGCAAGATGCCATAATGATAAAATGTAGATGCGTAACGATTGTAATTTAGTCAACGTGAATGTCTCTACTCCATCCTGTCTTCGGGTTGCTTTCTGCATTGTCAGTGTTTGCTTTCACCATTAAACGCTCTTTCAGTGACACCTGGTGTTCAAGTAGAGGATGTTGTTTTTTTTTTCGTCAGAATATATGAATGAAAATACCAAAAACTCCAACCTAAAAATGGATGGATATTATAACAATACAAATAGTCATAGAATAATAAATAATGTATAATACAGATATATGAGGATTAAATACATTGTGCAATAGCCGAATTGTTTGTCGTTGTTGACTCTAATGTACTATTTAGAAAAAAGTCCCATGAGCAGACCTCTGTGTTCATTCGCTTGCACTCGAAATCTAAAGGACTGAAACCAATGAGACTCTAAATGTTTTTGAAGCAGTGAAACGACTTGGACTTTTCCCCTCCTCTTTCTCAGCGTGTGTCTGAATCTGATGATGTCTCTGCAGAGGTTTCACCCAAGGAGTTAACAGCAGCTTGCAGATGCCACGTATGAAAGGAGGAGCGAGGGAAGAAACAGCCCCTCCCCGCACCACCGCCGCTTCAACCCGGTTACAGTTCAGCCTTTACAGTGAATTACTACAACCTTTTTCCCCGTGTGTCACAGTAAACAGTCTGATTACAGTTACTGTCACAATATAAATCACGGATGTTAGACAGTAGCGCAGAGCCGGTTATGTCCCTCACTAATTCGCAGTGATTTATTTTACTCACTATGTGGTACCTCAAAAGTTAAAATCAAGTTAATGGACCATTTTGAAAGTTGACCGAATCTTCTGTTAGGAATCATCATCGCGGCTGCACTATAGATGCGTCTGCATGAAATGACATTATTTTAATGGGATATGCACGATGTGGTTTCAGGCGGCGACAAAGAGCATCACTAAAGGTGCATGCATGGGCTTTTTGTTTTTTTTGGGGGGGGGGGGGAATGTGGGTCCTGTGCATTATAGTGGACCCATGCAGAGCCTGAAGTTTAACATGGGACAGCCCCCATCCGCATACCTCGCCGCTAGAAAAGCCCCGTGGAGAGACACGACGCGCTCACTGATACGCTGCTGGGCCAGTTGGTGGGACTGTGCTGGAAACACTCGCCATCCACGACTGCAAAACACCAGCAGCCCTCACCACTGACACACACACACACACACACACCGGCAAACCCTTCTCCCATTGACGATGACTGCAAAAAACCGACACAAGAACAGCTCGAGCGAGAAGAGCCCCGCCGCCGCATCCAGCGCGGAGGATGCGCCGAAGAGGAGCCCAAAGAGCACCGGTTACGGGGTGAGCGGCCCCGGGCCTCAGGGGTCCGCCTCGGCGGGCAGCTGCCTCAGCCTGGGCCTCGTCGCGACCACGCTGTTTTACGTCGCGTTGCTGAGCGCCGCCGGCGTCGCCGCTTTCTACTTGCAGCGGGTCGCGGAGGAAATCCAGGAGAGCGGCGCCCGACACGAGGCGGCGGCGCGTCACGGCGCGGAGCTGAGCGGAAGAATGGAGCGCGTCGTCCAACAGGTAGGTGAACGCCACCGATGCATTATGGGGTGTCGAGCGGCTCCCGCAGCCTTCTTGCCAAACTGCTGCTAGGATGCACATTTTGACACAGGAAATGCATGTTAATGTTGGACATTACGTCCGTTGTACTGGGTGTACTTGTGGGGATTTGGGTCGTTTTGGCGAAATCGTCCTGCAAGTAAAAGTAAATAAAGTTTCAGAGCACGTGGAAATTCAATCAATTTGTTGTTTTGTTATTTGTTTTTTCTTTGGTTTGAGGGCAACACATACGAACAGACACACGTCACTCTGATCATCAATCCATTTTGCAGTCATAAAAAAAGTGTCACACAGACTAAAGCTCACTGGCTCATGTGTCCTCCCCCATTTCATCCAGTTCCCCCCCTCCGAATGTAAACTATGACGTTTGTGTCACCTACTTGCATCAGCTGTGATTACTCAATTGTTCTGATTGTGTCAGTTTACTTTGGAGCTCACTTTTCTCACATCGAGACATCGTGACCTAGTAGATATTCAATATATGGAGATCCACTTAACATTCTGAGCTCTCTAAAAAAATAACATGCTCTTCATCAGTAAACGGATGGATCTCAGTTGACTGAGCCAACGCTGTTACAAACAAACCTTATTCATTGATTAAAACCTTGAGGGGCCATTGATAGATTTGTATTTTCCAAAACTAGAAAAGTCCACTGAGAAACTTCTCTTGATCAGAAGCAAAATAAACCATTTAAAAACACAGCGTCATTGGAAAGAAAATGCAAAAGAATCTGTAAACCGGGCTGTTGAGTTCAGGTGGATTGTGACGTGCACATGTTCGCAGGTGGAGTCACTGGCGAGCGTCGTGGACGGACTGGAGTCGTCCCTGGGCGTCACGCGGGTGGAGCTGGAGGCGGCGGTCGGCCGGATGAAGAGGGGCGAGGCGGAGACGAGGCGGGCGGAGGAGGCCCTCCAGCGGCTCCAGAACGACCTGCTGCAGGACCTTTCGGACGGCATCCGGGAGGTGAAGGAGGCCCGAGAGCGGGACTTCTCCTCCCTGGAGAACGCCGTGGAGGAGCGTCTGGCCGAAGTGAGCCGCTCCATCGCGGCCAGCGTGGCGCAGTTCACGGAGGCTCAGGGCGAAGCGCGGAGCCAGCTGGTGGATCTCGAGGCCCGCCTGGCGGACGCGGCGGACCCCGCGCTCGTCAAACGGGAGCTCTCGGCCATCGCCGACGCCGTGGCCGAGATCAAAGCGGCCCAGCAGGCCTCGGAAGGCTCGGCCGAGTCGACCCTGGAGCAGATAGGCGCCGTGAGGGAGGAGCTCCAGACCCGTAACCTGGAAGTGGCCTCGCTGTCCCAGGAAGTCGAATCCGTGAGGTCGGTGGTGCAAGACGCCGTGGGGAATCTGAGGCAGTCGCTGTCCGCGGCGGAGACTGACGTCCAGGCCCTGAAGGACAAGAGCGCGGCGCTGGAGGGCGCCGTGCGGGATGCCGTCCTCGACGTCGAGGGGCGGGTGGCGGCGCAGGCGGCTCAGGTCCAGAGGAGATCGGAGGCCCTGGAGGCCCGGGTTAGAACATCGGAGGAGAACGGCGAGTCCCTCTCGGCCTCCGTGTCAGACGTCTCCACCAAGGTGGAGTCCCTGTTCGCCAAGTACGACACCGGCGAGAGCGCTCTGGCCGCACAGGGGCGGGCCGCCGAGAAGGCCGTGTCCGCCGTGGGCCAGGACGTGGAGGCGCTGAAAAGCATTCTGGGGGAGCTCCGATCCAACGTGGCCGCCCTGGGCAGCGCCCAAACCGAGCTGTCTGCGAAGGACTCCAGCCTGGGTCAGCTGGTGGCGGCCGTGGAGGAGAGGCTCGGCGCCCTGGAGGAAAGCGGCGGCGGCGGCAGCGTGAAGCCGGCGGAGCTGCAGAGTTTAAGTAGCACGGTGGCAGCGTTGGAAGCCAAGGCGGCCAAGCTGGAGGGCCACGAGAAGTCCATTTCTGCTCTCCAGAAGGCCCTGCAGGAGACCACGGAGACACTGGAGGGCTTGTCCAAAGGCAAGTAGGGACACCAAGACAGGACAACAACGTTTACCGAAGGCCGACCATGACACACGTTCTCTTCCTGTTTTCATGAAGAATTGATTTTGACAAAGTTGACAGTTTATGTCGCACATTTTTCATAGGAAAGTAGGACGTGGGGAGTCTGTGTGGTGGGGGGGGGGGGGGGGGGGGCAAGTAAACTGCTGCTGATCTGTGAATTCAAATACACGTTCATTCTGCACTGTAGTTCCTTTTTTCTAATGTCTTGTTTTCGTTGAGTTTTCCATGCCAAAGCTGTTTTTTTTTTTTTAACAAACCAAATACAATGAGAAGCTTTTTTTTTTTTTGAGCGCCCCCTTTGTTTACGTTTTCTACAAGAATAAAAACTCTTATTTGACCTAAAGCTGTGAAGTTCTTCTTGCTTTGATATTGCCGGTTAAACCTGTGATTTTGTGCCTTTGCCGTGGCGTCATGATTGGTGTAATTTCCCCTAAGGGCGCTAAAACGTAGGGATTCCATCTCGGTAGCGTAATAATTCATTTATTGAGTAAACCGCTCACATAAATCCACAACGAAGTGTGACACTTTTAAAACACGGACTGAATAGCATGCGCTTTAACCTTAAACAACAGTTGCACACGTGAGTTTCCTTTCTCGGGTTTACCTTGTGTGTTGTGCAGAAACATGCTTTCTTGTTGAAGCCCTGAGGCTGCAGCTGTGATTCTCTGGAAGGCATTTGGACACCAATGAACCCTTTAAGAAACGCCTCTTGAGACAAACTCTTGTATGAAAGTTAACGTTAACATCTCAGCCTCTGTGGCTGCACACGAGTCCCACAAAGAACCAGCTGAGCTTGTTGGGCCACACGCAAACACAGCTTTTCTTTTCCCGTTACATGACACTTGACGTTGCAGAAAAAGGAAGACAGAGCGAGAAAGAGGCGTCCCGAGACTCGAACCCGTGACGCAAACAGCAGCGCAGCCGACCGCGTGTAGCTGCAGAGAAGGACCTCCGCGGGCGTCGAAGTGCCTCCACCCGCCCGTCTCTCCATCGTCACACGGACACATCGGCCATGGCGCTGACGCGTCTGGACGTGGCGTCCAAGTCTCCCGCCACGGCGGTGAGGTTCGCCAGAGTCTCCCTCAGCTCGGCGACCTCGCGCTCCCTCCGCACGAGCTCCTCCGCCAGCGTTCCGATGCGCAGAGTCAGGTCCGACAGGCGCGGCTCGAACGCCCCTAAGTCCCGCCGTATGCCGGCGACTTTGGGCTTGAGGTCGCTGGCGAACGTCACCGTCCGGACGACGCGCGCTCTGCTGCTCTCCAGCTGCGCCAGGCGCGCAGAGAGCCCGGCGTGCGCGGCGGCCAGCTCGGGGACGCGCGCGGCGCGCAGCTCCTCGATGGCCTTCGTGTTGCGTTCGCTGGCGGCGCGGAGGTTGGAGACCCGGTCGACGCTGCCGGACAGGACGTCCCCGATGCGCCGGACCATGCCGTGCTCCACCCGAGCGGCCTCGGCCTCCAGCTCCGCCAGCTGGGTCAGCAGAGACTCCAGCTCGGAGCGCAGGCCTTCCATCCGGCGCACGTCTGTCCTCACTGACGCCACCTGGTGGGGGAGGGAGGGTCAGACACCCATTTCCGACCAAACATCTGGATTTCAAAATAAAGGTGCTGAGCTTATTTTAATAAATAAATAACATCCACATTTCCTTACTAACGATTGAATTGTTATTTGGCCTCCAAATTCAGTAGTACATATTTTGTCTCGTGTCGTTTTGTTTATCGGTTAGCTTAGCACCAAAAAGTGAACTGAATTTGGGAAATGAATCGTTTCAGAGACGCAAAAACACTTTTTGACTGTTGATTGGACAAAAACAAAAGAAATGCAAAGACGCCCGCCGTGAACTAAAACAACCCGACGCACCTTGTTGGCGAAGTCCGTGGCGATGGCGGCGGTGCGCTCCGCGATGCGTCCCACGGCGTCTCTCAGCGACGACTGGCTGCTCCCAAGCTGAGCTCGTTTCTCGCCCAACCCGGAGGCCCAGTCCTGCAGCCGGCTCACGTCCTGCTCCAAAGCCTCCAGCCGGGGCCGCAGAGACCCCCGCTGACCCCCGAGACCCTCCAGGACCAGCCGGACGCTCTCGCACTGAAACGGGACACACAGGGCGCGCGCTCCGGTGTCAGGTACACAAGGCACTCACGCGTGAGAAGACATCATTACAGGTTATTTCATGTAAAACACAAGGGGCGGATTCAATACACATTGAATGAAAGGGTGATTTTATTGTGTGAAACACATCACCAGAAACATTAAGATGCATTACAGTAGTTTGTAAAATAGTTTGTCATCTATTTGTTTTTTCCATAAAAGTTAGTAGCGTTCGACTGAAAAACATCAGATCGAATAGTCATTTAATCAACCCCTTGCTTCAGCTCTAATGTAGTTTCATCTTGAAATACTGTAAAATTGTTTTATATAACTGGGCAGGTTTTACAAAAATGAAAACCTCAAATGTGCCACTCCAAAATAAATAATTTTGTTAGACCAGATATGAAACAGTGCACGTCTACCAGAGTTAATGTTGAAATCAGGGAACCTTTCTAAAGTGATGATCACCTTTTCAAACATTTAACTGAGGTACACAAAAGAAACAATTATACTGAATACTTTGATGGCTTTACAGAAACCTCCCCATAGAAGCAAAACAATGACGTCATTCAGGGAGGTCATCATGCAGAAGTTCAGTTGTCACATCCATGCGATCTTCTTGCCACTCCTCCTCCTCCTCCTCTTCCTCTTCCACATTCCACCCTTCTTCCTCCACCGCGTCAGAGTCCCTCGGACCGTCCTCCGCATTCCCCCGAAGCACCATGGTGAGCTCCCGGACCGCCTCTTTGACCACGGACAGCTCGTTCTTCATCTTGAGGATGCTGTTGGTGGCCTGCAGGGTGTCCAGCTCCTGCCGGAGCTCCAGGATCTCGCTGACGGCCTTCAGCATGCCGTCCTCGGTCCCGAGCACCTGCAGCGTCACCTCCTCCAGGCGCCTCTCCGCCGCGCTCAGATCCCCCGCCAGCCTCAGGATGGAGCGCACCGCCTCCTCCACCTGGGGCAGGTGCTCCTCGCACTCCCGCGCCCGGGGCACGTGCTCCTCGAGGCGGGCGTCGAGCTCGGCCGAGCCGGCGGCCAGGACGCGGATCCGCTCCTGCAGCTCGTGGACCTGCTCGGTGTTCCAGTCCAGGTGCTCCTGCGCCCGCCGAGTGTCGTCGGCCTCGGCGCGCTCCAGGGCCCGGGCGTTCCTCCCCGTGCTGTCCTCCAGCTCCTCCAACCGCTGCGCCAGAGAGCGGCCCCTGCGCTCGGCCTCGTTGACCCGCTCCGTGGCGCCGGCGTGGGCCTCCCGGGACTCCGCCTTCAGGGCGGTCAGGTCGGAGGAGACGGCGGCCAGGCGCCGCTGCCACGTCTCCGTCACGTTCAGGAAGTGGCCGTTGACCGTCTGCAGGTCCCGGGAGGCGGAGTTCTCGTCGTCCTGCATCGCCGCGACGGCGGCGTGGAGGGCGGAGATTTCCCGCTCGAGTCGCGTCGCCACGGAGGCGGCGGAGAGCGCCCCCCGGAGGTCGTCTTCAGAGGCGGCGAGCTGCGGGCCGCAAACACAAAGCAGGAGGGCTGTTTCTGTGGGAGCTCTACGGTCCTCGCTTTTCATTTCAGTGGGGGTGCGACTAACGCGCTTCGGGGTCAGCTGACAGTTTTCGTTACATTTTGAAAGAATGCACACATTTTTTTAATGTTGTCAGCCGCAGTTGCCAGTCATCCTGACCTCTGACCTCTAACGACAAATCAGATTCTGCTTAAAGTGTTTGTGTCCCCTGGTTGCTCCATTTCAATATTTATTCATCTTTTTTTTTTACAAAACAAGCAAAAATAGAACAAATTTTGAAGAAAAAAAAAAGAATCTCACAAACGCTCACATTTCATCATCTCCTGACCCGCACTAAATCACATTAAAATCATTCAGCAGAATCACCATCTACATTCAAAGCTGACCACAAAAGACAGCAAAGGATGCACACATACATAAACCATCATTTCGTACAAATAACACAAATAACATCAGTGTTATGAATAAAACTGTGCAGATAATGCGCTTATTGATGCTATAGATGCGTCTCTTTCTACAGATTGTGTACCCATTACTGTGAATAATCAAAATGGTTGAATATTTCTATTAAGCACAGTTATCTTGGTAGAAACGTGTTCTTTTGCACATCTAATAAAGTGGCATTTGGGTGGATGGACCCTTTAAGCCTCCGTCTTCGGACGCGTTCGTGTGATGCGCGCGTTGAACGTACCTTCTCAGAAACCTTTAAGACGTCCTCCTCCATGTCCAACAGACTGGACGTCTTTCCGCTTAAGGATTTAAACTTTTCCTCCATCTCGGAAAACCTCTCATTCTGTTGCAGCACCAGCCTGAAAAAAAATCCCCCCCCCCCCCCGCAGAAGCACAAAACTGTGGCAGAGGGACGGAGAGGAACATTTAACGCGAACACCGACCAACACTTACCAACTGAGGGCCGCGCACGACGCCAGCGACAGGACGCACATTAAACTCAACATGTCCCAGCTGGAGGAAGTTTTATTCGCCCCCGCGAGGTTTCCGCGCTCGGCTCTCCGGGTTTCGTCCTCGCCGCTCGCGGCCGACGTTTCGTTGGCTTCGTCGCTTCGCTTCGCCGACTTCTTCCGCTGTTTTAACTCGGTGGGCATTTTGGCGCAGTCGCCCTAAACTACCGGCGGCTTTTGCTTTGAGTTTAACGCGACGCTAAAAAAGTCCGGCAGGCGGTTAAAGGACGCATCGTGCGGGACGCTGACGTGACGTAGCAAGAGGATTTAACGACGGTGATTTTGCGTACGTGAACGCTCCTCGAAAAAACGCCGCCTTCGGGTCCTCGAGGATAAAGTACAACTACGGAATTGTTAAATAAAAAAAAAAAGAAAAGTGACAAGTGTAGCCATTGTTTTAATGTTTTTTCTTTAAGCTAAAAACAAAACAATCCTATTTATGTTCTTCAAGTGGCTTCATCGTTAAGTCTGTGTTACACCATAAACTGAGTTAACACTCATTCTTCCGACAGCGCGCTGAGCACCCTGAACGCCTCAGCCAGCCACGTAAGCGACTGCCAGCATTTGTCCTGAAGATGGCCAATGCTGGATTCATATCTTCCAAGTAGACACAATTAATCAATTAAAATCGATTGATTACTTTGTTTGGGTTAGTACTGTTAGAAGGACAGAACACGAGAATTGAAATTGATAAATCAAAAGCAGACGATTTTACAAAACAGAGAAGGTGTCAACACAAAATGACTAGGTAAAAGAGCGGCGACAGGAGCCATTTTATTTGCAATGTTTCAAAACAATCTTAACATTTTGAGTGTCAAAATATGTCAAAACTCTCTCTGTAACGGTCTATAAATGGTGGTTCAAAGCCTTGTACAGCATCGCTAGTAACAGCACTGCTGTATTACCATTATAGGGCCCAGCAGTCGGAGCTTTTTGCATTTAGGATGTGTCAGCGTTTATTCACTACATGTGACATGCAACTTGCTCAAGCTGCGTTACATTTAATAGTATTAAATGGCAGAGGATAAACAATATTACAAAGAACGAAAATTAAAAGTCTAATATGGACGCAAAAGTCTAATACAGTACATTCGAGCAAAAGCTGCCACATGCAATTTCCAAACAAATAATGTGCAAAACAATTACCACTTCTTTCTCCACAATATGAGAGCGGAGATCTTTGGACTAAGGCATAGAGTGATGAATATTTGGTCATTGAAGGAGCTACGACTCACTTTTAGTGTTCCATATTCAACAACTTGAACCAAACCACATATGAGAGCCATTAACAATTTCATTTAAATGTCAAATCCAAAATCGCACCCAGATACCAGCTCAGAATGACACATACACGCAGGCCGTGTCACAGCATGTCACAGCAAAACCACAAAAGAGGGCTTTTGAAGGGATTCATATTTGAAGTGCACATATCTTGCTGTAAGTGGGTGCCATTACATTTTAAGCAGACATGTAAACACGAATACCATTAAAAAAAAAGTTCAAATCTAAAAAATCCCCCAAAGCCATGAATGTGAAGGTTACACTGTTGACCACGTCACAACGCGATGCTCTAAAGCGGATTGATCGACGGAGAGGATCAGATGAGAAGATTGGCAACATTAAAATCAGTTTCCAACAACTACTTATGCCTTCATGCAATCTTATCCTTTTATATTAACAAACAATTAGCAAAGCAATGAAGCGTCGGTGCCTATAAGGGCAATTTCAGTTTAAAGAACTGATACAATGCCTGAAAGAATATATATATATATATATATATATATATATATATATATATATATATATATATATATATATATATATATATATATATATATAATATATATATATATATTATATATATATATATATATAGATAGATAGATATAGAGAGAGAGAGAGAGAGATCTGGTCCCCCACGGCCTCTTAGTCAGGTTTTGGTCCTGTCTATTGACGAGCAAATATAAGTGCACTTCGGGGACACAAAGGACACTTTTAAACGCTCGGGAAGGTGCAAAACAGCACGATACAGAGCGCTTGTGATGAGCGAGAGTATGTCGACCAATTTAAAACAACTTCCTCTCTTTTATTTCTTTTTTTTTTTAAACACCTCGTCATCTAAAGAAATCAAAACTCAAATCCTTCCTTCAAAAAAAACAAAAAACCTGTTGCTACATATTATACTTCTAAATGTTTTAAATCCCACAACCTCAAAGTCAATGGAGCAGTACATTTCAGACTAAATATTCTTAATACCTGAACTGTACACAGATCTCCCTTCCAGATGCCCGCGGGGGGAGGGGCGGAGGGAGGGGGGGGGGGGACATTACTTCCGCAGACAATATTGTGCTTGATCCTCCTGATTCAAACAACTGCTGTGTTACACGATCTAATAAAAAACTAGATGTATAGAGGGCGGAGGCCTTCGTAGAACAGACTTATTCATCTCCCAGCAGGACTGACCGCCACTCCGCTGGTAAACTCATCCGCCAAACCGAGGACGGACAGCAGGGCGCCGAGTCCGAGGAGCTCAGGTGCTGTAGTGATCCTGCAAACGAAGGGAAAAACACGGTTAGAACTCCCGCCTGAGGTTCCCACGGTCTAGATTCAGGGAGGCGGCGCTCCGACCGACCTGAATGGAGGTCACGACGCCGCTGGCCATGACCGAGAGCCTCCCGGCGACCGAGCGGACTCCCAGCCGGAGCTGCGACATGTCGGGCGCGTTGGGCAGCACGTTGGTCAGGCGGTACGAGCTCGCTGCGGGGAAACACACACACAAGACATCAACATCAGGACGGCGTCATTAGAGCAAAATGATTAAAAGGCAGCGATGCCGCAGTCGTTTCTTACCGGCTGGTTTCTTTGGATCGTCGAAAAGGTCCGCTGAACTTATTGAGGAACTCCCAGAATACCTCTCCAGGCGTGTTTTGGCCTCGTACTGAAAAGAGAAGAAATGTGCACATGTGACTCTTCAAGGCGGAGTCATTTTTTCAGATGCAGGAGAAGATATGCACATCAGGAATAACAGCATTTCTAGACACCGTAGTGACTTTCCACACGATGAGCCATTCATACAGGATGAATGGACCACATGGGGAGGGAAGGAAGCAGGTCTTCTGTACCTCAGAGTTGTCTCGTTTGCCGAAGAACGTGTCAGAAGAGATGGACTTCACATCGCCTCCGTACTTCTTCTGAGCTTCTCCCGTGTCTGGGACGGCTTCTGGTTTTCTTCTGCCCGTCGGTCTAACAACAAAACAGAAATGAGCACTAACTAACGGCTGTATATTTTGTGTTTATTTACATTAAACAACACCCGTCTTACCTGTCGTTCAGCGATGTTATAGTGGAGGTCAAGAAGAAGTCCGGCTCTGGTTTCTTGCTCTCCTTCATCCAGCCGCCGTCCTCGCCGCGGTCGTCCCACCTCGAGGAGAAAGTATCTGAGGTTTCCGTTTTATCCTCGAACCGGGACAAGACCCTAGAGAAAAGAGGTCCGAACACCGTCAGATCAATGTGTGGGAACTATTCTTTTAAATACAAACTGCTTTGGCAGATTTTAAAGTTTTTCCCTCAAAACGAACGTGATGAACGCTCATTAACAGGGAGAATTGTACAACGGTGTTTATCCCACTTGGCGCTGAAGGAGCCTTCGTCCTCGTCGTCGCCGCCGGTGAAGCGCCGGGCTTTGCTGCTCTTGTTTCCCATCGGACTCTCCTGCTGGATCATGTGCATGTCCGACGTCACGGAGTGAGACACTCCACTGACGGAGCGGGGAGACGGGACAGCGGAGTCACAACGAGGCAAGGCCACCACACACGTTCATGGACAAGTAGCGCCATGTCAGCGATTCATCATCATCATCATCATCATCATCATACCTCCTCATGCCCATACCCATCCCCAGCCTCTCAGATTGCACTTTCTTGTTCCCCTCCAGTCCCTTCATCTTCTTCTCCTCCATTTTCCTCTGCTGCTCAAAGTCTTTACAGGCCAGCCGCAGGGATGGAGAGCTGAGAGGGAAGCCGGGAGAGGAGTTTAAGGGATGACACAACGTGGAGAGAGAGGATGAAATGCCTCAAATGCAAAAGACAAGAGGAAACCCACATGGATTCCTCGGCTTTGTAGCTCTTGGCAGCGCCGGTGCCCTCGTCTTTCTCTCGGAGCTTGTCGGCAGCTTGGGCCTTCTTCTCCAGCTCGGAGAAGCTCTTGCCGCTGACCTTCTGTGCACCGAGGCCGCCCTTCTTGGAGGCCAACTGGAGGCAGACGCTTTGTTACTCAAAGCAAACATGCTTACAACTGTCCAACCAAAAGTCACTACGAGTATGTACCGTTTTCTTGGCGGCAGTCGGCTTCTTCTTGAAAAGTCCGGAGGGCTCTGGAGGGGTCAAAGGAAGTTACATCTTCTACAGTTCAGCCATAATTCAGGCACAAAATGAAAAAGTGAGGATTATATGAACCGACCTGGATTTGCTTTTGGAGAGGCACTCAGCATGTCCACACTCGGACCCTCGTCTAGATTACCTGAGGAGGTTTCATAGAGAAGTGATGAGCCAAATCAATGGATTGACACAAATAGAAACACGTGCACGTTCGAGTTAGATACCGTTACTGTCTTCCTCCGTTTCCACGGTTACGGGCTTCTCTGACGCGGAGGAGATGACTTGACATTTGGGCATGTTCAAATTGTCAGGAAAAGTCTGGGCATTAAGAGACACAGGGGGGGAAAATAAATAAATAAAAACCCCTCTTCACCCCAAGTCCAGGTAGTTATCCAACCACCAGGTTTGCAAGGCCCACTTGAATACCTGAGAATGCAGACTGAAGAAATCCAACTGCTTGTCGTCTGGTGATGTTGGGGAGAGAGGAGCCTGACTGTCGAGCCACAACTGGACGGAAGAAGAGCAGTGCAACCATGAACGTACCCGTGCACTTGAAGATACAGTCTACGCTAAGCGTGATAAGCAAAGAGGAACTACACAAAAAGGCCAACTTTGTTTTATCTCTCCATTTTGGCTTCACTCCACTCAGCGCAGGCTGACTTGAGACACAAACACGTCTGCATTACCTCAGTGCCGTGGGTTTTGGTCGCATGCGTGGCTAAGCTCTTTATCTTCTCCCTGTACAGCTTAGCAGCCCTGCTGTTGTACTTGGTGTTGGCGGCGTTGGTTGTGCATCCGTGTTGGTTGAAAAATGCAATCTGCAGATATATACACACACATGGGAAAGACGGCACTTTAATACACCGGAATAAGGCCATGCTGGCGTTAAAATGTGCATTGGCGTGTGGTGCCTTCGGGTACCGACCGCGTTGGAATTGCCTCCCACTTGCATACATCTCAGCTGAAACCACGACCAGTTGGAATCCAGCTCAGTGGACCTGTGTTACACGACGACGTCAGGAGAGGGGCAAACAGCATCTCAAGCTCCAGGAACATGTTCCTACTAACACGAACAATGTTGTGCAACTGTGTGCTTTTTATTTGTTGTTATATTTCATCACTAGATCGCTTGTAATTCCTTAAGCTCTTTTCCTGGACAACAGATAGCTGCAGCTCAAGGCGGCCATTTTCTACAGCAAAGTAAAAGCACAGGATGCACGTTGCTGCAGGGTCGGCCTCTTCCTATTGGCAGCAAGTGGGGCCGTGACTTAAATACAGTGTCTTTGTTATGGTCTACTGGGCTCTACGAAGTAACGCCCCTGGGCACACTTGTTGACGCGGATGACCTCAGATCTCATCTAAATGAAATAAATACAGAACAAATGTTTCCCGTCTTTTCCTCTCCAATCACCTCCTACTACTGGATGTGCAGAGAGAATAGACGTGATCCTGCTAAATACTTTTATCCTTTTCCCTATTTATTTATTTCTGAAAGTGCCGACTTACCTGATAAAGGTCAGGTGCACCCCGAGAGACCGGTGTGTCCCGGAGCAGTCTATGCACAGGAACACACCATAGGTGATGCTGGCCCAGCTGGGGTTTTTGGCCGAGCAGTCAAAGCAAGCCTTTAAGGGAGGAAGAGAAAAACTGACGTTATGTTAAAACTCACGCTCACTGCTCAGCTCACACGTTTAAAGTCCATAAAGTAGGAGAAAAAACAACGTGGAGGGTCTGAAGTGCACGTCGCTGGCGGCTCATTCTAACAGCTGTTGGTGAAGTGGGTTCGAATTGCGCAATTAAATGAACGTGAACTCTTTAATGCAACAAAAAGGGGGAGAATAAATAAAAAAACACAGTTCCAATGGTAGTATACTTCGGTATCACGCTGTCACGCGGACGAAATACTAAACCCCCCCTCCCCCCCCCCCCAAAAAAACAAGCCTAAACAAACCCAGCTAGCCAACTGTCAGAATGTAACGTCATCTAGCTAGGCTAACGTTAACATATGGTGACGTCAAATGAAACGCGAAGTCGATGTTAGCGCGGTCACGATCCAACCGAAGCGGTGACACCTAAAAAAAAACCCACAAACTGTTCAGTTAAACCACGTTGGTGCGACGAACAGCTGGCTGTTAGCCGTCAGTCCACGTTAGCTTCGGCGTTCGTCAAAGTGCGACGTGTCAGACGGCGCGGTTGAACTTCCTCGTCTGCGGAGAGCAAACCGCCCGCAACGGGCGGAACTCTCACCTTGTTCGTGGGAATTCCGCGGAGCCGCTTGAAGATAGCGGCGATATCCGGCTTGCTGGGCTCAGACATCGTTCCACCTGTCGGGAGAAACTGACGGTGAGAGAGACTGGCTCCGAAGCGTGAACAACAGACCTGTGTTTTCCTCAATGATAACCCAATACGACACGTCAATAGGGCAACATCGCGGCCGAGCCGCGGATTGGATGAAAAAATACACGTGGTTATGTTATGGTAGCAAGGGCATCTGGGTAATGTAGTTTAGCTCTGCATTAGACGCTCCAATCGTATTCTCGCTCTCATTCTGTTGTTGAGTAAGTATGAAGAATATTAACTGATTTCTTAAAAGTAAAGTCACTTGTTGTTGTTGTAATATACTTTATGACTTATATTATATTCCGTCAATGAGCATGGCTTTACACCAAAATACGTTGGTAACACTCATTATTGTCAAAAACACTAAGGTGTTTATCATAAAATCATTCACAAGTTGAACATGAATTTATCTGAAAAATAAAATGTGTAAAATTGATATAAAAAAAAAATGGTATAAAAAACTGAAAAAGAATCCGTGCAACTTGTGTGAAGCCTGAAATGAAGTATGTTCAAATTTGAGGTCAAAGAATAGAAATAACAGGACTCTGGGCAAACTATACTTTTTCCAATAAATTTATTTATTATGTCGTGGGACAACATTTACAAACCTTACTGTGCAAGTACAGCCGTCGCTGCGTTTTGACGTCAGCATACCTGAAAACATCAAACAAATGTCTTCTTTCATTAGTTACTATATAACATTAATAATAATTCATCTTCTTCTTGTGCTGCAGTTAAAAGACATCAAATAGCATTTCTTTCAACGACTTCCTCAATACACTGGGAAACTAATTTGGAGCCAGCAAGTCAAAAGCCTCCAGTTCATCTCTGCAAAAACACAAGCCTATGAAATACTTGATGATCATAACATATGTAATCAGGTAATTAAATCAGGTAGATCCATTCTTATCAAAGCTCCTAAGGGGAAATTATCAATTATTCACATACTTGCTGAATAATCCAATGAATATGTCTCTCTTTGACGGGAAAAATAATTCTATTTACAAATATAGCGTAGTTACAGATTCGAGGGATATTTGCCATAAAATAAAATTTCCATACAAACTGATTCTCAGTCATAGAATTTTAACAAGAGTAGAACAAAAGCACTTGTGGCATCATAAATTAACAATCAATTTCAAACTACATATCATCTGATAGCAATGCTTAAATTGCTCTAATATTATTCATCCAGGCTATTTACATGCGTGTATGTAATACCGTACTCTGCCGTGGTTTATTGCTAAGAAATTGTAATATACCCCCCAGGAAACACTAAAATACTCTCATAGCGTAACATTTTAGCTTGAAGTGAGAAAAATGACAACATGGAGATTCAAATGGGATAAACATTCGTGAAAAACTTTCAGTGTTGGACGAAGAGTTCTTTTTTTGTGTGTGTGTGTGTGTAGAGCTTGAAAACAGTTTGTTGATGGGGTTAATGGATCAGTACAAGAAAAAGAAAAAACATCTGCAAAACTGAACAATAAAAATTGACAAAATACAATCAGTGAATGTCATTCAATTGCAATTGATTTGATTATTCCTTATGACCACAACAGTTAATGAACTGAATGGGAAATACAGAACCCTGAAAGGAATGAACAATTGAAGCACACATTTTAAAAATTAGGTCAAACCTTTTACACTAGTCTCAAAAAGGGCCTACTTTGTCAAAGGAAGACAATCAAAAACGATGAACAGTTATGGACAGTATTCTAGCTGGCGGAAATGAGTTCAAACCTAGAATAGATCATTATGTTATAAAAAAGGGTCCTCTCCCTTAAACGATCCAAAGTGGCTCGCACATTAAGGCTGCATGTAACATCGCAAACGATTTGTCAGACTGCCATCCCAGTGTTTTGTTTACACAATATATATGAATTCTTGCATGATTTTACTTTTTATCTAATATATACTTTTTTTGTAACAGCGTAAATGGGATTCTAAAGTAACACAACAGATCTTACAGTGACGGCAATTTTTCCGTGTGATCTTCACGTCTTCACAGACAGGGAGACAAAAGGGTTCAAAATAAGGCCAAAGTCCTCGTGTTCATACGTACTGTCGATTCCCAACAAACCACCTTTCTCTTTCTTCACATTTATTCTTTCGTGATACATGTATTACTGGATGTCTTCCACATAGTTAGCCGGGTAGAGGCCCGTTTGTCCATTCTTAAGCCGGCCTTTGCACCAACCCTGATCGTCTTCTTCCCCGACTTTGGTTAATTCCTCCCCTGGTGGAAGGAGGATAAGGAGGAAAGGATGAATATCTGTATCGCAAAAAGAAAAACCTACCTGGATGGGGCAGACCTTTTAAAAGGTCCATTAATGTATTCATAGGTTTTCCCCGCCACATACCGGCTTTGAAGGTCAGCTCGTCCTGCTCCTGCCCGTCGTAGTCGTAGAGCGCTCGGACAGCCACGGATACGGCCGAAGATGCCGGCTCGTCCCCGAACGGATTCCCGTCGCCGTTGGAGGAGAACGGGTTACCGCCCGTGTCTTCGTCGGACCATTCAGTAGTCTTCTCCATGCTGCTCGCACTGCACGGGCGCACAAAAGAGGCCACTTAGTAAACGCGTTTTAGGGTTCTTCTCAGGGCCGAACGCGCCGGCGGGATGATCCAGCATGCCAGACGTAAGCAGGGACCAAAATATAAAAGTCAGAAAAAAATAAAATGTACATAAACACAGAGTGAAGTTAAGTCAAACGGAAAAAAAAGAAGCCAAAACTGCATTTAAAAAAACGGCTTTGTGATTCATCCTGAAAAAATTCTCACATGTAATAAAATAAGTGCAGATCATGCTGACTTTTGGCATCAATGCTAAGAAGCAAGCGTTCAGGCAGCATGACGACGACACTGACGACGACACTTTGATGCCCCTTAAAATCAACAGCTTCAAGTAAGAAAAACACAGCAACACGAGACCAAGCAAGACAAATCAGTGGAGTGAATGAATGATTGGAGTTTAACCTGAACAGCCAACAGAGGGAGCCACCTAGACACCAGAAAGAACTCTGCTTCGACAGCGTTATGACACGAAAAACACACACCAGCACGTATACAGAGCATTTTTTGGCAGTTGTGATGCGCATGACATCCAATGTTCTGCGAGAAGTGAGGGACAGACGTATTGACTTTGTGTGCCAGCGACCATGCAGAGCAACACAACAAACTGCCACCTGAGGGAGGAGAGAGGCACGTGAGGAAGAAAGGGTTCAAAGTAAAGACTGTCTAAGTAAAGACGAAGAAATGGCGCGGGGAGGAGAGGAGACTCCATCGGCGATCCATGACACAAAGAGAGAAACAAAAGAGGGGAGGGAGCGGCGTGTTTCCCCTCTGTTCACCAACGTTTTTATTTCCGCTTTATTCACACTGATGTGGTTGACTGTGGTCGGCTGCTCCACGCACGTCTCCTCCTCCTGCTCCTCCTCCTTCTCCTCCTGCTGCTGCTGCTGCTGCTCCTCCTCTTCTTCTTCTCCATCGTCAAAGGGATTTGAGCCCACTGGTGCCGTGTTAGCGGGCACAGTCAAGCTGACAGCACAGGACACAATGAGAGATCGGTTGTTGCATCGCACACGCACACAGAGCCAGGAAGACAAACATGTGACACACACACACAACCTCGTGATGGATCTGAATACGCAGCAAGTGTTAGCATATCCGGCTAACGAGTGCTTCGTATCTCTGGATAGACGAGCCGGTAATTATTGTTTTTCTACGTCATAATGAACCTGGGAAACATCAGTCCACGAAACCACCGTGTTTGAGACTAAAACACAAAGCAGAAGAGGCCTGACGACAGCTTGACTCGTTCTGACTTGAAGTTAACAAATTCATAATTACGTCAAAGCCGCACAAAACATTAAGACACTTTGTTAGTGACATAACGCACACAAACACTTGTAAGGACAGCTGTGGTTTGCCTGGTTGCTAAAGCTCTCTCAAGAAGCCACATGACGGCTGTTTGCTTCCTCCTTTTGTCCTCGTCTGCATCGAGAAAGAACCCTTTCAACAGCCCTCCACTTGCGTCTGAGGAAACACAAGAGCGTTGCTACTCCCTGTTTACCGAACCGCCGGACCGTGAACGGCTGTGGCTATCAGTCGGCCCGAGAGAGTGTGAAGCGGAGAAATGTGAACGCCTTTGTTTGTATAGTCAGAGCTGAGCCCGAGGAGTTGTTACACCAAACGCCGCTCGACTGGGAGTCTGGAAAGATACCCAGACGTTGTCCGTAGATAAAACACACCAGTAAAACACACAACGATGAAGGGAGTTCATGTAAATGCTGGATGGGGGAGGGTCGCTCAAAAGGCCTCAAGTTCAGGGGTCAAATGCTTTCCGTGCCAGACATTCCCTCAGTTGACTCCTCTACATGCTCCTCAGTGCTCTCATGAACTCTGCGCACACACACACACAACTTCCTACAGAGGTCCAAACAAGGAGGCCGTCGCCAAAACACAGGACAGGAACAATACATTTAACAGTCCTACACTCGTTTATGCAAAACTCTGCTTATTTGCGTTTTCTGCGGTCGTGTTGGATGCATGAGAAGATTTTTATCATCAGATCAGATGTTTGTTGTTGTTTCTATGAAACGCTTTTATGTTCTTGGTGCGGTTGCAACACCGGGGACAAATTTCTCCGGAGGGGGGACAGAGTTCTTATCTCGTTTTAAAGAGATTTTATCATGCCATTCAAACTGCCAATCGAACACAGAGAGCTCTAATCCCTGCATTTTCTTTGGAATTCTTAAGTCTTGTTGCTTTTTCTCCTATGAAAACATTCTATTTCACTGAACTTTCTCCAACTTTAATCACAAACTTTCAAAATCCAAGTGCAGGTGTTTTGGTTCCTGAACTCCAATGCGGCCTTGTTTAAACTTCCTTGTAACATTCGAGCCATCAAGGTGTCCGTGTGTGTGATGTGTTTCCACATTACTTTTTTGGCTGGCTATCAGCTATGTACCAACCGACTCGAGACGGATTCTTTCCCAACAAACTGCTGACAGTTGCCACAGAAACGTCTGTACACATGGACGTCATTCCCAGAGTTTCCTTATGCAACGTTTTACGAGCATTCCTCACGAGGAAAACGCCATGTGTGGTGGGGTGGATTACCTCTGATGGAGAGTTTGGATGAAGCAGACAGAGAGTAAGGGAGCGTTCTTGTGTGTGTGTGTGTGTGAGTGTGTGTGTGCGTTATGAACATCTGCTCATATCACTGTGTGTTTGTTAGAGACAGAAATATCTGATGAAATTCCCACCTGCTGCTGGTTTTGACAGGCGGAACATGCTGGTCTGACCCAGTTTGACTGATGCCTGTCAGTGTGACGCCCTCGGATGGCTTTTTCTTTTCTCGTTTGCTGAGGGTTCGGTTCAGGTCTATGGACCAGTCCTAGTAGACAGACACACACACACACACACACACACCCAAGAATTACAGTGGCCAAGAGTTTACTTTAAAACGTGACTTTAGAGAAAGCGGTAGATCAAGTTACAGGCATGTACACAGCACTGTACACACACACACACACACACACACACACACACACACACGCACTTCAACACAGTCCAAGAACATTTCCCAGGTCGTGACACAGAATCAAGATTGTGAAACTGTGCATGCGTGATGTGTGTTTATACAGCACAGTGTAGGCCTGATAAGATGAGAAGGACAACCATAGACAGAATCCATCACCTGTTGAAAGAAACACGGCACCGAGGAGTATCCCCTCCACCAGAGGCTAACCAGTAAGAGCAACGCAGTAAGAGAAAAATAAATTGGTTTGAATACATATACAGTTGGATTTTGCACAACTTTCCAGGATAAATCAACACATGTGTGCGTGATGTCACTCTTCTGTTGGAGCGATTCATCAGTCTTCTGAAACCCTTAAAGATCTTCCTGTCTGGCTCACGTTCCCCTGACACATCTGTGACATTGCTGAGCCATGATGGCATCATAGGACACACTGCAAGGTTCACATGGACAGAACGATGACTGGATGAGCCACAGACGGGTCAGAGTCCAAAGGGTGGAAAGAACAGAGGGTCTGACATCCAGGAGACTATGGTGGTGGATGTGCATCTGTGTCTTTAAAGACTGTCAAACTCGATAGAAACAAAACCACCTCAAACAAACACATAGACAGAAGGATTAAGGAGCCTGTTGTTATAAAATAAAACAAAAAGCCTCTCCCGATTAGTGTTTGGAAAATAAAACTCACTACAATGGACCTTCTTCTAAAGGAGCGAGGATGGGAGCAGTCCACATTCTGTCAGAGGAAAGGGAGGCAGGCGTGGGAAAAGGGTCAATGTGGACACACAGTCTAATCCTAAAGCTGTGGGGTGTAAACCTTCATCTGCAGACACGTTAGTTTGTGAATTATTTCAGGGATTGCTACTCTGACAAACAACACGTGCTAAAGAGTCAGTTGGTTGTGGAATATTTGGTGCATCTAATCAGTTGGAGCCGTCTAACTGGTTATGTCACATTCTTTGTTTTTGTGTTTTTATTGCGCGTGAGTGTGCACGTATCACGTGAGAGGAAATACCCATTACTTTCTACCAAAAAAGGTAGGGAATGCTTCTAAAACCAAGCTTCACTCAGAAAGAAAACCAGCCCAGGAATAAAGGCAGTGGGAGTAGCACTCAAAAGAACAATACATTGTAGCTAATGCAAGCGCATTAAGCGTTCACTTCCTCTCGTTCTTATTTCACCTCCTGTTTGGGAGATTTCCTCATTGCTGGCTGCTGAGATTTACTTCCCACCCTGGTGCCGAACAGCACAGTTCAATGACTGACATTGGGACTCAACTCTGGCTTCGGTGGCAGAATATCGTCAAAAGCCATTGCAAAACTGTGTTTTCAAAAGAACCTACTTAATTGATTGTTTAAGAATGTCTTCAAGTCAACAACAAATAATAGTACTAAATAAAGTGAGGAACCTTTAACAAACCAGTGTTTATGGACCAGTCAGATTAAAATGTTCGGAGAGAATAGTTTCTCTATCAAACATCTAGCCTTCCGCGTGGTTCCTCCCACTCTTTTCTACGTAAAAATCAAAGTTGTAATATACCTCAAACTGGGGCCAGTTCATCGGCATGCCGGGCCCGTGATTGGACCGGAACCACTTCAGGTCCTCCTCAGCGTCGGCAGCAGAGACCGTGTCCTCCAGCGTCTGGTAGATTGTCTGGAATCTATGGGGACCGCATTGCAGATTTTCTTGGTGAGAAGCAGCTCATAAACAAAGCTGTGAGAGATGCTTCTCACCAACAGCTACATTCATGTATTCAGATGTTGAATGATCGGAGAACAGCGACTGATGGGACTGTCCCGAGTCTGACCTGTGATTGGTTGAGAGATCCAGGTGCTGTTTAACCTCCAGCAGCAGCTCTCTGAAGAAGCAGATTCGTGTGTCTTCAAACTGCTGCCACTGCTCAAACACCTGCTCCATGTTCTCCATGTACTGAGGGGTCAACTTGTCGAGTTCCTCCAGGGATTTCTGATAGCGTTCTTTAGTCTTGGCAGGAATAAGGGGACAGTTCGAACATCACAAAAATGATGAATGCTTGATGACCTCTCTCGAGTTATAAATTAAAACCCACAGGACCTTTGTTTCAGCCACAATCCCTAAAAAAGCCAACAAAATCCTCCAGCTATGAAGCGTTTTTGACATTCAACCTCGGCTGGTTCCAAAGCGTAGCCCTACCTTCTGCACCTCCTGCTGACACTTCTCCACCTTTTCCTGGAGCTTCTTTTGGGCTTCGGGGTTGTTGTTGCTCTCCAGTTTGCTGTTGGTCTCCCTGCTGGCTGCCAGCTTCTCTTCTTTACAGGCAGAGTGGTAAGACTTCTTCATTGTCTCCATCTATAGATTGAAAAAGAAAAGTAAGTACAGTCCACAGCGCCAGTCTTTACAGGTTACTCACAGCAAAGGAACTGTGGAAGGGTAAATAAATCACTTAAATCCCTCATTCAGACATCAAACTTAAGTAAAAGTATTAAATATTAAAAATATTTTTTATATAGCATTTTTAATGAGGTCATTGTTACAGCGCACCAGTCTTCACCGACACCAAATATGTGTCATACATGTTGTAATGTTGTGAATAATGTTGTGAGAACCGCCTTTGCTGCAATGAATGAACAACACCTCATCCGCAGAAACCTGCTCATGTTGAGGGAGCGACGTGGAAACACTGCTGCCTGATACATTTGATGTCTGACGCATGTAACCACTCATCAACTCACTTTGTTTATATTGCACCTCCAAACAGATAGGAATTACGGATGCAAACTCATCCGCTGGGGTTCCATCACAAGAGTGTCTCGGGCTGTGCAACCAGAGCAGTCACATGAGCAAAACCCTGAGAGCGTTATTGGCGGAGAGCATCCGGTCCGCCCGATTTGAGTGCCGGCAGTTATGTGTCAATCCAATGAAACCCAGTAGGACTACGATTTAAATGCTGCATTCCGTTTAGAATAGAGGTGTCTACTATTGACTTACTGCCGATGCCAGCTTAATTAGCCCAATTCCCCCTCTGCCCTTCAACCACTTGCCCGTCCCGCCTTGGCCCGCCGCCCGTCCAGTCAATTGATAAAAACAGCGAGGGCCACAAAACTGTATCGTTTTGTCGCTGCTCAATGACAAGGCTAGGATGTCGCAACCCTTTCTGTCGACATCGCGCACACACACAACAGAAAGGAATGTGTGCAGCGCGGAGTCTAAAATGAAAGCAGAAGTAGGAAAAGCATTGAGCTGATTTTGAACTAAGAAACGGCGCCCTCGCTGTGATCCCTCAGTGTTTCCTCCTCTATCACAGGATACAGTTACCAGCCGCCACCTTAGCCCACGGTGGCTAACGTTTGACTAGCTTCTAAGTCAACATCGAGAGGCGGTTCTGCCCTGTTGTTGTTTTGTGAGCAGGTAGTCATGGAGGGAACACAATAGTCAGCGATGTGTAATCATGTGAACTGAAGGGTCAAATCGACAGTTACGGCTGTAATCAGCGACTTGACAAATGACCCGCTTGTGTAAACTGCTTGGCTGTTTGCCGATGAAAACACATTTGATGGAAATTACCTTGAAATATTATATCTATTATATTATACCACACACACACACACACACACACATCATCCTATTTTAGGTTCTAGTGAGTTTGTGAGAAGTTCAAAACTCCCACCTCTTTGAGTTTCTTTGCCCAGGGTTTCTGGGCCTTGCGGAAGCCGTCCTCGGCCTCTTTGGTCTCTTTGTAGCCCCCCATCATCTGTTTGTGGTACGAGTCTCTCTGCCAGTTCTTCAGCTTCTCATAGTCTTCTCCCATCAGGGCCGATTTCACCTCCATGTGGAGCTCGCTCACCTTCTCCGCCTCAGTGCACAGAGCTGACCACGCCCGCTCCAACGTGCCGTACTGAGGGCCTGAGGGAAGGGTTAAGCACGAGTCAGCGTCCAAGATGCCAATGCATTAATATCTGAACACAAATGTAACTACAAGCACAGGGACTCTTCCCTGCTGGATTTGGAAAATTTAAATTGCTACATACAAATGCCATGCTTGAGTTTATTTTACATATATTTATACCCTTTTCTATGAGTTGCCGCCAGCGCTTTCCCCACTCTGTCAGCTGCTGAGCGTAGGACTTTTCAATACGCGCCCGCTCATGGAGACAGCTCATCAGATCATTACAGAGCCGACTGCCATCGTCCACTCGTTTCACTGATCGTTTGTAGTTGCCGACCTGAAAACCAGCAATAGAGAAAACAGGAAGATGTTTGAAAGGGAGCTGGAACATGTGTGGAACGTAACAGTGGAGCGTCGTAGTTATAGTGTTATATCTATAGATAGATACATACATACATACATGGCATCTAAACACAGACGTTTTTAAAATCAATACACAAGGGTTATTTTTTGTGTTCTGGATTTAGTGGCAGAAAGTGTAAATTGATGAATGAGTCTCACCTCCCAGAAACTATCACTGGAGACATCGATCATGGATTCATCGTAGGAGCCCGACATCGCTGCTGCCCCTAGTAACACTCTGTGAGAAGGGCCTGCTAAAACACGGGAAAACAAAAGGACTCATTTAATGAGTGATTAAAACCACCCTGTTTATTGTTAGAATATTTATTGCTTCAGGTTCCAGTCCAACTACACCTTTTCCACGGTAAGCTTTTCAAACAAAGCAGAGAATGAGCCAATATTAGAGACCATAGAATTATGAAATATGTACAGCAAAGAGGAATGTTTAAATAACTCCTTTTAACACTCATGCACTTGTTCCGTCTACGAAACAGCCGTAGAACAACGCCAAATCGATAGCAGTCACAACAACATTCTTCAGACATTGATACCAGGGCGAATAATACTGTGCATAAGACAAGAGACGCTTCAGAGGAGTAACACAGAAGGAAATGGAAGTTAAAGTATGTGACCTGCGTTGATAATCCAAGCAGCAGGTGGGTTTCTAAGCTAGACTATAAATGTGTGTGTGTGTAGAAAAATAAACTGTCAAGAAGCTCACAGTGGGTAGCTTCCGTTTCCTTCAGACGGGTACCACAGACCGTCCTCTGTTACTCTCCTCTCCCCCCTCGTCTCCCCCTCACAGCCGTCACTTTAAACTCAACAGGCTCTCTTTATAACTCCCATCCGTCCTCTTCCTCTCCTCCCTCCTCCATCAGCCTGGAGCTTCTCCTCTCTCTCTCTTTCAATACATTAAATATATATTCATATATTCAGAAGGTGATTAAACACAGCTGAGACAGCTGCAGTGGACTTCCAGCAGAACTCGTCTAAACTGCATCTCAAGTGACGACCTGAGATGGGATTTTAGTTTTACCCGCTTTTATTTAATTGCACTTCTAAGAAGATTACAACCACTTTTATGAGGGATATGAAGAATCTCAAAATAAATTGCTTGATGATAATGACAATTGGTTGCAGATCCCGTGCTCGGGCAATGCAGGCGCTGAGGCTTGTGACCAAGATATGGACTGGGCATTTTTATGGTATGAAATAAACTTAAGTAGTAAAGCAGAAGCTATTTGATAGATAATTCATTAGCAAATCAAAAGACCTCAGTTACAGTCGGTTCTCTTACTACATTTTGCACTGTGGCTTATTCAAATTGGTTATGGATTTTTTCCAATATAACAAATGTATAGTGGAATTCTCCAAATTAAATAAATAATTCATGGAGAAACCTTTGAAGTCTCTCCTTCTTAATAATTTCTTATTTACTAATTATAGTATTATAGTCAATTACACTCATACAATCATCAATAACATATAATAAATTACTATATCTAATCTGCAGCGGTCCGCTTGTGATCAAATCACACAAAATGCACTATAGTGCTGTGTGTAAACACACCTGGCTTGTTCCAGCACAGTGTGCGTGTGTGTGTGTGTGTGTGTGTTGGCCAGTGGTCAGTGACCCGTGCCCTGCAGGGCAGGACATGGACAGAGGGTGGCATTGTGGTCACTGCTAGCTTGGGAACAATCCTTGCTTTAATGTGTTTGTAGTTTGCAATCAGGTCAGTCAAACAGCTAAATACACACACTCACAAGAAGATTTCCCTTTTTCTAGAGAAAAGCATGCAAGTTACCATGACAACAATAACTGAATTATAAAACATTTAATTTGCAGCCACTGTTTGTTGCATATCCAAGCAAAATCAATACCACTGGAATTAGTTTAGAATGTAAACGTCACCATGGACTATGATTTGCAATTTTAATGGCAAAAAAAATCGCAATTAGATATTTTTAACATATGGTTTATCCATTAACACATTAGGGTGTACTGTATGATACGTACCGCCTCACAATCACTCACGCAGTTTTGTGCTGCTTTAGAACGCTCAAGGCATTCGTGACCATATAAATGCACTAATGAAAGAACACAGGAGCTTATTTCTCAGCCGTCCAGCCCAGTCTTGTCATCTTGTCCCTCTGGCATTTCCCCACCAGCTGTCCACATTCTTCATTCACCAATCTATGCTGGACACTTGGACCGAGCCACAAATATCTACTCTCAACATGGGAACCAATGTTCTGTCATCAAACGCTGGAGAACACAAACACCCCCCTCTCCCCCATTCGGTTTCATCGTCCTTAGAAATACATGTTTGCTTGTTTTTTGTTCAATCAAGCGGCTTTATTGGCAAAAAAATACAATCAAAACGTAACAACACACTTGTAGATCTATATGGAAAATGACTCCATATCCCAAGAAATGTTTTTGGAACGCCTGTCTGGACACCCTTGGCTCTCCAGGATGTGGGGAATGTGTTGAACAATTGAACGCAGCTTGACCCATAACTGTAAACAATGTTGTTGACTAAGCCCAGGTCTGAAGTCCACTTAATCTATCAGTCCATTGGTGAACACTGAAAATACAAGACTGCGTGCTGCAAACCACCACCGCAAAACACATGCATGATTTCATTGAGGTGGCAGAAAGTTGAACAGGGGCTCTTAGATTAAAGGCTTACTGATTATGTAATCAAACACAACAATGATATTCTCTGAGGTCTGATAAGGAGATGTACCGAGGCTTCTGGAATTTGGTTGTCGCCAAGAGCCTTAAGATAGAAGTGACCGAACGCATTTCTCAACGCGCCCGTGCTTAGACCGGCTCCCGACTCATTTAACTCACTTCACACATTTGCATACAAATTTGCACGGAGGCCGACGTTGCCGCTTTAAAGTAATAGTATGGTTAACAAAGATGAACAATGATTCAGAGCCACAGCTCCATGTTACCAGCTGAGGCCACAGCGTGTCATTAAAAGTATATGTAAGCATCCTGTACTATGCTGTTCAAAATCAACATGAGAGGCCAACGACTACACGCAGACGATCAGTGAGCTGTTCCTATTTCCCCCGTGTGTATGTTTCTCAGAGTGCTCTGCGAGTCGCCACACCGAAACCGTGGAAACAACGGGCAGCAGAGGTGAGCGCACACACACGACTGACAGGCAGATCATACCTGACCTCAGATGATGAGTGGAAAACATAATCAGGGTGACGAGGCACCTACCCGAGGGGTATTATTATTAACGGATTCCTTTAAATTCCAGTATAGTTTTAGCACATAAGATGTTGGAGGTTGTGTTTTTTTTTACACTGTCGTGATGGAGTCTGTTTACTCTTATCAACAAAATATAGCAAGGACATCGCAGAATGTCACACAATCTCAACCTTTTGTTTCCGCCTCCTAATCAGTCTCCGCTGTGGAGGGGAAACGTGTGCACAGTAAGTGGAGTTATGGTTAATGTGTTAAATTTAGCCTTGTCGCCATGATAACGTAAGCTGGAAGCAACACTGCTTACAGGTTTTGTCTAAATGAGAATGAATAAATACTTCCCTCAGGAAAATAATTTACGCCGTCCGGATGTCAGTAAACTGTAGAGAATGTTACCCATTTACTTTGTGGCCATTTGCATAAAGACAATCGCAGTTTAATTTATAGTCAAAAATGTATATAAAACGAGTAGTCCATGTAGTTATATATATTATAAGTCACTTATGGCTAAAGTTAGTAATGTAAGCACAGCATTAACTACAACTTAATAAGTTGCCCATCACAACTTGTTTTGAGTCCGTCGCGTGCGTGCATTTAGCTTCACTGACTGAACGGCTGTGTCTCCAGGTAAAACCATCATGCAGTGGCTTTTCTTTTTGTCCAACCAGCGTTCCTCAAAACCCAGAGCAACACTGTTGGGAATGATTTACCAAAAGAAGACACAAAAACACTCGTCTCACAATCATCAGTACACCAACCAATCACAGGGACTGAAGGAAGATTACATGACCAACGTGCTTAACAACTACTCTAGTGCACTACACTACTGCCAATGCCTCGACCATATGAAAATTGCTTCTCTAAGCAGTTGTGCTTTTTTGCAGTTGAGTTTCCATTTCCTTCCTTTGTTCCATAAAGCAACTGCAGTACCTCAAAGGCAGAGAGAGCAGCTGAGCTGGTCTATCCCTTCAATATTGAAGTATCTCAGCAGGACGTCGCTAAATCCCAAGTGGGCTGTGGAAGGAAAGGGGATACAACCATTCCTTCACCTCTCTCCCTCTTGTCTCATACTTGCACACAAATGTGAAGGTCAAAAGTTTCCATGGCAATCGCGGGTCACAAACTTGAGTTTTCTTTCCCTGTCGGTCATTCACCTCTGCCCTCCTTCCTCATGTGAGCTTGACAGCTGCATGGCACGACTGATCCAACAGGATTGCGGCCTTTCGAACGTTGGAGCCTCTCAACGACTCCCTCCAGCTTTTATGTAGAGCGCCGACAATAAAGCCATGAGCACGCCAACACCACGTCAACTGCAAGCCTCGTCATAACTAGCCAGACTGCTCAAAATGAAAAACCTTGGTGCATGGTCGGGGGAAGAACAATGGCATTTGTTCTACACTTTCAGGCACTTTCCACTGGACAGGCCAGCAGCGTAGAGAGGAACATAATAGAGGGAAATTCCGTATTACATGACATGGAAGAGGAGATCCTGCCGGCAAATTCGGGCCTTTTTCCTGAGGAAGCCCCTATCCTGCTCACAGAGTCTCATGTGATGCATTTAAAGTGGCAGTCCTTTCAGGAAAGCTCCATGAACAAAAGTGATCTGCTCCCCCTGTGACCTTTTATGGTGTCGTCTCCTGTGTTGTGTGTAAGTGTGTGTGTGTGTGTGTGTGTGCATAATAGCGATTCTCTCCCAAAGACAAAAATAATTACAAACAGCTGTACTGTATATATAATGACAAGACTTGTTACTGAGGAAAGACATTACCAGATGTTTTTATTATCAACGCATTTGCTTATAATTTTGGTCGTCAGAATTTGCCAGACCCCACATTAACGTCTTTAAATATCTTTGTCCGACAAATCACTTCCAAAATATATTATGTTAGGTGTTTTATATATAATTGATATTATATACAGCACCAGTCATCGTTCGGACACACTTTCTCATTGTATTGAATGAGAAAATGTGTCCAAACATATTGATTTCCATATGAAAAATAATCAAAATACGCTAATATGTTTAAGTTACAAGAGCAGAACTGACCTTTGATGAAGTTTCTGTTCAGATACGGTGTTAGTTGATGTTCACACACAAACTCACTAGATCCCTCTAAATGGAGAGCAGAGCCTTCAGCCTGAATTGGGTCACCCACTCTAAGTTTAGCCGGGTGCTGTGACAGAATACATCAGTTCACATGGACCCCTCCCATTCAAATAAAAAAGGAAGAGGGAGCTTTCACTACTGCTTTACCTTGACAACACTACTCCCCCCAAAACACCCACACACACCCACATATATATTTGTTTAACCTGCTGTCACTAGGCACGTCTAAATACTCTGCAGGACAATCCATTCCCACTCATTCAGGCCAACATCGCAAGCGTTCCCTGTAATAGGATATTGCACTATTGTGTAATGTTGTGTGCACAGCGTGCAGAACGATACGACATCGACCAGAGGGGTTATCGTCCCTTGCGAGAGCCCGCCGCGCCCTCCATCACTCCGGGCGATGAAACACGGGGCTCTCCCCTGCGAAAGGTTACACCGGCCAGGGCAACATGTCTGAGGGTCACACGGATGAACCCGGCTCCGTAACCATGACAGCGGCAGGTTTACGGTAACCCAACGGTGCTAGCTTAATTTAACAGCTAACAGCGAAACCGTTAACGTTAAGTCGTTGGGGATAGTTTGAGATAGTTTCGATAGTTTGAGATAACCAAGTTACTGCAACATATACCAGATATTTAAGTCGTATCTTGACACTTAATTCACCCGTGAAGACCCCGAAGTGCTCCTTCCACCATAGCTGTCACTAAATAAAATAAAACTTTGACCGCAGACCCATCCTCCTCCCGCCGGGGAGGTAACCTTAACTTTAACGTTAGCCCTCAAACGTTAGCTTCAAATGTGGGCGAATTAGCCGCCAACCCCTTAGGTATAAAAGTTCACATGTACAACGTACAGGTCTTCGTTTCAGCTCACCTGGGGCCGGTTGGTTCCCGTAGACGGGTTGTGTTCAATTGAAGAGTTCAATTTTTCTCGGCGGAGTCTATTTCCGATTCTTTTCGTCCGTTTATTTCTGCCCAGCAGCAGCAGCAGCAGCGACCGACTGACACACGAGAACCGTCAGTTGGCCGCACTACGTCACGCATCATCCGGTAGATATTTTCAAAATAAGAACAATGAACCGTAGAATCGAACAACAAGAACATAATATAATTAGGGACACCCCGACTGGCAGCAGCATATGTGCCAAGTTCAGATGAAAGCATCAGTGACCCAAATCCAGGAAAAAATTATATGATTAAAGATAAACCACATACATAATCATGGTTCCGTCTGGTTTCACTTTTTGTAAAGGAAGATTTCTACATGGTTCAGTGGTCACATCATGGAAAGAAGAATGCATGTCCCATACCTTTGCAAGGTCATAGAAGATATGTCTGAGCGACACAATGACAAAAACAATGACACAATGAAAAAACATAGCTTAAATATACTGTAACACTTAATTTAGTCCCCCCCAAAAAACTACTTTTATTTTTCACTCATAATTTCCGCCCTTGCGATATCTGAGACTTTCCAGCTTGATCATGCAAAAGAGAGAGGTGAGGCTGGCTGACGTCACATCCCTCGAAAAGTTTTTCTGGTTACTTTATCCGCAGGCACCCTGGGCACTGGTTCCCGTTATGGAGAATGGGGCCTTCCAGGGGCCCCCAGAGAGACTTATAGGGGCCATCAGCAAAAATTAGGTTTCGTTTAATGTCTCTTCGACTCCACAAACGTTTGACACCTGCTATTTCAAGTGAAATTGTGCTTTAGTGATGCATATTCTTGAATAGTCTTGTTGTGGCTGCCTGCTTGGTACTACAGCCTAATAATAATCGTTTCTGCATGTGATAGTATCTCAAAGATATTTGAATGACGCATATTAAGGCTTGAGCCTTTTTAGAATCAGGATTCTCAAAATAAATCCCCTCCACCTCAAACGTTATGTTATTAGTCATGCGGAAGCCATGAACTAATTCTGTAAATTCATAATATGTCAATAAGAATATCTGAAATACTATTTTTGCTTCATGTGAAGTTAGATGAGAACAGTCCATCAGTTAGAAAAAAAATCTCTAAACTGGAATTCATTCACTTTAAAATTTAAAACTTTTTATTTTTCCGTAAAATTTCCGTAAAAAGGCACTGAAATCACAAAAACACGTTCACTCGCTCTAAAATGAGCATTATTTATTGTCAAAGCAGCACCAACATGGATTTTATGGAAAGGTAGACACAAACTAAAATTACATAATGCGCTTCTCGTAAAGAGCGAAGAATACTGCAAAGCTGAAAACAGAAAAACTTCATGTCAGCAGTCCCAAACTTTCAAGGTCAACGTAGTCTGGAAACAAAGCAAGCGCAAAGCCAGAAACATCAGTTATCGTCAGAAGTTTCCTACACTTGACATTCACATCAAGAATTGGCAATTTGATCAATTCATCAGCGTGGGACTAGAGAACGTTTCAGCACCAAGAGCTTGATTTAATTTAATCACGAACTGGTTGAATTCCCTGTAAACCTGTTAGCACCTTCTTTTCATCCATTGACAAATTACTTTTGAAGATAAAGGTAATAATGGATTCATGACTTGATTGATGGGTGAGCTTATCGCACTCTCTGTTCTTTAAAATCACCACCGGAGTAGAACATGCTTTACAAATTGCAAAAAAATAAAAATAACAAAAAGGCCTCCTTCAGTGAACCACGTGTTTAAATATCTCAGTAATTGCATACATTGCCAACAAGTTAGTGTTCATTTTAAAGTTATGACGTCAGCGCCTCAACTCAAATTCAAGCCCAAATGAAGCAATGTTTAACAAAGGGGTTCCGCACTGAACACAATGATAAATATATAAAAATTCTGTGCTCTATACACATTTACTGTTAACACTGCCGATCAGTACATCATATCTTTATACCCTTCGTACGAGTTATATCTCTTATTTCTTTTTAACATAGCCCTTCATCTCACAGATCCCCTCTTGTGTGGGGGGGCTGTAGTTGAAGCCTGTATCTAGTTGATACACTCAGTAATCATGCACAGTTCAGGCTGTTCAAATCTCCTCTCCGTCACGTCGGATGGCTAATTCAATGGCTAATTCAAATTCGCCATCAATTCCTTCTCCCAAGGTGTCCTCCGTTTTTTCTTTCCATCCGGGCGTGGCGGTTCTTCTGGAGCGGGGCGGGGTGAGGTCGGAACACCACCATCATCATCATAACGTCTGCATCCGTGGTTACTCATTCGCACAAACAGCAGCAGCGTTGTCGCCCCCTTGTGAAACCCGGACAGGGAGCGGTGTCTTTTTTGTAATTATTTTTTTAAATCCCCCCTGGTTCCCCACTGTTGGACCGCGTCGTAATGTACAGGAAGTCACACCGAGAGCCGGCACCGGTCCCCTCACTTCCAGGTGGCGGCGGCGGGGGGCCGCACGCCCGCACTCCCCTTGGTGCCCTTTGACCCCAGGGACTGACCCGAGCGGCTGCGCAGGTCCCGCTCGGCGTGGTCGCTCTGCGCCTGCTCCTCGTCGTACCTGTTTGGTGCAGAGGGAGGCGGGCCGTTACAATGACCGTTATCTGCGTGCAGAGTGCACCTCCTTCGATAGCTCAGTTGGTAGAGCGGAGGACTGTAGAGGGAGCAGCAGACATCCTTAGGTCGCTGGTTCAAATCTGGCTCGAAGGAAATACTTTTAAAACGCTCTTCTTCTTAAGACTTTGGTCGAGCCAGACAGTAGTATAACAAATAACATCACATGGACTTTGCTGAAGAGAAGCCACTCCTTGTAAATGTTCCAGTGGATACACTCATCCATTGTGTCATAAGACAAATGTATTGCCTTCTAACACACTTAAATCCCCTGTTGCTGCGTGTTTATATGAACCACAGTTATAACAGTTACAAGCTACAGACTTAAAAGCCACTCCTTCCAACCGCATTGGAACTAGTGCCCTAAGGACTTACTCCCCCTCACTATCCCCCTCACTATCCCCCTCGCTATCACTTACGGCCCCGTCTGAACGCGGGCGCCACTCACAGGACTTGGTAGTTGCCCAGAGCCTCGCGCGGCGGACTGCGGTTCCAGCGGCAGTCCGGCACGTCCCCGTTGGGCGTGACGATGTTCAGCGTGTCGTTGATCAGGTTGTACTTGAGGATGCGGTCGTTGGCCGTGCTGGAGGTCAGCGAGGGCGAGGCGTTGACCTGGCGGCGCCGCGGACAAAGAGGAAAAGCGAGACGCGTTATTGGTCCTGTGCTGCAGGAACAATGAAGTCAAGTATTTCTTTTTCAGTGCCTCGCCGAGGGCCGTCCCACCCCCCCAAAAAATAGACGGGTTTGGTTTCTGTTAGCAACGGCCGCATGACAATCACTTTATTTAAAGACAAGCCAGCAGGTAGCCTGTATTACTCGTGCTCGGTCTGACAACAACAACACACCGAATGCGTTAAAGACGCACCTTTGGCACACATTTGAATACTGAGGAGGCACACAAAGAGCTTCCTCAAGGGCATTTAAAGCTGCTTAACACTGCAGGGAAAAAACAAATATGAGCATGTGGAGTGTTTTGCAATAAAAACGCCTCGGGTGACTTGACTCACCTCAATGAGCCACGGCTTGAGCTTGTCATCGATAATGATGTCATACCCGTAACACTCAAAACAGTGTTTGTCGTTGTTCATCACGGGCTGTGGGGGGGGGGGAGAGAACACAGACGGGCCGAGTCAGAAAGAGCAGGTGACCCACATTGCTTCTCATGTCGGGGGATGGATCTATTTTCTTTATTTATTTAGCCGTGCGCTAGTGGATGATTCATCGGGCGAGGGTGCGAGCAGCGAGCAGAGTAAACATGCACACAAAGTGACCTGAGGGGAAGTGAGTCCGATCATCACACGTGGGAAAAGGGAAGCGCGCACTGAGTTGAGCGCGCCGCGAAAACAGAAAGGTGGTTTCGACAGGTGTGTGTTTAATAGGTGATGGTCGCTTAAACGCAAAGAAAAACTCCCAACAGGAACAAAGTACTAACAGAATGACTGGAGCTCAGCTGGGCTGCCAAAGAGTCACATCATATATATATATATCATGACCGTCCAACTCAGTTTATTCATACTTCCTTGTTTCAGGTGCTGTGTGACATTTTCCACAACATACGGTTAAAAATGTAATGTGTGCGCTCACAGCCACGGCCTTCAGAGACTGCACCATGATCCAGTGGATCTGGTCGAAGAGGCGGCTCGTCACCTCCTTCCCTCGGGTGCTCTCCAGGTACAAGCGGAAGTTACTGACCGTCCACTTGCCTCCGTGGACGTGGTTGTAGTCGTCCTGCGTCAAAGGGGAGACACGGTGTAACTGAGCGGTTTGACGTTTTTAGGGGGGTTGTTTGCATGGAAGCAAAAAGGAAACACACGTCAGAGTCTTTGCATCTAGTCATATATAAGTAATATTAACTTATTTAGAAAGTCAATCCAGGGCAAAGAGCGTAATTACCATTTAGAGAAGATCTAACGACCATCAAGTGTCATTATGGGACATGTGGGGTTTAAATAAAATACATTTTAAAAAGTCAGGATATTGCTTGCACTGCTGCTTCATGAGTCTTTATGGAAGTGGGAATTGGAATTAGCAGAATTCCTTCCTTGAGAAGATGCCGTTATAACAACAAACCCCCACCACCCCCACCACCATCGCGGCCAGACTTACCCCGTGTTTTTGAATGGCCACGTTGGTGAGGTGAACAAACATGTTGTCCAGCTCACTGGTGCTGGGTGTGTACTTCACCGTGCAGAACCGACAGAAGCCCAGCTTGTACCTGAGGATCAACGCACAAGAGATTATTGGCTCCATTCAAATGTGCATTTTCAGGAAATAAGAGATAATCCGGTCACTTTTACATATTACAAAGAGAAGCATGAAAGTCTCAATTGCTAATTCATTTGGATTCAATAAATCAAATCAATTCAATAGTTCAATATCTAATTGAACTTTTAAAAGCGAGTAAAGTGATGCCGGTTTTGCACCAGAATGGTGTGAATGGATTGTGACAAATAACCGTCCTTCATGTGGAGACAATAATCCACATAAAAACGCTTCCCCCTACAACGCCAGAGCTCACATGTAGCACTTCAGAGGCCGATACGTCGTCACCAGAACATAGAGACGCAGGTCGAACTTCTTCCCTCCGATCAGCAGCGGGTTGTCGATGTACAGGGAGATGACGTAGGCCTCCTTCCCACTAGACGCCGCGACAAACCTGAGCGCAGGCAACAGAAAATAAATGAAATAAATCCCAAACCTCTGACAACAACCGTCCACCTTTTACCTCGGAACCGAATGCATAGAAAGTGGATCACACGGGCAATGACTTTATCCATATTTCCCTTTTGAGGACTCAAATGAGACTCTTTGGTTATTCTGAGCAGTAACCACTGCAGCGGGGGACCGTCCGTCGCCGTCACTCACGTGGAGGTGCGGCTGTCTCTGGACCACTTCTTGATCTGGGACAGTTTGTTGATGAGGAAGATGCCTTTGCCCTGAGCTTTGCCGCAGGGCTTCATGATCCAGGTGCTGGACGGGTTCTTGCGGTACTCCTCCACGAAGAGATTGTAGTCGGAGGGCAGCATGAATGTCACGGGGACAAAATCTGCATGAGATGTAGGAGAAATGCGTGAGCATGCAGCACTTTGTGTGGGAAAAGAATGCGTGAATGTGTGAGATCGTCGCCCCTCCTCCCCCGGACTGGTGGACACCTAAATAGTTGTATTTCCCATTCTCGTCCTTCTCCGCCAGCGGGCTGCCTTCCTTCTCCAGCTCCTTGCGGTAGCGCTTGATGTTCTTGATCATCAGGTCCTTCCTGGTCAGCTCGTAGTGGTTGGGGAAGTGGTTGACCATCTGGTCATCGGACAGGCGGTAGCCGGTGTCCACGCTGAACACGTTCCTGATGGTCTGGATGCTCATCCTATACACGTGGGTACAAACAATTCAGCAGTTTTTGTGACCTTAAGCGTCTGCGTGTATGTGCGCCTGGATTTTAACAGATTCTCCATATGTACATTTTATGGTTTTTAATACAATTGCATAGTACACAAGCGCACAAATGTTAATAAATGATACGGGGGCCCCACGGATGGGCCCTTGGTCCTAGAGGTGGGGACCATGGACTGCAGAGTGCGGTGTTCAGGGAGTCACGTGGGATGGGGAGCTCGTGTGAAAACTCACCAGTAGAAATTCCAGTCGTCGTTTTCTGTGACCTGGACCCATTCCCTCTTCTCGAAGTTGTTGATGAGCACTGATTTCTCGATGTCCGTCACCCACTTCACCTTCCCGGCCATGGCGCCTCCCCGCTATATGGGGGGGGGGGGGGGGGGGGAGCACAGTGACAGGTAAAACAGGTAAAGCACAGAGCGACGGCGGAGGCACTCGAAGCAGCGCCCCACCTGCAGAAAGACCAGTCGTCGGGAAACAGCCAGTCATCAGCGTCAGCTAGCCCGGGCCGCTGGCTCCGTTAGCGGGGCTGCTGATGCGGAGGCTGCGGGGCGGACATCACCCGAGTCGGCGACGCGATCTCACCGGTCTCCCCCCCTCCTCCTCCTGCGGGGTCGTTTAGCTAGCTAAAAAAGAGAGTCATAGCTTCGACGGTTTGTCGACGTTGGCTGCGGCTCGCATCGAATAGGCCGCTTCCGGTCGGGTTGGTCAGCGAGCTAGCGTAACGTTACATGTGTATTGATCCACGGCGTCGTAAAGCTGGACAAAGTGATGAAAAAGCGCCCACCGCGGTCAAGCTACTCTTCACAATAAAATGCGGAGTATACAATATACACAGGCGTTTAACTCGCAACGTGACTTATTTGCAATTAGCAGGATGTTTGTCTTATAGCTGGAGGGGTTTCCGAGGCGTTAAGCGACGTTGGTCCTCTCCGGAAGAATTACCTAGCAACGGAGGACGCAGTGATGTCATTTTTAGATGTCGTGACGTCGGTTTACCAGCAGGGGTCACTGTTGGGTTGTACAGTTAAAGGACAACGCACAAAAAAGAGAGTGGCTTAAATGTGTGAAAGAAAATCCGTTCCTGTGATTTACAACCTCAAATAAATTGTACTTTTTGATTAATGTTCTAATTGGCGACCTTTGCATTTTAATGTGGAAATGTATTTCCGGATATTGAATGCACAGATTTAATAGAAAAAAGAAGAAGAACCCCCCAAAAAGTATAAAATCACATGCTCTTATTGTAGACAATACCATGAAGTTTGAAATCCAATTGAAAGTAGCACAACATATAAGTTGGTACACAAAATACCAGTTAATCATTTAACTATTCTGAGGGAAAATACCACACAAATGCACCAGAATACTTCAGACAAATATTTCAAACATGATTGTCTATGAATGCAAAACAACGAGTTTGAAACATCTTTATTAAAGTTGTGGATGTTTGGGTTTCCCTTACAGGAATAAGATTCTGAGGCGATGGAGGAAGGTGTATTACCTTCTGTTTGATGGTGCAGTCGCCCCCTGCTGGTCCCTCTCGCTAGCAGCACGTAAAGGCGTGGCCAGTCATTTTTGTGTCAGTTACCTAAAGGCAACAAGATTAAAGGACGCTGCTGTAAGTACAGAGAAACACTTTACCAATATTTCTTTATTTTACTACGTTTCAACTATAATGTATTTGTATCTATTGCAGGGCGGCGTCCGCTTTAATCGACACAGAAGGTAGGGTTACTTTTATTTGTTTTTTTTTAATTGCGCATGCACCTGTTTCAACTTCCCTAATGGGAGCATAGACGTCTGTTTAAAGTCTAATATAATACCCCACCACCATACTTCTACATATGTTTGTCAGTGTTTTTAAGTCACTTAAGGATGAATTAATATCTGCGTGTGCGATCTTTAATCTTCAGAACGACCTTTGTTTTCTCCGTGTGAGAAAGATGACTTCATCCCTGTTATGACAAAACAGTTTTGCGAGGGACAATAGGCTGGACGCAAAAACTCCTCTGGATATTATTTTGGAAATAAAGCCATGATCATATTATTACGGTTCACAAATGTAAGGATGTGTTATGGTGGTGTTCTTGCTATCAAATCAGCTTAAACGCAATAAACGTACATCCGTGTAATTATACCCTACTTTAGTTTTTCCTTTCTTCTACTCTATAGTGAGGAAATAAATATAAAAAACACATTAACTAGTTATTTGGAGGCAGTTTGGTCTTATTTCTTGAGGCCACCAGGGCAGTTTGGTAGATTTGAGTTATGGAAAGTGTGCATTTGCATTGAGGCACGGGTGCAGGTAAACCAGGAACTGATCTGAGGGCAGTTGCGTGTGAACACACCTGTCAGTTTGAGGAAAATAACAAGTCATAAATCCATTAATAAAAGTGAGTTAGAGGCCGTGGTTTTTGTATACACTGGCTCTGCACACACGCCGGGAGGACTTAAACACATTGTTGATGTATACAGTACTAAATGGACAGGTGATGTCATTTTGCACCTGGGAGGAACCTGTTTTACCAACCTGCTGTTTTTACCCCCCCCCCAATACAGCCACCACCTATCCCAGTCACATGAGCCAGTGTTTACACAGCCAGTTAATGGATGATGGGAGTCAAGCAGCGTTTAAACCCCCGCCCCTCCCTCCCCACGGACCGGATATCTATCTCTCATACTCCTCTGCACTATTTGAATAAAACCGGTTTTCCCTCCTCAGCCAACAACATGGTGGAGCAAACAAGACAGCCGCGTCCCGTCGTCTCCCCCCAGGCTGGACCTGGCGAGGTGGGCGCCGACGCCCTGTTTGACGTGAACCTCAGGTACGGAACGGGGAACCTACGTTTTAAGTAAATAAAAAAAACAACACGAAGCAGCAGGCCACAAGGGAGCAAAAGTAAACCACACAGAAGGCTTTAGTTGGTTTTTGATGCTCGGATGTTTTCCGTTTCTACATCAAATATATTAAATATTTTTACGATGCATCCATTGCATACTTCTTTATGCATGTGCAGGATAAATGACAGAGCTGCACGAGCCTTCGGGAGCCGGCTGGCTGAGATCGGAGATCCAGCTGCAGCGGGAGTGGACCAGCAGGAGAGCGAACCGGCTGCCAACTCCTCTTCGCATGCTGCGACCCGCTCAGGCACTGACCAGGACCATCTATCGGTATGTAAATCAGGGCCGGTCATTCTTTTAGCTAGCTCGTAACCTTCCTGGAGCCCTGGTGTTAAGGCCTTGTGGACTTGTCATGCAGAGATCTCAACAGGCAGGTGTGGGGCACCCAGGGCCTGTCTGCGGCGGTGACGGCCCGGATATCGACGGAGGTCCTCCGAGCCAACGCCCGGGCCGCCTGGGTAACGCTCTCAGCTAATGTGCAAATTGTCTCATCGCACAGAAGTTATCGAAATAATCATTAGACTCTGTTCCATCTCACAGGTGTTCAGTTTGAAACCAGTGACCTGCACTGGCTGGACCAGAGGAGCACTGGTGGCTGCGACGCTGGTGGCTGCAGTGACTGTTCTTGGTGCACTTTGGGTGGAATGGAACGCCTAAAAAAAAAAAAGCTTTTAGGCCATTATATATTTGACCAAAATATGTCTGGTGAAATGACAATGACAATTATTGGCTGTTTGTTTTCCTGCAGTTAATTTTTACTTTTTTTAAATATTTTTTGAAAGATGCATGTAATTTGAAACAAAATTACCGTAAATACGAGTTTTTCAAATGAGTACTGTAAAATGTGTCATGGGAAAATGGTTTTTGTTTTTGCAGTTTTTCCCCCAGAGTTGGCCAGCGTATTGTAGCAGTGACGTCTTGGTTCACCGTTGTATTAAAATGTCAAAAAAGCACGTTTCCCATGACAGGACTGCTGCTGGCCCGCAGTCATTTGTATCCAGATTAGTTTCCTAGTAGCTTAAGACGCCAACATTTTTCAATACATGAAGTCTGACTTAAAATTAAGGGAGCTGGACTTTCCGTTTTAGGGTTTGAATCTTTTTCACGCAAATAAACCTTTTAAAATGAAAGTGTTGTAGTCTCGTAATTTAAAAAAAGAAACAACCTTTAATTTAGTTACAACACACGACCTCAAGGACAAACAACGGGAGGTTGAACAGATCTCGCCGGTCACGTCCACCCGTGAAAACGAGCGCCGGCTGCTTTCTCAGTCTTCGTGGGCGGCGACGTCCACCTGCGCGTACGACGTGAAGGCCTTCCTGTTGCACCGCTGGAGCGTGGCGCCCAGCTGCTTCCCCGGACCGACCTCGTACGTGTGGGGGAACCTCGTCCCCTGCGTCCTCTCGAAGATCTCGTGCAGCGTTTGCTCCCACTTCACGGGCGACACCAGCTGCTTCACCAGCTGCCGGCGCACGTGGCTCTCGCTCATGTAGCGCTTGCCGTCCACGTTGGAGTACACGTTGATCTCGGGCCGACGCACCTGAACGGGGGGTCCGTGACAGATTTTTAAAAATAATACCACTCATCTTCACAATAGGTGTGTAATTTGTTTTATTTTATTAACAGTACATTTCAAATGTTGTTACAAGGCAAACTTTAACCGTTTAAAATTACAAACGGAAGAAAATGAAGATCTTGTCTATTAAACAAGGGGTTGCTGTCGTTTATATAAAACATAAATAATAATACAAAATTTTAAAAAAAGAAGTTGGACTGACCTCCACCTGCCTGAGCACCTCTCTGAGGGGTTCAGTGGCCGACTCCATCAGCTCAGGTGTGAAAAGCCCCGCTGACCGGGAGGGGCTGCGTCCTCGCAAACTGGAGACGCCGCGAGTTCTGCTGCAGGAAATCCAGAGCCTGAGAACACAACGCGGCGATGCAGAACGACACTTTGTAAACAGAGCTGTATCCCCAGAAGGAACACGAAGCAAAAGAGCAAACGTTTCCACCACATTATCCGTTCAAAGCCGCATTTTGCGATCGAGTCGTCTCCTTGCCTGCTGGTGCCCTGCGATGACTCTGCCATCGGGGAACAGATAGTTGGCCACGGAGCACACGGGCCCCTCCATCCCCAGGCTCCTGCAGTGCTCTACAGCCTGCACGCACGCATGTCTATACTGCGCCTGAGGTCTACCGACGACCGACAGCATCCCACTGGGAACCAGCTCTGCAGCTCTCTGCATGGCCTCCGCGCGAACCTTCACCACATACAGCGCTAGAGGACAGGGGAGGGCGAGACATGTGACGCGTTAACTCTCAACGGAGCGCCCTCTTGGTCATCACGCGGAAGCTGAGAAGCACGTCTAACCTTGCGCAAAGTCCATGGCGCCAGAAAAAACCAGGGCGGCAAACTCTCCGACGCTGAAACCTGCTGCAGCGACACACGTCTCGATGGCCTGTGGACACGGGTGCAAGAGGTCACGTCGAAATCTCAGTAAGATCGGCTGTTATCAATTAAATTATACATATTGAAGTTGACATACATTAGTTTTCTTTGTAATATAAAAGTTGTTTTGGAATAAAATGTGTGTTATTAAAAAGGGACTAGTGTTGCAAACGATGAAGGTCTCTATGCATGTTTCAAATTAAAAAGGTCATGTCTAAGCGGACACTTTAAATTGCTTGTTTTTTTTGGTGCAAACATTTAAAGATTTAATTTACAATGAATTTACAAAAAACAGTGAATCTTATGATTTTCCTTAATAAATAAAAAGTAGAGAATAAAACTTTAAGGCAAAGGATACAATTTACTTTGCAGATGTTAGATCACAAAAACAAAATGTCAAGCATTACAAATCAGCCACCATTAACGTGCAAAGTAATGCGCACATTATCATGATAACGACGCTCATGTGTTAACACAATGTATTTCTATTATTAATATTATTTCACTGAGGACGGAAGGGGCGACCTTGGGGTTTTCCACGTTGAGCCGCTCCACCGCCGCCAGCGACGTGACGAACAGCGCCGGCTGGCAGCGAGCCGTCTTCCGCAGCTCCTCCTCGGGTCCCCGCAGGCACAGAGACAGCAGGTCGTACCCGAGGATCTCCCGCGCCGCCGAGAACATGTCTCGGACATTCGGGTACTTCAGAAGCCCCCGGCCCATGCCCACGAACTGGCTGCCCTGCCCGGGGAAGAGGAGGACGGAGCAGTCGCCGGGGTCCTTCGCGGGCCTCCGCGGCGGTCGGGGGGCTCCGTCCGGGGAGGTCGGCGTTTCGGCCAGCGGCCCCCGGCTGAGAGAGACCAACCCCCGGGCGTTCGCTCTGCGAACCAATGAGGACATCATGCCGTGTCCTCGCGGGATTAAATAAGACGCATGGCGTGTGCTGGAAAGCTGAAGTTTAACTTAACGTTAGTAGCTCGCGGTCAGCGTGATGCCGCCATGAGCGCCGCCATGTTTCTACGTCACTCCGGGTTAAGTTTGTTTTGTTTCCGGTTCGCCTACTCATCACTTCCGCAGGCAGCATTTTATTTTACATAAATACATTTACCACATCATAAATAAATGTTATTGTTAATAACGTATTACACTTCAAGTTAAGCCGTTTTATTATTAGCACTGTGATTGTTGATTATATTGATTGAAGAGATTCCTTAAATGTGTATTTTGTATCGAATAAATAAAAGGAAATTGCTTGTCAACCACAAATGTCTCTGTTGGTACCAGTAATTTTAAGCTACATATAAATGTAATAATATATTTATATATACACATACATATATATATTATATATACATACATACATATATATATTTTTCAATCATGTACCCCAAAATGTATCTGCTTTGTCAAAAAACTTGTCAGATGTATTACTTAGAAACATAACATGTGAGCTCAGGATACAATAATGTTAGAGGGGTTGTGTGCATTCAATAGTGTAAAAAAATGACCAATTTCATAAATTTATGTTTTATTATTCACTAATAAAATGTATTATACAAAACCATGAATGTCAGATATTCTTAATCTGCTGCGTTTTCTTTAAATCATGCATCTCATTTTGCTCGTCATCATTGCTCTCTGTCTTGTGCATGTGAGGATATAAATACGTTACTTTGCCCAGATTATTTTCTCTATTGTAAATAACCTTTCTTCTAAACACGTGATGAACTTTGATTCAAGACATTTCGGATCACATCTGTCCGTTGGGCTTCCTCTGCGATTCGTCCGATCCGTCCGATCCATCCGATCCATCCGATCCATCCGACAGGTTGGCGGCCTCCATCTGCTCCTCCAGCGTCTCGAGGTCTTCGGGTGTCCCGCTGCTCTTGTCGGATGTTTTCTTGAATTTGGAGATGAACTCGTTACTGGCCAGGGCTCCTTCCTTTTTGGGACACATGTTTTTTGATAATAATAGGCGATGTTCCAAGCGTTCTGCAAAAAAAAAAAAAAAGACATTCATGGTCTCTGACACATTGGCTCTTTTAGTGAAATTTATGATAAAGGCTAATAAACTACTACACTTTCCTCAAGAAAGAAAATGTAGTCCTACAACAATTATATCATGTCAAATGTCCTATTCAACAGATTTTCACCTTTTGAAAAAACTAAAACGTTTTAATCCCAAAACAAACTGACATTGTCTTCATATTGTGCTCCTCGTTGTTCTAATGTTATAGTCGATGCTCTAACTTAGAGATTTTCCCAAAATTGACAACCAAAGAGCTCGTTACTTTGCTCAACAAAGTCCCAAATCAATAAAGCTATCACAAACGATCAGGAGCCCACTGCACCTCCGGGGCCGATGGGCTTCATCAGGCGGTTCAGCTGGACGTTCCAGTGTCGTACGTGTTGACTGGCGAACCTCAGCTTCTCTTGCAACTCCTGAAACGAGAAAAACGGAAACCGGCGTTTTTTTTTTTTTTTTTTCGAACGAATGCCTGCAAACTGATCTAAAATCCTGACGCCCCCCCCCCCCCCCCCCCCCGCCTCCTTCTCACCTCCAGGTGCTGGTGGCTCCTCTGGCGAGAAGCCTGCAGATCCTGGAGCTCCTGCGAGGCAGAGTGAAGCGCCGAGGGGGTCGGGTCCTCCGGTCGGCTGTCCGAGGCCTCCGGTACGGGGCTGAGGCACTGCAAGGCCCTCTGCTGCTCCTGCAGCAGCTGGAACTGCTTCTTCTTGGCTTCTTCCGCCTGCAGCAACCTGGAGACGGTGAGGTTTAGGAAAAAACATGGGACAATGGCAGTGATAATAGGAGTCTTACAATTCAAAAAACTACTCAAAAGTTCCTGCTGGACTTTTGTGTTTGAAATCTGTGGATACAAAAGTCCCCATCATTTTTTGTGTGTTTGGCGTCTCCATGTTTGTTTATTACCTCTCCAGCTCTTGTCTGGCCCTCTCCTCCTCCAGCCGGGCGAGGATCTCCATGTTGAGAGCGGCCTCAAGTTTCTGCTGCGTCAGCTCCAACTCCTCGATCCTCTTTTTCTGCTGCTCGGCCTCCTTTTCCTTCTCCTGCATCTCGGCCTGCATGCTGTCCCTCAGCTGGAAGGACACACACACACAGCTGAATACACACCAAACCGGTGGAAAGAACTGACCTATTCCTGAATCACCGTTTCCAGGAACGTCTCTACGGTTTCCCCACGACTAGAAATCACTGAAGGTTAAGTCTGACTTTTATGATGCCGATGTTTTTGTGCCGTTTTGAGAACTCTGAATCCCGTTTCACTAAATTATGAATGAGCATCGTCATCTGCGAAGCTTTCTCTCACCGTTTCTGCCTCCTTCAGCTGCCTCTCCAGCTCCAGCTGCACCTCCCTCTGTTTCCTCCTCTCTTTTTCCTCGGCCTCCCTCCGCCTGGCCTCTTGTTCGCGTGCGTGCTTGAGAGACGGGAGGTCAAAAGGTTAAAGCCGAGCCATCGGCAGTCGTCCCTCGGGCAGACTCCTGCCCGCATCGCTACCTGTATGATGCTTTCTATTTCCGTGTCCTTTCGGTCTTTCTCCTTCTCCGCCTCGTGCACGTTGGAGTCGTCTGATTGGCTGCTGCGGCTGCTGCAGCTGCCCCGGTCGCTGCGGCTGCGCTCCCGCTGGCTCTGCTCCCGCTGGACGCGTCTCTTGAGCTTGAGTTCGTGGTGGAGGGAGGACTTGCCCTCGCTCTGCGCCCGGACGGCTGTCTGAATGGCTGCGCGGACGGAAAAGAAGCACGCTGTATGAAGACACGGGTGGCGTTTTTAAAATCACGGTTACAGTGACGTTTATGAGATGATTTGTTCGCTCATCTCCATCAGAGATCGCTTAAATAAAATGGGAGCAATAACATACGCTTTGCTAGTGATCCAGGTGTAAGATGATATCTAACAAAGAATGTTCTGTATCTACATCCAAAATGAAAAAACGCGGAATAAAAATTCCCGGTGACCGCAGACGCCGTGAATCACTCGAGTCTGCTTCCTCTTACAAACACCAACACACCTTGAGTCCACTCCACCTTCTGCCTCTGGTCGGACGCGCTCATCTCAAAGGTTTTGTTGTGGGTTTTCACACAGAACATACAGCGCTTCCCCTCCCTGTCCGCAACGGGCTGCACCAGAACAGGGAAAACTCAGGAGACGAATAGGGGACTTGATTGTGCGTCGTAAAAAAAAAAAAAGGGACTTTGTCTGAACGCGTTTAAACACGCGAGCGTTTGCATTTCCTCACCCACCTCTACGACACAGCTCCTATCCAGCTGGATCTCCCCCTTCTTGTCTCTTAAGTCCTCGCTGACGTAGTAAGCCATGGAGGAGGGCTTCAGCACAAACCAACGCTCGGTCCAGTTCCTGCGCACGTGCCCCTTTTTCCACATGTAACCCTGAAAAAAAAAAAAAAACAAGCCACGCAGTTTCAGGAGGGCCACCGAGAGGGAGACAAAAACGGCGACGGGAGGACCGTCAGAACGCCCTCTCACCCTCTTCAGGACGTTGTGATACATCTCCAGAAAGACCTCGTCCAAAGCCAGACTGAAGGCCTCGGCGCTGGAGACCCTCAGCAGGCGGCCGGCGCCCATGTGCTCCAGGAAGGTCCACACGGACATGTCGCCTTCCCACGCGGCGGCATCCTGGGACATGAAGTCCTCCAGCGGCTTCCCGTCCCACTCCTGGCTCATGGCGGTGGAGATTTTCTTGAGGAGGTACTCCACCTAAAAAGCATTTCGAGTGCGGGCCGGAAAAGCAACACAAACGACACACGTTTAAACAAACTCAATAACGTATTTTAATCAGCGGAAAGCTACTGTGCTGATAGCAACTAAAGCGGTTTATTTTTGTCCCTGTCGACAGGAAACCCAAAGACTTATGAAGGAAGTGGCGGAAGGAAGGGACTCATTAACTCACTTTTTTGTGCAGAGAAAAAAAAAAGTGAAATATTCTAACTGTGCTCGGAAACAAGCCGGTTTTAAGTGGAGAGCGACACGTCTTTCCAGCAATTTGGGAGCTCGCAGAGGCAGAGGCCCACTCAAGCTGATGTTTTACCTCCTCTGGTATCATCACCAGCGGGTAGCGATCCTCAGACAGAAGGTTGAACAGGCAGAAGAGCTTGAAACAGTCTCTTTGCGACAGCACAGCCCCCTTTGGAAGCCCCTTGAAGTTCTTCTTCATGGTCATCATCCAGCACAGGTCGTCGAACTTCTCCTTGTCAAACATCCCCTCTTTGACCTGAAATGAAAAGAGTCGCAATAAGCCTCCCATTTCTGTATTCACCTGGTGCTGCCCTTGAGGAAGCGATGCCACGGCACCTTGCCCAGGATGTATTTGTTGAGGTAGGGCATGTAGCCGTGGTTGGACACCGGCCCGTCGTCGTCATCCTGGAAGTGCTCCTCCAGGGCCACGGGGTCGTGCGGGATGTTCAGCACCGTGTACAGGTTGTGAGAAAGCACCTGAGGAACAGACGCACGGACGCACTTGGCATTGAGAGGTTTCCCCCACGGTTTCTCCACACACACACACACACACACACACATGTGAGCACAGACAGATGGTTTGTTAGCATGTCAGGACAGCTTTCTGCTGTTTCGCTGGATTCTTCTCTCCTAAGGGAGACATGTAGCAACTAGACGCAGAGCAGAAAGATAACACTCGCTGGGGGGGAAATGGCTGAATAAGAGCTTGCGTTCTGTTTCCACTTTTATTCTAAACACTGATAGCGTTGCTGATATCTCACTGAGAGGTTGGACTTTGAGCTTTTGCTGGGCACGTTTATGTAGCCCTACGTTATAAAGAGTGGAGCTTTTTTTTCAAATATTTGCCCTTGTGTGTGACCACGTCAGGCGGAATTGTGTGTTTAAAGCTACAGAAATGTGAGGTTTATTCCCATATTTGAACAACTGCTCAGACTTTCGTTTAAAAATACCACAGTTCAGATGCGAGTCCTGCGCGCTCCCCGTTTCCTTATCTGAAAATGACCACACAACACTCCTGCTTACCTTCAACTGCGACTTGGACACTTTCCCGCATTTCTCCACGTCCAGAGATGTGAACGCGTACCAGATGGATTTGAGGAGCTCGGATTTTAAGTCCATTTTGGAGACCTCTCCGTGCGCAAAAACAAGCACATTTCCAAGCGCAGCGCGGCGGCGGCGGCTTTTACGCAGCGACGGGGGAGCGAGCGGCGGTGAGAATTGGCAAATAAATAGTGGGGCAGAGTAGGACAGACATGAGGAGGCGGAGAGTGCAGAGGCTCGCCCCACCGTGCCGCTTTAACGCGCTAGAAAACACTCAAACTGATGTCAAACTCAAGACAAATTGGGTTTACAATCGCCTAAATATAATTGGGAGAGTTGACTCGCCGTTCGTTCTTGACTATACGTGTATCCGACGGAATTGTGCAGACTTACGCGGTAGAGCTACACACAAATCCAAGGTATATTCTGAAGTGTGAGACATTTATCCAGGACGCGGTGAGGGTTTTATATTTCTTAAAAGAGAAATAGAGGAATCCAATGTTATCAGATCCAGGAAACTTTCCAACTGGCCTTAAAGACACACCCATTCGGGAGGGATCGAGCCTGCGGCCACGTTTTTCAGCAACTAAAAGGATTGAGTAACAAAGGAATGTAATTATATTTAAAAGGGTTTTAAATACAAACTGGAGTATGTAATTGCATGATTTAAAACCTGGAAATGTTTTAATAGAAGTAAGTTTACATGTAATTTTTTTATTTTATTTTGCACTGCTCTGCTGCCATTTTGTGGCCTTTCCTCTTATCACTTGTTTCAGTAGATTAGATGCAGTAAACCGGGCGCATTGAAGTACCCAAACCCAAAATAGTTTTCAGAGGTGTTGGCAGCATAATTCCTCCGGTGGTTTTCCTTGATTTGAGGCGTCGCTCCACTTTAGATGAAGCACTCTGCTCTGGATGCAGCAACCTCGGGCAAAATGGTCTTAACAAGGACAAAGTAATCAGATAGAAAAGCATCCGCAAGCCTTGTTAGAGCACAATGTAGGCTAATCGATACCTCAATGAGGTCATTCCAACGGTAGCTGATAAGCCACCGCCCAACGCCTCTCTCTCTCTCTACATATGTATGGATATATGTCCTCTAAGACCTTTTTCTCTCGTTGCCAACTTATCGATAGAGAGCGTTGCATCGAGGAGAGAGCAGAGGGGGCTTCGGACCGGCTCCTCCGTGCGATGACTGCGAGGAAAAACAGGTCCCAACACCCTGAAACCTGCAGCTGTCGCCGTTTTTATATTTCTGTTGGTTCCCTTCCGTTGGTCAAATCAATGTCACATGGTGTAATGAGGCAGAGAGTATTTCTTTTAATTGTTTGACACACATAGTTTACAAGTTGAGTCATGCATATTTGCAGTGTTATTATTAGAATAGGATAAATGTACTGTATATCAGCATTGAATACACTACAGCGATACAAAGGCCGATCCTAAACAGGAAAGGTAAGAGGTATAGCATGATACAAATTTAAATTAATTTGAGAAAAAAACACTTCATTCACTGCATTGTTGAATTGGGATAATCTCGCTCGATGGTGCATTTGAGAAATAAAAAACACATCAATTCAACGCACCAATATTACTGAAGGCTACACGATCCTAAACACTACCGCAGTGGTAGTCACTATACAAATGTATGATTAAGCCTCACGTTGAATGACCTGCTCCCTGCAGTAACTTGTCGATGTGTACATTTATCCACTTAAACGATTAGAGAGTAAATCCAGCAGTATATTTGTGCATCAATGCAGCTGCAGGCCTTCAGCGACAACAAAAAAAGGCATCCAGATTTTCTAAACTTGTATAGAAATGTTCCCTCTGTGAGATTTGGCTAAATAAAGTTTCATAAATATGAAACAGCAAGTTTCATGCAAACTTTGCACAATATATTGGCCATAAAAATAGTTCCATCCAATCCATTTTCTTCTTCACAATACACAAACTCCAGCAACACAGAGATTGAATGAAGATGAAGAAATGGCTTGTTTATCTCTTTTTAGCTGCACATTTCCACCACAAAGTAGTCTTTGTGATGGAAGAACTAAGTGACGCGAATACGAACATCTGTTGAACGCAGCTCGACTGGATCCTCCCAGGTGGAAAACTGCTGGTGAACATTGGCGGTGAGACGTACCAAATCATACACATGTTAATATGCACTGATCCATGCCAACACTTTAACATCTCTGAATCTCACCCTACTTTCCTTTAGTTTCTGAGATTGAGGTTGAATATCAGAGGTGCAGACCACCAAACTTTGTTTTTCTTTTTCTTATTGTGCAGGACAGTTTTCAAATGTAAGGAGTTGCCGGTTTCCTCCGTATTTTCTTTCACCGGTGAATCCCGATTTTCTTTCAAAGATATCTTCGACGTTCCTCCATTTGGAAACGAGTCTTTCGTATAGTTTGATCATACGGCAGGTCTATGTCATGACCATCGCTTTAAATTATTTAGGTTTAGTTCCTGAGAAATACTTTTTTTTTCTCAACACACTAGTTCATCCAAATTGGCCAAGCAACTGAAAATAGTTGGATCTCAAAACCAGATCCCTACAAAACTTCAGCTTGCTTTCACCGAAGTGCGCAAAGTAAACGTAAAGTAGTCATTCCTCACGAAATCTTGACAGGCCTGTACTTTTTTGAACATTTTGTGAGGCAACCATAGATTAAATAAAGCAGCTGGCTGCTGGTTGTTTTGTGCCGCCGTGACTCTAAATACTAAACAAACTGCAGCACTTAAATTGTCCTTATTACGGCTCTTATCTATAGCAAGACGGCTGATTGGATGAAATTGCAGCTGCTTGTTTCTTGTTCTTCTGGGTTTGTATCCTAATCGCACTCAAAAGCCAAATGACGTGACATGTGTGGGCAACATTTTCACAACCATGCAAACCCCGCAAGACCCCCGAATACCGATTCCCCCCCCGACACGTTTCCTGGAAACCACGAACAACTCCCGATTCCCTTACAACTCTCTATGGGCAAAGTCTCGTTCCCAATATCAATATTCTACAAGTCTGGTTGGAATCCCCGGTGCCGGTCGCCGACCGTCAGTGAGCCACCAGCCGCCCACGTGGTCCCGGTGCCAGTCGGTTGGCCAGCAGACAGGCCATCGCGATGCCTCCCACTTGGCCGAAGGCCAATCCCAAAACGGTGGCGGCGATGTGGAAGACGTTGTCGTTGACCAGACTGAAGACCTTGCCGAAGCAGCCGTGCGGATGGATGCCCGCCGCCGCCACTTCCTCGGCGGCGGCCGACGGGAGGGGTCGATTCCTGCAGCCTTTGCGCCTGGCGCAGCAGCTGTCCGGCAGGGACGCCGGCGAGGTGCCGTTCTCGTCGGGCGGGAAGGTCGCCTGCTGGACGGCCCAGTCCGAGGTGAGCCAGTCGCGCCAACCCTCGGCCCCGCAGCACGCCAGGGCCCTCTGCAGGCCGTCCAACGCGTCGGCGCGACCCTCGTCCTCGGCGTAGCCGGCCACCGCTCGCTGCAGGCCGCTGCGGAAGCCCCCGGCGATGTCCTCGCGGTAGAAGAGGCCGGAGAGTCCGGCCGCCAAGCCGGCCACCAGCGCCGCCAGCTGAAAGAAGCCGTAGGCCCGCAGCACGGCGGGCAGGTTGGCCGCCACCCCGAGGCAGCCCAGGAAGCCCCAGGCGGTGACGGCCGCGCCCGTGGCCAGGAGGATGAGAGGCGCGTTGGGGTAGCGGTTGGCAGACAGCAGCATGTAGTCCGCCAGGGATATCTGCGCCCACACGCCCAGGGTGAGGATGGCCAGGCCCGCCGCCCAGAACAGGCAGCTGAAGGCCAAGAGGCCCAGGCGCAGGAGGTGCATGACTCCCACCGGGCGGCAGCAGGGCCGGGGGGCGCCCGCGCGGGGCGGAGGTAGGAGGAGGAGGCGCGGGGGGCGCCAGCGAGGCCTCCGAGCACACGGACGAGGAGAGTCGCTGCTGCCGCTGCTGCTGCTGCTGCTCGCGGAGCTGCTCCTCCAGCTGCTCCTGGTGGGGGGAAAGCAGGTAGCCGGGGATGGCGGAGGACCGGCGGGGAAGAGGCGGCGCCGAGAGCGGGTCGAGACCTCGTGGGGAGGAGAGCCGCCGCACGGCCAGCTGCTGGTGCTCCCAGTCCAGAGCCCGTTTGCTGGGACTCGGCCGAGCGGACAGCGGGTTGTACGGCAGTGCAGAGCTCATGATCTTGCCGCCGGTTTTTATTGACTCTTCTCTCTCTCTCTCTCTCTCTCTCTCACTATTCGACACACCCCTTCTTCTATTAGGGCCTCGCTATCGCCCCCCTGCAACACACAATCCCCCCCGTCCCCGTCCCCCCTGCCTCGACTTCTTTATGGCTGCTCGTTAATCCGCCACCGCAGACCGGACTGTAAATCTCACTGTTGGTCGTGTCGCGTGGCGCCGTTATCTGCATCCACAGCTTCGGTGTCTCTCTTCCCCTCCCCCCCGGACACCCACCGGTTTAAGCGTTTACTTCAGGCGCTCCTTCCACCTGCGTGGTCGCCGGCTCTTCTCCTCCAGACATCTGGGCTGCTCGCTGCGGCACCTCGCCGGGGTCAAGGCGAGAGGCGGAAAGGACCTGAAACCCAGCCGTGCACACCCTCTCTCGGTGGGGAGGAGACATCCCCTTTAAAAATGTTTGACTTCCGTTTGGGGAAAAAGTGAAGTGGGGGAAACTAAAAATAATTTACTTTTATGATTTTGTGCTCAATTTAAATATAAGCAAGTGACTCAACAGTGTCAGTGAGGGAAATAATGAAAGACGCTGTACTGAAGTTTTAGGTGACGAAATTACGCTTATTCAACGTATTTTATAACAAACACACACACATACTAATATTACAAAGAGTCCTCGTAAAGAATGCACACTAAATACTTTTGCTTTTTACAAATTGGGGCAATCTTTGTTCTTAGAAACAGTACGGGCAACTTACAAACCAGGGACGCATGAAGCACAAAACGTCTTTTGATGAATCAACTTTTCTTCACTTTGATAGAAGTGAAATAAACTTATGTTTCATATTCGGCATAAAACGTGGTTTGTCTCATCTAGTGGAGTTATTTCATCAAGCAATGAACGTGAAGGCGGAGAGGAGAGCTTTCCTAACGCAGTCTCATACTTCAACATAAATACTGCCCTACCCTGTGAATTATGTTTAGGCCGCAGAAAGAAGCTCAACAATAAGGGCGGCGCTGGCCACAAATAGCTCATTTATGGATTTCTCAAGTGTTTGCCAGGTTACAGATACAGATTAAAGGAGCTGGATGAAGGATTTTAGTTGTGTACAGGAAACGCGAGGAGCCGTGTTTATGACGTTTATAATTAAGATTTGCACCGTAACCATCAGCTCACCGGGTTTTATGTGCACTCTGGAGAGGAAATGAAGGAAATGCATCACCTGACACATGCCGGGCGAGATTTCAAAGGCGTGTGGGGGAAGCCCGGGTTGTGATGGCTGCAGAATTGCCCTTTTCCAGACCGCCACAATAAAAGCAATGCCTTAAAGTACAGTCTCCCCCATTCTGGCTTGTGGTGACCCTTAAAACCAGAGCTAAGATCATGTTGGAACAGCGATACAGGCATGACATGATTAAGAAACAACTGTGACGCCAACAGCTCTGAGAGGCTGTGACCAGCACAGTGTGCCTTCTATTAAATGACACATCCAGCAGGTACGTTTCCCATTTTCTGCTGTTGTATTTCCTCGCTTATCATCCAGTGAATAACAGTTTAACGTCTGCAACCAAAAATAGGATATTGTATAATTAATAAAGTACATTTTATTGTGTGGTACACCATGCTGTGATGTATATTATCTTTATAAATACCTCTTTTTTTCATGTCATGTTTGATTGTTTGGATTAATGCCAGACTGAATAAATGCACCTCACCGACGCACAATGTCATGTCACTTTATAGGTAAAGAAACAGACGGTTTACAGGGCGACAACAATCATTTAAGAAACATTTCCGTTCCCGCTGTGGTCTCCCCCGATAAACACCAGCATCCTGAAACCACTCACATTCGTTTTTCAGTGTTCTCCCGCATCTACGGGTTCGATTCCTCCGCCTCCATAGACTCCGCCCCCGCCGCCTCCTCCTCCCGGTGTTTCTCCACGTGTTTCTTAAGCTTGGCCTTGGACGTGAACGTCTTGGCGCACAGTTCGCAGCGGGGCTTCGCCGGCTTCAGCCCCGAGTGGCTACGCCGGTGTCGCGCCAGCTCCGACGAGCTCTTGAACTTGAGCTCGCATGCGCCGCACTGGTACGGCCTCTCGCCCGTGTGGATGCGGCGGTGCAGCTGGGCCTCGCCCAGCGTGAGGAACGACTTCTCGCAGTGGCCGCAGGGAAACGGGCGCTCGCCCGTGTGGATGAGGTTGTGCCGGGTCAGCGCGTACGGCTTGGTGAAGCCCTTCCCGCAGTAGGCGCAGGGGTACGGCCGGGCGCCGCTGTGCGAGGCGACGTGCTCCTGCTGCGTCTTCTTGCTCTTAAAGCGCTTGTCGCACTGGGGGCAGGAGTACGGCCGGTCGTCCACGTGCGACCTGTGGTGCTTCGAGAGCTCTCCCTGCGACAAAAAGCCCTTCCCGCACTGCGAGCAGAGGAAGGGCTTCTCCCCGGTGTGCATGCGCTCGTGTCGGGCCAGCACGGACACCAGCGTGAACCTCTTGGGGCAGTGGGAGCACTGGAACGGCCGCTCGCCGCTGTGGACCCGCAGGTGCTTGGCGAACATGAAGCGCAGCGAGAAGCGCTTGCCGCACTGGTTGCACTGGTACGGCCGCTCGCCGGTGTGGGTGGACAGGTGGCGCTTCACGTCCGACCGCCGCGTGTACGTCTTCTCGCAGTGCGGACAAGTGAACTGGCCCTTCGCCTGGTGCGCCTGCCGGTGCTGCGAGCGCGCCAGCAGCGAGTCGAAGCCCTCGCCGCACTGCCGGCAGACGTAGCGCTTGGCGGACACGTGGGACTTCCGGTGCTCGAGCAGCTCGCGGGACGTCGGGAAGCCGCGGCCGCAGATGGAGCACATCTGGGGCAGCTCGCTCTCCCGCGAGTGGCGCTCCCGGTGGTGGGCGGTGAGCGCGCGCAGGTTGGCGAAGGAGCTCCCGCACAGCCGGCAGGGGAAGGAGACGGCGGCGCCGTGGTGCTTTCCCTCGTGCTTGGCCAGGTCCCACGAGTGCTGGAAGGTGCGGTCGCACCGCGAGCAGCGGAACGGCCTCTCGCCCGTGTGCGTGAGCTGGTGGCGCCGGACGTCCGACGAGCGGGTGAACGCCTTGCCGCACGTTTCGCACGAGAGGGCCCTCCGCGGGCTCGGGGGCGGAGCCGGGGTCGGGGGGGGTTCCGGCTCGCTCTCCGCTTTGCTTCCCTCGGGGAAAAGTTTGATGGAGGTGAAGATCTCGTCCGTGCTGGAGGGAGACGGCGTGAACTTGGCCCCGGAGAGAGTCCGGTACACGTCAGTGCGAACGCTCTGCATGTGGAAGTGAGGAGGGCTGTTCTCCTCGGACGTGTGGAAGGCGCAGTGGGAGCAGGTGAAGATGACGGATGTCATCTCGTCACCATCTTCTGCAAATAAAATACACAAGTATGAGTATGAGGCTGGATTTTCATTTTTAAAAAATGATTTTTTGGGGTTTTTTTTACATCATAATACAACCTTTGTTGATTCCTTTGATGGCTATAACAGAGGGGGCAGCTGACACCTCAGCATGGCTCCTGGTGAAAGAATCACATGGAGATCGGTAAATGCAGACAGGTGGGGCAAAAATGTCAACCCAAAGAAGCAGGAAAACCCCAAAACTTCCCGACAGGAGAGCACGATTGTTTTTATACATTTTTGGACATTCTTCAGCACTTTCCGCGGGAGAACTCTGGACTTCGCAGGTCTCTTGCCGACTGGGCGAGCTCCTCGTTTGTAGGCGAGTGGATCGGCGCACGTCGGCCGAACTGGGGGACTGTTCTGTTTCGGCGCTCGAGTCCTCTCTGGGGACATCCAACGCTTCTTCGTGGACAGAAAGGGATTCGCGGTCGTCGCTTAAGTCCGCACAAGGTTTGAAGGCGCTCTCTGCTGTTGCCGCCTCGACGTTTTCTATTTTCTCGTCCGTTGGGTCCCTCGTTTCACGTCCTTCGTGTCCCAACCCGAGGTCGTCAGTGAGGAACGGGTCATTGCCCTTTTCCTGCCCGAGGCTCTCCTTCCTCAGCGCAAAGGTCCTGGTGAGGGTCTCCAGAGCTTTGGCCACATCCACGGCTTCGCTTTCCTCCGCCCTCGGGCCGGCGGTCTCCTCGGCGCCGGCGCCGTCCGCGCTGACGGCCACGATCTCCTCTTCGTAGAAATCCGTCTGAACTTGCACCTCGGCCGGCCCGATCATTCCTTCGTCCACTTCGGACGCCGCGACTTCTGTGTAGACAGCGACCACGCTGTACTGGTCTGTTTCCACGAAAGAGACGGGGTTCAGCACGTTGGCGTAGTTGTGGATCGAGTCCAGTTCGATGGAGATGTTCGTCTTTTGCGAGGGAGGAATGGATAAAGCGGACATGATGCAGCTCCCGATGGTGGATGAAGGGCCGTCTGCCGGATAAGAAAACTGGGAATCACTGGTAGAAAAACTGTACTTTCAAGGAAACTAAATATTACTATCAATTGAATATCGAACTGTCGAGCCTTCAGCTTTACTCACGAGGCATTTTCAGCAGTCCTGAACTTTTGTAGTGCTCGAGGATTAAGCTCAGCTCTTCGGGTGACGACTGAAAGCATTCCTCCACCACAGAAGGAGCCGAGCCGAGCCAAGCCGCCGTCTGTAATCACAGTCTGTGATGAGTGACACATTTCTTAAAATCCACCTGGAACAACGAGATGGACCCCCCCCCTCCGACCTGTTTCAAGTCCGGAACTGGAAGCAGCTTTTCCAGTTTTGAGAGCAGCTCCCACAGCAACACGTGCAGAGCGGCATCGTATTGGGGCCCGTATTCCACCGGGAACACCTCCTGTGAGGGAAAACAAAATGTCACTTCACTAAATCAGACCTAATGAGTGTATTCTCAAACAAAGACATTATTTAAATCTGTCCAACCTGGAAGAAATACGCTCTCTCAACTGGATCTTTCAGCAGGCTCTGAACAAGTGCAATGAAAGTGGACTCTGTTGTTCTCACCTCTGCGTCCCTGTACTGCCACAGAGAGGAGCCACGTCACAGCAGGGGTTATTTATTATTTAAATGGCTGCAGAGATATGAAAAAAAGCTGTACTTACATCCGAGTTTGCGTCGGTTATCGGGAGCCTGTCCAAATGTCTGTGGATCGCTTCAGAATCGACGTGACCACGAGCCGAGCCTTTGCAAAGCTCCAGAATCAACTGAAAGATATCGACAAGTCTTTACGTGTCGGATCATTAAAAAAAATCAAAAATTGTACAACGTGGTTTGGAAGATAACTTCGAACTCACCCTCGCTCTTAGACCGAGAACGAGCTGGGCTCTCTGTCTGCGGTTGATCAGTCCAGGGACGACCTCGGTCACCATCAACACAAACGCCTGCAGCTTCTCGTAGTTCTCCACATCTCTCCGCCTCGCCAGCTGCCACATGGCTGCAGAGAGGAGCCTCAGTGGGGGCACCAGGAGGCGCAGAGATGACACGGGAAGGGTCGGGTCTGAAACATGAAGGTGTACTGTGAGAGATGGTCTGAGTGCTTTTCATTCGAGAGAACACTGCCAAACAAGCTAAATTAAACGTTTTTGTTTTTTTTTGCATGTTCTCCTTTCACGTTGGATATATATAAAAAAGGGAATATCTTGTTTAATCAAAACAATAGCGAAACTATTGACAAATCTAGTGTAATTATACCGAGTCTTCATATAGCCTGTGAACCCGTATAATGACTAGATTTAACTACTTGATGTGAGTTTAGAAATAACAACCTGGTAAAGTATCTGCATCTGTGCTTAAGGTATCGGAACAAAAGACTGCGAATATTGGTATTACAGTCTAGAATCTAGTTGGACCAACGTTATTTTTAGAGCAGTCTGCAAGCTTCTGACTGGCATGATTCCTCTAAATAGACGGGTCCCGCTAACATGTTTGACCAACATAAACACAGCCTGTATTAAATTACCACGGGATCGTAATATTAGTATACGTACCGTTTATTTTCTCCATCAACCCTATAACCTTCCATTAGTGCAATATTTCTTTTCCGTGACGCTTATAAATAATGTAAAATACTGTTTTTTTTTACAGCTAACATGCGTTGTTAGTACGCAAGCATCCGTTTCCTCAACTCTGTGCTTCCTCCTTTTTTTCAAAATAAAGGTTTGACAACGCCGAATCGACTGCTCCCCACATCCAGTTTTTGTCCTCCTGTAACAAGACGTGGTAATAATCTTAACGTGGTAACAAACACGCACTTTAGGTGTAGAACCTTTTTGTGCATTCAAAATAAATATAGGTTAATTTACAGGTTAGGTTTTTCATTCAATAAATACATCCGGTAGAATTAATGCTGTGGTCAAAACATAAAACCACACATTTGCTGGGTGAAAAATTGTAGGTGTTACAAAACGCGCATAAATCCTTTCATTTTCTAAAAATGTTATTTTGAAATGCAAAACGTAGCTACAAGACATCACCGGATGTTTTTATTTTCTGACAAGGAAAGAGCACTCCAAAATAAAATCTCAGATCCCAAACCCCGTGCGCCGCATCTGACGCGATGACGTCACGAGTCACATGCGCTATCCCTATGTGAACACTGCTGGCTGTTATACAGCGAAAAGGTCTCGCTTTTAGAACCGAAACCTCTCCCCGATCCGCAGGAGGTTTGCGAGTCCAACATGGACGAGGACGGGCTGCCTATCGTCGGGTCTGGCGTGGATCTCACCCAGGTGGATATGTGACGTTAGCCGACATTAACTGCGGCTAACGTTAGCTATATAGCTGCCGCGATGCTAGGAGGGAATCACAAGAGGAGTTGACACTGTGGGTTCAGCAAGTCGGCTAGTGATTGTAGCGTTGGTTAAACTGAGCAATACAGTTGCAATCGACTGCCTTTATCCTTCTATTTAATAACCTTTTGTGGAGCAGTCCGTTCGGAATCATTAAGGGATCTCTGCATAGTTAAATATGTATTGTACAAGGCGGCTCAGCTACAGCTATATTTGTTTAAACGTGTGTATTTCACAGTAATTCATTCCTCTGATCACCAACCCTCGGCTTTCTACTTTCGAACAACTGACTTTATTTCTTTCTTTCCTCCAGGTTCCTGCTATTCAACAGAGAAGAGTGGTCGCCTATCTCAATCAGTTTGTCGTGCACACGGTTCGGTTCCTTAACCGCTTTTCCACAGTATGTGAGGAGGTTTGTGCATCTGCTTTGTGCTCCACACAAACAACCTTTTCATTGCTCTCGACCCTCCATCATCCTGAACCTGTTGTGCTTCTTCCCTCCTCTCCCCCTCTGCAGAAACTGGCCAACATCTCCCTCCGCATACAGCAGATTGAAACCACCCTGTGCATATTGGAGGCCAAGGTGAGACTCTCTGGCGTCCTTCACGTGCACCATCGTACCTCACCTCGGTTTGGGATTTTTACTTTTATTTTCTTCCCCGAGCAGCTGTCCTCCATCCCCGGCCTGGAGGACGTCACGATAGAAGGAATCGGTCAGCGGCAACCTGCTCAGCCCAACGGACCCGCTGCCGCCATCCAGAGCCAAACAAACGGTCCGCCAGCCGGGGCCTTGCCCGCGCCGGAGGTGAACACGCCGACGCGCACGCATGCACGCACAACGACAATAATCTAGTCAGCATCGCACACTTTCAGCTTTCAGATGAACTCACAGCTCCTGCAACCCACACAATAATACCACCTACTAGAAATGCTCGCCACGGTGCAACACCAGGCCTCCTGTGCCATTTTTTTTTTTTTTAACCCTTTATACTTCCTGTCGCAGCCCGCTCTGACTGTTGCAGAAGCGGCAGCGGCGCCAAAAGCAGAAGCCTCGGCAGAGAATGTGATGACGGTGGCCAAGGACTCGCGTTACGCCCGATACCTGAAGATGGTTCATGTGGTAAATCATCACACCTGCTCAAGGACTTAACCGATTTAAAATAAAGAAGAAAAAAAAAAACACCTGTCTGTTCTGTGTCTCAACGCATGTTTTATCTGTCACAGGGAGTTCCGGTAATGGCTATAAAGAATAAAATGGTCCTGGAGGGTTTGGATCCTAACTTGCTTGAGTGAGTGTTTTACTTTATTCCCCCCCCACCCACTTTCCCCCCTTTTTTTTCCACTTTTTGAAACTGACCAATGTCATTGCCCCCCCGCTGCTGGTGACAGCACACCGGACGCCCCCTTGCCTGACGGAGGCGCGGGGAGCACGGAGGACCCGGACGCCGACGCCACCAGCTCCGACGGCGAGTCGTCTTTCAGCGACTGACGCTTTCATGCTGCGCGGGCCCGTCACCCAGCGAGCTCCCCCCCTCTCCTCCCTCCGTAACGGGCCGCGCCCCCCCCCCCCCGCGTGCCCGCGCGCCTGCACCGAGACGGCGAGAAGCGGGCCGCGCGCTGCTCATCCAGGAGTTCCGGTCAGGAGGTGCAGATGTAAGTGCCTGAAAAGAGGAAACTCCCAACCGCAGTGATTTGTAACTTCGCTGTGAAAGCCCGCGAGGTCGTTCCGCCGGTCAGCGACCTCACTTTTGAAACACTCAGCATTGTTGACCAAGAGGAAGTAATTCCCTGTTGATTCATGTTTGCAGTAAGACCCCAAGACGCGGCAGCAGCAAGTCGTTTGTGTACAAAAAGTCATTCTATACTATAAAAGTTATTTGGTCTCCTTGGATGCCTTTAAGAATGAATCATGTATGTTAAATATTTTGAATGTACGAGTCATACGTTCTGTGTGTGAAGCAATGAGAGGATACATATCACTTTGTACTTTCAATTTTGATACACTGCTGTCGTGATATACAGTATAACAGGAAGGAAAAATCACATGTTCTTCAGGGTGTTTTTTTTTTTTTTTTTTTTGCTTCCTCAATGTCAGCTGTCTGAAGAATTTGTTATTCCAGCAATGTTTTGACCTTTTTAAAGAAATGCTCAAGACATTTTTTTTCTTTTGGAGAAGTGAATTTGTGATGTAAACAAGGATATCAACAGATAACAGTCGTCCCCAATAGGAACAAAAGTACGGAACATCGAGGCTCTTTAATCTTTTATTTATTTCAAACCACATTAAAGTGACTTTTTGAGTGACTCAGAACTCGTTTTAACATTCTGAACTTGTTTTTGTCCATCAATTTACACATAACGTGGCAGAAAATACACAAGTTATTAAAATGTTTTGAAAAATCTGAACATTTTCAGAAGCTGCTGCATGTTTGTACAGAATAAACAGGTAGTAGAGTTTGTTCTGGCTCTGCTTTGTTGTTCCATTGGAGACACTTTGGTAAACCCGGGTTTGTAGAAGTGTCATCTGTGTATCGCTCACTAAACCTTTAGCAGGAATGAAGAGCACTGAGTCTCGTCGGAACAATGCACCTGCACGTTTGTATTTAACCATATCAGTTGTGTCAGTTTGTCGCTTCATAAATGCAGAAAAATGAATTCATTCGATTCCTATGAATGTGTTTTACACTGATAAATAATAAAACAGAGAGCGAGGATAAGTGCTGCAGATCCCTTTGTGTGATCGGTAATTAAAAAAGTGTATCTTTATTTTCCACGTGCGTTACATTATGTGGCACACGCAAAGCAGTTCAAATACAGTATCCAGATAATTCTCCCTTTGTAAACACACACTGTAGTGGACGGGTTAATAACCCGGGTCATGTGATCACCATTGCGGCACAGCGCAGTCCCGTATTTGTGATAATATTGTTGTTGTAAAAGTACTGGCCAGTAAAAATATCAGTCGATGCCCACGAACATCTTTCACAGCCTCAAGCGTCGCATGTGAAAATGTTTGAGGGTGAAAAACAGATGCTGACGGTTACATTTCACGTGTGAAACCACCGTCACCTCTGCCTCACGAGGCCTCTGAGCATAAAAGAAGAAGTCGACAAACAAAGGCGTTTTTGAACCGCCTCGACGCCCACACACAACTTCCAGTGAGCATCGATTCAAGTTGGAGTAATTACAGTCATTTTTTTGGCCTCGTCTACTGAGCAAACTAATGCAGTGGCCTAAATCCTGAGCTGCCTTTGGGCCGAAGACACCAGCAAATGTATCCGCCCCCCCCCCCGACTGAAACCGCGGGGCCGGCTGTCGGCTGTCTGGTTATTCACGGACGTCGCTGAACGTCTGCTTGAGAGGATTCGCTCCGTGTTGAACGTCTCTCACCGCTCGCCACGGGTCCGACGGGCCGCGTCACGCGGGTTTGGCAGGCGGAGGGCAAAGTGCAACGTGGCGTTTGAACACAGGCAGGTAGTAAGTACACTTGGGATAAATGATTAGACGTCGTATAAAAAGAAAAAAAGTATTAAAGAAACGGGCCGTGATGCAAAACAATCCAGCGGTAAAACTCAGTCAGGTCACGCAGAGCACAACGTTGCAGGAAACGCAAAATGTACAAAATGCAAAAGGCCTCACAAAAACAAAATGCACTTTTTTTGACTCGAAGACAGAGACTTCGCCGGCTACTCCTGCACATCTGCTTTCACTCGTAAGGTAAACCGCTGCAGGAAAACATGCAGATAGAGAGAATTGAGAAGTGAGTAAAAATAAATAAAAAACAAACCGAAAATGGGGGTTTTTCCGCCCCGACGGCGTGACGCTCACCTTGAAGTCGTCGATGTACGTGAGGAAGAAGCAGATGAAGCTGAAGGCGACGATCCACTCGCACACGGCGCTGGCTACATGGAAGGGATAGTCCTGAAAGAGGGACACACACACACACACACACACACAAACACACCCGTTCCGGTGAACAAACGTCAACCAAAATACCCGACCCTTCGTCCCGCCTGCTGTCTCGGCCTCACCTCGTCCCCCGAGTCTCTGTGCAGGGTGGTTTGTGTCACGAAGAACGCGCAGATGACCGCTGAATTCACCAGGTCAAGGAAAAAAAAACACCTCTTCTCCTCCCGTGCGTGTGACACACACACACACACACACGTCAGACTCGGGTGGGGGTGAAAGGATACTGGGGAAAAGGGCCACGGCGGCGAGGGCGGCGATGCCCGATCGCGCCCGACACACGGCCGCGGAGGAGCCGAGCGGACGGGCCCGGTGGGACAGGAGGGACTGGAGCGCGATGTAGGAGACGCCCGAGACGAAGAACAGCAGCGCCCCGGCGTCGTGGACCTCCGTCACCGCCGTCTCCTGCGGATCACACGAGCGTGCAGGGGTCAGAACTCCTCGCGCGACTGGAAGCGTGGGAAGCGTCTCGTTTTTTTTTTGCGAGGGGGGACGCAGATACCTGGAAGGTGGCGACGACGCTCATGCCCAGGCAGGAGGACATCCCCAGCAGGCAGGGCGGCCTTGTTGAGGCAGGGGTTCACGACCTTGGTGTCCCCGCTGAGCTTCTCCACGTACTTGTAGCGGGCGTAGACGGTGAGGGTCGCTGTGCGCAGGTGACACGTGTGAATCTTTTGGGATCTTCCATCCCGACAAATAAGTTCTATTTTCATTTTTAATTAAAAAAGAGGAACTACAAGCAACGTCTTTTTGGAGAGCTTGGTTCCTCCGTGGGCAGGGGGAGGGATTGTGGTGTGGTGTGGTCTGGGTGGTGTGAGATGTAGGTTCCTGTTTGTGTGCATTTTATATATATATATTTTTTTTTACGTAGAATAGATGTTGTGACCAGGAAATAACGAGGGGACCATATAAGGCAGACCATGTGATCTGGGGAATGGAAAAGCAGGAAGGATGAGGATGAACCTCTGACACAAAGCACCTGTAACAGAACTATAAAGAGCAGATGAACCGATTTGAACTAAGATTAAATTACATTCAACTGTATTGTCATTACAAGGTACAGGTACAAGGCAACGAAATGCAACGAACTAAGAGGAGGTTATAAGAGCTCAGAGTCAGGGAGGGAGGGGTCGGTTTCAGGTATCCATACATGTCTGCGGAGAATTGCTCACGTACTCTTTTTCTCTTCCAAATAAACTATTTTTTTTAAACTTTTAATTCTTCTTCTCATCCACCAACTCGGAGGGATAGGGTATCCCGACATTTGTATAGCGCACGTACCTGCGCACGCCGAAACGAACGTCATCAGGCCGAAGATGCAGCTCTCCGGGGGGTTCGCGCCCGTGTCACTGGGGGAGTTAAGGGAGAAGTGAGAGGAAGAGAAGCAGATGTGCCGCGTCGGTTACGCGCAGCTGGAGTTCGGGCCGCGGCCAAGAAAACGAAACTAAACGCTGTCGGCTCTCAGGAATCCAAAAATAAAGCACCCACTCGCGCTGCCGGGACTAGCTCAAGTTCAAATAGCGCCTCTGTTCTGCAGACGGATGAATAATACAAATGATAACGTACCTTATGTATGGAAAGATTGCATCGACATCGTGTCTGAAGAGCGCAATGACGTAGGAAACGATAAAAGTGCTGGAGGACCAGACGACCAGGAACGCGGGCAGAAAGCAGAGTCCTTGCTGGAACCAAAACATGTCCGAACCTCCGCGGAGCGCTGGCGGGGCGGAAGGAGCGCTCGCCTAACACGCTGGTCCGGGGTCAGTTGTGGAGTCGATCACATGGGGTAATGAGGTGGAGGAGGAGGAGGAGGAGGAGGAGGAGGAGGAGAGGGAGCTGCTGGTTTACAGGAACCCCCTCCCCAGAGAGACGCACGGGTGGGGGCCGACCCCCAAAGCACCGTCACGTATAAACAGATACAATCCTTTCATATGTAATTGTTATTGTAGGCTATGATATATAATTACATTCGACACAGCACTTTCTCTCTGCCAGTCTTTCTTTCGTTGGATTACAGGTGAAATAATGTTTTAATTGTTCTGTGCGTCAGTGCCAGTAATCACAACCTTTGGGGAAGTATTCCTAAGTTTCGTCTTTCAACGATCAAAATGATTTAGCATTGCGCAAATTTAAAAATATACTATTTTCAAAATAAAATGATCATTTTGTATTTATGTATTTCATTGAGTTAGTTGAACACCGTGAAGCACCAGGTTGGGTGGTTTATCTGTAAAGTCATGTTACATGTAAAATGTTAATAAATTAGATATTTAACCAAATTGGGCAAATATGTTAGTTATTACACGAGGAATTGGAAAAGGCACAGCCTGAGTAGTAAAGCAGAAGGTCCTTAAAACTGTAGTTAAGTATCGTAGTATTCTTTTGACTTATCAAAGTACTTTTATGGTTATTTTGTTTTTAGAATTTCTTTAACTAAAGCTGTCAGGCCTGACTTGGATTGTTACCATGCGGTGGAAAGTTAACACAGTTTTCAGTAATCACACTTTACCGGAGAACTTCCACACATACTGCACTTGCATTATTATCCCTACAGGCCACCCATCTGTACATGTCTGCACACCACGCGGCCTCCAGCACTGCTCTCTGGTGGAGAAGGAGGTTGTTGCCAAACTAAGAATATGTGGCCTCTGGCTGGGATCCAAGGGACGGGGTCCTCTTAGCTGGGAGACAAAGCGGGCCAAGTTGTCATGGATGTAGATCCCTTAGCCAAACAATCTATGCCCGGCTGCTACTCTCTGTGTTATGAATTCCTTATTTCTTGTTTTGGTGAGAAGCAGCACATCTGTGGTGGGAGTAGCGTTCAACATGAGAAAATAACTTCACAGAAGGCTTCTTTCCTCTAACAATCTCAAAGTAAATGTTTAGAAACGTTTTCTTTGATACTGAATCTTAAAAATATGTTGTTGTTACAGCACCCTGATAGTAGTGATAGACCCACGGATAATTATACAACAAGATTATATCCCAAGTATGCAACATTCTTTCACTGCAGTGCTGGGGAACCTTTTAGCATCTTTTGGCTTTTTGCTTATTTTCAATGCAACAGCTTTTAAAAACCCACCGTGCACCACCTGTCAGGAAACCAAATGGTACACACGCACACGCACACGCACACGCACACGCACACGCACACGCACACGCACACGCACACGCACACACACACACGCAATCCCGCTGGCAGGCACACAGGCTATGCTAACACCAAGCTAGCAGGTGGACACGGCTAACGCGCTCCTCCCCGCCAGAAGGCGACAGCGGGCTCCAAGCAGCAGCAGCGGGGCAGCGTTACCGCCACCGAGGAAGGGTCAGACGCCCCGGCTGTCACGTGCCCTGCCGACAGACGGGCTGGCGGTCAGCTGACGCATCCGGGTTGCTCATGTTTACGTTCTCGTTCACCCGCCTTTCCTCTGAATGAATGCGGCGGAATGCCCCGTCGAGGAGCGCCATGGTAGTCGTCAACTCGGTGCTCAAGCTGCTGCAGAGGCAGACGTACACTTGCCTGTCCCACCGCTACGGGCTTTACCTGTGCTTCGGCGGGATCGTCCTCATGATCGTTTCCGCGTTTCAGTTCGGAGAGGTGAGACGCGCGTGTTGCGCCGGTGTCTCGCGGGGTCTGTGGAAGCGAGGCGCCGTCCCGGCCGGATTGCACTCGAATAATGAGCGTTCTTCTTTAAAGTTGTCCAGCTCGTTCGTAAACCCGCGTTCAATATCGGTAACTCGGGCGTGTTGTGAATCCTAAAGGTTTTCATTCTACTTCGGCGTTGAAATTAATCCCTTAATCTCACGAATTTAAAGGAAGATTTAAAATGTCTTCCAAGAAATGTCACCCGACCACCACGTTGAAAGTTGGCCATTTTTTTTGATGAATATCTGTAAATACCCCGCATGTGAAGCGTTTTTTTTTGGTTTAGATTTTACCCTTTTTTGTTCTTAAACTTTTTTTAAACTGAAAATATACATCCAGATAGTCCTGTTCTCCAGTGTGTTCTTGTGCAAATATTGGGCGAAAGGAACTGCTTCAGGGTTTGAGCGTGGTTCGGTGTGGCCTTGCCATAATGTGATATTTGGGAGGTAACAAACTTGTATAATCCCTTGCTTCCCATACAGGTGGTGGTGGAGTGGAGTAGGGACCAGTATCACGTACTGTTTGACTCCTACAGAGACAACGTGGGCGGAAAATCATTCCAAAGCAGGTAGAGTGAAAGACCGCATTCATGCTTCCAACACGGTGTGTGTCTAATGGCTAATCCGGACGTGCTGGTGAGGGAAACCGGTGCACGGCGTTGCTGTTTAATGGGTGTTGAATTTCTCTTTTTCCCAGGCTCTGTCTGCCCATGCCCATCGACGTGGTGTACACGTGGGTGAACGGCACGGACGTCGCTCTGCTGAAGGAGCTGAAGACGGTCAAAGAGCAACTGGAGGAGGAACAGAGAGCCCTGAGGTAGCTCCCAAGGACCTTTGCAGATGTAGATGTGGTCGTAATACAAAATGTATATTTATACATGCAGCACTGTGGTTTTCTGCATAAAGCCCTGCAGCCAAGCGTGCAGTGCAAGCACACTTGAATGCTGTCAGAAGTCACTTTTCACTCTCGTTGGCTTGTTCAGACATTCCCCCAGAAGAGAAAGCAGAGTCTTAAGGTCAAAGGTTAGAATAAACCTTGAGGTTAAAAGTCCCGGCTTTCGTTAACGTCAGCACAAGTCGGTTCAGTGCTGCTGCTGCTGTCTGTAATAATATGAATGCGCTGTTCTGTGGCACACAGGGAACGTCTGGGGAGGAATGCAAGTGAGACAACCGAAGTGCCAGAAGAGAGGTGAGTCTTCATGGGGTTTGAACCTCTGAAACAGAATTCAGCTGTGACACACACAACCTTTTTATGAATCTAATAATGGCCTGTTCATTGTTACTGGGAAATGACTGTTAAGGGTACAATGTGACAGCGGTGGGGGAGTTTTGCTCTTGAAACAGGAAGTGGGGTTTGCTTAACCACAAGCAGACATCAGTGTTTTAAAAGTGAGCCAGCATCCGCAACGACTGACTGATTGATTGAGGTGAAAGCGATTGGGTATTAATCTGCATTGCATTTAACTCTTTGTCTCTCTTTGGCGAAATAAGAAATTGTGCACACGGCGGCTTGAAAGACCCGTCTCGCATTTCACATCACCGGTGGGGACGTGAAACTTAAAGCCGGAGCACAAGGAAGATTCAAAATGGGGATTTCATTCGTTCAACACCCAAATCTCTCTCGTCTCCTCGTCCATCCACCTTTGACTTCTAAGTGCCGACACACAGAGAGCGACTTTTTTGCACAGAGGAAGCCGTGTGCTGAACCTGTGAATCTGACTGATTCAACTCGCGTGAACGTTTCGGTGTCTAGACGTGCGTAAACCGCACAATGTCAGAGTGGGCGGTCGTCGGTGTTGAAGCACTATTTCTCTGTCTCGTCTTCAGCGTTAAGCCCGAGTGTCTGCTGTCCCACTGCATCATGGCGCCCATGCTGGCCCTGGACCTGCCCCCGGACCTGCCCGCGCCCGCCAACCTGACGTCGCTGTCGCCCTCCTTCTCCGCCGCCAAAGAGGTGCTGCTGATGAACAAGGCCTTCCACACGTCCACCGCCGTCTCCGTGGTTGTCTTCCATTCGCAGGCTGACGGTAAAAAAAACGGCCGGAAACTATTCAGAAACGGAACACTTCAGAAAAATGACGCCTGACGCATGATTCACCACCGCGAGGTGAAAATGTGAAAAACGAGTGGGCGTGTTGTCACTTAGATGTGATTACAAAGTAAAAGGTGATATTTAAAGTGTGATAAATGAGTTACCAGGACGTGAGAAGGCTGCAGCTGTGTAATTACCAGAGACAGCAGCTGGATGACCGATCAATACAATGTAACTGAGAGTATTGCATCGGAAAATGTAGCTTTCACTCTAACGACACTTTATGTATGTGTCTAATATTAAACTGTATCTTTACACCAGAAAATTGAGGTTTGCTCACAATGAATTCCTTTTTTTGTTTTTTTTTTGCAGCTGATAAAGCCTATACAGATGTGTCCAAAGAAGACCAGAAGTTCTCTGTGTCCAGATGTTATCTGGTGAGTTTGAGCCCTCGATCATGTCCACGGTCACAGAACGACGGACTGATCAAGTGTTGTTGGGGTGTAATTAAACGTACCTGTGTGTCCTGCAGACCACGGACAAAGAGGCTCCGGGTCTGATCCGCATGCAGTCTCTGGCCTACCTGAGCGGCTTCCCGGCATCTTTTAAGGAAACGGAGCAGCTGAGAATCAAACTGCCCTCCGTCATCACCAACAGCATTAAGCAGGTAGGACATTTTCTATTGTTAAACACTATTATCACTAACTGAGGTATGTCCAAGTCCTCCTTATATTTACCTGTGTTTAAATATCTTTAAACAAAAGTTCAGAACATCTCAACCTATTACTTAAACTGCACGAAAGAGATCAAATGTATATGGTTATTTTATATTATAAATACTATTCTTTTGGTCTCTTTTTCTTTCAGTATTTTACAACAGCCTGGCAGAGTTTCTAGTTCAACATTCATAAAGTTGACACCCTTAAGCTTTAGATTTTTACTTTTTGTAATGCACCGTTTTCTTCTGTACGATCTTTTTGAAGTAGTCTCCACGGCAACTTAAGCGCAACCGAGCTCTGCCACCAGATGTCACCTGTGGAGCGTCCTTTCGCGGAGCTGCAAAGGGGTCGCTTCCCTCAGACATTCACTGCACAAATTAAGATCTTTTAATACACGACAACGGCAGCATCGTAAAGCACAAAAGGGCTCAGCGCAAATGTCAAATCCTCTCTGGAGGTGCCGAATTCGGCCTTTCTCTATTTTAAACGGTTATGTCATGATGCAGATTAAGGGGCGTTTGTTTGGCTTGGCGACTCGTCTATTCAATAATTTTCTCTCATCAAAAGGTCCGCTTCATATTTAGAGAGGGCGGAATGCCACTAACGAGTGAAAGTGAATATCGTAATATCAAACGCTCCTATTTGAAGATGTCCCACTTTAACTAAATCTGTACCTTAAACAGTTGGTTAAGAAAAGAACGTTGATGATTCTTTAAGCCGCTGTCAAAGAGCTGTTTATTGTATGCCGTCTGAGTAATGTGTTGCAATGTCAGGCATTCGGAAAACTAAAATATATATATATACCTTCTTTTAAAAAAAAGTTATATGCCAGGAAATCAACCCAAAAGGAGGTGTGCTATCATGTATGGGTAAAAAGAAGATCCCAATCAACCAAACGCTAATGAATTACACTCGGTTGTTCATTTCTATTCCAGGTAGCATTAAAACAATGTCCATATCTCTTACTGTAACCACGGCGTACTTTGTGTACCAGTCACGTATTTACAACAGCTGAGGAAGAAGCTTGTAAATGATGACATTGAGGTTACAGTCCGTTCAACCTGCGCATCATCGGCGAACCCCGTCGTCCCATCATTCCCTGCATTTGTCTCCATGTCTGGGGTCATGTGATAAGAGCCGGCGGCGTTGGTGCTGTAACCGTAGCTGGTGGTGGTGGTGCGGCGGTGGTGGTGGTGGTGGGGGGGTTTAACATCGTCGGACAGCACGCCGAAAGGTCACATGGGTTTTCAGTTTTTTAGTTTTGTTAGGAGTTGACGGTGAGCAGCGAGCAGTCACCAGGACACGTGCAGCCACGCCAGGCCGGAATGGAAAGTGTGTTTGTGTTGTTTGTGCGAACCACCACGCGACACCCAGTTTGTGTTTCAAGGTGTTTCCCTGGTGTTGCCGGGCCGATTCTGTGAAAGAGGGATGATGTGCATAGTGCGGAGCGAGAGCTTCAGCGGTGTGAGAAGCCGGGTATTTATAGCCCGCGTTAGACCGTGTGCTGTGGTGATGAAAAGCTGCCCCCCCTTCATCCCCCTCCCCCCCCCCCCGATCAACTGCCCCCACGGCTCGTGTGCAAGACTGCTGATGTGTTTGGATTAGGGGGCACTTGTGTGTGTTCGTGAGTGAACACAGTGAGGCATGCAATGATTGGCGAACGAGTTTACAGACAAATGGGGAAAAATAACTAATAAAAAAGGAATAGCGATGTAACAAAATCAAAAAATATCTCTGTGAAGTATTTTATTGTAGGTGGGTTGAGCATTTTTTTCCCCTCCAAATTATGAAAAACATCACACCGAAAGGGCAAATCTACTGCCTGAAATGAGCAATGAAACCATACAGAAAACATCATTATATACATTTTCCCACAGAGATCAACCGGTTTGAGAATAAAGGTTGAGCAGTCTGTTCAGTCCGACATGACCAGGGACCGGGGCGAGCTATAATAAAGTTGGCAATGCGATCCGGGGCCTGCCGTATCGCGGCTGCTCCCCGCTGAGATTATAAGACGCGGCTAATCCTCCTCACCTAAAAACGGGAGCGCAGGAACAAGAGAGCCAAGTTCATGTGAGACGCGTGCGTTCACAAGTTTGATGATGGAGTGAGACGAGGCTGGGGCTTAGTTTTAGGAGGGGTGAGACCGATTGTTTGAAATGGGTAAGGCCAGGGCTATCTCCTCCTACTCCACACAAACGCACACAGACACACACAGACAGACATCCGTGGAGTCCAAGGTCTCGCGTAACTCCCCTGAGATCAGACGGCTCCATGGAGAAGATGACATCACAGAATTTTGTGAACTCTCACCTCTTTAAACACACGACGTTGTGACTGCAGCACCCGAGCGTCATGACCGTTTTGATTTGAGCTCCACAGCTGCGGGGTCGGAGGTCAGCGCTTTTGCTAGACCTCCATAAATCTTCTCGTCCGCATGATACACAGATGGGGGGGTAATCTGAGGGTCAACAACGTTGCTGAGTTTAAAACAGGGAAATTTCTATGTAGGATGTTTCCACCGGGTTTTTACTTTGGCAACAATATCCAACTACAAGCAGTCTGGTTCCTACTCTGAAGTTCTTGAGTGGGAAACATTCAAGCTTCTTATTCTTCTCAAATGTAATCCAATGAGACTTTGACTCTACAGCCATGCTCGTGGCCTTGGAAGAATTTTTTCTTCAACGAGCTAAACGCTAACGTGCTCCCAATGGCAACGCTAAAATGCTGATTTTTAAGCAGGCTATATTTACCATCTCACAGTTTCTCTCTCTCTCTCTCTCTCTCTCTCTCTCGCTCTTCAGTTTGAGTTGTACTCTGAGGCCGGCATCGCCCTGCTCCATCTGAAAACCCCACAGGACTTCACCGATCTGACCCAGCAGGCGAAAAAGAATCTGACCCTGGATGGAAAAGAGTTGACTATCAGCCCGGGCTACTTGTTCTGGGACCTCACCGCCATCTCACAGGTGCGACTGAACCTCCCTTACACCTGTTCATCGCGACCGATGATGTCGCCTGCAGACACGGGCTACATATTCAGGGTTTTGCTCTGCAGTCCAAACAGGACGAAGACGTGTCCGCCAGCCGATTCGAGGACAACGAGGAGCTCCGCTATTCGCTGCGCTCCGTGGAGAGACACGCCCCCTGGGTGCGACACATCTTCATCGTCACTAATGGGCAGATTCCCTCTTGGCTCAACCTGGATAATCCCAGAGTTACAGTCGTCCCACATCAGGTAAAAGGCAAAACCCCGGCCTCTCCCACGCTGAACTCTTAAACACGGCTGTGGGATTCGCTTGTTTTAACTCACTAACCTCTTCAAGTAAAAAATACCAAAACGATCACAACACGAATATATGGCTTCGTTACGCGACAAGTTATGTTCGTAACAAGGAGTTTTAACTGTATATTACATGCGCTCTTTTTGGGGCACTATGCTTTGTAGTGGTTGTAAGTATCACATGTAGCTAATAAATGTCTTCCTTTTGACTTCAGGACATCTTCCTGAACAGCAGCCACCTTCCCACTTTCAGCTCCCCTTCCATAGAGACCCACATCCACCGTATCCCGGGGCTCTCTCAGAAGTTCATCTATCTCAACGACGATGTGATGTTTGGGAAAGACGTCTGGCCGGATGACTTCTACAGCCACTCTAAAGGACAAAAGGTGTGAAAAATGCCCGATAGTTTTCTTCTTTAAACTGATTATTTTTAATTTTCTTTTTCTGACTCCAATCTTTTCTTTTACTTTCTTGCCTGCAGGTGTATCTCACCTGGCCTGTCCCCAACTGTGCTGAGGGCTGTCCAGGGTCCTGGATCAAAGATGGCTACTGTGACAAAGCCTGCAACAACTCTGCCTGTGACTGGGATGGAGGAGACTGCCTCGGTGAGGAGATGCAATCCTTCTCATTTCTCCCGTGCAGATATGCACATTTGTCTAATACGACGCACCTTTCCTCTAACAGGAGCTGCGGGAAATGGTCGGTTTGTGGCCGTGGTTGGCGGGGGCGGGCACGGTGGAGGTGGTGGGCAGGTGTGGCAGTTTGCAGGTGGTTTAGGGGGAACGTCGTACTGCAATCAAGGCTGCGCTAACTCCTGGCTGGCGGACAAGTTCTGTGACCAGGCCTGCAATGTTCTCTCCTGTGGCTTTGATGTGGGAGACTGTGGCCAAGGTGAGCTAAATTTAAAGTTGCTATATAAAAATGAGAAAAGGATAGAAAGAAAAAAAAAAAGACATTGTTGGTTTTGCTCTTATCAAGGTTTTCGTACGATTCTCCTTTATCATGTAATCATTTCTGTTTTAGAGCACTTTTCCGAGCTGCTTCATGTGACCCTAATGAGGAACCAGAGCCTGTACACGCTCCCCGTAGGGGAAACTAAGCCATATTTCAGTTTTGAGAGACTGGCCCGCAGAATCTCCGAGGCCCACGTCAGCGACAACCCGGCGCTTCGCCACACCTCCGTCGCCAACAAGTGGAAGACCATTCACCTGCTGCTCCACCCAGGGCACAACGCTACCCAGCTCCAGTACAATCTGACCCTCCAGAGAGATGACTCCACGGAGTTCGTAATGAGCTTCAGCGTTGCCATCGACACCCGCGAGGTGCCCCAGGCTAACGTGTCCCGGGCCGCCAGCAAGGACAGCGACCAGGATCCGAAGCCGACCTCGACTCCAGAGCCAACGGTCCCGTTCGCGGATGTTCCCGAGGACCAACGCGGTCCCAAGATCCAGAAGAGGCTGCCTGGTGAACTTCTGGTTGTTGTAGAAGTGCCTTCGCTGAATGTGTCCCTTCTACCGGCTGCTGTGCAAAGCGAGCTGCACAAGCTGGAGGAGAAGCTTCTGATGGGTGACATTACTGTGAAGGGTTATAACCTCACAAAGGCTGAACTTCTAAAACCTTACAAGGCACTGGCTCAGAAGCACCAGGACATTCATTCGCCGCCCGCCAGTGAGGGTGCAGAAAAGGCAGAGGAAAAACCCCATGAGGACTTGGAGGGAACGCCACCGGCTGGAGAGAAAGCTGAAAATATCATTCGGAAAAATCCAAACTCCAAAGAGGAAATATCCTGGAAAGACATTACAGCTACCCATACTGATGATAAGCACGAAGATGAAGCTCCCGAACACTATGATCTTAATACAGTGATAGAAAGGCCGAAGACTTCCAAACTGCTGGGCAGTATTTCCAAATCCAAGAAGCCAGACACTGCAGAAGGAGCTCCTTTAGCGAGGAGACTGCTACACTTCATCTCCGCAGACAGAGGCTTCCTGCCGTGGGAGAGAAGGAAGTACTTCCAGAAACTGCTTGAGGTGAGTAGGACCTCCTTTTCCACCTTTTCTACCTAAGCATTTAGACTTTATTTGCATATCAATCTCTCTCGTTTTTGACTCGCTACAGGAAGAGGAGCGTCTGCAAAGGGAATTGTCGTTTGAGGCCGACGGCGGCGCCACAGGTCGAAGGCTGCAGGACACTTTTGCCGACTCCCTGCGCTACGTCAACAAGCTGCTCAACGGCCAGTTTGGATTCACGTCCCGCAAGGTCCCCGCGCACATGCCTCACATGATCGACCGCCTCATCATGCAGGAGCTGCAGGACACGTGAGTGTGTTCCATGTCCTCCGTTACGGCACTCCCGACGAGGCGGCGGCGGCGTCTCAAACTGCTTCGCTCTTTTCTTCAGATTCCCAGAGGCGTTTGACAAGACGTCGGCCCATCGCGTCCGTCACCCGGAGGACATGCAGTTTGCCTTCTCGTACTTCTACTTCCTGATGAGTGCTCAGCAGCGGCTTAACGTGTCCGAGGTGTTTGACGAGATTGACACCGACCACTCCGGCGTCCTGTCCGACCGGGAGATCCGAACTCTTGCCACGAGGATCCACGAGCTGCCACTCAGTCTCCAGGTGCGTCCTGCTTTTGATGAAACTTCTGATACTCCTAGGCCACTCGGTTTTGAAGTGTGTAATATTCCTCTGTGGCACTTTCTAGGACTTGACAGGCCTGGAGCAGATGTTGATAAACTGCTCCAAGACACTCCCGACTAACCTGACCCAGCTGCACCTGGTAAACCCAACACAGGAGGCCTACTATGACCCAAGCATGGTGAGCCACACTTCACAGTAAATGGCTCAGAACAAAACAGAAAACCAATTCAAATCAATTGAATCCACTGCAAATGCTGTTAAACCCACAGCCTCCTGTCACAAAAGGCCTTGTCCTCTACTGCAAGCCCATCACAGAACGCATCCAGAAAGCCTTCAAGGACCAGAATAAGTACAAGTGAGTACAAGTGAGCCTGTGTTAGAGCGAAGCAGGCAGAGTATCTGAATTCTATCGTTGGTAACGGTAACGCATGCTTTGTCACAGGTTTGAGATCATGGGGGAGGAGGAGATAGCTTTCAAGATGGTGCGGACCAACGTCTCCCATGTGGTTGGACAGTTGGATGACATTCGGAAGAATCCCAGGTAGAACTTTTGACCTTCTTTCGATCGTGTTGCATCTGTGATGCCACCATAGCGTACTGAGGTTTGTCTTTTCATAAATCCCCAACAGGAAGTTCATCTGTCTGAACGATAACATTGACCACAGCCATAAGGACGCTTCCACAGTGAAAGCTGTGCTGAGAGACTTCTATGAGTCCATGTTCCCACTGCCATCCCAGTTTGAACTGCCAAGAGAGTATCGCAACAGATTCCTGCATATGGAAGAGCTCCACGAGTGGTAGGATGTGAAGTTTAGAGATATGTTTTAATCCTTTCTGCACGTGGGTTGGTAATTATATCAAGCTATTTCATTTTCCACTGAAATTTGCATCTGTCATCGCGTAGAACCCAGGGTTGCCAGGCTGGACCAATGGGAAGCCTTCAGGGGCTTAGGAGGGTTTTTGTCAAGGATCCTGCTCCTGTTCACAGGGAAGCTTCAGCGGGAGAATGCCAGACTCGCAAAAAGGCTTTAAAATTAGACCGAGCTGCCTCAGATCAGTCACTAGCTATGAGATACTTGCAAGATCATTACACAGCTCAGCCTCTCGTTAAGTCCTCTGCCCCCCCCCACCCACCCCGTAAAGTAACTGCCAGACGGCGTTGGGTGATGTCACCCTTTTGCCCTGCTGCCCTCTGTATACTGTACGTTTCCTTTTTGTTACATAACAACAACTAGCCTCCCCGTGCCAAATTTTGTTTCTGCACCTGCTGCTGATTTGCCTAAAACTAACATTTTTTTTTTTTTTTTTTTGCAGGCGAGTATATCGGGACAAGCTGAAGTTCTGGACGCACTGCGTCCTCGTGACCCTCGTCGTCTTCACCATCATGTCGTTCTTTGCTGAGCAGGTCGGTGTGTCCCACACACAGTTTTATTTACACATCCAGTTAAAGAGCGCCGGACGCTCGATCAAACACCTGTGTTTCCATGATTCACACTTAAGCTATGACCCATGCATGCGCTACCAAGTTCCACTGTGAGGTGCATCCGCCTCATGTGGTGCCGCAGCATGAGGCGCCGACCCAGAGTCTGAGGAAAGGACGGCCAGCAGTCCTGTGAGAAACGCAGGTCTTTGTCGGATTGGATCAGATTTGACTTGCTTGTGCTTTAGTCGTCTGTATTGCCAATGAGGTGGGATTTATATTGATATGTAGCATTGAGCAAACAAAACCCAACAACTGGAACTTTTTGAAGCTCATTGATCAACACAATACATCGCTTTTCCTTCGTCATCTCTTATCACAGTCCTTGATGACAAACGAAGCAAAGCTTTTTTTGTCTTCTAATAGTTGGCGTGCGGTTTCTAATTATGCCATTTCCTATTCTTCCCTCTCTCCGCAGCTGATTCTGTTAAAGCGAAAGCTGTTCCCGAGATGCAGAGTAAGCAAAGACAGCAACACTGAGCGGGTGTAAAAAAAAAAAAAAAAAAAGACACCAGGACTTCCCTCCTCTTCTTTCTGCTCTTCCAGCTACGTCCAGCCTCTCTCTCCTGCTCAGAAGGGAGGATTTAGCCCGGGGGAGCCGGGTGGAAACAGGAATCCGAAGCCCTGCGTACTTGTGTTGCATCAGCACGTACAGAGGATAGACACTCGCGTGAGATGGGAATTAAGTATTTTTTTTTTTTAATATAAAACAATGGCTGGGGCTGGTCCGTGAAAGGAAAGGTGGCCAGAAAGATGAGGCCGTGTGATGCTTATTTTTCTCCACTGGGGGCATCTGTGGCTTTTGTACAACACACACAGACCTTTGTAACTACACGAACAAACACTCCCTCCAATCTGCACCACCCTCCTTGCGTCCTTTCTCGTACCATGTTTTATATTGACAGCGGCTGCCAGGTCTTATTGTCGTTGTGTGTGTGGATTTTATGGTAAAACTCACTTGGTGCACTAACTGTTGTTTAAAGCTCAAACTATTGGAAGACCGACAAATATTCTGATAGTCTGTTAATCTTTTGAGCCAGTTTTCAAGGAGCATTGCCAATTTGTTATCTGCTTCTTACACGTTTTCTGTTTTTATATTGCCAATAGTTGATCATCTTTGGGTTTTGGACAACTGGTCAAACAAAACACTTTGGAAGGTGTAACCTTTGTGTGCTGGGAAGGTGTGCTAAGCTTTTTGACAGGACACGTGGGGGAATGACACTAGGCAAACAGTGGATCTGTGGACAGCTCCTTTCAAACGAGTAATTCAAATAATCTACTAACCAGGTAGCCCTGGTTAGTGTTTGGCGTTTAACACTACGGCTTAATTTTAAGGAAATCAAGATAAAAAGGTACAAATAATAAGTGTTGGTTGATGGTCAGTCTTTAAATAACATGGAAACTTGAAGTGCCTTCGTTGTTCATTCCTGTTTGTCTGAACATTTTGTTTTTTTTTATAAATGTCTTCTAAATGTTGTCCACATCACTCTTTTCAAGTGATTTACAATCAGACTAATGGGAATATAGGATTATGTGACTATTAATGTGGTACAAACTGAATTGACTGATGAGTGAACACGTAATGCTTTTATAGCCTCCTGTATTTGTGTCCCTGTGGGACTCCACAGGCTCGCTACTGTCTGAAATTCAGACTCCCTCAGCATGATCTGTAACTTATTTTGATTTGTATTATTGTGACAGTGAGCCTGGTGAACAGAAAGTAAACATCGCCTCAGACCGTGCTCGTCAACCGCTCCACCTTTTCATTCGGAAGTCAGTTTTACAACGTTTTTTTTTTTTTTTTTTGAGACGACGACAAAAAAGTGATCGAAGATATTGTCAGCATTTTACCGCCGACATAAAAGTCTTGATGTACTAGTATGACGTGAGCAGGCGAGGCCATGACTTGCATTCCTGGACAATAGGAATCTCTCAGATTTGCGTTGGTTCAATAACGCTCACTGGGTAAAATAAAGTGTGGATTGTTTCAGTCGTCTTGATGTTTTTGTCACGTGTGAATGAAGTCTGCCTGACCGTCTCCACTGTACAGCAATTACAATTTTGGGTTACTTGACTGGAGTATTTCAATTGTTTTGCCACATTGCACTCCATTCGCAGAGGGCGATATTGCACTTTTTACTGTGAGATGTTAGCTGTTCCAACAAAGATACTGTTTTCTAAATTAACTTTAGACGTTTAGTCGACTAATCGGTCCGATGCCGTCTTGGTCGACTGCCATTCTCATTGGTTGACCAGTTTTTTTTTTTTTTTTTTTACACCAAAAAAAAAAAGTTCATTGATTTACTCCTTGATATTTATTCCTTTATAAGCCGTTATATATTACTGTAATACAAATATAATTAGCCTATGTTTTATCCCCATCTTTAAATGCTTTAATTTAGGCTGTTTTGTAACAGCGCCACAGTTTAGCGCACCGCGTAGAACACTCGGGAACCGCGGCGAAGAACTTCCTCTCGCCGTCGGAGCCCGTTAAGTCTCCGCGCTTTAAAAAAAACGCTTTAACGTTTAAGTTCAGAGGTCGCGAGCTCCACCGGTGACCGCGCGCAGGGACAGCAGCTCGGGCCTCGGCCGTTGGACATGATCCGAACGGTGACTGCTCCGCGTGAGTAATCCGTCTGACCGGGGGGAGAGAAACCTCCGCATCTACTCTTGCGCATTTTTTTAACTCATGTCGTAGGCTACTGGTCGACTAAGCATTTCTTTGGTTGACTACAGCCCTACTTATTTGATACTTAATAGTTAAAGAAATCACGCTAGGTTTCATAAAAAGCCATGCTAGCAACTCCGTGAGGGTTTACTTTAGCATAACGGTGCTTTTGAGCTAACCTTACAAGCTAACACCTGCGTGCTAACAATGATGAGCACGCAGGTGTTACCTGCGTGCTAACAATGATTTGCACGGAGGCCCTTCCACGCCCCCAGGTTCATCAATAAACGATCAAATAAACCTAATTTATTCAAACAACCATCAGGGCTACTGTTCGTACTCGCATTCATGAAGTTAGCAGCTTGTGTAAGGCTCCCGTGAAGCTTAGTCATTGTGCAGTGAGCGAACGGTAGCGCCTGCATAGGCAAATTGTCTTCAACCAGAGCGTCATATCGCGGGATTTCAGAACTCGACTTCTGCTTGAGCGAGACTTTGATAGCGTCGAGGAACTTCGTCAGAAGAAAGCATCTACGTTGGTCGGACCCCAATCATTTCGTTTTCCCCCAAAAGTTTAAATATATGTATACTTCTCTAGTGATTAATTACATTTAAAAAAACATTACATTTTTTGTAGTACTTCAATTTAAGAAATTGTGTCTGAATATTTAAACAGGGATTACAAACGCATGAAAGATGGGGTGAAATTGAAAAATACCGAGTTTCCTGTTTGACTATTTATTTAAATGAGGATCTATCAGATTGCCACTTTAAGTAAATGGTTCACCACGGAAAATAACACATCACATGAAAAATAGTGTCTTTATTACAATCTTTTCCACTCATACAGTATCTGTTAGTAGAAAGGTGTTTTACTGTATTATTGAACAGTGGAACATGGTGGTAAAATTAAGGTTGTACATTTTCAATGCATAGTTCCAAAGACCATCGTAAATTTACCAAAATCAAGTTTAGGACATGCCCCTCTTTAATAGTCCATGATCCTGCAGAAGCAGTATCTCAGAGGACACTTTTTAAAATCAAATTCTAGAGTACCATTGTTTTTTATCTTTTTACCAGCACTTCCGAAATATTCCTTTTGAACCAAAATAACCTGAAATATGAATAAATCAGATTACAACAACTCAATGAGATTTAATCAGATGAAATTACGAATAATCCAACATGGCTTCAAGAACCAAAATCATCAATCATTCCCCAATACATAGTGTACATTTTGTATAGGTGAAGAAACCTTACGTGTGAACAAGTCCAGTATCATTTTATTACTACTGTTGCATCTGGTTTGATACTTCAGTGAAAAAAAGAAAAATGTACAAAGCTGTCTTAAATATTCACAAGTCAAATAATCAAGTCAAGTAATTACAACAAAAAATATTTAAGGCGTTTTCAGTTGAATTCTGTACAATCACATATAATTAGCTATTAGCCCTTCAGGGAGAAGAACAGAGAAAGCAGAACAAGTCGTGTGTTAATGCTTCATCGGTCGACGGCGCTCTAAAAGGGGGGGGCATTTTATTTTTCCAGTATTGAAGGATGAGATGAGTAACGGGAAAAGACAATATTAATGGAAAAGTGTTTTTAGGAGATGCCTGATAGAAAACCCGTCGTTTTTTTCAGCACTAACACAGACTGTCGCCCCGACGCCATGACAACCGGCCAGTCCACATTGCAAAATTCATTGGAAATAATTTGAGGTTTTAAAGGTCGTTTTTTTTTTTTCAACATTTCATTTAGGTCTTCGAGACCAGATTTTTGCCAGATTGAGTCACATTTATTTCAATGAATAAAAAAAAAAACAGCCAATGCATTTCAATTTGGGCAAAGAGATTCACCTTATTGCCCTCGATGAATCCAAAAGATCTTAAATGTATGACAACCCCCCACATATTTAGACACACCTCTTTAAATTTAAAGCAGATAATGTGCTTTAATATCGGCCCGAACTACAAAGTACCTGTTAGAAAAACGTTTTGGTATTCGAGATGAATAAGCAGGAAGAAGATGTAAAATTCTAAACTGTGTTTTCTGAATACATGCAATGATTCCAAAATTAAAACTTAAATCGGCTGCAACAGCCAATGAGGAAATCAAGGAAAACTGGTTCCACGTCATTTTCAACAGATCCATGCTTTTCAAAACTTCTTTTTTTTTCCCCATTCCCTTTTTGGTTTGTAGTGATGCGTGAGTTGTTTATACTTGTCCTTCTTGTGGGGGGAGGCAGTTTTTAATCAGAAGTGGTCACTTTGTCAAGGCTGCAGTGGCTCGGCGTCGAGAAGGATCTCTCCTCCTCCACGTCGTCGTCTGCTTTCAGGAGCGGGGAGAGATCCGCGTCTCCCCCCGCCTCCTCCCGCCGGGCAGGCCGTCAGTCGCGGTGCAGCTGGCTTGGCGGCGTGATGCTAAAGACGCGGATGCGCAGGTGGGAGGCGATCTGGAGGCACACGCCGGTACAGTAGCGTGTCAGATCCAGAAGGGAGAAGACCTGGAGAAAGACGCACAAGATCAAACGTGGCATTAATGGTTTTTAAATGGAGTAAAGAGCTGCTGGTAAAAAGAAAGCACTGGTAGCAGTAACAATGGTTTAAGGGGCTTTTCCTGCCATGACTTGTGTTCCAATCAGCCAGAATAACTCGAAACACCGGTGTGAAGAACACTTGAGGGCTGCAGCAAAAATCTCAGTTTCTGTTTCTTGAAATACAGCGGAGTCACTTGAGCTCCAGATTAGACGGTTGAAGCGAAACAGAACCAGTCCGTCCCGTTTCTCTTGTCAGTCGTGCACCGACAGATTCTACTTCATACCTGGTTCAGTTAAGTTGCCATCACAACGTATCACTCACAATTAGGAGTGCACGGACAAGAAAGAAACTGTTCTTTTCCTTTTTTCATCCTAGTTGAACAATACTTGAACAACCTAAAACACTGCTTTTTTACGTGCATTCAGGTGCAGCCTCATGGGTCATTAAAACGATGGAGCTTTTCACACTATCAAACATAAAGACATTTAACTACAGTAAAGCTCTGAATGCAAACGGGGTGTTTGTTTTCAATCTGAACCAAACAATATGCTACTTGTAATGTTGTGTAATGTTGACACATGCGTCAACTGACCATGGCGATCCATAGGACTATATGCTCATCGATGAAGCTGTTGAAGTACTGGTTGAGGAAGAGGAGGCCGGGGCCTACGAAGGCCGTGTCCGCGAGCTGCAACTCGCTCTTGGTCATGTGTGCGACCTACAGGGACAAACGAGAGGGAAAGAGAAGCACTGATGCACAAGTACGTTCTGACCAAATACAAAACAGATGGAAACACGAGGAGAAAAAAAGGGAAACCTCCCATGAATGCAAATTTGATATTTGGCGTTATGAGTATTGACTTAAATACGGTTGTAATTATTGAGATAAACATTGCATCAAACCCATAATTCCAGTTAATTTGATACATGCGTAATACATTTAAATTCCGTAATTGTTCTGCATAGCAATTTGTCATTTTCATTGCTATTCCTGCACTAGAATAAAATTGGCTCTCCCACACAGTTGCGAACCAAAACCCTGCAAAGTAGCTGCTTAACAGCTCTCATAACCTGAGCGGTTACCATACCGACCAGAAGAAAAGCATCCACCCAATACCAGGAGCGCTGATTTTTGACAGTCCCAGTGGACGAACTGTTGAAAATGCGCGCCGATTTAGTGAAATTTAAACCCGACGAGATGAACGCACCACCAGCTTGTTGGAGATCTTGGAGGCGACCAGGCCAAAGGCCAGCAGGTACAAACACGGGTGGAGCTCAAACAGCTGGCTGGACGACTTCTTGAAAATGATGAAGGCCAGGGTGAGGACGAGGCCGATGTGCAGACCGGGACTCAGCACACTGGTGTCCTAAACAGAGCCAGCGGGATTAAGCACGCGTCACAACAGAGCTGTGGGAGATCCAACAAATTGGTGTGCAAAGTGGGAATAAGCTTGCGGACTTACAGCCACAGTGGAGCCGTTTTTTCCAACGCCTCCATTCAAAATGACATAAAAATAGTTGTAGCAGGAGTAGAGGGCCCCGCCGCTGATGCCGATGATGGGGAGGACGAACATCTTGATTCCAATGATGGGCAACTACGGAAACAAGGGACAGGGAGATGAGAGCCAAAGACACAAATGAACTCTGCTTGCAGTAAGAGGGCCGGTGCTTATGTGAAAGCCGCAGGCGGTAGGAGCCGGATGGGAGGGCGAAGCAAATCCAAAATGCGAGAGGCATGACCTGCTGCCACGGCATCGGCTACACATATTTACCTTCTCACTTCTCTTATATGATGTTAAGTCAAGCCTCCAAAAGGCAGCAGAGTAAAAAGTAAAACACAAATTCTATTCAAGAACCAGGATGACGACTAAAAACTGATTTGAAAACTTAATTTGGTGTGAAAGGTGACGGAGAAGAAAACGTTCGCGACACGAGGTGAAATGAAAGGGCTCCCGTGTACGTTTCGGGGGATTCAAGCATCCGTTGGTGGCTTTTCAGTTACCGTCGTTTGCCAGAGGCTCACGCCTCCGAAAGCCGACATCAAATACATGATGGTGATGGCGATCTGCACCTCTGTGACGTCAATCCTGGGAAGAAGGCGACAGGGAAGCTCGTGATCATCAACTCATCGGTAATAAAACGGTCATAAAAATCACTCGACCAATTGGACTTACAGGCCGAAGCGGAGGGTCCCGGACACGTAGGTCTGCCAGTGGGCGCAGAAGAACATGAACATCCCGATGAAACCACAAAAGAACATCCAGTCCGGGTATCTTCCTATGCCGCACGAGATGCACGTTCCCACAGCGACGAAGACTGAAGGAAGAAATAGGGAACAACCGACAAAACTAATAATCAATTGCTCTGCCCTGATCCAACGACGCAGCAGATTCCCGCAAGTAGAAGAATAACAGTGGTTAGTGTTGTCCGGCGAGGGCGACACACCTGTGGAGACAGCGTCGCAGCCGTGGTCAAAGAGCTCCCCCAGGGCCGAGCTGCTGTTGGTCCTCCTGGCCTGCTTCCCATCAATGGCGTCCAGAGACTGGTAGATGAACAGGCCCAGGGCGCTCATGATCAAGGCCCACGCCGGCGCCTAGCGAGTGTGGAGGTGGGAAGAGACTGGATTTAGACAAGAAGGGCCGCGGCCCAGTCGTCTGGTGAAGCAACGCGCGCTTAGGAAAAGCAAGGTAGAGCTTAACAACATTGGTTAAATGATCAACAATTTTATATAAAATAAATAATGTGACTTTTTGGATAACTGACTGCTTTGAGTTATTTTTGAAAAAAAGAAATCACAAATGCAAGCCTCTCGTTATTCATATGTTAATTTATCTTAAGTTCATGGAATGTTGGTCGCTCGAAACAAGACATTTGAAGGTATCCCATTGAATTCTGGGAAACTGAGATGACATTTAATGTATTGTGACAGTCATCGGCAGATTGGGCAATAATGAAACAAGCGGAGCCATAAAACAAAAAGAAAGCAGAACTACTTACAACTTCAGTCCGTTTCAAAACTGACAGAATGCAGAGATATTTCAGATGTTATGATTTCAGTCTTGTAAAATAGTCTGCAGTGATTTAGCGTGGCACGAAGAATGAACACACTTTTATGAAAAGTAAAATTAAAACTCAGGAGAAAAGGGCAGACCTTAACTAACCCTAAATATTTATTGAATGAGGCTACTTTTGAGGCTGTCCTGCTGTCCCCACTACAACGCGTTTGTGTGTGAGTGTGTGAGAGACAGAGAGACGAAGGCAGTCTTGTGTTTTTCCGGAGGCATCAAGGTTCTAATGCTGTCCTGGTGGGGGCCGGTTGTCCCTCGAAGGTGAACACTCAAGATCTCTGGTCCTGGTATTAATTCTTTGAATACGTTTGCTCTAGACTAGTGACAGAAAGCGGAATGCTGCGCGGACCGTGGACTCGGTCGCAAGGTTGTCAGGATTGGATTGGACAAAGGTGTGAATCTGATAAAAACACATGCAGCTATGCAGGCCTGATTAGCGAGTGAACCCGGGGACATAAGTGGACTGCGGGATCATAGGTCACAGCTCTGCTGCAGGGCCTACTACTGTATCCGAGGGCTGCGTTTTAGGAACATGTAGCTGAGAGCACATTAGATCTGGAAACGTTTCACAACAGCCGAGTCGTCTAAACATGTTTTGTTTTGGTGCTGATGGTGAACTGACAGAAAAGGAAAGAAAAAGATTCCTTAAAAATGTCTGTCGTTACTCATCGGCACTGCCGCGTCACGTGATTCGTGGCAGACGACCGCACACAAGGACTCACACACACACGCGTCAAAGCTGATAACTTTCCAAAAAACCCACCGTGACGAGCACGTCACGTTATATGTATTCCCTGATCCGAGGGGTCAGGGTTCAGCATTGAGGATTCTTACACAATCATCTGGAGGAGCGTCTCTAACGTTAAACCTGACTAACATCAAATCTAATGTAATTTTCTAGTAACATTTAAAAAAAAAACTGTCAAAACACACCTATGGGCGTTAGCGTGGAGGGTGAGAGACGCCGTTCATGAAATGGGAATATTACGACACGTAACGGGCGAATTGCGCAATTCCCGAACGGGGGGGGGACCGTCGTTCTGTTTCACTCACGCGTAGAAACTTTTTTTTAATTTGCGCCAAGGTCGTTATGCACCCACCTCCTCCGTCGCCGTGGGACAATAATACATCAGCACCACCGTGGAGACGATGTTGATCATCAGTCCGACGATGGTCAGGGTGTTCGGCGCGACCCATGTCGGTATTTGCTCCACCAGCCAGTTCCAGTAGATTTGACACGGCGGCTCGAACAGGGACCGACCGGAGGCGCTGTACTTGTGCTCCTCCAGCCGCTTGAGTTGAGCGGGCGACAGCGACTCCGACCACAAGAAATGAGGCATTGTTTTTTTTTCTTCTTTTCTGCCTGGTCACCCCACTCGAGAATGCCGAAAACAAACTTCCAGACGCTCGACGGGAGGAGTTAAGCTAGCGGCCCCGACGGAGGGGGCTGGGGTTTGGGGGGCGGGAGGGTATCTTCGATCGGTCGACTCCGGCAGATAGCGGCTCATTTGGCATTTGTAGCTAGGTGACCAGAGGAGGCCATTTCCACGGCGGAACCATGAGACGTCGACGCTCCGTAGCGCTTCTGATCGGGTTGCGTCCCGACCGGAAGTGAGAAACCGGAAAGGAATCATTTGACCGTGCACCGGTTTAAATGAACAAATACGAGTTTATTTTTTAGTAGTATTAGTAGTATTTTGCGAGGCGAATGTGAACCATTGCTAGTTAGCACGTTTAACAAAAATAATAATAATACAAATAATAATATAAAATATTCACATATCCATGTTTGAATGTTACGTATTTTGGTTTTATTCGTATATTTAGGTTGGCTACATTATGCAATTATAAATCCTTACAAATGTATTCATTTAATTTAGCTGTTAAATTATTTGTGCATTTAATTTTCTGACATGTAAGTCTCCTTGAACTAACTCTTTAAGTATGGCAAAACATTTTTGTCTCTGTGTAAAAGCTTCCATTGCTTTCTTTTATAACCAGAAACAGATAGTCAGTGTTAAAATCCAAACAAAAAGAGAGTTCAACAACTTATTTTTTATTGTAATGTGTGGGTCTTAATTACAAAGGTAAATGCATGCGCACATGACTGAGCATCAATCAAACCTCAAGTCCAATAAGAATCCAAAAAGCATAGTGTCGTGCAGAATATGCACTGTGTGAAAACCTCTACATTATTTCCCTTATTTGACATACAAACACTGAAACACTCCATTTTCCCTTTTCTTCAGACCCCAGAAATAAATGATCTCCTTCAGCAAACATCCAAGTAGAATCAAAATGTAAAATACTCTGTCACTGTGCTATATATGGGCTTTGTATATGTTTGTTTTTACACACTGCATGTACTCATCAAAGCTAGGACCAAAACCTTCAGGCCGCTCAGAGGATAACTATCAGTGTCTCATTGCACTCCATCCGGATTTTACTTCTCTTGCTCAACAGTCTTCTCGTTCATGTACTTGTCAATCAGGTGTAGGGGAACTCCGCGTTTCATAAGCTCGTAGAAGGTGAAGCCTCCTGAGGGGGCGAGAGGAAAGATTCTCTTATAATATTCTTTGGAGGGACAGATGTTGAATTGGAGAGTGAAAGAAAACAGAGCAAGAGGGAAGGATAAGAGGGAGAGAGGAGAAAGAAACTGACAGAACAATCAGAATGCACAGAAGAGAGGACCACTGGGTAGAGAGGGACAGGAGGACAGGGATATGGCTCATGTTGGCCATGCACACTCAGTTTGTAAACGTCTGCATCGGCTCAGGCTTGCAGCACCAGAAGCACAGTTGATACCTCTGAAATAAAATGCAGGTCAAACGTCTATAACGAAGCTTACAATGTCTTTAGTCATCCACAAAATGCAGTGGTCAAACTACAACATCTATAATTTAGTTGAATAAATGTGCACCATCCAGCTATTCGAGTCATTCGGCCTGCCACACATGAGCGTCTGTAAGAGCAGATAAGCATACTTCCCTAAATGTTAAAAGATTCCTTTTAATTACAGTATTTCAGTACATCTTACTTTTCACCACCACTGTGGAACTGTGATGGGCAACTTATAGTCTTAACATCTAACGGTATTAGAAGCTTTGTTTGTATCCTATAAGATTAGAAATGAATAGAAGACAAAACATGTATTCAGACGTCACGTCAACAAAATGTAAAACTCTTAAACTAAAGCTCTGAACGTCTTGGCAAAGGTTAGTTTAGAAAGTTTTCCAAATAAATCACTCACCTTATCTGCTGCACACAAATAATGAGCGGTAGTCTTTGAATTCACTCAATTTCACACCAACAGCTATGACAATCAACTAAAAATATTCAAAACGGTGCTTTTAGCCAGGAAGCAGAACCTGAATAATTTGGCAATAGTTGTCATGCAGCAGTTGTCTTGCTTTGTTAATGCCCCCTTTCACATATTCTTTCTCTGGCCCCTGCTTTGATAGTGAATAAAAGATGCCACAGTCCAACCGACTGAGAAAAGCCACAAGCAAGGCTGAAAGATGCATAATGGATGACATAAGCTTCATATGCCAGAACCATATGAAAGCTTACCTTATATGAGAACATACATTCACAATTCTTGAGTTTGGACTGGGGGAGAGAGAAGAGAAGAGGGGTTAACAAAATGTTAACGTGGCGTTATAGGTGTGCACCAGGGAGTACTGTTGAGTTATTACGCAACTCTTTTACATGAGGAGTTAACTGTGTGGCATAAAGAGGAGAATAGTTTAAGACAACCCCAAGAAAACGACACAGCTCTTCATGTTATGCCTTCCGAGGAGTGACCGGTGACAGACTGTGTGTTGTTGTGATGATGAACAAGATGACCGGACAGAAAACACGCGGGATAAACCCCTCCGTGTGGTGGTGATGGAAATGTGTCACCAGATATTATGTGCACTGCACACAAATGAACAGATTATTGTTGGTTCATTATTTGTATTTATTTAGAAAAAAAAGATGTCCAGGAGTCGGCTGCACCAACTGTTAATAAGTTCCAACAGCAATTAGTAAGTGGAGAAAAATTTAAACGGGTTGCTCCAAGTATTTCACAAGTAACTCCGGCCGACGACCAATGAAATCCAGAGTTCACCTAACTGGTCATTATAACTGTGCGTTTACTCTGGATTCCCCTATTAAACAATTTTACAACTTAAAGGACCTACAGCAAAATATTAGTAAAAAAAAAAACCCTTTCCTGATGTAAGTCAATGGTGAAAAACATGTTTGGGCCTCATAGCATCACAAAGACAGACCCAGCAGTTGTAATGACAGAGTTTGGCAACTACGTAAACTATATTTAAACTTTTATATGAATGCATATATGAATTATATGAATCCATTTATCTTCATTCATCTTGTTTAGAGTGCAGAGCAAAAGAGATCGGCTACTTTTAAATCCTCTAAAATAACACAATTTTAAAATGATTGCTTCTTGGACCATGTTTTTACAGATGTTTCCTGGCAAACAATTTATACCATTCTAATATCTTTACTACTACAGAACGTATTCCTTAGATCTAATGGTGCGACTCAATTAATTAATCTCGTTATGAAGGACTTCCACACAACCGTAGCCATGAATTTATGAATAGCAGGTGCAGCTCAACCCAAATACTTACATTTCCAGCGCCAATGTGGTTACCCTTTTGTAGACCGCTAATAAAGTTCAAACACGACGGCATTTTCAAATAAAAATGATTCTTTTGAAGATTATTTTAGCAAAGGCACAGGAAAAAGGCAGTACAAATTAAGAAATAAAACAACTAAGGTGAAAGGGTTTGAGAAACCAGACCTCAGACAGGTTCCCAGTTTGGCCCACCAAGCTCCCACCCTGGTCCGCACTGACCTTTCACCTCCAGCTTGCAGTCCACTTGGGCCTCTCCCAGGTCGTTGATGGCCTTGCAGGAGTACATGCCGCCATCATAGGGGCTGGGCTTCCTGATCTCCAGAGTACACACTCCCTGGTTGCTAAACATGCGGTAGCGCGGGTCGTCAAGGATAGCCATCTTGTTCTTCATCCAGATCACCTTGGCCTGCGCTCGGAAAAAACCCCAAAACGATCATTGTTAGCACCAGGAATGATGGCGCAAGCGACCAAAAAAAAAGTTTAGAAAGAACCGCGACCATCCACTCAACACTCCACTGCTCCTAATGCAACCCGTTACGAAACACACACGCGACCCGCCGTGCATGCGTTCCGTGCAAGGTTCTGCCACCTACCCTCGGGTTGGCCCGCACGCTGCAGTTGAGAGTTGCGTTGTAGCCGGCGATAGCGAAAGTGTTGATCAGCGGCTGTGTGAACTTTGGCGCCTCCATGAAGTCGTGGTCGTTGTGGTCGTACGTTTTCAGCTGCATGCCTGTCGGGGTGAGGGTAGAGGAATGGGGTTGTGCATGATACTGTCTCTGAACGGTATCATGTGGGAAAATCCCTAAGCGACGAGGGAAGGACAATATATTGTTTTTGTTTATCATCGGCTGAGTCTGCAACACAAAGGGCCCGTCGGTCAGAGCCCCTCTGCTTGCATTTTAAAGTGGCTGTAAATCAATCCAGGCTCACTTTAAGCGGCAAAAACATCACTGACTGCCTTTCAGACAACTGTAGAAAATGTACAACTTTTTGACAGGTGCAATGCATGTGATTTGTTTCTCCCTTAGAGTCAGTGTTACCTTCTTTGACGATGAGTGCGCTCTTCTTGGTTTGGGTGGCCGTTTCGCTCAGGCCACACATGTTTTCTGCAAAGATCCTGAAGAAGTACTCGTTCCCTACCACCAGCTCTGGGATGGTGATGCAGGTGCGGTGGTAATGCTCTATGCACGTGTACCATTCCTGAAAAAAAAGCACATTGAAGCATGCAAATGTAAACATTTCTTAATTTGCAGTAATTGCATCCAGTCAAATTGTTCTCCTACCATTGTCTTCTTGTCTGCCTTTTGTATGGTGTAGCCTATTATCTGGGCGTTGCCGTTGTCTTTTGGAGGAGTCCACACCAGAGCCACATTTCCTCCCCAAACGTCTTCAATGTTCACACACTGAGGAGGCCCAGGTAGGTCTAACAATCAAACATGACAATTGTGATCTTGTTATTGTCATTATTTTTTGTTTTAAGGACAGCTTTGTCTTGCCCATTCTATAACTAGAATTAGTGTTAGAGACTATTCTCAATACAATTTATTTGCCAAATCAAAGGGAATATTTTGAGGGAACTTTGATGCTGCGAAAGAAACATCCCTCACCTACGACCTGTATGTCTAGAACGGCGGTGTCCACGTGGTTTTCAACCTGCACAGCCATCTCATACTTCCCAGAGTGGCTGCGCTCCGCTTTACGGATGAAGATGATGCTGTCACTGTCCGTGTTGCGGAATGTTGACGTGGGTCGGGTCTATGGCCGTTCCCTCTTTCAGCCAGGTGACCTTGGGCCTGGGTTTTCCCTGCAGACATCCCCCACACACACACACACACAGTCTATGGTTCTGCTCAGGGACGCAGCGAACATTGATCGACTGGAGTTTGGTTTACCATAAACGGCACAACGACGTTGACTGCTTCTCCGACTCTTCGAGTGTACGTCTGCTTCAAGTGTCGGGGGACGCGGATCTTTGGTGGTTCTGAGGGGGAAAACAGACCGTTGGGCGTCGATATCATTGTATGTTTTAATTTTTTCCTTCAAAACAATTTAACTTCGAAGCCATGCGATTGACAGCCACAACACTTTCTGTTTGAACTATTCCACGGCTGTTTTTTGGAGCTCACCAATAACTTCCTTGACCAGGACAGAGTGCTGAGTGGTCCGCGGAGCGCTGGCGCCGGCAGCATTGACGGCTTTGACTCTCACTAAGATTTTACTCCCAGTAGTCAAGCCAGTGATGGTGAACTTGGTCTTCTCCGTCAACTCCTTGTTGGAAACTATCCAATCGTCCGCTGTGGGGAGAAATCGGTAAAGCTGGGTGACCTAAAACTACAATTTGTGTTGGACTGATAAGATTGTGTTAAAATCTGTTTTATAATTTACAAACAATGTAAGCAGCACGACAGATAGAAGTGCTCACAATGCAGCATGGGCCAGTGTATTATATGTCATTATATGTGTCATTTCGATTTATTTATTCGTACACACCTACTTGCGGTCACATTGTTAGAATTTAACCCTAAACTTGCCATCATGTTTTAATCAAAGTGATGCTCAGATGGTCAAACATCTTCACAAGACTTTAGGTTTCCTCACTTCCTTCAACGCAGTACTCGACTAAGTATCCGTCCAGACCGGCAGCGCCGATGGTTTCAGGGGGACGCCACTTCACGGTCACCGTTGTGTCGGTGACATCGTCCACAACCAACATGGTGGGCTCACTGGTCACGGCTGGGTGGACACAAAGAAGTTTTCGGGGATCAGAGCCATAGAAACAAGCCAACGACGGGCATGAACGATATCGGAAAACATCCATTTTGGCAAGTCGCGGAGACGTGAGAGCGGCGCCTCTCGCTCCGGCTGGTATGCTCTGAATCCACGTGTCATAGCATACCAGCCGGGAACAAAAGTGTAGTCAGATCTCATTAGTCCGTGCTCTATCCGTCTATTCTTGTATGCACAATCATATAACTCCTATTGAACCCTCTGACAGACCTGATCTCCTAAACCTCTAATCCGCAGATGATTTGGCAGCCGTTATAAAGACATATTTAATATCCTCTAAAGCTCCTGCGTGTCGAGTGGAGGTCACTGTCAGAATGCTTGGGATGGTGGGCCAACAGCTGCGTTGCCGGGGTACCAAGGGCAGATCGCACATGCAACGTCAGGCAGTCGCAGCCCAACGGCCAGTGCTTGTGGAGACATCTGGTCCACTCACCGAGGGGGGTGAAGGCTTTGGACGGTTCGCTGGGCTTGGACACACCGATGGCGTTGACCGCAAAGATCCGCACTTCGTACGGCACTCCTTCAATCATCTTCTTGGGTTCGAATGACGTCTCTTTGATCTGGTCGAAGTTGAGTCTCATCCATCTGGAGCTCTGTTTCTTCTTTCTCTCGATGAAGTAACCTTTAGAGGAGAGGTTAGAAAAGCATGTCATTTTACAACACACATTTGAACCGTGATAAGAAGCAAGATGTAATGTTTACCTAATATTGGTGAACCCCCATCATATTTTGGCGGTTCCCATATCATTGAGCACCAATCGCCACCCACTGCGGGGACCAAGGGAGCTTCCGGAGGGTCGGGGATGTCTGCAGAAAAAACACAGCGTCACGTTACGGATTTAAGAAAACGCACATGGAATCATCTACCTCTGCGGTTTTTGTGACGACTTACCCACAACCTTGATTTTGATGCTGGCCGTGGCTTCGCCGGCCTCATTCTGCAGGACGATCTTGTAGTTGCCGATGTCATCCCGCTCCGTGACGTCAATCGTCAGGCTGGTCTGGTCGCCGCACGTCTCAGCACGGACGCGATTGCCTGACTCAAGAATCACCTAAAACAAATGAGATAAAGTGAAGTGAAAATCACTGTTGTGTATTTTTTGTTTGATCAAAAAAACCCATGGAAATACCAGGAATTGTATTCAATAGGTTATGCTTCAGTGTGCATCCAAAAACACCAAGTGTTTAAGGCTGTAGTTTATATTGAGTCAATATGCCGCTTTGCTGCTGGAAATACTCAAAACACCTAACGTCCATTAAATTAAATACTCCTCATCAACGCGTCATTATTCGTGTTTGAGTGACGTTTGATAAAACCTTCTGCACAGCTTGCTTAGCTTTCCAAAAATGAAAAGCTTACGTCTGAATTGAATACAGAGGACCGAGAAGGCAAAGAAAAAGAACAAAAGTAATAACAATGCCAGCGCTATTCTTTCAAAGAGTGCTCACCCTCTCTCCCTTCATCCACACCACCCTGGGTGCCGGTTCTCCACTGATGGGGATCTCCAAGCGAAGTTTGTTTCCCGCCACAATCGTCACTGTGTTGTCCGGGAAGTTCATGCTCTCCAAATGCACCCTTGGTGGGTCTGGAGAACATTTAAACACACCGCAAAGTTGATGTCATCCTTTTTTTCCAGCCTAGTGCGCAATAAAGAGACAAACAGGTCACGTACCAAAGATGTGAATTTTGGCAGAGAGGCTCTGCGAGTATCCCTCGGGAACAAAAGTGTAGTCTCCTGCATCGTGAAGGGAGCCGGCCGCGATTTCGAGGCGGTGAACCCTGGAGAGCCACGGGGGGGCATCGTCAGACATCGCTTGTGTGTGAAAATTGCCTTGGACTGACCGGCGTTCAAAAACGGATCGCGTACCTATTTCGGTGCACGATGTTGATGCGGTCATTGGGCTGGATCAGCTGGCCGTTCCTGTACCAGCGGCCGGGCACGTTGCCCGGGGAGATCTCGCACTGCAGCTTGATGGGCTGACCCAGCAAGACCTTCACGTCCTCCAGGTCCCGGAGCACCTTCAACGGTTTCACTGAAGGCCGGACGAGCGAGAGTGCAGAATGAGCCGCAGTGCGAGTGGCCGATTCCTGTGAAAGAACCGTGACGCAGATGTTGTGGAGATGCGTACGTACGGTCGACCTGCACGTGAGCTTCGGACGTGCCGCCGGTGGCCATGACGGAGTACGTCCCGGTGTCCTCCCTGGAGGCGTCGTCGATCACCAGGAAGTGTTTCGTTCCTTCGCACTTCACCCGGTATCGGGAGCGCACGCCGGTCGGAACCTCGACGCCGTTCTTCATCCTGTAGGAGGAAGATTAGTCACATTCACGCACTACTGAACACGGAGCGGCCTGTTGTTGAATTGGGTTAAATGGTTACTCAATGATTATTTCACAATTACTTTTTTTGCACTAAAATCTAAAAATTGAGTCTCACCATTTGACTTGAGCACCTTCTTCTGACACCTCGCACTCCAGCTCAACCCTCTCGTTCACTGTGGTCTTCACCGCCTCAATATCTTTAACTATCTTCACTGGCAACTCTGTGCGACAAGAAATTAAAAATGTTCTACGCTGTTGTGCACAGTTTATAGGTTAAATCAAGGTGAACGGGACAAGGTACCTTTGACAAACAGCTCTGTCGAGCATTTTTCGTCTCCTGCAGCTACGGAATATGCTGCGTCATCATTCATGGAGCAGTTGTTGATGACCATGATCCTTTGTGTGCCTTTGTGTTCAAAAATGTACCTAAAAAAGTCCATTTGTCACATCACTGGTCAACAACACTACGTAGCAAGTAACAAAACAGACAATGTACAATGTGAATGGGTTTTATTACCAGATCTTAGGTAAAAGACACGTACGGGATCCAACATTTATTTTTTTCTTAAAATCTAAATTTAAAGCAGTGTTGACAAAAGAAAAAGTTGCAAAATCGTTACGCTAAACATGCCTCAAGTGCACTTCACAAGCCCAACAGTGAGGTGGGAAAAAGAGGGGCGGGATCACACCAAAGCACCGGCGAGGAGAAAGGGAGAAACGGACCGAGCGGATGGACTTACTTCCTTTGACTTAAGGTCAGCGGTGGAGGCAGAACGGCGCCGCAGCACGGCGAGTGAACAGAAGGTGATTACGACGGACAGGAAAGAGCATCAGGATGAGACACACGGATAGAGAGACAGACACACACATACAGAGATACATCGTGCTTGGAGGGGGTTTATGCAGCTGGCAAATAGTGCGAAAGGAGAGAGAGAGAGAGAGTTTGTCACAGTGACGTCTTCTGAGCGGCGAGCCCTGAAAACCAGAAAAACAGCAATAACCTCCCAGATGGCTTTAACTTTGCATGGCTTCGCTCCGACGTTTCAGCTAATAAATGCAGGCCTTCTATAAAAGAGGGGTTGGTTCTACTTCAAAACGCTATGAACAAACTTTTTTAGCTGGAGGATCATTTTCAATCAATTTCGTCTTAAAGCGTATTAATAGCCTTACATGCTACCCTGCTGTGAGATATATATTTAATAATTATTTTATATTCAAAGACATAATGAATTAATTATTTTTCTTACGATATTGATTATAACTATTTTAAAGATGTAGCTTTTCATCTCTTTTTTTACATTACGTTTAGTCAAAACCACTATTTCCAAGGTTCGGAATGAGCTTCACTGGGTCTACTACTGTTACCAAGTCTTCACATGTAACTTAACCTGCTGAAGATGTAAAACCATGTCTGCTCTAGTCCTTTCAGTCATAGTAGATTTAAGTACAAGTTCTTTATTAAGATGTATTTACTGTGTTTGTTACAAAGCCACACTTGGTTAAAGACCTGTAAAGGAGGCAGCATATTTTCCTGTACAGACGAGGACACCTACACACTGTATTTTCACCCAAATCTTGCTCTGGGGGTCTTATACATGTGTATTTATAAAGCGCTCGAATTTCACAATGTACCTAAAGCTACGTTCACATCGCAAGGGGAAGTGTCTCTGATCAGACTATATATTTTTTTCCATAACAGTAAAGCGCGCATGGAATTGGATCTTTTACTTCATGATTCATATACAGGTGACTAAGCCGCTTTTAGGTTTGAACATTTTTCTTTAAAAAAGTATGTTCGTGTGGCACCTGTTGTGTTTTTGAACTTGGGTAAATTAGTGAAAAGAGAAAACACACCTTTGTGGTTATAAACACTTTAACCATTTTGCTTTTGAGGGGGGTGAAAAAACATTATGTGAAAACACATAATATCAAAAAGAAGATAGGCAATGTCACAAATGAAAAGCATTTTGTTTTTTTTAAACGCTTTCATTTGTGCCGTGCTGACGGCGAGAGCAGACAGGAGAGAGGCTTGAGGAAAACGTCGCCACATACTTGGGAGAGGATCTGATCTCCTGTCCGTTCTTGTACCACTTCAGATCCACCGTGGGGTCGGCCAAGTCGACCACCAGGCGGATCTTTCCACCTTTGTCCGCCTGGTACGCTGGTTCCAGTTTCTTTGCGAAAGCTTTAAAAAGGACAAAACAAACAAATGTCTCAAAGGAGTCAATGCTCCCCTCAACCAGACACGAGGAAACCGCCGTACCTTCGCTTTTTTTCACCTCCTTCGGGATCTTCTTCATCCTCTTCAGCAGACCCCTCAGGTCCGTGATGCCGTAGGTGAAGGCGATTTTCTCGTACTCGTCCGGCCGGGCGTTCTTCAGGATGTCCCACACGTCCACCTCTGGGGTGTCGTCCTCCTGCTTGGGCTCCCTGGCGGAGCCCCGGGGGCACGAGGAGAGCGGCGTGAGGGCACGAGTCGCCGGCTGGCGTTTGCAACGCGTCCCGAGGAACTACTCGCTAACCTCTAAAGTGGTTTAGGGTTTTATGTCCTATTTCATTCCTCGGGACATGTCGCACAAAGGGATGGGAGAGGTGAGCTGTCTACCTGTGCAAAAACACCGGGGGGGGGCGGGCTTTTTCATTTGTATCGGAGGGTCAACTAAACAAAATAAAAAGGCCTGGAAGTTATGATAAAAATGAAAGAAGCAACTTTGAAGTGGAATACATCCTCTAAATGTGTGGTTTCCATTTGATTCTGTAACCCCTTAATACAAGGCAACATCTCCCTTTGAACTTTATCACAACATTTTGTCCTTTGGTCAAAGAAAACGAAGGTCGGAAAACACTCCAAGTATTTTGGTCCTTTTGTCCAAAATGTGATTTATCCCATGTGACCTGTGACTCAAAGCAGGTCACTGCTGCTGATCTTCATCGTGCCGAACCTGCCTGTCCATCTCCAACTTTTACCTCTCGAGGACTAGCTTCCTTTCCTATTCCTATAATATCTGCCATTGAATCCACAACAGTGATTCCAAATAGGCTTTTCTAGGTTCCTGCCATGGATTGGGAAATATTAAATGGCAGCTGAATGAAGGGGGGGGGGGGTCACTTGAGTGGGGGATCTTTTAGTGTGGATGCAACACTTGAGAGAAAGTGTGGGCCCATCCCTTTGTTTTCGGTTTGGTTTGAGTGTTCACTGCAGGGATGCTCCGACACTGTTAGATAACCACATGGAGGGAGTTAGGTTTGTGAGACGTTAGTTTAAAAGACGACGCCCTGGACGTTAGAGTATTTGTTAGTTTACAAGAACATTCACACAGCTCTCTCTTTCACAGGCATTTCCCCAAATGTCTGAAAGATTGGAGGTGAATAGCTTCAAATATCATTCCAGTCTATGTTTGCACCTCTCGTCTGTTTATTTTCAGGCAATTATGACGAAGGCGGCAATAAACATGGCGGTGTGACTCTAAGCGCGTAAAAGCTGAATTACAACAACTACGTAGAGATAACACTATTTTACAGCATCATTTCTCCACGGGCCCACTGGCACATCGATAATGATCCAAAATGGTCGCCCCTCGGAGCGGCCCATTTCCGTCATTACCGATCGGCGCCGGTGCAGCGGATAGGAATGCTGCCTTCAAATGAAGTGTTACCGTGCTACAGGAGGCCAACACGCTTTGCTCGTCCAATTCCCGGAGCTGCACGTCATGCTGGGGACTCTACGGGATTACGGTACTCACCCGCAGTAAGGTCTAATCGTTTTAAAACCTATGATTCTCTGTCTACTAACCTCTGATTTCTGAATATGTAGGGGGGGGAGGGAGAAGAAGAGACAAGCCCAAAAGTAAATGGACAGTTTTCGCCGCGTCACTTCCTAGATTCCTGTTAGCGCTCGCGCTTGAACGACGCTGTCCGTCGTCCGCGGGATGCATGAGTGTGTCTGATGTGTGTCTAATGGGCTGGCTAATCCCAAATTCACCAAAATGTCATTCAAAGGTTTAACACAACACAACTTATTCCCAATTTTCTCAGATGATGAATGATCGTTCTCAAGTGGGCGGAAGACAAAGACATCAAATCTATCAGGAACTTTTTTTTACGTTTTCAAATCAAAGTAAAAAAAATACCGGGAAAAGACAAAGTCTGGGTCGAATGGGTTTTTGTTCTCACCTATGTTTAAGGAGACCACTAAAGTCAAGCTCCCCTGCATCCTCTTGTCCTTCACTGCTGTTGTTAACAAGGAGAGATTAATACAAGTTCAATCAGAGTTGAATCGGCTAAGTCACTGTAAAACAATGCTAACAGAGCAACACAAAGCAGAGTCTCGATCGATGCGTTAGCGCCAAACGCTAACACGCGATCAATGCTGACACAAAAAACACGTTGTTTGCCTTTACTGGATAAAAGCTGGAAACAAGGTTGTTTTGTGAGAGGCATTTTTTCGGAGTTGTCCCAAATATTGCCACCGTGCAGCAACTTTGTAAAACCGGGACGCTTTGCGTTGCTTTCCCGACACATTGTTTCGGGGGAGGGGAGGGGGGGGGGGGTTCAAATGCAACCTTCAATTACACATTGAGTTGGCAGGTTGAGTTGTAATTACCTTTGAAAAAGGTCAATGACAATATTACAACCATCTCGTCACACTTAAATCAGGTACAATATTGCAACTAGAAAGTGAGATGTTTCTTCACTTTTTCGGGAGCATTTATCAGTATAAATGCTGTTTTCTGAAAGAAACACCTTTGTTTGTCCAGTTAAAGTGGAGAAAACATTAATAACGGTCGCTGTTCACAGTACGTTCGTTACCTTCTTTTGAAAGCCGATCGGATGTCGATGTTCTGTGAGCCCTGTTCAGCTTCTGTAAGACAGCAGCAACACACGTTGCGGTCTGTGCGCCGTTCATCCGCGACAACAACAACGCGATGCTGCGCGGCGCTTCAACCAACCTTTGACTTCCAGGTCAAAGGAGCAGCTGTCGAACTTGTCCTTGTAGGTGACTTCACACCTGTAGTTTCCAGCGTAGTTGTCTTTGGCCTTGACGATGTGCATCTCAAATGTGAGCATCTGCCGGAGGCGGGTGGTGACACGTAAAGGAATGGGTTTACTGTGAGGTGGTGCCCCCACCTCCCCCCAAAGGAGCTGGGACAGACAGGGGCGAGGGGGCGGGGGAGGGGGGGGGGCTTTGCTGTACGGTACCTTGGTTATTCGGTCAAAGGTTTCTTTCAGCTGTAAGTGCTTCCCTGTCTTGCTGGAGAGATCCATCCATTTCCCTTTGAACCACTTGACTGTGGGTTTGCGGAGGAGATCTTTGGCCTCCACCTTGGCAACAAAGGTGATGTCTCCACCTTAAGTCACAGAGAAATATTATGTGATGATCCATGAACCATGAATGTCACACTGAAAGCTTGATGTAATGTGAAACTACGGGGGGGGCACAATGATCTTAAAGGGAATATTAATTGTGCCATTATTTAAAAATGTTGCCCATCTGGGAATATAGTTTCATACTTCTGTGATATGTGATTTTTCAGAGGTCAATAGCTATTTGTCCTTTTAACAGTTGAAGTCAAAGCCGTTGGCCGGATAAAGACTGTAAAGAGTTCAGATCTGTCCTGAGGTGACGATGAAATGTTATTTATTTGTGCAAAAACTTAAGTGAAACCTTACTTCCACCTCCTCCAGGTCGTCCTATCACTCACCCACGAGGATAACGGCACTTTGGGGCCTCTCTATCAGCAGGGTGGAGTGCGGCGGGCTGTCGATGGGCTTCTCCAGGTCATCGGGACCCTGGCCTTCTCCCAGAGACCACACTGCTCAGCCACGGGAGACACAAACACGTCACAGGTCTCTCCATCAACGTTGCGCAAGCGAAAATGCAACAAAGCACAGGTGAAGAATCCACGAGCGCGGCCTTTCCCTTTTCAATTAAAAGCTTCGTTGTCGCCAGAGGAAAAATTATAAAGAGACGGACAGATATTTCTCACTGTCGGCCACCACTTCTTCATTCAACAGCGGAGTTTGAGCTGCGTGCATTGTGAAACCAACAGTAACAGCCCCATCGTGTCCTTTGTGATGAGTCATTTTAACCTGGCTCACGCCAAACAGCTGGCAAGCTTCTATGTGCGCAGCTATAAAGAACATAGGGAACCTGGTTTAGCCGCAATCAGATTTTTCCGATGCGGATCTTCCCCCTCGGAGGTTACGGAAAAAACAAAAGGATTTTCATATCAGTGTTGTTTGGCTACCACTTTATTACCTGAGTCTTTTCTCCCTGTGGCCGGCACGCTATCATCTAAACAAGGACAGAGAGAAATTCACCGCATATTTTAAGGAATATTACTGTAAAGTCCACTGAAACAAGCACACACTCATCAAAAAGTAAAAGCAGCAAGCGATTACAGATCTGAAAGCATTGACCGAGGAATTCTGTATGAAAGGTGTGAGAACTTTAATGATCAGAATTCCAAACGTGCTCACATAAATGGCAATTTATGTGTTTAGAAAAAAAAAAAAAAATCACACATGAATTTGTATTAACAGCTGTGTGTTAATGTGTTTCCTTCAGTCAGTGGGTAATCTGGTTTAGACTTGGCTAATGGTTTCAGGGGAACTAAATGGTGGTAGTGAAACCGAGGAATCTTACTAGGCAGCTCAATTGACAGTTTCTTGAGCGAATTGACGTCCTCTGTAAAAAAACAAAAAATCACAGTTATTTTTAAAATAATGAGGATCAGCTCAACTACTGAGGGCGGTTTGGCGGATATTCTGTCGACATCTGGGTGAGTTCAACTAGCTGCTGCGTGTCCTCCGTTGAAAAGCTCTGAGAAGTATCCGTGTTCTTTTCCACTTGGACGCTAAAACCACGAGATGGAGCTTCACCGCCGGCTACAACAAGCTGTGAGGAGAGCTTTGGATTTCTGTGAACACTGATCACATTTTGTAAACCACAAAATGTGAAGCGTCAGTGTCACATCCTTACTTACATTCAAAATCACACATTTGCTACATGTATGTCCGTGTAAAGTACATACATCGGAATACTTCCAGATTTCACATGCAAATCTGTGCATATACCTATGCGCCGTTTTACTGTGGAGCTGCATAGATTTAAGCCAGTGTCTTTTTGGGAAATGAAATGAATAATTTCACCTCGGCACGATATAACTGATAACTACTATCAAATAGAGCTCTTCAGCGCGCTTCCCCAAAAAAGTACTCCAGAGGTGATTGGGCTCAATCTGAGCCTGACTCCTCGAGGAGAGGAGGACATAAATTAGGAAGTACCAAGGGCTGCTGAGGGTACCAACCTGCTCCGGGTGTTGGGGACGGGGTAGTTGCTGCAGCATCGTCATCTGTAATAAAGACGTAACGGACAAATAGACCCACCGATCAAAAAGCTCCACATCCATCACTGGCAGGCCCGAAAAAAAAAAAAGCCACAAGAACGACGGAGCAACGAGGCCGTCGATCGCATGCGAGGGACACGGTTCTGAGTGGAGCGCGACATGCAGCTCTTCCGAACGGGGAGGGATGAGACTGATGGCTTTCGACCGTATCTGCTGTAGCTCTCACAGATAAAACAGCATGTGAATGCGACAAGCTTCTCACGCCGCTCAAACCAAAGCACGAGCTCTGTTTCCCCGCGGAGGGCGCAGAAAACACAGCAACCGTGAAGCAGCCGATGCAAACCCGAATATTGCGACAACAAAAGCCAACAACAGCACGAAATTTTGCGCAACTTCCAAGAATATCAGCTCCAACTTACCTGTAGATGATACATAATGGAAACCAGCCGACTGGGTGGTATTCAATACTACATTTAGCGTGTGTTTGTTTGTCTCTGGATTAGGGAAGAAAAAGTTCTACGTATAACTCACCTTGTGCACAATTTTAGCAAATTTGCGTCACCTTCAGTTTGCCATTCTAGTCTTCTATTAGTAAACATTACTTCTCATTCACCATTTGACACTCCTCAGAGGTGTAAGGTGCATGCATTGAAAGACACGTAGGAAGCAACTTAGAGGATGGATCCAACCAAGTGAAGCTTGGCGCTTTTGGAGATTTCAAACCCAGGCTTCAGACCAACAATAGAAAATCGCTCGTAGGACCTTCAGGAAGTGTTTGCATTTTTAAGTGAAAGAGCTAAAGGTCACCATGCATCTGAGAGATAAATGGGAATCACTCCACTTTAAAAGTAATACTTACCAGTTGGTGGGGGGGAGCAAGGGCCCTCTTCCTTACCGGACTCCGCTTGCTCTTTTACCCCGACCCCACCCGGCTGCGGTTGGTTCGAGCCGTTCAAGGTGGAGCTCGGTTCTGGTTTCTTCCCATCGGTCTCTACCGGCTCTTTCCCCTCTGCTGCCGCTTCTGTGCAGCAGACAAAGCGCCAAGCTGGAGCAGCAAGCATCGGCGCAAGCATCGGCGCAGCCACCGGGGGAGCCTTGCCGAATGATGCTTGCACAAACAAGGTGGGTATAAATCGCTGATGACCAGAGAGCCGCGACCTTAATGGGTGACATTCGAGTTGTGGAAGTGCGATGATTTTACAACCAAGGTGGTGGTTCTGTGAGGTTCAGACCCACAGCTGCACCTTTAGCTGAATGCTAATGCCAGAATGCTAACATGCTGACAAAGGACAGCTTGTCAGGTGACCACTGGTACCAATGGTTCAAATTGTCCAAAATGTCCAAAAGCACAAAAATTGCCATTTTGTTGTATGAGTGGCAGCGACTATCTGGTCATTGCGCATCTTATCCTGCAAAGCGATCAAGGAAAGTAAGGATTTACTGACTCGCACCCCTGGTGTCCGAGTCAAACCAAATTTCCCCCGAATCCCTCAGCTCCCTCCTTGGCTGATGACTCAGCACGTCACACAGTTGCACCAACGCAAAGACGGCCACAGCGCGAGTTACTGTCAGCACCAAGCGGCGAGGCAGGCGAGGAGGAGCAGGAGGAGCAGGAGGAGCAGTGCAGGCACGTGAACATGTGGCGGCGCTCTTACGGCTAACCTAAGTTACTTTTTGGGTAATCATGTCTACACAAGAACAGTGCAGTTTGAGGCCTTACGGAGTGAATTAATTGAGAAAAACTGTGAGCGCACACACCAAACTGGACACGTGATGTGAATGTGCTAAAATAACTCTGGGAGGGGAGGGGGGTTACCCACCTGGGGGGGGAGAAATCTCCAAGGAAACCTCAGGTAGGGGCAGGACACCGTTACTGTCTGGGGCAACACTTTCTGAGCATGTGAGAAATATATAGTGGTGGATGGAACAGCTGCTTTCTGATGAGCACGAAAACGCTTCTCTCAGCCAAACGTACAGATCGGAAACAAACACACGCGGTGACACGTGAACGTGTAACGACCCGCTGATCTACGCCGACACGCCTTTACGACCCGTACATAATCTCAAGACAATTTTGTGTTGTTAACAAGTATTATGCTAATGCTATTGAAGTTATTCGAATGAATTTAAATGCGCATTGAAACACGTTAAATTACTACAACGCCGGCTCCCACTTGAGACATTGAGGTGTTGGGGTGGTTTTGCTTCAGAGGCCTTGAGGAGTAAGCAGTGAGTGTTTGCAGCATCACCACAACGCCCGCTGGCCTCATGCGTCATCGGACAGTATTTATATACATTTTATAACTGTGTGAGTGATCTTCTGGGGATTAGGCCGGCATGTGCACAATGCAGCATAATGGATGATCCCTGATCCCTGTCATGCTCGGGTCAGCTTGCTCCCCTCAGCAGGAGGGCGATTGAGAGGTATAATTTATTTTGATCTGATCGTGCACATGTTAGATTGGTCACAATCTACGATTTTACAATCTCTTTTACTCTGCGCGCCAGCCTCACGATGCTGCAGACCCGAAGGTCAAACCTCAGCGCCGGCAGAAAGCCAGTTCCTCGCCGGCACCTTGCTCTCGAGGGGCGGCCGGGGGAGGCAGCTGAGTCAACAGAGACGGATCAGCGGGGCCGGCGGGAGGAATGCGAGAGACGCTCGCGTCGCCGCCGATCGCCACTGTCGCCTTCTTGGCTGCGCGTTTACACTCTGCTATTTCGCTGTGTTCGCGCATTTTGTGCAATTTCGGAGCTGTTTCTTCACTTTGCCCTTCTGTCACCTGTGCAGCCAACCCCTTCTTTTGATGAATGCATGTCTGTCGTTGTGCATACTGTACTTTGATGTGACAGGGGGAGAGAGAAAGAGAGAGTCTATCGCCATCCACTCACCTTCAGGCTGGCCATTTGCCGTCTCATCTAAAAGAAGAACAAAAGAAAAAACATCACTGTCTCACGCCTCGCCAGACGATCACTCACGGATGTCTGATGTTTGTGCACATTGACTTTCATTGGATACGCTCTGGTTGTCTTAACGAGCACAGAATTTGCTTGCCCCTCTGCCTCTGTCTAGACTTGTGAAACTAATGGTCGTGTTGGTGGTGCTGGGGGAAGCACAAGAAAAATGCTTGGAGGCGACGCTCAAAACCTGTAACGGGACTCAATGCGAGGACTCGGCAAACGTCACCATGTGACGGGTTGAGAACTGGTTGAACAGGTCGCGAAACATCTGGAGCGGCCTGTTTTTATCAACAGTACCCGTTGCTATGCCAATGCACTGGCGACGCCTTCATAAAGGCGTATTTAGAGCGACCACGGCTCTGTTGCATCATTGCGCACAGAAAGATGTTTCTATGTTTCTTCTTTATGTTTGAATTTAATAGATTTGATTTTTTTTTACAGGCGATGCTCATTAAACGGGGATTTAAGAGAAGTGTTCAGTTTCAGTTTTTGCATACTTGTCTTTCTTTATCGAGAGGGTCTGTGGAAATGTTTAGATGGATAGGACCTTTAGAGAAGCCTTCCTAGACAGTCCCAGTCTCTCACTGGCAGCTGCTTGTGCCCCCGTCTATGAATACTGCAACCCCTCCCAGGTCCACGTATATCCGCTGGCTATACACCGTTTTTTCACAGCTATTTTCCCTTCCCGTCGCGTCCAAGCTGCTGATATCCCTCCGATTGCAACTATTTCCGCCGTGCATTCTTCTTCAAAATTAGCTGTGCTCCAACCTCACTTCCAAACAATGCGTCGCTGGCCGGCGGGCCACAATCCTGCGGGGTCACATCACGCACCCCCCGAGGATGAGCCCCGCTCTCTGTCTCGTCTCCGCTGAGATAACGAGAGGAGAGAGAAAGGTTTCGGTTCCCCCTCTGAGGACTCTGAGGACTCCCCGGTTTGCGGCTGTTGGGACTGCAGGTATTTACAGCTGTCGCCCCCCTGCTGTGGCGTGCAGACAGACGGGCTCGCGGCGGACCGCGACGTGAAGCCACCAGTCGGCAGGCTTCACTTCTTCCAAATGATGACCTTTATTGCTTTAATGCACTGACATGGATTACACTGTTTACCCTTGTTGTGCCCGCGGGGTCTACTTCAGGGCCCGCACTTAAGGGGCAATTAGCTGCTGACAAGCCTTCCCCCCCCATTTTAAAAAAGACAGAGCGATGAACCTCAGGGACAGTAAGCGCCACGAGTCGAACACAACGGCTTGTTGGCGACTGAAACCCTAAACTGAGTGGCAGCCGAGGACGGCGGCGTGGGGGAGACGTCTGACCTCTGAGCGGTCCCACCTGAACTGGGGGCGGCGGGGAAGGGGGTGTGTGGGGGGAGGATGGCAGGGAAACAAGGGATGGGGATTAAGGGGGGCGCTCATTCTGAACTATTCCAGGGACAAGAATCCGCGTCCCGAGAGATCTGCGGGCGACTCAGCCACTCCGTCATCTCTGGAGAGAGAGAGAGAGGGAGAGGGAGAGAGAAAGAGAGAGAGAGAGGGAGAGGGGTGTCTAAAACAACAGCGCCGGCCTCCTCCACTTCAGCTGTTCCGCCCCGTTCAAAGAACAATACTTTTCTGCTCTTGTTTATCTGCCGCTCTCGGCCGTGCTGCTATTTATGGGTGGTGTTTGTGGCCGACCGGAATCTGCAGCCTCTATCTGCCCTCAGCTGTGTCTCTGCGGGGGGGCGATGGGGGGGATCAGGGGTGTTTAGGGCTCTGCGTTGTCCAGAGCACAATGATGCGTCAAGTTGATCCTCCCGTCATTGGGGGCATCTTGGTTTTTTTCCTTGCGCTTTGGGGAACGTACACCCTTTAGAGATGTCGGTTGAGACTTCGATGCGAGGAACGGGATTCTGGGAGCTTGCAGTCGGCTGTAATCTTCCCAAAAAACAGGGAAAGCCAGTAAAATAGCAAACAGGAACCCAATTTTTGAAAGTTTAACGCCCACTGTTCCAAATCCCAGATGTTCCACATTCACTGAATGCGGCCCCCCTCTATCCATTGAAGACTTAAGCAATGGAAAAACAAAGGTAGGAACAAACAAAATGTCCCATTCCCTCTACATGGGCATGTCTGGGTCTAGGAGGAGGGTAAAGGGCAGAGCAAGGGGGGTGGGGGGGGGGTGTGGTAACACCATATTGTAATGACAGACAAGAGGGGATTTAGAGGTTTAAAGGGAATGTTGATGGAGACGATGGTACAGATGAGGGACGTTGTGGAGTGGAAGAGAGGGAACGGGTTAAGATGCTCTGTGGGGGGGAAGAGGGGGCGTAGGTCTGACACATCGACCCTCATCAATCATCAGACAGAACAACACAATCGGGGTTGCCATTTATCCTCGCACGGCCCTCGATCCAGGTGCACCGGCCCCCCTCGCAGGTCTCTGCTTCTGTCGGGCTCGTTGACTTCATCGTCATCGTGTTTCTCCAGCTGGATCACACGGGGCGATCCAGTGCTCCCACTGCAGGAATCAATGCTATCTGTTCATAAACATCGCCCCCCCCCCCCTCTGTTCCCCGAGACGGTAAAAACATGCGTGCGTCGGTACAACACAATGCCGACGGCAGAGTCACTTTCAGGCCTGCTGAGAACAAGCTGGCATGCGCAGGCATAAAGTGATGGACTAACTCCGCTCAGACAAAGAAAATGAATATGAACAAAACAAATCCGTAATACAGAAATAATGAATTTCTGCTGTCAAATCCATTGAAACCTTCATTTTGCCCGTCACGCGCCCGAGAGAAACAACTCCTACCTTTCTTCGTGGGCTCGGGCATCTTGAGCCGCGTCCTGAGGAAAAACGAGAACGCGGAGGAGTCAGGAGGTGACGGCCGGTGGGAAAAAGGTGCCTTGGTGGGTGACGCGGGACTGCGGGAGGCCGGCTGAGGCGCGGCAGCCCTCTCGTCCGGCAGGGAGGGAGAGGTGGGACGCAGAGGAGGAGGAGGAGGAGGAGGAGGAGGAGGAAAGGCTCTGGGAGCCCTCGGACCGCGGTGATGGGAGATGAGGAGCGCGCAAGGATCTCCGTGGGGGAGGAGAGGAGGACCGGTGACAGATCCGAGAGGGACAGGCTTTTGAGGCCTTATATAGAGGGGCGGCACGCTCCTCCTCTCTGTGCTGCCCGCTGCATCGCTGCACCCAAGCCAGACGAGAAAGTAAATGCTATCCAAATAATGCTTTTTTTTTTACTTTGTAGAAGCTTTTTACATTAAAATTCAATGTATTGGTTTCATAGTTGAAGCTTACTTTCATACGTTATGAGCTTAAATTAAATATATTCATTAAAGACTAGATGTATTATCATTACTGTGAGATTTCAGAGGGGCAGCTGAGCGTCCTCAGTTCACGATGGACTGCAGGTGTGATTTTAAAAGAGGGAGGTGTTGTCATCGTTCTTGTGATACTGTCCATCAATCCCGGATGACACGCGACACATCCAGAGGATCTGCGGCTTCATTACAAAAGAAAAGTTTTGGATGACATGCAGCGCCTCGATGCCAGGTTTCAGCTTAATCCAGGCGTAACGCTGGACAAGAACGGCGGGCTTTCCGAACTGGCAAATAAACGCTGGGGCGATGCCACGGCCGGGTTTAATGAGGCCTATTCTTAGAGCGCCTTGACATTTGACATGTGTATCTGACATGAAAAGAGGGTTTCACCGTGAATTATCTCACTGATGTGGCTGCCTTGTTCCTAATTAATCGTTTTAGCGCGTCAGTCGCCGGGGATAAACCAGGTGTGGACTCTGATCAAAGGTTGAAGAGATAAAATAGCAAAGCTCATCGTTGACGGAATTACGAGTCGCGTAAAAGCAGTGAGCAGCGTTAATGACCTTAAGGTGGAAGTGCACTTAAAATATGCACGATGACTTCTTCGGGACGGTCGAGACGAGGCAAAGCTCTGTTTTAGGGATTATTGTTTTATGGCTTTTATTGTCTTGCGTTGGCAACGGCACGTGTCACCTGACGCGGAAGCTTTCAATTGAGAACTGTCCCCTAAATGAGTGTTTTAGCAGTTCAGTTCAAAGTATGTGGCCTTTCTTGGTAACAGAGACGCGCAGCTCAGTTATCCCATTTATAACCCGCCGCGGGCTCCAGCGGGTAAATGCCGGGCTTAGGCAGGTGTCACGTGGCTCCACTACAAACGGCACAAAACCATTTGGTTGTTGCCCGGGACGAGAGGTTCACATCACAGGGGCGATTTAGCCATGAGGTCACACCACCCGGGGTGGGGGGGGGGGCTTCCAGACGGACGCTGCTGCCCCCCTGTGGCCCCCGAGGAGGCACGTGATGCTGCTGCAGGACTCATTTAGTCTCAGGGCAAGAGATTCGTTTTTTAATTATTGTGTAATTGTTGAGTCAGCGTGACACATTTTCTGTAAGGTTATGTGCCTGTTAGTAACTTGTGTGGTTGGAAAAAAGAATAATGCATTTTCTTCTTTTACTCCGTTAACCTCCTCGGACAAAAGAGCTCTAACTAATTCTGCTGCAATGTTTTTTTGTCTTTATAAAAAAAGAAAATGACAACCCTTTAACTTCTATTAAGTGTTTTTAATTATTTACACAAACACAAACCCAATGTACCAACTACAGACTTGTGAATTTGTCATAGACATGAAAAATAAAAAATAAAAAAAACATTTTATACGTCACGATATAATCTACTCGAGTCCGCTTCACAAATCTCCCCGTTGACACTTCCGGAGTAGCGTCAGAGTCTCTCGGCTGAACTCGTAGGTGAGCTTCTTCTTCACCTTGAAGATCTCTCCGGACCGGGAGTAGTTCCTGAGCGCGCGGGACATCTTCTGGTAGGTCATGGGCCTCTTGTTGCCTTTCCTCTGGCCCCACAGCGCCGCCACCTGGTGCTTGTTGGTGGAGGAGAAGCGGAAGACCCCGGCGGCCGCCGGCACCCAGGACACGCAGTGGGCCATGTTCGGGTCCTCCAGCATCTCGAACAGAAAGTGAAAGAGGCGCACCTTTCTACCTGCAACCGCCGTGCAGACAGGTAGCGGCATGTTGAAGACTGGATTTAAAAAAAAATCACATCAGCTGGGCCTCTGCAAACCAGTATAGCGGATTACAGTTAGGCCTAATCATTTCCTCGAATGCGACGATTCCCAGAACACCTCTCCACGGGAGGGGGGTGGGGGGGCATTTAGAGGAACACTGCAGTTATCTGACATGTAAAAGACATGTAAAAACAGCTATTGAAGTTTTTTCTGCGGTGGGAAGGGAAAGTCTCTTATTGGCTCTCCTGGTGTTGTGTTACTCGGGGCTGTGCCAGCAACCTGGGCAACAACAGTGTCTAGTGGCCCAAAAAAAAAAAAAAAAAAAAAAGAAGAACTCACCACTCCCTGCTGTGTGTCTGCTTGGTTGTCCGCGCTGACACAAGGCGGCCGTTGTGTTGTGGCTGAGGCCCGGTGGGGCACCGGGTGCCAGCAGAGGTTGGAGGGCCGGTTTAACGGCCTTCAATAAAGAAAACACATTTTTTTAAGGCTCGGTTATTTGTGCACGTTTGACTACAATTTGTGTGTGTGTGTGTGTGTGTGTGTGCCTACAGTTATTGGCTCACTGCACATCCAGTGTGGCTCGCACGGCCCTCCGTCCGCAGGTGCGCTTCTTTCGTCTGCAGGCTCCGCCGCAGCGCAGTGCACATCGTCCCCTGTAAAAGAGGGGAAACGAACGCTCACAGACCGGGAACACGTTGGCCTTTTAAAGTGCTTTTTAATGTGATTTCTTTACCGTGTCCTCCAGTGTGTTGTCTGTAGTACTCCTCCAGGAACTCCAAGATCACCTCCAAGTCAGACTGAGTCTCCTGAAAAGAATTCCGATAAAGATAAATCATAAAAAAAAACTTTGAATAATGCGTATATTAATTAAAATTCCAATTGTAATGTCATCCCTGCGACTCTTTACCATGACGGACGATCGGCTGGTTGTGACGCAGAACGATCCACGCGGTTCGGAGTTGGAGACGCTCGAGTGCCACACGGCCTCTTTTTTTATTTTTTATACCTTCCCACTCAACGGGGCTTTCTGAATAACACCACAAGTCTTGCACCCAAGTTTCACAGGAACAATGACCCGCCATCCCACAAAAAGCCCCCCGACCCCTGAGCACCAGTCAACCGATCAACAAAGCCACCCAGCGCTGACCACATCCTCCCCGCTGGGGCAGATAAGCCACACAATGCGCTCTCTCTTCAGGAAAAACACACTTGCTGCCATATTTTTCCTCCCAGGATGTGTCTTAATTTCATTTCGTAGTGCGCTCGTTGCAGTATTTCACCAGAGCGGAGACAGTTTCGACACAAGTGAGCAGCGGCGGGTTTGAGCGTCCGTTGCCATCAAGTCAGTCAAAGACAAAAAAAACACAACCGAGGGTGCACGGATCCGTTTATTGGTTGTATTAAATATGATCAAAACACGTAAGGTTCAGTACAAAAAGGAATGATATTAAAAACAAATCTTGAACAATAAATATAATAATTATAAAACAGTATTTTTATCGAGAAAACTGTCAGGAATGACACAGCATCATACATTATGTTTTTTGTATTGGGTGCTTGTTGTGACTAGACAAAATTCTGAATTGTTATTAATGTCATGAAATAATCCGTATTATCTCCGTCCGCCATCGTGGGTGTACCGTGTACTCCAGTTTATGGCATTTCCATATTTTTTAGTTTTGAAAGTATTGACCATTCATGTATTAATAGGTACATTTGACTGGTAGTTTATAAACCTACAGATCATTTTACATTCATTGGCTTAACGAATATGTTACCGCTCTCCGAAAGACTACCCCGTCAAGTATCTCCATTAATGCAATTTAAAAAATGGAGTCATGCATGTTAATTCTACACCACCTGGTTAAAATACACACATGTAAGCCTTCACTTTACTAGAAAATATCTTTACAAAAACATAACTTCAGTTTTATTTGCGTGGCCCCTTGGGGCTGGTCTGACATTCAAACTAATTAAAGTCTCTGTCCTTGTCCCCCCCTCACCCCTCCTCTCCTTCGCCCCTCCAGCTCAGAGCTTGGCCGTGCCGGGTAAGGTGAAGCTGGAGGCCAGGTCGTAGTCTTGGTAGTGTCCGTACCAGTGCCAGTCCGGCGCCGCCGCCGCAGGGCCGCAGTAGCTCGGCTCCACGGGGCTCTGCTGGCCCCCGGCGCGGCCCCCCTCCTGCGCGGGCGCCCGAGCGGAGCCGAGCCTGTGCAGGATGTCCGGGTCGAACCGGTACGTGAGCTTGCGGCGCACTTTGATGATCTCGCCCGTGCGGCTGTAGTTCCTCAGGGCCCTCGCCATCTTCTGATAGGTCATGGTCTTGCGGTTGCCCTTGCGCTGGCCCCAGCACTCGGCCAGCTTCTCCTTGTTCTTGGAGATGAAGTGAAAGGTGCCCGTGGCGTCGTCCGTCCACTGGATCGAGTCGATCATGTTGGGGTCATTCAGAGCCTCGTGGAGATACTCGTAAAGTCTGAGCTTCTTGCGACCTGAGGGCGTTGATTTGCACTTGGTTTTTAGCCACAAAAAGAGCGTTAATGGGAACATTTGATTAGCGAAGGCCGTGACGTTGTTACCTTTGCAGCTCCTCAGTGAAGGCAAGGCGGGGTAGCAATGGGGTTCACTTTGCACCGAGTGGCCCAAGGCGACATCGGGGATCACCTGAGGCCACGACTGCTGCTGAAAGGCCAAAGTTTTAATGGGATGGCCCTAGAAATGAATCGTCTTTCCAGATCTGTTTTTCAAAGAAAAAAACACCAATGCAGAGACATTTCGCTCCACTTACATCCATGTCCGTCCAGTAGTCGCAGCCGGGAGGCGCCACGTCCGACAGGTGTTTGACGCGGCAGCACGAGCACGAAAAATGCAATGACGAGGCCTGCGGGGCAACCAGGGTCTCGTAATATCTGCACTCTGAAGATGAACAAAATCAATTCTCATTCTCCCCAGAAATATTCAAGTCGATTAAAGAAATTGACATTACAAAAAGTGTGATAGTGTGTTTTTGTATTAAATAATTTCCTCTGTACCTGAATCATAATATGAATTGCTTGAATGTTGTTGAATCACATCAATCGCGTCCTGGAAGTGTTGGTTGATGTCCAAAGAGGTCTTAAACAGAAAGAAGAACTCAATTCAACCCATAACAATTGTTGTTGTTTCCATTGTAACAAACTGATGAAACAGTGAGACTAATTCTTCCAGAAAATGAGTAAAGTGTCTTTATGACTCACCATCTTGTATGTCTGAGTGCTGCCCTCAGCCAAGGCCATTTCTGTCTAAAGGTGAACACCGATGCGCCAGTGCAGGGGCACGGCATGTGGACAGGGATATATATACATACACCTTTGTATCACACCTCCAATACCTGTTCAGCGCTCATCACAGGGGAGGCGGGTGGGGGCGATGTAAATGTGCTCGCGTCACGACGTATTGATGTCAATACTTCTTCTTTTTTTTTTTCTTTTGCTTTTTAAAGCAGACGGACTTCAGAACATCGCAGACTTTCTGAAAGTGGAGATCACAATCTACGGACAACAAAAACATCTTTTATGGGCCCCCGCTGGGCCGGGAGCGCCGCCGGTGACCCCAGAATTTGCATAGCGGGCGAGACCGGTGCCCTTCGTGCCCGTCTTTAATCCGTGCTGTTTACTAATCCGCTTTCCGTCATTTCATATTGGAGCCTTTTACAGATGCGCAAACTGCTCCTCTGTGGTCACATTGTTTTCTGGTAATGAATTCGGAGGTGATGAAAGAATATTTGCATGAGCTGTGGGCCTGCGGTGGGGCTCGGTCATTAAACACGAACTGGTGTGTAACCACTAAATAACAATGAACCAAATTAAATTGTCCGGTTTAAATGTCATTTCAAAATCAAAAAGCGACGCCATTGTTTGAAATATCAAAAACTTATAATTGACTGTTTTTAATTTGTTCTTTAATTCTGCCGTGATATCACACAGAAAACTGCAATGGAAAACAAGTGCAGTGGTTTGAATTAACATTTGCTTCCCTCAGAAAGCAACATACTGTCCGACCTGCTGAAACCAAAACAAACTTTGTTCCTCTTCTGGCTTTTTTTTATTTCTTTATCACTCACGATCATTTAAGGGGCATCCTTTGCGAAGTATTTGTTTGGTCACTTCTGACTTCCGGTGGTTCGTTGTGCTCTCCTTAAAGATCTGCAGAGTGACGTTCTTGTTAAAACGTATTTTCTGTGGTTTTATGATTTATGATTGGAGGACGATCAAATCCTGGAGATTTGAATATTATCCCTATAAGATCAGTATAAATGTCTGTCGAGCTGAAGGAAAAAAAAGATTGTGACCATTTGCGTCTCCTATTGACCAGAAAGCCATAAACCACTTCAGATACATTTGATTGTAAAGGTTAATGGTTAATAATGTGGTGATCATTGGTAAACTCAGCCTCCCAGCCCCCCCCCCCCCCCCCCCCCCCCCCCCCTCCACCCCGCCCCGCCCCTTTTGCAAATCAACACAGGGTTTTTTCAGAAGTGCATTTATCTCAGGTGTGCAGTTTTAAATATCAACCGACATGCTCCAGAAGTTCCCCATTTCAGCCCGGTAAAAGTGTGGCATCAATCAGCCCTGAAAGGCGACCCGGACAAAGAGATGGAGACGCATCCAGTTTCCAAAGGCCAGAATCCGTCGTATTATTATTCACCAAAACGCTTTAGCTCACATTGTTAAAGAATACAAGCTTGTGACAGTACATTCAAATACTGTCTGTGTGTGTGTGTGTGTGTGTGTGCGTGTGTGTTTGTGTGTGTGTTTCCTGCCCGTGTGGCAGAACGCTGATATAAAACAAAGAACCACAAACCCTGCTCGCTCTTTCCCTCCATTCGGAGTGAAACTTCTGTCACATCGACCCCATAAATTAAAGGCCCCGACCTGTCGGGCTGCAGCCGGAGCCTGACAGATGTTTTCACAGCTGTGGGGGGTTCGGATCTGTCGTGCGGCGTTTTTTTGGGGGGGGGGGGCGTCTTAAAGAGATAATTCACTTCACTCGTTTGTAACAGGTGATTTTAATGTCTATTCTATTCTTTTCTATTCTATGTTCCGTCAGTTATTACTCCCCGTTTTAACGACATCGCCTCAGGTTTGGCGACATCGGTCCACCACAGAATGAGAGAAATGTCTCGACTGTTGGCTTGAAATTGTGCTCCAACGTTCATCCTCCGCAGCGGATGGAGTGCAGCAACTTTGGTCTGAATAAAATGTCTAAAACGCTGCTGCCAGTTCTTCCCAAACTACATTCATGACCTGCAGAACTAACGACTTCAATGACGACCTGCAGTCTCAGCTATGCTTCGTTAGCGTGCTAACACGCTGAGATACGATGGTTCACACATTTCACTTTGTCTGCTTTGTCTATTCTGTTATCTTATCTTCTATTATTCATCCTTTGTTTGTGTTGAAAACTGTTCCGCTAAATTCTGTTCAAATCTGTTTTATTGTTTATTGTCCTACATGTTGTATCTGGGTTTTTGCAGTGTTGTACTATTCTCTGTCATGTATCATATTTTATTGGGGTTTTTTTTGCTTTTGTTTTGTATATATTTATTGGCTCTTTTTTATTTTAGTCTTTGACATTTAGTTCTACTCTAAACTAAACTCTAAATACACTAAATTGGGAGATATTATTTATACGTTTCCTTTTTAACCACTGATCTCCATTCGGTGATGGAGACTTTTTGCTAGTGAAAATTATGTATATACATAACATCATATCAAATGACGTTTATACATATATCTTTTGTATATTTCACGTCACGCTTTACATGGTGCATTTGCTGCTGTAATCCAGATATTACAGTTGAGTGTGTCAATAAATCCATGTTTAATGTGTCGCGATGGAAGAGAGATAGAAAGAGTCATGTCCGTCCGTGAAGGTGTTTTTTTGTTGTTTTTTTTGTCACAGCAGAGACACAGCAGCTTTATCTCTCCAAACAAAGAAGCACTTTCCTTCCTCTTCTCAATTCAATGGCTGCGTGCATTTCGGCACCGATGTGGGAACGGCAGGCTAACCGCAGCACAGTCAGCCCCATTGTTCTTCTTTATTTACTGGCACTCGATAAAAATCAAGAAGTGTCCAAGCCGCTCGAATGCATTTGGTCTATCGGGCTGAATGCCAGTGCGACCGCAGAGTTACAACCTTTATCTGTGACTGTTATCTCAGGTGAAAAAGTGTTATCGTGCTGCTTCATCGTTTCAAGATCAACATTTTGTTTAATCTTTAATAATCCTGTCGTTCAGAATGTGCCTTTTTCTTTTCACAAGTAAAACAAGGCTCTTTTGGTAGAATGTGAAGAAATCATGCTAAAAATGTCATGATTTTTGATGAGAGAAAAGTTCCTTAATTGAAGACTTGTTGGTTAAATGGTCCTGTTCTCCCTTAAGTTCAGTGTTGCTGTTAGATGAGTGACCAGCAGACGGCACGGCGGAGCATAACAGCATAACAAACACGTCGAATAGATAACTACCCTTCTGTTGTTGTACTTCTTTTGAGGAACACAGACACAGGCGGGTAAATGAATTGTAAGAGTGTCGACTAAACACGGTTCTTTCTGAAACGACCCGGACCGGCGGAGGAGTCGGCCTCCGATTTCAGGCCTCTTTCGCGCTGTGTTCTGGTTTAATCAATAAAAGACACAGTCACACAAGGAAGCATCAGGAGAACATCTCAAATTTCAGGGTTCTTTAAAATTCTACTTTCACGTGATTTTACAATCCAGGTTCACATCTCGGAGATCGGAAGGTTTATTGAGTGCGGAAAAAACAAAGGCCGTGAGCTGAGGTAGCACAAAAAAACGAATCTGAACGCGTTCAGCCGTAAATGCAAAGAGGGAGGGAGGGTGAGGGGGGGGAGTCCAATCCAGAGAGTCAGACAGAGAGTTAAGTGGAATATTTTCATTTGGAATAGAGATCGGGGGGGTGGCAGGAGGGGGGGTGGGGGGGCGTTTGAAGGAGACTACTTTCGGCAATAGGCCACAGCGCCGTACGCCACCACTCCCACGACGGCCACCAGAGCGGCGCCTCCGCACAGCAGCTCGGTGGAGCTCAGATGTTTGGGAGTCGTGGGAGACTTGGGCTTCTCCGGCGCCGCTCGAGGGGCCCGCAGCGAATGTTCCCCGGCGTCCGTGAGGGGGATCCGTGAGAATCCCAGCGGCCTCCCAGACGGGGGCTCGGCGGCCACTTGTGCGAGGATGCAGGGGGGTTGGAGGCCCCGGGCGGCGTGGAGCTCCTCGTCTTCGGAGCTCGCGGTCGTCGAGGGGACTGGGGTGGACGTGGTGGAGGGGGGGTCGAGCTTCACGATGGGCAGAGGGGGCAGCGCCATCGGCGGCACCACCTGCATGAACTCGGCGTCTGGCCTCCGTTGCGCCGACGCCAGGCGCTCCTCGGTTCCCGGGTCCTGCTCCTCCTCGCCGAGCTCCACCAGCTCGCCCTCCCCGCCCGGCAAGCTCAACACGCTGTTCCGCAGCTCCTCGTCGGCTTCCTCCTCTTCCTCCGTTCTCCTCGCCCTCTCGGCCTCCTCCAGCATCTCGGCCTCCTCCCGCTCCAGGTGGACCATGTCGGAGTTGGGGGAGTTGTCCTCCTCGCCTCCGCCCGGCAGCGCCCCGTCGGTGCTGTCCAGGCTCTTGGTGTCGTCGTCGTCGGGGTCCGCGTCGCCCATCGTGGACCAGGACTCCGCCAGCAGGCTCTCGCTCTGCCAGGGCCCGGGGCTCGCTGCCTGGGTCGGGGGCAGAGCGGCGGGGGGGGCGAGCGAAGCAGCCGCCCCGCCTCCTCTATCGACCGGGGCCTTTCCCTCCAGGATGAAGACCGGCGCTGAAGGGACAAGATACTCGTTTACTTGAGAACTTCCATTGTGTAGTAGTACTGGGTTCACGTACACTTTTCACTGCTTTAGTTACTTTGCAGATTATGCTTCCACAGGGATTGAGGCCTGCTTTTACCTTTAATCCATTGATTATTGTTTGTATAATTCAATTTGAGTCATTGTGTCATTATATTTTGTCTACCATTCTTAATGAAGCTCTTTTTAGTTTTGAAAAGGGCTGCTGTATTATTTACATATAGAGCGTATTATTTGTATTACTATCAGACGCAGATGGTGATGAGACGCGTTCTGAAACTAAGCAAACACCAAGAGATGGGACGCGCGTTGGTACGCGGAGGAGATCTATTCTGGGGCAAAGGGGCAAATTCTGCAATCAAAGCTGAAATGTGGCACGAGGCGAGAAGACGGTCCCCTTGAGACCCGTTTTTTAATCCACACAAACAAAAGTTTTTATTCCACAAGTAATAATGTCATTCAGCAACGTGTCGCTTTCCACTCCGTGTTCCTGCTCTTGTTCGATTCTCGCGTCATGCAAAATGACTGAAACAGCTTCCACTCTCGGGTGACAGGTGCAGGTGTAAATATAGTGCCGAAACATAGTGAGATATGCAGGTCGAGGCTAAAGATAGCCGCAATACGGGGCAGCCAGTGAGCAACTTTTTCCAGCCGCGGCCTCATTGATGTCCACGGGATCACCGACGTGTTCGGATAAGCTGCTTGCACATCGTTCTTTCTTTAAAGCTGTGCAGACACGTGGCCGGTGTTCCTTTGGTTTTTCGAGAAATGACTCAATCAATGTGTTTATTCTGATGCTTTCACCAAAGGTCCAAAGATTACAGTGGCCTTTGATTTGATTAAAACGGTACAGTCAGAAGAGACTTGGACTCCAGTACGATCTTGATAATTATGGTGAAATCAACTTTTGGACTTCAGGATTTCGTTTTCACAGAAACAGTTTATGAAATGCATGTTTTCCCTTCATGAGTAAGTCCACGATAACAGGGAGTGGAAGACGACAAGATCAAAATGTGATCATGATTGATTTGATCTTTTCAGATGTCCTCTTATATTGACTTCATATTGTGTAATGTAAATAATAATTACGAGTTGTATTTCATTTGGAAAGCAATGTAAGTACATTTAGCAAAAAAAAAAAAAAAAGGAGAGAAAATACAAAAGAGAAGTGACAGAGTTAATGTTTGTATCCGCATGAAATTATGATCAAAGAAAAAAAGTCACGTCGGTTGGAATCTGCCACGGGGCTTTCTTTGTTATTTTCTGTCTTTCTTCCATGTTTCCTGTTTTCAAATCTGCCATTTTTTATCTCTTTTAAGCCCAAATGAACAAAAAGCAGCTGACGCTTGTCGGCACGTTTGCACGATTGTTAATAAATGCGCTGTTCTTGTGCTGCGTGGCGTCATTCCCCCCCCGTCGTTAAAGGTAGAACATCTCTGGATTATTTGTTTTGAACCCATTGAAGGGTCGCAAGATCAAGCAAATACACATTTTTGCTCCAAGAGATTATCATTGTTTTGGGTCTTTGCTTTATTTCATGTACATTTAATAAATAATAAGTACAATAATAAAAGATAGTGATGTGATAGCAGATTATGATGGTTTTAATGGCTGTTCTTCTGGGGATTCATGATCCAAACATATCGCGTTTACAAATGTGGTTACTTTTTGTCCAATAAAACCCAAACAAAGTACATTTAAAGCGATGTCATGCCTTGGATAATCGTCGTCACTGAGTGAGCGCCTCGCCGTTACGTCGTCTGATGTCAGCTGTGCTGGTTTCAATCCCCAAAACGTCCCGGTCTGCCACACAAACATTTTAAACCGCACACCTTTGTCCATGACTGCAAATAAACCAATTGACCTTTTCTCCTCCGTGACCGCCCCCTTCACTCACTGGCCTACTTGAGTAATCGGATTCCCATTGATCCTGCAGCAGCAACAGCCACACGCTGAAGTAAATGATCGGGGAGATACAGGGCACTCTGACTGTGCGTTTTGTGCATCATAATGTGGGAGGAGGACAGAGGGACATCAGACACAAGGAAAGCCCAGACGAAACCAGGCGTTTTCGTCGGTGGCGGCCTTTAGGAGGTCACCGCTCTCACCCTGACATGTTCACTCATCTCAGACTCATAAAAGAAGTACATTCTTCTGTCATCCTTCCGATTTCAGGCTTTGTTAAAACTCCAAAATGTGCAAACGTGAATAGAAAACTGCCCATCGTACCTGCGTCCTCTCGGTGGACGTCGCCGAACAAGCTGCCTGAACGAGAAGCGGACCGCTGGAGATCAGAGCGAGGCGCGCATTCAGACGCAGAGCCAACGAGCAGCAGACGGACAGCAACGCATGCTGTCGCCGGCAACAAGACGGACAAGCTGTGCAGAAGTCTCCCTCCCTCTATCTCCCTCTCTCTCCCTCTCTCCCTGTCACCCACCCCACTTCCCAGACCCGTGACATAACAGTTGGCTGGAGGGAGGTCAGTCGTGACTTTGCTTTTCTCTTCATAATGAGAAGGATTGGTAATAATGTAAATACGGGGCGGAAGATATTTGTTGTACTCTCGAATAAGACTTTACCCTTCACTCCCCCCGCAGTCACTGAAAGGTCATCGAAGGTCAGTGGGTGAGAGTTTTGTGTGGGTAAACAAGTCTGTGGAGTTTCATGTTCCCGAGCAGCAGAGGATCAGCCGCCGCCGTGAGCGCCGCCGTGAGCCGGTGGCACCGAGTGGAAAAAGAATGTCAGATAGGAAGAAGAGCTATTTCTAAAGTTGAACTTAACAAGTTCTGCTTCCCTCTACTGGTCAGATGTGAAGCAAGACTTGAGATCAGGAGGTTTTTTTTTATGTGGTTCACTTGCACAGCACTAGCATGTATTTTGTGTATGTGCATTGTTTTTATGAGGAAAATAATCCCAACACTGTCTTATATTTACTCATTCATTTCAAATATCGGCTGATCTGATTTTCATTACTGTGTCCTATGCTGGAAAACAATTATGTTCATGAAGTGCTGTGTAACTAAAGTTGACTGGAGCCGTGTAAAGGCATTAAAAAGAAGAAACAGGAAAAGTAAAAATGAAACAGAAATGTAATTTCATATAGATCTGTTTATGAAAATACCGTCATGTAACATGTTTGAGTATGCATTGCAGGAAAATTAATATCGTCATTTAAAAAAAATTAAAAGAGAAAAAAGTATGAAAGGTTTGGACCAAATTGCTGTTTACAGCTACTTGATAAAAGGTTGTGTTAACAAATGACTCACAAAATATCTATTTTTTTTGGTTTTATACAAACGTATAAAACTAATACATGAAAAAATAAAGTAATGCCGTACGTTAGTAAAAACTATGACATAACTGTGTCGTGGCGATATCGTAAACATATAGTATTCACATGCAGTATAACTAAATGAGCCATTGAATAAGAAATATTACACACAACCGGGTTTTTTTCTGCGCCAGAAAAGGCCCGTCTCTTGTGCCAGCGCCTGATTGGCTGCACAGCCGGAAGTAAACATCATGTGACCTCGCCGATCACCTGATCCTCCGTAGACGTCTTTACGAGTCACGACTGCTGCGATTAATTCATACCCCTTCGTCTGTGATTTTCGGGTAAATAAACGTATATTAAACGCGTTTGTTGCTTAATTAAAACACCCCTGCTGTTATCGAAAGTGTCTTTCGTTCGCCAATTGTTTCATTTTGTGTGTTTTGTCGTTATTTTTCCTCGAAGGCCCGCGCGGATCTTTGACTGCTCCAACCATGGCGCTCAGCGATGCCGACGTTCAGAAGCAGGTAACGAAGCGATTTGACCTTCACCGGGGTGTTTGAGCGTCTGCTTCCCCTCTGCGGCTTCCAACGGAGGCTTTACGCCGTCAATCGACCTGTTAAAACCCCGACACATGCGTCTGCGATGGCGGCGAAGGGGGGTGACATTGAGGGAGCTCTGCGGTGGCTTAGCACCGAAATAAACACGAAACGCTGGTAGACGGTTTTTAGGACTTTTTTTTTTTTTTACTGGTGCCGTAAAATGCGACTTTTATCAATAATAATAATAATACGTCTTTTCTAGATCAGTGTTGTTTCGGAAGTGATGGCCCGAGATGTCGAGGTTCATATTTTCCAAATGATCACATGATGAACACATGAGTCTGATGAGGAACTGGGAGAGAGCGAGACACACTGGAAATAACCTGTGTGCACCACTGGTTGAATGTGCTTTTAATTAAGAATCCATGGGAGGTAACAGCTATTTATGCGGCTTCATACTTATCATCTATATCTCAGAGGGGAAAATACTGATATTTACTACATTATTACCCGTCAGATCATAGTTTTCCCTCTGAAAACCACGCAGGGGACTTTTAACGTGAATTTTGAGAACAACTGAAGAAAAGGAAATCTCCTTTCTTCCGTGAAATCTTCCTGAAAACTGAAATACACAACAATGCTATAGTGATTATCAAATAGAGTATGACGCATTGCTGTGGATCAAACTGACCCAATAGTATGTACAGGAGAGTAAATGTGCACAACCATAAACGGCCTAGTAAAACACACACAAAAGATATACACATTTACAGTATTTTCACAGTAGTTTTACTTAAGTAAATAATCTGAATACTTCTTCCACTAGTGACAGAAACATTTTCCACCCCAGTGGTAAAGGAGTCCGTTCGCAGCCGGGTGAGGAATCCTCTCTGTGTTTCATTATGAAAGAGGCGAAGCTTTGCTGCACTCAAGGGTCACACTTTAGACCAAGTGATGAGGCACGATGAAGCCGCGTGCCTTTACAGCCCTACGCGTGTAGAGAACGGGTTGCGCGTTGGACGCAAGAAAGCCCGTTCTTCCTTATCACTAATGTTTCTTCTTCCTGTCCGCAGATCAAGCACATGATGGCCTTCATTGAACAGGAGGCCAATGAGAAGGCAGAAGAGATCGATGCGAAGGTAAAATCGTTGCAGGAAAACCAAACGAGAACGGACTAGAACTAGACTAGAAAATATCCCCAAAAATATTATTTTTGGGGATATTTTACGCTTTTATTAGTGAGTCTACAGTGGAGAGATGAGAGGAGGGGAAAATGCAGAAATGTCCTGTTTGAGACTCACCACTAGGGGCGCTAAAAGCATAGCAAGTGCATAAATGAACATGTAGATATTACATTAGAAATAAGACATTTGTTAGTGTCTAAACAAAAATGGACTAATATTAAAAAATGGAAATCCTTTGTTTTAACTGTAGCTTTATATGAATATATTTTAAAAGTTTTGTGTGAAAATGTGAAGGCCTTTTCGATATTGGCATCTAATCATAACACCACAATGAGATCAATCAGTGGACCATTGTAAATGACCCCACATCTTGCTACCACAAACTATTCCTATAAAGCAAACGGTGTTATGATGCCGGGTGTCTGCTGAGTGAACTGTCTCCCCCTGCAGGCGGAGGAAGAGTTCAACATTGAGAAAGGCCGGCTGGTCCAAACTCAGAGGCTGAAGATCATGGAGTACTACGAGAAGAAGGAAAAGCAGATCGAGCAGCAGAAGAAAATGTGAGTCATGGGGAGGGCAGACGGTGGCTTCTCGGACTTTATTTCCGTCTCTTTTTGTCCAACAATGACTCTTTTCTAACCTGTAACCGTCTCGAACGGTTTCCGCGCAAACTGATGGGGGTCTAAACGGCGCCGCCGTGCGCGTTATTTGCCCACTTAACAGTCAGATGTCAAACCTGATGAACCAGGCTCGGCTGAAGGTGCTGAAAGCCAGAGATGACATGATTTCGGTAAGCGCCTGAGCGCCTGTCGTCGCCCACCCGCTCAGATTTGTTTTCTACGGGAGACCGCTGTGTAAATAAAGAGGGACCCTCTGTGTGCCTGCGCCCTTCAGGAAATGCTGAGCGAGGCGCGCCAGCGGCTCGGGAACATCGCAAAGGATCCGGCCAGGTACCCCGGTCTGATGGACGGCTTGATTTTACAGGTGAGTTTGACCCCTTTTGAGGCAAACCCTCCCCCATGAGGGTTGAAACGCTGACGGTACTCGATAGCAGGGACATCCATCCAATTACAATTCAGCAGCACCACAAGGTAACTTTCAATAAATGGAACATTCTGATGTCCATGAAGGAGGATTGTTGGAGCAGACCTCTTTAGCTTTGATGAGTTGTACCTAATAAACTGGCATCTGCACGTATATATATGTTCAGTAGGAGGTGTTCTGAACATTGATATGCCTTCTCTGATCCTTCGCGTCAGGGATTATATCAGCTTCTTGAGTCCAAAGTGACTATTCGCTGCCGTAAACAGGACTTTCAGATGGTGCAGGTGAGTAAATATTAACATATCTACATTAATGTTCAGTCATTTCAAACTTGTACGAGGAATCTGAATCGGCTAAAAAAAACAACGGCTACAGGTTGAACAAGAACGGGTGAAATCAGATTTGTGTATTTCGACCCAGGCATCCATCCAGAGGAACATTCCTGTGTATAAAGCGGCTGTGAAGACCAACGTCGAGGTCCGCATCGACCAGGAGAACTTCATCTCCCCCGACGTGTAAGCGCCGTCGCCTTCTATCGCAGAGTAGAAACATGCCGGATGAGCATTTCCCTTCAATTTGGATTTCTCCCCCGTTTTGGCGTTTGTGTCACTGCTGCAGCTCCGGAGGTGTTGAGATCTATAACGGCAACGGCAAGATAAAGGTGGCCAACACCATGGAGAGCAGACTGGAGCTCATGGCTCAGCAGGTTGGGAAATCTCAAATCCTACGTGAATAACACACAAATCCATTCGTTTAAGTTCCTAAGTGACTGAAGTGGATTTTGTGGACTCTTGAGTCTTTTCTGGTTAAACAAAGGTCAAATAAATTGCTTTTAATGGTTAAAATCGAATTAGCTTTCAAAGCGGGTTGGAAGTTGTTAACAAACTCCCATCAGACAGAACGACCTTAGCGTAGCTCTCACATTAGCCCAGCTTTTATACTTTCTGTATGTCTTTTTGTTGAATTACCAACATAGACATTATAACAGCATTTTACAATGACAAAACATTAAAAAAGAAGCTGCAAAAACTGTTTTAATCATGTTAAGTCTTATTTCCATTTGCAGCTCATTGTGTCTCTGTGTCCGCAGATGATGCCTGATATCCGGGTGTCCCTCTTCGGCGCAAACCCAAACCGCAAGTTCCTGGACTGAAGAGCGAGAAAAAAAAAGAAAAAAACCTCTCCCCCTCTTATTTTTTATTTTGTCACATGAAAAGTCATTCCTTTTGTCTGTGAAACAAAACCTCCCACGCAAAAAAAAGGGACGCATCGTTGTCGTGTTGTTGTGTTGCTGTATTTTTCTGCGCGTCGAGGCACGTGACGGGACGTTCGGCGTTACAGACGTGCATTGTGGGTACCGCACAGGTTGTTTACTCTGCCGCTCCCCCGTTCGGTGGTCTCCTGTCTGCACCGACGGCTCCTGCTGATTGGCTGGAGGTTTAACAGGTTGTCCTCCCTAATTCAATTAAGACAAACACAGCGTCCGTGATCCCGGATTAAAAGTCGCGTGGGTTTTTGTGTGGCTATAACGGATGCGCGCTCCAACCAATTACAGGGGGAAAATAATGGCATCCTTGAAGCAAAGCTGAAGGCCGAACTTGACCTTACACAGTTAATTCACTATTGTGCGGGTGATATCATTCCAGAGGGAGCGCCGGATGTGTGTGGCGTTTCCAGATTAAATTATACGTTATGTGTGTTTTTGTTTCTTTTATTTCTCTCTTTTGTGTCCCAATCTGATGAGATGTGATATTGTGAAAAACGTAAAACATAATAAAATATAAATCCTTAGTGTTACGTCCCTTTTTTCTTCTAGCTCGAACAATGTCCCAAGATGTATTCTTCCAATCATGCTTCATTCATTAGTTTATCACATGGGGTTTGTTAGACAAAAAGGCCCCAATTGTCCCGCTGACTTGCTCGACTGACAGCGGAGAAGAGACACCAGACACCACAAGCTCCCAGACTCGTAAGTATTCTAGTAGCGTTTTCTTTGTTTTGTTTTTTTAATTTCAGTTTTGGTTGACTCTCTTTAGTCTCTGAAAGCAAAGCGCTACTGAATGGGCTGTTGTCCACGTTGTGTCCGGTTGAAGGACTTCAGTGTCCCTTTCCCTTCCCTCGGAGCCTCGAACACGGCCGACCTGCTCTCCCGGGAGGCGCCGCGGCGTTCATCACAGCGTCTGTCCGCCCGTCTGTCATGGCGCTCCGGACCCGGCGGGCTCTGGTCTCCTGCGTGTCCCTCCTGTGGTTGGCGAGAGCGGCCGACGGGACGCCGTCGTCCCCCGCGGCGCGGAGGGAGCTGCTGATGCGGCAGGAGGCGTCCAGGCAGATGGGAGGCGGCGTGACGCTGACGGCGGCCGAGCGGAAGCTGGACGCCGACCTGCGCCGCCTGAAGGAGCGAGAGCTGTCCGCTGCGCGGTTCCCTCCGGCGCTGCACTTCTTCAAAGCCAGGGCCCTCATCCGGGACAGTCCCGTCTTCAAGCTGCTGCACCAGATGCCTAAAGGTCATTTCACATATTTTTTATTTTTTTGTTTTGTTTGATTTGTTGGGCCAAAGTGACATTTTGTTAAAATACAGCAACATTTGTAAACCTGTGACAAACTACTTTGATGCGACTTCTGGTTCACTCGCGAAATGTCAGTTAAAGAGACAAAAAAAAATGACACCTGAATTTCTATAAAGTTAGTCAGAAGTAGGTTGTGCGGTTCACACACAGCCCGCAAGCCCAAATACTTTGTGTTGGCAAAGACTAAATGGGATTTGAAACGGGTGCACAATTAAAGGTAAATAACTTGAAGGGGCTCGAACTAAAAAGCTGCACTAAACTAATGTGTGAAACAACTACAATGTTACACAAAATGGCGACAGGAAGACATGAAGCTGTTTTTAAAGTTCCACAAAAAGACACACAGATGAGGCCATTTGAGGGGTGGGGGGGTGGGGGGGGGGGGGGTTACTGTCTTAGCTCAGCATCTCCCGTCCCGAGTCTGAGGTTTCGTCCGGTTGCTCCGGCGACAGGCGGCGCGCTGCACGTGCACACCTCCTCGCTGGTCGGCGTCGAGTGGCTGGTGAAGAACGTCACCTACAGGCCCCACTGCCACGTCTGCTTCACCTGGGACAACTCGGTCCGCTTCCTCTTCTCCGAGCGCCGGCCGTTCCCCCGGTGGGACTGCTTCTACTGGCAGCTGCTCGGGACCCTCAGGGACCGGATAGGAGACGCCTCCGGCTTCGACAACAGGTGCAGTAAGATGTCGGCTTCTCGAGTCGAGGTGAAGTGGGACGGCTTCGCCCCAAATGGGAATATATAAATGTATATTTTGTTTTTCAGCTTAATGCAGCACCTCACGCTGTTCACCGAGGATCCGGACGGTGAGTATCCGAGCCAGGAGGTGGTGTGGGAGAAGTTTGAGAAGGTCTTCATCGCGGCCGCCGGGCTGATCAGCCACGCTCCCGTGCTGAGGGACTACTTCTACCGGGGTCTGGAGGAGCTCCTGCAGGACAATGTCATGTACCTGGAGCTCAGGAGCGGCCTCTCCAAGGTTGGCGCTCGCTTTGGTTTGTTCATCAATGTTCGCCAATGCTCGATCCGTTGTTCATTGGTGTTTTTGTTTTTTTTTTCAGACGTACGAGCTCGACGGGAGCGTTCACGACACGGCCTGGACCCTGAGGACCTTCCGAGAGGTCACGCGGAAGTTCGTTGCTGATCATCCAGACTTTCTCGGGGCTCGTGTCATATTTTCTGTGCACAGGTACTGGACATTCACGTCAATTACTATACTACAAGTATAAAATATTACTCGCATTTTGAGTACTTCAGTTCGTTTGAAGTGAACGTTGCGATATTGTTTGAATATCGCAATTGAATTGTCTGAATAGCATTGAAAGCATTTTGGAATTGGACAAATGATTGTGGTGGAAGTAAAACACCCTCCATTACTTAGCCTGACGCAGTCGTACTGAATTCTAGTCAGAATTTGAACTTCCCGACCTCAAACGTTGTGGGCGGGACTAAGTTCGGAATGGCACCCAGGCTTTCACCTTCAGTTACAGGTTAAATGTTGTTTTTCCAATCGTTGCTGCTCTCCTCAGGGCTCTGAGTGTACCTGAGGTCAAAGCGGCTGTGAAAGAGGCCATCCGGTTGCAAGCTGACTTCCCAGACGTGGTCGCGGGATTCGACCTGGTGAGAAGTAATCCGTCCCCGCTGAACCAATTGGGAGTGAAACGCTGTTTGTTTGCGATGGCTTGAGTCGCTCACCGGCGAGCTGGCTTCGCGCTTCGCAGGTCGGCCGGGAGGACAGCGGCCGCAGCCTCTGGTACTTCCGGGACGCCCTTTCTCTCCCCGCTGAACTCGGGGTCACGCTGCCGTATTTCTTTCACGCGGGGGAAACAGGTGGGCGCACGGAACACGACTCACTCAGGAGGTGCTTTCCTTTTAAAAGCCGAACGCTGCTTTGATTCCCCCTTTCGTTCGCCCGCTCGCAAGACGCCGACGGCACCGACGTGGATCAGAACATCCTCGACGCGCTTCTGTTCAACACCACGCGCATCGGCCACGGCTACGCTCTGGCGCACCACCCGCTCGCCAAAGAGCTTTCCAGGAAAAGGAACGTGGCCGTGGAGCTGTGCCCCATCTCAAACCAGGTGAGACGACCGTAAAAAAACAGGAGGATGAAAAACGTGCCCTGGTCTTCATACGTAAAGAGCCCTTGGATGTGTTTGACCTCTGACCCCCAGGTGCTGAGGCTGGTCTCGGACCTCCGTAACCACCCTGCGGCTGTGCTGATGTCCGAGGGTCACCCGATGGTGATCAGCTCCGATGACCCGTCCCTGTTCGGCACCACGGGCCTCTCCTATGACTTCTACGAGGCCTTTGTGGGCATCGGAGGGTTGAAAGCGAACCTGGGCACTCTCAAGGAGCTGGCAATGAACTCCATCAGGTGACCCCCCGATTGGATCCATCCCATATTCAACTGCTCAATACTCCTGGTATCATTGAATAATGGAATTAATAGCGTGCAGCGGTTCAATGATGGTGTCTCCTGCTGCAGGTTCAGCTCCCTGCCGCCTCATCTGAAGGACAAAGGTCTCGTCATGTGGCAGAAAAAATGGGACAACTTCGTCTTCCACCATCCATGACAGGCGGAGCGAATCCTCTCCCACGTGATGATTGAAATAATGCTAAGCTATGCTAAGAAATGCTAAGCTACAGCAAAGATCTGTTGGCCTTTATTTATTAGAGCTGTTTTCCCTTCTGATGAAACGACCACAAAGAAACTGGACTTTAAAGTAGCGTGCTGGGGAGACATGTGATGCACAAACATCCCGCCCTGCTCTGTGACGTTCAAAGCGGCCCGCAGACAAGAAAAAGGGATCTTTACACACAGAATATGTTCACTCTTGACTTTTTTGTATTCAGATCTTTGAAAAAAAGAATAACTAAGATTAAATAATTATATATATATAATTATATATATATATATAATTATATATATATATATATATATAATTATATATATATATATAATTATATATATATATATATAATTATATATATATATAATTATATATATATAATTTTATATATATATATATATAATTATATATATAATTATATATATATAATTATATATATATTTATATATATATATATATATATATATAGTTATATATATATATATAATTATATATATAGTTATATATATATATATAATTATATATATAGTTATATATATATATATATATATATATATATATATATATATATATATATATATATATATATATATATATATATATATATATATATATATATATATATATATATATATATATAATCTTTTAAGCCACATTCTGGGTTTGTTCCATGTTGTCCTATGTCTTCATTGCTCTTTGATGAGATATTGAATGTTCCAGCGCTGAACAACAGGTGCGTAAGAGCCGTGATCAACCATCCAAACTTCCAGGCATCTCTTTGTTTCCCTGTTCTGAATCGTTCCATCCTGGGAATAATAATGATCAAGCATTTCATTTTCTGCTTCTCTTTCAGCTGTAAATTAATACAAAGTCCAGACCATATACAGCGGGTGAAGTATTGAACACGTTGATGTATATCTTGTAACCTTTCGGTTTGCTACGTACAAAATGAAAGTCGTTAACGAATAGCAACAATTTTAGCAGGCAAATTATTAAAATAAAATTTTCGTTTTACTTGATTTAAGAATAGTTGCAACGCAGTCACAACTGCAGAATTAAACTTAATTTTATTGTATATGTACACAATATACAGCGTTTTGCAAACTGAAAAAGTGGGTTTATTGCTAATAATACAACAGTTTTGTACACTGGACACAATTACTCTACTTTTATTAAGTGACAATGACTGCCAGTAATGGCAGCGTTACCTTTTCATGTGCAGTGATGTATTGTGCCCAATGCTGAGGGTCATGAGAAAATATCAACATCCCTTTACTTACTTTATATAGCTGGGATAATAGATTTTAATATTTACAAACGATTAACTTCCAAATAAAAAAAGCTAAAAGTACAACATAAATTGACAGACGGGTCAGTGACTGGAAACGCCGGGGTGAAGAGGTTTGACTCGAACCCGGCGGGACAGCCCGAGCCGCAGGCCCTGACCCGGAGACTTCAATGCCGGACTGGAGGAAGAGGGACTCCGTCCCACTTGAGCTGAGGAGACAGGAAAGTAACACTGCCGTTTCAATTTACTGAGATTTGCCGTAAACATCTGCAAAGGCCGCTGCTGGTGTCCACCTGGTGGATTCCACTTGGGGATCCTGGCGCCCCCCGCTGGGCTCAGAGGTAACACGGGGGAAGAAGCTGTGGATGATGAGGCGGGTTTTTTGGGTGCAGGTTTGGTCGCTGGAGGACTTCTCATCGGTGTGGAAGCTGCTGTGAGACAAGCGACAACACTACATTTAAATGTATTTCTATTGTAACAGCCATAAATATACAAGTATATACATAGTAGACATTTTATAAAGACACACTTTAACATGTGACAGAAGGAGCCGTGGATCCACTCAAAGAACCTACCAACTGTCTGCGGTTTAGACTTTGGGGTCTTTGATGGTTGCTTTACTTCTTTAAAGGCAGGAGGTGGTTTCGTCTTTGCGTTCTTGGTCATTTTCTCCTTTTTTGTTTTGCTGATTTTTTTCACGGTGAATTCCTCGTCCTCACGCTCATCCGGTTCATGGAAATCGTCGTCGCTTTCTGAGTCTGCAAAGGTGCCATCGTTATTTTTATTGACGCAAAACACCGGCGACGTTAAACAGAAACAAGATATTTAGGGAAGGGGTTAATAAAAGGACAACCTGGAGTCAGTTTGGGCTCGTAGTCTTCGTCGTCGTCTGCAGGCTTGCTCTTCTGCTCCTCAGGGGCTCCGGTGGCAGATTTTCTTTGTCTTGAATGGAAAGTTGACTCTTTTTCTAACGTGATTGTATCCAGGCCTCAAAGAAAAAACAAACAAACCAGATTGAAGGAAAGTAACAAATGGGCAACAATAAATGCACAGTGAGCAATTATGAAGTAAATTTACCCCAAACTGTCAAATCCACGCTGCAGTTGGACAGGTGAGCTGAAGTTGGATCAGTGTTTTCATCGACTGGAACTGGACTCTTAACATCTAAAAACACGTCGCATTGGTTTAAGTTGACACCTCTTTAAAAATAGAAAACAAATGTATGGTTTCTGAGCTAAATCATACCTTTATGGGCTGATGGCTGATCTTTTATCCCACCGCCATTATTTAGCAAGGATAGTGTAATGGCTGCCTCAAGATCTCTTTTGTGCACCTTTTCGTCTAATGGTTTTCTGTGAAGAACAAAGAAACACACATTTTATTACACTAAAATTATTCTAAAATTCTGAAAACAACCAATTAATTAACAGGCTCATCCCAAAATATAAATACCGTCATAGGAATGATGCATATAACACATAACACCTTATAACTACATACTACTGACAGTTTCCTACAATGACCCGCTGCCTTGTCTAACATATAACAATAACATAACTATAATGTGTATTTTGTCCTTTATTGAGAACTTTGATTAAAACATCAGATTTTTACACTATTCCAACAGTGTTATTTTATGTTGTCTGCTTGGGTACCTGCTCTTCTGGCTCATCGCCGACTGCGAGACGGACTCCTGATGGGAGGACACGCTCGAGGATTTCTTGTGCTCCTGCTTCACGTCCTCCCTGGCCCGTTTGCTGGGCGGCGCCTTCACGAAGGCAAAATCCTCATCTGTCACAGCACAGAGGCAGAAAGTCTGAGCCTGAGTGAGTGAATGTCTGTCAAGGAAATCTTAGGAATCCTACAAAGCTTTAACTACAGGTGCAAACTTAAAAAGACTTGAACTCTGAATATTGCATAAAGTTAGATATGAAGTAGGTGTCGTTTGTGATGACGACACTCAAAGATAACGCTGCATATACTGTTGCATTAGTAACGTTAAATGAGGTAATATCTTCTCACCGTCGTCAAAGTCTTTCGCCTCAGAGTAATTCACGACCTTTGTCTTCCTGTGTGTCAACAATCAAACAACGTGTGAACAAACAACAGTGTAAAGACCAGGAATAAATAACACGAGTGGGTTTTTAAAAGTGGATTACAAACCTCGGTGGTCGGTCCATATCGTTGGACACTAAAGCACACAAGCTAATGTTTGTTACCAGAAGAAGCTAGCCTAGCTTTGGTAGTTTTAAATGCTACCTGGCGTCCGATCGTCCACCGAGTGAAACGTGTCCGAGCCCAGTAAAGGGAACCAGCATGTCAACCTGTGGCGTCTATTCATTAATGTTAGTTCTGCTCTATTGTTTTCGTTACAGAAGTCATCTGGCAGGCTTCCTTTACGCGTTCAATCAGCGCGCCTGAACCAAACGGATATCACAGGAAGTGACGTTTCCGCTGACGAATCTCAGGTAAAAGCCGATGTGCGTACAACCGAAGCAGATTCGTTCGACCCAAAATAATCAACACTGTCGTCTTTGTGGATTTTCAAAAAAAGAACTAAAGACTAAAGTAGAAAACAATAGAGGGTTGAGTCCAAACAATCATAACCCACATTAAAATAACTGAGAAACCACTTGTTTTATATTTTCCTTTAGAAGATCATTTGCCGAATCAACTTCTGTTAAACTAGAAAATGCATTTCCTGCGGAAAATGCGTAGGAATGCTGAGTAGCTGAATTGCTAAAGCTAAACTGGTTGAATAGCTTAAAGCCATAAGAAGAAGTTGAAGTGAGAGTAGTTGAAAAAGTTATATACACTGCATAGAACGAAGCATCAATTTAGCTGAGATGAGATGTGTAATATATTGCTTGAAAACAAGGGGGGTGAAGAATTGACAACGAAAAATACATTAAAGACAAGCATGTTCAAAAACACAAAGTATACGATGATATTACGGCATCGGAATTGCCTAAATATGGATTGTTCTTTTATATGTGATCTGAAGTTTACTAAAACAAAAGTCTGAGGAGCGGATAGTTATTTTTATATTGATTAATAATGTTGGACGTTGCCCATCAAACACTATGTTCTGCTGTTACAATTAACAACAGTCCTGACATTATATACATGAAAACAATGGAAAAGTATTTCATTACTTTTCCATCGTTGAAATAAATTTCAATAGATTTTATGACAATATATGGATGAAAAAGCTTAAATGAAGTACAAAGAATTGCTGAAAATACAGACACGGCTGAAATTATACATAGCAGAAGCTAAATACAAATTTTAAAACACGGCAAAAAATACAGAAGTAAACGTAGTTTTAGTATCAATAGCAGTAGAAAAACTAGAAGTAAGTAGTAGTACTAGTATTATCAGCTCTAGTACTAACACCATTAGTCATAGTAGTATTTGTAGTAACCTAAGCAGTAGTTGTCCTATTAAAATCAGAAGAAATACTATTATCGATAGTAATAGTAGTACTAATATTAGTACAAGTTGAAGTGTTAAAAGCAGTATGAAAATAAATAATAATGATAAATAATAATAAAAGTACTAGTAGTTGTACTATCAGTTGTAGAAGTACTAATAGTAGTGCTAGTAATATTAGTAGTAGGGGCAGAACGATTGTTATTCAAGCCAAGTTTTTACTCGATAGGCCTCATCAAACATAGTAAGAACTCCCTTCATGCTTAAGGTACAGTTAATCATTGAGGCTTTCATTTTGAAATTATGGAATTGGGTGGGGGGAGTGGGGGGGGCAGAATGATTGTTATTCAAGCCAAGTTTTTACTCAATAGGCCTCATCTAACATTACAGTAAGAGATCCCTTCATGGTTACATTATAGATAATCATTGAGGCTTTTATTTTGTAGTGATGAAATTTTTAATAACACATACAATCATCCAATGGATTAAACAAATGCACACAGCAAAGCAGTATTACAATGTGTCGATCATTTTCATTACAGTACTATACATGTGCTGGCTACATTCTTTTTTTTTTTAAGATGGATTTACACCAGGTGCAAAGGTAACCTGCGAATTCCCTCAAAGAAACATTTTAGAAGGAGGTGACATCACACTCAGGTGGTTTAAGTCCAACGTGACGCTGATCTGGTTTTGCTTTGGAATGAACTTGGTTGCTGACGCGTACAAAAACCCAACCTCGGTCTCCGGCGTTCTGAAGATTATGAAGTCAGTGGTTCAAAAAGGTTACACAGAAACATATTGCTAAAAAGGACCACAAGTGAACGAGACATCACAACATTATGTCACTGTGACACAAATACAAAAACCTTTCATGGAAATGGGGAAAAGTGCACTAATGCATGGTTCAAACTGCCTTTTTGTGTCAGGATGGCCTGAGTGGTCTAAGGCGCCAGACTCAAGAATTGACTCCTTCCTCCAGACAGAGGATTCTGGTCTCTGATTGGAGGCGTGGGTTCGAACCCCACTTCTGACATCTCCTTTTTGTTTTATATTCCTCTTTGGACGCGGACTCGTTATACCAGTTTTAGAAAGAGAAAGGCAAACTAAAACATTACATTTTCCCATTTAACGGGATAGGGTTCAAAATGACCGGATCACATGTATCAAAATGGTCTACGGTTTCTTAAGTGCTTCTGGTCCCAAGCAGGAATTGAACCCAGATCTCTCACTCCTCAGACAGGACACCTGACAGCTGAGCTATCATCCTTACTGGGGAAGGCATACACGTGAGCCTAGTTGAGCCAGCTTTACACCACGAGTGCCCCATCTGGGAAATACCTAATGTGACATTACAGGGTTCAACAGCACTCATGCGATAGCTCAGAGTGGAAGGGCACTCGTCTGGAGGCTAGAGGTCGTGGGTTCGATCCCGAGGTAAGGTGACCAAAGTTAATCCAGTTACCCCTTTTTCACCAACAAGAACCAGGTGCTAGGTGCTACCCAATGATAAGTGAACCATTTGAGTGGATCTTTAAAACACAATCAGGTGGAACAAATCAGACAATGTCAAATGTCTAGAAGTTATGTATTGAGAACCCTTATCGAGAAGTTTTAGAGCCAACAGCGCAAACTCCTATTTAATTGTGAGAATGTGAGTTAAACCTTAAAACTCTTTCAAACATTAAGACTCACTTCCACAACTGGGCTTGAACCCACAACCTGCAAGTGGAGGTTGTGGGACAGCAGCTTTTCAGCTTTCCTGCTGTGCTACTTCATCACACACAAATTGAGTTTTTGTTTCTCGTACTCCACCTTAAGATTGCTACTTTGCCTTTAAAACTCTTTTAAGCAGCAAGACTCACCTTCTCAAGTGGGCTTGAACCCACATCAAAAGGACTGGATTGCGGCAGCAGTGTGGTTGATAGCTCACCTGTAAGGTGGCTACCTGGGGAGCCAGAGCTCCTGGGTTCGATTCCTGCCTGGGACAAGATGCATTTAAGTAACTGTAGACTGCTTAGATACATGTGATCTGGTCGTTTTAAGGTTTAATTCAAATTCTTACGGTTAAATGGGACAATTGAAATTTGAGTTGATCTTTAAAACACAATCAGGTGGAACAAATCCGAGAGTGTCGAATGACTAGAAGTTATGGATTCAGAACCCTTATGGAGAAGTTTTAGAGCCAAGAGCCCAAACAGAGGAGATCAGATCAGTTAGCTCACTGTGATGACAGAACACTTAGGATACAGAAGGTTGTGGGTTCAATTCTTGTGAGCTACGCTTTCCTTCTTTTAAGATCCAACACCCAAGGTGAAGTTAGCTATGTAATGAAGCCAAGACAAATGTCACAACAGATAGCTCCATCAGAAGATGACTGCTTAGTGAACATGAGATCATGGGTTCAAATCTTTTGCAGGACAGTGACTTTTGAGGCTGTTCAGTCACATGAAGTCAAAGCCAACAAAAGAACATCTTTGAGGGTGAATGACACGGTGGCGTTGTGACGCTGTCCCCGGTCTGGGTGGCGTCAACCCGGGTTCGATCCCCACCGCTGTGAGGACATCGGTGTGCATCACCCCGGTAGAGTAGAGCTGTCCGTCTCCTCCCGGGCTTCCAATGAGACACACACAAGGGGTTATACAAAATTATTCTTTATTGAAATTCAGCAGCACAGAACATTTTTAATAAAGTTTGAACCACCCCCAAACTGTCAAAGTTACTTCTCAGAGTAACCGCACAGCAGAAGAAGAAACCCGTCGTCCTCAGGTGTGGAAACGGCGCCCTCGTGTGGAGAGAAGAGAAGAACAACATTAGAAAATACATCAAATTCACAAACTTGTATGCTAAACTTGTATAATATCACGTTTTTAAAAGCATGGATCGTTATACCCCTATGTTTATATGACATATCTTTTATTTTTTCTATTTTCATACTATAATTTGAGTATTCAAAAGAATACTCAAACTCAAACTTTCATGATTTGATATTCTATACTATGACTGATTAATTATTATTAATACTATCATTGTTATAAAGCACTATGATATAAATTACTGTTTTTATTTCAATTATTAATCACAGACTATCACTTACACAGTAATTAAAACGTTCCTGCTACCACTTTAACAGCTACTAGTAATAATTTAGTTGACACTTACCAAATGTTCGTTCCATGCTGCTGTTCTTGTCTCCTCTTGGACCTTCAAGTGTCCCGGCTCATTCAGTCTGCACAAAAAACAGAGACATTTTACATCAGCTTGCATGGAAGACAGATCCAAACCTTGCACTACACGAAGCACAGGTAGGGATATTGGATCTTACACCAACCATCTGATCATGTTGTTACGATGTGTTTGGTGATACAAATGATGGACTTAAAAGTACCACATTCAATTACATTTAAGGCTCTTTTCATCAAGTTTTCAGAAGGCCCCGGTACATACTGTAATTATATGTATGGTGTAACTCCTAGGGTGGATTTCTGGCCCATCTACTGTAAATAAAAATCAGAACAATCATCATCAATACGTTTTAAAATCACTTAGGTTTCCTTACTCTGTTAATTCCGTCCTCTGTTCTGCCCTTGCCTTGAACCGTATCGTTCCCCAGCTGCTTCTACATCATTTTCTGGAGGATTCAGAAAGAAAGAAAAAAACACCATAACGTTACATAAACATTCAAATACAAAACACAGTCTTTTCTTTGAGACCCAATAAAGAAGACAAAGGAATGATTGTAATGAAAGATTCAGTTTAAATCTTTTAACCACATAAACACGTCATCCCCACACAGGAGCATTATCCCATGTGATAACAGGATGAAGGGCGCCCCCTAGTGTTCAGCACAATGAAATGCATCTCTTTAAGGATGGCTAGAAACGCCAACTTCAAACTAGGCAAAACATTAAATATGTGGTTATAAAACACGTGAAACACAATGCATCCAGTAACCCAACAAACAAACATGCGGCTAATGTAAACAACATATAGGTCGAACCTTTTGATTGTAAATAAATAAAAACTAACAATCAGCTAATAATTTGATTAACGGGAAATTATCGCCACATGTGAATGTAAAGTACAACAGCACAACCTATTTTCCGTTTACTAATGTTGATTGTTGTCTAAAAACGGTAACAGAATAACAAACAATAACTATAACCAAAACAAAATAGAAAGCCAAACACTGTCTAATGTTCAGCTCTTATTAATCGGGTTATTTTAGCCACTAACTTTAGCACATGTTAGCCGTATGCTAACGTTAGCCCACTTAGCAATGGACGCCGAGACAGGTGTTTCTATTTGTTTGTTCGTGGTGGTTTTGTCGTTATTTTCGCCCTTCAGCCCTCAGTCCACGTCATAACTCACCAGTCAGTCTCCTTTCTTCCATCGGGTCTCCTTCGTCTTTACGGAGCAGCTTCCCGAACAGTCGGGCAGCGGAAGTTACAGGTCAGGTGCTTGTCCGCCATCTTTGACGCGTCATCAGGGGGGTGGCTCGTCAACCGCAGCTAAATAGTGACGTCACTACAGCGCCAGGGGCATCGAGGAAATACCTTCACTTAAAATATACCGATGACACTTTAATCGGGCCAATTTATATTTATTACTTTGATGGGAAATTTATTCAACAGAAAGAAGTAGAACATGTCACATGCAATTCCGATGCCTTAATATCATCTTATACTTCGTATACCTTTTTGAACATGCTTGTCTTTAATGTATTTTTCGTTGTCAATGCAAAGTTCTTCAGTCCCCTACTTTTCAAGCAATGTATTTCACATCTCATCTCAGCTAAATTGATGCTTTTTCGTTCTATGCAGTGTATAACTTTTTAATTGAATTCAAACTTGAATTAAACCGATTTCCACTTTTTTAGCAGCTACTCAGAGCTACTCAGCATTCCCACGCATTTTCCGCAGGAAATGCATTTTCTAGTTTTTTGTTGACATTCTAAACTATTACTTTATTCAACATACTATATTTAATGCTACCTGTACGAAGTAACTTTGAAACTGTACAAATCACTCCAAAACCAAAACTCAGAACAGAACGAGCAGCCTATTAAAAAAAATGCTCAACTTACACCCAAACATTTCAGATGATTCCAACCATTTGTATTTCCATTGCATGGAGCTGCATAATGCAGTCTGCCTTCCTCCATCATGTACCAGCCCGTTGATGTGAAAACACTCTGCTTCCACCTAGTGGAAGGATCATGATACTGCACTCATCCAATCACTTTCTGAAAATAAAAACATGTCGTCAAAGTTACATAAATATAAGGTATATTTGTGTCCAATTTACTAACTTTTGAACCAACATTTTAAGCTATTTGCTCTTTGTGTAGTGTTCATAACAAAAAAAGTAATTAACTTTCAGAGACATTTTCCTTGCGTGTTGCACGCGATAACAGAAGATTGGTTTAATATTTAAGCGTGCACTTCCAGTTCTTTACCAGATACACCTCTGCAGAGACATAAACTAACTGGGTGAAACACTCCGTTCAAAGGCTGCATTGTGCAATACTCACTGCCAGCGAGCTCTGAATCCAAACGTTATTGCTACCGCTACAACCTGCATTTGCGTCAAGTTTTTATTGTATATTAACAATGATTTGATTATTATTATTTTTTTTTACATAGCTAATGGTCAATCATCCTCACTCAAGATAATTTTTTTGCAATATTTTTGCCCCCCATCCCCTTCAATAAGTACTGCATGGTAAATGAAAAACATAGCCCTGCAGTTAGGCTAAATACATTTTTTATTTTTAAAAACCATACACATTACTCGACAAGTTTCAAATGTAAATCCAATCACAATATCCACTTAAAATGCTCAAGATAAACAGACATAAAGTACTTTTATTTCCAAATGTTAAAAGATAAAAAAATAATAATCCATAAAACCGATGGAAAAACATTCATTCCCATTACAGGAAGAAGCTACAGAACAAACTCCTCATATGGATTCCGCTCGTCTTTTCAATTTCTCACTTTGTATGCAATCGTAGCTGCTGTTTTGTCATCTGTAAAACAAAGCATTTCCTCACAGGACGTTTTGGTTTAACATCTCAAACGCCTTCCCCTCCCGTGCACGGCCAGAAGGCTGCAGGAATAATGTGCAGCCTGCTGCCAAAGCCATCCTGTGCGGTTGACAAGCACCGTCCCAAGCATTTCATTAAGTGTGATAACATACAAACTAAGGGAGGCTTGATCTCTTTCACACCATTTGCACCCTGAGATGAATATTCCGGAACACACATTTTAGTGGCCAAAACCCTCCCCATATAACGTGGTTGGTGTCAAATCATCCAAAATCGGTTTAGTACGATGAAAGGTATCATCAGTATTGTCATAAAAATACAAAGGTACACTTTATTTTATGATTTGTATCAAAATTATTTTCCCCAAGGAACGCTCTGAAATAAAGTACCCTGTGCAGATAGATACCAGTGTATGCCTAGTCTTTGTTCTTGAAAAATGTCCAATTCTTTAGCGTTTCCAGTACATCAGGTGTCAAAAATATTTTACAAACAAATCAAATGCAGCAACATTTATCCATGATGAAAGACGTCTTATGGACAGGGTTGAGGAAAAAAAAGCCTATTTCCCCCCCCCCCAGGTTTTTGATTTCTAAAAATGTCAACAAACTAGAACTCAGGAGTAAAATTAAGTGTTCCCTAAGGCATGAGCTTAAACGATTGAATGAAATATGAAAATAATTCAGTTGCTTTTTTTGACCAAGACAATATTTCACTATCTAAAATACACAAAGTCTGAAGTTAAAAGGTTCTTTCTTTTTAGATTCCTTTTTAAATTAAATACTTTTTCTCTGCCTGAGTAAACAAATGTCAATATTGTACATTGGCAAGGGGCTAACGTTTTACCGAGAGAGGAACAAGAACTGAAATAAAATGCACCGATATGAAAGAAATCAAAACTATGACCAGGGTCCATATTTATCAAGCATCCAGCAAGAGAAACTCTCTCGCAACTGGCCCAGAAGGATGACAATGAGGCTTATTTGGTCCTACGTTTAGCAGTAGGAGTAACAGTGTTTAATCTGTGAGGAGTTACCTGCATGTGGAAAACAAAAGGGACAAAGCATTGCCTAAATTGTTATTGTAGCCAAGGCACATTCAAGATGAGTCTATGTCAACTTGTTGTTGAAAAATAAATAGGCGCGCCGGGCTGACTGAAGCGTTCCTTTAACCGCAAAGCGTGGTTCGGGAAAAAAAGAAGAAGAAAAAAAAAAAAAGCGACAAACTTGGAAGTCATTTTCGTGTTTTTGTGAGCTTTGGCAAAAACAAATTCCAAGTGATAACATGCGGAAATTACCAATACACCAGCGAGTGCTCCCTGCTCAAATGATCTCCATCTCCCTCGTTTGAATGTGACTAATAACTACTACATTACCACAATTTCATTTTACGTTACAAAGTGTTGTAAAACCACAAAAAAGAAAGAAAAAAAAAAATCTACTTCTTCGTCCCGTAGGAGGCTTCATGAGGACCAACTCCGAGGTAAGACTTGGTTTCAGCTTGATTCTAGGTGTCAGTCTGTGATGCTTGCTAAATACGGAACCGGATATGTTGTCAACGCCCTTTAATGAGTGAACCTTTCAACATGTGGAAATCCTTGAACACAACGCAATGAATGAAAAGAGAATCCAGAACTCCAGAAGGTTTTTGTGCACATGAAAACTATCGAAGAAATGGAAGAAGTAAATATTTATAGCAATGTTAGTGGACAGAGGCCCTTCCCGTCTCTTCTGTCCCCCGTGATAACGCCTCAACCGGTGGACCTCTTTTCTATACAAGCCTTAGTGTTTATCGGTTTGGCTAGAAGGTTCTACATTTATCTACAAATATATAACAAAGAAAACTTGCAGGCAAAAATAGTTAAGTTTCAATAGAAACACCCTTTTCTCCTGAAAATACAGCAGTATCTGAAATAATTCGCTCATTCATTTTTTATTTTTTTTATCTGTCCCAGTTTTCTGAATCAGACATCAGGAAGCTCTCTTGCCTACAAACTGAAAAAAAGTATCTACAAACTTTGTAAACAGACCTGCTTTTTCCAAAAAAACCATAAATAACTCAAAATATTAACAGCCAATGGAGCAGAAAGAAGTTTTGAATGAGCAAGGGCCAAAAGAGATAAATATACAACACCATTCAGATAAAAGAGAAGCTAAAAAGGTTCTTTCAGAATTCTTAGACGATCTTCAAGCCAGAAGAACGACCTCCGCTTCTTAATTCAAATAAGAATAATAATATTAATAGAATAATAAAAACAGGTCACTTTCAATCCGAGTTTAGAATCACCCCTTGTTTACCGAGAGAAAAAAAAAAAAAAAAAAAAAATGGCCAAGGAGGGAAGGGGCAGAGACACAGTCCTCTAATAAGAACCAAAAAGACAAGCAGACCAAAGCATCCACACCAAGCCGCACATTCCTCTGAATGTTTGCTGTTCTTTCAGTCCGGCCCAAAGCTCACAGACTCCCCTCCGTCCCTCCGTCCCTCCGTCTCCCTCGTTTTGTTTGCAGTCGGGCTTCTTGGTGGTGGGTAGAAAAGTATGCTGGGTGTGGCGAGCAGGCGGGGGGGGGGGGGGGGGGGGGCGGGACCAGGGGGCGGGGTCAGATCAAAGAGAGGTCTCCAGGCTGTGTAGGGGGCTCCCCGGGGCCGAGGGGGTTCCTGATTTAGGGCCCTCCGGGAGGAGGTGGTTGCTGCTCTCCACAGCGTTATTGTTTTGGTTGGGGGAGGCGGAGACGGGCGTGGGGGAGGCGGAGACGGGCGTGGCCGGGGAGGCGGCGGCGGTGGGCGAGGGTGGCGTGGGCGTGGTGTTGCGGGGGCTGGCGGAGTTGCGCTTGGTGGGAGCGTCGTCCTCGGCGTCGGTGTCGTCTATGAGGGGGATGTGGGGCTCCGAGTCCTCTATCCGGAACTCGGGGTGGTTCATGAAGTTGTGGATGGACGATCGCGACTCGGGCTTCTCCAGCCCCTCATAGAGGGAGATGGAGCTGCGGAATGCATTCACCACCCGGATCTGGAGGGAGGGGGGAGGGAGGGGAGAAGGGAAGGGCGCAGAGCTTTAGTCCCGTTCAGTCGTGGCACGCGCGCGTCCACAAAAATGGGCGCACAGGTTTTATTAGGCGAGTTTTAAAAAAGGCAAAAAAAATCTGTGACAGGGGAAAACTCTCGTGCAGGTGTGCAGTTATAACAGTGAATGTCCGGACTTAACCTCAAAACCACCTGAGAGTTTGTAGCAGTCTCAATTAAAAGTGCCGACCGGAGAAAAGCGGAGTTGCATCCGTTGGACGAACTATTCTTTACATTCATGTCGTGAATCAATCGGGGTACAAACCAGTGGCAAACCCAAGGCAACGTAGGTTTAATTTTCTTTTTGTAAGTACACTAGTAGCAGGTCACAAACCGTGGTAGATTCATCCGATTAATCAAAATGCAAAAGGAGACTGAGGCGAGAGGAATGCTGTTCTTTAGACAAGAACACATCCCAAAAGAGAAGAGAAGGACAGGGGCTGGACACGAGAGTTCTACTTTAGTCGGACATGCTCAGGAAAAAGTGACGAGATAGAAATAGACAGAAACAAGAAGACAGAGGGAAAGGGATGGTCAGTTACAGCTCATGTTTGTGGAGTAAAAACAACAAAAGCTGCGGCAGCCAAGCGTGTCTACATGTCAAAAACAGCAGAAAGAGAAAAAACTCACAAACGAGACTAGAGACTTTGAACGCATGCAGAGCGCTACCTTGTGTTCAATGGGAGTAAACCTTTGAGTATAGCCCATGACACATTTCACAGAATCTAAAGAAGAATACGTGGGTGGGAGGGGGGGGTCAGTGGTTTTCATTGTATTCATTTCGCCAGGTGAGTATCAGTATTCACAGAGAAAAAGCTCAGACCTCTTTTTTAAGAGCAACCTGGAAAGGAGAAGTGAGGAGTTTAGAAGCAAAAGCACCAGTCAGGTCGAGAGAGATTCACAGCCGAGACCTAAACATTACTGCCACGTTGCGTACGGCCGTCAACAACATCCGATCTGCTGCTGCGAACGCGTCCGGGGAAAGTCCCACACGTTTACATCCAAGAGCACAGTCATTTATTCCGTCGAGCCCTTTTCTCGCGTCATCCGTCAGACATTTAGACTCCCCCTGCTGGTCAGACGGTCTGCCCCGGGAAGATCTGAAAGGGAAGAAGAGTCCAACAGCCACTTCTCGTGAGGGCCAGTGGAGGAAGGTCTGAGCTGAATGGAGCGTTAAAAAAAGAACGACGCACAGCATCCACGCTACAAGCTGCTCATCTCTAGGGTCACCCGGCCACCCATCCTCGCACCCTCTTTTTCCCCACAACAGACTCCCAGACAGCTCCAGCTGGAGGAGGAAGAGGTCGTTACTGCACCGACACACGTCTGGGTCGCGGTCTGTCTCTTATCGTTTTAGGCCGTGATCATGGGCTTATACTCAAAACATTTACCCGACTAGAGAGCGGCGACACAGACCCATGGGTGCTACACAGGCAGCTGCAGACAAACCTGGTTACGGTCAATCCAGAAATTTCATTTTTTTTCGTCAAAATAGTAGGTAGACCGATCAAAAAAAAAGGTAAAAACTTTTCATTTCTGAGACCGAAGCAGAACAGAAACATGATGACAAGAGAAAAACACTGAGACTAGAAGCGACCTGGATACAGGGTACATATATAAATATATATACACACACATACAGCAGTATTATCAAAGCATTATGCCAGATGTATTTTGGGCCGTAAACAGGAAGGCGGACATTAAAAGGATGAGCAAGAGTAAAAGTGTCAACGTTACGTGAGAATTGGAGTGGAAGATGTTAGAAGAACAGAAGAGATCAAAATATATAAATAGTAAAAAAATAATAAAAAGTCTCATGCACTAGAGGAGAACACGCACTCACACCCCACAGTGGCAGAAGCGGTGTTGGCGGCAGTGGCAGTAGTGGTAGTAGTAGAAAAGGCTACATGTGTAGGGCTAGAAACATTGGTTACATCGTGCTGTTGCTGGCTGGAGTTGGAGGCCTGCCGCCTTAGTGCCCCCTGAAAGGAAGTTCCACTCTGGAACGCACTCACTACATCCATCTGTAAAGAATCAGACAGCATGACAGGAGAAAGCCCAGAGGGAGTAAAACACAACGCAGCCAGAGGAGAGAGGAGAGAAGGGAAGAGGAGAGAGAGAAAATAGAAAGAAAAAGGCACCAGTACGAAAGAAATGTTACTTGGAAATTGGATTTAGGCATTATAGTCAAAAGGAGAAAGGGAAAAAGGGATGTTGCGTTTTAAAAGGCATCGATTGCTTCTCATCAGTATCTTCGAACTAGTCCAGTTTTAGCATAGATAGATTGAGCCCAAGTCAGAAATAGGCATCGGAGCCTGCTCTAGTTCAGAAGCGAGAGCAGAAAAATGAGAGAGGGCTTTCGCTTCGAGGGCACAAGCCGCTCTCTACGAATGCCGAAGGGGAGAGAACAACACGTTGACGTTTAAGCTGGAAGAGCAATAGAGTTGAAAGGGTTTATGGCTTTTGATTCCCTTGGGTGTTTTCGGGTGTCGTGCTCGGCGGTACGCGGTGGGACCCGTCGGTGGATTGTTACCTGAGTCTGGATGCGATTGAGGCCTCGGAACCAGAGGATCTGGCCTCGGCGGAGCTCCCGTTCAGCGTGGTCGATCTCCTCGTTGTCCTCCAGCTCGTCCAGCTCCTCGTCTGGGATCTCCTCCTTCTGGGTGCCGTGGCCGGCCGATTTCAAGAACTTTAAGCGGCTGGTGGGTATCGAGGAGATCACCTGAAAGACATCGGGATGCCGGTGAGCCGCACTCATTCACGACCCATGTCCCGACTCCTCGGAATGGCAGAGTTGCGTCTCCTTGTGGCAGAATGAGCCCCGTTTCTGGGCAGCAAGTGAGAGCGAACTAAAGCCGCACCGCCGAGGCCAAACTATAAATACTGCACATGAACATTGATTATAAAACAAGTAAATAACATCAGCCCTCAACCTCCCATTGTCAAGCAGAAAACAATGTTTTATGCATAAAAACACGTTTGGTTATAAATAAGAAAAAAAAAATACAAAGTGTCCAGAAATGCCTTTGTCATTGTGATAAACACGTTCAGGTGGCTACATAAAAATGCACCATGCAGTACAACTAACATATGAGCCCTTTTGCAATGCAAATGTGCGACCTAACCCCATCTCCTCGTGGAAATGGAACACACTGCATCTATACACCGGCCACCACTTGTCACCCACTACAACTCCAACACAGGGGGGCAGTGTCATACCATATTTCTGTCTCCGGCCAACTGAAGGTGAAGCTCAGCAGTATAGTCACATCATACCTGTCCCCATAGTAGAGAGCCAAAGCCTAAGAAGGTGCACCAGAGCCACTGGTCTATGGACAGAGCCACGCAGCTGAACGGCTTCCCACCAAACTGCACTATGACGATCTAGAGGAAGGGGAAGAGAGGCGGAATTAATTAGAGAACTCCTTTTTTTAGATCCAACATTTGCAAGCCACACATCTCGAGGGGCCGATCTTTTTTTTTTTCCTCCTCACGCGAATCACTGAGCACATTTCACATGAATTCTACAAGCCACAGAACTGTGCACTCTCCTTTACCTGGATGATAAAGGTACCAAAGACAATACTACAGAAGATAAGGTTGTTGAAGATGCCTTCAAAGACATTCCTTTCCCCGTGGATCTTGCGGGCATTGATCTCGTTGAAAAGCTGCATCAGTACAAAGGTGTTGAAGACAATGGTGTAGTGCTCAGAAGGCGGGGCGTGCAGGGGAGAGTTTCTGCCGTCGTCTATATCAAACAATTTCTCTCCTACGGGAAGAACGGAAAAGAGAATGTGTTCAAACAAACAGACCAATTTCCGCACAGCACCCAGCAAAGACACACCGAGCCCCCCCCGCCTCGCTTCTTACCCGCAAAGAGCAGAGTGAAGATCGTGATTAGCTGAAACACTCCCTGACCCAAAATGTTCTTCATCATGGTGCGGGAGATGAGCGGCTTGTTGCGGCCGTACGGCTTCCTCAGGAGCAGGGCTTCTGTGGGGGGCTCTGTGGCCAGGGCGAGTGAAGCAAAGGTGTCCATGATGAGGTTGACCCATAACATCTGTACTGCTTTCAGCGGAGAGTCCTGGAGGCACACACACAGAGACCGAGAGACAGAGAGAACAAGGTTGGTTGAGAAGATCATTTTTATGCAAATTGGAAAAATACATATTTAAGAAATCTTCATTATGTTGGAAAGATACTTTGGAAGTGAAGAAAACCTTATTAGACGCATTTTCTTCACTCAATATAGAAGGCCTGGTTTTGTGCTCACCTGTGTGATGCAGGCGCCCGTGAAGGCGACGATGACAGCCACAATATTGACCGTTAACTGAAACTGAAGGAACTTGGAGATGCTGTCGTAGACGTTGCGCCCCCACATGACGGCCTTGACGATGCTGGAGAAATTGTCGTCGGTCAGGATGATGTCAGATGCCTCCTTGGCCACGTCTGTGCCAGCAATACCCTGGAGACCAGAAGAGACGATAAAGGATCGGCCCGCATCTCATTACGACACAGTTGGAGGGTCACCCGTCCTGCTGGACCTTGGAGTCTGGTTAAGAAACAGTGCAGACAGAGAGAACTCACCATGGCAAAGCCAACATCAGCTTTCTTCAAGGCAGGGCCGTCATTAGTGCCGTCTCCTGTCACTGCCACTACTTGTCTTTGTTCCATCACTGTGCTGTCAATAATACCTGGAAAAGTACGGCATGAATATGCAAAATGAAACCTTGAAGGCACCAAACAATAAGTTGGTGACAAAAAAAACATTTCTAGTAACAGAACTACCTTTCACTAAAGTGTGTTTGTCCGTGGGGGAGGAGCGGGCCAGGACTCGGAGTTTGGGCCAAATCTTGTCAATGCGTTCTTGTTCAATCTAGAAACACGCCACAAAACCTGAATAGAATCCCGAAGGAAAACTTTCAACAATCTCCAAAGTGCAGCATTTCGCCGAGGCCCACCTCTCCCTTTTCATTTCGTATCCTTCGGTTGAACTCTTTGCCGTCCATGCAGATGAAGTCATCTCCAGGCAGTAGGATGCCACACTTGGTGGCGATGGCTCGTGCAGTGTTAATGTTGTCCCCAGTCACCATCCGCACGCAGATACCAGCACGCTGGCATTTCTTGATGGCGTCTGGGACCTGAAGGAAAGAGAATACGGGTTTTGCATATCAGTGGTGGTGAGAGATATTTAAATTAAAGTTCAGGTAGTGTAACATTGTCATTAGAACAGCTTTATTCTCGATACAGCGCAAATTAGTCGGGTATATGCTACCTGCTCGTCACACAGTGGCAGAAAGCCAAAGCAATGAGTGACTGAACATGGAAGCTGAGCCTCAAGCAATAGTAACGCATCAGTTCCCATTCAAACATCAATATCATAGTGCTTGTATTGGTTCAGTGTCAGACGCCGGCGCCGCAGTGGAAGCACTTTTCCGCAGCAGCATCGCCTGCCATTCAATCTTCTTGCTTTGCTCAGAACATTTTGGTTGCCAACAGAGCAGTGGAGCATGCTAACCCATTAGGGCGGCCTGTACATTTCTTCAACAGTGCTTGTCGGACAGTAAAATAGCTTCGGAAACCCCATCAACTGTTAATGGCGCTCGCCTCCGTGAAATGAATCAATGATATTCACTCGCTTTCAGTGAACCCGCCGAGCAGGTCGCACTTCCACTGTGAGCGGTTCCCCCGCGATTACATGCAATTCAATTCCATCAATGAAACGAAGTTATCCGCTCGCCACCTCTGCACGTGGAGCCACTAACCTCGGGTCTCACGGGGTCTTCGATGCCCACCACGCTGAGACAGGTCAGTCCCGTGAGGATGTCGTTTTCACTGTCCCAGTCGGGCTCGCCCTCGGACCCGGAGAAGTCTCTGTACGCCAGGCAGATGGTCCTCAGGCCCTCCGAGGCCATGGGCTCGATCACTTTCTTGACCATGTCATCCCTGTCCCGGGGGCGGAACACCTTGGCCTCGCCGTTTGCGATGAGGATTTTAGAGCACCTGGCAGGTGAGACGGGGATATTAATACATTGCACGAGTTCAAAGAATACCAAGAGGAAGAAAAGCATCGGCAATATGGAGGAAGGAGGAGATGGCTGCGGAATCCTAAATAAAGAAAATAATTGACGGCGGGGAAGACAAAGCTGCGGTAATAAGAGGTCAACCTAAGCAAAGAAGCCTGCTTGGTTAAGAGGCTTACTGCGTTCTTACCGGCTCATTTTCTCAGCGCCTGTTTTTTAAGTCTCAAAATAAGGGGCTTGGGTCGGGATGCACTTCTTAGGCAATCACATGTATAGTTTGGCCACTTGACACCTTCCCACACTAGATATAAACACAAGCCACACAGTGATACATTAATCAGCGGTTCAAGAAGGGTCTTACTTCTTTAGGAGGATTTCCGAGGCCCCTTTGCTGAACATGCGGTAGCTGCCGTCGGCCATCTTCAGCACGGTGCTCATCGACTTGCGGACCGAGTTGAAGGTGTAGACCTTGTACAGTTTCTCTTCGGGGATCTCGTTGCGCACGGCGTGGTAGTCGCGCTTCAGGTCGGTTGAAAAGCCAAGCAAGGCACATTCGGTCTTGTTGCCCACTTGCCGTGGCAGGCCGCCTTCTTTCTCCGGTGACTAAAAGTACAAAATAAAAACGGTGGGAGGACAGTGAGACGAGGCCATATTCACGATGAAACAAAAACTGGAGGGACGTTGCTTTCCTTTCGGGCCACATACCATGATGTTAGTAGTGTAGGCGCAATTGACCGCGATGCCCAGAATCAGGATGTCTAAAATGGAGGCGGGGATGGCCTCTGGGTCAGGCACCTTCTTGTAGTGCTTTTCAGCGATGAAGGCCTGCACCACAGTCATGCGGTTCATGGTGAGCGTACCCGTCTTGTCAGAGCAGATGGCGGTCGCATTGCCCATAGTCTCGCAGGCATCCAAGTGACGCACCAGGTTGTTGTCCTTCATCATTTTCTGTGGAAATATGAAACAATAAATATCAAAAACACCTACATTTAGTATTACAAATGTATAAAATTTGAATATTTGAGGCCAAATAGGTGCGCAAAAACTACAGGATTTAACTGAATAGTCCCTTGACTGAAAGGAAACCCACTGCCGGATACTGACTAAAGCGCAAGGGATCACAGCTATCAGTTGGCCAATTCTCCTTGACTTAACGGCTGGTTGTAATAGGCTGACGTGTAAGCTGGTCGGCATTAGCCACTGGTCACTTGGCTTTACCTTAACAGAGTATGCCAGGGAGATTGTGACAGCAAGCGGGAGGCCTTCGGGAACAGCCACCACCAGAACGGTGACGCCAATGATGAAGAACTTCACAAAGAACTGAATGTAAATGGGCGTGCAGTCCTTGACCCAGGGCAGATTCTGGATCCAGAAGGTGTCCACTACAAACAGCACCACCAGGATAATGACGGTGATGGCCGACATAACCAGTCCTGCGGAGGAGGAAGGAAAAAAAAAAAAAAAAAGAAGAAGATCAATCAATTATATTAAAATCTTTTACTAGGGTTATTCCATTAGATAAACACATGGTTCCCCCCCCAACTCACCCGCTTTGCCAATCTGCACGGCTAGTTTGGTCAGTTTGCCCTGGAGAACCGACTTCTCCTTCTTCGGCGGGCCGGTTTTCTTCTTCTCCTCCGCGTCGCCTCCCTCGTCGCTGTTCAGTGGCTGCATTTCCATCGCAGCCCCGTCCATCGCTTTAGCTTCAGCAGGGAACGACAGGAAGGTGTTTAACGAAAGCACCCGACAGTTGCACCGTAAGCTGTGACGTTTCAGTGGCATCTAGTGTTTAATGCACAAGATTAGCTTTGTATTTTCATATTCAAAACAGATTCCAGGCTAGCAGTAGCTTGTAGTTTTAACGAATCAGCATAACCGAAAAAGAAACAAACACGAGCTTACAGCCTTCAATCTGACACGGCATGAAGCCCATTTAGATTTGCATATTTGCTTACATTTACAAGAACTGAAATGAAATCTTTGGTGTTGCCACAGGAAACAAAATGGACCATACACAAATGACAGTTTTCTTTAGTTAAGTAAAAAAAAAAACCACATTATTTTGTTTTGGTTGCGTTCAGAAGAAGCCGTTATGGTTGGGACTAGATTTCATCCCAGATTTGTTTCATTCAGCAGAATCCCAGCAAGTGGATCCAGCAGCAACACAAAGCAGTAGATTTCAAGGAAAGACCGCCAATGCTTAAAGATGTAACAGCATTCAAGATGTCTGCGTTGCCCTTTCTCACCCCCCCCCCCCCTTATTTCAGGGCACTTTGAAATTTAAATTGAATTATGTTTGCAGCAATCTGACTGGAGTAGTTACTTGAAAGACCAAAACGTGTAATTAACATACTCCCACCTTGAGATTTAGGTTAGAACAGGTTAACTAGCTGGTGTCTTTGGGAACTGTCAGAGGAATCACTTCTGACAAGCCAACGCAGCAGTCGTTGCCAGTTAAATTCCCATAAATCCCTCTCATCTCGTCCTCAACATCCCTTAGGACCCCCACCATCCCTCGCGTGCAGAACTGACAGGTCGGGGGGGGGGGGGGCAGGTCTCTATCGCGTAAAATCTGTAGGCTGGAGCGCTGCAGAAGCTACTGACACTTTTCCACCTCTTGCTGAAATGATTCCTTTTTGGGTGTCATTCCTGGATTCATTTTTAACGAGCCCAAGCTGCACATGTCCCAGTTAGTCAATGCTGAAAGCTCCATTCACCAGGTTAGTGAACAGCTGCATGGTATTGTGCGCAAATGTATGTAGCAGGAAGAGGTAGGGGAATTAACACTGGGCTACTGCAGCTGCTGTGGACCGCGGCTTGCTCTGCTCTTACATGGCCTGTGTAATCTCAGTCTAAAGGATTACTGTTGATTCCTGGCAGGCAGAGGGAATCTGTGCACCGGGGACTGACGCCAGGGTTGTGGTCACAGACCCGAGCACAACTGATCAGAGAGTCCCGGCTGGACTACGAGCCCGGCTAGCTGGGGCCGGGATGCCACTAAACAGCCTCATTACCGTTGCTGCCAGTCTGAAATTGTGCGAGTCTTACAGTTTGACTCTGAATAGTTCAGATTGGGCCATCAATAGAAATCAAATTGTTGGGGGCCCGAGGGAGAGAGGTGGGTGGGAAAGCAGATGTTCTGGCTCCAGAATTGCTGCATGGCTTTAATCTCCTCATCACTAATCGCTATAACTGGATTCAGCAGCACCTGCTGCTCAAAGCGCAATGTGCCAGGCAAGGACGAGAAAAGGGGAGATAGAGACAGAAGAGAGGGCCAGACAGAGTGTCAGTCAGACAATGGAGAGGAGAGTACAACCAGTCCAAATAAACTGACCTGTAAAAAACATGCAACTTGCATCAAACCGCTGCAGCCAATTATAAACAGAAAATCTCCAGTTCCGTTTAAACGGGATGCAGTCATCCATAAAAAGGTACATGCTAAGCTAGACGGCAGTTGTATACGAGACTGTGTGTACACGTAAAAAGCAACCTACCTTTCTTACGATTTTCCATGGATTCCTCCAACTTCTTGTCTGTGGAAAATTGCAAAATGAGTTCTAGTACTTATAAACTAATAACTGTAATATTAACCACTACAAATAGGATGTATGTATATCATTTGGATAACTATGTCAGTTCTTATTGATAATTAATGCAAAGCAATAATTCACTGCCGTGATTGAATGACAAATCATACAAAAACTCATCTAGAAATAAGTTAGTACCACTATTTACTGCACAAAAGCAGCCCTTACTGCTTTCAATATTAAAAAAGTATCAATGGAACATGTGGACTCTTTATGCAAAACGCAGATGCAAATGGTAGAAAAGGAAAAGACTCCATGCAAACAGCCAAGCAACAGAACAAAGAGGACACCAACTTTTTCTCTGTTTTTTCTTCTCCTCCTTTTCCTTCTTCTTCTCCTCTTCATCTTCTTCATCATCCTCAGCGGTCCCGAGCAAAGTGAATATAATTCCAGTTTGAGAGTTGACACCCACAGCCGTGACCAACATTTTCCCTGAGCCTTCCATTACATGGGTGCCTTTGGACAGATGAGGGGAAATCCAATGTAAGTTAGATAATTTGTTGCTTATCGATTTCAGACCAAATAGAACAAAGGGGGGAGAAAGAAAGATCCCCAGACTTACTAGAGGTTAACAATAAAAATACATAGAGGATAAAATAAGTTTTAAAATGGACGCAATAAACACAAATGTGCAGAATGGTGCACTTGATCAAAAAAAGAAAATAAACAGTCACTGATGCAAATATCCTCCAAACATTTAATCAACAGCCACTTGTTTGGGTGAATTAAAGAGGTTTTGTCCAGAGATCTCTTCTCTGCGTCCCTCTCAAAGCAACAGGCCAATCTAAATCGATTTATACAGAAAAGGCAAACAACAGAGAAGAAAACAAGCTTAAGTCAGTGCTTCTCTTAGAGGATGCCTTCCTTTCTTGAGGGAAAAACTGGATCTGTTACGGCGTTACATCTGGGGAGTTTTTGGCTGCCGATTGTACTGCTGCTCCGTTCAGGGGCCGCGTATATCTTTCAGTTCTAATCATCAAAGCCGTGCAATATACACAAACCTTGAATAGACAGACTTATTTCTAAAAGCAAACGCTAATTATAAGAGGAGTTCTGGTGATTCTTGTTTTAAATCTATATTTTTTAAATGCAGTTTTGAAACTGAGAAATTACCTCACTGACTTGCATATTATAGGCCAAAGAACTTGAGTGAGATAAAAGGTTTTAACTTACCCGATAACATCATTGGATCTTTTTCTTGCGTTTTCTTGACATGGTCCGACTCCCCCTGTGAGCGAGCTCTCGTCAATCTTAAGATCGTTGCCTTGGATCAGGACTCCGTCAGCAGGCAAAAGGTCGCCTGAAACACACACACACACACACAGGCAGAAGACTCATCTTCAATTGGGAAGAACAATAAAAAAAAAGCAGGCACATTTTCAATGAACCTTTGATGACACAGCATTGATCCTAAGCACTCTCCATATATTCCATCCACCAAAAAGAATCGACATAAATCGCCTTCTCCTCTCACCGTATTTTATTTGTGCGACGTCGCCGACCACGATCTCCGCCACAGGGATCTGGATAACTTGCCCCCCGCGGACGACAGTGAATTTCTGCTCCTGCTCGATGCGGCTCTGGAGGCCCCTGAACTGCTTCTCTTTACTCCAGTCGTTGAACGCGGTCACCAGCACAACGCAGACGACCGACAGGAGAATGGCGGCGCCCTCGATCCAGCCCGCTTCCGACTCGTTTTCATCCTCCACGCCGCCGGCGGCCCTCCCGCAGTCTGCAGAGGAATAAGAAATGTTGGGCACGAGCCGTCAACAAACATTTGTACCAAACGTGAACCAAGAAAAGGGAAATTGTAATGAAGTGTTGCTTACTTTCTCTTTCGGCATCTGGAGGTCTATAAAAAGAAAGGCCTAGTGAAACTACGGCTGCCACTTCCAGGATGATCAGTGTGACATCCTGTAAAGCCTCCCACACTAACTGTAAGAAAGTTTTGGGCTTTTTGGGCGGTATTAAATTTTGCCCAAAAACCGTTTTCCGCTTTTCAATGTCTCCCGGCTGTCCACTTAGACCTAGGGAGGAGAAAGAAAAAAAGGACAATATGATTAGATGTCAAAATGTTTCTTTTAAAAATCGCTTGGATTTCTCAGACAACACAGAGCTTAAATATCCACATCCTGGTTTGCGGGACGAGAGGTGAACAAAATTTGGTTAACGTGTGTTCCTCTAGTCACTGGGCCCCCGAAAACATTTTCCCCCCAGAAAGAATCAGCATTTCTGACGGGACACTATGGAGGCGACTGTGGACAACAATGGCTCCCACATTCTATGGGCACGCCAAACATTGTTGTTTTTGCACACCCAACAGAGGTGACAGAGAGGACCAGGGGTCGCGGGCTAAGCCCGGAAATACAATGACCGACTGACTCGGGGTGGGGGTCCACTCTTTAGAGACGCTTTAGACCCACGGGGTTGCTTACGCGTACTACTCTGCTGTCCCGTTGTAGTCGTCTCTCTGACACATGCATGTGCACAGAGAGTCGTCCAGATCATTTGAAATGCCCCCCCCACACCGGGCACAGTCATATATTTAAAAGGGCACTCGCACATTTGATGTAAGCGTGTTTGGGAAGAGAGACAGTGTGAAACTGCTACGGACTGAGACAAATAACGAGCGGCGCTACCGGCGGCCGGAGGGAAGCTGCACGCGTGATAGCGGCGTCTCTGTGAGGGAGGTCGGATCGGTCGGAGCGAGGGACGGGCTGACGCGCATTCGCAGCGGCTAGAAGTACAATGCAAGTCATGACAGCACATTTGGGTAATGAGTCTGTGTGGTGAAAACTGCCCGGGGAGCAGGGCGCATTGTTTCTATCTGCTAAAGAGACTATTCTTCATCCGAAACGGGGGTGGAGGAGAGGTGGGGCATAGAATCGCTAATCATTTTTTTAAGGAGGTTATCCGGGTTCCAGCTTCTCCAATATGAAGGCTGCCTGCAGTTTCTTGTTGTGTATACGAAAGTGGTGAATATACAAGAATATCTTATAAAACAAGTTGAAGAAAAAAACATGTATTCACGTTGCCCTTAACAACAGAGGCCCACAAGGACAAGTAAACAAAAACAGAAGCTTTAGATCAAACATCAGCCCTCGACTGCAGTTAGATTTTAATTGCAAAAGGAGGGATGGTCCGCATAGGTTTTGGTGAAGAACTCCTTGTTGAGCATTCAGAAGGTATTCTTGCTGTCCAATTAATTATAATGTATGGGTATTTCCTGATATCCATCTCAGGCAACTATCACTTCCGGCTTGTCATGTAAACATTTTATAGCTTTCTGGACACCAGGTGAAATGTCCAGCCTCGTCACCTGCTATTACACTGCAGTAAATGTGTATTTTGGGAGTGATGAATCAATGTTAAAGAACATGGTTCCATAACAAATCCAACACGGATGCTTGAGAGTCAAATTGACCAAGACCAATCCTTTAATTGAATATATTTACGCTGGTTTCCCATTCCAGATCATTATACCGACCAAGACAATCAGCATGCAAATCGTTACAATTAAATGTGCACGCCGTGTTTTATTGTATTTTTTAAATATAATTCAATTAAAAAAAACATGTTGCATCTTGCATTTCCTATTGCTGCTTCATTAAAATAAAAACAATCCTTGATTAAGAGACATTAACACATACTTTTCTAAAGGGAGGTGGGGGGGGAGGCAGTGACTCACCAGCACATTCACTGTCCGCTTTGATTCCAGACGCCTCTAATGAAGACACGCTGACAGCTAATCACCCGCTCAATGTTCCACCGCATTCTACCTTTTCATCAGCGCACTGAACACAAGCGATGGGACGGTCAACAACCCTCCATTGGATACGCAAACAGAAAAAAAAAAAAAAAAAAAAAAGGTTGGCCGTGGCCCCCTCGCATCACTTTTGCGACCCAGAGTGCATCTCCAGTCAAGCCGCTAATCATTAACCGTTTAATTTGGACGCCGGTCGCCGGCTGACCCCTTTGCGTGCCGTCACAATGCAACAGCCACAATTTCTCTTTTGCCGCGTGCACGTCGTCCGGTACAACGAGTCGAACCACTTCAGAGAGAGAACGGCTTGCATGCACGCAGCACAGGTGAACCCTGCACGCTTTCTTCTTACTTGTGGCAGAGTTTAGAAAATTGTAACTTAACCGGATCCCAGATGGGAACACCAAGTATGACGAGAATGACCGCTAAAAAAGGCCGACATGGCGTAGAAGTGCATTCTACTTTTCATTCCCACTGCAAACTGAAATTTTCTAAAACGGATGAGCCAAATCAAAAGAAATTGTTAGTTTGCCCGAGAACTCGTTTGTGTGCGCTTTGCCAGCATTACCTGAAGTAAAACGAGACAAAGACATTCACATCGCTGAAAGGTTAGCCCCAAATCTGAGTATGTTAATATGATATTGTGCTCAGAGTCGAAAACGGATAATTGGATTCCCATAATAGCTGCTCTAGATATAGTATTACTTTTATCGTATGAAGAGCAGATTATTAGGTTTTACACAAAAGGTACATCTGGGTAGCAATTGAATCACAGAGAAAGCCTCTTTGGGAAATCTTTTTTTTTTTTTTCATCTACCAAGCCAACCAAACAACGCTGTACCACCAGACACAGTGCGCTCAAGAAAATGAGTTGGTCCTTTTCTTCAAATTTACATTAGTTTTCATCCCTGTACGGTCTTTGCTTCACATTACCAATTACAAGCGGTCGGGGAACTTTGCGTGTTCCTGCAGATAAGCAGATTCTGTGCATGCAAAGCCGTGCAATGAGCACAGCTTTTCCCAACAAATGAAACTTTGCCACCCTCAATGACATAGTTGGATTGTGTAACCTCCAGTAGTGTTAAATCAATACTACTGTGCAATTTAAAATCATGAGTGTGTGCATTTCTTTGTATTGGAATCTACTCGGCTATTTTCGGAGGACGACTGAATGAGAAAGCTCAGTTGGGATTCTACAAATTAGACATCTCACCTGTTTGTACGAGAGAACATGGACAAATACTCAAAGTGAACATGCATGGTGATAAAAAAAATAAATAAAGACACCATAACGAATCCTTTTCCAGTATTGCAGATGAAAGTTAGATGCTTAAAGAACATCTGTAATGACTTCTGCAGGCATCTTTCTCTGTCATTTCTGGGCATCCACAGCCCAGCTCTTAAGCATCAACTGTTTCGGCCACCGGAAAGGAATCATCCCGAAGCCTAAATACAGACATCTGGGTACACTTTGGAGTACAATACTATGACCCTGAGCAAGGATATTAAATGCTGAGAAAATGTGGTAAAAAAGGATGGGAGGGAGCGGGGGGGTGCGTCACAAGAGACAAATAAAATACAAAATAAAGAATGGAAATCACTACTGATTCAGCAGAGGCTCAGACGTCCTGACCATTCGAGACCTTGAATAAGTAGAAGCCATAGAGCGGCACCGCTCCCCTGTGGGCCTGGTCATTGAAATGTATTTCTACACCCTCCCTGCATGGTAAACAGCCATGTCTTTCACTCTCCATCCCCAGAGTACGTAATGCAGGCTTCTAGTTGAAAAGGAAGCGTCTGCATGTTCAGAGGAAGTGAGCAAATAACACCAGGCCGCCTGCGGGAGCCTCAGGTATTGGTGCGCTCTCCCTTTCCACCACACAAGGGATCCTCACCTCTATGGAAACAGGATTTGTTTTGAGAAGTGCAGCGCACTTAAGAAGGAGGGCAAATGTTAGAAACACAACACCCAAGTTGGGTCAAATGGATTCAAAACACATCCATTCTGTCTTGTCTTGTCATTCTCCAGCGGTTTAAATAAGAAAGGCACTAAAAGCCCAAAAAAATTCAAAATAAAAAAAGATAATCTCAACAAAAAAAACAGTGATATGTTCCACCTGTGACTAATGGCCTTCTGGCTTTTATTGTGTTATTTTACAGCGGTGGGATTGCGTTAATGGCTTACATTTGTCAAACAGACAAATATTTGAATAGGATTTTACAAAGGATCATTACCACAATTCAGACAGCACACTGTGCATAATTAGGTATTTTCAAAATCAGAGCACTGGTATGTTAATGATCAAAATTAATAATGAAACACAGCCCAGTGAATCGCAATGGAAGGGACGTGGGAGATCGTAGATCTTTAGACACCAGGCCTTTAGAGGGTCGCAGTATCGATAGCCATGCAAAGCAGCAACAGAGGAGTTCAGTCAAACTTTGTTGGCGGAGATAATGAGCTTGGAAATGTGCCGGATTAGCAAAGGATAGGTTTAAGGAGGTTTGTGAAATGACCAACCAACAAATTAGAAATCCCTTTTCAGTTGTCCAGCTCCGGTAATCTTAGACGGCTTAATTTTGCAGGCTAATGAGGAATGAGCCAATTGAAACCGGAAGCGGCTCGATTCCAAGTGGAACGGCACCTTTTGCAGTCTATTTTTATTTTAAAATCAAAAGGATTTGTTCCAGTCGAGGATCCAGAAATAACCTAACATTCTCCCCGTCTCAGTGTTGGATGACCTGAAGATGGTAAATACACACTATGCAGAATAAAGATAACGATTGCAAAGCTGCGGCCGGGATTGAAAGTAGTTTGATATTCCAAACATATTTTCAGTATTATCTACTCAATACCGTGCAAAGACTTTAAAAGTCTTTGTGCTGTGAATCTAAATGTCAAAAAAGCATTCTTCTATTTATTTTGTAGCAGAGCAGGGACGGATACGTACACTCATTCTTAGAAATGAAACAACCAATGTCACTCGTGTGACAGGACTCTGTGTTACTTCATGCGTGCTTTGACGGCTCACTCTCCTCTCTGCTTCCACATTGACACATTTTGGAGATTTTCCTTCAGTAAAAGGTTTACCGGCCTTTTAAACAAGACTATGAAAGCCTAGTGGGGCATTAAATGCTTTATTTATTTTTTATTTTTTTTATATATGACGCGGCCCAGGAAATGTTTTGCTTGCGTTGAGACACTGCATACAGAGGACTACTACTGCTGCTGCTGCTGCTGTTGCTGCTTCAGTGAATATGCGGTGCCGTTTTAATCTGGGATCAAACAGAAAATCCCCTCCAATAGGAGTTCAGTCAAGGTCATTCTGGCGATTAGGCAGCCTGTCTATAGAGGTGCAACTGAGACAGAAATAAAGAATGGCGGAAAAGGCTAAAAAGAAAAAATTTAAAAAACAAAAAGAGATGTCGTCTACCACCACTCCGTAAGACGGGTTCCTCAGCAACTTAACCAGTATTTTTTTTTTTTTACTCGCTGCCATCTTCACGGTAAAGTGTTTAGTGGCGTAGGAATGACTGTGAGGATGCAGAGGCGACGGTCAAAAGATAAAGTCACGCCTTCCCCAACATCTCAAAGAGTCGTTACTAACCAGCCTTACAGCCGCTCGTTTTGTCCGCCACATGTGGGACATTGACCTGCCTGCAGCCTGGTGCTGTGCCCAGGCAGACAGCTGCTCTGTCTGAAGCACAGAGGCACGCACACACACGGACACAAAGGTGAAAAGGGAAAGGGGGGGGGGGGGGGGTGAGGGACATATCCACGGAGCCTTGAAATAGAGCAGGACTGGTCCAGGTCAGAGCCAGCATGCCTGGCCACCTGTCTGGCATACGAGTTTTCCAAAGGAAGTGATGTCAAGGTATCCACAGTGTGGATGATGGGGCCAATGACACACCTCCCAAACTATGCGTGTGCGCCACTTTAGTATTCCAAAAGGCACTTGCTACTGGCGCCGTTGTGAAAAACATCCTGCATTTCATCCAATTGAGCCACAGTCATGATATTGGGTGTAAAGGTGAGGAAAAAAAACATTACTATACCGTCCACGGGCGACGTTTTTAACCGGTTGCAGAGTCCGTGAACATCCTCATAAGTATCCCCGATTAGGCCTATCGCATCTGCGCCTCTCAGTTCCATAAGGGAGCGCAGTTCTTTGAGGGTGCAGCCAAACTCTCCATCGTGGTTGGCCTCCGCCACGGAGTTCTTCACCCCACTGTACGAGTTGTTCGCCATCGTCTCGCCGGCTCCTCCTCTCTTAAAGCGTCGCTGCTTCGGCTTAACGGTGGGGTTCAAAAATAGGGGCGGGGGTGGGGGGGAAGAAAGAAAAAAAAAAAAGTGTTCTCCTGGAAAAGCTTAAATCCTCAAGAGAGCAAAAGCAGTGGTAGTTCCCATGAACAGCGGACAGGCCCTTCAGAGGCAGCAGGAGTCATTCGGCAGGTAGCGGGGCTGGGATATTACAAAACAAGCCATTCCCCTTGGAGAGCCGAGTTCCTAGTCTTTCATGGTGACCGAGGATCACCCACAGGAGGCGGAGATCACCATGAACTCAGATCTGAAAGAGAAGATCAAACATACAAAGAGAACAAAGGAAGTGTCATTAGTACACAGTGTTATTTCATGCATTTCCCCAAAGCATTAAGTCCCATCACAGCTCATGACTGGCCACTGCAAACCGTCTGAAATGTCTTATGACCTACTCGAAGGGATTATGCATCGCATCTTTACATTTTCCCAACAGCTGTGTTCTCACAATAACCTGAGAGAAAACCGCTTTGCTGCAGAGACAATTAGCAAAGTCACTTGCAAAACTGCCTGCAGCTATTGGCAAGATCTTTTTATTAGCTGTACATTAGTAATAAAACAGTTATAATTTTGTCATCTGGACAACACTCTTATCAGGTAACGTGCACTCTGCTCTTAGCACGTGGGCATGAGCATTCAGTAATTGGTGTGCTCAGCAGATCCCAGGGTTCTTTTCCGCAGAGTGTAAAGATACTTTACTCCTTCTACAATGTCTCCTGTTGATAATTAATAGCAGTTTCACGCACAGCAAACCGCACCTCACAGTTTCTTGGGAGTTAAATTGAGTACTGTAATTATATTTGCTTGATTTTAATAAAGACAATACAGATAAATGTCAAAGATATTTATAATGGGTCTAGGTAAACACTCTATTCTGTTTGGCTAAATAAAATGTGTAAAAAGTGTTAAAATCCCTGTATATCTGAAAGACGCTGGATTAATAACTGGTCAGAACTATTTTACTGGTGTACATGTTACCTACTCATGGACCTTCAACAGTTTGTTTTTAAAAAAGTAGCAATATCTTTGCATATTATATCTCAAACCACTGAGCTACCAGACATGTGTTCATCTTGCCTTAATTTAGTGCCTTAATTTAGGCATAGGCCAGATGTTGACTGCTGCGTTCAGATTGGTCAATTAAGGCATTGAACGGTCTGTTATTTCTGCATAACAGACCGCTGCTTTGAAAAACAGTTCTGATTTTGGCACATAAGCAGATCAGTGTTTCCCCAAGGTTTATTCCAAACCTTTTCATTAATAATGCTTTATTAATCATTTGCATGTCCAGTACAAATAGCTGTTAAGTAAAGCTTTACAGTAAAAGCCTTTTGATAAACACCAAGAAGAAGGTACTCCGTCCTGTCAAACAACATACAGAAGGTGGGCTATTAAAATCAAATTAAAATATCCCAAATGCAAAGTCCCCATCCACCAAAGGCCACCAGCCGCCCCGCAGTGCAACTGGTGGTGACCGAGTGACTGATTACCTCAGGAAAAGCCTCCAGTTTAATCTAATTAAGACTATCTGTGGCATCAGGGAGCTCTATGGTCCTCTACAGGGGAAAGTCCATTGTGATGAAAGGCTGCTGTCCATTCAGCTTTAATCAGCCAACACAATGGAGGCTCAATCATTCTCGTCCTCCGAGTTGATAGGAATTTGAGGCGGCTCGGAGAGAAACCCCCAAAAAAGGTGGCAATATGTCGAGAGAGCAATGAGCAATAGATTAGATGTAAGAAAAACTACTTCGCGCTTCCATGGTCACCTGGACTCAGCAATGTGATCATTGATTAACGAGTTCCTGCATTTACGGCTGTCACAAATACCATAGGATGTTTCAGGGAACACGATGCGTCGGTCTTTGCACCAAACAGGACTCCAAACTAACACCCAAAACGCAAAATGTGTCAGAACTCAAAACTGGGACACCGAAGGAGAGAAAATTGCAGCTTTTATCATTGCTCAGTGCACAAATGAATGCTTGCAGCTTATTCCATTGAGTTTCTTGGAAACTATTCAGTCACATGTTGAGATTCTATTTGGAGCCATCTGCCATGGAAAACCAACCAGAATTTAATATTTATTACACAGCAATAGGGTGATGTAGTGCCGCGTGTATTGCTGAGGCGGGAGATCACAGAAATCTCTATTCTGAGGAGAAAACAACTTACTTTCTCTCACTAATACTCTTGTGCTGGCCATGGCTTTGGGGGCGGGAGGGTCGGTTTCTGTACCAAATAAAATGTCATTGTTATACCCTTGTAGTTAGTCTTTTGTAAATTAATTGTAATATTACATGAAGGCCCCGTCGATTGCCCCGCTGCGCTCTGAATCCTATTTTTCACCTTATTGCTGGCTTCATCAAATTAAGACAAACAGAACTGAAAGAAATTATGAAGCTCACCCATTTGTAATGGGTTCAGCCGCCTTTGTGAACACATCCTAACCTTTCCCATCTAAGAACAAGGTGTTTTTGTGTCAGCAAGCCTTTGAGCACCTTGTGCCCAGCCAAAGCCCCCTCCCCCGCACAAATTCAAATCAAATGGTCTTTCTCGAGAATTCTTTTTGTCATCGTGCACACTGCAATGACGCCATGCAACGGTTTGATTGGTCGCTAAAGGAAAGAGCAGGAATATTTCCCTGGTCTTCGACCCACTACATTGCATGCGGGAGGCCACGTGCAGCCTATAGTAGTGAACGCGATGCTCTGGCCTCTCCATCTCCCCGACCTCGTGTGCAACTCTGCGAGCCCTTCCCGCCCCCTAACCCAACGAGCGGGCAACCAACGCCAAGATGAAGGAAGTGCCAAACATTTGCTGCGCTTCGACAGTTTCGGGTTGCGGCGCAGGTCAGATGTCACAACAGTGGAAAATCATTGTGATTGGATCTCCAAGCCAACAGCTGGCACGATGCGGTGGAACGACACAGGCCGAGGATAACCCTTTTCGACGCAACGGCGGCGAAACACCAGAGTTCAGAGCGAAGAGCCGGTGTCGTCTTATAAGTCACAAGTCTCCTCTCCGCCGTGAAGCTATTTACGGCCGCGATCACGCACATGCACACTGAACCCCCGCCCTCCCTCCCAAAATAATGAAAAACGAGCGGCTCCGACGACAATGGCGAGCATCAGAAACACTCATATCTTTGTTTCCACGCAAAGGAAACCCTCTGGCAGTTTGCACGCCTCTACGTGCCAACAGCTCGATGCAAGTCAAGATAGCAATTCTAGGGATCCCTCTGCAATGGAGCTGCCTAATGCGAGGGGTGGTATTTTTAGCTTCCCCTAGACTACCCCCTCCCCCTACCGCTAGCCGGTGCTGAACTGGGTCAGGCCATGTAAATGTGGAGGGTACAAGATCAGAGACACCCAGTCCTCCTTGTGCACCACTCCACCACGCAGGCTGGAACCTCTGCGCGGCTCTCGGGCTGCCAATTCACAGCGAGAGGCGTCGCAGTCGACATGCTTTTACCTTTCAGCTCTTCGCACTTCATGTTTGGAGCGACACGCGAACTAAAATGATAATGAACCGTAATCTTCTGACTCAGGTCTAAAAGCGGCAGCAATTAACAAGGGTAGCGACACGAACATGTAGTCCCCGCATAGCTTTTTTTTTTCTTTCCTTCAAAAAGGGATGCGTTTGAATTGATAGTCTTATCCGATATAGATTAAGAACATCAGATCATTTATTAAAATAATTTACTTCACATAAAAATTAATGTTTCCAATGTGAAGTGGAGTGAAGTTGTTTCATGGTCCCAAATAAATTATTTTAGGAATTCCAGTGATATTTTGTCCTAGTTTTCCTCCCAATTACAATACAATTTGGAAGGTTACATCACAAAAATGATGCAAGTAAAGCAAATGCTAGCCTAGAAGAGAAATACACATTTCAGATTCCGTCCCCCCGCACTCTCCAAAATGCCCAGAAATTGTCATTTTTGGGTCTCATTCAAGCTCTGCATGGACGAGTGAGGGGACTGACTTCTTCTTGTTGAGTGTGTTCTTGTTAAACATGATACACTAAAATATGGGCAAGAATATAGCTCATGTGGACGCTGGATTTATTATGTCATCCTCTTAGCATTTTAGCACTATATAAACACAAGATCAGCATGGTAGGGTTTCTTCACGTCTGTGGAACATCATATCCTATAAAGGATTGTAAGTACCAACAATCAATCATATTTGCAGCAGCCTTTTAATGACGTAAAGCCCTTGTTAAACCGCGATCGTATTATAATTCCCCTTTTTGTCAGGGGTGATTTTATTCGATTCCAAAAGGATGAAAAATACTGCGAAACGAAGCATCTTTCATCGCGTCACTTTGAAGATGAGAGGCTCTGTGAGTTCTTTGTCGTGCGTTATTCTACACAGCAGCTCGGTGGCCTGAGGTCGTTGCGCCCTGCCATTCGCCGCCGCGGTGTGACCTCGCTGTCCTTACCATTACAATTTCAGAAGCCGCGAGAGTCGAGCATTAAAGTCACTACACTAAAGACCAGTAGTAGGGATTCCAATTTCTAAAACGGATGAAGGGACGTGGAAAACACCGTCATGAACTAAAGCAAGCCTGACAGCGAATGCTGGCTGCAATCGGCCAGGCTGCCACAGAGCCTTTTTACATTATTCTAGGAAAAGCGTTTTACAGCTGAGTAACAATACCAACCTCAAGATGGTTTCAAACTGACCATCGGTGCCGTCACCGAAACTGAAAGTGCATTCGGTGCTGCAATGGTGGCGTCAGTGGAAGCCCCAACACAAAATTGTGAAGGTGGATTTGTCCATAGATGGTGAGCGATGTGCTCTTAAGATACAAAAAACAGAACGTTCCCGTCCCTTTCATTTAGTGACAAGGACATAAGCAAGATTTTGTCAGCATGTTGATTACAAAATACTTCTGGGAACATGAGTTTCTTTTAATTTTCCGACGATTGCAATTGTGCGCTCATTGAATAGACCAGGAGGACGAGGCCTCTCTCCACTGGCAGGGCTTCAGAAAACTGATGACAGTTTGGCTGCATGGAGAAGATTACAAATGAAACGACTTTGGAGTCAAGTCGTGTTGGCTACGTGTGTGTGTGTATGTGTATATGTGTGTGTATATATATATATATATATATATATATATATAATGTGTGTGTGTGTTCAAATCGAAGCCTGGATCACCGTTAGTCAAGTCTAATATGCAGGCAGTCGTAAGACAAAGTACATGTTCTACATAATATCTATAAAATATCATTTTGATAAGTGACATGTCAAGCCATGAAGCCCACCAGCTTTCTGGAAATGCCAAACCCAAGAAATGTCTGCAAGATTGAGGTTAAGCATAGTTAAACCTTCTAGCTATCTTGATGACTAATTCATGATATTCAGCAGCGCACGCCTTTGAATTATTTTAGTGTGAAGCGTCAGAGTTCAAACCAATAGGTTTTCTGTCTTTCTTTTGACAAAAAGAAGCATTTTCACTTTGATACAAAAATGTAGTAAATGTGTAGCGATTCGTATACTTGCATAATAAATGAGAATGTGATGAATGATTCAGAACTCCATGTAACCTAAACTGTCTGTTTGGAGTAGCCTTGGACTTGCAATCCACACAGAAGGCAAGATAAGCAGAATGTCATCCTAACTAAGTAAATGTTACCATAAACATGTTGTACTTGTAGACCTTATTTAGCCTTGTCCCCCGAGATTATTAACCAATCTCAGCTTTTGTTTGTACAAAATTCTGTACCAAAATCGCAAAATTGTCAACAGAGGTTGCTACTCATAACAATGTTACTAAATTTGAAATGGTATGCTTGTAATGTGACTAAAGTGCCGAGTTACGGACAGATATAACAAGCGAGAACGGCCTGGATGAAAAACGTGACAAGCAAACAGCACTTATTTTCGCAGCAAATATTAAATCGGTTGAAAACACAGTACCGAAGGTGGCTAATTAATTGTGGTTGCACCTAATAAAGAATGAAACAGCCTTTTCTTCAAAAGCTGTCAGTTTTGAAATCCTAGCAGGGGAAAAGACGATCGGGCTGAACCCCACAGCCGAGGAGCTCAGGTGATCTCGCCTGAGATACACCTCTTTTGTAAAATGGTAGTAAGAAAATACCGACTCATATCCTTCTGGATGAGCACAGCGGGCCATTATGAAAAAGCATGGTGTAGCGGGGAAAAGAAAAATATATTTTATGCATTCTTGAGTGGCAGCAACAGTCTGGGTTCACAGGACGGTTTAAATTGAACAAACCATGAATCTCTTTATCCAGACATGAAACATCTAGATCAAAATCTCAAGACAATACAGACAGGGTAATATTCTACACTGTAATGAAATGCCACCCAGTGTTTCATTGAGAAAATACTGCAACCAGGTGTTTTAACCCTGGCCAACATAATACTTTTATTACTATATAACACCAACTATGTGATGCGTCGAGTGGAAAAAAAAAACCCTGTGGGGTCACAGGTCATTTCAAAACACAGGACGACAGCAAACCTGGTGCAGCTGAATTGGATAAGGAGTGACCCTTCAACTAAAAGACACCCAGGGGTGCTCAGTGTGGCTGCACGCCACATCAAAAAACGCGCCGGCAAAAAGTGCGAAGCTTCATTCAAACGGTCCCGAGCGCGTTGCTGCTGCAACAGCGATCAACCTGCGGCAGGTGGAAAGCTCGGAGGAGAATACGCGACACATTCCGTTACGACGCATCGATGCAAGCGCGATTCAACGGATCGACGCTGGCCTCTGACGTCACGAGGTGACATTATCGCGCGGTATACAACGTCGCTGATATTCCTTTAAATTAAATATTCACTGTATTGAACGCCCCCCACCCCCACCCCAGCGCGGTTTGGAAGACAAGTCAGCCCGACACACTTTAAATACACACGTATAGGCTCGGTGAACAGCGTGCCGGTCGCGCTCGACTCTTTTCCCGTCCGTTACGGTAAAGGCGAGTTCACGTTAAGGTTTAATAGCCTGAATCGCGTCCCGTTAAGATGCGAGAGACCGAATGAAACACGGGCAACGTTATCCTTCCCGTGACGTTTTACAGGTCCATTACAGGAACATTTTTTGGGGTTGCTGTCGCTTTCTTCACACGCGGTCTCCCAACGATGAGACTCTATGTCCACGGGAGGCTGAAGCGTGAAATGCAAAGCACAAAAACCAGGGGTTAGCGTGTAGTGTTAGCCGAACTAGCGCCCCGCCGTTAGCTTATGCCGAAACACAAAATATAAGTTAAATGCACAACGTGTACTTCTAAGAGCGTGGCAAGTCGCAAAACATGACCCTGGGTAATGCACGAGTCAATGCTATCTTAGCGCAATTAAATGAAATCTGCTGGCATCCCGGGTGATTTGGTACTTGATTATGGGTGAAAAAGAGACGCCCAGTGCCAGTATTTCTCCCGAGATATAACGTTGGCTAACGGTGTTAGCTTGGTCTAAAGCTAACTAACCAGGGCAGCTACCCACCGGTGGCTGGCCGTCGTTGATCACCGTACACATACATGGAGACTTAACCGGTCAGGGTTTTCCTCTGCAACGTAAACCTTTGAATCAGCTCTGCGCCGTAAGGCATTTCGTCGCAATAGCAGAGAAATTACAACAAACAGAAAAAAAGATATACTCACTCCGTTCTCTGAAGAGCACCCCAGGTCCCTTCCTCTCTGTAACTCCCCCTCAGTCTCACCAGAGACTAGACTCTCTCCCCTGATCTGAGGTAAAAACCCGCCCACTGCGCTGCACAGAGGAAGTCTCCGGCCTGAACGGTCAAGATAGTAACCCTCCCACTTGAGCCCGCGGGCGGCCCACTCTGCTCAACCGGAAACCACGTGACACCTGCGCGCCACTATGTTGTAACGCAGGTTAGACTTACGAACGTCGAGTAAACGTCTAACGACCAGTCTTTCTCTTCTGTCGCCTAAGTCCGTTTTAACTTGAGCGTTACTTATTATATACACACGGGACGCAATGTTATACACGCAGCGTGCTCAAGATAAGCTAATTTTCCGCTAACGCAGAATTTGGCAAAGGCGAAAGTATATGGACCGGAGTCATCTTGCCTCGCCTGGTTCATTGCTGTCACAACACCGTCGCGGACATGTGATGTACGTCAAAAGGAGGTTGGGTATGAACTGCTGATGTGGATTCCCATTGGTTTAGGCGGCATATCAGTCGCCTATGGAAACGGTTACGTCATGAACCCCCCCCACCCCCCTAACTCTCCCTTTACTCGGTGTCGATTTATAATAACCGGATTATTCAACAGTTCGACCCCATCATATGATGCAGCTTGTAAAAAGCACAAACCTTTATGAGACATCGCTTTTGCTGTGCCTCCACCAAGGCTACACAAGTCTCTTCCCTTGGCGCCTAATCAAACCTGACGTCATTCTTTCCATGACGTAGCGCTTTTCTTCTTCTGTGAATTCAATTACGCCATTCTTTGGTCCTGTTGAAAAGTAACACACTTGGCAATCAGCCTTCCCATTACAGGGATCAAGCGACAGCGAGATGCAATGAACTGCATTTCATTAGAATTTAAGCAGATGAAAATCCTCCCTTTTACCGTTCACTGAGACTTGCACAGTAAGGTGCAAACCACACACCACAACAAGCAATACAAATTACAGAATTTATTTTCACTTACGGTGAATGATAAGTCAGATGCACAAACCAAATTGGCACTGCATTTTGACAAATTACTTTTGTACCTTTATAACTACGCGGCGTACGCTTCGTTGAAAAAGACACGAGCGTTGGTTGATGATAAACAGAAAATAACATAGGTGGAGGTTGAATATCAGTGTAATATACTTGCTGTCTTGACATAATGGGATTTATCATTAACACGTTAGTCTCAAGTGCAAAGGAGCTTTTCTCTCTTCAGATCTGTGACCAGGGGAGAGGTTCAACAGGTTTACACCCATGTGCAGGTAGTTTCCTGATTGTCATCCTGGGAAGATGTCCCCCCAACATGACACTGGTGCCGCCCATTTTTCTCTGTTTGTCTTTGGCTGTCCATCAGTCTGTTTATCCTTCTTCTTACTTTTACTTATTGCTGAAGCCAGGAGCGGCACTTAACAATCATGTAATGCACGGAATGTTAAAACAGCAAGCCTATGGCCTATTTATTGTTTCACAATTATAGAAATGATAGATTTTCCAGAGAAAGTTTTCCTTCGTGTCAGATTCTCATGTGCATTCTGCCTCTAAACATGGCGGAAAATAGCATTCTGCTTTGCCTCATCAGAGACTGTTCAGTGGAAACCACTTAATCTCCGCTTCAATCCAATTAAACACTTTGGGACCGCAGGAGTGAAAAAGATTGTGAAGCACCACACAAAGGACCTTTTAGCTGTATGTGTCCACACAACAATCGGTGGGCTGTCTGGTTGTCTGATTTGCTAATGGAGAAAATTAATTATCTGTTTCTGCGGGGGGGGGGGGGGGGGGGGGAACAGAGAAAAACTGAGCACGTATCTGCAACAGAAGCTGTTTCAGGAAATGGAGCATTGCGTAAAAAAAAAAAAAACGTACAGACCACTTTCCCAAACGGATGTCTTCGGAATCTTGGTGTTGATTCAGATTTTCAGTGGAAATTCGCCATATGCTCTGGAGCGTTCCGTGAACTACTGTAAATGTCAAGTGTCAATAGCCTGTCTGCATGCTAATGTGTTGTTCCTGTCGCATTGAGAACACATCAGTGATGTGACTCGCCAAATCATTTTCCCAAAAGGCGATATTTCCTTCAGGGTAACTTTTGTATTTTTTAAAAACACACTTAAAACCAAAACATTAGATTAATTCAGGTCAAAAGAAGACATGCTTTGACAGAGAAAGAAAGAAAATGGGAAAAAATGTAATTTGACAATACACCAGATAGCCATGGTTGTGTGTGGGCTGTCTGTAAGTGTGTCCATCCCAACATAGAACTTTAATTACCGGGGCGAACACCTACACACTAAGAGACGTGATGAGTTGACAAATAATTGCAGGTTCAGTCAAACAGTGTCTAGCAACCGGGGGGAAGTCTGCAGTGGGAGCAGAAGTTACGTGCGTCTTATCACAGTTTTAAATTGCACGCTGCTGCGAACTGATTAAGACATTTGCACAACTATGCACAAGGGAAAAGCCAAAGTCAATGGAAACAATAAATCATGACGCCACGGAGAGATTATCAGTTATTCCCCCTACTATTTTTAAATAAACACACGGTGGAAATGGCCACGGTGCACTTGGAGATCATGTGACTCACGAGCCAGAGCAAGTGGAAAAAAAAGCAAGCGTTAAAATGTTTCGTTACTCAACTTGCACAACCAGGTCCTATCAGGGAGGGCTTGTATGGTTATTGCTTCCTTTGGTCAACCAATCTTTCAACACCCTACATACTTGTATGTAGGTTGAATTTTCCACTGGCTCAGCACATTGGCAAATAATTGGACGTGGGGGGGGGGAAGGGGCTTCCTTTTTTTTAGAGGAAGAGGAAAAATTGTCTTGCATAAAGACTTCTGATCGTGAGATGATGATGTGTGAGCATTTTCCAAGTAAATAAATGACTCCATGTTCTTAGTTGTGTAATCTCCATTGGCGCGTTGTTAGACCTATCATTGCACCAGGAAGGTTGGCCCATCAATCAGGCAAAGTTTATATTAAGGATGCGCCTCGCACATTGTAATAACAAAGCTTTCTTATCTAGCGCGTCATTAGTCTGCCACAATTACTGTAATCACATTTGCCCCCGAAATCCACAAGAGTCCAAACATTGGTTTTTGTCTGCTGGAAGAATCATCAATTATATGATTAACATGCGCACACACTCTGCTGGCTGACATTACCGGAGGAACACACGCATGAAATTACACCTACGATGCAGGTAAACATCAAGAAGAGAAGTCCTGAGCTGACACTTTGCGAAGCAGTCACACACACACACACACACAAAGACCACTTGTGTGAAGGAGAGCTGGTGGTGGAAGGTGCGTTGGTGGTAAGGAGGGGGTCTGTGGTGACTGCGCCGCCCGCCCTGGGCTTGTGCATGTTTGTGTTTCCAGCTACCCTGGAATTTACTGCAGGCAGTGGCGAGGGCAGCCACAGAGAGGTGAGTGGCCTCCAGGATAAAGGCCAGGGTTGTTAGGAAAAGAGCACCGGAGAGAGAAACAGAAAGAAAAGAAGAAAAAAAAAGGGAAACAGAAGTTTTAGAAAAGGAAGAGAAAGACGGAGCAAAAAAAAAAAAAAACCCCGACAGGACGGAAAAGGAGTTATTGTAAAAGAGTCAGCAAATAAGTGTGGACTGGAAATAGAGACGGTAACACAAAAGCTATGTGTTTGTGCAAAGGGAAGGAGACAGTGGTCTTACTCAGCCCTGAGCCAGCAGCATTGAGATTATCTAGCCAAGTTTCCACTTGCAAACAATAATTCACCTCAAGTGCCCATTGAGGTTAGACTGTGTCAGGACAGCGACCCACCCAGCACAATACAAGGGCGTGTGAGTGGAAGAGTGTGGGGTTACTGTATGCCTTCACCATATACACTTGAGTGTGTGTGTGTGTGTGTGTGTGTGTGTGTGTGAAGTCATAGTGGAGCCGTAAAAGGGTGTTAGCAGTGTTGAGGGGTAACTGCCACTGCCTTCTAGGACGTGTTTTCCATGGCCTGTTTTCCGTCGTCGTCGTCGTCGTCTGTATTTACATTTTGCTTGGCTAGCGGCGGAGCGGGAAAGTGTATTTTATTCAGGCCAGTGAACATTTAGTCGTCATAAAATGTAGGTCATATAAATAGTCGCGATTCAATTATGGCCAAAGCACAGAAACCACCTGAGAGTTCACACTTAGACTCATGGAAAACGCAGCCGTTAAGAGTCCAACGGAAATCAACATGGAAAATGAAATGCAAAACTACTGCAGTCAAAGCTCAAAAACAAAGGTGGGGGCACTTAATGTACACTGGTGGAGAAACGTAACCGTTCAAGGTGTTTATTAGCAATGTATTGACAGAAAAGACAACTTATAAAAGAAAAGCTCTCCGCCAGAGGTGACTTCAGACAGGCAGTAATTAAGACTTTAGTTGCTCAGTTGGGCGTGAAACCCCATCTGCCCAATTCATGTGCTGCTTTCTTTGAGCAGCGCCACTTGGAAAAAAAGGGAAAACAATTAACGGCCACTTAATTACAGCACCACGTGGGATTTATGCTTAACCGACAGAATGTGCAGAGAGCAAGAGAAAGGGGCACTTTAAAAGCGCTTGCTTGCACAAGCTGGGGCAGAGCTTTTGCAACGTCCGAAGCAGAGTGGCATGGAACTGGGCACAGATGGGGCGGAGAGGAGTAGCTCCAATGGGAACTCAGTGGCCTTTACACCCTGTTTCTTGCATTTTCGCATGGGGGCTTTTCCCCGGGGAGGGAAAGAAGGCAGAGCGGAGGGAAGAGAGCAAGCGAGGGTTACAGAAGAAAGCCTATGGTTCCTGCTGCAATACAAACCCCCCCCCCCCCCCACCCGCCCTCTTCCCCCCCCCCCCCCCGGAGCACATGTGAGCTGCACACACTCATGACGCACACACAAACACACACCTTGTCCTGCTGGAGGTCACGGCCTTGGCCTTCATACCATGGATGAAAACGACATGTGTGTGAGAGGGGTGAACGGTTTTCAAAATAGAAGCAGAATGTCGTGTGAATGTGACAACACAAAAGTCCGGGGCTCGTATCGACACAAATCCAACAATACTCACCATAACACAAGCACCGCCGAACAAGCATTTACAAGCTTTTAGACAAGACTGGTGAATTGAACTGTGGATCTCAAAGACAATAGGACAGAAAAAATAGGCAACAGCCAATAAAAAAAATATCTTTTGTAGGATTAAAGGATTTCGTGAACTTTGACTGTCTTTTTCATCTTATTGCGCAAAACCAATGTGGCATGTTGGTCGGGATGAGCTGTAAATGTGGGTGAAATCATACCCCTGCTTAGTTATATGTCATATCCCCATCATCATTACCACTGGCACACCCCCCTTACCCCGATTTAGAGAGAGAGAGAGAGAGGCAGATCCAGTATGATCCTACCATAGCAGATGGATATGTCAGACATGCCTGCTTGGGCTTATGGAGATGCTTAGTGGTAAATGTAATGACCTGTGTGTGTGTGTGTGTGTTGCTGTGTTTGCGACGGTGTCTGTGTCCACTCATCAATCCACTGTTCCAATTACGTAGGCAGGGACTGTCTGGGGAAAACTTTGCGTCGCGACATCGCTGCGACAGAAACGCCCCGCCGAGCCGTTTATAACTCCAAAATGTTTGTTCCTGATTGAGAGACTACAGAGAGGGGAACCCTTTGTTATACAGAAAAGGGGGGGAAAAACGATTTAGTTTGCGGGTTAAAAATGACAAATTACCAACTGCTACGTGACAGAGAACAGCTGATGACAAAGAACGGTCATTTCTCCACCCTGACAGAAAATGTCAAAGTCCCAAGCAACCGTGGTCGTGTGCAGGATTACTGTTCCTCGAAACATCTTAGTAGTTTAAAATGATTGACACACTGGTGCTGACCTGGTTCAGTTTGGTTTTGTAAAGAACACAAGGTGCCTTCTAATTCAATTTCAGAACATACTGAAAATGTGGAATAAGGCTGCGGTCCACTGAGCCATAACATGTGTAAGGCCGGTCCTTTGTTCCATCTGCCGTTTGTTAATTAGAAACGTTCCAGTTCCAGAGTTATTTAGGCACCTTTTTCGACGAAATGCTTGGTGAAGGTTTGCCTTTCCTCCGTCCTCAACAGAAACATTTGCTTGCTCGACCGCACGATTCACTTTAGACACGTTCTGTTTGCTTAATATCGCCTCCCCGCTCTCTCGCCCTCGAGCCTTCCCCTCTCCTCTCACAAGTCACAACCCTCAGCTGCTGTCTCACGGTCGGTGGAAGCGTTCCTCTCTGCTAGCGTCCCGTGTAAAGAGCAAGGCGGGCGGTTTCCAATGCCGAGTGTGTAGAATTGTGGGAAGCATCGAGCGAGAGAGAGAGAGAGAGATGTTTATCAAAGCTCTTTTGCTGGGCTTCCTGTTTTGACCTACGGGGAGGGCCGTAGTTTGTGTTTGTGTGAGGAATAACGATTGTGTGTATTGTGTTTCGGGAGGAAGCATTCAAGTTTGTCGTCGGAAAGTTTTTTTTTTTTTTCCCGTCCATGCCACCTGTGGCGTAAAGATGAACAATGAAACAGTGTACTGTGTGTAAGTACCAAACGTTGCATCTGGGGAATGGCTCACATTCAGTCAAGGAGCAGTGAAGTTGCTCTCCGTCTCCATTTTTCAAACCTCTCCTCGCTATTTGTCTGATGGCGCATGGTGGAGTCTATCCATCAGCGAGCATTATTAGAGGCAAAATTCCACTCAGATCTCCAGTACATAAGAAACCATAGAAACAGACAGGCCTTTGTTTCTCGTGCTCGGGAAAGCGTCCTGTGAGCTGAACTGAGTAAGACCGCTGTGGCAGATGACTGGTCCACTCACACATTCGACGTAAAAGGAAAAAAAGAAACGCTTGAGAATAACATTAATACAAGGTGGGACATTTTTAAGGCTGAAGAAGATTATACTTCTTTCTGATTAACTTTTCTTCAAATATCAAGTTTGGCCCCGGCTCTGTCCAAAGTCAACACGACTCTTTCAAGCGTCAACTTAAAATGTATAACGTGATCAAAAAGACGGGTAAATGAATGAGCTCAAAGCTGACAGCAGGCTGATTTGTTCAACTTTTGTTTCCCAGGCGTCAAGGCCTTATATTGACCTGCTACATATTTACTGTACAGACTGGCAAGTGGGAATAATCTCCTTATCTGAGTTACCAAGCATGTATCACAAAATACTGAACTAGTTCCTCATAGAGATATATATATATATATATATAAAACCTAGTTGTAGTATTGTGGTCGTAGCCCAGTTAATAAGAGCTACCCTAATTTCAGCGCCAACAGCCTAGTTCCAAAGACACTCCAAGTCAGTCCAAACAAGCGAGGGCCACTCTGAGCCAACGCTGCAGCTATACCCATGCCCTAAAATAAAGAGGGAATTCAGCGTTGTCACAGAGAGACAGAACCGGGTTGGGATATGTTACATGAATATTTCAGGCTATCTATCTGACAAGCTTGTCCTCAGTGACTTACAGGATCTTTCTCAAGGACACCTTGGCAGGACACATGACTGTTAATGAGAACCGACTGCAGTGGATGGAGAAAAAACCCGTCAGTGGGAACATTATGCCATGTTACTGCATAATACAATCTTGTGACCATCTGGCCACACGCATTCCTCCACAAACTAAAAAGCATACATAGCACGGCTGAATTAAATGCAGTAAAAAGAATTCCTATTTTAGTATTTTATTTACACACGTCTGTTTTCAAGGTCTGGTTGGCAAACGCTAGCCAAGACTGTTGATGTGCTCCAGGCTGGAATGAAACAGGGGTTCTTCTCAGTTTACTTCCCGATGTCAAACAAGAGCCTCTTGACTGTCAAATCCAGCGGAGCACAGACTACATACATTCCCCAGAGCAGTCGCATCGACGAACTCTTTGCTATAAAAGGGGAAAAAAAGGACGGGGAGTACACTCTGGTGTGAGGCTGCAAGTCATCATCGATGTTATCATCTGGAAAGTAATGTTCGACGTGCTGCCAGCTGGCACACGGACGGTTTTAGTGGATGTTAATTGCTATCATTATGGACAGGCTCTTTGGTCGAGGTGCAAACTGCGGGGTGCTGACGCGAAGTGAAAAGCATCGACCAGAAAGTAAACGGGAGGTGTCGCGTACGTTCCTCCTCTTGTCTTATCACCCTCCCGTTGAATTACTCCTCTGCGTCGTTTCACCCCTCCACTTCCGTCCTTGTTTCCCGTCTCGCCATCTCGCTTCGAGACGTCGTCCCCGCTCCCCGTTTATGTAGGTCACCGCCCAGAGGGATGACACAGACGCTCCAGGGTGATGGGAGTTACCGGCAGTGGTCTCAGCGGTGGAAGGAGAGAGCATCGGGAGCGTCGGCTCTGGAGCCATGTGGCATTGTACCCGCTGATCTATAATGTACGAGAGGCAGCAATAATGAATGAGGCCCGTGAGTAACCTGAGGACGCGAGGGACACGGAGACTTTACTTTCGGCCTTAGCCTCCTTTTCCTCATCGTCAGCCATCTCCTGTTGTCAGCCACTGAACCTTCCTCAGAAAACATGCAACACGAGGCTCACCGACACGAAACATGCCGGCGCTCAGATGAATCCATGTTAGCACGTGGCGCTGTCTTTATCAACTCTAAAGTGTCCATGATCTATATTTTTATTTCATTTTGAAGAAGTTGCTGTTACTGATTTTCTTTTACATTTTTCACAAGTGACTTTTTTCAGCCATGAAGCTCTGACAAAAGACCCTAAAGTACTGCTATACTATTACACGGGACCAAGACGCAGACACACACAGCTATCGACCGGCTGATAAACTCAGTGGAGCGTTTAGCAGCTAAAAGAGCGGCATATTTCCCCAAAGAGTTGGTAGCGACCCAAAAACAAGAGCTAAAAACCACATTGCCAAAAACAAAACGTTGGGGTTCTCCCTTTCACCCACACACACACACGCACACGCACACGCAAACACACACGCAAACACACACAGAGTCTTATTGCCCAGTTAATAATACTCAATCCATGACTAGCACACTAGCACATACTAAAAGTGCAACCATTATTTTGGACACTTTATCCATATTATGGATTACAAGTAAATCTGCCGCCTCATTTCCTTACTATTATTTTTTAAGTGCAGCAGTAAAAATCTTTAAGGCGGCCTTCAATTTAGCCCACTTACTGTTCATAACTTCTATCTGCCTGGGGTGAATCAGCCTGTGATCCATCAGCTTAGTATTAACTCTCCGTGATGAGATCTTTTGAGTCAGCTGGCTCCCACAAAGGGAGCGCTGTACCCCAACAGCTGCGGCTGCCCACACCGGCCCCACGACTCACTGCGGCCATTTGAAATTCAATCCCCCAGGGCCCGTCCCACCTTACAGTAGCAATCAATGAGCGGCACTGCTGTCTGCTGAGTAAAGGAGTGACAGATGGGAAACAGCGACGGCTCTGTGTGTGTGTGTGTGTGTGTGTGTGTGTGTGTGTGTGTGTGTGTGTGTAGGAGGGACTAGTGAACTAGTGAGGTTCACCCTCAGTCACGCTGACAACGGCCTACTTAGTCACACACCTGATGGACTGTGAGGAAGAAAGCGTGCATGTGTGTGTGTCCCGCGAGTGCTTTCAGGCTGTGCTTTTTTGTTTCCCCATCCTCAACTCCTGCAATGATGCACACCATTTATTTAATTAGAGCCCCCTCACTTCTAAGTGGCTGCCGAACTGATTTCTGCCGGCGCGCAAAAGTGGAGGTAACGTCATCGGCGAGCGGACGAAGCCTTTGGTGTGAAAGTAAAGGAGGATTTCCAACATACTTTGTGTGATTACACAGCTCAGCTGCGGGGCTGCGGGTTTGCGGGCGCAAATCTGCCAGGAAATCGATCGTGCACCCGCAGCATAATGCCATGTGAGCATATGAATCGTGAGTCAGTCTGAGAGAAATAGGTGTTGGTAAAGAGTGAGCGGTGACTATTAGCCAATGGGGAGAAAAGCGATCGGGAGAACAACCAGATACGTTCACAGCTCAGAAGATAGAAAGCAACCCAACAGAGAAAGCTGTGGAGGAGGACTGTGACATCTTGTAACCGACAAACTAAGAGACTCACCACATTATTAATTTGTGGCAACATAAAAAGCAAATTCAGTATAATGTGCTTTATGTGGTATCTTGAATAAATGAGTATTTAAGGAGATTTGTGTAGAAATACTTTCCTACGTGACTGCTCCACGTTTACTAAACTCAAGTTGTACTACGGTGTTTGCCCAAACTTGACAGTAGATTGCTGACAAGTCTATCAGCAAATATAGAATTGATAACAGGCACCGGATTACAGCTATAATTACTGCACACAAGAATGCAGTTTAGTTAGTAGAATTGGATTTTTACGTATTAACGTATAACACAGCCAGATAAATGTCCGATTCACAACTTCACCAGATCTACTTTTCTATACAATTGCAATGAAAGCAGAAATTATAACAAGTTACAGCAGTCGTCAAGTTGCAGACTGCACTTTATAAACCAATGACCTATTTCTGCCATTCCCCCGTGTGCGAGGGCGGCCACATGTGACGCTCTTTAATTCAAGGAAAGGTCAACAGACATTATAAATATGAGAAGGCTCCACCAGCAACACTGTAGAATCCACTAGTTTGAAAAGCCTTCTACACCTGGTTGGTATCTACCGTACACATCGACCAAGCGAATTGTAATCACCATGTGGTCATTTAAATGATTGCATTAACATGAAGAGCTGCAACAAACCACTGTTGTCATTATCTATTGATCTGCTGGTTGTTGCTTCGATTGACTCATTCCTTTGTCTATAAAATTACATTTGTGACTTCTTTTATTTGCTTGTTTTGTCCCACAATCAGCATTGTCTGTGTGAGCACCATCAACGCGTCCAGGAAATATCCCCAAGCTCATCTAAGACTTATCATTCCATAGGTGCTTAAGTCCTTATGTGGCCTTGAGCAGATGAAATATTCGGGTCGGAGAGATATTTGACATCTTCATTCTGATTAAACAGGGAAATGAAACATCTGCCATCAATCAGCTTGTACGTGACACTGGCAAGGTCTCTCTGATTGGATGTTTAACTACAGACAGTGATTGATGAGTCATTCCAGGCAGAATAACCCAGGGGTGGCGGCGCTGGCGGCGCTGGCGGCGGCGGCAGTCACCCATGGGTCGATTCCTTCTCGGATGAGTTCTGAGTAGACTTAGAGGGGCATCAGGGTTGGGACTGCTTTAGTTTAAGTCTAATTATTTATTCAAAAGTATTCACGGGAAATGACAGCTGTTCCCATGTCCGAAATGAGCACACTTATGCCGCCCCATACAGACGACGACGCGCTGGTGCTTGCCCTCTACAGGCCATTTCATTCCAGTTATTAGAGGCAGCTTTATATCCCTGAGCTTAACTGCTCCATGCATAGGCATTTCAGCAGCCACCTCCCCCAACACACATGGATTTGATAAAATAACCATGGAGTAGAATAAAAAAAACTATAGTATACGAGTATGAGTCAAATGCATTTGTTACGCTCAATAATCTTCAAAAACACTGCTTGACGCCGATAAGAGCCGCCAGAGAAAAGCTTTGATATTTGAATATTAAAAAAGGCTTTTAGTGCTCGTCTGTGTGGGATTATGATTAACGGAAAAATAATTCAACGATTCTTTGCAACCTTTCAGGATCGCCGACACAGACTAAAAGTTTCGGCAAGCGAGGGAAACAGATTGACTGCGAATTTGTGCTCACACGTTTTCGAAAAAGACCAAAAGCCACGACGAACACAACTACACCCTTATCCGTGAAACACTGCAGCTTCAGATGCGTTCACATGAGACGCATCACGAGAAGCTATTTTATTGTCGTAAATCCTTAATTCTCAAAGCTACGCTGTGGTTGCATCTGGTAATCCACAGTGACGTGATTGGTGAATATCTCAATATAGTGACCTATTGTAACTACACGTGTTTCTTGTGTTACAATAATGTAATGAGGGCTGCAGAAGAAACGTGTGCATGATCAACCTTCCTCAGCACGTGTGTGTGTGTGTGTGTGTGTGTGTGTGTGTGTGTGTGTGTGTGTGTGTGTGTGTGTGCATTGGTCTCTGCGGGCAATTTTCCATGTGGTGACGTGTAAGGCAAACACAGCGTATGGCTTCAAGGAGGGAAGAGTAGCTCGTCCTTTTATTGTATGCAGGGTAGCCATGGCAACACATCAGGGAGCGGTGCGCCTGCAGAGTGGATGTGACCCCTGTGATAAAATCAAAGGCAGCGTCACCCACTCACAACTTCACAACTCTCAGAGACCAGCTGACACACACACACGCACACACATCCGAGCATTCTTCATATTCCCATGTTTATGCGTCTGAATGCAGGTTTTTTTTGACAGACGCAGGACAACCCTGGAAAGCAACAGGAGCGCGACCGCGTCCTCATTGAGACGCGGACGTAATATGATAGAGGAGGGGGGATGTTGTGCCTACCCATGAGCACAAAACACTTTATAAATAACTAAGAGACACATGCTCACGGCTCATTAACATTATCATTCCAACTCACACACAAGTGTGTAGACACGCGCACGCACGCACATGCAGAGGACATTAAAGATATTAATAACTGTCAACATGTGTAATAAGAAGAAGCAGCTACAGAAAGATAATCGCTGGGTATGTGCGTGAAGCTTCCACACTAACCATCCGCTCTTCATTGATTCCAGGACGTTTAAGAAAGCTGGTACGTTGAAAATAATGACGAAAAGAAAAATGGATCGGAGCAGAATGCCGATTAGCAGACAGCACGCCTGTGTCTTTGGGTGTGTGTACTGTATGTTTGTAGGGGTCTGTCCTGAACTGACCCTGGGTCCAGCGATAACATCATTATGGTGCAGAGCCACTACCTCGAGCGGCCCACCTGCCGTTTCCAAGGCAATGACTAGGGCCACTCACTTTCCACCTCAAATGCATTACACAATCTGTGTGCGCGCTGTGTGTCGTCTCGGCAATTGCACATTTACATACAATACACGGGAGTGGTAGTATCTGTCTGTGGTTTGTATCCGAGTGTGCCTTTGCATGTATGAGTACATGCAAGTCTGCAGCGAGTAGGTTGTTCAGGTTAAATAAAACCCCACGGTCAACAAGTCAGGGCTAGCAGATGTGTGTGTTTGCATGGCCGTTGTGATGGAGGGCTAAAAAGAAATGTGAAATGACAAAATCCCATAGATTCACAGTGCCTCAGGCATGACAGGGAGAATCAAGCACACACACAAACACGCAATAGTATAATCATATTGGGACTTCTGAAAAATGCCTTAACAGTACAGATAATATGGAATACCTTTCTGGGACCGCCCCATGCTCCCCTGTGCATGGCCTTCAGCTGCGGATGCAGGAATTCAGAGGAACCTTTTACAAGCTGCTGTGCTGTGCATTGTGCTGTGCATTGGGCATTCCCCATATTTTTAACCAGGTCTCAAATGAGTGACAAGCCATGACTTATTTTGTGTGTGTGTGTGCATATATAGGGAGTATAGGGAGTGTAGGGCTGGTAGCTTCTGCGTGGTCTCCAGGTAATGAGAACCAGGCCCACTCAAGTCAGATAATGACTGCCGATATATTGCGTTCCTATTATACGCTTGCCTTGGAATCTTTATGATGGATTTAATTGGCGAAAACAAGCAGGGAAATGTGTGCTTCAATGTGTTTGTGGTCATGTGTGTGTGTATGTGTGTGTGGGTTCTTGCAGGCCTCTTTAAAGCTGTTTGGGTGGTTATTGATCTGTAATTAAGAGATGTTAAATTGCCATGAATGGCCTGTGGAGCTCTGCGAGTTGCTCATGTGTCGCTGGGGATACAAGTCAATGCACCACAAATGAGATGCTTGCAAAGATGGGCTATTAAGCAGCTAATAAACAAGAAATTCAATCCAATTACAGTGAAGTTAACACTTTAGTGACTGGTTAATAACAGACAAGGGATTATTTTAATTTAAAATGAATTAAAAAAGACAGAAGAGTTTCTGGGCTGCGGGGATCCGTCTGCTTTTGAGTATTAGTGCAGCAATTGTATAAAGTCCCGAAAAGATTATAGAGAGCTTTTGCATGGTTCAAGTTTTCAAAGATGAAACCATTTTATGACTTTTGTCACCCAAACTTTTGTCAAACAACAATACTCACTGACAAATACGCCTCGAGAAAACAATACGACTCTGAAGAAAGGTGGGAGACTGTGAGCACGGATAGGAATAAATAAAGACAGAGAGGAGCCAGAGCAAACAAGACTAGCACATCCCTCAAAACAAAAAATACCAAAAGTAAATAGATGAGCTGCACAGCATCTTTACACAATTCCACAAAACTAGCAGGTGCGGGACTGTATGTTGGTTATCTCAGCCCGAGGGGAGCAGTGGGACAGTTGCCTGAGCAACAGCTCCATATGCCAGGACCACATTAGAAATATGCCAAATTTGACAACATTGCTCACCAAAAAGCTGCAATTCCGTACCACTTGGTGCAGTAGGTAGTTCGCTTCCTATGCTGGCCAACATTTGGCTCTATATTATTGCGTGCTCGCTATTTCATCCTGAACTCACATTCGATTTGTATGCGTGTGTTGCTTTTCAGAGGTCATTTTTTCCACCAGCAAAAACACAGTGAGAGAGATTTGATTCAATCGGAACATCATCTCCTCTCCATCAACGTTGTAAATGAGAACGTGATGACTGCTCAGCCAACGCGTGGACAGCAGTTAGGAAAAAGAGCTGGGCGACCAGCCAGGCATGCTGCGATTGATGAGTCCTTATAGGCAAATAGATGTCCCCGCAGAGCGACTGTGTCAAAGTACTGCTTAGTGAGAAAGAATGTGAGAAAGAAAGTGAGAAAAGGAGACAGGAAGTGAGAAAGAAATACACGAGGGAGAATGCGATGACAATGTGTTTTACAATGCAAAGTAAAGGGTTTACTACTGTGGAATCCGGCCTCGGGTCATCTTTGTTCATCCCATTTTTTTATTAAATACCTTTTGGGACATACCCACGATGAATATGAAGCTACAGGAGCAGCTGTCTAGCTTGTGTTTCCTTTTTGTCTTTCTAAAAACCAGCGACTGCGTTGTAACAACACACCATTAACTCAAATCTTGCGGTTCACATAGGAAGGAAGTAAAAGAAAAGTATGTACGGAACAACTGCGTAAGATTTTAGATTTCAGATTCAATTCGGGTGGCCGATCTGTGAAGATACAGCCCGTGTCCTGTGGGCCTCCCACACAGCCAGAAGCCAACTCGCTGTGTAGGAGGGAGACAGACTGATTGAAATCCGCCCTCGCCGCTGTCATGCAGAGGGTTAGAGTCCGTTAGATTACCTCATGAGGTGAAAAGCACAGACCGAGTTCACTTTGATTAGACCGTTCTGAACTGTTATTGCACTGAATGGTTGATCCGTGGGAGTGTGAAAGTCAGAGACACGAAGATCAACATGCAGGAAGAGAAGCGTGCGGATACGGATGTCTTAACTGGGTCTGATTTTCCAGCCTGTTATGTTCTCCAACCTAAAAGGAAAAATGAAACTCAACCGCCTTTAGCTGCCAGCTTGTCAAGCAGGGTGATTCACTCTTACTCATGGGGAGGATATTGCAACAATAATATGACAGGAAATAGTTTTACATGGATTAACACATTTTGCTGTGGCAGATTTTCTGTTGTTGAAACCATACATTTTTCCAGAAAACTCTCATTTCATGACCATCACACTATCTAGCGGGACATTTCACTCCCGAACAAATAAGAGAGTGTGAAATAGAAGTTCCTGCGACCCTGACAAATCTTATTAAGTGTGTTTGCTATCAGCTAATGGTAGCTTACCTTATTTTTCACCTGTTCGGTCGGTTATTTCATCTCGCCAACAGAGAATAATAACATTTTTGTATTAATTAATACTGAGCATTAACGCCTCACATTGGGTTTGGGGAGCTGGTTTAGATCAGAGCGCTGTGCGTGAATGTGAGTGAGAGGGGGGCGATGGCGCAGACAGGGATGGCACAGCAGATTCTATCACAGGGCCTACTTCCTCTCCACAGGCCTTCTGCTTCCTGTTGTGTTGCCATGGTGCTGCATACAAAAGAGGACAAGCTACACTTCTCCAGGAAGCCATAAATAATTGATTGGCAAGTGGCTTAATCAGCCCTGAGGCAGCCTGGCAATTCCACAGCTAATTCCACAGCTGGCTATAAATAACTCATTACTCTAATTATGGCATGTGAGCACACAGCTAGCCTGCGAGCGCAAACACAGTGAAGCATGACTACTGTGGGTTCAAACATTGCGTCCGTATGGCAATGTTCGAGTTCAGCAGCATGCAGCAAACACCGGTTCTAATACCGCTGCCGAGATGACGGAGTGAGAGGAGCCTCAGCACTTTTCGAAGGTCAGGTTCAGCGGACGTGGCAGTCTTGGGCCAAGGAATCCGGGCAGACTGTGGTCACTGAAGATACCCTGCTTGCATCCCCTTATACTTAGACAAGGACAGTGAATGTGATTCTCTATGACACAAACCTATCAGAACTCTTTTACCGTGACAGGCATCTCCCGCTGCGACTTTGACACATCTCAATACCGTTCCCATTGTGATGGAGGCTGTCTTCCAGACAGCCAGCAGGGACAACGGGATTCAGATGATGGGAAAAGGAGAAGGAGAAGCACTTAGGAGACCTGGGAGAGGTGTTGCTCCTCGGGGGGCAAAGCAATAATGACCTTACTGTCTCTGTCTATGTCAATAGCACTCTGGTGTCCATCTATTTCAATCACATCCAGACTTCCTGCCAATGACGGGAAGCACTGATAATGCACAGGAAACACGCCACGCTGGCTGCATGTTGGAAAACCCCTCGCAACTTTAGATGTTTATCGCCTGCCGGAGACAAGGAGAAATGCAACACAAAACACGCTGAGGTCAGCAGCAGCGTTTGATGTTTGATGTGCCCAGCAGGAACACAGTGTACTTTGCTGTTTAATTGTCTCATGGGACAGGATGGGGATTTGAATATGGTCATAAAACACAAAAAGATCCACTAAAAATGTGGATTACGTCAGAGTGAAGACCCGACTATTTACCAACCAAACCATTTAATTGTTATTTAGTAAGAACACGATGTGGCTTTATGCTCGTGTCAGCTGGTCTTTCTGTTTCTGTCTCAGTGTGACTGTGGCAATTGTGTGACTCTTCCTCTCGTGCCATCCTCGCCCAAAGGCTTTTACTTATTCAGTAAAATAACTTTGCCTGGATTAATGGGTACTAAATTTCTCACACAATCTTATTCACTTTTACCCAATTAGCGGGTTCACATTGAATGACATGAATTGATTACCATGAATTCTGCAGCTTTGACACAATTCGCAGGATGCATTATGTATCCTTTTATGGATCTGTAACACCATCCGTAGGGGAAACTACTTAATACAAATACTTAGGAACAAACTAGGACCATTCCCACCAGCCTTATGCCCACTTTATGGTAAGTGCGAATAAGCAAGAGTCAGCATTAGATCATTGTAAACATTACCACCAGGCAGAAATGAGCCTCCCTCCTTTTTGTCAACAACGGCCCATTAACATCTTCATTATGGACAATCAGTTCATAGTCACATAATTCCACAGATTGTATTGTGTTCAGTCTGGTTTGCATCACTTAGCTATTGTCTTGATTTCATAATATTTGGTGCGAATTTGAGCGGATTCTACAATTGCACTAATACAAAAAAACGTAGCAGCCAAATAACTCATAGTTCAATTTACTGTAAAAAACTGCTTCCCTAAGATAGCCCTTCAAAAGTTACCTGATGTGGCACAATATGAAAGCACAGCACTGTCAGTCAGGTGTGAAGTGAAGACGGCACAGAGCCCCTTTATCTCCCAACACCTAGCTACTCGCTGCAGTGTGCCCACTCATCGGGAGGAGGTGGCAGCGGGGAAAAAAACAGGCACGGAGCAGCGGCGACACGAGGCCGGCACAACGCCAGCCACTCAGTGCCCACTCAGGTCCTCTGAAGCATGTTGGCTGTTTCAACAGGTACATTTGAGTGCATAAGAGGTTTCCAATACTCTGACCGAAGAACTTAAAACTCAATAATCGTCTCTTCTGTTGCCTATTTTGCAAAGGAAGCGTATCGAAAATTACAAGGAATATGCTTTTGCATGTTTTTTGTGTCGGGGAAGATTGTTTGTTGGCATCTCTCATATGTATTTGGATTATTTGAGGTGCTTAGTTGATGGCACTAGACAAAGAAGATGATAAATAAAGGCATAGTGTTTCTTCCTTTTGAAAGTTCGTACTAAATTCTGTTACAATCTCTTATTTATTATTAATATGAGATATTTAAGGACATATTGTATCTGATGCAAATATTTGGCACAATAATCAACTTGAAAAACTTTTGTTATCCTTTGCTAGACATTCTGCCGGAGTGACTAGAAACACAACAGCCGATATACCTAAAACATGTAAATGATCTGTCTCTCACACAATGACTAAAAATGACTGTTGGTGGCCTTAATATTCTCTATAACATCCATTGAAAGTTGACGAATGGATTCAAGGGTTTCAGAAATGATTGAGCTCCCCTGCCGCCTTCATGTCAGCTCTTATAAATGATCCTCAGGGGTTTTGGGACGGGAGGAATAAATCAGGTTGACACACAATGCAACAGAGGATCTATACATGTGGTCTAATAATAGACCCGTGCTGAGTGTGTGGTGCGTACAAATAATTATGCAACCGTCGAGGGTAAACATGCCCTCACGCAAGTTTTAAATGAGCATTCATTTTTCATAGCTTCAACTGGGTTAAACACCAGGAATGTATTTATGTATATCATGCGTCTTAACACTCGCTTGAATACTCTAATGTTTAGACCACAAAAGTAATTTCGTTAAGGATTTGAATTCAATCTAAAAATATTTGATGTTGTTGAAAAGGAGTACATTAGTTGCATGGTGATGGTAAAAAATAACCTGCAAAGAAGGGAAGTCGACGTGGTTAAAGTTGTTTTCTTTTCCTGAAGTCATTGCCAAACATGGTCGTGGAGCTACAAATAGTATTTTTCCTCTCCTCTATGCACAGATTGTGCCATCACTCATTTGGGTGGAGGTGCATTAGAAACATACAGTGTATTTCCAGTTCAAGACAGTTATTTTTGTCCTGAACAAATTGCCGCCACAGAGCGGGGTCCGAATTGCCCATCCTGCACTGTGGCTCCCGACATGAAGCTGACCACGGCTCCATCTGGCAGTACTGCTTCCTTCCCAGAGTGCACGGCAAAAATAGGGATGATGAGAGGATGGCCACATTCACGGGTATTTCGTAGTGAAGAGGACATCCAAACGGGGGATAGAAAACTGCAAACAACGTACACACACGCACATGTGAGCCAACCCTGCCGTCCTTCCCCCCTTCTCAACCTTGTGACAGTTGTGTTCCTTCAGGACTCACGACAAGCTATGTGTGCATGTGTGTGTGTGTGTGTGTGTGTGCATGATGTAACATAAGCCCTCGTTTTGCCCAGATTCTGCACAGCTGGGCTTCTCAGTATTCCAGATTACAATACGTCACAGCCCCGCTCTCGGCCCTCCCTTCTGCCCAGCACATGCTCTGGTACACTCAAAGTACAACACATGCACAAACCAACTCCAATGATGTCATCCAATTGGCTTTTGTCTCCGTCTCCTTCCACAGTTACCTCCGATGTCTTTGATCCTCTATCATGCAAATAAATGTGTTTACCCATGCGCCTGTCAGCTGAACTCAGCATATTTATCTCCCCCTATCTCTTCTTATTCCATCTTCTGATTTCCCTCCCTGATGGTGCCTGTTTCTTTCTCTTTGCGTCAAACCCACACAGCTGACGTCTTGGTTTGCTAGAACACAGAGAACCACTGGTCAGATGTCAAGAAATATACCTAACATTTTTTGTAATATCTTTTTTTGGAAAATGGCTGTTCTTCATTTAGTTATTGTACGGCTGCGCCAAACTTGCTAAATAGAGTTTAAAAAGAAGAAAAAACTGGAGCAGAGGACACGGAAGCGAAGCAAAAGAAGACAAAGGGAGGTGAGAAAAGTTGTGAAAGAGGTGCACGGGAGAAAGGATGGCGGGGTGGAACGCGTGAGGGCAACACGGATAGGAAACAGAAGCACACTCACAACCGTACAAGTGGACTCGCTGGATGAGCTGTGCACTGTGCCAGGGAATGGGATGATAGTAGAATGGGATGATTGTAGACTGCACAGGGTTTGATATAGGCATTTGGCTCGTCTGATCCTACTGTGTGTGCGTGTTTGTGTGTGTGAGTGTGTGTGTTTGTGAGACAGAGAGCTCCTGCTTCTGTGAGTATTGCACTCAGTCATGGTATGAAATACTACATTGCACACATACAAAACCGACAGAGAAGCACAGCCACACACACACACACACACACACACACACACAAATCCACATAAATCCTCCATCAACAGACACACCAGGATTAGACTCTCTCTCTCCCCCCATTTTCCTCTCACACACACACACACACAGATTACACTGCCACCACAGACCTACTAGATTCCAATGGTTTTCGAAGCATCATGAAAATCGAAGCTATGATGTCATCTCTTTAGTGCAGTATATTGATTCATTCAGGGGCCGACGTGCATCCTTTGCTTTCAGCTGCCTCCTCAGCTGCGCCACTGAAACAGCTGAGATGTTGAAAGGCGGTGAAACACTGCAAAACCTTGAGTCAGAGCATCAGCTGTCATTTAAGTTTCCTGCACAGCCAAAGCCGATACTAAAGGGAACGTGCACTCAATGACGCTCTGCTCGTTCAATCCGTTTGCCAGGTTGAATACATGGTTGCGTTGTTGCATCCAGAGTGTCCACATTCAGACCCTGGGAGTTGTAAATGAAGTGTTATTTCTGCATGCATTTCAACCTGCTAAGAACATCTCCTGGGTCTATTCGCCCACATTGCTATACGCACGCCTAACCACAAACACGGGAAAGGGAAAGCGATATCTCAACAGCGAGCAGTGGCCGCAGTGCCTGAATGACTGCGGGGGAAGCTTACGTCATCGTCTGTCGCCGTGCCACGGCTCACCCTACCCTGCTTCTAGGGGCGGCACGAAGTGTGAACGTGTTGCCACGACGCGGCATCGCTGTTGGGACACACGGGGCGGTGAGCCTGTCGCGCCTCGACACATGCGAGTAAGCTAAACTCTGAGTGCTGAGGGAGTGGAATGCCAGGGTCCACTAATCCCCCCCGGGGCAATTAGGGAAGGAAGTGGAGATTCTACCAGGTCTGTGTTTGGAGAGTTGGTAGGCTCTGTGGGAGTTCCACAGCTCATTTTTCAGCCAGAGAGGTAACCAGTGAGTCGATGCGCGGTCGACACACGACAGGAAGGAAAAGACACATTGACACACACACACACACACACACACACACACACACACACACACACATACTCACATACATGCCAACCCTGTCCTGCAGCTGGCCATACCAATTATTCCATATAGCAATGTAGAGTCCTACCAGGATGACATTAGTTACGAAATACATTTTAAGATTCTGAATATTAGGATCGAATCCAATCGGCCAATTCTTAAAAGCCAGCGTTAAGTTTCAAGCGACCCACACAACAGCACAAGAAAAGGTATTGTAGTTGGGGTGAGGCCTTTTCTTCATTCTTATCAAGCGACTTGATAACAACCGTATTTTTTGAAGAAATGTAGAGGTATGTACTGACATACTTTATAGGTCAGAAGGTTTAAATGTCATGAGCTAACTAAATACCTTAAATTAAACATTGACTTCAAGATGAGGACACAGAAAAATCAGGTTTTCTTGGCTACAGGCTAAACCAAGTCGGTGGACACAATGAGCATCATACTTGGTGAATGTCAACATGTTAGCATCACTGCAGTGAGCATTTTAGCATACTGAAGCATTCAGCTCAAAGCATCACTTTACAGCCACATATAACTGCTTGCATGGCTGTACATTCTGCTCTCCTCTTACCCAGAGTTTGTTGTTGTTGTTGTTGTTGTTGTTGGCGAAGCAGAAAAACATTGCTTCACAAGTGCATATTACATTGCATGCTAAATTGGATTATATTATGGCTTTAAATTCGCAATGTTGGACTCACACACTTAAAAAAATGTGTACTCTCGATCCAATTCTTTTGAACTTTATCGTTAGATAATGAATTTAACTTAGACTTAGAGAACAACGTATTGTATATCAAATAGTTAAATACTGTATACACAATAAACACAACATTCTGAAGTAAAGGATGGACACCATCTAGCCTGGGTTTTCCCAGCCTGCCCTGCGCGCGAGGCTAGATACCATCAATAACTATAGCAGCATATAAGATTACCACTGATTATTATTGCTTGATTTCATAGCTTTAAAACGGAATGCCACAAAATAAGGGGGTCAAATATTCACTTTGATCAAACTTCAACGGATGTCAAATGGTCGTCTCCTGAAAAATGAAATGAGAAATCGGGAAAATAAAATGAGTTGGTGGGGTTTAGTCCCACGGACTCAGCTTCTACCTCACGTACGAGAGGCGTCGTCATCCTGCTATGAGTCAACAGCAATTGCGGCAGAGGGATTTTACGCACATGGTTAACTAGGTCAGCCGAGGACACACTGTAGCTGTCTAGTCAACTCACCATAGAATTGTTGCCATACTGATTGGGGTGAACGCTGCGCAGACTCAAACACACTCGTTCACAGATTAAAACAAAACTGAAACTCACCTGCCACACACAGGGAATCGTTTTGCTTATTTGTAATGCCTCATGAGCTACGCAGATAAAAGCTTAACAAGGTTATTTAGCTCTTAGGCTTGGACGGAACCCTTTTTTTTGAGAAATCTTGTGGAAAACGTCAACAGAGAACAGAAGTCTACTGTGAGCAAAAAATGCCTCGTGCAAAACAAAAATAAACTTTTCCCTGAGCCACTGTCAGTGCCCGGCTACCTTTGGTCTTCAGCACGAGCTGGGGGTCAAACACGTTGTAACTGAACTTCACCTGCCCCTTGATGAAGGGTTGATGGTGCCATTAGGAAGGGTAATGCACGTTTATTGCAATGAAAAGAAGGACATGTTTGAATAAATGAGATATAAATCAGAGATCACAGGGATCATAATCTCTTGGGTGGACTCCAAGACTACTTTTCCATTGTAAAACCATATCAAGTGAGGCGGTATTGATTAAGGACTGCCAGGATTGAGAAGCATAAAGAGAATGGGCCGCTTACTTGGTTGATGGGCAAACACATTGGCCCCGGGTGTTACATATCCAGTACGCAGATTGCGAGCCGAGGGATGTGATGTGGCAGATAGTCAGTAAAGAAAACAACTCGGTGAACAATCGTGGTTCGGCTTGAAATCCCTTTTTCATTTAGGTTAGGGGACCTTTGATAATGGGACAAAATTCAATTCAATTCAATTCATTTTATTTTGCACAGCCCAAAATCGCAAATTACAAATTTGCCTCAGTGGGCTTTACAGTCTGTACACATGTGACAACCTCCGTCCCGAGATCCTCACTTCACACAATAACAACTATTACCGTAAGGGGACAATTGCGGTCGAGGCTGAAGGAACCGGCCTCTGCGGAAATTGTATTTCTTGTGAAAACATCACACTGCTTTTAATTCAAAAACCAACACTCTGGATTTATTTGGGGGGGAGGAGAGGGGGGGGGGGGGGCAGTCTCCAGCAGACAATATGAAGTCATAGGTCAACCCCACGTTAATATTTCAGCCCGAGCATGTTTGCTGATGAGCTTAACATTAATGTTTAAGCTGCTGCTGTGAGATAAATTATTTCACAAAGCAGCTCTGATACTCGCTGCCCTCCCGGTGTCGAATTTTTCAATCAAGCGTGAAACATCAAACAGGTTATCGCCTTCTTTTCTGATTAAACACAGCAGTCGTGCACTAAAGCTAGAAGTGTAACACACAATCCGGGGGCCGCTGCTGCCGCACGACTGTAGACATAACAAGGAGACACGGCGGAGAATCAATTATGCGTCTCTATGATGTCCTTTCAGTTAAACTAAGGGAGTGCAAATAATGAAACGGCTATTGGGAACAGGTCGTTTTGCCGAGAACAGTTTGGCCAGGTTTGCAGCCAGAACCTTGAAATTAATCATCACGGTTTTGCTGGGAAAGGGAAGTGGACTCGAGGCACAAGCGCTGAGGCCAGCTGACAGAATCACGGTTAGCTACCAATTTGCCGAGCTTTGTGGCCTCACACTGTTGGAATTCGGGACATGTGGGCTCAGAGGCTTTATCACCAATCCGCGAGATCCTTCCATATATATTTTGCTATTCTCTCCCCTGCTCTTCCTCCACTATTATTGTACTGTGTCTGTCGCAGTGTATCAGAGCCATAACTTCTGTTGTGCCCTCAAGCACAGTCACAAATTGACATGCTGAATTTCCAGCTGGGACCTGAAAGCCCCGAGGGTCAACGGTGCAGTGGAGGCACATTTACATCCTGTGTTGATGTTGATGGGGTGTGTATCATAGGTGGATTTCCTCCCAAAAGCACAAGGTTCCACATCTTAAATCTACTACAAGGAACACCAAAAGACAGATGAGGATAACTGGAGTTTCAAATAATAAAAAGAACTGTCAAAGATAAAAGATCTGAACACAAATTGCCTAATTATGACTTTCAAAATGAAGCGAGAATACCATTTTAAGACAGAATATGTTCTCTTTTAACCATTAATCATGACTCAATCATCACGCTCCTCCTCACATCAATGCCGCTCACCTGCTCGCCGACTTATTACTGCTGCCTGCACTGTATTATTTATAAAACCTTTGAGGGTGATGATTTATCCAAGTGTAGGAGCACAGCAGGGAAACAGAGGATAACACTGTAGCCACCACTGTAAAAACGAGTCAGTTTGATGTCCTTCATTTGGTGCTGGATGATTGACTCAGGAACGGATTGGGATTAAAATGCTAAAATAATAAATCTCCCTTGTGTGAAGCGTTAGGAGTCAAACCCACTGACCATCGGACAAAACAGTAGCATTGGTTTTACACAATCTCAATGTTACCTTTCTGAAATGTATGATTTGCACACATTAATACGATTTATCCACTTTTAAAAACCTGTACCTACACACACACACACACACACACACACACACACACACACCCTCTCCATGTCTTTTCAGGTCAGCTCAGCAGAGAGCACTCTGCGTTAATGAGCTGCTCCACTTTCATGACAGATGGAAAATGTGCGGCACGGCGCGCTCTGCTCCTCCCTTCCCTTCTCCACCCCAGAACTTTGTCCGACTCGGCCCCCGAACCATCCACCCGTCGGCCCCATCGCCCCATCGCCTCATCGCCCCGCCCCGGCACGGCTCCGTATCAAATGGTTTGAGGGCAAGCCGGGCGAGAGGAGGAGCCACTGGGAGTTGAGGGCGGTGGAAAAAAAAAACGCCTCAACATCTTCATCAATATTGCAGCCTCACCGGGTGAAAGGTAACACCCGGGCCAACATATTCCATCGTGTCATTGGAAGAGAGGATCCGATGCCTTGGCTTGACATGCCAACATTGTTCCCGGTGCAAATGGTGACGCAAAGCTCGCTTCATTATTCATGGCTTCTTTGAAGGAGGGGGAAAAGTTTGAAGGGATAGGGAGGGAGGGGATGCTCGAGAGTCCAATTAGCCACAAGTAGGTCACGTTTGCCCTCGACTGAGAAGCTCAGGAGCAGCGGAAAAGTGCCCCTTCCGTGGTGCAAATAAACGGCCGGATTAACCGACAACAGGTTCAGGTGTTTCTTCTGGCAGCACTGCTAAATGTAATATTACTGAAACATAGAGAGTTAAGACTTAAAGAGGAAATATAAGAATGTCTAAAGTTCTATACAATTGCATTGTGCGAAAAATATAGATGCATGCATAGTGAATCTTTTGCTTTTAGCACAGTGCCGCTTGCACAAACAGGTGCTACTGGAATTATCGGTGTCACCAGCTGCGCTGGTTCTGCCGGCTTATCAAACAATGAAAGTGACTTGATCGCATGATCTGGACTTAAGGCACGATCATTATTTCTGGTTGTGAAGCTGCTGGAAACTGGCGCCCATCTCATTGGTCAGCCGGGACAGTGTTGTCGTCACGGCAGACGCTGTTTGTCTGTGCGTGAGCGGGTGTGTAACACGGTCTGGCTGAGGTCACAGTTGGTGCACATTTAATCTGCTCTCGGTTTTCCAGGCCACTCCAAGGACTTTGACACACCACTTCCGTATTTATTATTCACAAGTAGTCCGAGACTTTCAGGTGTGGTAACGCGTGTGTGTGTGTGTGTGTGTGCGTGTGCGCTGCTGAAATTGCCCCACAACAGCACAACAAATGGTCTGTTGGATTTTATTTGAGGCCGTGACATCGAGGCCGTTGCATAATCACCGTTACCGTCCTACCGCGCACAAACTTATCCACTGACACACTCTGTGCTCCCACTCCAGTTGCACAACCGCTGAATTTTAGGGATGGAACGGCCTGATTTCATAAGCAGTCTGCTGCCTACTGGCAGCTGTGCTGTCAGATGAGGTCATTACTTGGGGCGGGCCACAAGCTCAGACTAGGGACACCGGACACATCAGTGAAAAACGGACTGAGTGTGAATACGTGACAGCAATAGGTGAACATAGAGCTCTGGTGATCACGTGTGGGGAGGTTGGATTGTTTCTATTTTGAGTTGCGTGGGGTTCCAGTGAAGCACACGAGAGACAGAGGATTTGAATGATGCTTGTGTCTCTGCAAGTGTGGGGTGAATGGCCCAGTGGTATCTGTGCAGCGCAGCTTGTTTACCCGAACACAACTCCAACTCCGCTCCAGCCAATCGCAAAGAGAGCATTTTCCTATTGACGCTTCTCCAAAGCTGGACACCAAAGGGGACATGAATATACTGTACATGAGAACAATGCCGGTGCCGCTCATTGTGATGCAGGGAATAATCATTGGGGATGCTTATATACCTTCTTACATAAACACCAATAATCCCCAGACACAGACGGCTCTCTCGCTCTCTGATCCCATTGTTACACTTGATATAATTTTTTGTCTTTCTGGCAACTTCTTGACGGAGGCAAGAAGGGCTGCAGCTGAACAGGAAAAGGGTTCTCAGGTCTCTCCATGAAAGCAAAGACTTAATTTAATGTCAGTATTCACCATGTCCCTGAAGAAGACTTCTGCTAATACTGCAGGGGAGTAGTGCACTCAAATCGCTTCATCCAGTAGCTAAAGCTTCTTTAAATCCCTCCAAACATGAATTTTAAACCAATAGGAAAACAGTTAATACGATGGAAGTAAAACGCCATTCCATCCAATAGTGGAGCACCTGTTTACCCAAATCTCTGAAATCCCCCCCCCACGAATGATTATTCAGCCAACGTGACGGCAGCTGCCGCGGTGAACAAGGACGAATGTCTGCCGGCGGTGCACGGTAATGTTGGGCTGCGCAAGGTTGTGCTGTTGCATGCAACCGACCATTACATCATGGCTCATCTCCATCAATCACGTGACCTCCTGTCGTCATCTCAGGACCGCAGCCGGGCTGATCAGATCAAGACTTTTGCAGTGAGGCGATTTCCCGCTGGCATCCCACTGTGTGTGTGTGTGTGTGCGTGTGTGTGTGTGTGTTCTAATCCCTCTGTGTCTATTGTCGCTGGGAGGAAGTGACCACTAGGTGTGATGGATGTGAGTGTGCACATGCATGCCCACGTACAAGTGGTAATGCGCGCCTTTTAGGTACAAATGTGCTCCTCTTTCCTCTTATTGTGGATTTTCTATGTCACCTCATCGACCTCCACGCTGCCCTGCTGAAGCCGCTTTGAGCGGTTTGCTCTGACATCACCGTAGTCATCATCAGTGGGCATGGGCTAGACCACTAGGAGGATAAATAGGGGGGGGGGGGATTTCACATAAATCACAGCACTTCAGCTTGGCCTTGGCACAAGAGAACCCACCACAGAGCTGAAAATGGAAAAATCACAGCGACAAGATCTTTGCTTGAAACTTGTATAAACGGCTGAAACTGAAAGTGTGCTAAAATCCTTGGGGTGCAGGAGGAATTCTCCAAAAACTAACAAAACTGCCATCCTGCTTCTGGCCCACTCTCCATTTTTTGGGGGGGAGGGGGGGTTCTGAGAGGTCATAGCCTGTCGATGTGTGCTGACATGTGTTCCGCTCAAAGGGCGAGAGACAAGATAAAGAAGAGACCGAGAGGGTCAAGTATCCGTGTGCGAGAGAGCATGTTGACGCTCTGAGCCCTCACTCCATAAGATTATGACACTTCTGCACTGCGGCCAAAGACGGACAGCGGAAATTTCCATCTGGTCCAAAAAAATCCTTCCTTTGTTTGCTTGCTTAAAGGACGGAGCTGTCAAAGTGACCTCCTGGACCGCTTCTTCATCGGTGTGATATAACACAGGCGCCATTGAAGCCATTAATACATTTCACAAAACGCGCCGCAGGGTTTCTTCAACATACTTACAAATTGTAAAATAGACCAAGATTTAAGTTTGCATGTATATTTACATACATAATGCATATGTGTACATACTGTACATATATTAGTATTTTAGTATATTAGTATATATGTATATCAGTATTTGTTTAAACTAAAACAGAGGTTGGTTTACATAAAGTGGCATGCCAGCCAAACAATAACAGAGAAGAAAATAGACTTAAGGGATTCTGGGATTCCTACAAATCTTTGGCTCTGACTGGGACCTTTGTTCCATGTCATCCCCCTTTTATCCCCCTCACGTCTGCATGTTACTTCAACATCTCTTAAAGCCAAGAAAAATGCCAAGGCACAAGTTCTCACAGCCGAGGAATGATGGAAAAGAAGTAAATCCTCATAAATTATTTATTGTTAGCAATATTATCTAATATAATTATTCTGATAATTTACTTATCATTTCAGCGCTTTTGTGCACCGTCTATATTGCAAATGAAAGGGAAATTCAAACTTGCTAAATATTGCTTTATCTTTCCTCACTCTTGCTGCATAACAAAGTAAAAATAATTGATCATTAATTTTGTTATCTAACTACTTAACCATCATCCTGCATAAAAAAATATTGAGAGTCACAGAAATAGTGTTTGTCAGTTGCTTCATGGAAATCCCCCAAATGTCAGGAACCTTTATTTGAATAAAATAATTGATTACATGACATGTCAAGTGCAAACTGTAAATCGAGTAGTGACATTTAGCGGCATGAACGCAGGCGTTCACATCCACGACGAGCCCAGAAGACGCAAACACATCAGACGAGAAAAAGGCCCGTTTCACTCCCTCGGTCGGCCTCGACCTCAAGAGGTATAGGAACCGATAAACAAGATGCTCCACACAAACGTGCCTTCTCTGACGCAGCGCAGGACACTATTTGGGCTGACGTGTCCGCGTGGGTCGCCAAAAAGCGTGTATTCCGGAAAGCCACAACAAGTGGAAAGCATTTCACTTCCGATACACTGAAAGCCTTAAAATGAATACAATTTATAAACTTCTACAAACAGAAGCAGACGAATATCAACAACCGGGCCTTCGCCCCCGCGACCTTAACATTAACACCTGCTTCATCCGAGGCAATGGAAAAACACACACAAGTGTACCGAGCATTTCTTAGCGGGTCAAAATCCCCGAGCTACTGCTATTAGGAGGACAACTTCTTCAAGGACTTTCCAGGTTGTCCAACACTGGGCTCGTGACATAATGTTGTATTAAAAGATCGCGTAGATGGATGAGTCACATTCCTGCTAAGACACCCTGGTATGATATCACTACAGCTGGGAAGCCCTACTCTGGAAGTCCCTAAACTTCCACGGAACATGCCTCCACCCCCCCCCCGCCCCCCCCCTGGCCCCCGTCCCCCCGTCCCCCCGGTTAAAAATAGCCTGCCGAGGCGCCACACTTGTCATGATGACATGTGTCCCCTTGGAAACGGCAGATGACAGGTTGTTGGAGGTCAAAGGGCGGATCTTGAGATAATCTGGGGAATTTAGGGGGACATGTGTGGTTGCTGGGAGAGACACTCGGTTTTAAAGGAAACGACGATGAAACGCCATGGTGTGTGTGTGTGTGAGAGAGAGAGAGAGAGAGAGAGAGAGAGAGCCTTCTCTCTTTCCTTCTCTGCCCTCCAACGTCGCTCACTTGGAAATTTAAACATGCCCTTTACAACTGAGCTCAAGCCATTATACCGTTAAGCCAGCAGGGGTTTTCAATCGGAAATTTTCAGTTGTGCACAATCTAAATGCGGCATCCCTGTTTCACACGATGGAGTAAACCACACAGGACGCAGCAAGGTCATGTTGTATGAACTGATCTTGAGTAGAGGGGAAAACCCTTCTGTAGAAGAGGTGTCAACCTGCTAGTCCCCCCGCGTCATGCTAAAGAACTAAAAGGGGAACCGAGGAGGGGGGGGGGGATACGGCACACTAAAGGGTAGTTGGGAGAGGGAGCCGAGGGGAAATCCTACGCTGCGAATGTCGGTAGTTTTGCGCAACAGCTGACCGGCCCCTCGCGCTGCCCCGCATTCCTTCCTCCCCAGACCGACGGATATTTTGGGGCGTGTGTGGGTAAAGTCAGCGCTGTTGTTAAAAAAAGTAAAAAGAAATGCCCAGGTTCTTTATTCACAAGGGTTCAGACAGATTTGTTTTTGATAACCAAACTGTCCAACTATCTATTTTTGGCCCTCGGCTCGGGCAGCAGAGCCGTGGACTTCTCCAGCAGTATTTTAGTGCGTGGTTGCTCGTGGGTGGGACTTTGTGAGCTCCCTTTTCTTTGCCCGCGTGTCCTACGAGCCAGGCCCTCAAAAAAAGACGCTGCAGCCGTGTAACCCAGATGTAGCGGCGAGCGGGCCGACGTGGCGCCGGACAGCAGGTCAGTGTGGTGGTGTATTCTTGTGCTCATCCGCTTCTGTGCTTCTTAGCTCTCAATAACCACTCCCGTCCATTTCTCGGGACATCGCGCAGGAGGTAGAGATAGGCAGGCTCAAACTGGGTCGAATGCCGGAAAATGTCTCCTTAGTGAAATCTTTAAAAAGCTTTGGGGTGCCGGAGTTCACATGCTAACGTGAACAGATTGAAGAAATCTACGGGGAGTCAATGGCCAAGACGCGTGACTGACAGCAGAGGTCACGGGTTCTTTAAAAACACCGGGTCAGTTTCTGCACCCTTAAGACACGCTAACACAAACACTTCTCCATTGACAGTACTGTGCACACTGTGATGCACTGCTAAAATAAACCTCGGCAAATACAGTCACAACACATATGCAAACCTGTGAGACTAAAAATATCTACGCAACGAGAATTAATAGGCGGAATGCACACACTCAGTATGTACTCACGTGATCCTAGTGGAACATACGCCGGGTGTTATTCACGTGCAATATCAATGGAATGAATTAAGGCTTAGCCCGGGCAGATATATGGGAGATTTCCCGAAAGGCAATTTCACCATCCAATTCACTAACCACAATAGCTGAGATGCGCTGGGAGCAATTATCCCCCGGGCTGAATAAGGTATGACTGCATAGGCCTGCGGAGGCAGAGATGTGCGCAGGATGCTGCAGAGTTGATTCGACGCAGTGGAGCGGAACGCACCCCCCGCGCGGCGTGAACCAAGGTGTGTTGAATTAATGAGTTGCGAAGGCCAAAAAGTCAATGGCTCGTGTTCGGCAACGCTAATGGAGTGTGCGCGCGCCGCAACCGAGGGGGGGGGTTAACATCCGACATCCGTCTCCCTTTCGGCCGCGTCCGTCACTCTCCCGTCGCCAGGCTCATCGGCACGTCGATCAAGTCGGGTCAAGGCTGCTAAACAAAGCGCCGCGCAGCTTCTTTCTCAAAGTCGCCTTGCTCAAACGGGGCTTTACATTCAGCAGGCAGTCATTCAAGCCACTGACACGGGAGATAGACGCGGCCCTCACCTTTGACCCCACACGATGTCCCTCCTCGCTGACCTGAATTGGGAGCCCGAAGTCGCTCTATCTCTCTGAAATGGCTGCCGGTGGTGAGGCAAGAGTGCGTGCAGGCCAGAGGAAACGATAAAAGAGGTCGGCAGCGGCAAATCAAAGCACGATAGCCCTGTTTATGGGTTTATCATGTGCAGAGTACGATCTACGTTTGGCAGTCAATATATTGCATCGCATTAGCCATAATTAGACATCTTTTTAAGGAATACCTTACAAAAAAACCCCAAAGGCTCACAGACGACCAAAAGATAAACCAATGCCACTGTCTACACAGGCTCAGTAAATCACTTTCTCTGGAAATCAACACCGTGACCTTTCAGCAAATTTACAAGCTCAGGAAAGGTTGACTTCAGGATATTAAGCGGAGAACTTGTTGGAGAGATGAAGAATGCTAATGATACTTCATTGTGAGAGAATTGACCTTATTATTCCCCGTTGCAGAAACATTTTAGTCCTGCAATTTTGGCCGAACAAGCGTCGCCGCTCAAGGGACGGCAACGGCGGCTTGCCGATCCGCTCACCACTTTTCCATACTGGCTTTCCATGAGATTTTTGGGACATTTGTGGGCCGCAGAGGATGGATCACCCCGACTAAAAGGACAACGTTTTTTAACTCAGCAACTGTGTGTTTGTGAATAACCATGAAGGACGCTTATTATTTATTAAGCAACAATATTGTCTTCCCACGTATGAATAAGAATCTATTAACAGGCTGTAATGGAAATTGCATAAAGAGAAGTTTTATTCAGTGAGAGTTTAATGTATCTGCCATTTCATTTCTCTCCTCTCCGTGGGAAGATGCGTTTATCCTTGAATGTTTACGTTCCTGATCAAGATAAAAGGAATGTGTGATTTTCAAGGCAACACGGATGACCTTGTTCAGTAAATGTGCTTGTCGTTGCTTTTTTATTTTTGAGTTGAGCGTATATAATGCGAATCGATGCAGACCCTGCAGGAGAAGGAGTTGAAATTATTACCCCAAACCAGCTGATGTCATATGTCGTGCCAAGGCGAGGTTAGTCGCGATGTTCTCGTAACATGGTGTGAAATCGCATCTGCTTGAATGCTCAACCGTGAAACTAGCCTTGGATCAGCAGTGGAATCGCTCGGCAGACTTTCTCTTCCCGGTTACTGCTTTCGATCGCTGCTCCCAAACATACATGTGCATGGTCCCATGCAGAGACTGTCAGACTGAATGTGTGAAAGGGACCCTGGGATCTTTAAACGTGTCAGTGTGTGTGTGTGTGTGTGTGCGCGCCTGAGCGAGAGGCGAAACGGTGGAAATAACAAATCATCTGGGTTTAAAGGAGATTAAACTGCATTAGGAACAATGGAATATGAAAGGACACGTGCACTGACACACACACACACACGCACACACACACACAGCTTGCGTAGCTACTCTTTCACTTCACACTCAGATACTGTTAAATTCACATACAGTGCACACGCAGGTCCATTTCGTCAGGCTGGAACATTTTCTCAGCTGGCGACGACGCAGCAGCGGCCTTTTGGACACCGTGGCTTTCTTCCGTCTGATTGGTCGGCCCTGCGCAGGCCTCCGGGGACCGGCGGGGTTGTGAAGATGAGGTGGCTGCTAAGAGAATGAGTCACAACATGCGATGCTCTCTGCTCACAACATCTCCCGTGCACACTGGTGACGGTTACATAAAGGCAGGCGGGCGGACTCAGGACACACATTCTGCTCTCGTTTTCAATCAATATCAGGCCATAGAGATACTGGAGGAAAAGGCATTTTACCTGTGTCAGCCCTTCCATTGGCCTACTTAAAAAAAAAAAACCCTGCTTCATCTAAAAGATAATCCTGAGACAGGAAAAGACCTGATGCCAGTTAATCGAGGATTGCTAAAAACAACAGTACTAGATGAATCATCTCCTAGCTGCACCGGCAATAACTGCAATTACTGCAATCCTGAACATTACCGAGTTGTTTGACGGTCCATGTTTCATCATAACAAAACAATCTGTCAAAAATAATCAGTCTTATTAAAGCTTTCGATTGATTCACCTCTCTCGCCGATGTTGATTCGTCTGAGCATTTTAATGACTTATTGTTTCAGGATGGAACATCTACAGTATATGTTAATACTATATTAAAGCTGCATGTTCTTATCAATGTGTGGTGAAAAACAAAAATATTCCACATACGACTTTCCTCATATCCAGTTCACGTTGGATCCATATACTGTCGGTGGCACTAAAAATGAAACCAGAGAAACTGGTGGTGACAGTTTTTTTTTATTTATTGGCTCAGTGCTCCTATTCATGTGGATGTGAAGTGCGACAATTTCTGCAGACTGTTGACTTCAGTTAGAGGAAATGTTCATGCAGTTTGTAAAAGGAGATTCGCTTTGTGTTTGGGCATCGGTGTTGACGATACACAGATAAGTAACCCCTTTATTTAAGCATGAGAGGACCTTTACGAACCCGAGGTCATAGTGAAAGAAATGAGCATCAAACTGTGTGGCCACTGACAAAATGTGTGGGTTTTGTGAGAGGGACACTTTAGGTATTATTATACCTTGTTTGTATACAAGGTCACCTTGAGTGTGTTTGCGTAAAATCAAAACATTTGCAGTACCCATTAAACTCCTTCGGCTAAAATGGAGAAAAAATGAGGCTATAAACACAAATACACAAACGCACGCACACACAGACACACAACCACACACACACACACACACACACACACACACACGGTGGCACGGATAGAAAGAAGTACGCAGACTCTGTCTTCCTCTCTGGCTTTCATATTTCTCCTTCCATCCAAACAGCCAGTCAGAGCTGCAATTATGCGAAGGAAACTATGTATTTATATCCCGGCGAGGATCAACGGCAGAACAACTAGTTGTGCGGCTCGGGAGGGAGACGGTTATATTTAACGCGCCGTGATGTCAACACGTGGCTAGCACGTTTCCATGGTTTCCCCTCCGAGACAGGCCGTGCACTTTCTTATCAGTGCGGCACAGAGACAGATGAGGCGGCGGAGGAGAGAGAGACAGAGACAGAGACAGAGAGACAGATAGATCGACAGCCAGCCTGAAAGGGCAAGAGTACGAGAAGATAGAGATAGGAGAGAGAGAGTTTAAAAGGGGAAACACAAACAACATGTCAACGTAATGGACAGGCGGTACAGCCCGTTGTTTGGCTCCCAGTCTATAGTCCAGGCCATTCAGTGACCTTGAACAAACCACCCATGCCAGCTTATCATCTTCTTCGAGGGAAACATTCAGTAACCAACTCCTCGCTCTGTCCCTCTTTTCTCAGGCTTCATTTTATCCCTCCCCCCACTCATTCCTACCCTTTCTATCCCTTTTATTTAATCTGAGCTGCTATCCGCGGTCTAATTAGGATGGAGAGGCTTCTAGCTAGCAGCACCCTCAGTCAGCTCGCTCCCCCCCAAAAAAATCCCCCAAGCCCCACGTCGCCGCGCCGTGGAAATACTTGAAAAGCCGCTGATGCCTGCGACTTCCTTGATTCCCTCCTCGCGTAAAGCTAAAACACACAATGTCTGCAGAGGAAACGGTGATGACGGGAGCCGATGCGCACGCGACGCTACGAACAACGCAGAGCTGTCACAGCAGAACCGAGGACATTATCCCCACTAATAAACGGTTACATATCTGCCCTACTTTTAAAATGCCCACTGTAGGTGTCTCAAATAATGTTAGATATATGTATTCTATAACGCCACAGTGACAGTTCCCAGAGAGTCTTATCTACAATAAGAGTCTGTGTTATCTACAATAACACAGAGAGCAGTGTGAATTCAGCTGAAATGGGCACTAAACTGCGCGCGAGAATGGGAGAGAGAGCTTCAGGGAGACGATTGGCTGAGGCTCCTTAAACCTCCCCGGGTTTCATCAGCGAGCCCCTGCAGAGGGGGGGAGAGGTGTCACGGCTGAAGATGCTCGGGCTAAAGGGAGGCAGCGTCAGCCGCTAGCGGACAAGAGGCCACAGATCAGAAATATGGAGGAAGACGGGACCGGGAAAGAGAAGGATGAAGCACGTGGAACGTTGCAATGTCAATTTCTTCGGCCACTTTATTCCCATTTGGTTTTCCTTGGTTGTGAAAATCACCGAAACATATATAGTTTACATCACTTGAAGCCATATTATTTCAGCGCATGGGAACGTCACGTAACAACATGTTCTGCTAATAACTGAAGATGGCTCATGTCAAACTATTCCTTTTTAAGGGTCTTGTTGTAGTGTTTTGACTCGGGATCAAACGCTTCCTCTAAGCCTTCTGTAACTCTGTTTAAAGATACTTTTGTGTTGCTGCGGGGCTCTTAAAAGGTATGTCAGAGGCAATGCACTCACGGGTTTCACATAGGCTTACAATTATTAACGACAGCCCGGTTTGAACAGCGATGGAAAGAGGATGACACGAAGCTCTGAAAACATCACAGGCAACGGTGAGAACACTTTTCATCCCCCACACTTTGCTGTCACCACTTTCTATCTATGATCTCCTGCTCAGCCCGGGCGACATGAGTCTCGTGCAGAATTACATCACACGGGCTTCTCAGGGGGGGCCCCTCCGAGAGGCGAGGAAGGTGAAGGAGGCGAGGTAACCACGAAAAAATACGGACTGAGTTGAAAAACACGCCATCTAGAAGTGCATCTCGTGTATACGTTTGTACAGGCGAGTTGTTGTCGGATGGGGCGGGAGAAAAGGAAGAAATTAGAGGGACCAATAAGAAGATGGAGGAGATTCCGAATGAGTGAAAGAGAGAGGCAGAAGGAAAGAGAGTGAATGGAGGTTGCAGAGCAGCCGTGGTGAGTGATTCGCTTCTATTTTCCACCAGACGGCAAATGAATCGCAGTCAAAAAGAGAAAAAAAGAAACTATCTCAAAATAGTTCCTACCCAACATTGTGTTTGCATGTGCTGCTTTTTCTCGCTCTGCGAGACAAAGGGCGCACATCAAGGGCATTTTATTACCAGGCACATGAGGCCCATGTGCTGTTGCGCAAAAATAGATGGCAAGTCTCCTCCAGTGAATCCGCCTCATCAAAGTGAATCTATTCGCCGTAAATGCCGATCCACAAATAAAAGAGCCGGCGGGTAAGCGGAAGTACGGAGAGTGGGGGGAAACCTGAATGCAAACGCCTCAGTGACAGGACCGGAGGTCTATTCGGGGAAGTTCCCGAATAAGCCAACTGTGTATTCACACAAATCAGTTCAGTTCAGTTATCGATTCACCTTCGGATGCGTCCACGCAGGTGGGAAGAGGAACGTAAGAAAAACAAATCCAAACAGGCTCAAAAAAAGTACATCGTAGGGACGTCATGATGCACATAGATAGGGTGCTTGGCGAAAATATCTGTATTTATTATACCACCATCTATTAAAAACGGCCCCCCCCGTGCAGTTGAGTGAAGGTAGAAACAGCAATTTGGGCGTTTGTCATCCGCAGGGTCTCAGACAGCTCGGTACTAAACGGGTTATCTCAGCATGTTGCTAAAGTCAGTAGATAACTGGGCTGGAGAGGCTGTCATTTGGAGCCTAGAGACGCGGGTGTGGCGAGTGTGAGAGAGAGGTGTGAGGTGCAAAGAAATATAATTACTTTGTGTGCCACAGAGGAGGAGCCGGAGCAGAGGTTAGGGACTTGCGTCTTGGTATTAACACTGGCGTCCTTTTTTGTTTAAAACAAACAAAGACGAGAAAGCTGATATTTTGTTGCAGCTGAAAACACACTGAATGTTTTGCAAAGGTTTTGACTTTTTGTGGCATTCAAATGGATGCTTTGAAGTAGGCTGCTCCTCTAATGAGTATTTAAAATGTCAGCGTTTAATGTTATTGGTTTAAAAACTCAATGCCATCGGAAGTCTTCTAATAACTTGTTTCTTCCAGAAATGTTACAGAATCCAAAGATATCCATACACTGCTTGGAACAGTGATGTGTGTCCAGTTTGTGTTCACCCCCCCAAAAAGTACAATTTTATCACTTAAAAGCCATCTGCCACTTCTGCTTTATCATAAGGATCTATCAATATGAAATTCCTGCTAAAAGTCACTGCGTCCCGGCTGCACTTCCTATATACAAGCAACTATATGAATATAAAACATGCTAATTAATCTTCGCACACGCACGATAAAATGTCGGCACGCGCTGAGCACTCATCAGTTATGTCTGCAGCGTGCGGTGTGCAAAGCAACGCGTGCATTATAACGCAGAACATCTGGGGCGCGTGAATATGCTTGGGGCAGCTTTGTTTGCGTAATCCCCATAGACACACACACACACACACACACACACACACACTCACACACACATAAGCTAACACACATACAGTAAAATCTCACAAAACATACATTTCTTCTCCTGCAGGCTTTCAAATTAATTCGTCCGTTTGACGCTCTATGAAATGTGAACTCAAATTGGCTCTCTTTTCGCCCGGAAGAACAACCCATGTTTGCGATTGAAAACTGCCTTTACACACAATTACCCCCTTAAATTGGTGACAATCCAAGCCTAGCAATAACAGTAAAGCATGCAGCTGATGCTGATGCACTTTACTGAGTGGGAGCCACTCCGATGTAATACTGTCAGAACCCAGTGTTGCTGCCAGCATTAATAAATGACAGCTGCATTAACCGGCCTGTGTGACCAGAGAGAAACAGAAGAGGAGAGAAAGATCCTCCATCACAAAGAAATCCGGATCATCTTAACTTTGAGATGCTTCAAAGACTAATCTATGAAAGTCCTACGTTAACATTTTAACGTAGGGACATAAAGGGACACCCAGACAGGAACACATTTGAAATGATGAACACATTGCTGGCAAATGAAAAGCTTCTAAATAATATTCAAGACTTGTTATATTTAGCTTTCCGCACTCATTTACTTGATGAACTTACGGTACTTCTGAATGTTTCTATACATGTGTGTGTGTGTGTGTGCGTGTGGAGGGGGGGTGCTGAGCATGAGTTACCCTTGAAGGGGCAGTGTGACTTGATTATAATCAAATGTGAAAACCACATTAAGTCGCAAACCGCCCACGATCTCAGCATTACGAGAGACGGCCATGAAAAAACCCACGTGCACACATGCATGCACAAACTGATTCAGACATGCAGCCCCGGCTGTGTTTCAGAGTCTCGCTATTGGAATTAACGACGGAATGATACAACGCTGCCCGCAAAGCAACGACATCAAACCCTTTTTTCAACACGGGCAACGATGCTCTTATTCATGCACGAAGCTGCGCGTGATCTACTGAGCTTTGCCTCTTGATTTGGTTGCATCAGTGTGCAGTCACAGTCGAAACGTAGACCTCAAGGCACTTTGGCCTCATTTTCTCATTTGTCATTGAGGAGAAGATGATTTCCGTCGCGCTTTCTGGTGACACGGCTGCAAAAAAAAAAAAAAAAAGCTCGTCCTCATCGAGTAGCAAAGAAAAAGCGTTGAAAATGAGACGATGACGCCCGCTCTATTCTCAAAGGACTTCACGCCGTTGCCCTCGTTTGTACGTCGGAGGCGGTTCGGGAGTCGTGTCCTGTGACAAAATGTTGCCCCGAGATCTAATTAGGAGTCTCGATCTTTCTTGTTCTCGCAGCCTGTTGGCCTCTCGGCGGCTCGCTCTGTTCTGCTCTCTGTGTCCCACCTGTACACTCGCAAGGGGACTCAGACACCGAGCAGGAGGTGCAGGTGAGAAGAAGGTCCAATTTTCCTCGTGCAGCCCCGCACCCGCCGACATGGCTGTCATTTGCAAAATGTTCTAATCTCCGCCACACATCCACCCGCGCGTGGTACAGGCTCCTTTTAAAATGTAATCTGTCACGGATTACTGAGCAACCGCTCGAGATTTGACCCAGCAATATAATCCTTTGTGTTGATCTAACATAATCTGATTTCTCTCAATTACTTTGTCTCCAAAATACATTGAATATGACGCTAAATGAACAATATACGCCGGTGATAGATTGAGTTGAACGGCATGCTGTCGTCTGAAATGATTGTGCACACTGCGCACAATGATGCTTAAATCACAAAACAAAAGACAATTATAATGTGCAAGTCAAATGTGTCCTTTTAATCCAATATTCCTTATGATTTTACAAATAGGAATATATTAAAGTGACCAAGTCAATATACTCAGATTACTGTAATCCATGCTTTGTGTTTAAACGCAAACACACTCACACCACAGCCACACACAGTGTTTCCCCCGCACTGACACTTTTATCGTCCCTTCCTGCACCACTTTGCTACCTGACAGGCCGAAGATCGGCAGCGCTGCTCTTTATCTCCCCGGGTTGGAGCCCAATCGGAGGAGAAGATGGAGCATTTCTAATCCCATCGCGATAACTTTGGACACCTGTGCAGAAAGTCAAGGACGGTAAAACGCAGTTTGGTTTTATCTGAGACGATCACATCAGCCACACCGGTCGCTGTTCTCTGTGTGCGTACTGCGCTGCACCCCACTTTCTGAGACCATCAAAATGCAAACAAGCGTACACGGCAACAAGTTCGCTTCTCAAGTCATCCAACAGAAATGAGTAAGTGATAGCATTCATGGAAGATTCTTGAATAGATCAAGGACGTGTTGCACATCATTGTGAGGCAGAGCTACTCACGTGACACAAAGGCACAGTTACAGATGATAATAATAATAATAGATGTTTTGATCCAGATTGTCTTGCAAGTTGAAATACAAAACATGAATTAAGCACCAACAAGTCTGACGCTGCAGATGAAATATTTAGTAGTATGTAGTGCCTACAAACCACAATATTTAAAACAAGAATTAACACAATGTGGCCGCTGCGGTGCATCTTTTGTAAATATATCCACGTTGCTGTGGGTTATTTAACCCTACAATGTCATCAAAATACAGATAAAGAAGTATTGTGAGGCCTGATGTTGCATCAAAGCAAGTTTTGAGAAGGGAAAAGTGATGTGGCCCTCAGAGGAAAAGGTTTGGGGACCTGCTTTATATTGTCCTATGGTGCGGTGCCTTCTGTGGTGAAAACTAAATACATATGAATTAAAGAGGCCGACAAAGAGAACAGAAACTAACGTCCAGGTTTGACTCAATCAATGTTTGTGATGAAATTGATTAGAATCTATTGATTTGATCCTTAAACCAGTTTGAGCCCAGTTCGGAGTCTATAACAGTTCTCCCATAATGCAATATGGGATGCGTGTCTGTCATTTGTCATGGTAACCAGACTTGGGTGAGTTAAATATAGAGGCTTCCGGTTTAGCAGAGGAGGGTTTTAAGGTCTATTCTTAGACACTAGAGCTGGCATCTGTTTCACAGCAGATGATGATATTTCACAAAATCACAATACGTAGATCAGTCTTCTCCGTTTGAAAGAAAATCCACAGAAATAGAGCATCACGCTGCATCAATCCAGAAGGACGTTTTAAAAAGGCATGCTATAATCATCGATAAATATATCAAATTAGCATGTCAGTCATGCTCGGGATACAGAAAGAATTATGATAATACCGTCAAAATTTGAAAATACTTTCTCAATTATTTTCCAACAAAGACTTGATGTACTCAATGGTCAATGCATTCATTGTACTCGGCAGAGTTCGTGTTGGATATCATATTATTGCCTAGTTGATAATATTCTTTGGTGAGCTGAAACAAAAAACATGAGGGCATCACATGTTGTAAGGCCATTTAAAGCAGTTGGGGATGCAGACCGCCCCTACCGGGTGTTGTGAATGTCTGCAGGAGCCGAGCCGTGTCACTCGGCTTATGATATTTGATCCAGGAACTTCCTGTCATATGCTTTAAGTGTTGCCATAACACAAACGATAAGAGGCTATTCACATCAGCGCAACAAACGGGAATCGCACGTTTTGGATGCCTTTGCTGAGCTTTATTGCGAAGTCATTTGGACTCCACTTCTACGAATCAGGTTATTGCATTTGTGGACTAAAGAAACACGATCGGTTCATTAAACCCAATTAAAACCTGAAGAACCCTGAGGTGATAGTGCATGTGTGCAGCTGCTCAATGGCTTACGTACTGCTCTTTGATGCTTTGGCCGTCCAGGCCTTATTCATATTACACCCGTACCTGTGATTAAGTTGGTTTACCAGGACCTCAACTTAACTCCTGCTGAAGTTCTTATCACAGCATTTACTCTGCGGTTGCACGCCTCAGACTTACGCCACAGTATTAACAGCGGTTGAGGACGATGTAGGATTGGTAATATTAGCTATCATTATTATGTCATGCATGTACTGTATTAATAACGAACTGAACATAAAATAATTAACGATAAGAGTTGTAGTATTGATATAATAACATAACAATTCTTACACTTTGAGAAGGGGCAAAATGTCTCTCAAAATGAATAATTGAATTGGAACAGAGTGAAACAGATGTGCAAAATAGCGACCAGTAACACCAGCAAACAGACATATTTCTATAAAAGATTTCCTGTATTATGAACTGATGCGATACTCATGACCAATTAGAAGGAGAATGGGTTGGTAAGAATAGCAGCATCGACTCCCAACAACCGGTGGCAGGTGCTGCAACAAGGAAACCCACCTCACACACACACACACACACACACACACACACACACACACACACACACACACGCCATCAATGGGGCTCAGGTGTTTCTGGGACTGGCCTACACACCATGTGTCTGACTGTCTCCCCTGCCAACACACGCACACACACACACACACACACACACACACACACACACAGACACAGACACACAAGCAGCCTGGAGGAAGCTCTAGAGTGCACGCAGACCTATACGCACGCATGCAAACCGTACACGCTCCGACACTATTATCCCCTGGCCTTGGATGCCAAAATGGGTGCAGGGAAGCTGTGTGTGTGTGTGTGTGTGTGTGTATGTGTGTGTGTGTGTGTGTGTGTGTAAACAGCATGTGTGTGTTGACAGATGATATGCTTAAAACTTATTCCACCCACGCTACCCCACTGACAGCAGGTTTCACCACAAGGCCTAGACCTTTGTGAACTCGGACGGTGCACAGTAGATTGGGAACAAACAATTAGTCATTGTCACCTTTTCACACAGAAAGCCACACAACCGCACCTGTAATGGAAACGTTTTTTTTTTTTCCAGGTCTTGAATAATGTATCCACTGTTTAATTATAAACAAGTGGCGGGGATGTAACTCCATCCATTAGTACATGTGAATCTCCTTATTGCTGGGAATTGAGGGATTTACGAGGCTCCTTGTGTTTGACGTCATTCGCTTCTTTCAGGATGTCAGTCGGGAATGGTGACAAACAGTTTGACTGAATAAAATTCCATCCTCTCCTCCAAGCCGTGTCCGAATGAAAGTCATTGTAAATTCCTTCTTTACACGTCTCCTGCGCGGGCTGCGGAGGCTGTGCGTCACGCGTGTGCCGAGGCAGCGGCTGCTTCTAGGCTGCAGGTCTGACATGCTGGTAATTAGTTTTCCTTGGTGTAGCAGTAGAGGCAGGTGAGGCGGCACGTCTTCAAGTTGACAATACCAGCTGTCAGAGTGAAAAGCACAAGTTTTTATACCTCTCCACTGCCCCCCCCCCTTTAATTCTCTTCTGTCTTTAATCCAGACAGATGTCACACACATTGTATTGTGTCGTCCTATTGCATTTTGACTGGACAACGTTTGTGGCGATGACAATTGATTCATTTTCATTTTTATTTTGCATAGTCGAAAATCACAAATTACAAAAAAATGTTGTAATTCACAGTCTGTACACATGCAACATCCTCCGTTCCGAAACCTTTACATCGGCATAGGAAAAACTCTTCCATGGAGAAAATAGGGAAGAAACTTTAGGGAGAAAGTCAGGAGCGGTTGGCAGTTTTAAACATATAATATGCGTTTGAAGACTCTCTGATAACGGACTCTATGCAATGCATTTACATTGTGTCTACTCCGTTTGTTGGATAGAACAGGCCAGTCAGGGGTCACATTTTGTATTCAGTGCTGTTCCTTTTTTCCCCCTCAATCTTGTCCCCACAGACTTGCAATGTTTAATCCATAGAAGACATAAAACGCTTGTGACCTTTGATACAAATCCATAATTCCTACAATCTCATCCAGGATTGGTGTAATCCATCCTATTTGACAGCAAAAAAATGAGTGGGAGACAGTAAGACAGTGAGATTTATGACGGCGGATAAATCGGGAGGAAGGCCTGATGGGGGGGGAGGAATACAAAAAGGTTGATCTATTTCAAGAGTGCTAATCTGCCGAGAACACACAATGTCAGTGAAGCCACGTGTGCCTTTACATGTCACCATGACACCGCGAAGGAGACAGCGGTGCGCTCAGCGGGGGGGGGGGGGGAGATGAGCTAGAAAGCAAAATAGATCGGTGCAATCAATGGATGCAGCGGCTTTTCTTAGCATGGCCTCACTTCACAGGCCTGCAGCACGTATCATGGGGCAGCTCCGTGTGTGTGTGTGTGTGTGTTTGTACAGACAGTGCAATGCGGTGCTTTTCAGTCCGTGCATGGATATAGTGTACCTGTGGAGCACGTACAATGAACATGCATTTCTGTGCATTTGGTGGCATTATAGGACAGACGCAGGGCTACGCGGTGGGTGGTCGCGGGTCGATGTTTGCGACAGTTGAACCGTAACTCTTCGCATTCTCACATCATCTGTCTGTCCTTGAGAGAGAAAAATGCTAAAAATAAAATGTGGAGTAACTCCCCTGGTGGGTGGTCTGTGTAGAAAATAGAGCAAATGAACACGGTGACTTTCAGCTGTAACTTTGGCAACAATGATATTTACTTTGGATTTAGACGGTTAGACTGTTATAGGCCATCACAGAAGCATGTGTACTGATAAATATGCATCAATATGTGGCTTCAAGAAACCTTAACTTGGTCAGTTGAGACTAAGTGGATGAGAGGCGGTGTCTCTTGCAGACATTGAGCTGAACTCAGACTTGAACGCAAATTTCTCTGCTCGGATTCACAAAAATGAGCCACAATGCCTACAGAGCTCATAAGCTGCTTTCAAATATCCGCGAGAAATGCAAGGTACATTAACAATAGATGTTTTGAATTGGTATTAAAGTGCAGAGTTTGTATGAAGCCAGAACTGGTTGCTCTGTCCCAACCTTCCTGCCCTGAATGAAGGGAATCAATACATGTTCGGTAAAGTTTAAGCCCATGAATTGCTCGATATTTGGACTTTGAACTGAAGATATATCAACCAGTTATGCTTCATGAATAAGCTCTTGAAATGATAAGTATATATTCAGTGTGTGTCCCAAAACCACAATTAAAACAACCATCGATGTAAAAACTATTGATGTAACTATGCTTTAAATCTAAAAAGAATCTTCGCTATTGTTGTAAAAAGAACTAAAAGTCTTAGCAGGAAGTGTTCCTGTATTTGTCATATTTCACAATAAGGCTTCTTCTAAAAGCGAGAAACACTTCCTAACTCCAAGGACGCCAAATCTGTACAAGCAGACCTAATCCTGACTGTGTTTCACTGTCTTTCATCATCACTGATTCACTGCACCCCATTTCTCTGATGGATCTCTCAAAAGCAGTGAAGAAACCGATGGTGCTCATCCCGAACTATAATCCATCTTTTCGACTGACAGCCTACCACTGAGCCGCGAGCCAATGAAAAACGCCTTGAACTCGATCCAAACCAATCATCCCAAACAGCCCAGTCGTTGCACAACCCCCCCCACCCCCCTTCCTCCCCCCCGGATCTTAATACATGCTTCTCGTTTGCATATGCAAATGAGGAGGATGATTCAAAGGTGAAATAAAGTGCTTGTTCATATCTCAATATTCATGTCATTGGTGACATTTTGTCAACTCAATGAGAGCCTGAAACTATTCTCTTTTGTGTTTTTTAATAAGTGCGGTTCTCCCCTGGGCGGCCGGGAGGCTTCCAGGCTGCACATGCAATCTGAAAAGATTAGTGCCATTGTGTGCGCTTCTCGTGGATGCACTGTATTTGTATCCGCGCACAAGATAATGCCTTCAAAGATAATGCTGGATTTCTCCTCAGAGAGCCATTTTGTCTCCGGCAGATAACCAGGAATATGCAATGAAGCCAACACAGAATCGGCTGGTAGTCGGCATTAAGTTGAATTGGCAGCTGGCTGATGAATAGAACCCTTGTTTTGTTTCAGCCCCATTGGGTTTGATTCCATCAAACACATATCCATTCATTTCACCCTTCCATGTCACAGTTTGGCAATGGAACAACTAAAGAAAGCACAAGCTCAAAAGTAAAAAGGGGTTTTTTTGCACGTGCATGTGTGTGTGTTTAAACTCACAGTCCTCCAGCAGGGTCATACGGGTTTAAAATCCCCTTCTTAAGAGAAGGCAAAAGGTTCCTGCGGAAAGAGAAAATCAAGCAAAAAACGGGCTGACGAGCAGAAGGCGATTTGTTCTTTTTGAAAGCACCACATGCCTGAAAATGGGACAGTGCATTATGCTTGTTGCACTTATTCAAATGGCACTCTATCACAACCCTTGCATTCAGAGAGCGAATGAAAGCCATCTTCCCAATAAAGACGCAGCAGCACATTGTTCCCGACGCTCTGCAGGCATGCTGCTTCTCCGTTTTGATGAAAAGATGCTACCTCGGCAAATGACGTAGGGTGAGTTTCTTTTTTTCAGACCCTGCTGCCGTCTCTCAATTATCCGCAGCCTTTTTCCAAAGAGGTCTTTGTGTGAAGCTTCAGCCCCCGAATGCAACACATTCAGCCTCAGCCGCACCAAACGGGATGCAGCTTCCCCGTTCCGTCGTGGGGAATCCAGGCACCTGTCTGTTGTGGGGAAGACAAAGCGGCGGTGACTTCTTTCTCTTTTCGGGGGTTGTTAAGTCAGCGATCTTTGGTTAATTTCAGCAAACCCGTTTATCCCCCCCCCCTGGGATTTTTGTCTGGGAAGTGTCTGTTCCCAACATAGGAAATTCATAAGTGGATGTGCTGAAGGACATGAAATGTTATACAAAAAAACATTACGCCCACTGCTTTGAGTCAACATGGATGGAGAGAGTCAGCTGCTGTGTTGCGTGATCCACATTTGATTGATGTTGATATACTGCTGTGTTTGCTTGCAGATGAAGACAAAGTAAACTGTCCTTCCTGACAAACAATAGTGTCATTGGTTCAAATGTAATGTTTGATTTAACCACTGAGTACACCCTGTATGCTCTGTAATAATAGATCAAATTGTTTCATCTTCTTTTCCACTCAACCACTCACTTGTTGAAATGACTGGCGTCCAATTTACAGAGATCAGTGCTCAGACATCGAGCTAGAAAAATAAAATTCAAACGTCGCAATGCAAAAGATTGCTGGAATGCGTCCGAATTCAAAGTGCACTGTTACCATGGTGAGAGCACCACCAGTTGCTGCATGGTGTTGACTGACAGCTGCACACGCCCGTCGTGTGACGACGTATCATTTAAGAAGCTCCATTTTGCGCCCGCGTCCTACTTTCTAGAAAACACCAATTGATCTGTGGTCGTATGCTGCCATTATTTTCTGTCATCGTGCAAACAGTGGATCAATCAGGCGAGCACTCACATACGAGCGTTGCGCAGCGGTCTGTTGTGCTCAGTGTGCTCAACATTGGTGGTTTGATCAAAGTGCGCCATGCTTCCACCTCTAAAGCACTCATTTAGACCCTCCGTCGGGGGACTCCGCCCCCCACGGAGCCGTCAGACGGACCGTCAGCCCCCCTGCCGATGGCCCCACGGTGGCTTCAGACTGCGAGCGAGCCTCACAACAAACACATTTTCAATAGCGAGGAGCCAGAGAGGGCATGAGCGAAGATTTATTCCATCACACAACCTTGTGATCGTAGGGTCATATCAGGTTGTTTTCTAAACTCAAGTAAACAAATGTGACGATGATGGTGCTACTTTACTATCACAGTAAGTGCAGCGGTTCTGCAAAATACGTTTTTTTCTGATTTCTGATGAATTATAAATTGTGAGCAACAGTCATCGGCTCATCAAATCCTGCAGCTGTTTGAAGTGAGGATTATAAATGCACGGAGGAGACCAACAGAAAATACCGTGAATGAATATGTATAATTAACAGCGATACCACATGTGTATATATGCATTACCATAAATGTGCTTCGAACATAATGAGCAAATAGGAAATTAAGTGTTTGAAGATTCCGCTGGCTCAAATTGAAAGAGCTGGTTTTTATTCGCATTTCACTTTATTAAATTATTATTAATTATGTTGCCTTTATTTTCCCGGTAATCACTTTGCTAATTGTTGCAGCTCTACCAGATATTTCGAAATTTGCTGCAGATAAGGGTGACTAAAAACAATTCGATTCAGACAGGATGAAGCAGTTTTTTACTAATTTATCCCTCGCTTATTCCTTAAAAACTATTCATTATGCAACCTTTTTGGAGAATGTTGCCAAACAGATTGAAATTAGGAATTCATGTGTGTTCTTACGGACACGTCCATCATGCACATACAATGCCAGTAACTCCTGTATAATTCTTGTGTGTGCAGGTTTTTTAGGGGAGTCGTGAATCATTCTGTGAGCACATCACATAAAAAAAACACACTGATTACAACTCAGCCGACATCATGAGCCGAAGCCTTGGAGGAGAAGTCCTTTCAACAGTATTCTTCACTTTCTGGGCTTCGTTACAGATGCACAAAGACTTCTACCTCTTATGCAATCTATTTTTGACAATAAGCAATAATCAACCACTACGAGGTACGATTGCGTGTAGCCAACAGAGCCCGTTGGTCTTTATCTCAATAGTGAGATGCGGGTGAAACATTTCTGTGAAAAATGCGAGAAGTAGTCAAAGAAGATGCAGTGATGGGAAAGAATCGTTGCTGAAATAACAATTGAGGGCTTTGCGGGCTGCACAGAGAGAGATGGTCCAGCAACATTGCCCTTTTGTTGTAACAGAGCTCTCATGTTTATTCATTTTGGCATCATGGCAAAGAGGTCAACAGAGGTGTGTTTACAGAAATTCCCCAATTCCCATAATGGTATCTGGGCAAAAGACGCTTTCACAATACAAAAAGGCTGCTAGTTCAGGCCCTTAGAGCTCCCCTAATCTAATTGCTAATTTCCACAAATTAGCATTTCAACGATATCATCTATTGGTTTTGCATTGCGTTTGAAACACTTTGTTTGCATGGCTGAAATAGTTTGCTTGAATGAATCGATCACACACACACACTCACGTGACCTTTGGCTGACCTTAATGTTTCAAAAAACAAACCAGTCTCTTAACAACCGCGGATGTGACCTTTGAGTTTTTGGTTGGCGAGGGCAGATCCGAAGCGGCTTCACCTGGCTGCACCCTCCACGGCGAAGGTTTAGCACAATGGCTATTGGCTATTGGCTATTCGGCACAAATGTCACCCTCCATGCAGCCATCGGGAAACGGAGTTCATTCCCTTTCCGATACTCTTTCCGAACCCTGCAGCATCAAACACCTCACACCTAGCCAGCGCGTTTATCGTTGCAGCAATTACCCAGATGCAGTCAACCCTGTACATACGCGATATATAATCCGGCACGTCCCCCTGAATACATCTGAGGAGTGTTGACGCACACACGCGTAGACACAAAACGCGACCTCTGATATCCACACCGACTTCCCCCCCCCACCCTCTTGTAGCACCATCTTTCTTCAAATGTCATATGTGAAGTGTTCGCGTCCCAGGGACAATGAGGGGTATTGGGTTTCCTGGCAAGACTTAGCGGCATCCAAACTTAGATATGACTCCCTAAGGATGTTGGTATGTGTGTGTGTGTGTGTGTGTGTGTGTGTGTCGATAGGTGGTAGATATACACCGAACGGTAAATTTAGCATTCTGCCAAAAGCCTTTTAACAGTATGTTCCAGTAACATCCTTCATGCTCGTACAGATCGTACACGATGAGAGAAATAGCCATTTTTTGTTTCATCTTGCCTCTGCTATTTTGTGGCCTTTGAGTCGACGATTTAGAAACCAAACTGCTGCGCTCAGACTGAAGCGTCGATGGCAACACGGCGGCCGAGGTGATGCCGCACCGTCCGGTGATGTCACCGCTGCGTGAGGCGGCAGCAGCGGCCCAAAGTGACACATTCCTCACGTCGCCACGCGGCGCGTCACGTCACGTCAAACCTTTTCTGTAGAACACCGACTGGTTGTCATAAAGTCGAGGGCGGTTTGGAGAACGTCGGAGTGGGAGAAACAAAGCACCGTTTCAGTAGGTGGTTCAGAGAGCTCACAAAGAGAGAGCAACTATGAATCATGAAACTGTTCATAGGCTGTTTTTTTTTTCTTCCATGGTTATTTTAACTGGATTCGGGGGGGCTGTGTATTCTCTTTGTGTTCAGCGGCACATCAAGCGAGCACTGTGTATTCCCAGACTGTTCACAGTCACAATCTAAAATGTCAGACGTTCTGGATGAATAAATCATTTTGACCTCATTGATGACAATAAAGATAATCACATCGCATCTTTTTTTATGATAATGATGTGATGGAAAATGCCTGACATGACTGCGAGAGCGGGACAGGTTGCATTTCTGCTTGAAGCAGCACAGTAGCACAGAAGCCGGAGGACAGGCTGTGATGTGCAGTCGACCGGGCCGTGGGACATTATCCACGTGTTTGCAGTTGATCGAAGCCAAACTAAACCGTCAATAGTGCGTCAAACAATTTAACCAAATCCACGATGGGGGGGGGATAAACTTAACATTCATACCAAAGTAAAACAGATCGTTGCGGGTCACGTGACAATACGGCGGCATTGAAACAGCCTAATCCCGTGACTGCCGCTCAACACACGACTTAATGCACCGATAATTGCAGCAGCTCTGCACTTAAAAGTAATGCCAATGTCACTTTTGTGAGCCGGTCAAGCACATTCATTTTGTTAGCGTTCTCTAAGCGGAAACACATGAAGCACGATTCTTTTAAAATGAGCGTCGTGCTCTTGAAGCCGGTGAGCTCAGAGAAATATTCTTTTAGAAACACTAAAGTCGGCAACACACATTTGACAGCGTGGTGCAGGTAAAGTGGCACTTTTGATAAAAGCTGTTTTTAAAAGTGATGTGGTATGCCAAAAGAAAATGTTAAAAACATATCAGCTTAAATATAGCTCACTCGTATCAGTAAAATTGAAACCCAGTGGCACTCACCTGAGACCCTGTTGCCTCTTTTCTTCTCGTCTCTGTATCTGGTTTCATGCACCTAATGGATAAATATAAAAAAAATAAACCAAAAACAGTGAGCGGGCTGTAACATATAGCACAGTGCTTGAGAGAAAGTACCTACTCATCTGCTTTCCACCGCTGAAAAAAACACCTCGAGGTCTCTGATATGAGCTGAATCATAGAAGTTATGTGTTTATCCAACTAAATGTCTCAAATTCAAATAATAAAAGTGCATACTGCAATTTCTCACACATTGAAGTTGAAGCACTGCTACTGTTAAATTCATAATGGCCAATTTTTTTGTATGAATACTAATTTGATTCAGAGTGGTTTAGGCAGCTCACAGTAATTTCCAATTCATGTTCCATAATTATAATGATGGTTTAATTGCTCTCTCGTTCTTATTAACTGCATGTTCTGTGCCGTGATTATTATTCTTAAATCTTCTAATCACATTGGAACACTTTATTCCCGCGTCTTGAGTCGTTCGCACAACTGATAACTTTCGAACATTATTTTTCCCCCCTACAGACCTGTTTCTGTATTAAAGCAGCCGTGCAGCATGACGCGAGTACAGCGCGACGGTGGAAAGTCGGCTCGTCCGAGTCCGACAGAAGGGACGACAGTTTCTAGGCGCCCAGCGGGAAGATGTTAGCGGCGTGACATGCGCGCGTGTGACGTAAGAGGCGTGAGATGACGTAGTGTGGATGAAGCCGGGGGGGCGGAGGGAGGGGGGGGGGGGCGGTCCCTTTTGAGATTCTAAGGCTTTAAATCAGTCGGAGAGATACAACATATCGATCGTGGGGAGGGGGGGGGGAGACATGTCGAGGTGCAATTCTTATCGACAGACGACATCAAGAGTTACAAGAGGGAAAATGTGACCGAAATAGAAATGGCCCTATTTACTGCGCCAACAGAAAGCTTCTCCAGGGGGATTGTCAGTGGTCGATCCACGGCGTGCAAGGCCTGAAATGTGCAGATGTCATGTGAATTAACCGAATCACAATGTTGAGTTTCAAAGGCCTGTCAAAGCGACGGACACCACACCGTCCAGGTGATCGATTATCCCGGGGACACTAATGGCCACTGTTCAATAGCCATGTTGGCAATAACGAGAGGCGCTTTGGAAGACACACAAAGACATAACAGCATATCAATATCTTCGCGAGTGAGTCGGCATCCGAGGGGACGGGGAGGGCCGATTTGACTTTCATCTGCGTCCCCCCGCTGTCTCTTTCTTACACCTCATTCCTACGACAACTGATGACAAAAAAAAACAACAGCCGAGAGAAGTCATTTGTCCAAAGATCCTGGAAAACCTGATGAATCTCCGTCCTCCTCTTCATTGTGGAGAGGAGGGGGCGGAGAAGGGGGTGGAGCTGGGGGGGGGGGTTCTGTGTTGAGAGAGACAGAGCACAGGAGTTGGGCGAAGAGTGCGACAGCGGCTAAAAATAACCTGTGTGTAGGCTGTGTGTGTGTCTGTGTGTGTTTTCAGCAGAGCAGAGTCCAATCACAGCCAATCTGCACTCCATCTTTTAACTCCATGCACACACACACACACACACGCATCAGGATCAAAACGCACACACACACACACAAGCAATCACATTTAAAAACCCTTATGAAACCCCCCCCTCTCATGACACAGGCATGTTTGTGCTGATCACACTGACTTTCCTTTGGTTGCTGCCCATGTGTCTCCTCCACAGGGCATTTCACTGCGCTCTGCGCAACTAAAAGAGACAACCCCCACCCCCCCCCCCCACCCCACCCCTCCCCTTCCAGCTCAGACGGAATTAACCAACCCTCGCTCTCCGGGCACGTCGCTCCATCAGTTTGGCTAAACCGAAATGTAAATCACACGGCTCAGAGTTCAGATTGCACTCTGTTTGAGCTCACACTCATTTCCGTGAGTGAGTTCCCGCTGAGTGCAGGCGCAGCCGAGCCCAGGTCGGGCCTAAATATATGCCAGGAGCAGGGCCGGTAGGACCCTTCCCTCATCCTCAACCCCCCCCCTCCACGCCACCCCCTCGAAGGCTCCGGCACAGCAGATGGTGTGACATTCAGCCCCTGTCAACAGCGGGGGGGGGAGGGGGGGGGGGGAGGAAACACAGAGGGAAGCACAAGAGGACATGAGAGATGGCGATGGAAAGAGAAGTGGAAGAGTATCTGGTGAGAATAGGAGCGGGGGGCGTCACAGGGACGTTGAAGAGACGTTTGACGTTGGCCCAGAGCGCCACCATGTGGTCCACGTGGAGTGCCCCGGGCTGCACAGTCGTAGAGTCGTGTTACTTGATTTTTCCACACAGTCAACAGAGGTTTTTTTTTTTGCCGCGCAGGGTAAATACGAAGCCTCCCATAGTCATTTATCCAAAATGCGCACACATGCACAGTCATACGCTCATAACCAAATCCCTGCAGAGCTTTACCTGGCAACGCAATACAAACAGGATTTTTTGTTTCCCATCCCGCCCCCCCCTCTGTCTCACACTAGGCAACATGCATGCTTGACTCAAAACACTAAGTGGCAATGTGTTTATTTAGGCCTACGTGGGCGGAATGAAAATAAAACAGAATTATAACTGCACCTAAAAAAAGAAATGTGAAATGTGCCGTTGACGAGGGTTGGCAGAGCAGAGCTCAGTGAGTACCGGAAGGAGTGTGTTTTGAGCCGTACAGATTAATCAGCATAATTTAAGTCAGCCACCAACCACAGCCATGTTGAACTACATTTTTTTTTTTGTCTCACATCTACAATTTTTTTTTTCAACATTAATCCCTGTGTGGGCGGCTGGGCTGGCTGAAGGCACCTATCATGTGGCTGTGACGTAGTCAGTCTGATTCCAGACTAGGACCTCAGTCACATGGGCCTTTCTCTGTGTGTGTGTGTGTGTGTGTGTGTGTGTGTGTGTGTGTGTGTGTGTGTGTGTGTGTGTGTGTGTGTGTGTGTCTATAATCTACCACAAATGCAAATGCAAATGCAAAAATGGCATAACTCACCTTTTGTTAACGTTGGGAGGAGTCTCGGAATCACGACTGTAGCTACTAATTTGCAAAAACTAGCCTTTTAGCGAGGGTAATGATGCTGTGCTAACTAGGATCAGTTTGTCTGTATTTGTTTGTCTATATTTGTCTAAGATAAAAAGGCAGAGTGAGAGGGAGACCATTGTGTTCTTTCTTTTCAAGATAAGAATCATCTACATAAATTAAATGCAATTTAAAAAATAAATGTAAGAATACAGCCAACCGGATGCTTCTGACCAGATTTGAATGGAAATTCAGCGTCAGCGTCAGTTCTGGCAGGCCAGGTAGTCAAGACGCTGCTACGCTATTGGCCAACACACGGTCTCATCAGCTGATCTGCTCCAGCTGAGCGCGCATCAGCTGATCTGGATTAGCGCACCAGCTGGTAAAACTCCCCCTCGCTAATGGCTACGCTCAAACAGGGCGCCCTATTTAAAGCAGATTCAGCTTTGCTCCTACCTGCTTGCGGCTCGCTTCTCTGCCGCCCGTCACCTCCCCAGCTCCTCCACGTCACGCATAACGTGGCATTTGCTTCTATGTCATCGTTGCCGCTCTGTTCATGTGGGGGAATAGCTCAGCTCACACAGTCCTAAAACGGTGTGAGCGTTCCCTAATGCCGCTGCTGTCCTCTGACTGCCTGCTATTTCATGATGCTCATGAAAGGTCGGGGGACTCCCTGAAAAAAGCCACACCGCCAAAGATTTAATCTTGACTCATGACGGATGCAATCTATCTAATAAAAATATTTTCTAAATCGTTTTTATTCTCATGTGTGTTCTTGACTTAATGGACCTGACAGAAATAATATAATGTCTTGTATTAATGTAGCTCAGAGTGAGTGTCTGTTCCTCGATTTAAGTCAGGGGCTGCACAGCGGTTCTCGAAGCCTCCCTATTGGGTGACACAGAGGTGTGTTTTTGTAATTGCAGGGCAGCGGCCTCATTAGCATTTTTTACAGTGCGCCCGGTGGGGAGGCCGACTCAAAGGATTGGCTAATGACAGAGATGAGATCGTTTACAGACGGGGCGAGGGTGAAGGCTTCTTTTCTCCTTTACCCCAACGTACGTGATCTCCACGCCCCCTAACCCTCCAAGCACGCATACCGTGCCGAGATTTATCAGGACATGCCAGGTACCAAATACCAGCACGGGGCAATTAGCACCAGCCTTGTTGGACAGTATTACATTTGTGCGCATTAAGAGATCATGTGCCGCTTCCAGTTCAGTGGCTTGGCATTAAAACCTGGCGACAGACTGAATGCATTAGAAACACATTGAAAAAAAGGAACAGAAATCACTGCCGCTGTCAGATGGAGCTTTGCCGCAGTTGCGGGTCCACATCGTTGTATGTTTGCCTTTTTTCGATTAACGCTTTAATTCGTTTTGCTGTTTTTTAACTATCCCCACATACCTTTAGCAACCCGCCATGCACAGATTGCGCCACATCACATTGCTTGTGTATCTTATTGACAACACCCGACATAAATGTCCAATGTTAGCTCTGCTAATTGTACCCAACTGTAGCTTCTCCCAAGAACGAGAGCAAGGCAAAGTGTTTTTTCCCCCGAATCCATTTGAAGCAAGTACGACTCTGACGTCTCCGTCTTTTGAAAAAAACCTATGGGGGTGACTGACATCTCAGACTGGTGAAGAAATTGCAGAAGGAACACGAGGGTAGAGGCGAGGAAGAAAAGCAAACAGAGCTGAGCAGGAGGCTGAAAACACTCTCAAGGCTGTTTCTGCCGCCAGGTGAGGTGTCCTTGCTGCAGCTCACAAGTGCTTTTAGATGGTAAATTGAAGCGACTGACTTTTAAAACTAAAGCCGGGAGAGATGTAAAAAAAAAAAAAAAGCAACTGCTGGACGTAATGAGAGTGAGTCACAGCTGCGCACAGCAGAGAGGGCGAAAAAAATAAAAACTAGTTCTTCCACCTCAACAGTGCTGTACGGCTTCCACACAGGGGATTGAGCACAGCGTACTTGGAGTGCCAGATGGGGGTGGGGGGGGCGGGGGGGGTCAGGACCACACAGTGAGTGCTGAGGTCTTTGGAGGTATCATACAGCCTTCTGTGTATTTGGATCGCTTATTCCATCCTTATTACGGTCACACTTGTTCAACTTGGTGTATTGAAATGAAGCTTTGAGCTTTGCCTCCTGAAATGTTTCTTGTCGTTTGACAAATGGTTTTGTGCTCTTCAAGCTTTTTTAAGCAAAGTATTCATGTAACATATATAAGCGCATCCACAAATAATTGATTATTTCTGTCATCTGTTAATGATTCCAAACATCTAAAAACAAGATCACACAGATCATTTCTTTTGCTGGAAAGAGTGCAATTACACTGATGGACGGATGAGGGAAAAATAGAAGGAAAGAAAAATACTGTTTGTTCTGCCCAAAGACAAAACCACGAGTGGAAACGGTTTGGGTGGTTGGTTGATATAAAGAATTAGCACTGACAGACCAGAAATGACTTCAGGCCCAACAGAAAAAGACCCTGTGGGAGTTTTACAACGTGTGGGATGGAAAAGTACCCAAAAATTCATCTCCTTGCGATTCCCTCCATTTCTTGAAAAGAAGTAGGCTCAAATTTGAAAGAAAAAAAAGGATTCACGCAACCTCTCTTCTTGTGTACAGTTATGTTCATTTAAAAAGAGACCTTTTTGCATATGTGGAAAAGGAAACGAGTTCGCTTAAACTAACACCTCCACCTGCAACGGTAATTACAGCCACTTCAGGAGCGGGTTGGAGGGGTTGGTTTGTTTATGAGTATCAATTTGGCCCAGAGATCCAGATCATTTGCATAAATATAAACAGCGGATATGGTTGTCAGGGGAAACAGACTGGTGGGACATGTGAGAGAAGCATTCTGCTACGCCGAGAGCAAAACCCTCCTTAATCCCGTCCGAAAGATCCAAATGCACTGTGAATTAAAGCCAAACGTCCACTTGTGAGGTTTCTTAGTATGTTTAGGCTTCAACGGACGTCCGCCGCGCTGTTTGACCTCAGCCGGCGTTGACCGTGAGGCGTTTGCAACGTAAGCCGAGTATAAATAAACCCGCAGCCCCTCGCTTGAACATTCCGGCGCTCACAATCCGGACTGAACAATCTCAACTATTTGCACCTAATCTGATAAAATGGCAGCGGAAACAGAACGTGTAAACAGCTGAAATCCACTCAACATAACTCAGCCGGCCTTGGAGCCCCAAAAAACCTGCTCCCGATTGCGACGGGGCAGCACGCCAAGTCGTAAAGAACGAAAGCAAATACCGAAGCCTGCCACAGAACTCCACGACTTTACTGCACAAGCTGCGAATTGTTATCAGCAAACGTGTTGGGAGGACCACCAATTACATGACACGCTGAAAACGTTAATAATTGTTATTTTATTTCCGTCTAATGGGTAGAAAAGGGGAATCAGGAGTTAAACAGTGTATCCGGTATCCTCTAGAGGCCCCCGCTTTAACAACTGGACGGCTGTGAAAGTAATTACTGGCCAAATCGGAGCAATCACACGTGTGAACGAGAGGGCAGCGCGGCCAAGGAGACGCGACGAGTGGGTCTCTTTACAGAACGTCAGCCCAGTTTGTGTGTTTACTAACCTCTACCTTCCCTCGAGTGCTTTAATAATGTTTGTATTCCATCTCTTTCCTTTTTTTTTCTACCCATCTTTCTGGAACAACCAGTCTGAATCTCCAAACAACTCCGACCCTCCGCTGTGTGTGAGGAACTCAGACAGACAGTTGACCTCTGACTGGATAAAGGTTACAAGGCCTATCTGGTGTTAAATTAGAATATCCAGTTGGACACTGCCATGCTGCCCCGATGATCTAAAGTATAATGTGTGTCATGTACTGTCATGTACGTCTTGTGCTCTTGTCCCCGAGGCTGGGCAATTCTTTAATAATATCGTACTGCCTAAGTGGACTGACAACTTAGATACATGCTGTGACATTGCTTTTGCAGCGACAGAGTATCCGGGCCCTGGGAGGCGTTCGTGACTCGACCTTCATGCCGATCCAGGGCGACAATTTGACGTATTTCTTCTGGGAGAACTCACAGAACCCCAAAAGTCTCAGGGTAGAACAAAACCAATATAGATCCAGCCAATTGAGAGGCAGTGTGGACAGTTTTTGACAGGGGGCGAAAGTACCACCCGGGGGGGGGGGGGAGACGTGTGCTGCTGTCTGATGGACACAGCAAGAATAAATGATTTCCCTTTTCTCATTTAACGGCTTCAAACGCGTAGGTGACGGCGCTCGGCCTCCATCCACAGTGTGCAGGAGGATCGCGTGCGCGCTGCCACCTTTTTTCCCCTCACACATCAACACGTTAAGGCGACGAGACCGAGTGAGTCATCCTTCACCGCGCGGCCGAGAAAAAAAAGAAAGAAATCAATGTTCTTCTTGTATTTCTGGCACTGGCAGACTGGAGTGAGTGTGATCGATTCCACCGCTTTCTGAGGGGGCGGACTCACATCGCCCTCGTCTCTCCCATCATATGGATCCCCAAATGCCTCTCAAACAAGTGTTTTCATCAGATGTTACTCCCTGATGGTTTTTTTATGAGCTGGCCGGGATGCATTTAGGCCAAAGCCCCCACGGTGACTAACTGAGAGGGGGGGGGGGGGGGGGTGGGGGGGGTTCTAGTGACGGCCACTCAGGCTTTACTTAAATTAAAGGATTAAACCCTTCTCTAAATCTGCAATCCATCTAGAAAAGGAACTTTTAATATTTTCTTGAATATATCCAGATATCCATATATATCCAGATAAAATTACAATGCATGATCATTTAGGTCTGAATGCACAGCTGTGCTGTAGGTGTTTTCCCATTGTTTGGGCTTCCGGACTCCGTAACATTAAACAAAATTGTGGCACTTTTTGACCAGTTTAAATGAAAAGTCTCTTCTTCAGTCATTATAAATGATTTTTAAAGCCACATAGTAATAGTCGTAATAGTATAGTATAATAATAATAAACATAAACATATATAGTTCTTTCGAAAGGTTGGGTTCCACTCTATTGTGACGACTGGATCACAGCCAATACAGTGATATATTCAATTTGTGTAAATCAAGACTTTTCTGTAGTGCGATAAACCAATTCATCTGCCATGGTTTGCTCTCTGTAGGACAAATGTTAGTGGATGTTACTTTTCATATTTTGAGACTCAAGCTTGTACAATTTTTTTTTTGTTAAATGTTGTTTGACCTTCAAGACTCAAGGTTGTAGCTTTAAATACAGCCGTCGACGTGTAATTTTATTGCAAATAGCCTCCAGTGGAAAATAAAACATCTTGATGATTGTTACCAGTCTGTAACTATGTCGAACACAAACCCTAAACCACCCACCGACCCCGTGTAATCCTGAGGGTGCACACCCACGCTGGTTTGTTTCAGGAGTTTGCGTTTCAGTCGTGTGCTCTTCTGTTCACGTCCTTGGCTTGGAGGGCTGTCACCACATGCGGAAAATTCCTCCCCTGGACAGATGGCAGTGTGAATACCCCCCCGCCCCCCCACACACACACACACACACACACACACACACACTCAAACACTGCCTGTTTCCTTGTAACTGCTGGCCGGACAGCCCCTGCTGCGTCTCTGCAGCGGGAGCGAAGCGAAGTAGGGGAGAGGAAGACGGAAATAGATGCGACACGAACATCTCTCAGTTTTGACTAATGAGCCGGTGGAGCGGAGGGGTTAATTCCCAAAGGGTGAGCGGGAGGGGGGGGCAACGTCATCTTCCTGCCCCGTTTTTCGTTTTGGCCTGAGCTTTTTTTCCCATCAGGGTCACGACACAAACCTCTAAGACGGGAGGCCGCAGCGAAGTGAAGGCCCAGGACCACTACACTGTTTCACAGCAGCAATCACCGGGAGATGGGGTTCGAAATAGCACCACCATAAAGTCGCTGAGAAATCACCCATTTATTTCCCAAGAAGGCTTGAGGCCAAAAGGGGACAGACACCCCCCCCCCCCCCCCACCCCCAACTGCTGCGCTCGAGCGGTTTATTGGCCAACTGGCCACATTGTGGTCGCGGTCGGCCCAGGTGTGAACGCGTGTCGCCGCGTGAGCGTGCCTGCGGGTGCATTCGTGGCAAGCGAACGCCCACCCTTGAAAGATGAAAGGCAAAGAGAAACATGTGACTCGTGTTGGCGAGGACAATGGTGCACGGGCCTTTCGAACAGTAAGGACAGTGACAATCTACAGGAGAAAGACTAAATTGGCTGTGTAATTGGGTCAGGGATGTTTGAAAACGACAACCTCAGTGTCCCTTCAGCTAGACATGACTTCCCTCTCCATTTGGACTGCCTTGACATTGATTTTTTGTTTTTTTTTGTTTTAAGCAAATCCCGCTTGATCCCTTGAATACTCCCAGGCACAATCATCGCCGTATTTATGAGCCCATTAACTGCCAAAAAGCTGTTTTGTCATGACAATAGTGGATCATGTGTAAGCTTACAGCGAAAATAAAAAGGCATATCCATTTTCATTTCATTTCCCCCCATCCATTCCTGTTCAGATTAAACTGTGTGAGCATGCTGAGAGGACAAGATGGGAATCCGTCATGTTCCTGTCTGCATTGTGACCACAAGATGGCTGCTTTGACAACCTTTCTGCTGCCACCTACTGTACAGGAAAATGGCCAAACTCTCAATTCTATTTTCACAATAAGGGATTTTTTTTTTTTAAGGTCCCACAAACCAGTAAATCTATAGCTTTAGACATAAAGCATTCGAAAAGGTATTTAAATACTCAGCAGGGTGCTAAAGCTATCGACGCCTATTTTCACCAAAGCGTTTGCATTACAGTCATGTGCTGTCAATGCTAATCATTCACCATACCACCCCTCAGACCCCCCCCCTCCCCATCCATCCCCGGTACTTAAGTCAAAAATCCCTTTGAACTTGCACCGATCGGGGATAAATGCTGGAATGTTTACTCTTTAGTCCGTCCCTTCTCTCGACAAAGGATCCCCGGCAGGATTTTTTTGCATCCCGGGAGCTTAAATTCGCTGCTTCCGCCGCTTTGGTCGACGCAGAGAACTCTTTTAATCTGATTCCTCCAGGGTGCGTCCTGAAGTTCAGATACTCATCAACGGTGTTTAATAGCATTAGTATTGTTTTCCTCCCTGTGGGGTGTCGAAAGGGACTCGGGGATGAAGATTACCCCTTAATTCCAGTCACACACACACACACACACATGCTGCGGTCTGACATTTATCCTCGATGTGTTTTCACACTCTTAAGTAGGGCTCCAACTCACACCGACACAAACACGTCCACTCACACACCAGATTCTTTTAACAGCTCCAATTAGAAGGAGGCCGTGTCCCAAATCCATTGCTCTTGGCCGGCGGCCCGTCTCCCTCTTCATGTGGAGCCAAAGTGGCCAAACTTCCTCCCATGAGGTGGGATCTCTGCGGAGGTGGGGACGGACGACTGCTGAAAGCCACTCATTCTGGGTAAGAAGATAAGGGCCCACCGCTCACTCGTCCCACTTTGAGAGGGAGGTCGAAGGTCATTGCGTGCTGGAGCCGATATTTAAAGGGAACAGATGGGTATTTGTTGTTTTTGGGGATATTTCTTGGCGTTTTATATTTTTGTGTCTTCTGTTGGGCTTAGAGGTTCATTAGAAGGGTAAATAAATGAGTTTCGGAGGGAATTCTCTCTTTGCTCCAGCTGCTCGCCCCCCGTCCAGCGGTTTAATTAGTTTCCTTAATGTTTGCTATGCAACTTACCACGACGCGATGAGCCACATTTGTTTGAATCCTCTTCATATTCTTTTTTCGGAAATCAAAGATTCCTAGTTCTTCTTCTGAGAAGGAAATTCAAGTTTATTCAAGTTTAATTGAAGAATTGGGGTTGATAGAAATGCTTCACTTTGAAGCATTATTCTTCAAACGTTGATTTGCTAAAGAAGTTAAAACCAGTAGAGAAATGCATAAGACAAAGGGGTCGATGGCATCAATCTAGCTGCTGTCCAAACACCCCCCCCCCCCCTTCACAAACAAAGTGCAGCTTTGTAGTCCCGGCAGCAAACAGTGGAGCAGACCACGACCAGCAATAAGAGACAGGGAGGTCAGTGCATCACTGTACAGCAGCAGCTGTGGCCATTTCTCAGGATTATCAGCCTCTGAATCAGACAGGCTGAGAATGGAAGAGAATCAAGATAACCACATGGCGTTTTAGAGTTTTCTTCCTTAAAAAGGCATGGAACTTCTAGTGTGCCGCTTTGTGAGCTCCTTCAACGAGGCCTCAACAGTTGTCATTAGAAAAACCTTGGTATCAGATGTAGATTAGATAAATTTAGTGCAGTAATTCACAATTCAAACAGGGATTGTCTTTGAACTGCAGTTCGGTGGTCACACTCGTAAACCCGAGACGTTTGGCTCCTCCAGCCTGCTGCCACACCACTTTTTCTGAAAAAAATTATCGTCCCAAATTTGCGATCTAAAAGGTAATAAACAAAACATCTCCCTCACGTCATCAACCGAGTGACCTGCATCAGCGCTCCAGATCGGTGGGACACTACTGCCCTCGTGTGGCGGCTAACGATACTACGGGCGAACGGAGACACGTCGGCTGGAGAGCTAGGTGTGTGAAAACTTGGACGTAGTGTCTCACGTTATTTCAAATGGTAAACATTTTGTTGGAAGTAGCTTGACATTTGGAGAATTCTCTCAATTTGTTCTTGGCGGATTTACATGGTCTTGCGTCACATGTGGATTTAAGGTCCATTTCATAATGATAGTTCCGCCTAGATTAGCAGTTAACATTGCGCAGCCGGCTGTCATTTTTAAGAGACCTCTCCCAACAGCAGAACGGTTACGGTTTAATTGAAGCGGGGCAAACTTTTAATGTAATTTGCTTATTGTACAGCTGTAATGCATTCTGGCTTTTTATAATGCATCACGGCATTCTGACGTACTTTATACATTACGTATGGCGTTAACCTCACCTTTTGAGTACGGAGGCCAGTGATTCACAAATAACGTTGGGAATAAGGAAAATTACGGATCACTTTCCGTGTAAGAGGTGGGGAAATTTGAGCAGGATTTCATAAAAATCAAGTAAACAAAAACCAACCCGTGCATTTATACATCAGACCAGAATGTTATTTTTCAAATAATAAGTGTACAATTTGTCATTATGAAATGATACCATAGAAAACAGGCGAGTAGTCAGAAAAAATATTTTATTGAACATTTGTCACGTTAACGAAACTGTATAACTGCATCAGATTAAAAAAAAAAAAAAAAAGTCCAGTACTTTGCCTGGATTACCACATCGCCCCCGCGGACTCGTCTCCATGGACAGTCTAGATAACCCAATGGGCATTAAATGTCACCTTGCGTCAATCACGTGAAGACCAACCTCCTCGGTCTCCTGCGCCGCTCTCACGACAGAGCCATGTGTCCCGTCAGGTTGACCTGGAAAACGCTCAGACAACAGTAACTGTGGACAGCACCATCATCCCCCATAATGCATCACAGTGTACTACGGTTGCCAGTCATCGACAATGCAGTGCAACAATACCTGCCCGGCTTTACCTGGATTTCACAATCCGTGGACAGGGTGCGTTTGATTCGTTCCTCGAGGCGGCGCCATGAAGTGCTCAGGAGCGACCCCTACTGGAGGGAGGATGCGGGCACCATCCAGTGCGCCGCTGTAGACAAAAAGCCCAACCATGAATTATGCGACATTGCAGTCAATCACATAACATGGGCTCATGAAAGTCACGGGGGGGAAAGAAAGGTACAATCATGTCATGCATTTACAACGAAATGTCACACCTTGTTCTTTGCCCCTTATCGTAAAGTCACAGCTGGAAGCGAGGCCAGACCAGTTACGCAAGGCCACGCAGACCGGTTCATTCCGGCTGCCAATACAGCTCAAACACTTCCTCAAAGTCCCGCTGTTGAAAGGCAAGACAGCCGTCCTCGTCGCAGTCCTGTGGAGCACACACCCTGGATGAAAGAGAGCCACAGTACACGTCTGCCGACGCGTCACGCGGAACGGCGTGGATGCCGTCGGCCGTCATGTCTTCGTAGACATTACCCATCAGGTACTGCGTTGTGTTTTCCGGCGCCATTGCTCCCGACGGTTGGCGGTGCGCGGAGGCCGCAACGCGCCTCGTCTCGCGCGTGGACTCCTTTTTGGCCTTCCCGCCGATGCCTCCCAACAGTTGGGCGAGATCAGCCAGCTGCGGTCGCCTCTGCTCCCGACCGAGGTATTTCCGGATGGTCCTCAGCGCGCTGCCTCGGCACTGCTTCAAGGCCTCGTCCACCTTCTCCTCCTCCTCCGCGAAGACGCGCGGCCGTATCCACCTCAACTTCGATCCTGGTTTCATGGTTTTACGCAGACAGCCGTTTTTCAAGTTGTTCGATTTGGTATCCATTGCTTCAACGCACATCTCCGACCAAAAAAACAGCAGCAGAGGAAAAATGCCGACGACGGTGACTTGGCGGCTTTCGTTTGTCCTCTGGAGAGCAAGTTTGAAAAAAAATGGTCTTCCTCGGAGTCAAAAGTGTAAAACAATATTTGGGATATACTTATTCAACGATACGTTAATTTTTCGAATATGAAAAGTAACAAACAGGAACATGTATTTAATAATTATCCAGAGCTTAGGACTGCGACTTACTCCAAGACTTTTCGCTGTCGACTACCTTCCTACGGAGGGACCACGTTGCACTTTATACTATTAAACACCCACAATCCTTTGCTTACCGGAACTAACAGTGGCAGCATTGATGTGGTGCTGCCACCTACTGGTGCGGAGCGATACATGTAAGAGCAATATCCATAAGTTCTAATAAAATAAGACAATTCAAAACAATTTGGCCACATAACCCTTCTCTGTTTGATTTATCAATACATATTATTTAGGAGGAATTCATTCATGAAATATATAGTTTGTAAAAATATTTTTTCATAAAAGTACTATTCCCTTATTAATGATGGAAGGGTTATTTTTACTCCTCCTGTACTTAACAGCAAGCCTGGGATTAACTTTTTTTTAGGGTCCTCCCTAGGACTAGCAATAGAGAAATCTTTATTCTAATATTTTGTTATAGATAATATAATAGATAACATGTTGATAGTTTTTCTTTTTAAAAAATGAAGTACAGAAAATTTACTAAAAACTATGATGATTGAAAACAGAAATGTATAAATACTCATATAATGTCATCCTTCCGAACAAATATGTAGGAAAAAGTTGAATTCATTGTTTTAGAGCAGACAAGTCTGTTCCTACCCTCGTTTGCTCGGATTCAGTCGTCCTCTCTGACGAGTTTCTTCTTGAGGTGTGTTCATGGCATCTCAGCGGCCAGGGGGGAAAAAGGGGAGTTTAATAGCGTGAGGTTTTCTTAAAAAAAAAACCAAAAGATGTCTTTGGTTTAGACTATGTTTGTTGTAGTGAGGATAACATCAACTTATATACAACTCAAATGCCTCAAATACTCAAAGACCTTGAGCTCATTGCATCAGTAAAGAAGGTCTCAGCAGAAAAAATAATAAAAGGTCAAGTACAGAATTAGGACATTTTATTATAACGCATATTACTTAAAACATCGTAGAAATACAAAATACATGAAGAAATATATACATCACTTCTTAAGTGCCAACAATCTCTACAAGTTTGCGAGTTAAGGAAACGGCGTAAAAATACTTGAAGAAATATATATACATTTTAAAATGGTAGAATAGCAGATAAATCAATAAATCGTTCCTTTGGAATGGAACAACTGCTTTCAAAAGGAACATTAGACATAAAAATGCATGTAGAAGTTTATAGAAATTCATAAAACGGTAGAATAGCAGATCAATCAATAAATCGTTCCTTTGAAATAGAACAACTGCTTTCAAAAGGAACATTAGACATAAAAATACATGAAGAAGTATATACACATTTTTGAAACATTAAAATAGCAACTAAATCAAGAATTTGATTATTGTATTATATTAGATATTAGAATAAAACAACTGCTTTCAAAGGAACCACGTGGATGAAAAACCGATGTAAATATATACATATATGACTTCTTAAAAGATAGAAACAGCAGATGAATCAATAAGATGAATCAGAAGTTCCTGAGACGACGAGATTAGCCGCAGACACTCCAGACACTCCTTCTTCCTTTGGGGGGGACACATAACATATAAATAATTAGATTACAAAAATAATCTCTCTAATAATATGGAAACAGGTATTTCAATCTGAAAGTTAAATGTCCAATTTTGCTTGTTTACTTTTTGGGCATTTCTTTTCATTTTTGTAAATTTTGTTCTAACAAATAAATCTCTCGTGTCCCACTTAGTCCCAATAATCCACCGTGTGAGATTAACAGTTTTCATGGGGTCCTTTTTTCAACAGACTTTTCCAACCAACAAGAGAAATAACACGCTTTTAACTTGTTTGCCTACATTTAGCATCATCACAAAGCTCTTTAAATTATATTTTTAAGAAAATAAAAGCTTTCTTGAGCTCAACATTACCTTTTCCTTGCTGCTGTCCTCCATAGCTTGCACGATGACGGCCACAACAAGGTTGGCCAGGACGAACTGGGCGATGACCACGAAGGCGATGAAGTATATTGGAGAGACCCACTTGATGTAGTGTGAACATTCTCCAGGATGGCACTGCTTCAAGGTGTCCTTCAGAGGAGCACAGACAGGTCAAAGAGGGAAGAAACAACTCCACGCAGGCGAGGTAATTTGGACCGTTTGGTTGCCATGGTAACTCTACCAATCAGAAAGTTAGAAGAGACAAACAATTCTCATCCCTCTAATTTGCTGCAGGATCACCTTCAAATAACTGGGCAGTTTACGTCGGATGACGATGCGTGTGAGTGTGTGTGTGCATACCATCATGATCACGCTCCAGTTGTCCCCGGTGCACACCAGGAAGAGGGTTAACAGGGCCATGCCGAAGTGCTTGAAGTTGACGTACTCGTTTAATCCGAGGCACAAGTCGTCCTCGGCGCATTCTGAGAAAAAAGACAGCGCACGTGATTCAGACGCCGACTGATGTAGTTACTACGCTCACTAAGAGCTTTCTATGTTTCCTGGCAACAATATGTTTGTTCTGCTGGCAGTGTGACTGACCTAAATGGCCAAAGAACTCCACTCCCAGCGTTGCGTAGATAGAAAAGAAGAAGAGGAAGAGGAGACAAATGTTTCCAACCTGGAATCAAACACAAGAGTTAGCTTCCGCCAGGCGCAACAAATGCTACAGCATGGATGCCGTCGCTTCTGAACCAACGGGGCCGTTATGTGCGTGAAGCAAACCCAGTTCCTCAACACAATAACAAATGCAGGAGAAGAAGCCACAGATAAATGCATCCATTCTCAGTCTACGTTGATTAGGAATAAATATGTGAAGCATTTACCTGCGACAGCGTTTTGCTGATCGTTGTCAGCAGCACACGAATCCTTTTGGCCTTCAGGACTAAAGAGAGACGCGCTGGTGTCATGAATAACATTACGTACGTGCATTCAAAACGTGCACAGCCATTCTCTTAAAAATCTCCCAAATTCCCTCCTGTCGAGTGTGCGCGTACCTTGAGCCAGTCTCAGCACTCTGAAGACTCTCAGGATGGTGGGATTTATGGGAATATGCCGTGAGACCCTCATCACGTTCAAAACGATGCTCATGATGGATACCAAGACGACCACGAGGTCCATGAGATTCCAACTAAACACAAACAGGGGAAGACGTAAGTCACTGACTGAAACAAGCAAACAGAGACCTCCCCCCGGTTGAAGTGTGTCACCTGTTTCGCAGGAACCTCAGCACGCCAAACGCCACGAACTTCAGCAGGACTTCAATGACCAGGATGGAGGTGAACACGTAGTGGGAGTAGTCTGTTAGCTTCTTGATATACTGAACACAAGGACACACACAAACTCCATGTTAGACCCATTCTCGCTGTGGCCCGTGATCGTATTGTGTGTGTGCGCATTCACCAGAGGTTGTTGGTAGTGCTCGGTGGCCATAATCAAAACACTGATGAAGATCAGGACGGCCATGAAGAGGTCCAGCTGATGGCTGGTGCACAGGGTGTGGATGGACAGACGCATGCGGGAGTAGGACGCTTGGTACGGCGTCTGCTCGGGCTCATCTGGAACACCCGCGCCTTCGCGCGCACAAATGCAGATGGTCACACACGGGAAAGGGAGATGCGTCTGTGGCTGCAATCCCTTTCTATCCCCACGCTCCTCACCTGCGCCACGCTGCGAGCGCTTTCTCGCCTCCATAGCCAGTTTCTTTTGTTGTTTCTGGCAGTGGTGGAAGGTGTCCACCATCACACCGATGAACATGTCGAGCAAGAAGAAGCTAATGATCATGAAGGAGATGAAGAAAATGAGCATCCATTCGTTGTGGTTGACCACAGGCTGAGGGGGAGGAGGAGGAAAGACACGTCAGATTGCAATTTCACTCACACCATGTCAGTGTGAGAACATCAATCGGATACCTGTTGGTCCACTCCAACGGCGTCCAGTCCATCATACATGAGGTTCACCCAGCCATCCCTGGAGTACATCACGAACAGCGACATCAGAGCCTGAATGGGAAACACTCCCGGTCCTTATATCGAACTTTGATGTTCAGCTAACTAAATACGGTTCAGTTAAATACCTGGTGAGGCCATTTTATGTCTAGTAGCCCATTACATTAAAATAGTGTCAAATATTTTTCCTTTGACAGCATTTGTTACTTTTGAATGCTAATATGTCGATCTTCACCTGCGGCAAGCTGTCGAAGTGGAAATCCTTTTGCTCCCAGCGATAGTTGGCCGACAGACAGTCCGTCTTGTTGGTGATGTTGTCGATGTACTCGCCTCTACAGGTGTAGAACTTCCCCTTGAACAACTGCAGTGTGAGAAAAGGAGTGTTTCTTTTTCCCCACACGGGGCTGCCCTCTTATAAACTGCATCACACTCACACAACCGAACTGCGTGTGCGCTTTTACATGACATGTCGTCTAGCTGACGCTTTTATCCAAAGCGACTTAAATAAACGCTTCCGCGTTACCTGCAAGCCGAGGATTGCGTAGAAAAAGATGAAGGCGCAGCACATGAGCAAGATTTTCCCGACGGGCTTGAGGGCAGTGATCAAAGCCTCCACCGCTAGCTTCAGTTTCGGGGCTCGCTTGACCACCCTGGAGGACCCACAAGCAGACGGATATTTGTTAGATGCTCACATTCACAAACAACCAACATTTGCACTGTGTAGACCCGCAACCACAAAAACAGAAAATTGGCGTACCGCAACGCCCGTAGTGTGCGCAGCAGGCGCAGCACTTTGAGGATGCCCAGCATTTTGCTGTGGCTTGCAGGGGTCATCGAGACGATGATGTCGACCAAGGAGGCGACCACCAGCGACCCGTCCAGGACATTCCAGGCAGAGCGGCAGTAGCTCTCGCTCCCAAAGAACAGGCCGAGGGTCAGAGCCTGTTGTCACGGACGGTTAAACAGTAGCATTACCACTTGACTGTATTATAACATGTTTATAATGTATTACCAGTATTCTATCATCCTTTACAAAAGCACATGTAAGTGAGCAGAAAGTATTACAATACTAGACCGTATAAAATGCTGTGATGCTTATAATTACAATTACTAAATACTATGAGCAGACAAAAGCTTTTCAAGTAGGTCTGTAATGCATCAGAGACATAAAGTGTTGTTGAAAGAAGCCACAATGTACTTTTATTAATTATAACCAACCTAACATTTTAGTTCATGACAAGAATTCCATTTCCCAGTGTCTAAAAATCTTACCTTGAAAAGCATCTCTACCAGGAAGACTGCAGAGAAGACGTAACCAGAGATGTTCAGGAACATTCGCTCCTAAAGGGCAGAGTGAGATTAATTTATCAACCTGCTAGTATTTTTATTACATATAATAAGGGCTGTCAATAAATTCAAAAAAGAAATAAATCAATTTGATACATTATCAATTATTTTGATACATTATACATTAGAAAGCATTTGTTTTAGACTATTGTTTAATTGTATTATTTAGTAGCCTAGCAGTTAACTTATCCTAGCAGCTAGCTTAGCCTAGCAGATATCTTAGAATAGCGTTGCGTAAAGGGGTCTGTTTGAAATATTCAGTTACCAAATCACTCGATTCTATCTTACTGACTGCAGCTAGCAGTGGTTTCATTTCGGAGGGGAACTTTGTTTACTTCCGGCAAACCGGAAGAACGGAAGTAAACAAAGTTGCGTAAACTGCATTAAAACATTTCATAAAATTGATCTCGGCCATATTAATCGCATGGATTAACAAGTTTATTTTGACAGCCCTACATATAATGAGATTCATGTTACGTATTCATTGAGTCATGTAGTGCATAATATCCAGCTTGACCGTGTGTTTTATATGTGTGCAATTGTGTGCATCGATAGTAGAAAGGGTTGTGTGTGTGTGTGTGTGTGTGTGTGTGTGTGTGCGTGTGTCTCCACACTCTGCAGGGCCCTCACCTTGCTTGCAGGCTCTATTGCAGGCCTCTCCATTGCAATGGTAATACAATTTAGGAGAATGAAGAACAGAACCGTGTAGTCGAAAAAATCGTGAGACATCACACTTTTGCAGATGAGGCGGAACCTAAACACACGCACATATAGAAACTCATTGATAATAGCCCGCCATCCATACAGGACTTGTACATCGCCAGCTTTGTGTTTGTTCATGAGTGTGTGCGTGTGAAACTTACCTGTTCTGGGGAGACAACACGTAGAAAGACCACTCTTCACGCTTTTTGCACCAGCGCAGCGCCGTCTGGTTTCGAGATCTCTGCAGTTTCAAATGATCACAGATCAGGCACCTCATATCCTTATGTCCAAATCATTAGCTTAAAAAGATGCTTAGAAAAAAGACAATTAGACCGAGGCTGCTGTGAACAACTCACGTTTTCCTCATCGCCATTCGCATCTGCAGAACTGTCCTCAAGGGTCGGGGACAGGGTCACGGAGGCAGGGCTCTGGCCAAGTGTTCGCTTGAAAGAAATATGAGAGAAAAAATTAGAAAACAAGAGCTTGGGTGTGGAAGGGAAGTGTGTGAGTGTGCTGCACTTAAAAGCCACATCGGGCGTGAGCTCTTGGAGAAGCTAGACGTCCTCACCCTGTCTTGGAAGCCCTTAAGGATAATACCCACGAGGATGTTGAGAAGGACATGCTTTCCCGTCACGATGACCGCAACAAAGTAGATGAAGGCCCACGGAGAGGTGGCTGCCATGATGGTGTACAGCACCCTGTTCCAGTTCTCCTCCGTCAGAATCTTGATCAAACAAAGAAATCGGCAGAGTTTGAAACACAGAATTTCACAACAGTGAAACACAAAATCAGGTAGTCAGACAAACCGACCTGGAACACGGTGACCATGGACCAGAGCAGCGTGTCAAAGTTCTTTCTGTCGTTGATTCTTTTCCGTGTATCCAACCCATGACCGAACAGATGCATGCCCACGAGACTGCAGAGGAACAGGAGAAAAAGGGGGTGACGGTCACTAGAATGTGTGCATCGGGTGGGTGGCAGCCACACGTCTCCAAGCAGACACGTGGGGCAGAGAGGATCGGTGCGTGCACGTGCCTGAAAACAAAGATGACAAAAAGGATGAGTATGCAGAGCGAAGCAGCTTCCTGCATGGCCTTCTTCAGCACCAGCAGCTGTGTCCTTAGGTAAGGGAGGTAGTGCAGCAGCCTTCCGAACCGCAGCAGGCGGAAAGCTCGGAGAACCGACAACCTGCCGTCTGCTTTTGTTATCGTCTCCCAAAGACTGGAAAACACAAGCAAACACATCTCAATGTGGCATCAGACATCAGAGGATCACATTGCGTTATGTTATTAATATAACCTTTGAGAGGGATCATTCTACCTGATGATGACGATGACAAGGTCAAACAAATTGTTTCGATCCTTGAAGTACGCCCACTTGAGACCCATCAGCTTCAAGAGCATCTCCACCACGAAGATCACGGTGAAGGTGAGGTTACTGATCTGCAAGATGTTGGTCAACTCTTTTGGCTGCAGGAGGAGAGGATGTAGAGAAGGTGGAGTGAGAGGATACATTTTTTAACCATGATGCATCATGTCTTATTTACCCATCACGTTCCACTAAAATCATCTAAAAGAGAGCGGCCCTTCGCCTGTCACCTGGTTATGATGCTCGATGGCCAGCGTGAGAATGCTGAGTAGAACAGCGAACATGATCAGCCGGTCAAAGATTTTACTTTTGACCACTTTCTCCAGTCTCGTCCTGAGCAGTCCCCAAATGTGACCGCCAACCTGAAAGGATGACACGAAGCAGGTGGGAAACCCCTTGTCAGCGAGGGACCAACGCCGCTGCTGGTTGCGGTGCAGAAGGTTGCCAACAAGTCTTACTGTTAAGTCGTCAGCCCTGCTGTCGTCATGGCGGTGAATCCTGTTGCATTCAACGAAAACAAGTAAGAAACAGAATTAGAATGATCAAAACTGCAGGTTTGACCAGAAATCCCACCAAATTGTTTCAAATCACTTTCAGGCTTTGGACAGTGACCGACCTGTTGGATGCACGACGTCTGATGACTGCCAGGCAGCCGGTCCACTTGGAGCGCAGCCATTTGACTAACACGGCACTATTCTCCCTCCTGGTTTGCTGTAGTCTCAAGTGCTCCAGGTTGTCCGAGAACTGGGTGGCGATGACGACGGCGCACACGTTCATCATGATGAAGGAGCCCATCTGGTTGGGGAAGTATGAGGAGTTTGTACAAAGTGGAAAGTGCACCTCAGCTTAACTTCATAAGCAACCGCAACAAGTTTAGGGTGGATTTGTATATAGAAAGACTGTAATGACCCAGGACATACAAAACATACCTGTATGGAAAAACACATAAATATACAGGAACACGGTCAAATGCCAGTCGTAAAGAGTGGATACTCACAATAGCAACAGGTATGAAATAGAGGAAACTCCAGAAGGAATACACGTTCATGACATAAAACATGATGTTTGACCAGCCTTCCAGTGTGACAACCTGCAGGTGGAGACGAAGAGGACAAGGAATAAAACATTGGTGAGCAGATAACAGACATGGCAACCATTGAGTCACATAGATATAGATGGATAAAATGGACGTGCGGCTGCATTGTTACAGCTAGATGGATGGATGACAGCCCTTGCCTGGAATATGCTTATCCAGGCGTAGACGATGTTATCAAAGTTGGTGGCCCCGTCGTTGGGGTTCTGGGCACCGGCCCGACACACGTTGTAGAGCATGTTCCAATTGACACAGGCGTTGGTTCCGGCCCCCGTGAGGCCAAACGCACTCTGCGCCGGGGGGGCCAAGGAGCAGGTTTGGTCGTTCTCTTTGTTGGCCGGGACCTCGCTGCAGTAACGGCCGCTCGTGCCATCGGGAGAACAGAGGTACGGTTGGAACTCATCGTACTTGCTGACGTAGTACGGGCTTAAGGAGACGTTGTACATCCTGGTTCGGGGAAAGGAATGAGTGCAGAGGAGAATAGTTTAGTAACTATCTACAAATGGTGTTCAAACAACAATTATTTGAATGATAAGAATTTTATAGAAATCCATAGACTAAACTAGCAAAGTCAAGAGATCAACAGGCAGATCGTTTGATAATTGATAATTGATAATTGAAGTGGGGGCCGGAGAGAGAAACAAATGACTGGAAGAACAGAAGAAGCAGCATCCTTACGCGGTGGGGTCCTCTCCCAGGAAGCAGCGGTTGCGCAGACGCCCCGCCCACAGCTGGACCCCTATCACCCCGAAGATGTGCACGACAAACATGTAGAGGCAGAGCACGTTAGCCAGCATGGGGAAGATGTTTAGGAGCGCTGACACGATGTCACGCATACCTACAGGGAAGAGGACAAAAGATGCTGTGAGTTGTAATTTTGGACAGATAACTGACCTTCATTTTTCTGAATAAACTTTTTTAAAGATCCCTTAGCTAAAACAAAACAAACAAAAAAACAGCATTTCAGGAGGTGAACTTACTCGCTACTCTGCTGATCAGTCGCAGCGGCCCGAGGACTTGAGAGACTTGTAGGTGGAGGCCGAGGTAATCCATAAAGAAGTCCAAAAACCTGAGGGGACAGAGACGGGAGAGAAGTTACCTTTGATGGCTTCATATGCGTAAAGTTTAAATGTACACACATTATAATACTTGATATGAAACCATTAGCTGCTAGGCTACTTCCATAAATAGGCCAAGAGCTGACAATAAGAAAAACGTGTGATGCGTTCATGAAACTACTAGACATGTTGGTGGCTGCTAGGCTACTTCCATCTCCTATGAGAGTGATTGGCGCTACATTTAACCGCGGAACTGTGGCGTTTTCTTACGATGGCCGATGTTTTCCGTCAGCAGACAAAGGGTGAAAGGCATTGTGGGATACTCACTCTCCTAAGTTGATGAGAAGGTCCAACCTGTTCCACCGGTTGCGGAGGTAACTTTCTTTGTAGCCGTACAATCCCATGGCGAACATTTTGCCTAACATCTCAGTCATGAAAAATACGACTACAATGGAGTCCATAAGCTGAGGACGAATGATAACAGAAATGATAAATCCATGTTAAACAAAGTCAAAACAACAATGCTGATGCTCAACTCAACTGGCTAGACTGCTGTTGGAATCACGCATAACTACAGAGCGTATTGTTTACAATATAAACATTCTAAGTTGTCATCATCCCTTTGGGTGAGGATTTTGCAAGACTAAAATATGTGACGTGTATATTCACTAACACAAAAGATGGGGACCTTTTAATTGTATTTTAAACATAAAAGAGTGCAATTGTCAATCCACCTTGAGCAAGTAGCTCCTCTGCTGACCGGGCACGTAAATGCCCAGACTCACACAGTCAAGGAGGATCACAAGTATGGACACATACCGCAACCACGTGGAGGAAGAGGTTAAGGTCAGAACTCATACGTGTTCATCTATTGGTAAAACATATCAACAACACAGGATCAATGTTTACGTATGAGAAAGACCTAATGGGACTAAGAATGGCCCGATTAAACAACGTTACAATGCCCTAATAGTGGCAGGTTAGCGGAGCCTTCGCTCTAAAACATACATGACGGTAAACCAACCCAAGCATGTGTTATTTTCGACACATATTTGGGCTTGCCGGGTGTCAGAAAAAGGTTGAACTACCAGCAGTAACAAAGGATATGGGCCAGAGGCCACTTTCAGACACCAATTACGGGGTCTTGATGTTTGTTTGAAGCAGCCCAAGACCACCGGGGCCCGATCCGGGTACGGCAGCTGCTCCTGCTCCTCGGGGCCCGGGTCGGGGTCGGGACCTCCGTGAGGTTGTATGGTGAGTGCCACTTCAGGCATGATTGAGTTACTCTGGAGGGAGGTCAAAAAGAGAGAAGTGGCATAGTCGACTTTATAACATTTATAGTAGTTTAGGAGCTCATCGTTCGTTTCATAATTTTATTACAAATGAATTTTATACAGCGAAGCATTCAGATAATTTACTTGAGTAAAAGCAGATAGCAATATAGCAATACTTCATGACAAGAGAAAATAGAATAGTAAATTAGTTTGCTTAGTTTAGTTAGTTTTTTTAGACACAAACATTCCAAAAGTGTCCCGGTTTAAATTATGTATACAACAGTATCAGCTGACAGGAAGTAAACAAACACATGCACCTGCCAAGCAACACCTTCTAATACAGTCTGATACACATCTATAATATTAAACACATAATTATGAATAACAACCAGTGTTGCCATGGAGTTAGTTTAGATCATCTATCATTTGTAAATCAATTTAAATCAGCTGACAGAAGGTAAACATACACATGCAGCTGCCAAGCAACACCTTCAATACAGTCTGAACCACATCTGTAATATCAATGCACATAATTATGAATAACAACAAGTGTTGTCATGGAGGTAGTTCAAATTTAATGTCTGGTACATATTGAATGGTAAACACAAAGTGTTTATACAATATTATAACACATTATTGTGAATAAAAACGGTTGCTAGGAGGCTTAGTTCATATCATGGACCCTTTATGGACAGTTTTTAAATCAATTTTAATAATATTGAGATCAATATTTAATCTAAATTTCATGATATATCACATTAAATCATTAAATTGAAGTAACCACGCGTTATATTAGCAAAGATGCGGAAATGAATGAACATTTAACGGTTAAAATGTAGCAAACCGTCCTCAGCCAGATGAGCGTGTCTAGCTAACGTGAGTTAGCTAACTCAGGTTAGCACTCGGTAGCTATCATTATTTTTACTGAAACTGGACTAAAATGACTAGCATCATCCTTGTATAACGTCTTGCTTGTATTAACAAGTAATTAACAAGTTAGTGCTCTGTTTTCTACACACAACCGATTATCGCAAACAAATTAGCTTTCCCAGTATTTATGGCGTCAGTATCGCATTCATAGGTCTTACCGGAGAAAGAAAAGTTACGGTTTCCAGCTGAAATCAGAAATCCGTTGTCGACTCGTCAGATATCCGGTTTCCTCTTTGTCCCGTTGATGTCCGTTCACAATAAGCTCAAAAGTTGTTTTAATCCAAAACTAGAGGTTACATTCTCATTATTAAACAACATGAGCATGCTGGGTGTCGGGTTGCCTGGTGACAGCCAATGAAATTGCAGCATTTATGAACGCTGTTTGACTGTCGGGACACAGTTTGGAATCCCGGTTCAAAGATAATTAGGGATGGAAATTCGTGAATCCCACTTTGTTTTTTGCTTTTTCTAATTATCATTTAATTGTAGTGGCGGACACTTTAGTGCTAATGTTGTTGACATACATAACAAAAGTAAATGCTGTAATCCAAAGAACTCAAAGGCATTGTGTAAGTGATGAAATAAATAATCATCGCATTACTGAGGAAAATCAAATCTCGACATGAATATAGTACTGGACCTACTGATGGCTGGTGTTAACCAACAGTTTTTGTATGATGTTTTTTTTCCCTGTTAAGTATCAAGGACCATCAGGTTAATGTACCACTAACAGTACCACCCGGTGCATTTTTACAGCTGTAGATATAGGTACCTTGCTCACCCAAAATCTGGCGGGCCCATCAAATTGTCAGGGCGGGTTTTACACGATGATGGACAGATGATCAACAGTAACGTAATCAACCAAGTCACCAAAGAGCGCTTGGGTTGAATTTGTTTACAACAACGACGGCTGCCGCTGGAGAATTGAGGTGTGTAGATTCTGCTATCAGGTCTGTTCTAGAAGATATCGACAGGAAATTCATTTAAAAAGAGGAACAGAAACACGATCAAGGCATTTGGCGAGTTCTGCATAGCACAAGGTTTTCTTCAAAAGGTAAATGTGTTTACACCCATATTTGGTTAAGACTGTTTGTTTGTAGTGGGGATAACGTCAACTCAGAAACCTTGAACTGATTGCATCAGTGAAGCAGCTCTCAGCAGAAAAAGTAATAAAAGGTCAAGCACAGAATTAGGACATTTTATTATAACGCATATTACTTAAAACATCGTAGAAATACAAAATACATAAAGAAATATATACATCACTTCTTAAGTGCCAACAATCTCCACAAGTTTTCGAGGAAAGGCAGCTTTGGGAAAAATAAGTGAAGAAATATCTGTAAAATATATCCATCACTTCTTAAAACAAAGAAATAGCAGTTAAATCAAGAAATCGTTCTATTAGAATAAAACCACTGCTTTTAAAAGGACAACCAGACGTAAAAATACTTGAAGAAATATATATATACATTTTAAAACGGTAGAATAGCAGATAAATCAATAAATCGTTCCTTTGGAATAGAACAACTGCTTTCAAAAGGAACATTAGACATAAAAATACATGAAGAAGTTTATAGAAATTCATAAAACGGTAGACTAGCAGATAAATCAATAAATCATTCTAGTAGAATAAAACCACTGCTTTTAAAAGGACAATCAGAGGTAAAAATACTTGAAGAAATATACATACATTTTAAAACGGTAGAATAGCAGATAAATCAATAAATCATTCTATTAGAATAAAACCACTGCTTTTAAAAGGACAACCAGACGTAAAAATACTTGAAGAAATATATACACATTTTTGAAACATTAAAATAGCAACTAAATCCAAAATATATACATATAGCAATTCTTAAAAGATAGAAACAGCAGATAAATCAATAAATTGGATCAGAAGTTCCTGAGACGACAAGATTAGCCGCAGACACTCCAGACACTCCTTCTTCCTTTGGGGGGCACATAACATATAAGTAATTAGAATACAGAAATAATCTCTCTAATAATATGTAAACATTGGTATTTCACAAATGGATGACACGAAGCAGGTGGGAAACCCCTTGTCAGCGAGGGACCAACGCCGCTGCTGGTTGCGGTGCAGAAGGTTGCCAACAAGTCTTACTGTTAAGTCGTCAGCCATGCTGTCGTCATGGCGGTGAATCCTGTTGCATTCAACGAAAACAAGTAAGAAACAGAATTAGAATGATCAAAACTGCAGGTTTGACCAGAAATCCAACCAAATTGTTTCAAATCACTTTCAGGCTTTGGACAGTGACCGACCTGTTGGATGCACGACGTCTGATGACTGCCAGGCAGCCGGTCCACTTGGAGCGCAGCCATTTGACTAACACGGCACTATTCTCCCTCCTGGTTTGCTGTAGTCTCAAGTGCTCCAGGTTGTCCGAGTACTGGGTGGCGATGACGACGGCGCACACGTTCATCATGATGAAGGAGCCCAGCTGGTTGGGGAAGTATGAGGAGTTCGTACAAAGTGGAAAGTGCACCTCCGCTCAACTTCATAAGCAACCACAACAAGTTTAGGGTGTTATGAGATGGTTTATCCTAAATATATATATATATATATATCATGTTTTTTTAACATTACTCCATGCAAAACAATTGTGAGGACCCTGTTTGCTGGTCAACATAAAATACAGCTCAAATCTAAACCTTTACAGAAGAAAGACTGTAATTACCCAGGACAGACAAAACGTACTTGTATGGAATACCACATAAATTTAAAGGAACACGGTCAAATGCCAGTCGTAAAGAGTGGATACTCACAATAGCAACGAATATGAAATAGAGGAAACTCCAGAAGGAATACACGTTCATGGCATAAAACATGATGTTTGACCAGCCTTCCAGTGTGACAACCTGCAGGTGGAGACAAAGAGGACAAGGAATAAAACATTGGTGAGCAGATAACAGACATGGCAACCATTGAGTCACATAGATATAGATGGATAAAATGGACGTGCGGCTGCATTGTTATAGCTAGATGGATGGATGACAGCCCTTGCCTGGAATATGCTTATCCAAGCGTAGCCGATGTTATTAAAGTTGGTGGCCCCGTCGTTGGTGTTCTGGGCACCGGCCCGACACACGTTGTAGAGCATGTTCCAATTGACACAGGCGTTGGTTCCGGCCCCCGTGAGGCCAAACACACTCTGCGCCCACAGCTGGACCCATATCACCCCGAAGATGTGCACGACAAACATGTAGAGGTAGAGCACGTTAGCCAGCATGGGAAAGAGCGCTGACACGATGTCACGCATACCTACAGGGAAGAGGACAAAAGATGCTGTGAGTTGTAATTTTGGACAGATAACTGACCTTCATTTTTCTGAATAAACTTTTTTAAAGATCCCTTAGCTAAAAACAAAACAAACAAAAAAACAGCATTTCAGGAGGTGAACTTACTCGCTACTCTGCTGATCAGTCGCAGCGGCCCAAGCACTTGAGAGACTTGTAGGTGGAGGCCGAGGTAATCCATAAAGAAGTCCAAAAACCTGAGGGGACAGAGACGGGAGAGAAGTTACCTTTGATGGCTTCATATGCATAAAGTTTAAATGTACACACATTCTAATACTTGATATGAAACCATTAGCTGCTAGGCTACTTCCATAAATAGGCCAAGAGCTGACAATAAGAAAAACGTGTGATGCGTTCATGAAACTACTAGACATGTTGGTGGCTGCTAGGCTACTTCCATCTCCTATGAGAGTGATTGGCGCTACATTTAACCGCGGAACTGTGGCGTTTTCTTACGATGGCCGATGTTTTCCGTCAGCAGACAAAGGGTGAAAGGCATTGTGGGATACTCACTCTCCTAAGTTGATGAGAAGGTCCAACCTGTTCCACCGGTTGCGGAGGTAACTTTCTTTGTAGCCGTACAATCCCATGGCGAACATTTTGCCTAACATCTCAGTCATGAAAAATACGACTACAATGGAGTCCATAAGCTGAGATCGAATGATAACAGAAATGATAAATCCATGTTAAACAAAGTCAAAACAACAATGCTAATGCTAACTCAACTTGCTAGACTGCTGTTGGAATCACGCATAACTACAGAGCGTATTGTTTACAATATAAACATTCTAAGTTGTCATCATCCCTTTGGGTGAGGATTTTGCAAGACTAAAATATGTGACGTGTATATTCACTAACACAAAAGATGGGGACCTTTTAATTGTATTTTAAACATAAAAGAGTGCAATTGTCAATCCACCTTGAGCAAGTAGCTCCTCTGCTGACCGGGCACGTAAATGCCCAGACTCACACAGTCAAGGAGGATCACAAGTATGGACACATACCGCAACCACGTGGAGGAAGAGGTTAAGGTCAGAACTCATACGTGTTCATCTATTGGTAAAACATATCAACAACACAGGATCAATGTTTACGTATGAGAAAGACCTAATGGGACTAAGAATGGCCCGATTAAACAATGTTACAATGCCTTAATAGCGGCAAGTGAGCAGAGCCTTCGCTCTAAAACATACATGACGGTATACCAACCCAAGCATGTGTTATTTTCGACACATATTTGGGGTTGCCGGGTGTCAGAAAAAGGTTGAACTACCAGCAGTAACAAAGGATATGGGCCAGAGGCCACTTTCAGACACCAATTACGGGGTCTTGATGTTTGTTTGAAGCAGCCCAAGACCACCGGGGCCCGATCCGGGTACGGCAGCTGCTCCTGCTCCTCGGGGCCCGGGTCGGGGTCGGGACCTCCGTGAGGTTGTATGGTGAGTGCCACTTCAGGCATGATTGAGTTACTCTGGAGGGAGGTCAAAAAGAGAGAAGTGACGTAGTCGACTTTATAACATTCATAGTAGTTTAGGAGCTCATCGTTCGTTTCATAATTTTATTACAAATGAATTTTATACAGCGAAGCATTCAGATAATTTACTTGAGTAAAAGCAGATAGCAATATAGCAATACTTCATGACAAGAGAAAATAGAATAGTAAATTAGTTTGCTTAGTTTAGTTAGTTTTTTTAGACACAAACATTCCAAAAGTGTCCCGGTTTAAATTATGTATACAACAGTATCAGCTGACAGGAAGTAAACAAACACATGCACCTGCCAAGCAACACCTTCTAATACAGTCTGATACACATCTATAATATTAAACACATAATTATGAATAACAACCAGTGTTGCCATGGAGTTAGTTTAGATCATCTATCATTTGTAAATCAATTTAAATCAGCTGACAGAAGGTAAACATACACATGCAGCTGCCAAGCAACACCTTCAATACAGTCTGAACCACATCTGTAATATCAATGCACATAATTATGAATAACAACAAGTGTTGTCATGGAGGTAGTTCAAATTTAATGTCTGGTACATATTGAATGGTAAACACAAAGTGTTTATACAATATTATAACACATTATTGTGAATAAAAACGGTTGCTAGGAGGCTTAGTTCATATCATGGACCCTTTATGGACAGTTTTTAAATCAATTTTAATAATATTGAGATCAATATTTAATCTAAATTTCATGATATATCACATTAAATCATTAAATTGAAGTAACCACGCTTTATATTAGCAAAGATGCGGAAATGAATGAACATTTAACGGTTAAAATGTAGCAAACCGTCCTCAGCCAGATGAGCGTGTCTAGCTAACGTGAGTTAGCTAACTCAGGTTAGCACTCGGTAGCTATCATTATTTTTACTGAAACTGGACTAAAATGACTAGCATCATCCTTGTATAACGTCTTGCTTGTATTAACAAGTAATTAACAAGTTAGTGCTCTGTTTTCTACACACAACCGATTATCGCAAACAAATTAGCTTTCCCAGTATTTATGGCGTCTGTATCGCATTCATAGTTCTTACCGGAGAAAGAAAAGTTACGGTTTCCAGCTGAAATCAGAAATCCGTTGTCGACTCGTCAGATATCCGGTTTCCTCTTTGTCCCGTTGATGTCCGTTCACAATAAGCTCAAAAGTTGTTTTAATCCAAACCTAGAGGTTACATTCTCATTATTAAACAACATGAGCATGCTGGGTGTCGGGTTGCCTGGTGACAGCCAATGAAATTGCAGCATTTATGAACGCTGTTTGACTGTCGGGACACAGTTTGGAATCCCGGTTCAAAGATAATTAGGGATGGAAATTCGTGAATCCCACTTTGTTTTTTGCTTTTTCTAATTATCATTTAATTGTAGTGGCGGACACTTTAGTGCTAATGTTGTTGACATACATAACAAAAGTAAATGCTGTAATCCAAAGAACTCAAAGGCATTGTGTAAGTGATGAAATAAATAATCATCGCATTACTGAGGAAATCTCGACATGAATATAGTACTGGACCTACTGATGGCTGGTGTTAACCAACAGTTTTTGTATGATGTTTTTTCTCCCTGTTAAGTATCAAGGACCATCAGGTTAATGTACCACTAACAGTACCACCCGGTGCATTTTTACAGCTGTAGATATAGGTACCTTGCTCACCCAAAATCTGGCGGGCCCATCAAATTGTCAGGGCGGGCTTTACACGATGATGGACAGATGATCAACAGTAACGTAATCAACCAAGTCACCAAAGAGCGCTTGGGTTGAATTTGTTTACAACAACGACGGCTGCCGCTGGAGAATTGAGGTGTGTAGATTCTGCTATCAGGTCTGTTCTAGAAGATATCGACAGGAAATTCATTTAAAAAGAGGAACAGAAACACGATCAAGGCATTTGGCGAGTTCTGCATAGCACAAGGTTTTCTTCAAAAGGTAAATGTGTTTACACCCATATTTGGTTAAGACTGTTTGTTTGTAGTGGGGATAACGTCAACTCAGAAACCTTGAACTGATTGCATCAGTGAAGCAGCTCTCAGCAGAAAAAGTAATAAAAGGTCAAGCACAGAATTAGGACATTTTATTATAACGCATATTACTTAAAACATCGTAGAAATACAAAATACATAAAGAAATATATACATCACTTCTTAAGTGCCAACAATCTCCACAAGTTTTCGAGGAAAGGCAGCTTTGGGAAAAATAAGTGAAGAAATATCTGTAAAATATATCCATCACTTCTTAAAACAAAGAAATAGCAGTTAAATCAAGAAATCGTTCTATTAGAATAAAACCACTGCTTTTAAAAGGACAACCAGACGTAAAAATACTTGAAGAAATATATATATACATTTTAAAACGGTAGAATAGCAGATAAATCAATAAATCGTTCCTTTGGAATAGAACAACTGCTTTCAAAAGGAACATTAGACATAAAAATACATGAAGAAGTTTATAGAAATTCATAAAACGGTAGACTAGCAGATAAATCAATAAATCATTCTAGTAGAATAAAACCACTGCTTTTAAAAGGACAATCAGAGGTAAAAATACTTGAAGAAATATACATACATTTTAAAACGGTAGAATAGCAGATAAATCAATAAATCATTCTATTAGAATAAAACCACTGCTTTTAAAAGGACAACCAGACGTAAAAATGCTTGAAGAAATATATACACATTTTTGAAACATTAAAATAGCAACTAAATCCAAAATATATACATATAGCAATTCTTAAAAGATAGAAACAGCAGATAAATCAATAAATTGGATCAGAAGTTCCTGAGACGACGAGATTAGCCGCAGACACTCCAGACACTCCTTCTTCCTTTGGGGGGCACATAACATATAAGTAATTAGAATACAGAAATAATCTCTCTAATAATATGTAAACATTGGTATTTCAATCTGAAAGTTAAATGTCCAATTTGGCTTGTTTAATTTTTGGGGGATTCTTTGGCATCATTTTACATTTTTGGATTTAGTTTTAACAACTAAATCTCTCGTGTCCCAGTTAGTCCGAATAATCCACCGTGTGAGATTAACAGTTTTCATGGGGTCTTGTTTGCTTACATTTAGCATCATCACAAAGCTCTTTAAATTATATTTTTAAGAAAATAAAAGCTTTCTTGAGCTCAACATTACCTTTTCCTTGCTGCTGTCCTCCATAGCTTGCACGATGACGGCCACAACAAGGTTGGCCAGGACGAACTGGGCGATGACCACGAAGGCGATGAAGTATATTGGAGAGACCCACTTGATGTAGTGTGAACATTCTCCAGGATGGCACTGCTTCAAGGTGTCCTTCAGAGGAGCACAGACAGGTCAAAGAGGGAAGAAACAACTCCACGCAGGCGAGGTAATTTGGACCGTTTGGTTGCCATGGTAACTCTACCAATCAGAAAGTTAGAAGAGACAAACAATTCTCATCCCTCTAATTTGCTGCAGGATCACCTTCAAATAACTGGGCAGTTTACGTCGGATGACGATGCGTGTGAGTGTGTGTGTGCATACCATCATGATCACGCTCCAGTTGTCCCCGGTGCACACCAGGAAGAGGGTTAACAGGGCCATGCCGAAGTGCTTGAAGTTGACGTACTCGTTTAATCCGAGGCACAAGTCGTCCTCGGCGCATTCTGAGAAAAAAGACAGCGCACGTGATTCAGACGCCGACTGATGTAGTTACTACGCTCACTAAGAGCTTTCTTTGTTTCCTGGCAACAATATGTTTGTTCTGCTGGCAGTGTGACTGACCTAAATGGCCAAAGAACTCCACTCCCAGCGTTGCGTAGATAGAAAAGAAGAAGAGGAAGAGGAGACAAATGTTTCCAACCTGGAATCAAACACAAGAGTTAGCTTCCGCCAGGCGCAACAAATGCTACAGCATGGATGCCGTCGCTTCTGAACCAACGGGGCCGTTATGTGCGTGACGCAAACCCAGTTCCTCAACACAATAACAAATGCAGGAGAAGAAGCCACAGATAAATGCATCCATTCTCAGTCTACGTTGATTAGGAATAAATATGTGAAGCATTTACCTGCGACAGCGTTTTGCTGATCGTTGTCAGCAGCACACGAATCCTTTTGGCCTTCAGGACTAAAGAGAGACGCGCTGGTGTCATGAATAACATTACGTACGTGCATTCAAAACGTGCACAGCCATTCTCTTAAAAATCTCCCAAATTCCCTCCTGTCGAGTGTGCGCGTACCTTGAGCCAGTCTCAGCACTCTGAAGACTCTCAGGATGGTGGGATTTATGGGAATATGCCGTGAGACCCTCATCACGTTCAAAACGATGCTCATGATGGATACCAAGACGACCACGAGGTCCATGAGATTCCAACTAAACACAAACAGGGGAAGACGTAAGTCACTGACTGAAACAAGCAAACAGAGACCTCCCCCCGGTTGAAGTGTGTCACCTGTTTCGCAGGAACCTCAGCACGCCAAACGCCACGAACTTCAGCAGGACTTCAATGACCAGGATGGAGGTGAACACGTAGTGGGAGTAGTCTGTTAGCTTCTTGATATACTGAACACAAGGACACACACAAACTCCATGTTAGACCCATTCTCGCTGTGGCCCATGATCGTATTGTGTGTGTGCGCATTCACCAGAGGTTGTTGGTAGTGCTCGGTGGCCATAATCAAAACACTGATGAAGATCAGGACGGCCATGAAGAGGTCCAGCTGATGGCTGGTGCACAGGGTGTGGATGGACAGACGCATGCGGGAGTAGGACGCTTGGTACGGCGTCTGCTCGGGCTCCTCTGGAACATCCGCGCCTTCGCGCGCACAAATGCAGATGGTCACACACGGGAAAGGGAGATGCGTCTGTGGCTGCAATCCCTTTCTATCCCCACGCTCCTCACCTGCGCCACGCTGCGAGCGCTTTCTCGCCTCCATAGCCAGTTTCTTTTGTTGTTTCTGGCAGTGGTGGAAGGTGTCCACCATCACACCGATGAACATGTCGAGCAAGAAGAAGCTAATGATCATGAAGGAGATGAAGAAAATGAGCATCCATTCGTTGTGGTTGACCACAGGCTGAGGGGGAGGAGGAGGAAAGACACGTCAGATTGTAATTTCACTCACACCATGTCAGTGTGAGAACATCAATCGGATACCTGTTGGTCCACTCCAACGGCGTCCAGTCCATCATACATGAGGTCCACCCAGCCATCCTTGGAGTACATCACGAACAGCGACATCAGAGCCTGAATGGGAAACACTCCCGGTCCTTATATCGAACGTTGATGTTCAGCTAACTAAATACGGTTCAGTTAAATACCTGGTGAGGCCATTTTATGTCTAGTAGCCCATTACATTAAAATAGTGTCAAATATTTTTCCTTTGACAGCATTTGTTACTTTTGAATACTAATATGTCGATCTTCACCTGCGGCAAGCTGTCGAAGTGGAAATCCTTTTGCTCCCAGCGATAGTTGGCCGACAGACAGTCCGTCTTGTTGGTGATGTTGTCGATGTACTCGCCTCTACAGGTGTAGAACTTCCCCTTGAACAACTGCAGTGTGAGAAAAGGAGTGTTTCTTTTTCCCCACACTGGGCTGCCCTCTTATAAACTGCATCACACTCACACAACCGAACTGCGTGTGCGCTTTTGCATGACATGTCGTCTAGCTGACGCTTTTATCCAAAGCGACTTAAATAAACGCTTCCGCGTTACCTGCAAGCCGAGGATTGCGTAGAAAAAGATGAAGGCGCAGCACACGAGCAAGATGTTCCCAACAGGTTTGACAGCAGTGATCAAAGCCTCCACCGCCAGCTTCAGTTTCGGGGCTCGCTTGACCACCCTGGAGGACCCACAAGCAGAAGGATATTTGTTAGATGCTCACATTCACAAACGACCAACATTTGCACTGTGTAGAACTGCAACCACAAAAAAGTGGCGTACCGCAACGGCCGAAGTGTGCGCAGCAGGCGCAGCACTTTGAGGATGCCCAGCATTTTGCTGTGGCTTGCAGGGGTCATCGAGACGATGATGTCGACCAAGGAGGCGACCACCAGCGACCCGTCCAGGACATTCCAGGCAGAGCGGCAGTAGCTCTCGCTCCCAAAGAACAGGCCGAGGGTCAGGACCTGATTAAACAGTAGTATTAACACTTGAAATTGTATTCTAAAATGCTGATCATGTATTAACAGTAATCTATCTTCCTCAAAAAACGTAAGAAGAAAGTATTACAATAATGGCTGTCAACATAAACGCCTTAATCTATGCAATTAACGTGGCCGAGATTAATGGGATAAAATATTTGAACCCAGCTGACCCAGCTTTGTGCCGGAAGTAAACAAAGTTGACCGCAGAATCAAAATGGCCGCTAGCTGCAGTCAGTTACAAGCAAGAAAGAAAGACGGTAGCTCAAGATGGAAAGAGACTTAAAGCAGCGCTTTGCTAAGCTCGCCACTGGGCTAAGGTTAGCTGCTAGGCTACTTCCATCTCAACATCTAACGTTACCCTGCGCGGCACACAGTCTGCAGAGGATCACCACTGTGTCCCTGATAGGCCGTTGTTTGACAAACGTCCTGGCTAAATGTGGGGAGATTGTTGGCACGTGAAACACAGACGTTAAATGATGGCAAGTTGAGAGCAGAGTGCACAAGGACAGCAGAAGAGTCGCTAGTTAAACACATGATCCACGCGGTGGAATTCTGCCTCCAAGATAATCAAATGTGTGTAGTTTCGTATGGAATACAAATAACAATTAAACAGTGTCTAAAATACATCGTACAACATTGCACCAACAACAATCGTTAATCATGTTGAATTAAATTTGCGATAATTTGCCCTAATTACAACACTAGACCTTACAAATCATTATGAAATGCTGTGACGCTTACAACTACAATAAGTAAATACTATAAGCAGACATTTTAAGTAGGTTTGTAACGCATCATAGACACAAAAGGTGTGGTAAAAGAAGCCACAATGTATTTATTTATTAGAACAAACATATAAGTTCATAGTAAGAATTCCATTTCCCAGTGACTAAAGATTTTACCTTAAAAAGCATCTCTACCAGGAAGACTGCAGAGAAGACGTAACCAGAGATCTTCAGGAACATTCGCTCCTAAAGGGCAGAGTGAGATTCCAACTTCCAAACTGCTTGTTTGTTTATTACATATAATCATATAATAATGTATATAACATATTCATTAAATCATATTCATTGTATCCAGCTTTACTGTATTTGTGTGTTTGTCAGTCTGCAGTTTACATTTGCATATTACGCGCCTCCCCAGGCTCCATTTAAATTTGATATGTGTGCGAGTGTGTGCATCTATACTAGATAGGGTTGTGTGTGTGTGTGTGCGTGTGTGTGTCTCCACACTCACCTTGCTTGCAGGCTCTATTCCAGGCCTCTCCATTGCAATGGTGATACAGTTTAGAAGGATGAAGAACAGAACTGTGTATTCAAACCAATTGTGAGACATCACACTCTTGCAAAACAGGCGGAACCTAAACAGACACACACACACAAACGGAACACACACACATATAGAAAATCATTAATGCTAGCCCGCCATCCATACAGGACTTGTACATCTCCAGCTTTGTGTTTGTTCATGAGTGTGTGCGTGTGAAACTTACCTGTTTTGGGGAGACAACACGTAGAAAGACCACTCTTCACGCTTTTTGCACCAGCGCAGCGCCGTCTGGTTTCGAAATCTCTGCAGTTGTAAATTATCACAGATCAGGCACCTCATACCCTTATGTCCAAATCATTACCATAAAAAGATGCTGATTAGAAAAAAGGCAATTAGACCGAGGCTGCTGTGAGCAACTCACGTTTTCCTCATCGCCATTTGCATCTCCAGAACTGTCCTCAAAGGTCGGGGACAGGGTCTCGGAGGCAGGGCTCTGGCCAAGTGCTCGCTGGAAAAAAATATGGCATGAGTTGATGTAGGGTATGATACACTTTAAAGCCTCACGTCCAAATCATGAGCAGAAAGTAAAAAAAGACGCTGAGAATAAAGGCAATGAGACGCATGCTGCGTTATCGCTGTCAAGGAACTCACGTTTTCCTCATCGCTGTTTGCATCCACAGAACCGTCCTCGGAGGTCGAGGAAGAGGTCACGGAGGCATGGTTCTCGTCAAGTATTCGCTGGAAAGAAATTAGGAAACAAGAGCAAGAACAAGAGAGTATGTGAGTATGCTACACTTAAAAACCACATCGGGCGTGAGCTCTTGGAGAAGCCAGACGTCCTCACCCTGTCTTGGAAGCCCTGAAGCACAATACCCACGAGGATGTTGAGAAGGACATGCTTTCCCGTCACGATGACCGCAACAAAGTAGATGAAGGCCCACGGAGAGGTGGCTGCCATGATGGTGTACAGCACCCTGTTCCAGTCCTCCTCCGTCAGAATCTTGATCAAACAAAGAAATCGGCAGAGTTTGAAACACAGAATTTCACAACAGTGAAACACAAAATCAGGTAGTCAGACAAACCGACCTGGAACACGGTGACCATGGACCAGAGCAGCGTGTCAAAGTTCTTTCTGTCGTTGATTATTTTCTGTGTATCCAACCCATGACCGAACAGATGCATGCCCACGAGACTGCAGAGGAAAAGGAGAAAAAGGGGGTGACGGTCACTAGAATGTGTGCATCGGGTGGGTGGCAGCCACACGTCTCCAAGCAGACACGTGGGGCAGAGAGGATCGGTGCGTGCACGTGCCTGAAAACAAAGATGACAAAAAAAATGAGTATGCAGAGCGAAGCAGCTTCCTGCATGGCCTTCTTCAGCACCAGCAGCTGTGTCCTTAGGTAAGGGAGGTAGTGCAGCAGCCTTCCGAACCGCAGCAGGCGGAAAGCTCGGAGAACCGACAACCTGCCGTCTGCTTTTGTTATCGTCTCCCAAATACTGGAAAACACAAGCAAACACATCTCAATGTGGCATCAGACATCAGAGGATCACATTGCGTTATGTTATTAATATAACCTTTGAGAGGGATCATTCTACCTGATGATGACGATGACAAGGTCAAAGAAATTGTTTCGATCCTGGAAGTACGCCCACTTGAGACCCATCAGCTTCAAGAGCATCTCCACCACGAAGATCACGGTGAAGGTGAGGTTACTGATCTGCAAGATGTTGGTCAACTCTTTTGGCTGCATGAGGAGAGGATGTAGAGAAGGTGGAGTGAGAGGATACATTTTTTAACCATGATGCATCATGTCTTATTTTCCCATCACGTTCCACTAAAATCATCTAAAAGAGAGCGGCCCTTCGCCTGTCACCTGGTTATGATGCTCGATGGCCAGCGTGAGAATGCTGAGTAGAACAGCGAACATGATCAGCCGGTCAAAGATTTTACTTTTGACCACTTTCTCCAGTCTCGTCCTGAGCAGTCCCCAAATGTGACCGCCAACCTGAAAGGATGACACGAAGCAGGTGGGAAACCCCTTGTCAGCGAGGGACCAACGCCGCTGCTGGTTGCGGTGCAGAAGGTTGCCAACAAGTCTTACTGTTAAGTCGTCAGCCCTGCTGTCGTCATGGCGGTGAATCCTGTTGCATTCAATGAAAACAAGTAAGAAACAGAATTAGAATGATCAAAACTGCAGGTTTGACCAGAAATCCCACCAAATTGTTTCAAATCACTTTCAGGCTTTGGACAGTGACCGACCTGTTGGATGCACGACGTCTGATGACTGCCAGGCAGCCGGTCCACTTGGAGCGCAGCCATTTGACTAACACGGCACTATTCTCCCTCCTGGTTCGCTGTAGTCTCAAGTGCTCTAGGTTGTCCGAGTACTGGGTGGCGATGACGACGGCGCACACGTTCATCATGATGAAGGAGCCCATCTGGTTGGGGAAGTATGAGGAGTTCGTACAAAGTGGAAAGTGCACCATATATATATATATATATATATATATAGCATGTTTCTTTTAACATTACTAAAACAATTGCAAAACAATTGTGAGGACCCTGTTTGCTGGTCAACATAAAATACAGCTTAAATCTAAACCTTTACAGAAGAAAAAATAAAGACTGTAATTACCCAGGACAGACAAAACGTACTTGTATGGAATACCACATAAATTTAAAGGAACACGGTCAAAAGCCAGTCGTAAATAGTGGATACTCACAATAGCAACGAATATGAAATAGAGGAAACTCCAGAAGGAATACACGTTCATGACATAAAACATGATGTTTGACCAGCCTTCCAGTGTGACAACCTGCAGGTGGAGACGAAGAGGACAAGGAATAAAACATTGGTGAGCAGATAACAGACATGGCAACCATTGAGTCACATAGATATAGATGGATAAAATGGACGTGCGGCTGCATTGTTATAGCTAGATGGATGGATGACAGCCCTTGCCTGGAATATGCTTATCCAGGCGTAGACGATGTTATCAAAGTTGGTGGCCCCGTCGTTGGGGTTCTGGGCACCGGCCCGACACACGTTGTAGAGCATGTTCCAATTGACACAGGCGTTGGTTCCGGCCCCCGTGAGGCCAAACACACTCTGCGCCGGGGGGGCCAAGGAGCAGGTTTGGTCGTTCTCTTTGTTGGCCGGGACCTCGCTGCAGTAACGGCCGCTCGTGCCATCGGGGGAACAGAGGTACGGTTGGAACTCATCGTACTTGCTGACGTAGTACGGGCTTAAGGAGACGTTGTACATCCTGGTTCGGGGAAAGGAATGAGTGCAGAGGAGAATAGTTTAGTAACTATCTACAAATGGTGTTCAAACAACAATTATTTGAATGATAAGAATTTTATAGAAATCCATAGACTAAACTAGCAAAGTCAAGAGATCAACAGGCAGATCGTTTGATAATTGATAATTGAAGTGGGGGCCAGAGAGAGAAACAAATGACTGGAAGAACAGAAGAAGCAGCATCCTTACGCGGTGGGGTCCTCTCCCAGGAAGCAGCGGTTGCGCAGACGCCCCGCCCACAGCTGGACCCCTATCACCCCGAAGATGTGCACGACAAACATGTAGAGGCAGAGCACGTTAGCCAGCATGGGGAAGATGTTTAGGAGCGCTGACACGATGTCACGCATACCTACAGGGAAGAGGACAAAAGATGCTGTGAGTTGTAATTTTGAACAGATAACTGACCTTCATTTTTCTGAATCAACTTTTTTAAAGATCCCTTAGCTAAAAACAAAACAAACAAAAAAACAGCATTTCAGGAGGTGAACTTACTCGCTACTCTGCTGATCAGTCGCAGCGGCCCGAGGACTTGAGAGACTTGTAGGTGGAGGCCGAGGTAATCCATAAAGAAGTCCAAAAACCTGAGGGGACAGAGACGGGAGAGAAGTTACCTTTGATGGCTTCATGTGCATAAAGTTAAAATGTACACACATTCTAATACTTGATATGAAACCATTAGCTGCTAGGCTACTTCCATAAATAGGCCAAGAACTGACAATAAGAAAAATGTGTGATGCGTTCATGAAACTACTAGACATGTTGGTGGCTGCTAGGCTACTTCCATCTCCTATGAGAGTGATTGGCGCTACATTTAACCGCGGAACTGTGCCGTTTTCTTACGATGGCCGATGTTTTCCGTCAGCAGACAAAGGGTGAAAGGCATTGTGGGATACTCACTCTCCTAAGTTGATGAGAAGGTCCAACCTGTTCCACCGGTTGCGGAGGTAACTTTCTTTGTAGCCGTACAATCCCATGGCGAACATTTTGCCTAACATCTCAGTCATGAAAAATACGACTACAATGGAGTCCATAAGCTGAGGACGAATGATAACAGAAATGATAAATTCCTGTTAAACAAAGTCAAAACAACAATGCTAATGCTAACTCAACTGGCTAGACTGCTGTTGGAATCACGCATAACTACAGAGCGTATTGTTTACAATATAAACATTCTAAGTTGTCATCATCCCTTTGGGTGAGGATTTTGCAAGACTAAAATATGTGACGTGTATATTCACTAACACAAAAGATGGGGACCTTTTAATTGTATTTTAAACATAAAAGAGTGCAATTGTCAATCCACCTTGAGCAAGTAGCTCCTCTGCTGACCGGGCACGTAAATGGCCAGACTCACACAGTCAAGGAGGATCACAAGTATGGACACATACCGCAACCACGTGGAGGAAGAGGTTAAGGTCAGAACTCATACGTGTTCATCTATTGGTAAAACATATCAACAACACAGGATCAATGTTTACGTATGAGAAAGACCTAATGGGACTAAGAATGGCCCGATTAAACAATGTTACAATGCCTTAATAGCGGCAAGTGAGCAGAGCCTTCGCTCTAAAACATACATGACGGTATACCAACCCAAGCTTGTGTTATTTTCGACACATATTTGGGCTTGCCGGGTGTCAGAAAAAGGTTGAACTACCAGCAGTAACAAAGGATATTGGCCAGAGGCCACTTTCAGACACCAATTACGGGGTCTTGATGTTTGTTTGAAGCAGCCCAAGACCACCGGGGCCCGATCCGGGTACGGCAGCTGCTCCTGCTCCTCGGGGCCCGGGTCGGGGTCGGGACCTCCGTGAGGTTGTATGGTGAGTGCCACTTCAGGCATGATTGAGTTACTCTGGAGGGAGGTCAAAAAGAGAGAAGTGGCGTAGTCGACTTTATAACATTCATAGTAGTTTAGGAGCTCATCGTTCGTTTCATAATTTTATTACAAATGAATTTTATACAGCGAAGCATTCAGATAATTTACTTGAGTAAAAGCAGGTAGCAATATAGCAATACTTTATGACAAACGAAAATCGAATAGTAAATTAGTTTGCTTAGTTTAGTTAGTATTTTTAGACACAAACATTCCAATACTGCCAGTTTAATTCATGTATACAAATAGTATCAGCTGACAGAAAGTAAACAAACACATGCAGCTGCCAAGCAACACCTTCTAATACAGTCTGATACACATCTATAATATTAAACACATAATTATGAATACCAACAAGTGTTGCCATGGAGTTAGTTTAGATCATCTATCATTTGTAAATCAATTTAACTGAGACAGGGTAAACCTACACCCAGCAACCAAAAAGTGCATTCATACTTTTTAAAACTATCAGTTCTTTGTATGTGGCATTCTGTGATAGGTTTGATTTTCCAAACAACATTTTATGACATACAGTATTTTTAGAATGTCTGATCCATATTGAACAGTGAACAAAAAGTTATTATTACACATAATTAGGGATACAAACTGTTTCTAAGGACTTAGTTCATATGATGGACTACCTAAATATTGGTTTTAAATCAATTTAAAGTATTTCAAGATCAATATTTTATATCAATTCCTTGATTTATTTAGTGAAACAAGAACACCACTTTTCCACTGGTTTCCATACCAATTAAAATGAGGTAACTTCGCTTTATATTACAGCAGGTGAGGAAATGAATTGGTTCATTATGACTCCCTAAACTAATATTGATAACTTGTTGGTACATTTAACGGTTAAAATGTAGCAAACCGTCCGCAGCCGGATGAGTGTTTCTAGCTAACGTGAGTTAGCTAACTTAGGTTAGCACGCGGTAGCTATCGTTATATTTACTGAAACTGGACTAAAATTATTAGCATAATCCTCGTATAACGTCTGGCTTTTATTAACAAGTAGTATTAATGCACAGAATTATGAATAACTACAAGTGTTGCCATAGAGGTAGTTCAAATTCAATGTCTGATACATGTTGAATGGTAAACACAAAGTGTTTATATAATATTATAACACAATATTATGAATAAAAATTGTTGCCATGGACTTATAGTTGACATCATGGACTCCCTAAATCAATTTTAATAATATTAAGATCAATATTTTATATCAATTTCGTGATTTATCACATTAAATCATCATTAAATTGAAGTAACCACGCTTAATATTACCACAGATGCGGAAATTAATAAACATGTAACGGTTAAAATGTAGAAAACCATCCGCAGCCTGTTGAGTTAGTCCAAAAGTTAGCTAACTCATGTTGAGTTAGCTAACTCATGTTAGCACTCGGTAGCTATTGTTATAATTACTGAAACTGGACTGGAATTACTAGCATCATCCTTGTGAAACGTATTGCTTGTATTAACAAGTAATGTACAAGTTAGTGCTCTGTTTTCTAAACACAACCGATTATGGTTAACAAATTAGTATTCCCAGTATCTATGGCGTCAGTATCGCATTCATAGTTCTTACCGGAGAAAGAAAAGTTACGGTTTCCAGCTGAAATCAGAAATCCGTTGTCGACTGGTCAGATATCCGGTTTCCTCTTCGTCCCGTTGATGTCCGTTCACAATAAGCCCAAAAGTTGTTTTAGTCCAAAAGTTAGAGGTTGTTCTCATTAATAAACATCATCAGCATGCTGGGTGTCGGGTTGCCTGGTGACAGCCAATGAAATTGCAGCATTTATGTTTGACTGTCTGGACACAGTTTGGAATCCAAATTCAAAGATAATTAGGGATGGAAGGTCCGTGTACCATTCATTCTTTTGAATTTCAATTAAGAACGAAAAACAATAAAAAAATAAAATAAAGTTTGTTATTTCATTATTCCGTTTTAGTATCAAACAAAAAACAAATTTCGACCTCTGTTTCCAATATTTAATTTAAAGTTTATTTCAAATATACACCGAGTACGCGAATGGTACACGGACTATGGAGATCTGTGAAACTCGTTTTTCTTCTTTTTTGTTGTTGTTGCCACATAAAAAAGTAAGAGATTGCTGTAATCTGAACCACTCAAAGGTAATGTGTAGGTGATGAAATAAATACTAATAAAATACAAACTAAAATCCAATCTTGATCATATTAAGTACTGGATCTTGTGGGTATTAACCAACAGTTTTTGTATAATTTTTACTCTCCTTGTTGAGCACTGCATCAAACAAAGTGGTAAAACAATATTCAGATAATGTAATCAACAACAAGGTATCATCAGGTAAATGTACTAACAGTATCAAACGGTGTGTTGCATTTCACATCTGTAGATGTTAAAGGTTGTGCTATGGTTTTAATTTCCACTCTTTAAAATAACCCTTTTTCTGCAACGCCACTACTAGATGCCAGTAAATCTCACAGGTTCTGTCAATTTTGTTGCTTTAAAATTGGACAATGAATATGACAGATGTTGTCTTCCTACTATTGGTAAGTTACATCCATCTGGTTCATGCAAAGACATTCCCATCCACTTGGAGCTGGTTGGCATGACGGACAGAGACTACAAGAACAAGAATCTTGCAAGAGGTACACGTGCGAGGACACGTGCATATTACTTCACGGCGGAGAGTGAATCACTTCACTCTGGCTCAGCGAGGCTAGCATCAAATAAACAAGAAAGGGCTGGATAAAAATTTGGATGGTCACATTCATTTGATCAAATTAATAAACATGTGCCTTCTGGCATCGTAGAACATGAATGTAGCATATTGTTCTGAGAAGAGAGACCTTAAATTTCATATTTGCTGTAATTGAAGATGGGTCTGGATATGTTTGAAGTTCTATATAACCTAATTTAGTAAATTAGTTGTTAGTAAATTAGTAAATACAATGTTTCAGTTTAATGAAGCTCATTGTTTTATTATATTGCTTTTAATCAAAATCAAGTAATCAATAATTGTTTATTGAATATAATGTCCAATAGCTGGAAAACAGACATTTCCAGTCTCCTCTGTTGTTCCTCAATTTAATCTTTACATCTCTCCTTAATGATTTCATCTGAACATATTCAATTTAGTGCTCTCATAAAATGTTATCTACAGTTAATTTGGCCAGAACAAAGAGGTCTGTAACGAAGATGGCCTATCCACTCCACCATGTCTGCGGTTAGTCATAGCAGGCTTCCTGCCTACACCCACTGGCCACCTGGTGCCCCAAAATGCATGCTGGGATCTCTCATCCGGACAGATTGAGCAGATGATCAGCTCACACAGTCTTCTTGTGTTTATCTGCATAATCTTCTACATTCGGCAAATGGGGAACTTGTAACTTCTGTGTTGGAGCTAGTGTGCGACGAATGAAGTCTCCCTGGATGTTTACCTCACTCTGCCGGGGACCTCTAGCAGGATGTGTCTGATGAGAGCTATAAATATCCCGGAACAGACCTGGTTAGCATCTGCAGGACCACGACCTCTGCACACACGCATACAGACACACACACACACACAAAGGCATGCGCTTCTCTCCCATCGCTCCTTTTACGGATAAAGAGCGGGAGAAAAACAAATCAATGATGAACAAAGCCCCTCGGCTTAGTGGAACCCCCCAGACCCCACCTGCCCGTCCTACCACCCACTGTCTTCCCACCAAACTGTGTCCGCATGCCTTCCAGCTACCACATTATCACGGCAGCTTGTGTGGGTCTAAAAAATAATCCCAACATACCCCCGATAGCATCAGAAAGTGGAAATCAAAGAGGGGGCGGGGGGAGGAAAGAAGGTGAGCGGCAAGGAGAAAGAAAGGCCACTCTGTGCAGAGGGTTACTGCTCATCTGTGTAGCCAGCTGTCCTGTCTGAGACGCTCACTTTCACTTGATTAAACCACCGCCCCCCCGCACACGAAGATGGAGGGGATTGTAGATTGATGATTTAGAGTTAGCTGATGCAATGCTGTGACTGACCAGATCGAGTAATGCAATTTAGCAAAGGGTAAACTCTCTCTCTCTCTCTCTCAGTCGAGCGCAGTCGATTGATTTTCCACTAAAGATCTCCATTTTTCATGCAGCTTCTCAATGAAATTAGCAATTGTCCCTCCCTATATGAGGCGCCTCTCATGCTACGAGGTTGAGCACTGTTTTAAACCTGCACAATACAAACTATTTATACATAGTTAGATGCTCTAATGCAGATTAGAGCATCTTTAAACCGGTTAATCTGTGTTTTTGCAAAGTACCTTTTTTTTTTTGCCCCCTTTCGGTTTGAATTATCATCATCTGCTAAATCAGCTGCTGACGCCCCTAAAAGTCCTCTCCCTCCAGTCTATTCAAATCTCCATCTCCAAATTGCCCCCCATGCTTTGGAAACCGCCCAGAGGCTCTCTGCTTCCAGAACCCTGTTGGCCCTGTGATTTATTATAGATTGGATGGAGGGGAAAATTGCATGCAACCAGGGAGAAAGCGATAACAAATCATAGCTACCCCGCCCCCCTCCCTTGGATTGACTGAAAGCTGTGAGCACAGTGAAGATGGTGCACTGAACCAAATAGCCCCAGTCGAGAAGCTACAGAAACAGAGAATGATTTGTGATATTCATAGCGCGTCGTTATTTTAGCAATTTAGATAATTACAGACTCTAGGGGGCGTTGTCATGATCATGGCAAACATTTCTTGTTCTAAGAGGATTTTCCTGTAGGTCCGTAACCAAAATAGAGCTGTGAGCTATATTTTCGATATATTGCATTTGACCACAAACCGCACCTCTGTCCATTTATCTATTATTATATGGATATTTGTCAAGCTTAATTGTCAACGTTTCTTCTCCGGTTTTTGTCTCCTTCTGTCTTCTGTACTGTATTGAACATTGAATTTGAACCCAGAAGAGTGGACACTAAAGAAGTCAGCCATATTCACTCTTTTACTGGGCACAAACAAAGGAATATCGTCATTCCTTTTCTCCGACGGAGCACAAGGGTGTGCTCTCGTACACCAATGGTTGGTAGTGCTCCCCTTTGGAGAAAAGCTTGTTCTATACAACATTTCATAATGCAAGATTTATGCCTTTGTCCACCAAGCTGGTTTATTGTAAAATACACCTGCAGAATCTGTGACATCAACAAAATGGATGTAATGAGAGCATGTCAGCATTTGTATGCATTTCGATGGCATTTCTAGTGAGAAGTATGCGTTATATTTTTATAATCTTCGATCAGAGAATGTAGAAGACATTATGTTTATTAGATTCTACGTTACATCATCGTCACATCAATAACTAAACTTTAAAATAACTCTCTGGGCGGAAAGTTAGGTGTTTGTTTGACTCCTATTAATATGTTTGTGTACATATTTCAGACTGGACCAAAGTGGCGGATCGACATACAGACTGACCTAGAATGCTGACTAGACAATCCCTAATGCCGCGCTGTGAGCATATCAATTATCATTCTCTAAACCGTCCATTTGGACTCACTGCATGTAGCACCCATTCATTACAGTTCAGTCAATGTAACTAAAGCACATTTACACCTGTGGTTTTACACACACAAGCTTGGCATAAAATCAAATATTGAAACACGTAGGAATCTTGAGCTGTCCGGAGTGGTGGTAAGCGTTACCCCGCACATAAAAAAAATGATCACATCTCTACATGAGAGACCGTTTGCTGTGCTAAACCTGCACTAAGACACTAGCATCAACTCGCTGATTTCCCCTCAACATTACCGGGAGGGAAAATAAGGATAGAGAACTAATTGTTTGACATAAAAACAGAATTGCGAGTTCCAAAACAGTATCAATGCCCTACATTCACATGGCTGCTACGGGGGTCAAACATGTGACGTTTCCATGAACAGATGTACGACATTAAATGAGTCCCACTAGAGTCCAATAAAATAGTTTAAAAAGTTCTGCCATTGTGGTTTACCAATGCTTTACTTCTCATGTCTCTACCCTCAACCCCCCCTGTGAAGAAACAGCAAGGAAACGGAGCAGGGGAAACAGCTGGCGTTTTATTTCTAGGCTCTGAAATGATAACTCATCTTACTTACTAAAGGGTAATGATTTGGGAATGATCGAGGCTTCCAGTGTGACGATTGACTTGCTGGTTAAAAGGCCGGCAGAGTTACCACATCAAATGACATCTGTGAACCTCTGAAGATCTCTGAAGATCTCTGAAGACCAACACGTGATAGGTTAATCTCCCTTTTGATAATAAACAGCTTGTTTGATCACTCCTGTAAGATGAAGAGACAGAATGAAATGGAAAAAAAAACAATTTTTACGCATCAAAATCACGTAGCGATTGATCAGCAGTCAACAACATGGTCAGCATTATAAAATCCCTTGTTTGAATCATCCTTTTTGCCTCAGTGCGTCTCAAAAGGGCCTTATACAGTTCAGCACACCATGAGTGTAATAAAAGCATGAAGCACTAAACCACCCACATGTTCTGCACCTTGAATCCAAGGAGTATTTTTAAGGGATTGTGGTACGCTCCATGCACTTTACATGCATGAGTCATCCGCATCAACAAAATGGCACGGTCACACTTAGCACTCTTGAATGACACACTACAAAAAAGAAAACAATTTGGAATCAAGTTTTCCATCGGCAAGGCAAGTATAGAAAACGAAACAACTTGTGTGTCTATACCGTTGGCTTCTACATGAGCGAGCAACCATTAAGACATTTCACTTTGCAATATCCAAGCTTTATATCAGCAGCTTACCATTTAGAGCAAAAGGACAGTCCTCGATTGGGTATCAAAGGGACCACTGTTCCCTCGGCTTGGCACTCGGGGGGGGGGGGGGGGGGGGTTGTACAGATTCCAAGACGGCTCCGGCCTTGAGCTCAAGCTCTATTTGGAACAGGAGAATGCCCAATCAAGGGCTCGGCTGCCGAAAAAGCACTGACAAAAGTCCTTTTATACACAAACCAGACTGCTTTCACCTCCCCCCCCCTTCGTCTTTTTTCTTTTTGTCCATTACTTTTCGGTCTCGTTCAGGCCACTAGGTACCAGGATAGCATCATCTCTCCCCCGATCCTGTATTTCGCCATTGTTTCAGGGCCTTTATTCGCCCCTTCCCCCTCGTCCTGCACTCCTGTCAGCGTTGAAGACCCAGACGGGGTTTGGTCCGGATGCCCCGTATCTCACTAAGATACATTAACTTGCCCCACCCACACAACGCACACGCATAATCAGGTCCCAGCTGAGGCCTAACGTAAACAGAAACCCATGCACACACAAAGACACACGGAACTAGCGGAGGAGACACGGCATGACGGGCGGCTCCTGTCCCCAGTAGGGCCGGTTCCAGGTGGAGGACATTCTTACGCTGATTAGGGATTAACTGGGACGTGGGGGGGGGGCAGCAGGGAAAAAACGGACCCAGTTTCCCCAGACAGATGTGGGCCACCTGTTTTTTCTGCCACGACGACAACGTTCGATACGGATGTCTTCTTCTGCCTCCTGAGGGCCGCTGAACTTCGTCCCGGGTCAAGCTCTAACTCCCTCCCCCCCGAGCGGGGCAGCGTCCCACTCGCACGCGCAACGTGCCGCTCTTGTGCAGCTGCCAAAGCTGCACGAACTCCTCGGGCATGGCGTGGAACCACTTGTAGGGCGGGATGTTGTCGTAGTAGTGGTGGCTGACGGGCCGCTCGTCGAGGCCGACGGCGAACGGCCAGAAGCCGTAGGCCGTCACCTCGTCGCACAGCCCCAGGGCCAGGCTGACCAGGAAGAGCCCCGTGGAGAGGCGGCGAGCGTGCACGCCGCGGGCCTTCCAGAACCTCCCCACCGTGCGCAGGAACTCCGGGTTGGCGAAGAGCATGGTGAGGTTGGAGGAGGAGTCGGCCAGGGCGTGGTACGCCCGCAGCGACGGGTCGGTGCCGGTCTTCATGGAGAAGGCCGGCATGTAGATGTAGCCGGAGCCGTAGACCTTCATGCTGTCCACAAAGACCTTTCTCGACCACAGGAGGTTCTGGAACCTGAGAGACAGAGCGATGGGGGAAAAGAAGGGGGGGGGGGGGGTTAGTGGGAGGCTGGTATCCCTCCTGACCAGATGGCGCATGTGAACAGATGTTCCCTTTCTACCAGAAAGTTAGTTAGTTTCCTGTGTTGCAACGCCGCAGACCAACAATTGGGGTTCTGGGAATTAACCGACTTAACGGACACAAAGATCCACACTAAATGATTTACCGGGACAGACGATTGTGAGAGTCTCACAGCACATCCCCTGAAATCAGCAACGTGATGTCACGGCGTAACGCACGCACGCTGGGAGGCTCAAACCTCTCATGCACCCTCCTCCGAAAGTGATGCTCAATATCTCTTTACAATGGATGCACGTGTCATTGCGTCGGACTGATCACCTTTTCTCTATGATGCTGGGGTTGGCTGTTACCAGGTCAGTTTTGTTTCCCACGTCATCCACATATTCCTTTGACAGTGGTGGAAGGTTGCACCTAGATGAACAAAACACACACACGTATGAACAGAGAATGTATTTCAGTCAATACCTCCTGATTCGGTAGGATTATGACATCTAGCAGAGCAGATCCAAGACCCTTAAGTGTCAATGACGAGGCGAAAAGAATGGGAATGAATGATTCTATTGCACTTTTTCAGGAGGGGTGGGGTGAGGGGCTGTTATAATGGTAGGGGAAGTACTGCAAAGCTTCTGCAATCAGGCTGATTCAAAATGACAGTTTATCACATTGCAGCCACAGATAGAGGAAGTACAAGACTTCTGGGAAGGATTCCTTCCCCTTTCCGTGAACGCTGATGACACATGTTTCTTCCCTCGGGGGTTTATCAGCGCTGCTTTGCTTCCAAACTAAAAAAGGGTTAGGCTCACATGTCTCAGTGACCCTTGTGCTCTCTGTTTTTTGCGGACAGGTTACTTTTTCGTTTGATTTTCATCTCTCGTAGTCTGGCCATCCTAATGAGTCAATGTGGCCTACAACTGCTGTTATTAGACATTTGAAGTATTTTCTTGCCGTGTCCAAGATAACCACTGGCAAAAGGCGAGCCCGTTTTAAGCCTTTGCCAAAATTATTTTGCCGCCCACCCCCTCCCTGCTCCCCCTGTGGTTTCATTCTGCTTCATGCTTCATCTCTCCTTCCTCCTCCTCTCAGCCTGTTTCTATTTCACTTGCTCAGGCCAACCCCCCACCGCCGCCTCCTTTTTCCCCCCCTCCTCCCTCGCTGTGGCCCATCTTTTCTGTCTCTGTCCTTTACCCTCTCGGCTGCAGTCGACACCAGCTCTTATTACCGCCGATGCCGTTTCGCTACTCTCGTAGGGTGGGGCGGGCCGGTAGCCATTTTGAAAAGAAGCAGTGAAGCAGCCGTATACAATGGAAACGCGGGGCTTCCCCCCCTCCCCCACCAACCGAGTTGCTTGTTCCTCACCGAAGGACGAAATCGGCCTGGTCGATGTCCCGTCCACATTGGCTGTGCCGCAGAATGCCACCGTTGCCCACGACGGCACACTTCTTCAGCGGCAGGCGCAGAGGGTTGTCCTGGTTACGGAGGGAGACACGCGTTATCCCTTTTCAGTACGTACTCGCTAACGACTTGAATTGTATATCCAAATACTCGTTTGTTATTTTAAGCTAAATTGTTTAGTCTTCTCTACTGACTCCAATTGTGGATACATATACAATATATAATGACAGACTTAAACCCACGGTCTAAATCCGGTGAGTCAGACCACGGTACAAGTAATCCTTGGGCAGAGAATCACTGCCCTATCATCATTTTGAGTAAACCCTTGCATGGGCTTGTAATAAAGCTGCAATGGAGAACCCTAAAATAACACGCTTCATGAAATGTCCTTTCCCCTTTGCCTGGGCTGCATTTAAAATCAGAGGTATGGATTACGGAGGATGGGGAAAACAATTGTGCCCATTATTCCTCCTGGAGTGCACCCACTCAGGAACACACACACACACACACACACACACACACACGTCCTCTTGCCTCAGGGTCTCTTTTAGACCGTGACAGGTTGGAGTCAAAAGACAATGCCCTGCTAACAGCACATCCAGCCGGGGAGCAGAACCAGCAAGTTGGGCTTAAGCAACTGAGAGGGGGACACTTATTAGAGTAGCACACGATCTAGCGACTTATGGATATAGTATTTTGAAATACTTTGCTTTGTTCATTAAATGTCAAAAATGGATTGAAACACTACCCCTTACAGTTTCATTTTTGTCTGAGCGACAAGCCGAAAGTCAAAATACATTCCCGTTACCATGACGTCCAACGGACTAACAGATTTTAAACTGGAAAACCTTGTAAATGCCGGTAGGACGGTAGGCAGTTCACTGTACAGTCCAGTGAACTGCATGTATGGAACTAACTGTCAAAGCCCTAATTGGCACATCTCCTGGCGCAAGGCCGGATTCTGTGGCTGTTGGCAGCTTAGTGAAGTGCGGATGTCTGTCTGTGTTCTAACCTGCAATCACAGCACTGGAGGTTGAGAAGGCAGATAATAAATGTGCATGAGAGCTTTGTTCATTCCCAACCCATTGTGCATTGCCTTCTATGGGGAAAAACCCCCACATAACTGGCCACAAAAAAAAAGAGAGTAGAGGAAGTGCAGCGACTAAATTTAGACCACGCGAAAGTCAGCGAAATATAAAAGCTCTAATTTGGATGAACCATTTGAATCTGAAATGAAAGCGCAAACATACATAAGCAATACAAAAAAGAAACCCATTCGATTCTGAAACCCACTGCACAGAGAGGCCCGCACGCACACACACTTCATATCCTCCTTTTGTTAATTTAATGGCACACCTCCCCCACCCCTCATGAATGAACATGCACTGCTCGCCGCCTGCAAATTAGGGTCACGGATACGTCGCATTTATCCACCAGGATGTAAGACTGCAAACCGGCAGCATCAGTCACAGGGATCCAATATTCTTTATCGGGGAGATGCATTGCCCCTGGATACAAAAACCACGGCAACAGCACCTTTTCTCTTTTTTTCTATTGATGTTTCCAGGCACAAATACCCTCATCCACATGCGCGCCCACACACAGGCACCCAGCCATGTAGAAATAGCGTACATAGTGTACAAAAGTAAAGTCTCCAGTAGGAAAGGGGGAAACAAACTACTTGCTGAGGGAGACACTTGAAGAGCATCCTTCTACGGTTTATTCCAATGTTTTGCACATCTCTATCGTAAATTAGACCAAAGTGGAGAAATAAATGGCGATCCCGCATCTTCCTGAGCCGTAGACGCAGAGCAGAACACTTAATGTGTTCTCGTCTGCACCTTTTTAGCTGTTACATGTCATGTCACTAAAAAAAAAAAAAAAAAAACATTAGAAAGTGAAAGATGCACGTCAACGTGAGAAATATAAAAGTCCGATCGGACTGAATTACATCTTATCTTAGTTCCTTTTTCAAAAAACACATCCACTTTTCTGTGGCAAAGACGCCCGTTGGCCCATTGAGGGCTGGAAAAATACCTCTTTCTTCTTTACATTTTTCTCGACATACCTTCACGAGGAGTGGGTAAGTCTCGTTGTTGACGGTGTGCGAGTGGTACAGCTCGCCGTCGTACCACAGCACCTTGCCCGTCGGCGAGTTCTCTTTTGTCACCGCAAACATCCTCCTCGGATCGCAGCACTCCGTCAGCAACTTCCTGCGAGGGGAGTATGTGAAAAGCAAATAAGTCACGGCCCGGAGAACGGAAAGTGGGCGCCGGGATTCTGGTAAAAAAAAATGCCAATACATGTTGCTGGAGCTTCGGCAGGACTGAGCTCCCTCAGCGAAGAACTAACAGAACCTTTCAGGTTTCTTTGGACTCACGGTTTGGTCAATTATTACAGTGATCCCTGCAATCTCCGTTAGGGCCAGCGTTCACATCCTATGTGGAGGCTGGATGGATTGTAGGATATTAAAACTGATAATCTACTTTCCCTTTTCCTTTCTGGTTATGTAATTAATAAAGAAATGATTATTGTATAACATGAATGTGCAGTTGAGTTTCCGAAGGAGTTATGTAATCAATAAAAAAATGAAAACGATGTAATGCCAGTGCACAACTGTAAACTTAAAACAAAACAATTGAGTAGCAGTGCATAAGTATTATTGTATTAAATGAAACGTGTTCAGCTAATGCGTCATAATTCGCATTGCAAGTTATCCTTCGTTTCTTCATGTTGAACACAACAGTTGTTATTATTTGTAAAAGAGACCCCCAAAGTAAGTTCTGTACTGTATTATTAATATGACAGGACGAGGACCTTGTCCTGCGTGTCGCCGGAGTTTATCACATATCTTCACTTATAGGTTTTAAAGATTCGGTCAGTGACACATGACTTAAATGAAAGTCCCACACAGTGTCCGTGGCACCAGACGGTGTTTGATATGTTTGTTAAACTCTTGGTACAATACTGTTACATTCCCGTAGCATATCATACAAAGCGTTGACAGAGACACTGCTTTACCAATGCAGAGGCTGGAATAACAGTTGCATTTTTAAAAAGGAAACATTGATGAAACATTAACCACTTTCTTTTTGTCACATTGACATGCCGTAGATTTGCTCATGAAGCTACAGACAAAGGAGGTCAGGCCACAGACACTGTAGTGTGATTTCCTAGATTCTCTGCTTTATATAACTCATGGTAGGTTTGCATTATTTATCACGGGTGGTTTAAAGTAGTAAAAAAAAAAAGATATTAAATGGGCTTGTTATTGAATATCTGGGGGGGGGCCGGGGCCATCACATGAGGGGAAACAAAGCTTCCGATGCAATGGACAGACATGCGAGACGAACCTGTACAGATCGATGCCGGTCTGGTTCTTCTGCCACGCGCTTCCCTGCTTCAGCACCTCTTCCACGATGTCTTTATCGCGCGGGAGTCTGTAGGCGGGGAACACGTAAAACCAGCAGAGGACCAGCACGCACATCGCGGCCCACACCGACAGCTTTCCCCGGTAGCATCGCACCGACATCTTCCCCGCCCGCCTCGCTTTCGGTCCGCGGGGGATAAAGCCGGATTCCGTTGCTGAGGCTGCGGGGGGAAGAGAGAGAGAGAGGGAGAGAGAGCGAGAGAAGCGGGTGCTTCTAACCCTGCAGCGGCTCTCGCTGGGTCGCGGCGCGGCGGTGCGGTGGGTCGGGCTCTGCAGGAATCCGCCGCAGCGACGACGGTGCATCCAACAGCATCGTTACAGCCCCGGTTGTGAGGAATCATGCGCCCCCCCACTCAGCCCCCTCCTCCTCTATCTCCTCCTCCTCTCCTCTCTCCCCCCCCCCCCCCCGCCGTGCCCCCGTTACGGCGCTTTCTCTCGTGCCCTCCGGTCCTGTCCTCGGGGCTTCCGCTGACCTCGTCCTGCTACCGGGTCTGCGGGGCAAGTAAACCGGGCCGGTCCAACTCCCCCCCTCCCCCCCAACCTTCCCTCTCCATCGACACAAAGTGTTTCTTGTGCTCCTGGTCGGAGCTTCGAGTTGGCAAGAAGTTGCACGTGTAGCAACGGAAGTTGACCTTCAAAGTAAAAGCACACTACGACAGGCTAATCGTTTTCTAGGATGCTATTACTTGCTTAAAGAAAGACACTAAAGTTGCACTTTAGCATCCACACCAGCATGCTTAGTGTTGAGTAAAGTAAAAAAGGTGTCACCTTTAATATTGAGGAGCTACAATTTAAATTCTTTGTGTCTTTTGCAAATAATTGAGTAACAACAAAACGGATGAGCATCAACACATGTGCTCGTATATGAAGCAAGCCTCTTTTGTGCAACAAACAAACTGGCTTACCAGGTCAGGTTGTTTTTTCAACTTGATGTTAATTGAGTCCATACATTCTTTTTTTAAACGATTTCCTTATTTTTAGAGAGGGGCATTTAAACATGGCTGCCTCAGAGGCCCCATTATCATGAACGGTCCACAACAGAAGGAACACATGACATCTTCGAAAACTCAATGTCATAATTTAAAAAAAAGTGTCCAACTCTGAGACGATTCCATGCTGATCGTTTTTTATTTTTTCATTCACTTAAAATACTCAGTCATCCATTTTGCTGTAACTAAACCAGTTGTCCACGTGGGTCATGCTCTGAGAGTCACGCTGCATCGTCCTGCTTTCATTCCCCGAAGCTTGAGGCTGGCTGCTGCAAAGAAAAGTGCAAATGAACGCTGCCGTACTTGGCTGGAATTAATGAGGCGCTGACAGCCACAGCACCACACTCTGACTCCAACCACTTTCTGAATCCCAACATGTTTAGCTAATTTCACTTTCACAAATTCATGCTCCGCACCCACATTCTCCACTATAATATTTCATCATTTTCTTTTCCATTCTGGATTTCCAGCAGACACTGACAGCAACAACATGTAAAACGAACTTCTGCTGCCCTTGTGTGAAGAAAGTGCGTGAGAATAAATTCAAGTGGCCTTCATGGTCCGTGAAAAGAAAATAAGTCACGTGTGGTTGGAGGCATTTAAAATAACTTTAATTTGAACATATAAGCCAATGAAAGTGTGGGTAGCTGAGCTATGTGAGCTCCTCAGGGCGTGTTGGGAAGCATCAAGGTTACAACAGCATGGCAGAGGGAAGTCATGAGTCAGCTGCTCCATCTGCCCTGTGTGTCCGGACACCCTGGGCCTCCACAGAGGTCTGTACCAGATCCAGAAAGTGTGTGGAGGCAGACAGCGTGCACGGACGGGAAAAAAAACCTCAATGAAATGGATGAATATCGCTGAATATCAGTGGTGGAAGAGGTATTACTCATTTGATGGTGGGGAACATACATATATAGAGTTTAAAAATACTCCATTACCAGTCACGCCTAAAAAAAGTATAGTATTTGCAAAAAGCTATTAGTCCCTATGAATGCTGCTACTGATTAAGTAACTAGTAAAGCGATAAAAAAATGGAATGTCACATTTTTCTCCTGTGAATTATCGCAAACAAAGATGGATAAATTATAACAAAAATGTTATCAAGCACTGAAGAACCTCAAAATGGCACTTTGGTCATGTTCAGTATGTGAACAAAAAATCACCACCGTGTACATTTTCACCACCGAGTTCATGTACTTACTTGGTGGTGAAAATGTACATGTGTTACATTTAAGGATTACTATTCAGTGCCTGCTCTATCTACGTTACACAGTGATGTTGTAGAACACCACAAACCTCTAAATGAACACCTCATCATCTCCAGAATGAAATGGCTGTGTCATGACAACGGCTTCAGATGGATCACATCGACAACCGAGGGAAACATGTAACACGTTCAAAGGAGGGTTACATGTTTCTACATCAGAGAATAACACAGCTGTAGCAGAAGCCCGAAGCTTTCAACACAAGTTTGTTATTTCAGATTTACGGCCTGATGAGGGGAACAACGGGGCGACACACACTGAGCTGTCGCCTACCTATTTATGAAAGTAGCGATGGCAGAAAGTGCACCACAAGCCCCGCCCCCTGCGTTTCACTTTGCGTGTGCATGTGTCCGTGTGGCGACAGAGGGGGAGTTGGGTTGCAGCAGGAATAGAGCTGCCACCTGCTGCGGATCACAGGAAGAAAAGGAATTTGTGCCCCACGTTTTTGCAACGTCCACTGGCCCTCATTGCTCTTCTTCAGCGCCCGTTCCTCCTCTGGTATTAGATATCCGCACATAGATATTATTTTATTCATGGGTGAATATATGTATCACGTTTCTTAGATGATATATCAATCTCTGCTACACCATTTACAACCATATTTTAGATGACACAAGAAGATGTTCAAGGAATCATTTAACTCAAGTTTGAACATTCTTCACATTCATTTTCACCCGGGCTTCTAATTGCTGAGAAGCCCTCACAAAGAGCAAAGAGCAAAGGCTCAGCGTAGCCTCCTGACTCTTCCAAAGATGTCCTTGTTGCTAATGCCCTGCTCACCAAAACACCTTAACACAAGCATCAGCTTTACTCCTGTGTAAGCCCGTAGAAAGAAGAGCAACTTGATGCTCCGGGGTTAAGTGATTTGCAATGGATGTCAGAGCTCAGGCCAAGATTAGCTCTGAAATCTTTGATAAAGTCTGGCCAAGAAATTCTGGACAGCAGATGTTAATAATTAAACACACAGGACAAAGATACAAGGTCAACTGCAGTGATTTAGTTCAGATAATCTAATGTTTGTAAATGACCAGAAAACCGCAGCAAAGGCCGTCGTAATGACCTTAGTTATGCAGCTATTCAACCTTTTGATGACCATGGTGTTCACACCATCACACTGTGTTTACAGTGTAAACAGGAAGGTTTTTGTGTTTTCAATTATGTTGTTTTATCTCTTGGAATGTTATTGTAAAAAGAAGTATATTAACAGTGAACATATGGTCATTCCTTAGGAAATACAGTCATTTAAGTCTCATTATTTCGCTATTTATCACATTTGAAGGTGGAACGGTAGCATCATCTTTCACACATATATAAAACATAGACATTTATTTAACTGTATGACTGTCTATATGTCCCTGGTTATTTGGAGAACATAAGCCGTAGCAACACGGGAATAGATAGATAGAATAGATGAAATGACGGACTATGTCTATTTTTTGCTTTTCCATCCTTTTATTGACACCATTGAGATAATAAATGTTGCAGTTCCACAATTGCAGCAATTGAAACCTGCAATTCAGTCATTGAACAACATGTTATTATTTTACACCAAACAAGTATTTTCACAGGAAGTAAGTTCTACTATTTAACCTTGACTCCACTCGCCCCTCAGATGAACGAGTGGTAATGACAAGAGCTGACGATCTCTGCATGTCTGTCAAACAGCTATAAAACTGGGGAAACGGCTCTTTCCACCTCCAAGCCCATCGAACGCACCACATGAACGACTTGTATCTCGTTTGTTTAATCTGAGCCTGTGAAATGGTCCGGCTATTCTGTACATACAGTAGTATGTCAATTACATGCCATTCAAAAACAGTGCCGGTGTGGATATTTTCCAACCTTTGCATAGAGTCAGGTTAAGCAAAGCTATGCTAACAAGCCTCTGGCTGCAGCCGTATGTTCACCAACTATTGGCAAGAAAGGAAATAAGAATTCAGACATTTCCTCTAATCCAGAGCAATGTGAAAGATCTGCCTTTCAATACTTATATATATATATATATATATATATATATATATTTATTTACTCAACAGGAGTAAATATCTGAACAATACCATTACGGTTACACTCATGACTTATTATTACCCTCCCCCTGGTGTTGTTGCAGTGTCAGGGGAGGTGATTCGTCCCAGCTGGTCTTGTGCCAGCACATTCTTGGGACCAGACCTTATATCTCCTGTCCTCACGGCTCACATAAAAAGCGGCCCATTGTTTCCAGCGGCCACTGTTTGCCTCTCTTCATCCCTACAGACACCCGTTTGCAGGTAAAAAAACAAATATTTTATAGTTTTATCTCTCGCGTTTTGTGTGGATTTAATTAAAATGTGTTGGAATTGTGTTTCATTCTTTTGTTCTGGTTTACCGACATTAAAGTGAAATGGTAGTTATTATGGACAACCTTTTTATAGTTACTAGATCTCTGTAAAATGTGTCCGCTGGATGAGAATATTTAGTTTTCCAGATCGTATACGTGCAACCACAGCTGTCACGGTTCGGCCTGTTTCGTTTGATAAAGAGATTTATTTTAACAAACCTGTCAAGCTGCCTCTTGTCACTGCAAAAAGGGGAAACCACAGAGACAACGCTGAATACAGGGAGAGGGAACTGTTCTCGCCATGTCATTGCTTTAATCCTCTTGTAAGGGGTTGAGAACGGTTTACAATGCGGCGCCTTGATCGGTCAAATTACACAGAGCTTTATCGGGGTACCGCAATACCCCTGTATCGTACTAATAGCCCTTTCTCTCCTGTGTTTTTTCACAATAGTTGTAAGGAAAAGGTAAGAAAATAAATACGTTGTCCCCGAATGCTCCTCTAGTAGCTTGGAATTATTTCATTGGGTGATTTACAATTAAAATAGATAAAAGATTATCATCATTAAACTAACTCGTCCCTGTTTTTGCTTTCAGCCACCCGACTCAGGACGATGAATCCCAAAGGGGATAAGGTGAGCGGGCCACATTCCACACTGCACCAGCCTAAGACCTGGCAGCTCTTATCTGGCCCGAGTTGCTATCAGCATCAATGAGAGCTTTCCCCTTGACCTCGTCCTAATAATAAAACACTATCTTGGCAGTGAGTGGTGGCAAACTTGGCTTTCCACGTGCGTGTTTTTGCCATTTGTCAAAACCTCTGGTGGGGCAGCAGGAATGTTTGCAAAACAGAAGTCATCAAAAACTATATGTTCTACAGCTAATTATTACAATTATTGTAGTGCAATATTCACTTGCAATTTTGTCCAACCGTGACGTACGTGCCTTCCTAAAATCTTCTTTTTCCACAGCCGAAGTCGAAGATTTCGGCTTCTCGCAAGCTCTCTCTAAAGGTGAGTTTCACGCGTGGACGCATTTGTGTAATGCACACACCAACCTGGCCAGTGCAGAAGTTCTCCTGATTGGGAATCCCTGCTATAATGCCACAACACATTGTGAGACACCTTTTGACACAGTGTCCTACATTTAGTATCGCGACTGCACAGCACGTTTTCGATGAACAGATCGAGAGTTTTAAATCGATATCGGTTATCTGCCAAATCAGATGCTTCTCCTGACAAGAGCCTGTGAGGATTTGGAGAGGGAGAGGCAGGAGAGGGAGGAGGAGAAAGTGCGCTATATAGGAGAAAATCTGCCCCCTTTGCAACTGTCTGGGTTGTCACTGGACGAACTACAAGTAAGGGTTGTTTACTATAAAAAAAAGAGCAACTTATTCTACGACGGAAAATGTTCATGCATGTTTAGTGACGTGCTTAAAATCTTCCTCGTTTCCTCCAGAAAATGGTCAAGGAGCTACACTCAAGGATCGATGTCGTGGACGAGGAGCGATATGACTGCGAATCCAAAGTGGGCAAACACAACAGAGATGTAGGTGAAAACTCTCCTCTCCTTCAGCGTGTCCTTTGTAGCACATTCATATCTTTAAAGACAGCTTGGTTGGTTTTGTAGATTTTTGTTGTACCCTTTTTTACTTTTTAGATCCACGAGCTGAAGCTGAAGATACAGGACCTCGGAGGCAAGTTCAAAAAGCCTGCCCTGAGGAAGGTGAGGGTGTCGGCGGATGAGATGATGAGAGCTCTCCTGGGCTCCAAGCACAAGGGTTCGATGGACCTCCGATCCAACCTCAAGTCCGTGAAGAAGGAGGACGTCAAACAGGACAAGGTGCGATTCCACACACAAACAAACATTAAAAAAAAAAAAAAAAGGAGTCGACGAGGGAGATGGGGTGTTTCAATTTCTTCTTTTTGTTTCATGTTGAACCCCAGGTGCTCACCTCTGAGGTGGGCGACTGGCGTAAGAACGTGGAGGCCATGTCGGGCATGGAGGGCCGCAAGAAGATGTTCGATACAGCCGGAGGGCCGCAGTGAGATACTTCTGGGGGAGTTGAAAGCTGCATGAATCAGGTCATGAGCATATAGAACCGCCGGTACGTTAGCTGTGCCTCAATTTTCAATTTTTTGTGCCATGACTCAAAGCACTTTAGGAGAAGTGTAGAATGAGACCCGTTGTTTTTTTTTTTAATAACAAAAGTACATTATTCTTGTTTTGCTATGACATCTTTGGACAATTGAAATGGATCTGAATAAAGTTGTGCTGTTTGATGTTCCATATCCACAGCTCACTTCGTCGCATTTCGTTTCACCGGCACCTGTCGGTTTATGCGAGGCTCGTTGAGATGACAGAAAGCGGCTTAACTCACGATGGATTAAAAAAGGAAGCTGAGAAGTCAAGAGACGGGGGTGTGACAGGTGTCACCTACCTAAATCTGACCTCGCCATTTTTAAATAGATGTTAAAGACACCGACGAAGACAAAAGATAATAAGCAAAATATAACAACTGTGTTTCAACCATCGCCCGGATTTTGTTTTTCTCATTTCTCAGACTTTATTCATTTCAGGAATGATGACAAAAACGTTAAAGCTCAAAACAACTAACGCTGCTACATTCCATCAAGTCCTACTTTTAGAGTAGTTGATAGAAATAAACCCCGGGAGTCTTGAACTCTTGTATCTTGAACTCCGCCGCAATGCCGCCGTCCTCCATCACTCCGCCATTAAGCCCTGTGGCATTGTTGAACTGCACATTGCATGCGTGCATGTGCTTCTTCTGTCGACTGGCTGTCACCAAGCCACCGTGGCTCGAGGTGTGACAGCAACACCCACATTAGCTTCAGTTGGCGTACGATGATCTGCGTCTCACTGTGTGCCGGTTATGGACAGCTGATGCACACAGCCGACGCACGCCGAAGAGCCCCTAGAAAGGCCTGACGATTGTCTGTCACTATGTGTGTGTGTCATCGTCAACCTCTGCTCTACGTTTGTGCGTTGGGGGGGTCATGTTAAAAAGCCGACACATGACCTCAAGCTTAGCAAGCTGTTAGAGAAAAGCAGGTCTCGATGCGCCCTCGCCGTCCATAAATAGGCACCGATGAGGGCGACCTTCACATACCGCAAACGCTCCAAATGCATCAGTACGCCGGCACTTGTTAAGATGACAAACACATTCAAGTGTGGCTTGACGTACCAAGAGCCAGTGGGTCATGTGATGTGGGGGGGAGGCGACACACTGTGCTTCACCGTCATCGCCACTCGGTGGCAGTGCACGAACAAAAAACGGAACAAAGCACAACCGCTGCTATTATTAGCTGAGCTGCACCTGAGGAATCCACAGCATGATATGACTTCTGCCGTCTTGGAGGAGACAGGAAACCGCCATGTCTCCCAAGTTGTGAGACGGAGGAAGAGGAGCGTGACAACAAGCTGTTCATTTCACTCACGGAATCACCCAAAGGAAAATAAAAAATTTGCGTTACTCTGTAAAAAAAATACAGCGAAGCAGATTACAATGTTGAAAGCGTGTCCGCTTGTCCTGATGAGTGTCGTTAATCTTCAGCGCACAATTTATTGCTGCAGGGACCCAGGGGGGGGTTGACATTACTGGAATGTATCTGACAGCAACCGAGGTGGGGCTCTGCGATTAGATCAGTCTGTGGAGCAGCTAATGCTGCCATGTATCTTGTCGAAATGTCCTTGAGTAAGACGGGTACATCATCCTACATTTACCCAGTGTCACATGTTCTCTCCTTGTCACTGCCGTCTATCAACAGGTCTTAATACTTTTTTTTTTAAGAGTTATTAAAACCAATACAGTTTTTTATATTACGCTCAAGGTTATGCCTTTCTGTGATTAAATAGCCGTTTTCAGTTATAAGAAATTAAGAAATAACCCCACACAATTTTATTAAAGAAGACAAGGGAAAGCTTCAAACTGTCAACCTTCCTGTAATAATCCAATCTCTGTGACCTCTGGGCTGACGTTGCACCAACCAGCTACCGTGTGTGTTCACAGCTCTCTGTGGGGATAACACAAATAAGCAGCTTGAGGCAAAGCCTGTTTTCTTTTCTAAATGTTAGTCTATATTTGGAGGTAATGACGCCAACAGTTAAACTGAAAGAAGCACACACACACACGCACACATATTGCAATAAGCTGACCTCAATGAAACTTTCACACGGATGACTCATTTTGTTGGTTCGGACATTTCAAGTATCCTTTGGTTTTCAGCTACATATTTGCTCCTCTCTGTTTTGTTTTTCTATTATGAACTTGAATGAGTTCAAACACTTTATTTGTCGTAATAGGTGACGAGAGGAAAAGAGGGAGAAGCTCTTGGGGATTCTCTGTGTTTTTTTTTTCTTCCCTAAAAGCGGTTGCCGGGACTGTTTCATCAGCTTGTTCTCGGGGTTCAGAGCAGGTCAGGCCTCGCCCCGCAGACCTGTCACAAGCTTTGCTCTGTACTTTCACCCTCTTAGGTTTTGAACACCAACGCGGGCCTCGGGTTAACGAGATGCAGCTATTAAAAAAGATCCCCTTGGCTTAAATCAGGTGGAAGCTTTTAAACGTGTGAGCAGTATGATCAAATTCACAAATGACCTCATTTAAAAGTTATCCAGCTTTACCATTTGTTTAAAGCATGTTGGCAAATCTGGGAGCTGTAATTTGGCACTAGAAATGTAAGAATTCTGACTAAACCGAATGCAACGAATATTAGGAACATCTTTACAAGCGGCCTGTTTTTCCACAAACCCAAATCCCACTGAAACCTCCGTGGTGTAGAGAAACTGGGAAAAGAAATCGTTGAAGAATAACGACCTTCACCTGAACTCACCTCGGCAGTGTACTTCATGAAATGTGTGTGCAGCATCTCAAACATTCAGTGTGGGTTTCTCTCTCTCTCTCATTGGATTCAATATCTGGAACCATCTCTCATTTCTATTGTTATTTTATAAGACAGCTGCATGCTGTGTAAGTAAGTAACAGTCCACTTGCTGAACCATTTAAATTGTAGATGCTGATGAAATCGGTAATATCGGTAATATCTCAACTGGCACCAGTGCAATGTCAGTAACAATGTGTGGCGTTCTAATCTCCACCTGACATTCATTGTTGGTTTGTTAGCTCTGCTCTCTTAATTAATGTCCCTTATAGTATCCAAAGTTCTTGGTAAATTATTTTCTCCTTTTCACACATTTTTTTTTAACTTTCGCCTCCCCCTTTTTACAACATGAACTTGGCTAACTTCTTGGTCATCATTTCTGAGGGCTTCAGACGGCTTCATTTTCAAAAAAGATTCGCCAAAAGGGAAAGCGATGACGCATAAAACATCCATAACCATTGAGTCATTGCAGGATAAAGAATCTCTCAAATTCTGAGTCAAGATCGGGTGCATGCAACCAGACATCTTATTATTATTGATGAGAAGCGCGGACCAGAAAAAAATCTGAAGAATGGAGTGCTTTTCTTTTAATGTCGAGCGGGAATGAGAAGAATGAGAAGAATGAATGGCAGACGTCACCTTCAACGCTCCTGCATATGATTGCAGGTGCTGAGTGACACGGCTACACAAAACAAAAGCTTGTTTGTTCAACTTTCAGTTTCTCTAAATGTTGCTATGGGCTGATTCTGTGTGTGTGTGTGTGTGTTAGATTCGCCATCAAACGCTGGTAAATAATGAGAGGGAATGCTGCTGGTCTGCTTCTAACTTAGCACAAACCTCGAGACAAAGCAGGACTCTGGGGAGAAAGCCTATATGAGTAAAACTCAGTTTTGAAGTGAAAGTTCCGGAGGAGGATCTGAAGACGGGGCAAAACTTTGACGCCAGGTAACTTTCAAACTTTCAACAGCTTTTTCAGGAGGGAGGAATCGGAATATCAGCAATGTCTCCAAGATAGTGCAGAATAAAACATTTTTTACCTGAGGTTGGCGTGCGTTTTTCTAGCCGTGTCCTAGAGATGTCTCCACACTAAAATATCTCAAAATGATTGAATGGATGGCGATCACCTTCAGTACAGACGTTAAATGGCGCCCGGAGGATAAATGAACTGACACCCTGACCTTTTCTGTACAGGAGGTACGTCCCATCCGCCTCAACTTTTCTTAAATGATATGCAAACCCTCCCATGCTAATACGCTAAGCTGACTAAGATGGTAAACATGGTGAACATGCTGAACATTGTCCTCGCTTGTGCATTTCGTCCAATGCAATAGCGTCACACTTCCAGTCCTTGTCGTTCCCGGATGAACGACGTGTGACCCTCTCAGAACGAGGACCCCTCTGTTTGGTAATTGCTGTTAAAGGTGGGTTGAATTTCTTCCTGCAAAAGTTCCATAATAAGTAAAGCTGAACTCTGGTGATCTGCACCATTGCATTTTTTTTCAAATACCGCAAGACTCCTTTTTTGTCTCCTTACAGCCAGACGGTCTTCACTCCACTTATGGGTTATAAAGCAGCCTTATGCAGAGACCTCGGTGCTCCCAGCCCAGCTAACGACTGGTCTTAATGCTTCACTGTCTCAAGGTCATAAGATATTAATACTCCCCCCTTTTTTTAAGTTTTAGGAAACTTTTAACGATATATATACATGTATATATAGCACTCATGACGGCATTGTTAATGCCGCTCCTGTTATTGATAAAAGATTGTTCCTTCCTTCGTTGGACGCTAACACAGTAAGTTACGCACGCTGGATTGTGGAAACCTCTCGATTTCAAAAGGAAAGATGATGGAAAAATAATAAAAAGTCTAACACAAGTTACATGCGATTTATTTTTACATCCCCCTGTTAGCGTAAATCCTTCTGTCCCCCATAATCACAGAGGGCCGTTAAAACGGTATCCACTTGACAATAGCTCACGAGGAGGAAAGATTCCTGCACATTTGCAAGGCGGCAACCGAATGAAATTGCAAATCTTAGAAGCTTCACACTGCAGCAACCAGACGAGCGGAGCCATCTCTCTCAGTGAGATATCACTTCAGTCTGTATCAGGAGGGATCATCTCCGCAAACCTAAAACCCATTTCCTCTCCCTGCTCTGCTTGCATGCTATCCGTCTGGTTGACTTGTTTTTTTTATTTCCCCTTTTGGTAAAGTCAGAGATAGCGAGGCACAGACTGAAAGCCATTCGGCCTTGGCCGATCCAATTTGGGAGGGAATTAAAAATCGTACCGCTATCACAACAAAGCAGGGGCAAAATATCGTTTTTCCCCAAAATGTTTATGATGACGATGATGATGATGGTTGCGCATAACTAAACTGATGGGTTTGAATGGGCAAAATAGAACCTGTAAAAAGTGAGCGTCATCATTCAAACCAAATGACATTCTCAACCATTCCCCTCTTTCCTATGTGTGCCTGCAGCGCAACGTGCGACGATATTAATATTATCACTAATATTAGAAGCATCAAGATGCGCCACACATAATTACTTTGAAAAGGATGCATTGATGATGGGAGCACCCACATGCGTGTTGTTTTTACAACCGAGAACATTACAATAGAACCAAGGTCATGTGCATGTAAGAAATAACCTCTCACAAATCTCCCACATTCATTATAGAGAGCAGCTAGACTTTTTCTTTGATGACATAACACGTTTTGAGACTTAGATCTCTGCATTCTGGCTCTGAGGGAGTGTGGCTCACGCCCACGAATGTGGAGTTTTCAATGAAAAAGAGCGAACAGTGTGGATTTACGTGCGTAACAGCTTCACCGTTTCCAATGCGCGCTGACATCACCGGCCCACCAAGGCCACGCCCTCCGCACTCCTGTGATGCTGATCCCCCCCCCCCCCCCCCTCCCCCCTTTGCATCAGCACCATTTCTGGTATCCTCATAAAGTGTCGAGAGAGAGAGAGAGAGAGAGAGAGAGAGAGAGAGAGAGAGAGAGAGAGAGAGAGAGAGAGAGGGAGAGAGAGAGAGAGAGAGGAGAGGGGGGGGGGGGGAGAGGGAGAAACTACCCAACCCCAGCAGCGCGTAGAGGCGTCAGACGGCCGTCAGAGCACTGTTCAGAGGCCCCATCGACGTATCGCAGCGCCAGAAGCAGCTGTAGAAGAAGTGCACATCGCCGGGCACACGGCCGCATTTACAGTCAGTAATGGAGAGCCTGCTGGATAATCCAATGAAAGCCGTTCTTTATCTGAAGGAGCTCACCACTATCGTCCAGAACCAGCAGAGCCTGATCCAGACGCAGCGCCAACGCATCGACGAACTCGAGCGAAAGGTGGAGGACCTGATTGGAGAGAACCGACAGTTGCGAGACCCCCATCACTACGTCCAGCATCCTCCTCCTCAGCAGCAGCAGCAGCAGCATCACCACCACCACCACCACCCGAGTCACCGCAGCGCCAGTCCTCAGGCGCCGGCCAACCTCCTACAGCACCCGAGCAGCAACAAAGCCGCGGCTCACCTCGGCCAGCAGGCGCAGCAGCAGCAGCAGCAGCAGCAGCAGCAGCAGCCGCCTCCGCCTCCGCAACCGCAGCAGCAGCATCAGCAGCAGCAGCATCAGCAGCATCCGACCCCGCCTGCGCCGTCATCCCACCACCCGCAGCAGCTGCAGCTCGTCCCGACCTCGCCGCAGTCGCCTAAAGCGAGCCAAGGCAGCCCGGACTCCGCCGAGGAGGACAAGAGGAGCCCGTGCTGCAAGTCGCTCGTTCCGCAGACACCCACCACTCTGTGCCGCTCCGTGGGACTCGCAAGGAAAGCGGAGTAAGTAGCCAGCGTAGCTCTCATGTTGTGTGCTCTCCAGACAGCCGCTATCTCAACGAGATATTCACTGTGTGTTAGAAGGTGTCCTCGTATTTTTTTTTGCAGCATAGCCTTCTATTGAAATGACTGAAATCACACAGTGTGTAAAAAAATGGAGTATTTCATCTCTGGCCTCATAAAAGTCATTAAACACAACATTGCATCCAGTGACCCTTTGGATATTTTTTCGCAGTGTAAACCTTCTTGTCTAAATATAGCAAATGTGTTTGGGCACTTTGATACCCTGAGGGGCCATCGGACACAATGTCACAGGCGTGTTATCGCCCACGTAAACGTGTCACCTCTTGGAACAAATTCGTGGGAGGCAAAACAGCAAAGATTTCATGGAGTGGCCAACGAGAAAATGCTGTAAAGTTGTAACACAGAAAATGTGTAAGGCCCGCGCTTTGGATTAACTTCACATCCTCCCCCGAAAAGCAGAGGCATCATTTTGTAATTCCGGCTTCTCTTGTATTTTCACTTTATTCACTCAGTTGCTGTCCCGTTTAATCAATTGAACGCTTAATATTGATTGTGAGAACGCCGGCTGGCATTTTAACCACGGTGGATTGTTCATTCTGCGCCAAGACTGTCACGACTGGGTGGGACTACACATTACTTAAAGTGTTCTACGGCGACTATGGTGAACGGAAGTTTTGTTAAATCATGCGCTGAATCCTTGTGTCGATGACACAAGGATTTCGTGTTGAGACAAATCTCAACACGTTAAAAAAAAACAAAGAAAAGATGGAGATTAACTGAAGGAAGTCACTGCAGGAGGACCGTAGGGTCCCCCGCATGCAAAATGTCAGCTTTTTATTGAACCGTATCAGCCTCTGGACGGTGCATGACGTTGGATGTTCTTTGTTCGCCACTATCAAGGTCACATGAATTACCTCTGCCAAGGCAGCACGCACTCACACACACACGCTCTCACGCATGCTCACAGTGACACACACACACAAAACACACACACAGCGCGCCGAGCCCCGTCTGTTCCACTCGGCTGCATTTGCATTGTTTCCTGTTAATCCAGAATGATTATTTTGCCATTAAGATATAAGTCCTAAAGAGCGTGGGTCAGGAATAGTAAAAAAAAAAAAAAAAAATCTCTTGGATTCACAAACACACATAACGTATGAGTTGTACCAGATAAATGTCAGAGGGGGCTTCAATAAGTGGGTTCATTTCTCAATTTACCAACCCAGGCCCCTGTGACTCATGAACAATGAGAGCAATATGAAGATAACTCAAGCAAGAGAGAGAGAGAGAGAGAGAGAGAGAGAGAGCACGTACTGTATACTGTCTTATTTCCTTAATGTAAAAGCAGTGACACATGAAAAGCAATCTCCACTTAGAGCATCGATCGTGGTCAGACAAGATGGCGTATCGTCGAGCTGTCAGTGCCGCAGGGGCACTAATGCGTTTCTATTAGTGCGAGGCTGACAGGGACGTGTCGCAATACTGTTTTTTAAAAAGGGTCGTGTGTGTGCATTCGTTTGCAAGTGTACCCAGGGTTATTCTTCCATGGGGTTCCTCCTTTTCAGAGGGTTAGCGGCATGCTACAAGTGTTTTCCTCTTGTTTAGAGGTTCTGCAGGGGAATGTTGGAGCACGGCCCGTCACGTGTCAAAGGAAAAATTCAACATCTGGAGAAAAACGTTGAGTGGCTTGCTTGCTTTCTTTAACTCTTGGTTTTTCCTACGATTTAAACACATTTCACAGTCAAGCTAATTTAACGTGGCAACTGGAGGTACTTGAATATTGAGTGGACGAACATTTGTGAGTGGTAAATTCATTGCAAGACAGACATTAAGCATATTTCAGAAGAGGTCATTATTTTTTTTTAATTTGGATGTCATTAGTTAGTTAGCTGATGGTTCATGCCATTTATGAAGGAGCTCAGAATGATGACATTGGACAGGTTATTTTGTAATAAGTGAAGCACGTGCCAGTAAGCACAGAATCCTACTTTCGCTCTTCCTCACATCATGCATTCCCAACCGCTTTCTGTTGCATGATTTGAAAAATGCAAATGCAAAAACCGTCTCCAGCCTTAAACAGTGACTGCGGATGAAAGCTTGATTCCACCCCAGCAGACTTCTGATTCGGCGTGAGCTCAAACTTCTCAGACGGAGAGCTTGAAGTGCTGCAATTGCGTTACTCAGTCAGAGTGCGGCTGCTTGGGGCCCCAAGCAGTCGCTTTGTTCGCTTATGCTGCAAGCAGCCCTAGTTTTGTATTATAACCTCACTGTATTCGTCCGTATAATTTTCGCTATAACAGTATAGCGTGCCAATAATCTTCTAGCACAGGTGACTGTGCGTGGTGGGAGGGACGCTCACAGATATTTTAAGCGCTTGCTTTCGCACACAAAACACTCACTTATGCACACAAAACCCCTAACGTGCCACATGCCACCTGGCGGGCCCCGCTTGTGTTTTTTTCCGCACTGGCGCTGACGCCCACTGCGCCCCCTCGGTGACCTTGTTTTCTTTTCTCCCACTGGCCTCGAGCGCAGAGCGCACGCCACCTCATGTGCTTGCGATGTGCAGATAGCACATATAGAGGGAGGAATTCAGGAACCTGCTGAGTACCTGCTGGACGCTGCAGCATCCCTGTTCTGATGCTCTCAAATCAATGAGCCTGCAGATTTTCCAGCACAGGCTCCACTCCGGCATTGATCTGCAGGTGTCATGGTCTTTGCTTAAAGCCAAGCTATCGCGTAATTCCTCTGAATATTTGACTTACTTCGTGGGTGCAATGAGAACTTAACACAAGGTCAAACCTTAGAGCAACACTAATCTTTGTTAAAAAATGTTTTTTTTGTGTGGCTAGCTGGGTCACACGTTTTGTTATCGACCATTTGTTAATATACTTGTGAGTACCGTTCCTTACACGCTGCTGGCAAACAATTCATTGCACAAAGCGGCAAGATGAGATAAAGCGAAAAAAGCCTGTATAACACTTTTAGATCCCAAAACCGATATAATGCAGCTTTAAAAAAAAAAATAGTATAGTATGAAGCAATTCCTGTATTTTTATATCAAAATCCAACGATCTTCCCTTAAACAATAATAGCCTACATCTGCTTATGCTAGTACGAAGTGATTTCAACACTATCATGCCCTGCATTTAGTAGTCAACCTGCGACATTTAGCAACAAGGGAGGCGGGAATGCTCTGTATCACTTTACATTCCAAGCCTGCCCACCCTTGCAAAGGGTTTGATTAAACCTGTCTTGTAACTGTGCACCGCTGAAGTAATTGGTTTCACTCTCAATCATCCGAGCACAGAAAGCAAAAAACGATTTCAATCAAATACTCAAACCATATTCATTGATTTTTTTTTTTTTTTTGACCACATGGTGAGCTACTAACACCACCGTGTAAATTTGCTGTGGTGAATTTTCTAGCCAATTTGTGGACTCAAAGCAAAAACTGCTATTAGTTATGCGGATATTCCCACTCTTCATTTGGCCCTGTTTTGGTCTCCATCCCCTCCGTCCGCTTTAAAGGCCACATCCGTTTGCATCGCTGCTGAAGGCTTCGCCGTGTTCACCGGCGTATCGCTGACTCTGTCTGTCTGCCCGTTGTTGTTGCTGGGCAGGTAGCACACGCAGAGGCTTTTACAAACAGCTCTTAGCCGAAAACAAGGTTAATGGGAGCCATGAGAGCGAACCGGCGCGTAAAGTGCAGCTGCCGAGTTCAAAAGCAAAACAATGGGAGCATATGTATTGTTTTGCGATTATTTAGGGGAACGCTCCCTGCAGGCTGACAGAAAAGTAGAAGCACTGGCCACCGCCGAGTGTTTGTCTCTCAGGGAGAGTGAGAGAGATTTCGGGGGGGAAATAGAATGACGGCTGATGGATGTGAGGAGCTCAAACGGGCATATCCTCTCTCTGAATCTCCCAGCCTCCCTCTCCTGCGAAGCCCCTGCTCTTTACTTCGCCCTTCCCTCCGTCTGAATGGGAATCACGTCCGCTCCGTTATGACAGGGTGGCTTTGCTCGGCTGCTGCTGGAATCCAAATCATGAATATCACATTTGGAGAGTAGCGCTTTTAAATTGCTTCATTTCTCAGAGGATGTAGCTGCCGGGTGATTCCTGACTCCCCGGCAGAATATTAGCGGTTTTCATGCACAACTTGAGCAAGGGGAAAGACAGTCCCAGTTGTCAGTAATCCAGCCGTGCGTGTGTTTGTGTGTGTTAGAGATTTTGTGTTGTGTTTGGGTGTTAAGAGGACAAAGGGGACAGCTGTCAAAGGGATAGTTCCTGAGTTTTCTTTCTTTTTCATTCATGTAGTGGCTGTATGGTCACCTGGACACATGAATAGGGATAATAAGACAAAACACACAGGGAAGCCCCACAGGGCTGGAGAGCCTAAATGTTCCGTCTACTTCCTTTTCCTCGGTTATTCCCAAGCAATCAAAATGACAAAGCGTTTTTTTTTTTTTTTCTTACTTACATCCCAACTGACTGGTCCTCCGTCTCTGAGGCTCTGCGTCAACTCAGTGAAAGATGTGTCATCCTCGTCCTTGACACTCCCAGATGACACCATCTTTTATGTGTAAATATTGCGCACCCACATGACGGCTCTGCATAGAAATATGCTTTTGCCGTCAGTCATGTGGCACCATCTGCGTAGTGACTTCTCTCCTTCATGGTTGGGAGTAAATTATTCACATAGCTTATTGATGCATTTCATGTCTTCTTCATGCAAATGAACAGCAAGCGTAATGAGAAATCGGCAGACAGTTACATTGGAATGCAATCAACATCTTTCTTAAATACTATGCACATGATCCCCTTTTGTATTTTTAGTTATAGTAATTATTACATTTGGGGACATGTTAGGTATTGGATTCATGGCACTGCAATGCAATGCATTGCAACACAAAATGTGCTATTAGCTGGCAGTTAGCAGCTGCTAAAGTGGTGGTGTCGTAATGAAACCATCGCGTTGACCGTGCACACAGACGGGCGTTTTATAAATAATGCACAATGTGTTATTTCAGTGTTTGCAGCCGCTCAGGCAATGTGGATGTTTTTGAAAGAAGGAACAGTGGGCAGTTATGGAAAAATGTCCACCCATCTGCCGCAGAGATTTCCCTTCTCTGAGAGCTTAGCACTAAAAATCCCTCGAACAACAATCCTAATTGTTTTGCGCCATGTGCACCGGTGAGCGCCTGGGTCTGCAGTATTCTGAGCAGGATTTCAGACTGGACATATCCTCGATAATATTCAGATTAAATCAATGAAGACAGCTGTATTGTAGGACCATTTTGAAGAAAATCTCAGGCAAACCCATTAATTGTAGTCCCTAACCATTGATAGGTTTGTAATATACAATTTGTCATCAATTAAACTGATATATTCTATTGTATTTATAGTATTGTGGTTCATTTGTTTTGGCCATTGCTCCCTTGCTAACATAATCTCCTTGTCTTCTGTTGCACTGCATTCTGAGCCATGCACAGGCACACACTTGCCCAGGGAAATGTCAGGTATGGTTAACTTTACAACCCAGAGTAATGTTCAAAGCCATCCACCTAAGGCTTCGAGGCACTGCACAGCTGATGGGAACAGGCACCGCATGTCCAATCGGCTTTCCTGGTCTTCTCAACACGTCACACAAAGCTTCGACCAATGCTCAACCGTGATTTATTGTAATGCGCAATGGTAAAAAAAAAAAAAAAAAAACACACACACACACACCGGATACATCCACTTAGCTTCTAATTCCCCTGAATACTTGGTCATTCATTTGCATTCTCCACACCTGTGGGCGCACATTCCTTCATCCAATTACCTTCCTTTCATGTACGCCTCTTCGAAAATGTATATACTTTCTTATTTGTGCCTCGTCGCAGTCATTTTTCTGCATAATATCAGCTGGGTTCGTTACCTCACATTAAATCCTTGGTTTAATACAGATTTCTATCCCAGGTAGAAATGACCAACCCGTCATTTGTGTGTTTGTTGTTTGGCTCTCTGGGACATTTCATAAGCATTTTGGTTGCCCACAAAGTTTATTGCCATCACACTCAGGTGACCATTAAAGCTTTTTTGCCTCTCCCCCTCCCTCTGTGGTTATGTCATCAACGCCCCCCCATCTGTCCATCCGTTGATGCCAGGATTACATCATCCGGTACGCAGCGCCAGGGGGAGGGGCTGATGACGTCACCAATGATGTCACTGGAGGTTTCAACTTAGAGCAAACGAGATTTGCAGGACATGAAGACAGAATGAGTCATACGTGTGGGTACGGGAGAAAACACGTTATTGTACGTGGATGATGTGGTGACATTTTTTCGCAGTTATCGTCACGCCGCCCTCCATCGTCCGCCCGCCCTCCTCCTTCTTTTGCTTTCTCGTGCAGAAAACCAGGAGTGTCATTCAAACGGTTTACTTCAGAACAAAATGTATGTGTCCAATCAGGTTAATGGGATTCTTCCCTCATCAGTCCAAGCCCCGGCTGAAATAAGACAACCGCGTGAGTTTGATCGCTGTCAAGCGTCAGCGTGAAGCGTGGCGGAATATCTGTTCAGTTTGACCCACCGCCAAGTCTTCGGCAGATGGCCGATGTGAGCTGATACAACTGCTCAATGGTGGAGGCACCAGCTGGGGAGAACACAGGAGGGAAAAACTGATGTGGTCATGGGAAAATTAGTCATAGCCATCTTCAGGTTTCCCTTATTTTTTTGCTGATGCTTGAAATTGATCCGTTTGCGTAGCATAAGTAGACTGGTTTAATGAAGAATGACTGCAAACCAAGCTCTGTTAACTCTGTAATAAGATCATTTTCTGAGAAACTGTTCAGAATAAAAGTTCAGTGTTATTTTGTTATTAAAAGCTTTTTTTTGTAGTAGTAGCCAAATCAGGAAATATTGGGTTTTCATCAGCAGTAGCGTAAAAAGTACCCTTGTCTCAATGTCACAACGATGCAGAAGATTTGTGGCAAAATAAAAACTACCCTGTTTCCTCCTCCGTAATGTCTGCCAACGCTGCACACAAGTTTGAAAGAAATAACCCTGATATCTGTCACATTATCAAGAAAGTGGTTAACGGACAGAACATTTCCGGATATAAATCCAGCTCAGTGTCGGCCTTGAACCCTTTCAGCTGACGGAGAACTTTTGACAAGCGAGCGGCGAGAAGCGGTTTCTCTCTTTCGCTGCGGGCTCAGCTCCTTCCCTCTCTGCTCATTTTGCCTCCTCCATCAGTTTTATTGAAGGGGGACCAACAGTTGGGAGATGAGCTGAAGAAGAGAGCGTAACATTGACATGCTGAAAGCCAAGAAAGATTTTAATCATCGCTGTATTAGATTGTTTATCACTTAAATTGACAACAGGGCTCATATAGCTGATGAGATATTCCCAAATTTATGACACACTGATGTGATCTGGTAATGAAAACGTATGACGTTTGGAATGAATATGTTACAGTTTAGTTCGGGTACCTGTTTATGTTTGTTTTGTGTTAAAAAGAGTTCAATTGAATTTACATTGAAATATTTTGTGTATTATGGATTGCAAATTGACTGCAAGAAATAATGAGTAACAGGTGGGACAAAAAATGAGGCGTTCCACACTCGTGAGATCACGCTCACACTAATGTACAAGTAAGTACACAGAGCAACATTAATGCATGGCGGTTGACAACTTATGACGAATTACAAATTAGTCGGTGAAAACATCCGTGCAAAAAGTCTGTTGTATAAATGTGACCTTGCGTGGAGGCCAAACGCAGCGCTTGATGCGGAAAATAGTTTCACGTTTACTGCCAAGTGCTGCGGCGGAGTCAAGTAGGCCACAGTCAGACCGCGATGTAGTGTAAATAAAGCTCAAATGTTGCAGCTTTCCTGAGCGTGGCACCGCCGGGAGATTTTCAAGGGATCAGATACGCGGACGAAATGAGTTTTTTCCTCCTCCTTTGTTAGCTTCCTCCCGGGAAAGCCGTGTTGCTCTCTCGTCCGTCTCCAGCTCCCTCCGTTTTCGTTTGCGAGGGCCGAGCTAAGCCGCTTGGGACGCCCCAAGAGTCCTTGCTGACGTGAACCTTTCAAGGAAGCTTTTTCTTAAAACGTACAGCGCGTGTGTGTTAAGAGGAATTGATATGGTTTCAGAACCGAAAGTGTATCTGTGTGTACGTAGTACGTGGTGCCGTGCTGATTTAGTGCAAGGGTATTTTTTTTAGCTCCTTTTTTTATCCTCTACACAATCATATTTAATACATTAACGTAACGTCGAAAATCCTGCACTAGCATGGATCTTTTCCCACCAAAAACCTTACACAATGACAAAGTTGCCAAATGTTAGTGTCACTTTTGATGTAATGTGACCATAGTGCTTCTGGTAATGCTGCCATGAGATGAGTTGACTTGTGGGAGTTATATAATATACTAGCCTGCTTACATTAAGCTCAAGGATTGATGTGATCTCCATGATGATGTGGAGTACCTTGCTCTCTTTTTCCCTTGTTTATTCACATACTTACTGTTAGATTATATTTAAATGTTTGTCTTTCACACACCAAAAACGTCTGACTTTGACCATGACTCTAAAATGCATTTATTCCCAAATCCTGCATAAAAACAAACGTGGCAATCATATAATGGCAACAAACAAACAAAATCCCTTTTAGAGACCTCAGCTGTACCACTTCTGTTAATCTCCTTCTCCAAGATCAATTGCGTCCGTCGTTACCATGTGTGGCCTTCAGGGGGAGTCTCCAATTCTGCATTTGTGTCATTCAGTGAGCGACCATTTTCACAGCCCTCTTTTTTCTCCCGACTGCCAAAGAAACTAATCCGTCAATTATTGCCAGCCTTGATCCCCTCTCCGTCTCTCACCGTCCCTCGCTTCGAATTGTATCACTTCAGTGTGAACTGATGCTTTTCTTTTTTGTTGAATCAGCCGGAGAGCTATTGACACGGCGAAGCTGAAGTCTACACAGCGCATCGACGAGCACATTAGACACAAAAAGAAAAGTTGATTCAAAAATACAATGAAACCGTAGTGCACAGATTACGCTCGCGCTCAAACAAACCCAATGTGTGTGGAAGAGCTTATTAAAGCTTACAGATTTATTTATTTTTTATAGGTGGTATTAGCGAGCAGGTCACGTGAGCTTTGAATTGAATGTTTAGCGGCCCGTATTGATCAAACAGTTGGAGGGAGGTGTGTATGAAACCGCAGGCAGAGGTTTGCCAATTTGGATGTTGAGGCAGAATAAATGTTTGCATGATCCCTAAACCTCGTCTTCTCATATCAGCACGATCTGTACACCTTTTAAAAAAGTACCATCATAAACTAAAAGTGCTATAAAACACTTGCAGCGATGGCAGAAAATAAAGAGATGGAAGGTCAAGAGGAATTTTCAAAATAAGAAAAAAGTTCCGTCCCTGTGAGGTGTTTCTCCTTAATCAATGATTCAGACGTGAGCACACGGTGACCTATGATAGAGAGTAGATGCGTCAGTTGGGTCCGTGGGGCAGAGGCTTCTAACTGCAAGCTTCTTTTAAACACTGTAATCGAGAAAAAGGACGACTCAGTAAATCCGGAGTGTCTGAGATTATGCCGTCAGCACACGAAATCCGAGGTATGTGCAGGTACGGCTCTGCTGCTTCCAACGCTTGTTTCTAATTGGAGTCCCTTGAGAGAGCGCCTGTGTTCTCGAGCCATCAAACGCGGCCGCAGCGGAGTCGTGGTCGTTAAAGGCAAACACAATTAGAAGAGCCATTAACAATGGGAATTCATCTTTCTGTTCTGTGGGCCACGTTTGCTGTCAAACACCTCCCAAACCCTCCTTTTCAAGCTTGTTTCCTTCGCAGAGAGACCATAAAGGTCAACTTGTACATTTTGCCGATGCACATCGGAAAATGCGGTTTTCAAAAGCCCTCGAGTATCAAGTGATTTGGCTGCTGTTGAGGTGAGCCAACATTCACACTGCCTGTATGTAAAAAGTCAAAGAGGTCCCCCCGTGTACCCCGTCCTCTCCCAGGGGACAGACAAGAGGGGAAGCAGAAAGGTCTCTCATCTGCGTCCCCCTGCATGTCCCATGTCCAGGAAAAAAGGACGCGGCATATGGAAAGCGGCGTGCTCTTTTCACCGGCTACATCTTCCGACAGCAGGCGTAATTGAGCCAACGGCTCTCTTGCACAAACAACCCCCGGTGCCTGCAGGACCCGGATTAAGGATGGAGGCGGGAGGGGAGGGGAGGGGAGGGTAGGGGTGAGGGGGGTGAGGTTGCAGAGAGAGATGGAAAATCATCGTAAAAACGGGACAGGGGGAGACAAGCGTGGGGGGAAGGGACGATACTGAGAGATGAGATGGATGAGGCGCAGCGTCCAGGTGGATAGAGCGAGGGTTGCAGCGATGGAGGGAGGGAGGTGAGCGCTCTAATGGCTTTCTCACATGCGCATCAAAATTTGATGTCCTTGCTCTCCCATTGCTCCATTGCAGTATCACATGTGAAGTAGCCACACGTCCTGCGAACTGTCATGGACAACCTCAACGTTGAAGTAAGCTGTAGGATACAACCTTTAAAGATTTGATTTTTTCGATGCACGCGAGTAATTGATACACATGTCACTAATTAATAAATAAATGAAAATCGAACACTGTTTTTTTGTTTTTATTTCCAAAGTCCGTCTAGAAAAAAAAAATGCACAGTGTATCCATCACTATAAAACATTGAGAACCAAGGCTAAAAACTCATCCATTTCAAAGCCCAGGTTGTAGACAGTAACTATGCAAAGTTTTGATTTAATTGGGTGAAGCAGAACAAATCTAGTGAGGTTTTAAAGAGTGGTCCGGCGAGAGGCCCAAACCAGCAAATCTGTCTTGAAGTCTCAGCCAATCCGGGTTTGATTTCGATGATTTACACCTCTTTTTAATCGTCAGAGCCAATAAAATTGAGGTAAACACCACTAAAGGAGACTGGCAGCTCTTTTAGCCAATAAGACGCAGCCATGGAAAAAGTCCGTGTTTTCTCGCAAACTGACTGGCCGTCACAAATTCCAGACGAAAAAACCCGCAAAGCTGAGCCGTATATGGCCCTTATATGGACTAAAACACTTCCGGGTTGAAATAACACTTCCGGGTAACGTTTAGCGTCCAGCAGCGAAAAACAAACGGGATAAATCATTTCTTTTGCATGAAAACAACAAACGTAAGTGACAAATTGTGATTGAAAAGCGAAGTTGAGATTTCTGTGGCTGGTGCTTGTTTGGACTTATCTTGGGAAAGGTTTGACTGAGAGATATGATACACATATTGGTGTAATCTGTGTGCTCTCAGCTAGCGGTTAGCTATCTCAGTTTTGTTGTTAGCTCAATGCCTCGCTCGGTACTCGGTGAAATAATTCACATGGTACCGTTTTTTTGCGAGTGATATTTACATATTTCTTTTCACATTTTTGTGCAATGCTCTCGTTGTGTTTGGAGCACGTTCAAACGGGTTTGATGGCTTTGTAGACCAGACTACTCTGACGTTTCCAGTGATATGCAGCATTCATATATCCGTTTCGTTTTTAGTTAACAATATGTGTCTGTAGTCAACAGTTGTGAGCGTTCGAGCACGCTCGGGTGGAAAAGGATAATAGTGAGACATTGTGTTGTAAGTTATGTTCGGAAAGGGGCGGATATTCTGTGCAATTAGGAATTTATTTGAACTCTTTGAAGAGCTGTTTTTACTTGTTACATATACCATTCCCTATTTGTACTCCTCTGAACATAATATGCTACCGTTTTTGAAAATAGAAAGCGAAAAAGAGAAATTTCTTAATATGACGAGCATCTTTTTCATCACTCTCTTTCTTCCCTTCCTCCCACAGCAGCCAAACAGTGCTCCACCAGTTCTGCTGCCCCGCCCCAGAGGCCCCTGAGGGGGAGGCTTCTACTGCCTGTGTCCCCAGGTAAGACCACTGCATCCTTGTCACATCGGCACAATTTTATTTTTTTATTTTTTATTTTCCGGGGACAATATGAACGTCTCTAACTCCGTGATCACAATGAGCCAATGAGAGGGAGGCTGCTGTCACGTCAGCTTGGGTTCTGGGTCTCGTTGAGGATGACTCAAAGGTCATTTAATTATCAGTCACGTCAAGATCCCCTTTCCTGGACAATGGTCAGGTCCCTGCTTGTAATTGGAAACATATTACCTTAGGTTTAGTGAGCAAAGCATGGGAGAATAAACTTTCTCTTTATTTCTGATTGTCACTTTTTGAAATAAAGGCAGTGGAGTTTTATTTTCTCTTTTACTGCAAAATAAGTATTCAAAGCTAGACGTTTCAAAATCTCAGATGTTACAAAAAAAACAGATAGTTGAGGTTCAGGTAGTTAGCTGGACCTTTGTGCAACAGCTTTGAGGGGGCTTTGATGTTGAATGGGCAGTCTTGGATACATAGAATCAGACAAAAATAAATAAAAAATCACCCTTTGACAAGACACAATCTCACTTCTTTCAAGCTGAAATGAAAGTACGAAATCTAGTTTGCCAAAACAACGGCACTCATCTGGCATCGAGAGGAATTAAGTCGTCCGCCCGACAATGGTTTGTTTTTTAAGGATACTCTTTTCACCGGAGTGTTTTATGAGGATGGCACAAAATGGTGAAGGCAGAGCAGTGAACTCCTATTGGCATCCTTTGCCACTTCAGAAAAGCATCTATCAAATAAATTCTCACGACAGACTCAAAACCCAAGTTCCTTAGAGGCTCTGACTGTAGAGGCAGTGGGTAAAACGGAGCAGCAGTGACGTCCACAAAGTCAAAGCCCCGGGGGGGAAAGTTTGAGGACACAAATCGATCGTAGTTCAGTAACTTAAACTTTGCTCGTTGGGTTTTTGTGATTGCTACGTGCTTAGGGGGCCCACATTAGCTAAAGGTACTAGCAAAGTGCCCAACAGAAAGTCAGCAGCTTGTGGATTTGTCTCTTTTTTTTTTGCGTCTTCTTAAAAGCTGTATTCTGTTGCCGTGGATTTCTGTATTTCCGCATTGTTGTCAGTAATTTGTTGATCATTCCCTCACGTGGCATCACGGCGACATGACTCCCCCCCGCGGCGCCCCCACTCTTCATCGCATCCGTCACCAGTCGTGTTCACTTCATGCGGGCTTGTCTCTCTCCACTGTGGTCACGTTTAAGTTTGAAAGAGTCATGTGTGAGAAAAGTGCAATGTTATAAACCACCATAACGCCTCGATGTGTGTACTGTCGGGTCTTTATATCATGTCGCATGCTTTGCCTTGGAAGGGATCGGAACACAGCTCCCTTTCTTTCTGTGTGTTTGTGTGTGTGTGTGTGTGTGTGTGTGTGTGTGTGTGTGTGCCAGTGTGTCACTACGGTACACACAGCAGTAGTTAGATAATTTATACAGTCCAGGAAAACACACAACACTTCACTCTTTGAGATCAGCAGGGAAATCCATAATGATAGACTGGCAGAAGAGTTACTAAAATGAACCTGAATTCTAAGCCAATAGATTTTTTCCGCAACAGACATAAAGAATAATAAAGTGTACAGGTAATCTAAAAAACGTGTGTGTGTGTGTGTGTGTGTGTGTCTAGGCGTTAGGGAGGATGAGTGTGATTTTCGATGGCAGGCAGAATCCACAGAAGCCTCTCACACAAATAAAAGGCGTTTGAACTGCGTCATTTTGCATGATTGAGGAGATCCACTCACCACTAAACAAGACCTGATGCACCTCTAAAAAAAAAAGCCCCACTCATTGCTTCTACTGTGCAATGCCTCCGCTACCGCTACTTCGCTACTGCCTTCGCTACACGATTTCGATGAAACCTTGTTTCAAACACTGAACCTGACAAACCAAGTGCAATATTTGTATTATTTAATTAGCACCAAACTGGGTCAGTGCAGAAAAAGGGCACCGGCGTGCACTAATCTGAAGCGGTACCTGCTATTGGTTTCTACCTGTCTGTGTCTGGTGAGCTCCATCCGACCGGTGGGAAAGCGGGGAAACGAGCAGGCAGCGATACGGTGTGTGTGGGATCGTTTAAACGAGGGGGGAAGCAGGCAAGTTGTGAACCTGAAAAGCGACTCGAGGATTTCACTGTCACTTGTAACGAGGAGCCTCACGGAGGTTGGAATCTCACCCTGACACACTGGTCACTCTCGGCGAGCTTTAAGGAGGCCCCAGAGGATTAAGGGACGCCGGGGGGGGGATTCGTATTCAGGGTCACCGAGTCGGCTCTGTAATCCCCCCCCCCCCCCATCGGAGGGGCTGGTGGCGCCGGATGGCCACAACCTTTAAACTCTTTAGTAGGAGCCGTGGTCCGCAGCAGTGTGCGTAGGTAGGATTGTTACTTTTTAAATGGTTGCCGCGGTTGGTTTTTGCGTGTTTGCTGATGGAGTCCTCCGTTAGAACGTGAAGCCGCTCCAGTCTTTGCGGTGAACATTTTGCGTATTAGCACCTTTTAACGGTTCCCCTTTCTCAGTCATGACTGCCGGAGTTTGTGACAAACTCACTTCAGCCACAGCCTTTACATCTTTATATGTGCAAATGGTAATAACGGCAGCGTTGTTCCGTGGAGTTGTGTGCGTGTGCGTGTGCAAGTGTCAATTGTAGCAGATGCGGCAGAAATGATAGAAAGTAAACAAAATCAAAAATATTCTTAAGAAGTATTATTACATTTTGAAACGGTAATGTTCGGTAATGTTTATTAATTTCAGCTTTTAAATGTTAACCGGTCAAAGTTTTTTTCGGGAGCCAAACTAACTTTAGATGTATTGTAACAAAATAAACAAAAGCAGACTCCGTCTTAGTCAATGTGGTATTTATTTTGGCTTTTTGTGTCCGTGACTCATGTTCTATGTGGCTCAGACCTGGACGGACTTTCAATGAGCCTCACTCGAGGCCTCGTCGCGTCAGCATGCAAAACGACATAATTTTGCATCAACAAATTGCAATGGTTAAGATGTGATTGGTGGAGCCGCCCGTGGGGACACGGCGAATGAACAATAGAAAGCCATCTTGACAGGTGCCGACCTTTTGAGGGGAATAATTCATCCGTGGATGAAGCGGGCCAGGCAGGAGCAGGGATATGATACTAACTATGAACTATTATTATTTAAAAAACAAATTAGAAATAAACCACAATTAACACCCTATATATAATAGCACATTGCTGATAGACACCCAGAGCAACGACTACCAGAACTATGTGGATTAGACTTTTCTTTTTGTCTCCATCATTGGAGTTTAAATTTGCCTAAATTAGCTGATCTTCTTACCAGAAAGTCTGACACAATACCAATGTTTTCACTCACGGCTGAGTCACCCACTTAAAGATGGCGCTCATAGAATAGTAAACACTCTTTTGGTCTCACGGTTAAATATAGACAGACAAGTCAGCCTTTGGCAGGTGGCGGAACATATTTTTGGCATGTTACTGGAGCCTGTCAGCGATTTAGCTGCCAAACGGACTGCTTTCTCCCACCAGCGAGAAAGACTGACATCTTGCTTACCGTCTAAAGGCTCTTTTAAATCAGTACTCCTGCTGCGCTCCTGTCGACCGACTTGCACACACACACACACATACACACACACACACACACACACACACACCAACGCTCTAATGAGGTATGCTATGCTAATTAGCACGCACAATCTGTCGTCGGGATTTTTACCTCCTTAGGGAAGAAGATGGTTGTAAGCCTCCGTGACTTTTTAAGGTGAGAGAATCTTAATGAACACATGGCAATCAGGCTAAATGAGGTTTATTTTTTTGAGTAATGCGTTGTAAAACAATGCACCCGATATTCTAAAGTATGATTTTTAGGTTCATTTAGACTTCATTGGGTAAGAAATGGGGGTGATATGCACGTTTTAACCCTCGGCGTCATTAAAGGCAAGATCAAACACTGCAGAAGCATCTGTCTTTAGTGAAGCACAAAAAGAAGGACGTTACATTGGGGTTATTTTACAGATCCTGATTTAGAAGGCTTGTGTTCATTTTCATCCTCACCTGCAAAACGTCCTTGACCACGCATGAATAAAATACCTTTAAGTGCTTATGGTGAAGCTGACCCCCCCTGAAGAGATCACATTTGGGAGAATAAAGGCGTTTCTGCAGGAGATGAATTCACCTCTGGCTGGGACACGAGTATAGACAGATGTGTCTTCTCTCCAAGATGCCCTTTTCTCTGATTCATCTTGGGTATTAATAATAACTAATTAGTGGAGTTTCAGCCAAATAAAGAGTGACACAGCTGTAAATGCTTATGTCACTGTGGAAATAGCAACTGAGACCAATACAGGTTCTCTCCCTCTTGGGGAGAACTACAGGACCCATGATGCATTGAGACAATGGCAGGCGCTGATTGATCTGTCGCGTTGAAGGACGTTCAGGGGCATGATGGGAATTAGTGCCTGGCGCTCTATTTAGTTATTCTGGACACGCCTTTGAGGTGTGCTGTGGGCCACACACACGCACACACACACACACACACGCACACACACACACCGCCTTTAAAGAGCTTTCTGATCTGCTTTTGTCCAGCATTAGTCTCACCTATGCATCCGCATATTCAATTTCACACGCGTGGTATCACAGTTCCCCAAAATGTCTCTCACCTCCCCCCCCCACCCTCCCAAAGGATTTAATAATCGTTGATCTCCTGCTGCCTGTGACTGTCTTTGCGTCGCATGCCGATGGAGAAAGTGACCTTGTCGGCTTGCCGTTCTGTTGTCATGGGAACAGAGGGCACAGCAGGCGGTTGTGTGTTCGTTAGGAGTCGGTCTTGCCTGAGCGTTGTGTGCACATGGTTGTTATTGGGAGAGTCCCAGCGCCACCATTTAGGCTTTCTTTTATTTCTCTGGTTCTTTCTTGTCCTTTTCCTATTGGCTCAAAGGGTCTGTGGCGTGGCCAATCGGACAAGCGACCATGGGTGATTCGCCTTAGAGGCCTCGGCTCATTCCTCCTGAAACCCATCCTATAGGATTTCAGTATAGCCTGAACTGAAATCAGCACTCGGTAGCACCATTGTGATGAGAAAAAAAGCTGACTTTAAAAGAGTGCTTGGAGTCATTTCTAATTAAATGCTGAGACTCATTTATTTTTCCCCCAAGGCGTGATTTATGCTACCCACACTCGCCACAAAAGCAGCCATACCAAATCTTCTCTGTTTTTTGACGAGGCAGAAATGAGACCACCTACTCCTTTTGGTCGGCGTGCCGCATTCCTGCAGTGTCACGTCGGGCCTCCTCTGTTGCCGAGCAGCGGTACAGCGGGGAGCGTCAAACGCTCAGATCCCAGCGCCTCTCCTCCACCCGCTCTGCAGTTTATCTCAGCATTGCCAAGAGAGCGCACGGTTTTTATTACAAAGGAGATTCAATAAAAGCAAAACTTTTGCTGACTTTGCTGCGGCGTCTCTGGTGCGTCTCGGAATCGACAATCTTTTAAGTTTCAGCATGTGTATAAATGTCAAGGCTTGGTACTTGGATCTTCCTCGACGCACACACTCCGCTTTGAAAGGCAGAATGAACGCTGTTGTTAGCGACGTTGTATATAATACATTTTTTACACGTCAAAGTGAGTTTGCATTCAACGTGGAGTGTCACACAATGTGTGAAAGTTGTTGTTTAATGACTTTTTTTGCTTTGTTAAGAAAACCCGGACGGTCATTTGGTTTATAAAAGAGTATTGTTTACGTTACAAACTGGGGTTTAGCTGAATTTAAAAGATTTAAATAATACTAATAGTAATTAAATGAATAAGGATATGATTTATCATGTAGCACTTTTTCATAACACGGTTTAAATAACAACAAAAGCACCATCGACAATAAAAAAGAGGCCAGATGCTATTAAACATATTAATAAATCATAAGAAACGGCAATTTAAAGCGTAAATAATGGTGCAGGAAGGTAAAACAGAAGAATAACAGACTATTGACTATAAGGGCATTTTAAGTGAAGAGAAGAGTTATTAATCCTGATGGAAAAAAGAAAATACCCTGCACAACGTTCAACAATGGATTTGGTCATTTAAGTGACTCACTACTGCAAGGAGAACCATAAATACACCACGTTGGGATTTTCGGAGGAAGCAGAAACGCGAATAAAACATTAAATGCCTACTGCAAGTTTTCTGGTCATTTTCTACTCCTCGCCGCGTCACGTTCGACATGGTTTTGGTCGTTGAGACCGACTCGCTTGTCCCCTGAGGGCCCAGCTCCATCCAGAATATCTGAAATGTGTCACAGGAAGACTGACTCTGCGGCAGCAAATACCCATTTCTGTGCCAGCCGAGCCACAGAAATCGAGGCGATCATTACGAGCTGAAGTTCCATTCTTATTACGTCTCTCTTTGTTCTCAGCCTGAATACAGATCTTTCGATTTGTCAGACGAATGTACGGGCCACAACCATTTTGTGTGATTTCAGAAGATAAAGCTGGAGCCAGGCTTTTCGTACACAAGCGCCCGTCTTTTTTTACGCTTTGTCTTGCTCACCTCTCTTCCCTACGCCCTTGCATCCAGAAACGTGCACATAATGTGCCACGGTAGTATAAATTATACCCCCCCTTGCCCTCCACTGTTCCTTTCCTCAGGCGCCTTATTACTCTCCATCATCTCAGAATGCCCGCATGTAGTCCATAGCTCAACTCTTTTCACTGTGCGTGCAGGCGAGTGCATCTGTATGCAAGCTAAGAAAGAAAAAAAAAGACCGTAATAGCCTGGGATGAGCTTGTGTAGCTGTACCTTTTGTCTAAATTGCCTGCTGATGCACACGTGTCACTCGCCCGGCAGACAGCAGGGGGTGCTAACGAGAAACGCGAGTCCCGGCAGTCACATGCGACAAAGCGTCCGTCCGCATGCTGGCTGCACGCTTTGTCCTGACCTTTCTGCTTTTGGCGGTCGGCCCCCGTGATGTTTCCTCCCGTGTCCTGTCCTTCCAACCCCCCCGTCTCGTGTCGACAGGGTCGATGGCTGCAGCTTGATAACACGATCCCGGTGACCGTCCCTTTTGATCCGCGCAGTGTGCATCATCAGCCGCGGTGCGAGTGCGTCACAGGACGCCTCATTTGGGGTGACAGAGGAACAGCCAAATGCCTTGAATCAAAGCAGGCATCTGGTGCCCTCGGACGCCCCCCATAATCTCCAGAGGTAGCGGAGAGGGCAGAGCGAGAGCTGTGCATCTCCTGCGGGGTTCAAACTGAGCGAAGAGTCGGCTTCATTCAGCAGTGCTTGAAGAGTACTAGGAGCGTTGAAATATGGGACTCTGGTGATGTTTTAAATGCAAACTAATGCACATTATTTTATTATACTACAAGCTGAAATGCTTTCGGGGATTTCTACAAAATGTTTTTTTTTTATGTCTCCTAAATGAAGGTATAGAGTTAGGGGGCCATGTGAAAAGGAAGAGCCTTTTCCCCAAATTGACTGACAACTAGTTCATTCCGTGTTTGGGACAGGGCACAGAATACATGTGTAGCAGCCTAAATGTGTACATTAATGTCTGCACTTGATTATATAATGATTCACATCCACCTGAGAACAGTGTTTATGTTATGAAAGGAACGTGTGGGAGTTATCATAACCGTACGATACAGCTGTATGTTCAAATAGACCTGACAGAACCCCCAGCCAGTTGGTTTCTCCCAATTAGCCTAATTGCCAGGAAGGCTGTGTAAAAACAAGGTGAAAGGGAAACACGAAAATCGGAACACCTGGAGTAAAGTCACCTGCAGAAGGGGTTGGTTATTGTGTTTGTGCAGGTCTATTAGAAGTGTTTTCCTGGAGACCACCAAAGGCAAATAAAACCAGAGCTCTGTTTGTTGGACTGCGTCTCATCCCAAACGCAAACCTCAGGGAGTCCTCGCCGCCACCATCCTGTGTCGGTCGGCGAGGGCTGCAAGGGCGCCACAGTCGCAGGCCGATTAGCTGTTAATGCTGCGCTCACCGACGTTGCTGTCATCCTCAATCCGTTTTCCTAGTCCGATCTGTGGTTGTGTATCAATTCTCGTTGATTTGTTTGTACACCTCTACTTACGTGCATAGCTAACTTCCGCAGCATGCGCGCACACACACACACACACACACACACACGGACAGGTATTAACGAGTCAATGTGACGCGCTTATCCTGCGCACGTCTGGCACGAGCTCGGTGAGGCCGAGGGCGCTCCGTCGGGTACAGGTTGTTCCCCTGCTGTTCCCTGTGAAGGGACATTAGGGGACACTGTCACGTTCAGCGTACATCACCAGGCGCAGTCCTTGTCCTGACAGCCTCGCCGACAGCCTCGCGACGGTACATCAACAGCGTAACGAGCGGCGAGGAGGAGGATGTGGAGGAGGACACGGGGAGGAAAAAGAAAAAAAACGCTGACAAGGCGACCTGGCGCCTGCGAGGAGGCGAGTGAGGTGGGGGGGGGGGGGGAGCGTGAAGGAGGCTTTGGTTACCGAGGGGACAGTTAATGATGCACGTGCCTGTTTCCATCTGATTAAAAGGCATCCGGAAGTATGTGTGTATTTTTTTTGTGTTCAGTATTAGAAAATGAAAAAGACTCCGTTTTCAGATGACAGGATGACGATGAAAGGAAAACTTTTCGGAAAGCATCCCTTTTGACCCGTTACCATGACTTCAGCTGTGTGTGTGAGTCATCTTTGCAGTGTGTGTGCGTGTGTCAGGCTGTGTCCTTCCCTGTCAGTTCACGGCTCGTTTGGGTGATGGGTGGTCAAAATGAGTTACTTGTTCAAACAGACCCCACGCTGAAAACAATAGAGGAGAAAATATGCCTTTATGTTGAACAGGACCAGGCAACCGTGAGACCCTGAAAAAAAAAAGTTGAGTGACTCACAATGCTGAAAAGCAATGCGTCCCGCAGAACTTAGTTTTGGCCTTCTAAGTCCAACCATGGGGCCCTTTACTTTGTTCTGCTGTTTCACCCCATTAGGGGCCCATTAAATGCACCATTAGTTCTCCTCCACCGTATCCCACGAAGCCCATTCCGTGATAGAGCTGCTCCGACGTCGCCGACTCTCTGCAGCGACCCTCGTCACCTCGGCACAGTCGGTGAAACGATTAAGGTGAAGGTCCACGGAGTCGTGGACAGGCTCTTACTCTGGAAGAAAAACCTCTCACATTTCACCGGGATGTCATTTTATTTTCTGGGACGGAGTCGATGGAAAACACGACGCCGGTCAGCTCACGGCTTAACTTGATTTTCTTTCGCCGTGAAATGAGCAGAGCGAAACGTTATTTTTGTTGCCCTTCACCTGAAAGCAATTTCACCGATGAAGGGAGACTGATTCGGGAGTGTATGAGCGAGGGCCGTGCGTGCGTGACAACGGCGACGGATAACGGAGAGCCCCGATCGCCGGCCGTGCTTGCTCCGCCTCGGCGAACAACCTCCTCTCTTGTTTTTTCTTTTGTTTGCTGGTAGGACGCGCTGCAGGAAACAGAATCTGACTCCAGGCATATCTGAGAGCACTGGTTGTTTGTAGTTCAAAACAACCTGCGTGTTGTCAGGTTGCTGAGGGACGGTGAAATAAAAGACTTGTAAGGACATTAGCGGGGTTTGCATCTTGTCTCAGTGGATAAGGCAGTATTTAATTATCAACGTCCCGTTGAATCGCCACCCGGCTACTCTGTTCAATCAGTTCAATAATTAGCTCACTTTAATCTAATTTTACTTCTCATGATTAATGATGCAGAATGATCTCCCGGTCCAACGCTCTTTTACTGCTTGTAAGTATCGTCTTGTGTGTGTGTGTGTGTGTGTGTGTGTGTGTGTGTGTTTGTCTCCTCGTTCCCCAGTATTACTGTTTGAAAAGCAATCATTGTAGTTATTCAGCTATGCTGTGCTGATTTTGTGTGTGTGTGTTTCAATGTGTATTTAAGGCTGTCATCGCCTACTCTGGTGTAATACAGTGAAGAGTTTACATGAGAGGACATTTCGGGTGGTTCAGAAGGAATGCCATAATTTGTTCTCTAAATACAAGAAGGAAGCCAGACTGTGCGGCGGGATGAACAGGATGACAAATCTACCATCCAAACAGTGGAATAAAGAACTGCCATCGAGAGCATCAGAAACTCACACTTGTTGACTGACAAATCTGATCAATATTGTTTGGACTACCAGGAGGGATTTACTCACTGCGTCAAACGAAAAGAAAATATCTAACAACTTTGCAGTTTCCCTTAGTTACGGGGTGTTTTAATTTCTTTTGTTTCCCTTGAACCAATTAGTAAATCTCTAGTCTTTCAGAATGGAAGGTAATGGGATCACCGTGAGCTCCGTCAGGACGTTAGGATTGTGACAAATCACTCATCAAACGTCTTACATTTAGAGCACTACTCACTGGTTGTCTCCTCAAATCTCACAGTTAATCCTCCGTCTCTGTAACATTTTTTTAAATGGTGCCATGTGAGCCTTCCAGCTCCCTCTGTTAGCCTTTCCATTCACAAACATCACCGTGAGTTCATTTGATCATCGCCGTGGCTGATTTGCAAATCAACTGTATTATTTATTTCATGAAATCATGCAACACCCACTTACTCTAAACTTTTCCATCCAGCTTTCAAACCTAAAATAGAATTTAGGCTGAGCCTTTAAATCCGGGAATATTACTAAAGGATTAATGGCTTACATAAACACCTTAATCAGAATAAACTCGCTAATTCCGAGAGAAATGTCATTACATTCCAAGGTGTAATATCTATCTGTGCATTTTCGCCCACACACACACACACATAACGTAGCTGCAGGGAGACTCTGGGTGTCGTTGGTGGCTCCTCTTATTCAATAAGCACTCCAGTGAAAAAGTATAAAATACTGAAGTCAGCTCTTTCTAGTCTAGAGTTCAATATTTGGTCCTGGGGAGGGAGGGGGGGTTGATTGTGACAGAAATGGCCTGTGTGTAAACGGGATGTGGGACATGAAACCGACGCTATATATGATTTACAACTCCCACCAAGACAGGCATTCACATTCTGAATTGATTTAATATGAACTGTTTCATCTTCCCGCTCCTCCTCTTATTGCATTTGTTTCTCACTACATGTATATAGGCTACGCTGCAGCGTGTTGGCAATGCATATCGGTTCTTAAATGCTCTTATCTGAGATATCTGCAATTCACAGGATACTCCCGTTGTCTGCCAGCCTCCACTGCTGAGAAAGCAGCCAACATTTAACTGTGCAGACGACCTGCATCATAACCACTGTGACTAAAATACGCTGTCGGTGCAATGAGCTGCAGCGGGTTACTGATTCAATAGGGTGCACAGTTGATGTGTTTAATATAAGTTGCATTCTAAAGAGACACTTGAGTTGATATTTTTGAGGCATCTCCTGGTATTTCCAAGCTCCTTTTTTTGATTTGGGATCAAAGAGCCTTCGAGTGTGGGTTCCTTGAAGCATTCAACTGTGTCGCTTGCAAAAAGAGCAAATTCAAACGAGACACTGGTGCATCGGCAAACTGCCTGAGGACACTTCCAGATATTTGAAAAAGAGAGCGAGCCAAATAAGGAGGAAAAAAAAACAAAACCGTTATTCCCCCCCGAAGGGCCACAAATAGGTAATTAGCTTGTGAAATCGTCATGGCGGGGCCGCGGCCCAATTGTTTGTTCCGCTCACAACGAGGCGAAGCGGCAGCGGGAATTCTTTCTCCGGCCGTTGTTGTTGTTCTTGAACGCTTCCCCTTCTTCATGCTTTTCTGTGAGGTCGCTCATAAAAATACAATGTTGCACTGATGTTTAAAAATAGCATTGCGGTTCACCGTGGATAAGAACGAGGGAATCAAAACACGATGATGACTTTGGACAGCGAGAACCGATGGCGGCCTTCATGGACACGTTGTAGACGCCTGAGCAGAAAGTGAAAAGTAAATAACCCACCCAACCACTGTGGCAAAACGTAAAATGTTCATAACGGGGACGTGTGTCGACAGTTTTACGGTCGTTTTACGGTCTCAAAACATCCTCATTACGTCTTCACGCATGAATCTGACGACTCTGGACAATCCCATGTTTGGATGCATTGACATAGAAATGTATGCATATGTTCATGTGACTCCTGTTTTCCTAGCACCCCAATGCTGCGTAGTATTGTGCAAAGGTATAGAGAAGTATACTAGTAGAGCTTGGGGCGACATCTGTGATGTAATGAATCCCTGTCATCTTCCATCCTTGGAGTCCTGTGTGGATATCTGCACGCTTGTCGACCGTTAACCATAAATCTACCATGCAATTTCCCCCGCTGACGTCCCCGCGCCGTCTTTCTATCTCTTGCTGCATTTTGTCCATAAGCCGGTGCGTCAGCTGTGAAAAAAAGATTCAATTTAAAATGCTGTCTTGCATATTTAACAATATGTTGTTGTTGGAAGGATGTTACATTTACATTGCATGTGAATGCCTCTGGTCATAATGGTGTGTGTGTGTGTGTGTGTGTGTGTGTGTGTGTGTGAGAATTTGTTTTTAAATCCTTTTGGGCCGCTATACTCATAAAGTTTTAAAATTCAACATGATAAATAAAAGCCTCCCCCGTTTTAGCGCAGGAGGTCGGAAGCTGAGTGTGTCGTGTTCTCCCCTTGCAGCTCACCCGGTGATACTCGTCACTGGGCCGCCGTAAAGGAACCGTAAGGATCCAGAGCTGAGGGCTGATTCGGAGCTTCTCGGAAGCGTAAACTGGTCGACATTGATCTCAGTCCTCGGGCCCAGAATGCACATGCATCACATGTACAATCAGAGCGTAGCCTCTCTTTACGGCAGGTTTCTTCCCATCGCTTTGCCTCTTTCCTGCTCAACAGTGCTATTTATGAGCTATGTCGGCCTGCTCAAGTGAGCGCACAATTGATTGGCATCTCCATTACCAATTCATCTCTGCAGGATCGATCGCACGAGGCGGGCAGAGCGCACAAATAGAGAACGCCACCGAGGATGCATCAAGGCGGATTTCACTGGGAAGAGTTAGCCATGCTTGGTATAGGAGCATAGTAAAGCCATACATATTTTACACCGATTTCATTATTAAAATAGCACTTTATCATTTATTCATTTATTTATTCGAATAGGTTCATTACATATTTCCATGATTATCTGGTCTTATTTCATTTTTTTTCTTCTCCAAAATGCCCTTTCTCTTATAGCATGCTTTAGATCACAGGTCCAAATTCCCTCCATGTCCCTCTGGAAGAAAACAAAAAACAAACCATGCGAATCTGTGCCTATATAATGATTTAAACATGACATGGCTATATTTGTAAGCCATTCCACACAAAAGCTTTTTCCTCTGACACGCTAACTGGACATCTTTTAGTCTTTTTCCGGACTTCGCTTGCTGCTTTACAACACCGTGGCGTTTTTTGTGGGAGCGAGGGGTGTGCAGCGCAGACGTCAGCTTCCGTTTGACCTTGATGAAGGACAAGAACAGTCAGATCGCTGTTCAGTTGCGACGAGCAACATTGCGCCGTTTATTATCAATTCAAGAAATGTGTCAATTAGTGACATTTTAAAAACGAGGAATCCACGACATCCACTTCACGGTGAAGGACGGAACTCGAGCAAAGAACTCAGAAGCAGCTGCATCAAAGACGTGAAAGAGGAGAGCGATGCCGCTGCTCGACCGGCTGTCACTCCCGAGGTGAAGTATCAAACTCGCGGAAAAACAAGAAAACAAGCGGCCTCGCTTTGGAGTCCGTGCTGCCTCCTGTCAGTTGCAGACGCCCCAGAGGAGGTTATGCAGGCGATGCACGATTTAAACCGACACCCAGGCGCGAGGAACCACAAGATGCGTTTTCATTTTTGCCAAACGCAAAGGTTAATATGCAACGTAACGGGTCAATTTTAAGGGCAGTAAGGTGGCAATCACACACAACAAACGCACACCTTTACCCATTGCAGCCCTGACCACTCACACAAGCATTTCATATTTCAAAAGTTAAATGAGAGGCGACAAAGTGCCCCATACTGAACAATGGTCAATATGTGCGTTCAAATGGAGGTTAACTAGGCGGAATTAGCTGGGTCAAAGACAAAGAGGATATTAGGCTATACCCTTTTTTTACTTAATTGCTTGGTGAAAAGTAATTGCTCACTGACCTCGTGATTAGCCTTTGTGATGCTTAATTATAGCCAACAGTTTTAGAATTTAAAAGAGATCCCAGGAGATTATTTGCAGTGTGAATGCAAATCTTTTGCGAATGGAAACGTCTGTCATAACGTGGGCAGTCGTGCGTTTCTGTCTTTGGCTTCCCTCTCAGAGTCGGAATGTGGAGCCACGTCATGTTTTTACTGCCTGCAGAAAACTTTGATGAATATCAAATACACTTGGCTGATATATTCAGCACATTTGCAGCATGCATCACCCCCTCATTCCTCATAAGAAGGAAATATGCTTATTTATGCAGAACCTTCAGATCTCCGCTTCTTCTATTCTACCGGATTAATTATCTATGAGGTGTAGGAGAATATATAAAATGACTTTCTTGAACAAAAAAGCTTTGCAGCAACTACTTTCTGCAGGGATCTTTTTTTTTTTTTTTTTCAATACATTGAAGCTCTCCGCAGTTGCGAAAGACCGTTTGAACGCCACCAGTCACACGGCACCGGCTCCACGGTCAAGGTTACTGAAAGTCGAAACCCGTATCCACAGCGTCTGAATTCACAGAGTCCGTGGACCCGCCGCGTTGTTAAAAGACGCTGCAACTTCCGTCCTGTGGCAGAAGTCAGGGAGTATTTGCCCCCCATTGTCCCAGTGGAACCACCCGATCTCATTCGACAAATTCCGAGGGAGAATTAAAAAAAGTTCAAATGTAGACATCCTCTGGTTGCCGGATACTGGCAGAAAATCTGAAGAGAAGTTAGTGTTGTAATATATTCTCTCAAGAATATGTTATACATTTTATATTCTCGCTTGGAAACTGGAAACCACGGGTCACGTTCAAAGAGAAAGTCCTCTGGTTTGACGGGACGGAAGTTGGGAGAACGTAAATAAATTGACATCACACCGCGGCAGCAACCATGAGCGACTTACGGGATCATGAGAGGAGAGAGAGGAGGCCGCGTCCGGGGCTTGTCTGTGCCTCCACAGTTAACACCTGCAACCGCTCAATCTCCTTACCTGGAGGAGGACAGACTGGCAGTGTGTGTGTGTGTGTGTGTGTGAGAGAGAGGATGACAGGAAGCTTGACAAAATGGATGAAAGGAAAGAGGATGAGAAAAGTTGACGCGCAGAGAGGGAGTGACGGACTTAGACGTTGGAGGAAAGTGACTCTGCCCTTCAAGTAATATCACACACGCGGACTTTACGTTATCAGCCGTTTCATATGGATATTTATTTTCACTGCTCCCTCACAAATAATCCCCTTCAACACCTAATCCAGGGTGCGTGGAACTTTAAAAAAAAAAAAAAAACAGCCTGCGTGTTACCTGTAGGTTGTCAGATTATCTCCCACCAGAACGAGCGATCTGGCAAAAGTGCAAATAGGAACATTGTGACGCACAACAATGAGCGGCAGCGTTGTGACGAGACGGTAGGCAGCAGGCAACGGAACAACTCTCCACCCAAAAGGAGTCAGGCATTTTTCTTACGCGGATCTATTTTTTGCACAAGCGAAAAGCTCACCTGCGAGCTTTGAGCTGAGTGATGGAGCCGCAGACTTTATTTCCCTCTTCGATTATTCATCACTCGTACAAGCTCTATTTTAGAAGTTGTAGACCCAGCTGTATCCACGCTGAAGGTACTTTCTCCTCCGGCTTATGTGGCAGCAAGTAGAAGCAGGCGGCAATCTGCCGCACAAAATCGGATGGAGGCATTTTTCAGATTTAAAAGGCCGCGTTCACGCTCGACACACTTCAGCCAAAAATACACACTCACAAGATACGTAAAGGTTTCTCACCGGTCAACTCTTTTTCTACACATTTTAACACACTTAACATTTCTCTGGGGAGAGTCGTGCCAGTGATGTGCTGCAGTGCCCTGCATACGGCAGCCTGAGTGTCCTGATTTTGTGCTCACTGACTCCAGGCTCATCACTGTATCCAATAAGAGGGGAAAACGGTCTGCTCTTGATCTCTGTAGCAACAGAGTCGTTATCACACCGTCGACTAGTAAACTCTGCTCCAATTTAAAGGTGTATATCAGGAAAATCAGGCATATTTTGCCTTTTATAACCTTAAAAATGCTAAAGAAGACATTTTAGCAAAAATCAAAAGCTTTTCATCCATTTATTAAAATCATTTATGCTTTTCAGATGATTTACCACAGAGACTTGCGGTGTGTTCAGTGTGAGTGTCCCTGCTAAAAACACACGCAGGACAGGCCTGCTAGGGCAAACGTATTTTTTAATGATGATCGATAAAAGTCAAGGTCAACTCTGCAAGACAAAGACGGCGATAACATTTTTTTTTTTCTTACTCAACTTGCACCCCAGAACAGAGGGGGCTTCTATAAAAGATAGGGGATGGAAAAGGAGGGTGCTTAAAGACAAATTAAATCAATACAAAGCTGCACAGGTTCCTATATGCACAGTCCTATAAGAGCTGCATGTCTGCCCACCGTGTCTGTGTGTGTGTGTGTGTGTGTGTGTGTGTGTGTGTGTGTGTGTGTGTGTGTCACCTTTTGGCTGCCAGCTTTCTTGTTTTTTCACATCTTCTCTTCTGAGGATATTTCGCTGAACTAAATAATCCGTCCCAATCCAGTTTCCACTTTTGTCCCTTGTGGTTTTGTCAGCTGTACATTTTGACCTCCTCGTTTCATTGTCTGTCAGTGTCTAGACGGACAAGAGAAGCAGACAGGACAGAGCAGGTAGACGGGCGACCTGGCCCTGCACAGAATTGGTAGCAGAGTGAGAGAGAGAGCGAAGGGCCAACTTCTTACCACTAGCCCAGGCAGCCTGGAGAAGAGGTCAGAGCTCACGCCGGATGCAGCAGCAACCTCACTCTGCGTTTTCTCCTCCTTTCTGCAGCGATGACCTTTCTCCAGACTCGTCTATTGGGGAGGAAGGGAAGGGAGGAGAGGGGGAGCTGCAGAGTGAGGTTGAGTCACAACCGGAACCTCAGGCCGAGCAACAACAACAGCAGCAAGACATTCAGCCACAGATGCAACCGCCGCGGCCTCAGTGCGAGGCCCAACCACGGACTCCGCCTCAGCCCGGGCCCGAAAGCGATCGGCCGCCAGAACCCGAACCCGAACCCCAGTTTGCACCGGAGCCCCAGCCTCAGCCCGAGGCTCAGCCCAAAGTCGAGGCTCAGGGCGAGCAGGAGGAGGAGGAGGAGGCGGCGCAGGTCGCCCCCGAAGCGCCTTCACCTCGCACGGGGGAGCCGACGGAGGCGGAGCAAGAGGAGGAAACGCTGGAAGAAGTTGTGGAGGCAAAGAGAAAGCAACAGGGAGAGGAGGCGCAGGCCGAGCGGCGCGCGGGCGAAGCAGCACAGGAAGAAGAGCAGCAGGAGGAGAAGGAGGAGGAGCAGGAGGAGGAGGAAGGGGGAGGAGCAAAGGGAGGTGGGGCGGGGAGGAGAGCCAGCCTGCACCACACGGCGTCGCCCTTGAGGGTGCAGCGCAACGGGGCCGGCTCACACTCCACCACCTCCGACTATGAGCTCTCGCTTGACCTCAAAAATAAGCAGGTAGGGTTGTGTCGGGGACGGGGGAGGGTCGGTGTGTTGTTTGGGTGAGTGGAGCAGGACGGCGGCAGGTACAGTAACGTGGCTTGTGTGTGTGTGTGTGTGTGTGTGTTGTACGTCTCTGTGGTCTGACATGTTTGTGACGAGGAAACTTGTGCTTTGAGAGAGAAGTTTGTGTTTGATGAGATTTCGATTTTTCTTTTTTGTTTGTTTCATTGATTCCCTTCTGGGCCCCTTTGGCCCTTCCCGACCGTAGGAACTAATGACAAGCTTCCTTTTCTTCACCGTCATGAACCGCCATTGTCATGTCATCATTTCATTGTCATCCTCAAATCGTTTTGTTTCGCCGCTCCTTAATACTGTATTTCTTTGCAAACAATCCATACATACACCTGCACACATCAGGGTAATAAAGACAGATCCGCATGGGTCGAGAGGCTTTTTCGTTTGTCTCTGCTGCTTTGAGAAGTCCTCTGAATGATTACAAGCTGTCTCTGGAGACAGACACGAAACGTGTGAGTGTATTCAAACATACATTCCCATGTTCTCACGTTTGTGTTCTTGTTGTGCTGTTCATCAGGTTCTGGGAAATCATTACATGATCATCGCCATTACAAGAACCATCACTCATTCTCCATTCGTTTCCATTATCATCCATCCAACCGACATCCTCCAGTCCATGGATCTTCAGCTAGGTAAGGCGGCGGAGTTGAGGGGGCTCGGTCTGTGCTCCTCATCGTGTCATAATCATTTTTTATTTTGCACGTGGAGTTCAGTTTTCTCGTCACAAGCCTGAGAAAGCCGTTTTTTATTGGGGTTTTATCGAAAGCTCATCACAATGACGTCATCGGGGGGGTTCGCCTTGGTCTGGAATTTTTTAATAGACGGTTTGCATTGTAAAGGAAGGTGTGCTATTTGAACTCCATTCTTTTCCGTTGCATTGTGAGTCAGCATATTTGAGCCTTTTGATCATTTGAAACACGTTTTTGTCAGTATTGTGTGCACCCCCACAATTTCAACTCATCAATTGTATGGATTGCCAGCTTCCCTCTGTTGTACGACATCTACATTGCTCGTCTTTGGATTTGGAATTGTTGGTTAGAATGTTTCAAGAAATCCACCCGAGCTCCTGAAAATCTTTTAGTTGCAGGCCTAAATACGACAATTACACACCGTGCATGGTTTTGTTGTCAGGTTGTACAATGACGATGGATTAACTTGTTTTCTTCGTGAGGCATGAAGGTGGCTGAAGTCACTGGTATTGACTGGCTATTGGTATCAACTGTCAGCCAACACACACAGTCGCCCTGATGTTGAGTGTTTCTCAGCCTCGGGGAATAAATCCACCGTGCAATGAAGTCCAATGAAACAAAGCCATTCTTCTCTGTCAGCGCCATTTTTTTTTTTTAGTCCTTTCCGCGCTGACGGCCTTTTTCCCGATAACGCAGGTTATTTTACCCTCAGCATATTTCCCGCGTCTCCCCTCTCACCCCCATTCTCACTCATTAATCTCACATCCTGTTCACCATCTGCCTGTCAACAATGCTGGAGATACACGGTCAGCTGGATTGATCTACTGTCCGTACTTTTGAGGGTGCAAAGGGTTGATGTGTCAGCAGATCAATGTCAGGGTAATTGGATGCGCAAGGAGATGCTGTACTTGGGTTGCGGGGGGGGGGGGTCTCCTAGCTTTTTTGTTTTTAAGCTGTTTTTCAGTGCTGGTCAATGTCGGGTCTTTTTGTTATTAATATAAACTGACAAGTGCAAGATACTTGTGCTATGAGATCTTCTGACACCAATCTGTTAGTGATTCCCAGAGTAAATACAAATCATGGGAAGGCATCATTTAGTTACTATGCAACAAACGGCTGGAATAAACTCCCTGAAGATTTAAGACTTGCCCCAACTCTGACCACGTTTAGCCTGAAGACTCTTATGTTCACCTTCGCCTTCTGCTAAATTTCACCTACATTGCACTTTTAACCTCTGAAGATTTTAATCTCTCACTCTGCACTGAAACTTTTAATTCTTTTTATATTTATAATTTTATTTGTTGTTTTTTTTGTTAAATTGTCTCTTAATTCTTGCATTTTATTTCACTTTATTGTATGACATGTTATGATGTGAAGCACTTTGAGTCTGCCTTGTGTATGAAAAGCGCTATACAAATAAACTTGCCTTGCCTACATAATAACCACAAATAAGGTGCAACAGGGTTGGTTAACAAAAAACTAGTTCCAGCTAGTAATTGACTAGAAAACAGTTGGACTCAATGTAATCTTTGACCTCAAACATAATAAAATCTTCCAAAAAATAAGATTAACTTATTATTAAATAAGTTGTAACTTGACAATAACCTGACTTCCTTTTAAATGGGTTATTGTTTTTGTTTGTTCTGATCATCTTCACCCTCATTTGAGTCCTTCCAAACTTTCCAGCTAAAGCCTGAGGAACATTAAACTTTTCTGTTAGTTTGGTCAACAATTTTATCGTAAATTTGTCCGTCCTACACGGCGACGTGATGCGGTTTCAGTATTTGCAGACTGCAAGGCCCTTTCAAGTGATGAATGATTAGACCTACACTTGAAACGACTGTTTGTGCTCTCTAATTGCTAATTTCTGCTCAAGAAATTGAATCTAAAAAGCCGTTCATCCCCTCAAATTCATGAACAGTGAAAAGTCAAATTTGATAGCACTCATACAGCCACTTAAATGCACAAGCAATACAAAGTCAAGAAATGTGAAGAATGTACTCGACCGACGTGTTTTAATATCTTGTCTGAAAAAAGGCATTGATTGGCCAACGCGATGACATTGTTAAATGGTTCGCCGCTGCACCATCTCATGTGGCTTCAACCCAACTAATGAGAAAGCCTTGTTTTCTGCGTCAGAATAAGCCCTTCAGTCACCACCGACCTTTTTCACTCAATGACTTTGGTCAAGGATGTCTCAGCTTAACTGATCGCCGTCCTCGGATAACATACGGCCTTTTCATGTCATCCTCATCCTGCAATATAGTCAGTATTAGTTGTGTCCTAGTTTTGCGGTTATATAATCATCTCATTAATCATGCAGTTGTTTCTGCGCTGTAAGACACTGTGCATGAGGGCTAATAACCGTGGCTTTGCATTTCGCCCCTTATTCCTGCAGGATGTAAGATCTGATAATCTGCTGTTTTTGCTTTACGCACACCAGCCTTTTTTTTCTTGCAAATGTGTAAATGTCAGACTAAAAGACAAGGGCTAAAAAAAAAAAAGGGAACGCGGCGCACGGTTCCCACTGGACGGACATGCTGTTGTGTTCCTGCGGCATGCGGCCTCAGAGACAAACAGCCAAACAGTTTCAGCTCAAGCTGGTATTATAAGGAGTCATTAAAAAAACATGCTGTCGAGTGTACTTTGTGTTTGACCTTTTTGTTTCGAGATGCATTTTCATTCGAAGCAGACTCCGGATATTATTATTTCATACATACAATACTTCAAGCCACTACATCCACCTTGATGATGTCTATAAAAAACAAAAAATAACCAGCCGTGGCTCCTGAAATACATATATACATATATATAAACACTTATTTACTTATATTTTTAACCCTGCTTCTTGCAGCCGATTTTCTTTTAGACGGCGTCGTACCACTTAGCACCTCCTGCAACAACCCCCCCCCCCCCCCGTTCAAAAGGGGAACATGAGGTCAGCGCGGTGCTGATCTGCCCGTCGAGATTAATTTAGACCTCGGCGGTACGGAGTTGTGCCGTCACTGTTCACTCAAAGCCCTGCCTCTCCGGAACAATCGCTCTCCATCGGCGCTTAGTGAAGTGATCAGAGATGGAACTGACAGTCAGCCAATGGGGGGAGGAGGAGGAGGGGAGGAGGGGAGGGAGGGGGGGAGGCAGTGCCTGTCTTGGCGCGGCCATCCATCTCATCACCTCTTTCTATACCTGCCTTACTCTCCCATCGACGCTCTTGTTTTCTTGTTTCATTAGTGCTCCGATCGTCCTCCTTTTTTGTTTCTAGGGATGTGAATGTACATTTTTGTTGTCATGATTATTGCGGTCGTAAGTTTTAGTTTCCGTAAAAAAACGGAGAATCGTCCAACTGAAACCCCGCCTCTGGTCCGGCGTCGACCTTTTCTAGGCTCTGATTCACGCGGTGTGTGAATCAGTCTGCGTCATTTGGAAACGACACATTGTGAGAGAAAATTAACCTGCAGCGGACGATCACCCGGATCTGCAGTTCCATTCAGCTTTATGAAGCTTTTAATGTGCAAAATTTGCACATTTTGTTGAACTTGGCTGAACTTTTGCCGTCGAAGTTGCAGCTTCAACAAATAAGAAGTGTAAGCAGTTGACCCCATAAAGGGTCGCCCACCTTCAGCCTCATTATCGACGCATACCAGCATGAGTACAGCTCATTGATTAGATTTTGGCTTAACACCAGGCACACTGGCCTTAATACATGTATCAGCTAAAGCAGCTATTTGGTAGATACAAAAAACAAAACAAGCTGAAATAGAATGTATATTGGAAGAGTTTTTGTCAATACATACACAATTGGAAATTGGGGAGAAATGTGGATGATGAAATACCCTCCAAAATAAAAGCACTTCGTCAACACAACATTCGAACGGTGTCAAACACTGTGTATCAGTTACACACTCTGAAAGCAAGAAAGCGACGCGACCCAAATGCTTTATTCATCGTCCCCGCGCGTACGCACAAGGCAAAACAAACAAGCTCGCCTGCCACATTTAATCAAACGCAGGCGAACCGAAGTCCCTCTCCCACTACCAAGGGCACCTCTGCAGTGGGACTCTTTGCAGAACCTTTTCGATGACACCGTCCCTCGGCGATGAGAGCGCATGACCTCTGTGACTCGTCCTTTCGAAGGTGCACGGAGCGCAGTCACAGAACAACCCCGATTTAAAAAAAGTGATGAATATTCCGGCTCAGTTCGACCAGTCTGTAAGAGTGTAAAGCAAATGAGGGGGTCGCCATTGGCAGATACAGTAGAGCGTCCTGCTCAGAAACCACCTTAATATTCTCAGTCCGTCTCTCTTCGGTTGCAGGGGCTCTGCAGTGAAATGTAAATGCAGTGGATAAGATAGATTTTTAGTGTCATACCGCTTTTTCTAAAGAGCTCTGTATGTGATTCCGTTCCACAGGCGGCATCTTGAACAAACCACTTATCACAAATTGCAAAGCCCTTCGAGGCATTACAGCCCATCAGGTTGTGGTTGGGTGACCTTGTCCACCACTAAAGCGAAAGGAGATTAGCAGCCGGAGGACACGTTTTGATCCCTCGCTGCCGCTGTAACCATTCGTTCGATTGCATTTGAATTTACAGAGGAGAAATTTGATTTGCGTCCAAGGTAAAATAACACACCACCCCGAGACAAGAAACTCTGCTCCCGGAGAAAAGTCTGAGGTTGAGGGAAGTAGAAGATCTTTAAAGTGCGCTGTCTATGCGGCGCATCGGTTTTTCCTACTTGTAAAAAGACAGGAAGGGGACGCTGCTGTTCTTACAAAGCTGAATCCTCCTCCACACTCGTGCCCTTGACACAGCCAGAACAGAAAGAACTATATTCATTGATTTAGTCTGAATGAAGAGGATTTCAGAGTGACTGGCGAAGATAAGAGCACTTCCAAAGATACCCACAAACTGATTGTTCTGGGAAACTGAAAGAGGTCTCATCTATTGTTTGAGCAGCGGCCAGATAAGAATGGCTATATTACATCGCTGTCTATTTCCCACTGCATTTGAGCAATTTTTCACAGCCAAGATTAATGGCTTGTTCAGTTTCAGACAATTTCAAGTTGCGCGGAGGACGTCTCCGTGGAATTCTCAGATATTTGCGGAGGAAATGAACAGTTTGACCAAATGCCATGAGTCAGCCTTTACTGTGCTCTCTCTTTCAAACAGAGGCTTGACCAAACTGAATGTAAGCTCAATACACACGGGATGCTTGCAGAAAACCATTACTAAGGGATATTACATTATCATTTTAATTTGACGTCCTTTATTTACTTTTTCCCTAAAAAAAAAAATGTACATCTCCTGGGATTGTCATTTATTTTTTTTCCAACACAGTTATCCCATTCCTCACTCTACCTGACATTCAATTTATATGTCCCATTCATCTTCTTTTCACAACAGTGGAAGAAACTGGCTCTTTTGTTATCACAAATGACTGTGATGAAAGGGAATATGAGAGTCCTTGGCATTGTTTTGACTTGCCAATCTATGTGTGTCCCGTTTGTTTTTCTGCATTTTCTAATACAGAGCCATAACTGTCACGTGTTATTGAGACAGTTAAGGTCTTCTCAATAATTTCTGTTATTTTGCTTCAGAAACAAACCAAAAATATTTTTTCCAATGAAGTTCTTCTTTCTTCTCTTTTTTTTTTTAGATCGAAATGTTAGAGCACAAATACGGCGGCCACCTCACATCCCGCCGCGCTGCCTGCAAGATCCAGACCGCCTTCCGCCAGTACCAGCTCAGCAAGAACTTCGAGAAGATCCGCAATTCGCTGCTGGAGAGTCGTCTGCCTCGACGCATCTCCCTGCGCAAGGCCCGCGTGCAGAACGCAGAGGGCTTCTCCGCTGAACGGGCCCTGGCAGAAGGCTACAACTTGACAGGCGTCCCATTGGTGCGCTCGCCATCTCTGCCTGCCGCGGTCGGCGGCACCCTGACCGACCTGGAGGACTCGTTCACCGAACAGGTGCAGTCCCTGGCAAAGTCCATAGATGATGCACTCAGCAACTGGAGCCTGAAGACCATGTGCTCGCTGCAGGAAGCCGGCACCTACCAGTTCGGCGCCGACTCCTTCGGTGCGGCAGCGGCGGCGGCAGGAGGAGAGGGAGAAGGAGAAGTGTGCTGTGTTGGGGGAGAGTCGTCGCTCATTCAAGGCCCACTCCACCCGAGTGACCTGTCGAGGAGTGCGAGCAAGCTGATGATGGCGTTCCGGGATGTGACGGTGCAGTTTGACAGCCAGAAGTTCTGCGTTTCGTCCTCGGTCATGGAATCGTCCACCGTCACCCTCGGCAGCTGCGTCCAGCAGGGCGCAGCCCCCACGACTGTCACATCTACTTCCACGAGGACGAGCTCCTTTCCGGTCTTCACCCCTACCGGCCTGTCGCAGGACCCCCCTCCTCCTCCTGCAGAGCTGCCAGCCGAACCCATTGATCCACCACCCCCGCCACAAGAGCCCCCGCCGCCCCCCTTGGGATCTGATTTTGAAGAAGGGGAGCAGGATGTCGAGTTCCCTGCTCCTCCGCCGAGTGAAGAGGAGCTCGGGGAGGACGACCAGCCTCCCCTGACGCCTTTGGACAAGATGGCTGCTCCGCAAAGCCCAGAGGACGTGGTGGCGGCGGCGGCGGCGGCGCCCGCCGCGCTTCCGCCTCCCGCCGCCGCGCTGCCGCCGCTGGAAGTCAACAGGTGCAGCTCGGAGACGGCGGACAACAGCTCGGAGCAGATGAGCAGCAGCAGCACGTCCACGGAGGCCCGCTCCACGTCCGAGGCCTCTTCCAAGGAGGCGTTGCAGGCCATGATCCTCAGCCTGCCACGCTACCAGTGCGAGAACCCCGCCAGCTGTAAATCGCCCACGCTGTCCACTGACGTCATGCGGAAACGCCTCTACCGCATCGGCCTCAATCTCTTCAACGTGTGAGTAGCCACTGCCTTTTTGTCTGTGTGTCTGTGTGTGTGTGTGTGTGTGTGTGTGTGTGTGTGTGTGTTTGGAGGATTCTGAAGCCAGCTGAAAAACAACACATTGGGTGAGAATAAGATTGATGAAAGAGTCTGTTTACCTCCCCCCCCCCCCTCCTCAACGTTTGATGTGGCCCTATGGACTCAAAAGAGCAAAGAAAAGCAATTTGTTCTTCTCACATATCCCCATTGTGCTGATAGAACAAATAGAATAGAGCCCTAAGTCCCAAGCCGTTCCATCGGTTAAAAATAACACCTCCAGTTATTGTCTTACAGGTTTTTTAATGTCTTGAAAAAAGGGTCTTAAATATTGATGGCAACTTGTCCTCGTATTGCAGTGTAATGCAATGTTGGTTACTTTGTGCTGTACCAATGTATGCATAGCTACTTAGCTTCTTAGATTAAGCAAAATTATATTTTGATTATAACATATCAATAATATTGATTATAATATTTAGATTATAACAAGCGGAACAACTTTCTGTTTAAATTGAAGATTAGTGTTGGGTCAATGACAGGGCCGTTGCCGGGAGATACGGCCGCTTAGGAATGATTGGATAATCCCTGCTGTTTTACAAAAAAAGAAAAAGGACTTGATGCTCTTTATCGAACACGTATCAAAGCTCATTTAAATCCATAGGCGTTTTCTTGCCGTTGTTCACGTGAACGCGCGCTAGGCTAACTCGTTGGGTTAAAGGCAGCAGCCACTGAGCTCACTCTATTCGCCCATGGATACGGAAAAGCCGGTAACACGCTGCATATGGCACTTTCATAGATAAAATACTGTATCTAGTTCTCTGTATGCATCCACAGATTCATGTGCCAATCTCAATGTTTCTCCCTGCCAGAAAAATAAAGGTAACACCAGCAGACCACTGTTTGGACCTTTCCATCTCCTGCTGCAAATCCCTCTGCGGCTTCACAAATTGTCAGCAGAAGAAGAACATTTCTGTCTTGGAAAGCGTGTTTATGTTTGCAGCTTTTGAGCCATTGCGAATTCAGTTGTCCCCTGTTGCCTAGTGAAGAGGGACGGAGTCAAAACAAGATAAGAAGTTCTCAGGACGCCGCTCCAGTCAGGTGCAAGGTGGTTACATGGCTGCGAGAGATGAGAGGAAAGACTGTTGCCATGGTTACAATAGGGCGATTGGCCGGCACTGAGTGAATCTGTTTACTTATTGAGCGAAACATTGACTGTGTGTCAAATTCAATTTTTTTTTAGTGCAGAAAATCTTGGGTGAACTATTAGTAGAACTTCTACAAGCTAGCTATACTGTGATTTAAGAAATATGTACGAGATGTTCCTCTTTCGCTCTAAATCAAATTACATAACTTGTATTTGCTTCACGCTATAAATGGCAGAACAAAATCTAGGATAGATGATCCTTTTGAGACATTTTTGGAACAACATAACAATGTTGGGACATTTACCATATGTTCTATGTATATATAGGATCCTAACACCCCACATGCAGTTCTCCAATAAATTAGCTGATCCCACCTGCATGTGTTGTATTTCAGGTGTAACCCAACCACATATAAAGTGGCTGGGTAACAATTAGTCACAATACATGAGGGGTGGATCTAAAAAAATAATGGCAAAGATACAAAACTGTCATTAGTCATTCTGCTACGAGTGAATGGAATTAAAAGTTATTCTAGCTCTCCGAAAACCTGCATCTAGGGATACGGACTGGATGAACAATGTTAACATTTCAAACCCGAGTTTCTGTTTGTCCACCTAAACTATTTCTGCGGGAGCTCTCCTCCCGTTCCAAAACATTCCGCCGCCAACAGAAAATACACCGCGTTCCTTCGGGTGTGCAACCACTTCAAGATTCTGTTGAGGTTTGGCCTCAATTAAGCCGTTTCATACAAATGTAGAAGATTGGAGCTCGTGAACCAACATCGTCTTTTTTGCTCGCCGCCAACCAATGGAGCGCATTAAAAAAGGTGCACAATGAAGCCGATTAACTTTGACTCGTTGTTGAAGCGTGAAACGGAAAACAAGAGGAGCAAGAACGAGCTGTGCAGTTACTGGAGAGGAAATAATTACCAGGGAATTCAGAAAATAAACAAAAAACACGAATGGCAAGCAGGGAGGTGGGTTATTTGAACGTGCATGGAAGTTATTTTATTATGTTAATATTTCTACAAGATAACACCATATATCAACTCATCTGTTTAGGAAATTCCCCATGTCAGCATATCACCAACACTGTCATAATACAGTAAAACTGCTCAAGGTATATCATTATGATTTGGCAAATGAAACAGCCGTTTAGGTAAGTTGAGCTCGAAAATTAGAAATGATCAAATTGAGGAAAAATACAAACAATGACATTATCTAATTACATTTAAAGTAAGAGAATAGTGTTTGTTTCTGTATCAGAATATCCTCAGATGTAAAGTAAAATGGTTAGAGAAAAAGGGCGTAAGGGTTTTTCTCATATACCTACGAGAGATTTCAATGTCAGTCTACTTAGGAATTCTCTGCCAGACAGAGCACAAAGGAAGATCCATTTGGCGGGCTCTATATTTACTATCTGCAATACAATTAGTTTCTAAGACACGTCCACCTTGATAGTGTCACTTTGAAGGGCACAGGGAGTTTGGCTGCAATCATCTGTTTGTTCAGAATGTGTTTGAAACGTATCCTTAATGAGGAATTCAGCACTGCACATATTTGTAATGACCAAAATCAAACACCTTGAAGGATAAGCTGACTTTTATTAAATTGTCTGTAAGGAAAGAGGGAGACGGGATGAGCAAAATAAAATGGGAGGAGAGCAAAAGAGAGATAGAGGAGGTAAATAAGCTGGAGGCTTATTAGTTCCACCAGGTCATACCCCCCCCCCCCCCCCCCTCTAATACCTGCGCTGTTGTATCCTTTGCATCTTAAACAGTGGCGTTTGCTTTTGACTAAATCTCGGGCGTCGCTTCATCATGCGGCCAAAATGGCTGACACGCGTGCACACGTTTTGTTGTGTGTTTCGTTTTGCAGGGGTGGTGAAGGAAAGGACGGGGTGGAAAGCGAATTAAGGCAGGTGAAAAGTATGACGTTTTGTGTGAGTGTGCGGTTGGCCATGCACAACGATAAAAAGATACAGGGGTTAATGGAAATGAGAGCGCAAAAAGGAAGAGCGGAAAGAAGAAAAAAAAAGGTAGAGGGGGGCGGTGAAAGTTTGAGGGAGAGACCGCTTGATTCCACCTGCAGTGGTTGGATTACCAATGACTCCCCTAAAAGGCGTGCCAAAGATAACCGTGGAGACACACAGAGGACCTGAGGAAAAGCCTTCAAAAGACAACGAAGGGTATGAGGGAGGCGTGGCATTAATGTTCCCTGAGAAAATTGCTCTTTTTGCACGGATGGATATGCATGCACTCTACTGGGACAGAAATAATGTAGTGAACGCATTGATATCGGAGCAGTTCACGCTGGAATCACATCAATCATCGACTGCATGAAAATGGAGCACCGGCACAGCTTCATGAATTAAATAAAAGGTGTAGGAGAGAGAGAGAGAGAGAGAGAGAAGGGTGGATCTGAATGTATATGTCATGGCAGGTAATTAAGATTATCAGATCAGTGAAGCTTTCCCGTCTCCTGGAGAGGGGATACCCCAACGGCTGCTCCTGTTTGTTTGTGCGCACAAACCTTGCCTGCATTAACATTCTGCCCTTGGCGCTAAATGACCCAGCACATAATTACAAACTCTGAAAGCCAGATGGCGAACAGAGAATACATTACTAATTTGTCTTCTGCAGTTGTACTGCAGGTGGTGCGCGGCGGAGACTGTCGAGTAGCCCGCATCATTTGCACAGAGGGGAAAGGACAATTTCATCAATATGTATGTTGAATGGGCCCCGTGTCGTGACCAAAGCGTCTATCGACGGTCAGTAATGAAACCGAAACGTGTGCATCTGGTGAAACAATCAGTGCTGCCAGTACAGCACTAAAGGACAACAGCACACAGCTGGGGTACAACCCCTGTGCACATCTGGAATAGGTCTAAAATAGAGGGCCAATAACAAACAAGTGTGTCTCAGGAAGAAATGGAGTACTTTCGTTACGTCTACAGGGGGCATTTCTGTTTCCAGCATTTGAGCAGCCAACCCGGGCGAAGGATTTCCCCGACAACGACAGTCACTCGTAACAATCCATCTGTCTTGCATCGTTCCCTCCCGTCGCTACCCTACATTCACCCCCCCACACACCCCCCCAACACCCGAATAATAATCACCATGTGCAATCCATCTGTTGCTGGACAAACATCCAACGAGTAATATCTGCCAAACTCTCGTTTGGCGAGACATCACTTTCGGCTGTCAGGGTGAGCCGGGAAGCAGAGCGAGAGTGTGCTGACGCTGTCGCAGCAGATGCTTTCGGGCCAGTCCAGCCCCCCCCCCCCCCCCCCCCCCTCCCTCCCCTCCTCTCTCCCCCACTCCCCGCCCCCCCTTTCTCTGTCCTCACATTCCTCCTCCCGCACATCTGCTCTGTCTGGTTTTCCTCCAGCCTCCTCCTCCTCCTATCCTGCCCTTTATCCCCTCTTCTCTCTCCTCTGCCCGGCCCCCGCCTTATAAACCCATTAGCTGTGGTACACGCACACACACACACGCACACACACACACTGCTGTTATGTAAAGGCTGCGGTTTAAACACCGAATAGAGACGGGGGGGGGGGAGCTGTGGCACTGATGTGAGCGATTCTCCTCTGTGCCTAATAGGGGTTATGAATAGTTACGACGCAGCTCCCTTGTTCCTACGTATAACTTCTGCCACGCAGTCTGTTGAAAGTCATCAGCAGGACGTTCAAAAGCAGCGATGCGCGGGAAGCCAATGAGCTGTTTTGACAATCCTTCGATGGCGTCGCCTCTCGCAGCCTTTCTCTCACGTGGACACATGAAATCTGTGTTAGCGGATCTTTGCACTTAAATGACCCCGGCAATGGCCCGTGATGAACAATGTATGTAGATGAACAGTTTCTGCGTGCAGTAAGCTCACCCTCCTTCATAAATATCTTCTTTTTTTAATCTTTGCTCAAAAGTGACTTAGCCAGGCTTTAATTACATTTTCTACGGCTAATATGTGCAAACGGGACCGTTTGCAAATGCTTAAATAGATTTTAATAGTTGCACCCTGCAGACTTATTGACGTCGGCTCCATCATTAGCCATCACAAGCTCAGGCGTATATGAGCCACCGTTGGCCGTCACCAGCTCAGCTCGTTCCAGAGAAGGTTTTATCCGTTACTTAAACATAGTTAATTCATCACAATGACAAATGCGTCATCAAGTCAATGAAAAAAAACAATCAAAGGTCTCCAACTTTGATTTAAAGTGGATCGTAGACACCTTCTGCCTGGCTCCCGTCTGCCTGGGATCTCTGAGCGTGTACGCGGGGATTTAAGGCCGCGTCCCTGATCACCACTTGTAATTCTGCCAGTGTCCGCTGATTTTAGCAGAGTGTCAAGCTGTTAAGCAGTTGTTAATAAATGTTGTTTTTCAGAGAAGGAATGAATACAGATGAGATGGCGCCCCAGTGTGTTTTAATGACTCAAAGCAGTCTTCACTTACTTCATGCCTGAACGCATTTTCCGAACCTTGACTCTTATTACTGCAATGCATCTTTTTTTTATTGTTCAATAAAATGTCTAAATGTTCTCTTAGCATTCACTACAATAAACAACTCTGCTTTGTGTTGGTGTGGATTACCGGTAAACCAAAATGATCACAGTCACACTACTAATACCAATATTTCTTCTTTTTTTTCTGGTTGGTTGGCTTTAGAAACCCTGACAAGGGCCTTCAGTTCCTGATCTCTCGAGGCTTCATCCCAGACACACCCATCGGCGTGGCCCACTTCCTGCTGCAGAGGAAAGGCTTGAGCCGGCAGATGATCGGGGAGTTCCTCGGCAACAGCAAAAAGCCCTTCAACAGAGACGTCCTGGAGTGAGTGCGGCACATATTCTTTTCTTTTTAGAAAATTGTGCTGCTCCTCACAACAAGAGGATTGCCTTTACTAATCCCTTCATTTTTGTGGAAAGGGTCAGGGTTGAACTGCAGGACTGGATTCAAAATTTAGCACAAGGAAGATCCTCAGATTTACCTGGACCCACTGCATTTTGATGATGTATCGTTTCAACTCAAGTTTGGGGGGTCAGATGATTTCCTGAAGGCATTCCTTTGCAGGCATTGACTTTTGATTATTATATTTAATCTGAAAACCAGGTCAAATTGAAACGTCATGATCCCACAAATAAGCCCTGATATCTCTTCCAATCGTACACTTAGGTTGACTTCGGAGACAGAACTGATAAAATGCTGATGAGACGATGATAAAATGAAAACCGTCTTTGATCTTATTTGTTTTTGAGTCGATAAAATCAAATTGAAACATAGTCGCTGTTTCATTAACATTATTCCGTCAGACAGAGAGCGAGAATCAAAGAGCAATGTAGCCCTTATCTAAAGTATGCATAAGATTTTACAGGGAAACAAGTTGTATTCCTTCCTCTAAAAGAAGTCCATGCAGCAGGACAGTAAATACGTGTTTACACAGGCTGAGTAATACTCCTCATGCTTTGTTCATATTTAATAAAAGTTTATTTCACATTAAGTCATCATGCAGGACAGTTTGTTCTTTACGGCAGAACAAAAATAAATGAGCAGAAAATATATCTTCACAAAGATGGATTACTCATCACATCATTGTGAAAAGACACTCGCTTTACCCCCTCTGTGTCCTTCCAGGTCATTTACCTCGAGGGCATTTTTTCCTTTGAAGTTCTCCCTCCATCTTTCTCAAGAACTTCCTCACTTTATCTCTATAATTATCTTTTTTTTATTCTATCACATTCTCATTCAGCAATTACTTTGAAATTTGCATTTCGGCCCCGGAGGAAGTACCGCGGATCTTTCTTTTACCGTCTCTTTTGTCCAAGTTATCAAACCTATAACACACTTTTAGTCTTGCAAAGGTCCCCCCCTCCCCCCTCTTTCTCCCCCAGGCTGCCCTCATATAATGTCCACATTCTCCTAAATGGCCGCAGTCCATTTGTGCTAACAGGACAATGCTCTTAATGCCTCATCAGATATACCTCAGCCCGGGCGACACCGGGAGATATGGAAGTACACTTATTTTACTACAGTGGAAGTGATGAAGAGGAACATGATGGCAGTGCAAAGTGTCTGTGAGAGCACTTCCCATTACGTGTAGTCACAGGAGAGCGGCTGAGTGATTGCAGGCTATTGCGAAGCAGAATCTCTCATGTTGATTTATTGAGTTTGAATGAGTGTGTGTGTGAGAGACAGAGAGAGAGAGAGAAAGAGAGGGGGTGTGAAAGCATGTGGCTTCTGTTGTGTGTGTGTGTGTGTGTGTGTGTGTGTGTGTGTAGGGAGGGCGCGAACGCGTGTCTGTCTCCATCACGTCGTCCCCGTGTGTTGCTCCTGAACACACCTCTCCTCCTTCCAGAGCTGCGCCCTCATCGTCCTCCTCACACTTCTCCCGGCATTAAACAACCACAGTTAAAACGTCTCGAGTCAATTAAGCCAAGTTGTGGTTATGGATTTGGGTTCCAAGAAACGTGCCCCCCTCCACCCCCCCCCCCCCCCCGTCAATACCCCCCTCGATTCCCCCCAAGCAGCCGTTTACCGATAATGCAGTGTACTTGATTAGCAGGAAAAATTAGATTTATTTTCCGACTCTGCGCTGTAAACACACAATTTAAGCCGAGCTATGCAGACATATGTGATGTGTATCCCCCTGCCAGGTGTACAAGGCAACAAAGTGACCGTGTGTGTGTGTGTGTGTGTTATAGCAGCATGTGTATACACACTGTGTGTTTGTCATTAGATGTGGGAGGGGGAAGGAGTGGCCTGACGTACTCGGGCTACAGAACATCTCGTCTGACGTTACGTAAACTAAGAGTGACAGGCGGGAGAGAGACACAGAGAGAGAGAGTGAGAGAGGGAGAGGGAGGTGGTGGTGGTGGTGCGAGGAAGTGAGTCATGAAGAAGGGCGATGAGCGAGCAAAGAGGAAGAGAGTAGATAGAAACAGAGTTGCTGTGTGCTGTGAGCTTTACTTTAATAAGCATTGTGCTGATGATATTATCTAAATCCAATCACTGGTGGCAAACAATGCAGATCATTCTCAAAGGGCGAGTTGTATTTGTGTGCATGTTAGAAGCAGCAGCATCCGGTGTGTTTTCCCAATAGCAACATGTGTTCGCAAATAGTTTTATTGGATATGGCTCCAGATTTAGGGATAAGGGGTTATTCAGGGGATGAAGGTTGACGGATGAATGGAGGAGAGAGATGTTGACTGGATCCATCTGTATGTGTGTGTGTGTTTGTGTGTCCCAGTCTTTTTTTATAGCAGAAAGGAGAAAAGAAATGAATTGTATCATGTATTCTCAGCAGCCTCCGATTTCTCCGGACGTCAATGTGACCAGCCGCTCGTTTCATAGTTTGATCATCATTCCACTTTGCATTGCCAGAACAACGTCACGGCAACAGGGAGGAAAACTTTAAAACCTTCCGACTCCTAAAGTCACCTTTCACTTCAAAACCTCATTTCCACTTCTAAATTGCCTACGTTGCATTTGCCCACCTGAACTCATGGATGGGATATTTGGCTTTTTTAATGAAAGTCATTAAGCCAGGGTTGTCGTGCAATAGGGAGGATTTTCTGCTCTGAGGGATCGTTGAGCGTGCATGTGTGCATGTGTGTATGTGTGTGTGTGTGTGTGTGTTTCGGCAGCTGTGGCTGTATGAAGATATCCGGGTCCAGTCTAATCTCTGGTGTCCGTGCGTGGCTAACACCTGCATTAAGCAGAATGGGAATCAGATGAGAGCCACAGCTATCGTGCTGATATATTGCCATGAATTTTAATAACCCCCCCTCTCCCCCTCCCTCCCCTCCTGTCCCTTCCACAATCCTCCCCCCCCCCTTCCTTTACATCCATTTCTCACTGTGCTCAACAGTTGTGTGGTGGATGAGATGGACTTCTCGGGCATGGAGCTGGACGAAGCGCTGCGGAAGTTTCAGGCCCACATTCGCGTGCAAGGAGAAGCCCAGAAGGTGGAACGACTCATCGAAGCGTTTAGGTAATTATTTATAGCGGTGATGCCGAAGTGTACTATTCTGCACATAAGCCACCGTGTCTAAAATCTGTTTTTCTTTTTATTCGACTGTAACCGGTTCCTGAATGTCATTGCTGTCAAAAACAAAAAAAATGGGAATATTAAAGAGCCACATAACGTTTTCAACCAACTCACAGGGGGATTAGTTGGCAGACATGGAATATATATGTCATCTATATCGCACATTTGACTACGAGTGTGACAAAAGTATTTACGTCAGTAAAGAAACTGCTCAGCGACAGTAGTTTATTTAAAAATATTCCATATTTGTCATACTGGTGTCATTTACTTTGTACTAAATTATAAATGTGGGCGAGTTGATATTTGAGATGAAATCTAAATGAAATGAAATGAAATCTGGGCCCTCAAGCATTTCCTGATGGCCTCCAGGGGATTTAAGATGCAATTCACAGGTTGGTGCATCATGAAACATGCCGCGCTGAGGAGGTACAGGTTTGTCCGACGCGAGACGTGAAATCAGGCCTCGGCTGTATTTTTCTTCTGCACAAAGAGGTTCACACACGCCGCCTCCTCACAACAAACGCACACCTTCTCTTTTATTTCTGCGACGATGAAGCGTTTACAATGCAGCTCCCCCCCCCCCATCGCAGCAGCCAGCCGGCACAAGAATCACGGCAAATCGCGGGGAGACGATTTGCAGTGCGGCTGTGGCTCTGTGTCGATTGTGTGACAACCGCCTGTCACCGGGGTCAACGGGCAGAGAGGTCGGCACCGGTAATGTTTGGGCATCATGCACGGGCTGCGTGTTTTCGGGGAGCAGCGGAGAGGAGGAGGGGGCGGGAGGGGGGCAAGAAGATGGGCAAGGGGACGCAAACTGGAAAAAAGGAAGCAATGAGGGGGTGAGGTGGAGGAGGAGGAGGGGGGGGGGGGGAAGGGAGCACGGTTTATAAATAACCAGCGTTGCGTAACCGCCACTTCCCCTCTGTGCCTGGCTCCCCTGCTCCTGGGCTTTGATATGCCTCCGAATATACACACACACACACACACACACACACAAAGAGATCTCCAAAGTAAGTTAGGGGGATTTGAAGCGAGATGGAAGAGAGGGGAGGGGGGGGGGGGGGGGGGGCAGGGCAAAGGGAAAAGCAGCCCAGCAGACTCCGTATCTGCTGCGTCAGTGTGCTAATGAATGAGAAAGTGTGAGCCGCCTCCCGATGCTGCGGACGCGTCTTCAGTTTATGTTCTGCGTTACAGTGTATTTAGCCCTAACCCTGCAGCCACAAACACCAACGCTCAATCATAGCTATAGATAAAAGATTGTGCAATATGTATAATCTTATAAGCACCAAAAGCCGCCCTCGCTGAGCAAATAGCGACGGATTGATTAGAACGTCTTAAAGCGATCTGTAACAAAGATCGTATCAGTTAGGAATTCTGCAGTGTGCAGAATTTGAATAATGCCAAATCGACTGGCTGAGCTGCAATTCTTGTCGGTTTTACCGCCTTGTTCGTGTTTTTGGGTGTGTAGTCGGAAGTAGAAGCCCACTTAGGAAACAGCACAAATTCAGGCTTCTCATTGCGCGGCGCTGTGAGGATTTACACACAAGATTGCTGGTTGCTGTGGAGTCACGGGTTTCAGAGATATGACTAAGCATCTGTGTGGAGGCCTGTTATTACCAGGCTGAAAAAAAAAATACTGTGCCCCTTGAACAGACGTGAGAGCGCTTACAGTTACAGATGGCGGCACACGATGAATTTAGTTTATACGATTGATAAAACATTTTTTTCATTCGTAGATGTCTATCTGGTGTTATGTGGCTCTTCTAACTGTGTTACAGCAAAATTCACTGAACCTGTCCAAAACAAAAGCTAAAAAGAGGAAATACAAAGAGGTCTCTTTTTGATTGCCTTACAGGGGATTAAAAGGCGATTCAGTTCGGTGTTTTCTATATTTTGATCAACTCAGAGCTTCTCCTATCTGGATTTTTGGGGGCTGGACAGCAGGGCGAAAGGGTTTAGTGATCTCTTAGTGAAAAAATCCTAAAAGTAAGGGTGAGAAAAGAAGGAAATTATGCTCTTATTACAACATATGAACTAGAAACCGCTGTATTCATACCAATATTATGTGTCTCTATTCAAACCCACAGAGACACGAGATTCCAATCATGCAAAAAAAAAAGCTACAGTCTCTATTGAAATGATTACTGATTAGAGTAAAGATTACAGTAGACGTGCCAGCACCGAACCCACAGGGTCCGTATACAACCACACACACACACACACACACACACACACCTTCTCCTCTTACTCTGTATGACGCTCTGTCTGATTACTCACACTCAGTAGACGCTGTTCTATTGCATTATTCATTCCCTAACCAGGAGGTGTCCATGCACTTCACAGAGAAAGAAACTATCACTCCCCACTGGGAATATTGTACCGAAGCACGCACACACACACACACGCACACACACAAACACAAGTAGGTGCCTTCAAATCTGATGTCCCAACTCATGGTTTCATGGTTGGGACTTTTAACCAGAAAAATATTTCAAACTTAGTATTAAAGTATTATTTCTTCTCTTGCTCAGTTATAACCTGTATGACTCCAGCAATCGGGCGCATAAATGTTGGAGCATGTTTAAATTGGGCTTTGGGGGGAAGGTTGGGTCTACATCATGCGCGAGCCATGTAACCATCTAATCCAGGGGGACCAGTGTGCTTACAGAGGGAGAGAGACACCGTTTGAGCGGAGCGACCACCGAGGGGTTCATTGTTCACTGCAAAAAGGCTGTGGATGGAGGCACAGGCTAAATTACAGCCATAACTCTTATTTTTCAGCTTGTCACAAATGCAAGCCATTTAAAATGTGTTAAAGGACGCCTTTAGTGCTCTGGAATATCGCGTTCCTTTTCCTCTTCCCTTCTGTCCTCTTGCTTTTGTCCACGTTTCTGTCTCATCCCCCTCTGACTGGCGTCCCCCTTTTTACTTTACGATGCCACACGTTCCCGATGTGACCCACGCGGTGTGCCTACCTGCTTCCATCCCTCCATTTGCAATACTTTATATACCTCTAATTCTTGGCCTCTTCTTTCTCCACCTCCTGCACCCCCGACAGTCAGCGCTACTGCATGTGCAACCCCGACGTGGTGCAGCAGTTTCACAACCCGGACACCATCTTCATCCTGGCCTTTGCCATCATTCTGCTCAACACCGACATGTACAGCCCAAACATCAAGCCCGACCGCAAGATGATGCTGGAGGACTTCATACGCAACCTGCGAGGTGGGTGCCGTGAGTTTAACGCGGCGTTAATTAGGCAACAGTCGGCTTTTGGAGCGGGTGTCTTTGCATAAATTCGAGTACAAGAAAAGCTAATCTTTCTTCATCCGAAGCCGTCAGTGTTTATTCCTTGCAAACTTAACAGCAAACACCGACAGAAAGCCCCCCGCGGTTCTCGTCTCCAGCACGCAGCGAGGCGCTCGTTTGCCGACCGGAGCGCCGTAGTTGCGCTCTCCCGCCGCGCAATCAATCAGGGAGCGCCGAGGTCGATGCAGAACAACTTTAATAGATTCACCCAGACTGTTTGCCGCAATTAAATTAGGCTGAGAAATCAATTTTGCCATCTTATGTAAATGAAGATACGCCGCTCTCTTTTGGCCTCTCTATTTGTCTTCTTGCTGGGGTTTACTACGTTTCTGCTGCTGCTCTATACGCAGTCTCGTGCACACTGGCGAAAAATAACTTGATCACAAATTGATTGAGGCGAGATGCAATTACGCACCAGAAACCGCCATGAAGACCCACGGAACGTTTGCTATCTCAATTAAAACACAATGCGTGGCATAACAGCAGCTTCCACCATGAATTAATCCTCCATGTCAGCTCATTGAAAAATCCAGTATCCGGTATCCAGTCATAAATCAAATTATTGGGCACATTACATTTTGCTAATGGTGCTCTTTTTGAAACCCAAGTTGCTATAATAGATGGCCAGTGAAAAATAAATGTGTTCCAGACTGCTTTATATTCTCAACGCAACATCGATCTCAAAATGGCACGTCGACCTATTCACTGTCTTGGATATTTTGCGATCACCATCCACAGAGACATAAAGCAGTGTAGTCGTGTAGAGTGTGAGGAAAGGGGCATTCAGCAAAACAAGAATATCACTTATTCATGTGACACTTTGCACACATATCCCCCCCGGACGTCTCCTTCCCGACTCCATAACACGCAGCGACGTCTCAGCGGTGTCCCAGAGTGCCTCGCTGTCACCGCCGTTACTTTTTTTGGCGCCGTCATTTTCTCCCCAAAACGCTTCCTGCCCCAATTGAAACCTCGATGCGGCAGCTGTGCAGACGTAATGGGGGGGGGGGGGGAGCGTCTCTCGGGGCGACCTTTCAGCCTATAACGACATGCAGCTCCACCTGCGTGGAAAATGCCACGGCCTTGGAGCCGCAGAAAACATTCCACGCGTGCTAACCTCTCACTCGACGCTGGCTGTCATCACCTAACACAGACTGTGAAGGAAGGAAAGTGCACATGACTTGCAGAGACCCACACTTTGCTCGGGCCAGGATGAACAATCAATGGCTCCTGCACCACAGCGAACGCAGCTGTCACTCCATGTCCGGTTACATTGACCGCAATTATTTGTGGACTGTGCGCGTGTGTGATCGGCCTGTCCCCGTTGCAGGCGTGGACGATGGAGCGGACATCCCGAGAGACATGGTGGTGGGGATCTACGAAAGGATACAACTGAGGGAGTTGCGGTCCAACGAAGATCACGTCACCTACGTCTCCAAGGTGGAGCAGTCCATCGTAGGCATGAAAACGGTGAGGGACACGCGGCCGCCGTTTGGGTTTGCGCTTGTGAGGAACTGCGGCCGCCGTTTGCACCTCGAGCCCCTTAAGTGCAGCAACATCGCAAACCCCCTGACGTTCGGCTTGACTGGGGCCATGTTAAACCGAAACCCCCGGCGTTAGATCAAGTCTTTACTCCTTGGCTCTTAAGCTCCACCAGCTAGACAAAAAATAATGAGCCAAAAGATGCTAGAATGCAACGTAAAGCCGAGGAGAAAAGGGTCTTTCACTGCATTCAGCACTGAAAGCAAAAGCTTGAATTTCATACATAGTTTTACTTGAAAACTATGTCCAAAGAACAAAAATATCCTAAATCCAAAGGCTTAATATTATTTTTATTATGATGTACGTAAATGATGCAGCGCCTGTCCTCATCATCATCCATTGGGCATATGGTTATAAATAGAGTCTTTCTCCTAATCCCCGTACTTTGGGGTATAATAATATGACAAAATACGGACAATAACATTCTTTTAAGATGAGTTTGATTAACATATTCTTATTTTGGATAGAAAATAATATTGTTATTAACTCTTCTCTCTTAAGAATCGTTGCAGTGAAAAACTGATATCATGAGGACCGAGCGTCTAATTTAATGCCCATCGAATATTCAGGACTAAAAGTATTGTAAACATGATACCGGATTAACATTATTAGCATTGTGTCATTGCGTGTGCTCGGTCTATGGTTTATTCTTTCTGTCTCTCCGCCAGATGAACATGTGGATTCATCTTTATTGACTTTTAATCAGCTGTAGGATGAAAAAGCCAACTGATGACAGAGGGAGTTTCAGCTACGACAAAACTCCCTCTGTCTTCATTTGGCTTCTCATAGATTAATGTGACAGGAAGGGATTATTCCTGCTTTGGCAGCTATCTGCCATGAAAAGACGGAAACGGCAGTCGTTCATTATTATATATTATAATAGATTCTCCAAATAATAGGGGATGGCTTTTTTTTCTTAACTTTTCCCTGGATGAAAGCCGTGCTTAACGATATTCAATACAGACATGTGTTGAATTCTTTTTTTTTTTTAGGTATTAATTCGACGACCGAATCTCCAGTCAAGCCGTTTCTTCACAACCAGACGGGACGGTTCTTGGATCATAACACGCACGAGGCCTTTCAGGCTAACGATGTCTTTACATGTTTTTGACATTAGGTGAAAGGAGGAGAGCTGGATATGAGCAGCCAGGCGAGAGTCTGCAGACCCGGCAGTGCAGAGAGGAAAAAAGAAGCTGAATATGTACTCTGCGCTTTGCAAATAGTCCTCAGGGAGCACGGGGAATGAAATTAGAATCGCGTCAAAAAAGATCCAAAGCCACTGATGGATCTATTTCATCACAAAGAGGTGGAAGAAAAAAAATGCCAGAGAGAAAATAGCGTGAGAACGCGATTTAATCGCTCTCTGCGAACTTTCTGCGTGTCATCTGCTTAAACATCGAAAAGCACTTCCAGAGGAGAAGACGGGCCTTTTGGCAGCGCAACGTCTGTTTTCGTAAAAATACAAAGCAACAACTTCACAAGGCTGTCCGTGTGTAGCGTTACCGCTTTTTGGTCTTTAGTCGTGAATACCTAAAATAAGGGAAATGTTTAATGCAGAAAAAAAATCCGGAAATGTTTTGCTTGAGCGACTTGTGGAAGGGTAAAACTTTCTCTAACGCCCACTGAAAGGTTGCTTCATGTATTAGATGTAGGTATTTAGAAGGTATATTTATCTACCAGAAGTAGCCAGAGCAAGTGTAATCAAACCCGCCTTCGTGAATGTAGTTTCGCTCGAATTCTAAAATGAGACTTTTTTTGCTTGCTCACATCACATAAAATGGAAAGCGGTGACACGTCGCTGCAAGTGAAACGACACAGAAGAGTAAAAAGAAGAACGCTTGAAACGGATAAACCTGCGTTGATGCCCGTGATCTCAGGGGAACGCGGCTGCAACAACATCCCGATCATCTTCTTATCTATAGTCGTCATGTCCCTAATTTGTCCCTTCTTCTTTGATACTTTAGTGTTCTCTTTTAAAAGTGATTTGTATTTAAAAAGTCTCCCCCGTTTCACTTTAATGCTCTCCTCCCCCGAGGGGAAAGGTTTTATCTGATGGGGGAAGTCACTGCGTTTCCATTGAAGGACTTTCAAGCTTCTCGGACACTCGATCCGAGCGATTGAAACCGTCCGTTGACCTCGACGTCTGTGTGTTTCTCCGCAGGTCCTCTCCGTCCCTCACAGGAGACTGGTGTGCTGCAGCAGACTGTTTGAGGTGACTGATGTCAACAAGGCCCAAAAACAGGCAGCTCACCAGAGAGAAGTCTTCCTCTTCAATGATCTCATTGTGGTTAGTATATACTCTACGAGGCGTTTTGTGTAATAATTATAGTTCTCCCAAAGGCTCTTTTTATACAAGCAAAAGTGGTTATTTCTGCTGCAAACAGTCCATTTTTGTAAGCTGCTTATGTTACACTTACAGATTACTTACAGTTGCAGCGCACCGTCACCAACCTCAACGCTTTTTCATAAGTCGGGTCCCTCCGCGGCGTTTCTTTTGATAACAGCAGTGAAAGCCGTTTTTGCGATGCATTCATTCGGCCAGTAATAAAGTTGCGTTTCACAGCAAAGACGAGTGAATCATTCGGTCCGAAGTTGTGTAGATTGGAGAATTATAAAAGGTTTAATATGAGGCACAGTTAACGTGGCCGTGAGCAGGCACGTGGATTCATCCCTCCAAAGTGTTTAACGGCCCTCGTAACCATGTCAAATGTTGATGCTGGTCCAGCAAAACGCAGCTGAAGGAAAAGAAGCCTTAATTCTTTCCCCCCCCCCCCCCCCCCCCCCCATGATCCTCAAATGATGAACAGTGGCACTGCACAACAGTATACTGTACATTAATATCGAATGATGAAAAGGTGTGTTCCTCTTCTTCTCTTACTACAGAACACTTTGCATCTTAAAAGTGTTAATATGACTCTGGCTGCTTCTTCTTGTCTGCAGATCCTGAAGCTTTGCCCAAAGAAGAAGAGTTCTGCAGCCTACACGTTCTGCAAAGCAATGGGCCTGCTCGGCATGCAGTTTCACCTGTTTGAAAATGAATGTAAGTCGCAAAGCCGTCACTGCACCCGATACTTTGGACTGTTATCAGAGGAAAGCACCTCCGAGTTGAACTGAACAAAGGGGGTTCTGGAGATATATCTGCGTTTTGAAGTAGGTTTAATACGTTTAATGTCGTTTTATTAGGGATGGCCAAATGGTACCGTCCTCTCGTGAACCATTTCATTACAAACGTAATCATCCTGACCCCCATTAGTGCACATTGCATGCACAGTTGAGTGTTTTCATAACATCATTTATTCTGCATCCAAAAGGTATTTTAATGCCGGTAGTGTAAAACTCGCTAATACCTTGCAAACTCTTCTTGCCGTGTCTTTTGTTGCTCCTATTTCGGCAACTAAATGTCTGCTCCGCTTTTCCCAGATTATCCTCACGGCATCACCATCCTCTCACCTTTTGGCTCGGACAAGAAGCAGGTCCTTACCTTCTGCGCGCAAAGTGCAGAGGAGCTGCTCAAGTTCGTAGAAGACCTGAAGGAATCAATCTCCGAGGTGTTGGAGATGGAGCAGATACGAATCGAGTGTAAGGACTTTTCCATTATTTCCCTGCATCGCAACATTATAATTACAGGATGTTCTTTATTTAATTCATTTTACACTCACTTTAGAAAAAAAGACAATAAAAGACTAAGCATTTAATATGTATTTTACTGTAATTCTCTCCTCTGCAGCTTTAGTCTGTAGACAAAACCTTTAAAAGTCCATGAAAAAAACACTATTTAAAGTCTTATTTTATAATTACTACCAAAATACTTTGCATTAAAACTGTAAATACCAACGGTTAACAGAAGGTTGGACTGTTAATGTTCTTGAATGAATAAAAAGTACTCGGTATAAAGTATAAACTCTGGTGGGAGGGGCTCGGGGGCTTTTCCCCAGAGGAAGGCCCGCTGAATACCAACATGAGGAAAGATAACTTGCATTTTCACAGAGTAATGACAAAAAAAAGAACCTGCCTCCCCCAGCTTTATACGGGTCGCATCCGCCACTTTCGCAGCTCGGGATTAGAATGCAGTGCAGCGTTGGAGACAAAACAACATTTAGTCATCATGATTGGAAATGACATGCAATTACCATCAAGTGTGAAGTGTAATTAGTGAGATGGCAAGTTGTGTTTTGAGATTAGAGGAGGCAGTGGGAGGAGAAGGCGACGAGAGCGCTGTGTTCGGCATATGAAAGAAAGTAGACGATTAATGGCGATTAATGTGGTTATTCATACCCATCTACGTCTGTCTGTTTTGCGCCCTGAAATCTGTGTAATTTATGGCTGCTTTTTTTTTTTATACAGGGGAGCTGGAAAAGCAGCAGGGAGCCAAGACACACTCGGTAAAGAACAACGGCACACAGCTGGAGCTGCGCGGCAAACCGGGCTCCCCATCAGGTGTGTGTGAGTGTGTGAGCACTTTTTTAAATTCTAAAGCCCACTGCAGAGACCCTGTCCTCAATTGCATTCATCAAAATAATTAGGAAATTGGAAAAGGACATTTTATACTCCAATAAACCAATCTTTTATTTTTTGTCAGTGGCTTTAAGTGACGCAAAGGGCCTTATTTGAAAAAGTGTATGTCCTGCTCTTGGAAAACATTTAATAAGCACTGAAATATCAAATGTCAGACCTTTTTCTGCCACTTTCTGTCTATTTCCCCTCCATTTGTTCTCCATCCAGGAAACCAGGAGCTCGATGAAAGAAGTGGACAAACTGCAGTAGAGGTAAGTGCTCAGTGATAGGGCCACGTCCCAAATAACAGGTAAGTCAGTCCAGGGAGTCGTGGTAGGATGAGATAGGAGGGGAACCCCAAGGACTAGTCATCTCCTTTTAGGCCTCGAGGCGTGCAGCAGAAGCGGGTGAGGAGTGGATGATGGAGCGAATGCTGCCAGGTGAAGTTCCGCGTGCGTGCGAGGTAACCCAACCGAACTGAATCGATTAGACAAAAGTAGTAAGGGGGGGGGGGGACTTCTCGTGCAAACATTTTGTGCAAGCAACAGGGCGAGCTGAACTACAGCACCCACGGGGCTTTGCGATTACCATGCCAGCTTACCATCAGATGACCTTTTTCCTCATTTCTCTGGCGGCAGAGGGGCTCGAGTGGAAAAAAAGCAAACACACAAGGTCAATTCTGACACTCAGTGGCTGTTTATTTTCTCTCAGGTGCAAGTTGGAGCGAAAAGGAGAAATACATCACACTGAAAAGGCTAGACTTGCCTCGAGAGTGACAATTACAGCAGAGCAAACGCGCAGTCATTGCTGCACTGAAGACATTTAGTTTCTCTCTCTCTCTCTCTCTGTGAACAGCCCTCAGGGTTTTATGATAGGGAGCAATGATCAGGCCAGTCTTCAAGGTTGTCTGAGCTCCCTTCCCCCTCGACCGCCATCTCCTTTGCCATGCAGTCTGCAGTAAATGTCAGTGGCTGGTGGGGAGCCGCTAGATGTCCAAACACATTTGTCTCGGAAGGCAGGAGGGTCACACGGAGAATCCTGCTCGTACCGGCGGCGCAAATGAATGAATCCCGCAGCCGCCTCGCATAAATCACTGTATGCTTTTGAGATGTCATTGTCTCTTCTGTACTTGCACATTGTGGAAGTACTCTGAGTTTCACACTTGAGTTCTTGGCCCTTGTAAGAGAAGGAAAGAAGACACACAAAGGATTATAAATATATTTGAAATCTGAAATTCAGGGTAACTTTAACACTGAATGCGATCAGCTCCAAAATCAGAATAAGAAGCATGTTGCAGACTCAGGGTGCAAACAATAACATGCAAAAAACAAAATGTAGTTCAAATATAAGTGTCTGATTTATTATTTTAAATTGCTTAAAATCTTGCAATAATTCAATTCCAAGTCTGACAATTCCAGTTATTTGTTTTTTGCAATATGCGTTGGAAACCTGACTTGTTTGCAACTTGTCCACATAAAAATATTTCAGGAAAGGTAGCGAACAACCATGGAAGACAAATAGCTGAAAAGAAGCGTTGATGGAGGGGAGGTGTCTGCAGGAAATAGGAAAGAGTTGCAATAAATACGACTAAATGTGGAGGTCTGCATTCTGATGAGTGTTGCCTGTGGACGTCTGTGGTTTGTCAGTCTGCTCACCTCCTCTCCTTCCACCTCTCCCTCTTCTTCCTCCGTCTATGTTCTGGTTAACCCCATCTCCGCCCGAGCCTCCTCGTGTCACCATAGCGCCACACAGTGGTTCGGAAGGGAGACACGGGGGCCCTCAGTGTCCCCTTTTGGAACCACACACTGACCCGATCCACGCTACACCACCGCCCCCCCCGCCCCGGGTCCGTGGGGGGTGGAGGGAGGGGAGTTAGCAGTAGTCCCAAGGCTTTTACACCTCCCAGTGAACCCCCAACACCAAAGCCCCCCACGCATGCCCTGTGAGTGTGTGTGCCGTGCATTCACCAAACCAGCACTCCCCGCCCCCCACCTCCCCACCCCCCAAAAGAACAAAGAGGGCTTGACGGACGTAGAGGAGGAACCAGTTTTATAACATTTGATGCTGTTCTCTGGCTGTTTTCTAAACTAGGTGTCAATTCACAACAGGCTTCAGACGTACCAGCTCAGCAGCACGGCTCGGAGTCCCGAGAGCGTGGCGCTTCTTAACCACCAGGGGGAGCTGCTCTTCCAGCAGGTGCCCCCGGGGCCGACCCCGGGGCCGGCACCTCCACCCGAGCACACGCCGCTGCAGTCAGCGGCGAGCTCCCCAGCCCACCACCTCCACCTCCTGCAGCAGCAGCAGCACCACCACCACCACCAGCCGGCCGTCAGCATGGCTGACCTGCGGCCCGAGACGCTCATCCAGTGTCAGCAGATCGTCAAGGTCATCATGCTCGACAACAGCGGCCGCGGACGGGTGGAGGCCTTCCTCAGCCAGACGCCCACGCACCACCGCTACCAGCACCACCACCACCACCACCAGCTCAGCCAGTCGGCCGCCTCGACGCCGGTCCGCTCGCCGGACTGCTCCCACGGCAACGACGGCCACCAGCCCCCGCTGCCTCCCCCGCCGCCGCCTTACAACCACCCGCACCAGTACATCCCCCCCGACCCCCGCCTCAGTCTGCATCGGACCCCAAGTGGCTCTCGGAGCATGGTGTAAATAAAGAAATTAGTATTCTTCCCCTGAAACACACACCTCCACATCGCCGCCCCCCCCGACCCCCTCTCTAAGTATTTAGCAGTACATAATGTACATATATACATATATATATGTACATTATGTATATTTGTGTGTGTGTATATATATATATATATATATATATATATATACACACACACACAAATGGAAAAAAATGAATCTCACTTATATGCATATATTTAAGGAAAAAATTCACTAAATGAAAAAAGTTTTAAAAGAGAAAAACAGTGCAGATATATATAAAGTTTTACTTGATTCCACATGTATTTTGAGATATGTAGTTTTAACAAATTTCTATAACTTTTTGTCAGTTTTAACTTGCTAGAGAAAACACAGATATTCAGTTTCTGGATTGGAGTCCTTCTGGTTCCGGTACACAACACGCGCCCGTGATGGCTGGACGCGCTCCAAGGACCCTCCGCTTCCGTTCGCTTTCACCATCCCAAACCTCATGCCTACCGTGCTGGATGTGTGCGCGTGCACGCGTGTGCTCGTGCATAGCAGACACTCACTGAAAACGTGTGCCAAAATTAAAGAGGCGCCGCAAAAAACACAAGACTCCTTTTGCACTCGACTGAACCCCAGAAGAAAGAAAAAGAAATTCCGTCCTTTTAGAAAAAAAAAAAAAAGAAACAGTCCTTTCACGCAACAAAAAAGTGTAAGAAAACTGAACATCTGCTCCTCTGTCGTGTTGTGGCTTTTTATCATAAGAAAACAATCCATTGTCCCTGTAGTTCATCCTACAGGGAAGTACGACAGGAAATAAAGGCTACCCAATCACACGGATTTCTGCCGAAACCAAAAAGTCATCCCGCGATGCTCCTGCTGACTGTCGTGTGTCTTTGACTCTTCATATTTAATATATCGCAAATGCTTCCCACGAGTTCTCGCCACGAGTTGACAGCGGGGAAAGTCCTGTAACCTTTTCCCGAAAAATACAACCATTTAGCATTCAAATGTAATATATGTACACTGTTGTTAGCTGAAACACTTATTAGCTTCTTCTTTTTAATAAATTTCAGATTTTTTTTAGTAAATTTCCATGAAAACTTGTTAAATGTCAACATCTGTGTTCATTCTGATTTGCAGAACGCTTTGTGTGTTTTCTGTCGGTGGGTAAGAGTGAATCCACCCCGAAAGCATCCGGACGCTTTCTCTTTATGTCTCTACGGCTCCCAGGTTCTGTTTTCTGCTCTTTGTCCCCGTTTCCTCTTCGCTCCTAACCTTTCGCTCTGACATTTTTAAAAAGGCAAAAAACTCGAGAGGCCCAGACACAGCTTGTATTGCAAATGCCTGGCATTGATGTCGTTGCTGTTGGCTAGTCTGCTTTAAATACGAACGGGACAAAAATAATGCATTATCTGATTATTCTCTTTCACCCCAGCCTACTTTGTAAATACCACAGTCAATTAGTGTCGGAAAGGACGAGCAAGCTGCCTTTTAGCCCCTTCAAAATGTCCCTGTCCTTCATTCTGAAATAGGATCCCATCAGGTACTGTGGGATGGATACATATTTAACTCTGCTCTCCTCTGACTCCCCCGTTCTGATTTGTTGATGTATTATCACAGAGGCACCGCTGAGGGGTCTTATCCCGCCAATCTGTCCTTTTCCACTCGTTGTTTCACCCAGTGGGAAGGCAGAGGTTACAGATAAAATGTCTGACCCTCCCTCCCCTTCAGTGCGGTAATTCTTTTGTTATTATTACTCACCACAATAAAACAAATGAGCGCATTGAAAAGTAATAGAGAGCTTTTGTGACAGTTTTGATAATATCAAGAAATTAAGAAAAAACATTGAAGGTTATGCAATACATTTGAATAAATGACATCAAAAGTTCTGATATTTTGGATTTCACAGTGGTGGATGACGATCGATTGATTGCTGATTGATGCATTTGTTTGGATCAACATTAATATATGGTTCTTCTCCCATGCATGCCATCAGTTTGGAGGTCAATCAAAATCTTGTTCCCAGAAGTTTAACATTTTTTGTGCATGACTGAATGTGCTTTGAGCTCGCCCGGGGGAAGATGAAGACGACAGGTTTCTTTTCTATTGTAATATATACATATTTAAAAAGAAAAAAAAACTAAACACCCATGTAAATTCATTTAAAATGACACATTTGAGGATTCTATTTTGCCAAACAGGCCATTTCTGTTGTTCTGTGCTCCACAACCCATTCTGTGTGGTTCCCTACACGACAATTTATATAAGGATTTTGGGAGAAAGACATCCTGTGTGTGCAATAAACACGATTATGAGGCACACAGAAAATCACGAGTTCATGTCTGAAAGGAAACCAATGTAGCATTTTGAGAGTGGAGCGAATGACATGGAAGCGCAGCAGTGGCTAACTTTTGTTACTGAAAACCCAAAAGGGCTCTGCCATATCAGTGCACTGCTTCATCCATTAATGTGGATCCTGTTTGGCTCTTCAACACTGTGCTTGCTCATACTAGTAAAAAAAAAAAAAAAAAGAATTACTAATAGGGTGGACATGTTTATTGTGAGACAGGTGGAAACGGAGTGTTACAGATATAAACCATCAACCATCCCTCAGTTAGCTCTGAATTCCTCTCTACTTGTCTTTGCGGTATAACAACATGCTATTAAAGATGATTTAAGTCTATTCACAACAAGGGATTTGCTTTTTGGTTGTATATGTTTGATTTTCAATAAATCTAAAGCAAAATTTAGTCTTTATTCCCTTACTGTGATAAAAAAAACTTGTTTTCAATCATGCATGGCATCACAAAGCAATACTCACATCGGCTAATGTTTTTTATTTTAGTATAAGAACACTTGGCATCAAGACGGATAAATCAACTATAATCAATATATTTTAATTAACAAATGAGGCAATGTCAAAGGGGCTGAATGCAAAAACTAGCACGTAATTTTAATGTTTTGGGAAATATCTAATCTCATCAGTGTCATTTCCAATCAGCAGCAGGAAGCTCTGGAGTTAAAAAAGCACAATAAAAAAAACACTGTGTTTACTGGATGCGTTAATTAGTAACTTTTAAAAGGATACTCTGTAATATGACGGTATTCTGTGTTTCTGTGTACAGTTTGTTTCTGCTGCCCCCACGTGGACAAAAAGTAATTGCAGGCATTGACATTTTTGCCAACATGAAATAAACTAGTATCCTATTCTAAATTGATGTAATCATCAAGACAACCGGATGGCCGACACATTTATTGCCCAACAAAATATCACAGTGGCTGGCTGGTTGGTTTATTAAGCGATAGCAAGCACATCATCTTTGATGGAAACGGTCTTTTACACCTCAAATCAAGTTTTACCAGATTTTTCCGAATGCTTCTGTACAACAACATTCAGGTCGTATGTGGTGAGTTTGTAGACAAAGATAGTGACTTTCACAAGTAGAATATAGATGTGGCACATGGGTAGATGTTTGTTGCTGATCTATAAGGTTCAATCTGTAGACACTGTTCACTCTCTTACTGCAAAATGAAACGTATCCTCTACCTGTATCAATTTGGAAATGCCTCTTTTTCTTCTTACATTTGCCTGATTATTCGGGCATTTTGAATTGAAGAAAACATCCTAGTGAAATGCTAAACGAGACTCAATCCGTCCATTTGTCCTGGCAGAGGGGAAATCATTTCCACCCCAACAATCCTCGCTACACAGGAGCTTCGCCCACACTGCCTGTGTGTCCGAATTCCTCGCGCTCCGATGGCTTCTGATCCTCACTGGAAGTTGTCATCTTCCGCCAACGCTGGTCAAGACAAGTTAGAATCGAATGCTCAACAGACTGGTAACGCTAGGTGGAGCAAAACGTACTAATGAATGGTGTAAAAAGTCAACAAAATATGCTTTATAGCTTCAATTCACATGATATTATTCAAAAAAAAGCAAAGAAAATGTTTATTTAGTTTCCGGCAGTTGCATTGTCCTCGGTAAGAAAACGGTAAGTAGTTTGTACCTGTTTGATGTTTCCCTTGGTGACGCAGAACATGAAGATGAAATAACCTGGGACGAGTATCATTGAAGACAGAGCCATGAACCAGCCAATCACTTGGCCCCACAGCGGGTAGACATACTTCCCCAAGGTCAGCGGGGTCATCTCAATGGCGCTGAAGGTAAACACGCCCTGCAATACACAATGATGTAGTCAAAGTAATGTTTGATTTGATGATTATATTACATTTTCAGTCAACACCAAAGTAGTGCTTATTATGATAGTAAAATTTGCTAATTGTTCACTGCAGACCAGGCAGATCAGCGGAGTGAAGAACTTCCAACAGAGCTTCCACCAGCCACACGGCCGATAGCCAATCATGTCCTCGATGTTGTCATAAAACCTGTCAGCTCCTGTGGCACAAAGAGAGGAGCACAAAGCAGTGTGTTTTAATGAGGAGATAATAATTACATACGAGGCCTTGTGGGGGTGAGGAGAGACAAAGCTGATTATTACAGGAACACGGAGCAGGTGGCTGTAAAGATACGATACAGGAAATCAGAATGCTACATTCATGCGCATTAGCTTAGCTTCCTTCACCCGGGGGTCACATTCGGTTCAACCCTGCAGCGCCGACTGCGTCAAATAGATTTCCTAACCGTAAAACCAGGATATGGACACAGTTTCGAAGAAGACGAGGTAGAGGAGGCACATCCCGCTGGCCGAGTAGTAGTCGAACAGCTTGAACACGTAGAGGCCACCCTGGAGGATTTCAGCACACAACCACGGAAGCAAGCAGAGGCCGCGTATCAATCAACATCTCTCTCATTGAATAAAATACGCATGATGAATGTACACCGCAGGTTGTTGTGAATGGGGAACGCAGGAAGTAGATCTTTGACCTTGTGTGGGAAAAATGAAGATTGCATATGTTGAGGTGCGTATATGTGTTATGTGTTTTCACCCAACCGACTGCTAATAGAATCGACTCATTGCGTTTGCAGTGGCATCACTCATGCGTTCGCACATTCTGCTGCGAGAAACACGGGGCCGCGAGCGAGTGATACACACAGAGAGGGACCCCGCTGCACCTGCGTGATGTTGGAGATGCCGATGACGAAGGACACGAAGCAGACAAGCAGGATGAAGCTCTTCTTCCTCTTCCTCAGCACCAGGGGATATTCATCCATCAGAGCGGTGATGAAGCCTTCCACCGTGCAGAACTAGTACATCCACATCGTAAAGAGACACAGCTGAGTACGTACTGTGGTTTGTTCACACTCTTCATAGGGTATTTAGCTGTTTATACTGCTCTACATCATGAATGGGTTATTTAGGTACACAGTAGCTTTCGTGGGGTTTCGGGGTGGTGAAGGCGAGCGGGGTCTGTAAGAACAACGGGTGTTCTTTCATCTGCTCGGCTGCAGGTAAATCGTGTACCTGACTGTCCAGGCCCAGCATCATGAGCATGGAGAAGAAGAGGATGGCCCACAGAGAAGACATGGGCAGCTGGGTGACAGCCTGAGGGTAAGCTAAAAACGCCAGACCTGGACCTAAATGCCGCGCAGGAGACGTAGCATTTAAATTTAAAAAAATGCTTAATCTTATGACATTACACTGTAACCTACTGACATGAAGAATACTGAAGACACAGGACTGCCTCATGTTCAAAAAACGTCATTGCTTTTAAAGAAGGACACTGCACCAAGGCAAGTACTGTCCAGTCTTGCATTGCTAAGCAGCGGGACAGTACCGGATGCTGCTAGCTCCTTGACCGGCTTCTTGGTAATATGGGACATGAAACCCACGATGGAGAAGATGACGAAGCCTGCAAACATGCTGGTGCAGGAGTTGATGATGCACACAATGATGGAGTCCCTGATCAAAAAAGCAAAAAAAAAAAAAAAACGAAACACTTGGGACTTCGGTCGATAGCGGGACGTGTAGAGTTTCGGGGGCCACATGCGCCCTTACCTGTACACGTCGTTCTTGTAAGTGTTGTAGCTCCCCAGCGCGATGAGCGAACCCAGGCCCAGTCCGTAGGAGAAGAAGATCTGAGTCGCCGCGTCCAGCCACACCTGTCAGGTGCACGTGTTTGCGTTGGTTTGTCTGCGTGGTCTGTGTGACTGTGCGTTGCGAGGGATCTATACCTCAGAGCGGGTGAGCTTATTGAAGTCGGGAGTGATGTAGAAGAGGATGCCGTCCACGGCGCCGGGCAGAGTGACCCCACGGAAGAACAGGATGAACAGCATGACGTAGGGATACGTGGCGGAGAAATACACCACCTAACAGAACAAGACGGAGAAGAAGTTATTTTCTATGCATTGCAATTAACATCAATATTCTCTTTTTTTTATATAATTGAACTAATAATGGAAGAAAGTCTTTTTAATAAAGGGATTTGGGTTCTGTTTTACTCCAAACAAGAGATGCAAGTAAAAACACTGTCTTGAACTTGTATCAAAAAATATCTAAAAACAGAAATGGACTCTTTTAACTCTTTTGCTATGGCCTCTAAATGGCCCAACACATTGGGAATCAATACAGCCGGTTGAAATCCAGACTACATCTGAGAGGAGTAAATACATATTAAGCCATCTATCATGATCAAAATATAATTGAAATACCCCTGAGAGTGTTGATTATTTAATTCAATGAATCAACACCGCACGTCATCTGCCTCACTTTTATGTGAACTCTAAGCATAGTACTTAAATTATGTTCTAAAATTAAATTCTAAAAATCAATGTTTTTTTCTTTTTCTTATACCGCTGGAGAGAATATAATCCAACTGAGCTAAAAAATTGTAAGCTATGGCTCATGTCGGTTGACTTTGTCATCAATAGAAAAATACAAAATAAAGTCAATGTCTTCTGGAGGCCCCAAATTATGTTATGTTTTTTCTTTAAAATCTTTTGTCTTTCGTCTGCTCCACCGGTCAAGAATGCACTCGAGCAGCAACAGCAGCTCTACCTCCAGAGCACCTCTGTGTCTTGTGCGGATGCGGCAAAAAGCAGTGCAAAGTATCCAAGAGGAAAGTGAAAGAAGTGAAAAAACGGAGAACGGAGAGCAACACAAGCGCCACGTCCTGACCTTGCCCGTCCACTCCACTCCTTTCCAGATTGAGAAATAGACGAGGACCCACGCCAGCGCCAGCGTGCCCACCAAGGGCCAGCGAACCTCGCCCGGCTCCTCCAGGCCGCCGGTCAACCGGTGCATGTTACGCCTGCGTGAGCGTGCATATAGAGAGAATGAATCCGTCACCAATATGAGCACAAAAAGGCCTCGGCGTATCGTCACGGCGTCTTACTCACTCCCAGAACTCTGTGACCGCACTGGTCAGGTTCGTGGTGTCGGTCAGACTGTAGTTGCAAAAACATTTCTCTGTGTTCCAGGGGTTATCGCAGCTCTGCCAAGGCAGCTCCTGCATGCAGAACACATGCGCGCGTAGAATGCGAGTGAGGGAAACTGAAACTGGACTGAATTCCTATAATTCCTACCATCAAATATTTATAAATAAAATATTTGTATACGCTGAAGCTGCAATAACTGATTGCTTAACAAGACGCCAAACCGCTGACGGGTTTGGTGAACGTCTGTAATCTCTATCACTTCCCTTAACATTGTTCATTTGTTCGTTTTTTTTTCTGGAAAAAGCTGATCTTTCAAGATGATTTTTTGTCAATTTATATGCTCTTGATTGACAAGCTTTACTTGAAAGAAAAAGGTTAAGGGTTAAAGTTGGGCCCCGAATGACTGATGCTGCAACATACCGAACCAAAGGAGTTGAATAGGTAGTAGAGCGCCCAAGCAATGATGATAATATAGTAGATGTTGAGCCAGAAAGACAGCACTACTGAAGCTAAACCAACACCTGGGGAAGGAGGAAGACACAATATAATGTAAAGTAAGGTGTAATGTAATATAAATAGTTGAATGAGAGAAAATAAACCGGGACGTTTAAAAAGCAATGTAACAACAGATTCCCCCTATTTCCATATCCACGTCTCACCTTTCATCATAGGCATGAGCCTCCACACCCCCAGGCCTCCTACTGAGGTGAACTGTCCCAGAGCCGTCTCCAGGAAGAAGAGAGGGATCCCCGCGAACACAAGGGTCAAAAAGTACGGGATCAGAAAGGCCCCTGATGGATCATGACAAAGTGGGACAGCAAGAAAAAGGTTGAAAATGAACCGTACACGGCAGTTAGACAGCTTTCAGAAGGTTTTTAATCTGCAACACACATTTTTAAATAATACTGCACGGCGCAGTTTAAAAAGGATGCGCATCGCGGTACTTTTGTGGCTACTATGACTGTGTGACTCAAGAAGCCACACAGCACAAAACAGCCATCACTACCAGGGCGCCGTGTAAGACGGACGCCACCACGGCCAGTTCCAGAGAGCGTCTCTCGGTACGACGAAAGCGTTACCTGGGGCAAAGATGGGCGGAGCAGCACGCTGCTGGTTATTAGACGGCTGGATGCTTGATTGCCTGACGGGCCTCTGTTTCTAAACGCGCGGCAGGCCGGTGGTGTTGGGTAGAGGAGTGTGGTGCGTTTGATTGCTGAAGTGAGCGAGCAAAACCGTTTCCGGTTGAGTTGAGTGTGTGGACGCGAGTAAAAACAAGAGGGTTGTTTTGGGACCCTAAAAGGTAAGTTAGGTCAAGGTAAGAGAACGGTTGCTAAGGGCCAATTAAAGGCCCACCGCAGGGCCGTGATTGGTCAATATATAATTTTAAATGAATTCTAGGCTCCCATATTTTACAATCAATCTAGAACTGCTGCGCCTTTGGGCTTTCCACACACAGAAATACACTGGCATGTGCTCTCAAAGTGATAATCGTGTCATCACAATTTACTTTAAAGTGACTGTTTATTTTGTGCGACGACGAGCACTCACCTCCGCCGTTCTTGCCACACAGATAAGGAAACCTCCAGACATTTCCCAGGCCGATGGCGTATCCCACGCACGACAGGAGGAAATCAAACTTTCCCTTCCAACTTCCCCTGTCAGGTGGCTCTTCTCTCTTCTTCTTCTCCTCCTCCACATCCGCCGGCGGCGCCGCGGGATCCAGCTCCTCAAAGGCCACGGCTTGTTTGACCTCTGTTGGGGAGTTTAAATCCACTGTGTTTTTCCCAGTCTTCCCCATGGTGGGACCACTACAGACCGGCGGGGGTCGGTGAGTCAGTGTGTCCTCCCGGCCTTTGAAATCTCAGGTTTCGGACGGCGTCTCACTCCGAGTTTGGATCCGGGGTCCACGTGCACACACACACTGAATGAGCAGGAGAACTATATTAAAAAAAAAAGAATGGAGGGAAATACAATAAAAAGTGGTGCGTTGCATAAAAGGCCGATTCAAAGTCTTTACCACTCACACTCAAGTCTACTTGTGATGCAAATTGAACTGCTGAATTGTGGTTTTTTTTATGAATCATTATGAATCCTCAGCACCCCCTTGACTCTGCCTAGATGACATCACATTGTCAGGTTAATTGAGAGAACATTGTTGATTACAATTATTGATTGACCCAGAAGTTGTCCAAATCACTGCATGCCAATGCTCGAGATTGTTCTCTGCTCTACATTTTATTCCCTGAAAGAAGACAATATATATTTGAAGGACTTTTTGCTGCTTATTTTTGTTACACGTTGTGAGACAGCAGGGTCTTTCTGAACTTTCTCATTGTTTTACTCTACTCTGCATAACTAATCATCAACCGCATCTCTGATCCATTCAGCCTGATTCATTGCGCTCGCTCTTCCTGTCACTGCATGCAAATTTATATTAAATGCAATTTAATTTTAATTTAATTTGGATCGTTTGATGAAAATAAGTATTGTCAAAGTTTTTTAGAAGGAGTCTGAATCATTGGAAACAGTGACTGTGGGGTTGAAGTTGATATTCTCCCCTGCTGTTCAACGAGTTACGCTCAACACTTCAGTTGCATCCAGTTCATTTGTTCATATATTCCCTATTTTTCACATATTCATAACTTTACTTACTCAATGACCAAAAGGTTAAGAGCTGCGAGTGTTGGAGGGGGGAAGAGAGGATTCTTACCTCAGAAAAGTCCTCTGTTGGGTAGTGAGCTTCACGACTCTACAACTGCACCACAAAAGTCTTGAATCTTCCACTCAACATCCAGGAGGAAAAGAAAAATCATCTTTGAGTCAAATTGTACAAAGCTTCACGGCGGCTCGCCGGGGCCCAAAGGAAGCCACAAAGTATCCGCTACACCCGAAGAGCTGTTTTTGATTCTGCCACTTCTTCCCGTAAAGCCTTCTGTACTTTTGAGGACATGCGATTGTTCCGGCAGCTACTATCGAGTGCTTGGTAATAAAGTTCGACCTTTGTCTACTTTGATTACTGCTCACTCCTGACTATTGAAGCCCCGAGGCCAGGGGGGAATATGTCAATCGCCCAATTCTGGTGGGAAACTCCAGCGGCACTGTGTGTGTGTGTGTGTGTGTTTGTACTTGTGTGCATGCGTGTTTGTTGCGTTAGCCGAGGTCATCTCTTGCCTACGCCGTTACCATGGTTTTCCCAATAGAGAAAGGCCTGATCAGTAAAAGAGCTTGTGGAGTTTTGGAGCCTGACCCTGGAAATGTGGGAGATGTGATTGTGCCCGTATCAGACCATCGATACGCAAAGTGACATGACACCAGTGCTCAGTGTCCTGACTCCGATGATAGGAAGGAGGGTAGGTAGGATCACAATGTACGGCTAAATTTCCCTTCAGTCGTCCACAAACTGCTTCTAAATGGGTCATGGTACCCAGGACGCTATGCAAACCAACACACTCACACACAGACAGAACAGATCCAGAGAGCGCTGTGTAGTTCGCCACGCTATATCGCTGAGCCACTTTGTTTCAGTTATCTCGGGATTAGGTGCCAAATAGTCCCTCCCTGGGCCTCTAATCGGCCCGAGCACGACTATCTTTAGTTAAACAGTGTCCACCGTAGATTTAATTGACAATTAATTGTTCATTTCCCAAGTAATTTCCCAAGGAAGTTGAGAGAAAGCCAATGTGGACAACAAGCAGGAAACACATGTGATTTAATTGGCTCAAAGAAACTGTAGAAATAAAGTGTAACTCAAGAAAAGAACAATTGGTAAATAATCTCAGTTACAAAGCAACATCCAGTGTAATGTTTGGAGCTTTATTTCTTCTTCAACTAATAGGGATGATTTTGGAAAGATGCGGTTTCACTTTATTGTTAACACGTGTTAATCAGGCCACCATGAACCTTGTAGTTAATCTGATAAACAACTGCATTGGTTCCTGCAAGTGGATACAGTGACACTGCATACATTGTCTTGTTAATTACTTTCGTGGAAGTAAAACAATGTCTTCATTAATAGTAATGAAATAAGATATCAGGCATGAGCCACTCTTCCTGGCAGGTAACCTCCTTACATTAATATCTGCACCAGGCCATTACGAAGACTAATGAATATTACAACAACGCCATTAGCGGCCCTGTAGCCCATTGTCGTGCTGTTGATTTGGGAAAGTAGATAATGGGTTTCAAATATAATAGATTTAATCAAATTCACAGCTTAATTACACCCATTTGTTAAGAAAATGCTAAATCTGCATCTATGTCATTACCATTCAAATAAAGAGAAAGAATGGTCCCTCCGCCAACATTTGCTCACCATCCTGTATTTGAATGGTCTGTATTTGTATTGCAGCTGCTTTAAATGGCTGGTTACATAAAGATTGATTATTAATTTCTGTAAATGTAAATACCACTTGTGGACCTGTTTGTATCCACCCTCAGGCAACATGCAGCTTCTAAGTTGAGCACAGGGCCATCAATTGACAAAATGGGTTGCCAGGCTTTCCCTTCCACTGCTTTCTGTCACGTGAGGAGCGTACCGATTGCTTCAAGTTGTTGATTTGCATCCGTGATAAAAACAAGTATACCAATGTCGAAGGCGATGATTGGTTTATCAAAAAACATTTTATTTTTCAGCACTGAGGGACGTTTGGTGTCGTCTGGTTCAGTTTGACCGCAGTCAGCAGTTGAAATGAGGTAAGGGGGAGGGGCGGGGGGGGGGGGGGGGGGGAGGGGGTGACCGGAATTGTCTTTTAATTGAATGCCGGTTTAGATCACACAGATGACTGAACCTGCTGCTCTGATGGACTGTAAAGTCACACATACACGAAGTTCTTACACGTTTGGCATGTATGAAAGAGATGATGGGGTAGAGAGAAACACGCACCTGGGTGATATCTGTCTTTGTTCTAAATTTGGAAGAAAACATTATCTTTTTTTTAACTGATCGTCCTCAATTTTTGTTGACTGTTTATCCTCACTGGTCAGAAATCGATATGGACGGAAATAAGAGACACACAACACACCAGGACATTGAGTATGGGGATATGTTTAATGGGATTAATGAGGTCCATTGCTATTGTGACTTATATCATGATTTTATAGATGTATCCATCTCAACAAAAGTAAACTGAGCAGCGTACAAACCCATCATTAACATGCGGTTAATTAACAAATCCAGTAATGTATTTTGCATTGATTAATTCAACGATTGTAGTATGTCACAGGTTTAACTGCATTAGACATGCAATGAAAAATTGCTTTCAAAATTTGCAACCGCGGGTAAAACATGGTAGTGATTAAAATGTTTCAGATGCACATTTTTTAAAGACAAAAACCATCTTTTTTGCACATGAAAGTCTGCTAGAGGGTCTTCTGGAGTATTACTGCGTCTGTAAACAAGGACATTTTTAAGCCACTTACAGTATAGACTAAATGGTGTTTATAAAATCATACATATTTTGGGACTTTTGCATTAATATTTATTAAAAACAAGTAAATACTAATGTACGAAAAAAAGATAACTGTCCCTGAATATAAAAATGTGTAAACACTTGTAGTTTGGGCCAATGCTGACGGTTGTGCACCATAACGTGCCGTCATCAAACCCCGCCGGGTTCCACCATCGTCATGGCGTCTTCGTCCTCGTCTTCCGCCGCGTGCCGGCGGGGCTTCGCCTGCGCCTTGAAGATGACGCGGCCGCACAGCGTGAGAATTGGCTTGTCTGGTCGAGCCTGCTGCAGATCACTCGACGGCGTGCTCATGTTTGCAAAGTTCTGATTTTTAGGAGGGAAAAGCAATTAAGACATAATGTCGCGATTGTGACAGTTATTTAAAAAAAAAAAAAAGTATAAGATGTATATTTGAAATTGACCAAATGCTGTTTTTAAAATCACTCACCTTACACAGTGAGACCAAAATGAATACTGGGATGCAGAGCACTGAGCTGAGGGTGAGGAGCGAGCCCACAGCGGCGCCCCAGGTACCGATCTCATAACCATGCACATTGAGACGCTCTGATTTTAAAACTCCATGTATTAATGTGGCCTAGGGGACGAGAATTAGAAAAAAAGCTTAGCCGTGGTGTGCTTGAGAAACAAATAATAACCGAGAGAACGAAGTGGAAAGACATTTTCCGGGAGTCTTATGAAATCATCTAGAAATTTTAATCAAATAGTTTTAGAAACATTTTTCAAATCAGGTAAAAAGGGAGATTACAGAACAATTCTGTTTGCAAAAACATTATTTTATAACAAAAAAAATGAAAAGGGCAAATTGGCTCTAAATAAGAATCTGTACAGTATGAACTCACTTTTTGACCATGTACCAATCATGCAGTAAATTGTGTTTTAAAAATGAGAAAATTCTTTATAGAATAATCTGCCGTATCAATTTACATTTCACACGTGTGAACTCAAGCATGACTGCTGATGTGGCAAAAGGAAATGCGTGAAGCACTCAGCGAATGTACTAAAGGTCAGGAGAAAGGAGCAAGCGGATGAAACAACGAGAGGCAGAAAAGGATCTTCGTTCTGGAGAATTACACGGCAGAGACGAGAAGTAAAGGAATCGAGGGAGCGGATGTGTGAGTATCTCACCCCACAGATGAGGGGCGTGATGAACAACCAGCAGTACTTCAGCACGGGGAATGGTCGGTACCCAATCATGTCCTGAATGTTGTTATAGAAACGGTCCGCACCTGCAGTCGGTCAACAAAAGGAGAAGAACATAAAAAGGCTGTACCTTTTACAGGAAGCTACAAACCCAACGAGATGCTGAAGCCAAAGCTTTGTGGTGTTTTTTTTTTTTTTGTTGACTATAAAATTGTTCATTTGTTTAACGAATGAACGTGTGCATTTCCAGAGGAAGAAACCGGAGGCATCTGATGAGATTGGTCGGCGTTATGACCTTGCTGATGGAGCAACATTCACAAATTCCTTCCTACAAATCAAAAAAAAAAAAAGCATTTAAAAGAATTGGACACAACTTCAAATACGTGCGGCAGGAAAGTGAGCGAAAGTGAACGAATACAGTGAGGTTATAATACAAAACTAGGGCTGCTTGCAGCATAAGCGAACTAAGCGGCTGCGTGGGGCCCCCTGGCCAGGGGGGCCGCTTATGCTTTGGGCCGGCCCTGGGTGGGGATTAACGGAGCAGCTGCAGCAAAGGCTCGATAGCTCACTCTGTGTTAGTAGAAGATGTGCTGCTGACCCTTTGCTCGAAAGAGCTTGGTGGTTTTTTGCAAAGAAAATGCGATTTTCAGAGCCACGGAAATTGATTACTGTGCCTACACATAAACATGGGCGGGATGTTTCAAATCGGGGAATATTGAACTCCCCACGCACATTTTGTAATTTAGCCGGCAATACTGCCGATAATGAAGGTGTGGGAAGACGTGAGAGCTCAGAAGACTAATAACAGCGGAGGAAGACCGGGATATTGGAAAGGACGATTATTTTGGATGGTGTAGGCAACTGACATACATGTTCATGGAAAAGAGAAAAGCAGGGAAACGTTGATTAAAAGGCTGTAGTTAAATAGATCCACATCCACAAAAGCAATGGCCCATTTCTGTTAGTTTTGGAATGTTGCTTTTGTTTTCAGTCCAGCAGATGGCGCACTCATCCCTCCAACCTCACGGACGCCATTCTTCTTGAGGTTGTAATGTATATTGTAAAGAAAACTAATCTATTATTTGATCAATGTTGTGGTCTTTTTGATCTTCACTTGTCGTGGCATAGTCAATACAATCAATTACCAGAGGGCAGTGAAAAGAAATTCTGTGTGTGTGGGGGGGGGGGGGGGGGGGGGGGGTCACACGAGCCAGTAAGGATACAGTGTTTTTAAAGGGAATACCTGGATTCTATTTAACATACAAAAATGTACTTGCTGCATATGCAAATCAATTCGGGGAATATAAAATGTTATAGTACAGAAGCCAGTTAAACTTTCAATCTTTTTTGGGCTCTTTTAAAGTCACTTATGATGAAAAGAAAACGTACTGATTCCAAGAAGTTGATTAGACGGATGAAATAAGTGCTGCTGTTTGAATCTCATAAGTCCTTTAGAAATCCAGTGAGGTTCCTTATGGTGCCATATTTAGGTCAAGAAATAATGTGTGCTTTTGAGAAACAGCCAAGCAGCGTTTCCCTTTTGCATAATAAACTGACTCACCATACACCCATCCAATGACAATGGTCTCAAAACAGGCTATAACGAGTAGAGCGATTCCACTAGCGCCATAGAAGTCAATGAGCTGGAGGACAAATATCCCTCCCTGACAGAAGAGCAGAAAAAAAGAAACATTAAAACGGAAAAGTTCTCATCGTCACAAATACCATAAATACCCTCGGCCGCTTACCTCGGTGATGAGCGTCAGCCCCAGTAGAAAACAGACGACGGCGATGCCCAGGGTGAGCAGCTCTCTGCGGCCCGGCCTCCTCAGGCGATGTGGGAACAAGTCTGTGAGGGCCGTGGCCATGCTCTCCACGCACACAAACTGCGGGGAGGGGAACCGAGCAGCTCAGAAAGGAAACACAACACGACTCCCCGGCATTAAATGCAATGCAGTACCTGACTGTCCAGGCCCAGGAAGAGGATCATGAGGAAGAAGAGCACAGACCAGAAGGAGGAGCCGGGCAGCAAGGACAGAGCCCTTGGATATGTTAAAAAGATCAGACCGGCACCTGTATGCAGCACAATAAATCAATCAACACCAGAGAGCGTGACGCAATTACCCATGATTTACCACAGCAATGCTGGACCAACCAGACAACGTTAAAGGGAACATTTGAGTAAAAATATTTCTACTGTGTGTCTCTTCAAGAAGCTATTTAGTGGACAAAAATTATTTTGATGATCCAACGATGTAATAAAGCAAAACTGCCAGGAAATTGTTGTTAGAGTTTCCGGAATATACATATAGGATCATTTAAAGATAGTTATTAATCTCAGGACCTTTTTAATGCATGAAGAACAAATAATCATTGTCAAATCAAGCAGTCAAATAAAAGAGGCAGATCCTCAAAAAGGACTCACCGCTAGTAGCGACCTGATCCATCGACAGGCCCATGTCCTGAGCCATGAACCCCAGCACCGAGAACACGACGAAACCGGCAAAGATGCTGGTGGCGCTGTTCAGGCAACACAGCGCCATGCAGTCCCTGCAACATATGGCGAGAACAAAAGCCCGCGCCGTCAAAGGCGCACGAGAGAACGCAGAAAAAAACTGCAAGCGCGACCGTGCGCTGTGTGCGACGCCACTGACCGATAGCAGTTGTTGTCGTATTTGTTGTAGCTGCCCAGGGCGGTCAGCACTCCCTGGCACACGGCGTAGGAGAAGAACACCTGCGTCCCTGCGTCGTGCCACACCTGCAGCGGGCAAGACGTTGACTTTTGAGACGTGAGGGAAAGGAGTGTTGAAATGGTTCAAATAAAAAAATGTCTTATGTTTGAGGAGAAAATAACTCAAGCCAGGTTAAAAGAAATAACCAGTGCTTTGCAGCTTGGCTTTACGCCAGTTAGGACCATGTGGCCTTTTCCGTGATTGCGTCGGAATGCAGATTACATACAAAAGTGTTGTTGTTGTTTTTTAACAACCCTCGGGAGTGAGTGTGTGCCACGTGTGCGCCCATTCTGGCCGGGGTGTGTGTGTGTGTGTGTGTGGCCGGGTTTATTGACACAACTGTCGTCCTGGCGGCTTCTGGTTTACATTAGAGGCCCCACAGCACCGTGAGGCTCGTCCAAGTAGAAGACACTGCTGCTCCACTACGCCCCCGTGAAATACACACAGCCCCCTTCACCGGGCCGCCTCGGCTGGGGCCGACTTATCGGAGGAAACCGTTGCGTCAGAAACGTGCGCTCTACTCGACTGCTCTGGATGAAGATTCTCATGCACAAAAAAAAAAAAAAGAGACGGAGTGAAAACAGAACCCAGATGCGGACAGCGACCTGTTCATGATTTCCTCCGTGGTTGAAGCAGAAACATTTGCAAGCTGAAGAAGGACGAATCAGAAACAGATTGTTTTTAATTAAAAGCATGTGGTTGCATAACGCTGCTTTGTTCTGCCCGGTAACATTCTTGTTATTCCCTTCTATTCCCACGTTGGTTCAGATACGTTTGAGTAGACTTGTTATGAATCTTTATGACTCCCTGAAGAAGTCTTGTTGCCATTACGCTGAAGGGATTTTAATGCGTGCTTTGGATTTCTTTGCCTCCATGTGTCCCTCAAACCAAGTGTTTCGCACCCAAACATTTTAGGATTTTTCTGTATGAGTAGATTTTCAAACAACATGCACGTCCTCATGCACGAAGGAGAAGAGGAAGACAAGGAGCTGTCTGAGGGTTAACCCTCTGGTTATTACATCTGACCCCCAAAGCACTGTTTTGAACTGTCAGGATGACGTAGATAGAGATGAAGCAGGCCGAGGGGAAGTAACCGGCCAGAGGGAGAAAGAGGCAGAAACAGAAGCTGTCATTGTGCATGAGAATGTATCCAGAACTCACCAGCCGTCTTTCTTAAATTCCCTTTTCAGTTTAAAAAATGGGGGTCATTATGCTGAGTGAATGACAGATCCGCTTAATAAAAAAAGAGATTTGCAATGGTAGAAGTTCCCCATAGGGAGAGACCGTTTAAGCTCCTGTTTTATGATGTTGATGTAAATGCAAGGGGGAAGCTTTTCTTTAATATCTCACTGAACAGCTTTGCTTTTCTTGTTAAGACTCTGCCTTAGGACCGGAAATCGGAATGAAGGCAAACAGAGGGGGAAGAGAAAACGGGGCGCTGCATTCATTCTGTTAGAACACAGAGCAATCTAACAGAGAGAGAAGGTTCAAGGCGTAAGCAGGGAAAAGGGGTTTGTAATGCCGTATTTCTAAAGCGAATATGTTTGGATTCTCACATGTGGATCATAAATCTTGCTCCAGTCAGGCGTGAGGTAATATCTAAGTCCGTCCCCGGCCCCTGGGAGTGTCACTCCCCGGATGAAGAGGATGAACAGCATCAGGTAGGGGAATGTAGCAGTGAAGTACACCACCTGCAGGCACAAAATACACACAAAAAAGGTAGTTTGTATACATTGAAGATGGATAAAAATCTTCTATCATGTCATTCACATACTGGGTAATAAATACTACTCGCCTTTCCTGTCCATTTGATTCCCTTAAAGATGCAGAAGTAACAAATAATCCAGGCAAGCAGGAGACACAAAGCCAGATCCCAGTGGACCTTTCCCAGGGACATGTCACCTGATATCCTCAACACACGGTGCCTATGGGAAAGGAGATCGGCCACGTAAACACATGTCGAGCTGCGCATCCTCTGCAAATAACACGCCGGCTGATGGATGTGGAGATGTGTGATTGAATACACTTAGTGCCACTGCGGATTACTCGCAACCAATGATCCGTGAAATAATAAATACAGATGCAAAACTCCCTGATGGTTTGCTTTGATCCACTTCGGTTTATAGTATAGAAGTTGCAGGAAACAGAGCACATATTGTTCTCATCATTTGTAACTGAGTGCAGCTGAAGAATTGCTCAATACCTTACAACAAATCAGGGGATTGTCATGTGGGGAGCAGCATCCGTGTCTCAAAATATCTACAGAGACTTCAAATCGAGCTGTGCGAGCCCTCGAACTGCTGCTTAGAGCTTTCTTCCTGAAAACCTCTCCATTCAAATGACTTCACGCTCTTCCTTTGCGCTTCCTTGGTTCATACGCAAAACACCCAACGTGAAGTCGATTGGATGAACGGTTGTCAAAAAAGGACAGAAAAATAATACATAGGAGGGTGGCACGGTTCACAAAACCCACGGTTCGGTTCGTATCCCGATTTTAGGGTCACGGTTTTCGGTTCTGTACGGTTCTTGTTTTTATTTTTATTTTATTTTTTATTTTATATATATATATAGAAAAAGACACTCTTGGTATCGTACAGGCCAGGCTGGAAGCGATTGCTGAGGAATGTTCCAGCCCAGCGGGGAGCATGCAACGTTCTTGCTTGCTGTAAACATATAATATGTGTGTGTGTGTGTGTGTGTGTGTGTGTGTGTGTGTGTGTGTGTGTGTGTGTGTGTGTGTTTCTCACAGCCAGAACTCCTCTTCCGGTGACCTGCCGATCAGGACCTGCTGTAAGTCTTGGTCTTGATAACTGGAAAGATATATTTTTTTAAACATAAGGAAGCAAGTGAGTTACGTGATTTAAAATTAGATCATAATTCAGAATAATGCATCTGCAATTATTTTACCTTTTTTCTGTTGGCTACCTGCCTATCAAAGGTGATAGTATACCAGGTACAGCTGCACAATACAGATGCAACTTACGTGTCATTGTCATAGTCAGGTATTGTGATGTTGTGGAGGAATGACCAGTTGGAGCCAGGTTTAAACAAATGCGGATTGGCGAAGACGCTGGAGCGGTCCCAACATCGCTCTAAGGAAAGGGAGATGAGGTTGAGTTGGATGTCACACGCTTCAAAATGTCTCTGCCAGTGCCGTAACAAACCAGTAACAACACTGCGGTTCAAATACAGATGTGCATCAACAAGCCAGCGTTGATTTTTTCTCAGAGCGTGACTCACCAGTGTTCCACCAGTTGCCACATGTAGACCAGGGCAATGGACTTTTGAAGGAGTTATACAGGTAGAAGATGGCCCAGGCCAGCACCACGATGTAGTAGATGTTCAGATAGGCCACAATCACTTGGGCGGCAATGCCCACCCCTGCAGGACAAGTTTTTCACACACTTTCACAATAAATCTGGTTTGACCGATCTACTCGTGTAGGTTCATATTCCCCCTTAAGGCCTTCCCAGTATTTGACTGGAAACTTTTTCATATGGCAATGTGCATTTCCTGCATGTCAACACATGCGTTGTTGAGCAATTATACTAAAAAGCGCTGTCTTTACCCTGGAACATGGGGCATATCTTCCTCCAGGCGGTCACCCCGCCCTCACTGGTGTACTGGCCCAACGCCGTCTCCAGGAAGAAGACGGGGATGCCACAGAAGAAGAGGAACACAAAGTAAGGGATGAAGAAGATACCTGCGAAAACACATGCCGATTAAAAAGAGCGGGGTTTACACAGATATTGGCATTGGCACGCTACACATGCAAAAACAAGTACATGTTAAGCCATAAATCCAACACATAATAAAGATTGATTATGGAACTAGCTAAACGGGATGCGAGGGATTAGAGGGGGAATTATGAAAAGGGAAAAAAAGAACAAAAGCAACACACACACACACACACACACAAACATCTCAATAACCTGGTCCCTCACCTCCTCCATTTTTATAGCAAAGAAAAGGGAAACGCCAAACATTTCCAAGGCCAATAATTTCCCCAGCCATGGAAAATATGAACTCCATTTTGTTGCCCCATTTGCCCCTCGGCTGATCCCCTCCCTGAGGAGGCCCCTTATCTGGTCCAGAGACTCCTCCAGGACTCCCTGGGGGCGTTTCCTCAGTCATGGTCTCTGTCTATTGTATCCACACACAGATAATAAACCCAGGTGAAATGCAAACTGCGTCTGTTACGTCCTTTCTGGCCGCTATGGTGCAAAGGTCATTAAAATGTAATTAGTAGTTATCATAATAATCCCAAAAGCTGAGACACCAGTCTCACTCTGTACGCCAGAATAAAAAACACCATCTTAACTCCCCGTGCCAATAACTGCAAACAACTTCCAATACATGACTTCCATTAACTTGATAAACTTGTACTGATTGTAAAAAAAATTACCGTAAGAACATACATACAAATAAACTCAAGAGAGTTTTGAACGCATGCAACTTACTCGTGGGAGCTGGCAGCGGACTCTGTAAATGAAACCCCGCCCGAGACCGACTAACCAAAGTTTGAAGAAAATCCGAATTGTAAGAGGAAGGCGTGTCCTGGTGGATACTACACGAACACGCGCACACACACACGCGCGCACACGTACATACCGTTCTTGCGGATGCCACGTCACCATGAGACAATACATTGATTTATGCATAATAAATTCATTTATTATGCATAAGGTATTTGGATTATTGTTTGACATTGTGACCTCAGCGTGTCATTTGCATTTCTCTCCGAAAAGTATTATAAGAATAACTTGTAACAAATCAATAAAATACGCAAGTGAGACATGCAACAGGGGATCGATAACCAATCTTTAACTATTTCACCGCTTTTTCTCATTGTTACGTTAGTTGCGAACATTTTTCTCTCTCTTTACCTGATAAGGCGCTGCATACCACGCGTCTGCTTGTTCACGCAAAAACTGTAATACGAATATATATTAAATGTACTAATGTACTAATTTAAAAAGAAGCAACCTGGACGTGTATATGTGCATTTGTTGTGCCTGACGGGACAAAATCAGGGACCTATCGCTTAGGTCAAAAGGGGGAGGAGTCACATCCTGTCGACGCAGTGACGTTATCTGCGTGACGAACCAGGAAGTAAAAGTAAACAACGCCAAAAAGGAAGGCAGGCAAAATGTTACGTCGTGTCAGTCAGCCGTTCTCATTCGGAGTCCCTGATATTTTTGGAATCGTAACGCATGAAGGACTTCCATCCCGATAAGAGCAGGCACCCGGTTAGAGACGGGCTGGAAACCGGTAAGACCCCCGTTGAGTTGAGAGGAGTCGGGCGCGGCAGCCGCTATAAACGATGCTAGCTTGATATGGCAGTTTCCTGTGTTATTTAGAATTGTTTATATCACAACAAGCCCTGACAACCGTGGCTCAAAACATCCACTTGAAGTCGTGCGTCACGAACGAGCCGCCCCTCCAACTACTTTCATTGATCGTAGTTTTGCTATCTGCCTGAGCGCGAATTCGCGTCTTTCCGCATGTCCCTTTCAGAGTGAGCCATGTTAGCCATCAGGTCGTCCGAGGAGGAGTGCGCGGAGATGGAGGAGATGGACACGTCGGATCCCAAGTGGTGCTGGTTCTACTTGGCCGAGTGTGGGGTTTGGCACATGTTTGAGGTAGTTCACAACGCGCTTCTTACGCAGTCTGTGTCCAAAGGGCTGAGATCCCTCACGCTGTGGTCTCTTGATTGTGTGCTCGGTGTATTGTCTTAAACCTGGCTTTTACTGCAAATCCCATTTCATTGTTAATTTCCATTCACCCATTACCTCTGCGTATTAATGAAGGCGGTACTACTCTGTTTACCTAATTTATTTGCCCATAGTCAATTCATCAGTTGTTATTTTTTATGTTAAAATGGCAATATATATACTTTTAATAATTCATGAATTACTTCAATGGCCGCCAATAACTTGATTACAATTGTTTCAGCCCTCCTCTATAGTACTTTGAGTTTCTCGAATCCCCCTGTCAGATTGATCCCAGCGCAGCCTGCTCCGTGACGAGTGCTCAGATTGAGCAGTGCTACGGCAGAAACCAACGAGGCGTCATGGAGTTCTACACAGCCAAGTACACCTACAGACTGGACTTCTCAGGTACGCTGATAAGTCCGACAGCCGATATTAAACCCTCATACTCGCACGAGGGGAAAGAAGTTGACGATTAGTAGCTTAAAAAAAATTGAGTCAGGATCTATGTTGCTACAGGAATTGCGCATCAATGTGAGTTCCTTCGGCGCTAATCTTTGTTGCGTTCCTCCCCAGTGATGCGACAGATAAATGTGACGACAGGGAAGCAGCGACCAATCAAACGCTCCCTCCACTCTGCAACTGGCTTCAGGTAAGACTTTGGTTCTTAAATGCCCGAAAAGTATTTTTTTTTTTCTTCTGTCTGGCCACCGAACCCTTTTCTCTCTGCTTAACTTATTCTGTCAGGTTTATATGTGATAATCTTGCCTTGCCCGTTCCGTGTCATTGGGAGAGAATAAATACTGATGAGCCCTATCAGGTGAGTGAAAAACACCAGTCCTTTGATTGTTTCTATTACTTCGACTGCTTTACCCTTCTGTGACTGTGTTGTTGAAGCTTGTCCAGCTCGGACGAGACACTTATGAGTTTAAGGAAGTGGCCAGACTGTATGATCGGACAATGGATCATCCAATCAAATCCATCCAGAGGATTCAGAACCTTGACTTATGGGAATTCTTCTGCAGGTAGACACTTCTCCCAAAAGTGTTTGTTTGTGAGAATTCTACTGTGATGGTATTTTGATTTCAGTGCTATTTCCAGCCCCTACCAGAGACAATGCTTTTCCCCTGTTAAAGTACTCTGTGTCATGTTGTCTTTTATTTGTTCCCCCCCTAAGGAAGAAAACACAGTTGCGAAAAGTCAAGCGCACATTGGATATTGAGGAGCGAATGCTGTTTCACGGCACCGGACACAGCAACATACAAGCTATATGTACATTTAACTTTGACTGGCGGCTGACAGGGAGCCACGGGGACGTCTATGGCAAAGGTAGATTCTGTCTGTGCTGGGATTCAACATCCCAGCACAATTTTTCCGCACTATTTTATTGCGTCTGTCTCATTTTTAACGTTTCGTTCAATGCTCCGCCCCCACAGGAAGCTACTTTGCCCGGGACGCCAAATATTCCAGTAAATTCTGTCACACCACGGGGAAGCACAACACCATCCTGCAAAGACACGGACTCGCCCCGCCGATATTCGCGAGCGAGCCGCCCTACAAGACCATGTTCCTGGCCAGAGTGCTCGTTGGCGAATACACAGTCGGCCTCCCGATGTACTGCAGGCCGCCGTCCAAGGACGCCTGCTTCACCAACTTTTACGACAGTTGCGTGGACGATATGGCCAATCCAAAGATTTACGTCATTTTTGACAGCAATCAGATTTACCCCGAGTATCTGGTTGAGTTCTACTGAAGCCAATCCAGAAGACTTCCTTTTTATTTATATATAAAGTGGCTGGATCTCAAACATGGAGATGATGGGGTGAAATTCGAAGACAAAAAAGCCGGCATCCTGGACTTTTCCCTTTTCTTTCAGTCACATCCAGTGCATAACTGGAGCATGGGTTGTCTCAAGTGCCTTTGGGGAAATTGGAAAAACAAAAGACAATAAAGACTTTGTGTGCAGTGTGTGCGCTGTACAGTATATTCCAAGACAGGCCGACAGGAGGAAATTGCTGACCCAGGAGCAGTATTTATGGCAATATTGTATTAAATGCATAACTCTGTGCTTGCTTGTTCCATATCTGCGCACAGTTGTTTAAAATAAATCGGGAACTTGCAGCCTGTAGGTTATAGGTGACGCGCCGCCATTGGCCACAGCCCCTGCTCCACATCCACGGTGCCACGCATGAGCTTATTTTACAAGTCATGTAGACATGATTCCAAGTGACGAAACCAAAAACCCGCAACACGTTCCTGCTCATTCATCACATGGACATCTGTGTGTACTCAGTGCTCCGTATTGTGGAGGCACGGATTTTATGTTTGTTTTTATTCGAAAACGCTTCTACCTCTGCATAGTTTGAACCATGCATCAGTGCACTTTCCCCCCTTTCCATGAAAGGTTTTTGTATTTGTGTCACAGTGACATAATGTTGCGATGTCTCGTTCACTTGTGGTCCTTTTTAGCAATATGTTTCTGTGTAACCTTTTTGAACCACTGACTTCGAAATCTTCAGAAGGCCGGAGACCGAGGTTGGGTTTTTGTACGCGTCAGCAACCAAGTTCATTCCAAAGCAAAACCAGATCAGCGTCACGTTGGACTTAAACCACCCGAGTGTGATGTCACCTCCTTCTAAAATGTTTCTTTGAGGGAATTCGCAGGTTACCTTTGCACCTGGTGTAAATCCATCTTTAAAAAAAAAAGAATGTAGCCAGCACATGTATAGTACTGTAATGAAAATGATCGACACATTGTAATACTGCTTTGCTGTGTGCATTTGTTGAATCCATTGAATGATTGTATGTGTTATTATAAAAGGAAAATATAAAAATGAACAAGTATCGTTTTGGCCACAAGGTGGCGTAAAGTGTGCAAGGATGGCTCATAAGCTTCTCTTTGCATATTTTTGGTAAATGTGGAAAAGTGAGGGACACAAACACTAGAGATGTGTGTAGCTGTATGTTGTACATGTTGCTACCAATAAACTTTTCAGCATAAGCCTACGAAAGGATTTCTCTTTTTAGTGATCTTGTGCTGGTAACCCAACCCGCCTCTCAGGTGTGGCTACATTATTTGGATATGAGGAGGACCAATGTCAACTAACAGATACCTGAGTCAGACAAAGGAAGTCCGGTTTTCCTGAAGTGAAACTCATTTGCTTAGGTTATTCATGTCGGGGTTGACAATGTGGCACCACGATGAAGTGGAACCCATGGACACATCAGAGGCCCCATGTTTTTGGTACTACCTGGCGGACTGTGGAAGGTGGCACAGGTTTGAGGTACTGTGTTTATGTTAATACTTTAATGAAAACCGTAGGATGATACAGATCATAAAATCGATCTGCTGTCTTACACACACCTAAATGGTGCTTGCCTTCTGTCCGCGCTGCAGGACCACCCCGAGAGCCCCCTCAAAAGTGAGGTACATTGAAAAATATTTCGCGAGAAACTCGACTGGAGTGATGATCGTATCTTCATTCAAATCTCGCGTCACGATAGATTTCTCAGGTAGCCTACACCTCCACACCTGTGATGTTTCCTCGTTTACCTGCGTAGCACTTATTTGACCTGACTTGTGTGGCGTCACACAGCATCGCTACTGACTGACTCCAACAGAGGGCAAACAGGTGTCCAACGCGCGTACGCCAACATTGAGAGAAGGTAAAATGAGGTTTGAAAAAAAAAAAAAAAAACGCATTCAAAGTAAAATGAAAGATTTACACTCACAAGAGTGAGTAAATGTCAGTTTCTTTTCCCAAGTAATGAAAGTGAAAGCACTTTGTCTTTGCTTCCACAGCTGCTCCTGTTTCTGCGCCGCTCCTGTTCACTGGGAAAGGGTTGATCCCGCTTGTCCTTACCAGGTGACAATGACTGACAGTACGATCATTAATGCAAAACCATTCAGTTAAGCGAGTAATGAGCAATGGATGACACGGCTCGATTGCATCCTTAAAGGCTCAAGCAGTTGGATCCGGAGTAGAGAAAAACAGGCAACGCTAGAAACTGAATTTATCTATGTTGTTTAATTAACATGAGTTAATTAACAGTCTTTGACAATTACTTTGAATAAAGAATATATATAGTCAGAATGATCTATGACAACTTATTTTTGGAAATAAAATAAACCTGATAAAAGCCTAATTCTAGGGTCAACAACTGCAAACGTTTTGGCTTTCAGTCTCTCCATTGAAAAGGAAACACTAGTACCAGTACCTAGCTTTATGATTTTATGACGTGTGTTTTCAATATATAATTGACAGTTAATCCCTCTGAGTGAACTCAGCATCGAGTACCAGACTGTGGCACACTATGTGAAGACTGAGGGGCTGTTGGACAGATCCACTGTGTCAATCAGCAGGATACAGAATATGGATTTATGGGAAATGTACTGTCGGTAAGTCCGATTTCGCGTTTGTCTTTCTCCACTTCCTTCGTCATCACCCATATTTGTAATAAAAAATGTTCTGTTTCTCTTTTGTCAAAGGAAAAATAAGCAGTTGATGAAAATCCACGGCGAAATTCAGGAGAAAAGACTCTTTCATGGGACCCAAATCACAAATGTTCACAGCATTTGCACACATAACTTTGATTTAGGGTTATCTGGAGAGGGAGTGTACGGCAGAGGTGAGTTCAATGATTGTGCAACACAATGTTGGATACAATTTAAGTGTAATCAAAGGTCTTACTGATTCAACTCTTTTTTTTGTCATTTAGGAATATATTTTGCTAAACATGCAGCATACGCGCACCACTACACCAGAATTAGCACAGATCCGTTGCCGTTTTATGGCGGGGAGGCGCGAGGTTTACAGGGTCAGTACACTCGAGTGATATTTTTGGCTCGGGTAAGCGTGGGAAAATCAACTGTTGGACACATGTATTATAGAAAACCTGATAATGGAAGTTCAATAAACTCTCACAACAGCTGTGTGGATGATGTCTCAGATCCAAAGATTTTTGTGATTTTCGATGCAAATCAAATATATCCAGAGTATTTGATTCAGTACAAATGACGTCGAACGAAGATCTTGAGCAGGTGCAATGTCGACCTTGAAGTAAGTAAAGGTTGAAATCTGTTCAGAACCATAACGCTCATCTCAACATTACACAGCTTTCTATTTGATCGTAAAAACAAAGGAGCTTCATCAATAAATTCTTCGTCAGAACCAAACAAAAATCTCCATGTGTTTATTCCTGCTTGACATTTTGCATCATCAGTATGATTACTGGGCATAAAGGGCCTGAAATGACTGTTGGTTTATGGATAATGTTGGGCATTCTCATTATAATTATGACCAAACCACACGTTGAGGCAGGTGTGGTACATTCACTATCAAAGCAAACACACACTTACACCGACATGACTGGCCTGTTCCTACAGGCCCCCCAAAAAGTTTGGTTTGTTTCTTTTGTTTCATTGTTTCTCTTCTTTTTTTTGTCCTGTCCTTCTAAAGCGTCTTTGGGCATTTAGTAGTGAATAAAAACATTCAGTCAGCATGTTCATACCGGACCAAGGAGCTTGGTGGGTTACCAGACGTCTGTTTTTTTTTTTGTCTTCCTCCCAAGTCTTGGCACAGATCCGTTTTAACATCCACATTACGTGTGGAGGTTTCGCCTTTATTCCTTCATGGAGAGTCAGCTGGATTTATTCTCCCAGAATTCTCATCCTTAGTCACCCAACAGTCAAAGCTGTTAGAGCTGTTGTGCTTCCACGGCCATGTCTGTGAATAACTTTCGGATTCTAAAGCGACAAAGGCAGCTTATGGTTAATTGGTGTATAATTGGTGTATTCACCCACAGACGTGGTTCAAACTTTAAACTGTTCACAACATATTCAGCTATGTGGGGTCTACCTTTTAGTTTTATATCTATTTTACTTTTTTCATAATCACTGATTATGTTTCACTAGTTTTTCAGTCCTTTTCTGAGTTTTACATGGGTGTGTATGTGGAGCCTTTGGAGTGAGCGTATTTAAATTCAAAGTGTACGGCTGCGTGAGACTCGGGTAAAAAAAAATATGGATCTTTTGCACTTACGACCACAATGTTACATTTTAAAGCTTCATTTTGGGATCAAATGATGCCGTGCTTGTGCTGGTCGGAATGATGTGATGATGTTTGAAAAAATGAATAATATATTTCAATTATCATGTTATCATGTTATTATTCAGTAGTTTAAAGAGGAATAATGATGAACATTCTACACTGACTCATTCGTAAACATGCTTAAGTACACATGTCAATAGGTACAAATTACTAAATAAGACCTGGTAGATTTGATCGACACATAAATATTCAAGTTGCAATTAAATATATATGTCATGTGACATGTTCTACTTCTTTCTGTTGAATAAATCTCCCATCAAAGTAATAAATATAAATTGGCCAGATTGAAGTGTCATCGGTATATTTTAAGTGAAGGTATTTCCTCGATGCCCCTGTCGCTGTAGTGACGTCACTATTTAGCTGCGGTTGACGAGCCACCCTGATGACGCGACAAAGATGGCTGACAAGCAACTGATCTGTAACTTCCGATGCCCGACTGTTCGGGAAGCTGCTCCGTAAAGACCAAGTCCTTTTATATATAGTCTCTGGTAAAGACGAAGGAGACCCGATGGAAGAAAGGAGACTGACTGGTGAGTTACGATGTGGACTGAGGGCTGAAGGGCGAAAATAACGACAAAACCACCACAAACAAACAAATAGAAACACCTGTCTCGGCGTCCATTGCTAAGTGGGCTAACGTTAGCATACGGCTAACATGTGCTAAAGTTAGTGGCTAAAATAACCCGATTAATAAGAGCTGAACATTAGACAGTGTTTGGCTTTCTATTTTGTTTTGGTTATAGTTATTGTTTGTTATTCTGTAACGTTACCGTTTTTAGGCAACAATCAACATTAGTAAACGGAGAATATGTTGTGCTGTTGTACTTTACATTCACATGTGGTGATAATTTCCCGTTAATGAAATTATTAGCTGATTGTTAGTCATATTTTTCTATTTATTTACAATCAAAAAGTTCGACCCATATGTTGTTTACATTAGCCGCATGTTTGTTTGTTGGGTTACTGGATGCATTGTGTTTCACGTGTTTTTATAACCACATATTTCATGTTTTGCCTAGTTTGAAGTTGGCGTTTCTAGCCATCCTTAAAGAGATGCATTTCCTTGTGCTGAACACTAGGGGGCGCCCTTCATCCTGTTATCACATGGGATAATGCTCCTGTGTGGGGATGACGTGTTTATGTGGTTAAAAGATTTAAACTGAATCTTTCATTACAATCATTCCTTTGTCTTCTTTATTGGGTCTCAAAGAAAAGACTGTGTTTTGTATTTGAATGTTTATGTAACGTTAAGGTGTTTTTTTCTTTCTTTCTGAATCCTCCAGAAAATGATGTAGAAGCAGCTGGGGAACGATACGGTTCAAGGCAAGGGCAGAACAGAGGACGGAATTAACAGAGTAAGGAAACCTAAGTGATTTTAAAACGTATTGATGATGATTGTTCTGATTTTTATTTACAGTAGATGGGCCAGAAATTCACCCTAGGAGTAACACCAAACATATAATTACAGTATGTACCGGGGCCTTGTGAAAACTTGATGTAAAGAGCCGTAAATGTAATTGAATGGGGTACTTTTAACTCCATGTGTATCACCAGACACATCGTAACAACATGATCAGATGGTTGGTGTAAGATTCAATATCCCTACCTGTACGTCGTGTAGTGCAAGGTTTGGATCTGTCTTCCATGCAAGCTGATGTAAAATGTCTCTGTTTTTTGTGCAGACTGAATGAGCCGGGACACTTGAAGGTCCAAGAGGAGACAAGAACAGCAGCATGGAACGAACATTTGGTAAGTGTCAACTAAATTATTACTAGTAGCTGTTAAAGTGGTAGCAGGAACGTTTTAATTACTGTGGAAGTGATAGTCTGTGATTTAAAAATTGAAATTAGTGCTTTATAACAATGACAGTATTAATAATAATTAATCAGTTGTAGTATAGTATTTAATATCAAATCATAAAAATGTAGTTCAAAAGAATACTCAAATTATAGTATGAAAATAGAAAAAATAAAAGATATGTCATATAAAAATAGGGGTGTAACGATCCATCTATTACATCGGTGTATCGATTTATATTCCTCCGATCCAACTACATCGATCTGTGCTCGGCGAGTTGGCCTTATGGCATATATCAATCCAACAGTGTTTGCACTTTATTCAAATAAAATGTGAATGCATTTGCAATAAATTCATAAAAGGTATCGTACAATATTTCATAAAGTCTTTATACGAAATACTATACTATTTTAAAAGTAATTATAGTGTATCTTAAGTCTTTTAAGAAGTAATATTATAGTACGTCCTAAATAAGTATAAAAATATATGATTATTATAGGACGCCATAACATTTTTTAGAAACATCAAAATATATATCATTGTAAGAGTAATCAGAATCAGAAATAATAGAGCATGTCGTGAAAGTTGTATTAAAAAAACTGTTTATTTACATCATGGGAAAATAAATTGCATTGTGTGCTAATTAAATAGCATGTCTAAAGTAAAAAAACAACTTGTTGTAATATTTATACAAGTTTGTGAATTTGATGTATTTTCTAATGTTGTTCTTCTCTTCTCTCCACACGAGGGCGCCGTTTCCACACCTGAGGACGACGGGTTTCTTCTGTGCGGTTACTCTGAGAAGTAACTTTGACAGTTTGGGGGTGGTTCAAACTTTATTAAAAATGTTCTGTGCTGCTGCATTTTAATAAAGAATAATTTTGTATAACCCCTTGTGTGTGTCTCATTGGAAGCCCGGGAGGAGACGGACAGCTCTACTCTACCGGGGTGATGCACACTGATGTCCTCACAGCGGTGGGGATCGAACCCGGTTTGACGCCACCCAGACCGGGGACAGCGTCACAACGCCACCGTGTCATTCACCCTCAAAGATGTTCTTTTGTTGGCTTTGACTTCATGTGACTGAACAGCCTCAAAAATCACTGTCCTGCAAAAGATTTGAACCCATGATCTCATGTTCACTAAGCAGTCATCTTCTGCTGGAGCTATCTGCTGTGACATTTGTCTTGGCTTCATTACATACCTAACTTCACCTTGGGTGTTGGATCTTAAAAGAAGGAAACCGTAGCACATAAGAATTGAACTCACAACCTTCTGTATCCCAAGCATTCTGTCATCACAGTGAGCTAACTGAGCTGATGTTACCACTGGTTTCATTATATATTTGTCTCCTCTGTGTGGGCTCTTGGCTCTAAAACTTCTCCATAAGGGTTCTGAATCCATAACTTCGTGTGATTTCACACTTTGTTCCACCTGATAACACAGCTATCTACTTAAGAGCATCTGGTCCCAGGCAGGAATCGAACCCAGATCTCTGGCTCCGCAGGTAGACACCTTACAGCTGAGCTATCGTCCACAATTCTGTCACAACCCAGTCCTTTTCTTGTGGGTTCAAGCCCACTTGAGAAGGTGAGTCTTGCTGCTTAAAAGAGTTTTAAAGGCAAAGTAGCAATCTTAAGGTGGAGTATGAGAAACAAAAACTCATTTTGTGTGTGATGAAGTAGCACAGCAGGAAAGCTGAAGAGCTGCTGTCCCAAACCTGCACTTGCAGGTTGTGGGTTCAAGCCCAGTTGTGGAAGTGAGTCTTAATATTTGAAAGAGTTTTAAGGTTTAACTCACATTCTCACGGTTAAATAGGAGAATCGAAATGCCTCAAGTGTGAGCAGGACTGGTGGTGTCGTGGTGTGTCTGGGGGTGCACAACCTCCGTTACCTGTGGGTTTGATCCCCACCTCTGCCAAGTCTTGAGAATGCTACCACAGAGGTGAGTCTTTGAATTTGAATTGTCCCCGCCTTGCGTTTCGGAGATGTGAACTCAGGGGGTTACCCAAAGCGTTCACTGGATTTTTGTGGGCATTGTCAAGAATGTTTGAAGAGTGATGCTTCAAACTTTTAATATAGCCCATTTTTCCACCTTACATATTTGGGCTTTTCGTCTTCTATATGCTATATCCAATTCATTGTACGTCTAACATATATTGGCAATGCATCTTCCCATTTTAACGGGAGAGGGGGGCCGGTTCAAAACGACCAGATCACATGTATCTAAATGGTCTACAGGTTAATTATGTGCAATCTGGTCCGAGGAAGGAATCGAACACAGATCTCTGGCTCCCCAGACAGTCGCCTTACAGATTGAGCCATTTGCCGTGTGCCGGAAAATTGAGCTAATTAGTGACGTATTTACACCTCGAGGGCCCCATCTGGGAAATACCTAATGTGACATTGCAGGTTACAATGGATCTCATGCGATAGCTCAGAGTGGAAAGGAACTCATCTGGAGGCTGGAGGTTGTTGGTTCGATCCTGAGGTAAGGTGACCACAAAAGGAGATCCAATACACCTTTTCCACCAGGTGCTGGTCCGGATGCGAGCGCTAGTGCCGTGACATCTTGAAATGATCTGAATAAGTGAACCATTTGAGTGGATCTTTAAAACACAATCAGGTGGAACAAGTCAGAGAGTGTGAAATCACACGAAGTTATGGATTCAGAACCCTTATGGAGAGGTTTTAGAGCCAAGAGCCCACACAGAGGAGACAAATATATAATGAAACCAGTGGTAACATCAGCTCAGTTAGCTCACTGTGATGACAGAATGCTTGGGATACAGAAGGTTGTGAGTTCAATTCTTATGTGCTACGGTTTCCTTCTTTTAAGATCCAACACCCAAGGTGAAGTTAGGTATGTAATGAAGCCAAGACAAATGTCACAGCAGATAGCTCCAGCAGAAGATGACTGCTTAGTGAACATGAGATCATGGGTTCAAATCTTTTGCAGGACAGTGATTTTTGAGGCTGTTCAGTCACATGAAGTCAAAGCCAACAAAAGAACATCTTTGAGGGTGAATGACACGGTGGCGTTGTGACGCTGTCCCCGGTCTGGGTGGCGTCAAACCGGGTTCGATCCCCACCGCTGTGAGGACATCAGTGTGCATCACCCCGGTAGAGTAGAGCTGTCCGTCTCCTCCCGGGCTTCCAATGAGACACACACAAGGGGTTATACAAAATTATTCTTTATTAAAATGCAGCAGCACAGAACATTTTTAATAAAGTTTGAACCACCCCCAAACTGTCAAAGTTACTTCTCAGAGTAACCGCACAGAAGAAACCCGTCGTCCTCAGGTGTGGAAACGGCGCCCTCGTGTGGAGAGAAGAGAAGAACAACATTAGAAAATACATCAAATTCACAAACTTGTATAAATATTACAACAAGTTGTTTTTTTACTTTAGACATGCTATTTAATTAGCACACAATGCAATTTATTTTCCCATGATGTAAATAAACAGTTTTTTTAATACAACTTTCACGACATGCTCTATTATTTCTGATTCTGATTACTCTTACAATGATATATATTTTGATGTTTCTAAAAAATGTTATGGCGTCCTATAATAATCATATATTTTTATACTTATTTAGGACGTACTATAATATTACTTCTTAAAAGACTTAAGATACACTATAATTACTTTTAAAATAGTATAGTATTTCGTATAAAGACTTTATGAAATATTGTACGATACCTTTTATGAATTTATTGCAAATGCATTCACATTTTATTTGAATAAAGTGCAAACACTGTTGGATTGATATATGCCATAAGGCCAACTCGCCGAGCACAGATCGATGTAGTTGGATCGGAGGAATATAAATCGATACACCGATGTAATAGATGGATCGTTACACCCCTATTTTTATATGACATATCTTTTATTTTTTCTATTTTCATACTAGAATTTGAGTATTCTTTTGAACTACATTTTTATGATTTGATATTAAATACTATACTACAACTGATTAATTATTATTAATACTGTCATTGTTATAAAGCACTAATTTCAATTTTTAAATCACAGACTATCACTTCCACAGTAATTAAAACGTTCCTGCTACCACTTTAACAGCTACTAGTAATAATTTAGTTGACACTTACCAAATGTTCGTTCCATGCTGCTGTTCTTGTCTCCTCTTGGACCTTCAAGTGTCCCGGCTCATTCAGTCTGCACAAAAAACAGAGACATTTTACATCAGCTTGCATGGAAGACAGATCCAAACCTTGCACTACACGACGTACAGGTAGGGATATTGAATCTTACACCAACCATCTGATCATGTTGTTACGATGTGTCTGGTGATACACATGGAGTTAAAAGTACCCCATTCAATTACATTTACGGCTCTTTACATCAAGTTTTCACAAGGCCCCGGTACATACTGTAATTATATGTTTGGTGTTACTCCTAGGGTGAATTTCTGGCCCATCTACTGTAAATAAAAATCAGAACAATCATCATCAATACGTTTTAAAATCACTTAGGTTTCCTTACTCTGTTAATTCCGTCCTCTGTTCTGCCCTTGCCTTGAACCGTATCGTTCCCCAGCTGCTTCTACATCATTTTCTGGAGGATTCAGAAAGAAAGAAAAAAAACACCTTAACGTTACATAAACATTCAAATACAAAACACAGTCTTTTCTTTGAGACCCAATAAAGAAGACAAAGGAATGATTGTAATGAAAGATTCAGTTTAAATCTTTTAACCACATAAACACGTCATCCCCACACAGGAGCATTATCCCATGTGATAACAGGATGAAGGGCGCCCCCTAGTGTTCAGCACAAGGAAATGCATCTCTTTAAGGATGGCTAGAAACGCCAACTTCAAACTAGGCAAAACATGAAATATGTGGTTATAAAAACACGTGAAACACAATGCATCCAGTAACCCAACAAACAAACATGCGGCTAATGTAAACAACATATGGGTCGAACTTTTTGATTGTAAATAAATAGAAAAATATGACTAACAATCAGCTAATAATTTCATTAACGGGAAATTATCACCACATGTGAATGTAAAGTACAACAGCACAACATATTCTCCGTTTACTAATGTTGATTGTTGCCTAAAAACGGTAACGTTACAGAATAACAAACAATAACTATAACCAAAACAAAATAGAAAGCCAAACACTGTCTAATGTTCAGCTCTTATTAATCGGGTTATTTTAGCCACTAACTTTAGCACATGTTAGCCGTATGCTAACGTTAGCCCACTTAGCAATGGACGCCGAGACAGGTGTTTCTATTTGTTTGTTTGTGGTGGTTTTGTCGTTATTTTCGCCCTTCAGCCCTCAGTCCACATCAGTAACTCACCAGTCAGTCTCCTTTCTTCCATCGGGTCTCCTTCGTCTTTACCAGAGACTATATATAAAAGGACTTGGTCTTTACGGAGCAGCTTCCCGAACAGTCGGGCATCGGAAGTTACAGATCAGTTGCTTGTCAGCCATCTTTGTCGCGTCATCAGGGTGGCTCGTCAACCGCAGCTAAATAGTGACGTCACTACAGCGACAGGGGCATCGAGGAAATACCTTCACTTAAAATATACCGATGACACTTCAATCTGGCCAATTTATATTTATTACTTTGATGGGAGATTTATTCAACAGAAAGAAGTAGAACATGTCACATGACATATATATATATATATATGTCATGTGACATGTTGTTGAATATTTATGTGTCGATCAAATCTACCAGGTGTTATTTAATTGTTTGTACCTATTGACATGAGTACTTAAGCATGTTTATGAATGAGTCGATGTAGAATGTCCATCATCATGTTCTTTAAACTACTGAATAATAACATGATGAATAATTAAAGGCATTCATAACTTTCATTTGAACTGTTACTAATTGATGGTTAGAAACAGACAGAAAGCTGAAATAGATTTTTAACAGTATTAACTTATGTAGATATGATATACTGTCGCTTTATTTTAAAACTTTGCACAAAGACTTGATTTGGTGGACACGTTAGATTTAAAGAGAGCACAAATTCAGCTCTGACAAAAAACATCTCTGTATTTGAGACTTGTTTCTTGCAGTGTTGATTTTATGAATTTAAGATAGAAACAGATATGCTTAGGTTGATTTACATCCAAACATCTGCAAATAGATGCTATACACTCAACATGTAACTACATGTCCTAAATCTACATTATCTCATTTAAATATGCTATTGAGACGGTAAGCGGCATGATAAACCCTGTAGGAACAGTGATGAAAACAAAATCATGCAAGAAAAAACAGAATGTTTGATATTCAAGCCAAGTTTTTACTCGATAGGCCTCATCTAACATTACAGTAAGAACTCTTTCTATTCGAAGGCTTTAAATCCTCATTAAAGTCTTGGACTCTTGCTTTACTATGACTTTCAGCAAATGGAGAAGTAACCACGCCTATTAACCACAAGACGGATGACAGTTTAAAAAAAAACTTTTTATTAGAACAATACAGCAGATATAAAGGTCTATTGCAATCAAGCACTCATCCCATCATCGTGGAACGTGTGCGCCGGCAGACAATTTGCGCTCACAGAGAAATAAATTAATAAAATAGCTAAATCAAAAACAGAAAATGAACCATACGGCTGCCATCAAATAGAAACGTGCAAACCCCCCCTAAACAATCTCACGGTTCAGGGTCACTTCTGAATAGTCAGGGTTTTGTGCGTTTCCATTGTGCTGGAGCGAGATTTTGGTATTGCCAGAAAAATACTTTCTCAAAAAAGGTTCCCCTTGTTTTAGGTCTCCTCATTGGAGGCAGTCAACGCGCCTTGAAGCAGCTCAATCTGGATCTTTGGAGGAGACTTGTTTTTTCTCTGTATTTTTAGAGTGAAAGAGATCGAGAATCCGCCTCATTGACACTTGTTCCTTTAGCCAGTGATTAACAGTAGAAAAGAAAAACAAGACCAAATGAAGCTTGCAATATTTAAAAAAAACAAGCTTTATTTTGTCTGTCAAAAACAGAAATGGACAAAATTAAAATGCAATCCAATCAAAAATAAAAGTAGTGTCAGAAAGAGTATCCAAAGAAGGATGACTGTGATCTATTGTAGTTACGCTGCAGTTTCTCCCCTCACCCTCCAAAAAGTCTGAAATATGACTTGGGCCCTGTTATAAAAAAATATCCTCGTTACGCTCGATATGTTTTAACAAATCAGTTGAGGGCACTTAATATAAAAGAGTCAACCTACATCGGTCACATGGAAATTAGTTTTATATTTAGAAATCTCAGACATTTAACAATAAAAGAAAATGGCTACATATCAAGAGGACCATTTTAAACATCGAGTTTTGATTTAGGATTTGGTTTTAAGCCCAAATGTCCACATGACAGCGTTTTATTTCCAGAGGCCCGATCGGAGATGACGATGACGGTTACACAAAAGTTGAAAATACTCGGTGGACGTTGGCTCAGTTGTATTTCCAGGTTTTAGGTCAGAAATTTTTTGCCGTAACTGCACTTTGTAACTGCACCAGTTACATCGTATTATTCTCACAAAGTGTAGATGCAGCACCTCCCTTCCTTCCTCACCTTTATTGGATTAATTGTCAAACATGTTTATTTATTTCCGCCATCAAACAATTACTTTTTTTCCCCCTCATATATATTTCATACAAATCTATAACCCCAAATTTAGAAATCTTATTTACATGGAAAACACTTCTCTTTTGGACTTTTAAAAGTGACTTAAACCCGTTACCGCCCCGGTTCCCAACATCTCACCTTTACAATCATGGAAGAAACCCAGTCCATTGTTTTGAAAACAGCATCAGCAAAACAAAAAAAACACCTCAAAACGTATTTTTCAAAGCCACAATCCGGATTTCGTTTCAAATCAAACCATTAAACTCTAAATATTTGAACTCAACAGCGATTTTTTATTTATTTTTTTAGCAATATTGAAAGGTTGTTTTGAATACCACACAGACACATTTCCTGGAGTATCAAAGACTGGGTTGAAAAAACACACAATCTGGGAAGTGTTTTTTATACGAGAAGCAACGGAGCCAGAAGAGATGGACCGACCGAAAGAACAAAACCTCCCGTCAGTCGGCTCTAATGGCGCCCTTAGTTGGGGCCCTCAGGGGAGGGGCGGGGGGGTATGTGTGTGTGTGTGTGTGTACGTGTGTGTGCATATCATTGGTAACCGGTGACTCCCCATGTGAGTGAGTGAACGGCTGAGCTGCGTTAGAGCGTGCCGTCGGCGGCGCAGCCCCCTCCGGCCTGGTGGCGAAATTCCTGCAGGTTGGAGACGCCGTGGAAGTGAACGAAAGCTCCCGCGACCACCAAGATGTGAAACAGCTGATGGGAGTGGAACTAAGAGAGAGAGAGAGACAGCCCCGTGGACAAATATTATACAAGTTTCCTTCACAAAGCCTGGAAGCAGGCACCTGTGTGTGTGCGTGTGTGTGTGTGTGTGTGTGTGTGTGTGTGTGTGAGAGAGACTCACCCAGATGTCACACTTGCCGGGGAAGAACCTCTCGGGGATGCGAGCGGCGTACAGACAGGCTCCAGTGATGTAGAGCGTCGCCATGAGAAGCAGCCAGCCCATCTGACCCATGGTGGTGGCTTTGATCAGACCCTCGCTGATGACAAAGTGCAGGCTGGGAACCACGCCGCTCAGACCCAGACCCACGAACACTCCTGGACACACACAGGGAGAGGGGGGGAAGGGGTTAAGACAACGCTCACAGGACACTCACGTCTTCTCCTTCAATTGAATGAGAAAAAAAGGTGTCTAATCTTTTGACTGGTTCTGTATGTCACATAAATAAATGTATACATCTCATTTTCTACCTGCTCGGACTCCTCTGTACTGCGGCGTGGCGAAGAAGTCACACTGGGAGACAGTGATGGCGGCCAACCCCAGTATGCATACCACTATCAAGTAGATAAAGCGGGGATGAGGGGAGCAGTAGAAGGAATAATACAACCAGGGGACAAAGGAGCCCATGATGAGAAAGGCGATCCCACTGTAGTCCAACCTAGACGCGGGAAAGCACAGAATGGATGATTATGGACACTGAGGATGTGGGCTCAACTCGGTTTAGGACATCTCATCTGAAGCCAATCTTACTTTGAGAAGACTCTGGAGACGCCCTCCGAGTGGCAGTACACCGTGTGGAAGAGCCAAGAGAAGGAGAGGCAGAGGACGGCGCCCAGGAAGAACACGCCGATCACCACCTTCTCCTGGACCGGCGCCACAAAGGACATGTTGGGCCGGAACATGTACATCAGACCCAGACAGAGGAAAAACAAACAGCCTGCAGAGGAAAAGGTGAGAATTCAGTATAAATCAAGGTAATGAAGTTAGTGAGAGGTGAGGACATGCAACATATCACTTGTTTATTACAAGTGAAATTACCAAAACAGGAAGAAATAACAATAGTATTCACGATTTCTCACTAAAGACGTGTTGGTGCAGTATCTTCGCTTAACCACTAGGTGGAAGCAGGAGCGCACGCAGCGGTTAAGTGGCCCTTTGGCTTCAGCAAAAGTTGAGAAACGACCAAACAGCTGTAGTCGGGAGTACAAGAATCCGAATTCAAATGTTGAGTCGAGATCAAAATGAATCCAACGCCAAGGAATTCGATGACGGACTTTGTTTCCTCACACGAACGGGCAGCTTGGATTGTGACATTTCAGTGCATCATGAAGCGAAGAACCCCTGTTGGGTGACGTTGTACTTTTGTTTCGCTTTTATCCAACAGGTTTAATGAGGCTGATCTAAAAGTTAGGAATTTATAAATTCAACCATTTGTCTTGGATTCGTCTCCGTAAATGTCTTTGTCCCGTGTCTCTGTCCTGGCTGATCATCCAGTGTTCAGTTTGCAAACAAGCGGCACAACATTTTTCTCCTCGAAGAGATTGTAGGAGATTTAAGGTTAGCCTTACAATCCACTTGACGTTATTGGGTTATGGTTTCTAACATGGGAGAGTGTGTGTGTGTGTGTGTGTGTGCTACCTAGCAGATGTGTCCAGATGTTTCCGGTCTCTGTGTGGATTCTGAAGATGCTCTTGAAGCAGGCGCGGAACGAAGGCATGGGTGGCCTGTGGCCGTGGAGCAGGAAGTCGTTGTCCTTCAGCCAGTCGGGCAGCACGTCATGAGGAATGACTCGCCACCGGCCCTCCCACACCTGAGCGGTAAATGGAACAACACCACATGGGAATTTAGCAACAACCACCTGCGGGCTGCTGTCGATGCTGCGTGCCCATTCAAAAATAACTCCTCTTTACCAGAAGAAGCTGGTTGTTGATTGGATCTACTTGAAATAGGGTGTGTGTGTGCGTGTGTGTGTGTGCGTGCGTGTGTGTGCGTGCGTGTGTGTGCGTGTGTGTGCGTGTGCGTCTTCCTAAGAGGGAGCACAGTGTGTGATCATGAGCCGAAAAAGACTAAAAGCCCAGTAGCAGCGTTTTTATGGTTTTGTCTTTCACTGTGTGGTTTATTAAGAGTTTCTGTAAAACCACCGTGGTAAAACAACAGTTGGTCTTTTGAACATAACCCTGTTTGTTGGGTGGTGGATTTAAAGCTGCGCGTGTGTGTGTGTGTGTGTGGATTACCTTGTGTACAAACTCCTCCATCCTCTCCATGGCATGGTGAGCCTGCAGCAGCGGCGTCATTCCCATGAAACCTTCATCACTGCCCCTCTCGTCCTCCTCTTCCTCCTCCTTCTCCTCTCCTCCTCTTCCTCGGTTGTCCTCGTCATCTTGTCTTCTTTCCTCGTCGCTCTCTGGGACCCTCTGACGGGGAAAAGGGGGACAGAGTGATTTCAGAGGACCGGCTGTTCTATGACACACTGTTATTTTTCCTCCATTTCTGAAACCAAATCTATTTCCATTGGTTTATTGTGCAATAACACCATGAGGGTTCTTAGTAAAAGAAGGAAAGAGCAAAACTGAGAAGTGAATTAATGCTGATTAGACACCGATTGGTGTGAATTGTGGTTCTTTCTTTAATTGTATGTAATGTAATTAAATCGGATTACTGGCATTAGAGCCGTTAAACACACCAGATACACCTCAAATAGCTACTTTTGATCAAACAGCGGGTCGACCGGGTCTTTCCAATCTCCCATTTATTAAGGGAAGATTACCCCGACCGTCAATCCAACACAATAGCCGCCACCGCTGGGGACAGAATTAATTGCCGACTCATCGCGGCTGACGGACAAACAGGCTGAGTTGATTGCACACGGATCCACAAAAAAAACGGTGACGTTGTGCGTGTTGTGGCTTCAAGAGGGGAAAAAAATGCATTATGTGCAGGCACACAAAAAGGAGGTGTGTGAATTTACCCCTAAAAAAGCAGTGAGAAAGATACAAGAACACAGAGAGAGAAGTCTTGTTGTATTTATAATGCATGACTAACCCATTTAAAGAGACCCAGCAGCCAACTCTGTTAGTGCGAGTGTGCTGACACGATGTCTGTTGTGTGGACAGTTCCACGTCTCACATATTCAAAGTGCGTAGACGGACAGCAGGCTGTCAGGCTCCTGCAGTCAGACTGTCTGTGTGTATGTGTGTCTGTGTGTGTGTCGTGAGATTAGTCATCATGAGGAGGTATATCATTCTGCAGCTTGTAACAAAAGGGAAACGCACGCAGACGCACAACTTCACGGAGCTAGAGGTGAAATCTGCCATTGATTTGTGTGTGTGTGTGTGTGTGTGTGTGTGCGTGTGTTTGAGGGTTAGCGTCAGTGATTGAGTATACTATGAGCAGAGGGTCTGCTCTGCAGTCTGTGTGTGTGCGTGCGTGCGTGCATGTGTGTGTAATAAAAGCCTCTTGTGCACACAGGAAATGGAAGTGTAAGCTTAAATCCAGATGCTGCCCGTCTCGGTTGTGAGGTTATTGTTGAAGGGTGTGAATACCTGTGAGAGAGTGTGTGTGTGTGTGTGTGTGAGAGAGTGTGCGCGCGTTGGGGGACATTAAGGCGTCCTCTAGCTGTACTAAGGATGCACGCACCACACGGTCACGCGCGACGTTAAACGCAGCACACGCACAACACTTTCCCAGCGGTTCAGGAGAGCAGGATGGCGGCGTCGTGGCGGTAAACGTTCTCGGCGGGTCAGACGCACTCACACGCACAGCGAGGAGGAGCGCTCGAGACGGATGAGGAGCATCAAGCTTCCAAACCGGACCTTTAAAAAGGGGATTCATGAGCTATGGCAAGCGCCTTTTTGCCAACCGCCACCGGCCTGTTTTTTTCTTATGTGAGAAGCAGAAAGACGGAATATCTCCATGTGAAGATGAGTCGGACCGCTCTCGATCTCTGGACCCATCGGCTGAGCCCCGGGCGAGGAGTCGGGTTTCTGGGGTCATGGCTTACGGTCGCAATGAAGGCCAGATATTTTCACGAGAAGCCCGTTGGCACGCTAATTTGAAAACATTAACAATGCAAATCGTCACGTGGTAAAAAGGGTTTCGCTGCAAAGAGGAAGCTGTGGGTGTTTGTGGGAGATATTCAGAAAAGAACTAAACAGAAAAATGCAGCTGTCAGCCCGAGAAACGAAAAAACAGATTATTCCTCCCGCAAAACGTCTGCTCAGTTTCACCCAACTTAATCCGCGACGCGAAAGCTGCGCAGCCGAGGTTCAGCAGCAGGTGTGTGCGGAGACTTCGGCCCCGTGCGGAATTTGCTGTAACGAGAATCTATTAACGACTCGGAGCGCCGATCCAGACAGGAGGACCGTGGGAGGGGAGCAGGCTGGCTGCCTCACGTGACTCAACCCCAGCTGCCCGGCACTCCGTCAAGCTATTAAGGCCGGGGAGTCCAATTTCTCCCTGTGTGAAAATGTGTATATGGTCCAGGACCAAGACGCCCCCCCTCGCGTCCCCCCGTGTAACGGCTGAGTGTGTGAACACTCCTCGTCTGACACGAAGCCACAGCAACATGCGTTGAGTAATCATGAGCTCGGGTCTTCTGTAGAACGCAGGTTTCAAGCGCGCTTGGAAGTTCATATTACAAACCTCACACTGTCCGTATCGGTGTACGGCTTGTGAACATTAATGAGCTGTTATGACTCAGACACGCAATTTCCCTAAAAGCCACTAAAGAAATCGCTTCCTCCATTCAACACGCACACACTGCGTGATAAAACGCACGTTAATCACCGTCCTGCATGTGGACCTGGCTGACACGCCTGAAGTACTGTGTGCTTTTTGTGACAATTCCTCCGCTGAGCTCCACGCTCAGTTAGTGGAAGACGAGTACAAGGAAACCACGGAGACAAGACACTTGGGGGACAGATGCCAATCTCCCAGCGCAACACATATTTAGACGTAAACAACGTCACATGGTAGGAAGAGGAGGGAGGGATCTAGGAAACCGCCGCGACCAACCGGAATGCAGCTGAAACTCTGCAGAGCTCCCCCCTGCACACAGTCACCCCTGCACGGCACAGCACAGCACAGCACGGCACGGACGGGAGGGATCACGTGATCTGCACGTGCACAATGCTCTCTTGGGATTGCAAGAATTTGGAAAAAGACGCCGCCGCCCTCAAAAACAGACAGCATGTTCCAACGCAAGTGCATGTCCAGCGCCCCACACACACACACACACACACAAAACTGGCTGCTCGTGCTGCCTTCAAGACAACATGTTCTGTGTTCTCGCAGAGGAGGCAAGGAAGAGAATCTGTATTGAGCATTTTAACGCAGTAACACAGATTATTAACTGTTCACAGGGTTCAAAAGATTGTTTTAGGTTAAATCTTAATTAAATCTTTTATCTTTTTATTTTATTCGATAATCCTACAATATATTATTCCATACACCTTTTTAGTTCACTTCTCCGACAAAAAGGGTAGTTTAAAATATAATGAACTTACACATTCCCCTTTTCACTGTAGAGGTGAACGATTTTTCGCCCTACATTGTCCGAGGGTTTTATTCATTTTGTTCCAAGAATGCTAACATGACCTTGATGAACTTAATAAACTTGATACATGAAAGCAATAAAGAAAACCTCTGGCACAAAGACAGGATGTTCAGACAACTCAAAGGTTCAAAACCTCAAGCATTGTTCGCTGGTTTGTTCGCGGTATTTCCCTCATCTTGTTGTTGTTGTTGGTGGTGGTACGTCCAGTATTTGTTGAGCTTATTTTAATATTTGAGGTGCAGGTTTACAAAGAGGCATCTGTTGTCTCTGCAACACAGGCCATTGATACTGTGGAAAAGGTCATATTTAAAAAAGGACACAGTTGTATTACTATTAAGGGAAAACTAGTATTCTAGGTTGCTCCTTTTAGAGGCATGATTGTGGTTTTCAAGCGGTGGAAGCATGTGTGATACACACAAATTGAATTATGAATTATTCATTTAATAATAATTTAAGTAATAAATAGACTGAGATTGTTGGCAGGTTAAACACTATTGTTTCAAAATGTGGGCCGGGTGGGATCAGGAAGACGCTCACATCACAATATCACAGGGACCCGTTCAAAAGCGTCTGGGAAAACAGAGACTCAAGTTGGGTTAAAAATAATCATGCCGGTTTCTTCTCCGGATTGGCCGAGGAGCTTCTCCGTGTCTTATTTTTGTAGGTGAGGAAGGGCGATATCAACCCTGAGGGCTGCACCGCACGACTCGCAAACACATTTCGAGACGCACACCAACACCGACCCATAATGACCGCGGGGCGCAAAGACAGCCGGGCGGCGCTGATTGGACCGACGGGGCCCCAGCGTCCTCTCGGGTATCAGTGATGCTTCGCACGCGAGCAGACACAATACGCACACGCAAACGCTATTGTGTTTCAGCTTAGCCTGTGTGCTGAGTGCTCTTCACACTCAACAGACCAACACACACACACACACGCACAGCAATGCCTCTGAGGGAGAGCGTCTCATGCATTTGTTTGATCCGTCCAATGGGCTGCCTTCGTGCGGCGCTAATCACACACATATTTTGGTGGTGTATTAGCTTTCCTTCCAGGAAGGCGTCTGTATGTAGACACAACAGGCCTTTTTTCACTCGCTGTGAATCCGGGACAAATTCAATATTCGTGACTCATCGGCAAGTTGGAAAAGCCTCGCAGCTGTTTGAGGTTAAAAACTCCCGGGAAACAAGGGCACGATCACACCTGAGCCCTAAAGACCTGCTACGTATTCTCCAGTAAATGTTTGTGTAGTTCCCTACAGCGGTGGTCATGAAGGCTGTAGTGCGTTGGAGGCTTTTCCTGTGTGTACGTTCATATGACCAAGAAGAGGTTCTCACACGTAGTCTATTAATGGGTGTGTTATCTCTTCTTGGGATTTAGTTGCGATTCACTGGAAGCGTGACAGCACGTCCCACAACTAGTGCATGTTTCACATGCTTGTAAACTGGTTTACTGTAAACTTTAAATTGCCCCTTTTAAGCGCTCCAACTATCGTCTAATGTTTAATTAACTTCAGACTTCAATCCACTTTTGATCTATAGAAACATATTAGCTCTTAAAAGCACAAACATGAACATGAAATGTGGTCGAGAGATTAAACCAGGTTACTAATTACTGCGTGTGTGTATATTACATGAATGACAAATGTCAAAATAGGTAAAAGTAAAAAGCTCAGATATCATTCAAGAAGGTGTATAGTTTGTGTTGTTATAACTAGACTTTGCCGGTCAGCATCTGCTGTGAAACAACATACTTCCCATCTAAAAGCACATTTCTTAATCAGTTTTGTGAGGGTGTGTGTTTTGGTCGGATCATTCTCCACCCGGTGGCCCTGATCAACCAGATGACAGCGTGCGTGTGCGTGTGTGTGCGTGTGTGTGTTGGATACTTACCCCATTGTGCGCGTTGCGCTCTGGGGAGCTCAGGCGGCCGCTGGGAGAACCTGAGGTGGGCGTGTCCGCTTTCTCCTGGGGGCTCGCTGTATCTGTCGGGTGCTCAGTGATGTTCCTGTGTCGGCAGCACGAAGGCCGGGCCCTCGGCCCCGCTCTTCTCTCCTCCGTCCAGCTTGACACGCTGGACCGGCCTCCACGCAGGGAAGACTTACCGGATGCTGGTGACAAAAGTCCAGACGAGACCAGGCGGGAAATCTTCTTTTGGGACTTTATGGCAGGAAAGAGGAAAAAAAGAAAGGAAAAAAGTGAATTTACCCGATTTTGTTCATTGTCAAGCTCAATGAACTAAAAACTAATGACTTAATACCTGGGAAATAAGACTATCATTATGTAGTCTTTTATCTGGGCCTTGAGGCACAGACATGAAATATGACAGAGGCAGTCCCCTCCTGCAGATATACCGCAGCTCACACTGCAGTTCATGACCTTTTTTCCTCGTCAATTCTAAAAGTTATTATTATTTATCATTTATTCATTTAAAAAAAAAAAAAAAAACTGGAGCTACCAACACCGGCGGCCAATTAGGCACAGCTTTCAACTCGCTGTCGTAGTGGGTTGCTTAGCGACAGGAAAAAGACATTTCACACACACAAGTAGACTTCACTGTTCATTCTGCCTGTCACCACTTCACGGCTTATCTTCTACTTCACGGAGAAATCTAACAATAAGGTTTCATTTAAACTCCAAGCTCAACCAACAATTCTTAATAGAGAAAAGGTGGCAATTTCCAACAAAATTGAAGCAAGACCAAACCTAATGATTGCTGCCTTATTTTTGCAGACGCATCATCATAATTATGTGACTGCACTTCATTTTTAGAACAGCTGGTAGCACAACTGATAAATACAAAACACAGAAGTCCTATCAAGCACCCGTGGTATGTGCTACGCTCTGATTATTATTTTTTCTATTTGTTTGAAGACATTCAGCCTTCGTACGAATAATTGAGCTTGCGATCCAAAGACAGATTTTTTGCGTGTTTGTACCGCGGCTTGTTTCTCCCTCACGAGCACGGCCGAAGCTTTAGTGTACCGTGAACGTTGAAAACTGCTGCCGCACATTTGTATCAGCATGTCTTACTTTGCTGAGATCCTCTTTTTTTCTGTCACAAAGGCAAAAACACACACACACAAACACGGCTCCATAGGGGCCAAGTCACCGGAACCAGCCCCTGAGCACCAGGCCACATTGAACCCCCCTGCCCCCCGTACCCCTCGTGCTACCACAAACATACATTAGGGATTGAACTCACACTCAAGGGAGGGGAAACAACACAAAAGGCATGTTCATACAGACCCATGCACTTCAAAACAGACTGAAAAAAATCATCTAAGCTGCAGAGGAACTCAAGCCATTGACGAGGTAATAAGCTCGTGCTGTATACTGAACATAAAGCACATTGCTTTAATTTGCCAAATCTGAAAAGAATTAAAGAAGAAAATACGTTGGCTTGTTCACATACTACTCTGCTCCTGACTGCTTCTGAGCAACACACAGAATCTTTTTGAAATGGCTTTGTTCTTACGATTAGAGAATAGTTTGACGCCAGCATCAGATCTGTTCTCAGAAAACAAACCCTGTGGAGGTACAACTGTTTGCATACTGGTGAACTTATTGCTTCATTTTTCTATTAAAGGTAGAATTACACTGGAAAAAAACCCTTCAAATTTAAAGTAGAAACCCAAATATCTGTAGGATTCAATCCACACGTAGAAAAGGACAAAGAAGGAAATCGATAAGAGCCAAAGGAGAAAATTAGGAACATTTTGTTACGCCGATCAAAAATCTTACAAACGACCAGATTTACAAGAGAAACATAAATAACAAAATACAAAACAACAACAGTGCAACCATTTTGACATAATATTCATTATCTCTGTAACAGAATATCCATCAATAACAGGACTCTAAACGACTTATCAAGATGTTTTGGGGAGGGTGTTGCCGTATGATCACTTATTTTCCTGGCCAATAAAGGCCTTTTGTATGTCGTATACACACACACACACATCCTCTCTCTCCTCCTCCCCCCCGAGTCGCTGTGTGAGGTTCAATTATTTTTTTTGCCCAACTCAAACACCACAAAGCAAAACAATCTCGTAGACGAGTTTACCATCTGACCCACAGTGGCGCTTTAACTGTAGCTGACATGAAGTGGAGACATGACACACGGGGGGGGGGGGGGGGGGGGGGACAGGCACGAGTGTCGCCGGGTAAGCATTCCCCAAATAACAGAGCAATCCAGGCCGTCTAAATACAAATAAAAAACGTTTTAAAAAAAAAAAACCCGTCTTTCACCACATTTTCAGTTCGGCTTTTCATTTTTAATGTTTCAAAAACGCCCAAAATCATGAACTATCCCTGAATCGACTCAGATATGATCATCTTTTAACCATGCGTGCTATTGAGGTTTTAATATTGATGCTATGTGTTTGACTTACAGGTCAATACCAGGGATAAATACATTGTTTAGTACTTCTTATATATAAAAGAAAAGATCTTAAATATTTGTTTTGTTTTAAAGTTGAATGAAAACCTTTTTTATGTTAATCCACAATTTCTGTGTGCATCAAACCGTGGTATAATAACCTCTCATCCAACTCTCGGCAAGTAAACAAGCATATTTCCCAACGTGTTTGGTACCACATTCATGGTCAATGCAAGCAATCTTTACGTCATATAACCAGTCATATCGGCGCTGGGAAAAATGGGAAAAAATGTATAATTACACGGACCATCTTTAATTATCTGGTCAATGATCCTGTGACCTTTAATAACCGAGCGACACCATTGAGTCTAAATTCTGATTGTGCAATTCGCTCCATGCGAGGAGAAGTCTTGACCTAGACATTCCATTCATTTTAAAACGGCACTTGATGAAGGTTAAATACACAAATGTAGCATGCTAAGCTTAGCATGCCAGCGGTTAACACTCGCAAGGTCATTTATTCACGTGCATTATTCCACACGGACACGGGCACGTGCAGCAGCATTTCTTCAGGCTCATCGTCGTCATCCTCTTTCTATTTGTATCCCTCTCTCTCTCTCTCTCTCTCTCTCTCCCTCTCCCTCTAACACACAAACAAAAACACACAAACACAACCGACAGCTGACTCCACTCCAAAGCGGTGTGGAGTCAGTCAGTCATTCATTGTCACCGTGGGCCAAAAAATCAAATCATGGCAGCCGACAGACAAAGCCAACAGGAGCTGGGATGAAAAGGAGAGAGACGGAGGAGAGAGAATGAAGAGCATTTGAAATCCGACAGGAAACGTCAATGACACTTCATTTGCCCTCTTGTTGTTATTCTCCCAGAGGGAGACAGCGAGTGGGGAAGTGGAAGTGGAATAAACGATTTTTTTCATTTCTCCTACGCCACAATGAACATTGGTGCTTCACTAAAACGTGTGAACGGAAGCGGCCGTCGAGCAGCAGGCTTTTATCTTCCCCGTCGGCGTGGCTCAACCCCCCCACCCCGACGGTCCCCCTAAGTGTCGGACCGCCGTGACATCGGTCAGCGACTCGCTGTGACATCACTCACCTGTCCGATCACGGTTGCACACACGTCGCTTTTCAGAACACACACAAACACACACAGAGCGTTTGCATATTGCACATTACATTTTTTGTAATCAGAGAAAGCGCTATTGATAACATAGCAGCGATGATAATGATGTTTAGTTCATAGCAACAATGTCATTTGATACATTGATTGATCAAATATTTATCACGGGGGAAAACACGTCATTCTAACAATAGACGGGTTTTTCCAGAGGTTATGTGAGGTAGTTTTTCGGACAAAATGCATTTACTTTTGGAGTGTTGCTTAAACAACAAAGCGATTATATCTAAATCACAAACGCACCTTACTTTGGCACAACGATGAGCTTTTCAATGACGTCCAGCCTGGTTTTTCCAGTTAGATAGAAGGCCTAACCAGCCTACAGGAGTATGTTGAAACAGCGAACAAACGCCCAGCTGTTTAAAATCCGTCCAAACTGGTTTACACTGATCCGTGGCTTTTCTTTACCCACAAACTTTTCAGCTTCACACCTTGACCGTCTCAAGTGGCATCCAACAGGTTAACTTACACGTCAAACGTCGCTATGCAAGTCAACGAAGCCCCGTCAACTCCTGCAAGGCCGATTAGACCTTATAGAGCAAGCGGTATTGTTTATCGTTCATGTCGGTCCAAAAGGCAAACATTTTATGCATGATAACAACTCATCGTGACAACAAATCTCGCACATTGCCCTTCAATAAACACTGTAAAGTTATCTGAAGACATGGCTGTGAACCGGCTGTCACGTCTGTCTCTGCCTTCACTACCAAGTCAAACATAAAGCTGTATGCCTCAGAAAGTCTGTGTGTGTGTGTGTGTGTGTGTGTGTGTGTGTGTGTGTGTGTGTGTGTGTGTGTGTGTGTGTGTGTGTGTGTGTGTGTGTGTGTGTGTGTGTGTGAGTGAGTGATGGTAGTTGTTGGGTGCGTATGAGTATTTAATACATGGGAGATTATGGTTGGATTGTTGATGCATTAAGTCCTTGATCTTGCTTAACTAAAAGGTAGAAAGAAAAGGAGTATGGGTGCTTTTGCGCAGGACATTCACTGAAAAACAAGGCCTGGCTGGTAAAGTGCTTAATTTAACGATCTACACACAGTTTATATAGTCTTCATGGTTTGGAATTTTTTTCATAACAATTTCATAGTTGCCTATTTTTAATTCACAATAAAAAAACTAATCTTACGGCATCTACAGGAAGGACAAACCGTATCCAGCGTGTCCCCCGGTTACCTCTCAGTCCTGGTACAACAGTGAGTGAGTTACTGATGCTGCTGCCAGCAGTCTTATGATGGAGAAATAAACAAAGAGAACCAGTGTGAAGTGAGCCACACGGATGCGCACCATTGTTCGGTCACTCACAGCATACGCAGGCATCGGCATCGCAAAAATGACATGTGCTTGATTGATAGATGGTGAAAGGTGGGAATATTTTAACCATAATGAAGCACATTAATATTCTGCAAGTACGGTATAAGTAAGCCACTGACTACATCCGCCCCCGAAGACGTTCTCAACAAGTAATTTCTAATGCCATCAGAACACGAGAGGAAAAACCATTACGGATTGCGCACACAGGTCTCATGTTAGGTGACATTCAGGTGTCCTTTGCGAAGGGGGGAGAAACAAGTCTGTATAAAAGGTTTGGTAAGTTTTGAAATAAACTCGTGCGAACACACAGGTTTAAAACCACACTCATACACAACACACGATCAGTATCCAAACAGTCTAACGGCCCGAGCAGCAATTTAAAAATGACCTGATTTAACTGGAGTAGAGAGTAGTGCTCTCATTAACACACACACCATGGTGGATCACTATGCAGAAACATCAATATAAAACATCCATGTTACAGGGTGGCATCGAGGCAGTCTGTTCGTTTTACAAGTTAACAACAACTGTGCAGTTTGGGTGTCGCGGGCTCAAACGGTAATCTGAGCTGTACAGTAGAGTCCCTCTTTCTAAACAACGCCACATAACTACGGCAGTGATTTGCAGAACGCTGTGATGTTCCTGATTCGGTGCTGAGGCTGTGTCTCAAAGCGGGTTCAGTCCAGGCTGAATTACCACCAAAATAATACTCAAATAATGAGTAATCCAATCTACCGACTATATTTAGATACCAAATCCTTCAGTCTAAATAAAAACCAAGGAAAACAGAGAGGGGTCAGTATGTATTTATTTTCGCTAGAAAGCTTTATGAAAAGGTTACCAAAAGTAATTTCGATTAGATAACTGTCCAATGGCCTACACGTTAACAAACGCACATTTATAAAGCAACATGTCTGCACAAAGGCGTTGACGCTGCCCCACACAGAAACGTGTTTCTCTCTGTTTAACGCTCTGTGTGCTCAAAAGGGTTTAGGGCATAAAATGTCCACAGTAATTAACTAGTGACAGGCTTATTTACCCGTGTGTGTAATTGTGTATGTACATTACCACAACATAAACACCAACCATTTCAAGACAAGAGCGCGCCTTGTCATTTTTTCTTTTCAAGATACACGCACACAGACAGCCCGGTTAGGAGTGGAGAGAGAAGGAAAGAAAGCACATACGGAGACAAGTGGAGCAGCATAAAAGAAAGAGCGAGGCAGAAACTGTGTCGTATGATCAATCAATTTAGCACTGACAGTCCTCTACTATTCTTAGAAGCTACGTCTAGCTGCTCTTCTGCCTGGCACACTGGCAAACACTGACTTCATTATACTCTAAAATTTCTAGTAGTTCCAGTAAAAAAAAAAAAAAAAACGACGTATTTCTCTGTAGCCACGTCTAGCGGAGCGAAAGTCTGAGCGCCCGTCAGCTCAAGCAATGGAAGGTCTAAATCTATTATTTGTATAATGGCATATCAATATCTTCCAACAGGAAATGACAGCACAAATCTTGATGACTATGAAGGGCGTGTGTGTGTCACTTTCCAGACAAACTCGATGCGTAACTTACTGTGGGAACTGACATAGTCTTTTTGAAAGAACACAGCTGATAAACATGGAAATTATGTAGCACGGTTCTAATTTCATCTCTGTGTGGATGCAGGGACGGGTGAAATGACATCTGAAGTTCATGGTTTTCTCTGTTAAGTAAGTTACCATGTTACACCCCAAAGGGCCAAACTGCAGTTGAAGCCGGCGTTTCACAAATAGTTGGTATGAAATATCCATGTGCTAATCCTGGAGCCTGGGGACGCCCGTGAGTGTTTTGGTCCATGCAAGCTTGGGGTTAGAGACATATAGGCTATCAGCTACACAGCCCAGGAAATATTCATGAGATGACTTAATGATTTGAGACAAACCTTATAGTCAGAGGCACACTGAAATAGGACGGCCACACACGCAATACTGGATGTGCAGTTAGTACAACAAAATGACATTTCTAGGTCGCCGAACAAGAAACAGTATTTTCCAAATAAGACAATTAAAACGCTATTTTTTACCAGACAGGTAGATTTGGATTACAATAACGCATTTTTAGAATAATAAAAACAGCATCACAATCGTATGATGAAATAAATTTCAGAGTATTGTCAGGTTATTGACTAAAATAAATATTCTGCTTATATATTCTACAACAGTTCACCTAATCAGCAGAAATAAACCACTTTGGTTTACTGTGCGATGTGAATGTTAAACCCTTCGAATAAACATTTAATAAAACATTTGCAACACCGCCTCGCAGCATTTTGTTCATAAAACCACACAGCTCCCTGCAACTAAATCGCCTAAACAAATTAGGAAAAAAAGACACACAAACTCTGAAACACACGCACGCAAAGTGACACCAGCCTAACCAGTGGCGTGCGAACGAGACAAAGAACCCCCACCACCCCTCCAAAAAAATAAGGGTTTATCCAGACTAACTCGACATTGCTTGCAGACAAGAAGCGGTTTTACGTGTCCGGCCTGAAACGTTTCACCTCACATTCCAACGTCAAGCGCGAGACACGGGCTCCCGTCGACGGGGCTGTGACGACGGTTTGTTTACACCGAGCTAACGCGCATGCTAGTCGGCTAACAAAAACACCCCCCCCCCCCCCCCCTTCAGCCCCCCCCAAAGAAAAAGCGCTGCCACCTCGCACAGAAATCCACGTAACTATTTAACCGAGCGTGTGTTTATTTTGACAGCTCGCCACGTCGACCCGTCCGCGTTTCCACGTACCGAACACAGCCTCCGTGTGAGCGTTTAGCCCCCCCACGTACAGAGAAAAACGAAGCAAGTCTTTCTCTCGCCGGCTAGCGGATTATGCCTCTCTGGCTCTCCCTGTTGTTTTGACAGCAAGAATTAGCTGGATAGCAACGCTGCTAGCTGGCAGGTTGCGTTCAGAGAGGCGTTTGCGTTGCGCTGGGATTGTCCGGGGGTGAATTCAACAGTCTGAAATAACATACAAAAACCTTACAAAGACAACAAAAAGCGGGGGTGTCAGTTGCTATATTAACCTGGTGCCGGCGTTCGTCGGTGAATGCGTCCTCTGCGCAGCGTAACTCAGTTGGTGGAGTTGTACTCGCGGCGCCTGTGTGCGCTGACTGGTCGTCAGGCTTGTCGCTGGACCGAACTAGACCAGGCGACGTTCGGAGCAAAGCAGTCACCGCAGTGACGCTGCTCGCGTGAGAGCCGGTCATCCAATCAGATTCACTCGACGATAAACGCGACCAATGAGTAACGATCCGGAACAGGAAGAGACCTTCTGGAAATTAAGTAACGTTGTTTGTAGTTTCTAGCGTCGTGTTAAAAAATATAGTGTAAAGTGTGGCAATTAGTAGATATAGGAATATATTGAAGCCACTCTAATAACAAAATCAATAATCTTTTAGTTGCGTGTCCAGCATTCTTTCAGGCAAGCAAATGCCATGTAGAAATTGAGCAATCTGCCTTAGAGTGTCTAAGTAATAGGGCTGAAGAATTGGAGAGCTATTTTGTCAATATGATGTAATGTGTGAAAGAAAAGAATATTACCACGCCTTCTTGAAAATGTTCGTTTCAACTGATAGTCGAAAACCCTACCAATGATCAAAACAGAGAAAACCCGCCAGTCCTGACAAATAAATGAAAAATAAAAATACACACACACACACAAAAACGACACCCTGCTGCAAATGGAGTCTTTTTGATGCAAGGCTCTGGCAGGGTGTGTTCACAGTTTCATCCATCTGGTTAATCAGGTTGACAGATCTCAACTCTAAACGAGTTGTTGTGTATCTCTGGCAAGAGAGTGCTATGTCTGTACTTTGACCGAAGTGTTGCTGAGTTCTGCCGGGGCGATGGGTTCACTGTATCAGCATATTTAATCTATCAGACTTGTTGGATTTAAAAAGTAATCTTTGCTCTCCTAAAACAACATATAGTTTTTGCAGAGATTTACAGTATATAGTATTTAAATTCCTAATAGTACAGTATCTCACATAACTTTAAACCCCAAATCCTTTTCAATTATTGAAAAATATCTCCCATGTCATCCAACAGACACTATTGACAAAGCCACAGTTTTTTCAGCTTATCGTTTGATGGAGTTTCTCCATACTCAAAGTTCAAATCATTGATTTATTTTTTCCTACAATATGTCTGATGTGCTTTTAGAGTTACGTGATCATGTGAGTGTGACCTTGCCTAGTCCTGATGGCGTGTTTCAACAGTTGTTTCTCTGAAGTTGCAGGATAAAATGCTTATAATTATGTAATAGATGGGTCCATGAACACGGTCTGATGTCGGAATTTGTCTCAGTTATCTTTGTTTCTTCTGCAAATAGCAGATAAGAGCAGAAAGAGTGGTTGGCCACATATCAGAGAAGAAAAAAAGATCTCTGCATCAATTTTGTTATTTTTCAGTACGTTTCTGAAATGAAATCATAAATCATATCATTCTTTTCTAAAGCACATTTTCTGTTTGATGTGCTTTTAATGTGAACGTTTGAGACTTCTCATTCTGGCTCATTCTATGATACGGGGGATTGCACATTCTCTATAATATATCATGCGATTTTTAGTCAGCGTTGTTTGGATGTGTTTCTTAAACACATGGAACTTCTGGTTCCTAAAGGGAGACCTTCCACTCTGCAACCTCTGAGTGAGCAACATGCACTGTAATTGGCAGGGTATTGCAGTTTGTTAACCTCAATTTTCTGATCACACACAATGTTCTCACTGGTAATCCAGCATTTAAATATTGCTTTGTTGCCCTGTCTGCTTGCATGTTGGAACATACGTGCAAGCTCATCCAAAGGAAATCTCCGTTGGTTTGCATTAGCGTGCAAGCAGTGTGTGTGTGTGTGTGTGTGTGTGTGTGTGTGTGTGTGTGTGAGAGAGAATGGTGTGATGTTCGGAACAGGCAAAACAAGTAGACCACACCTGACTTCAAGTGAGTGCTTGTGTTATTCTGAATGACGACAAATCTGTTCCGTAGACACTGGGGAAGCTGAAGAGCTACACCGGTGACGTCACACACATGATCCCACGTATGGCCGTTAAAGCCCTGATCTAAGGCAAACACTCACACCAACAGGGCGCAACTCAAGAGAGAACTACATGATGAAAACAGGTTCACACCCACCTCATTGTCTCCTTCATAAGTCACGGAAAGTTCTGTGAGAGCTGTCAGCCTGGAGTGCGTACCTTTTGGTGTCGCTGTTCATTTTAAGAATCTTTTCATGTGTCGCTGCCCTGCCAGCGGCTGGATGTCAGCGTAATTAATAGATTTCATTTGCGGGTGGTGAAGGTTTTTCTTGCAACGAAAAGGGTTTGTAAACAGCAACACAGTGCGGTAAAACGTGTGTGGACCTGCAGTCCGTGTTGCATTATGGGTTAGGGATTTGCATGCCTGCTTTTCTGTAAATATGGAGGGCGGGATTCAGTTGTCTGGTCTGTGGCCTGTGTGCGTGAGGATGTGTGCTTTTCAGGTGGGTCCCATTGTACAGTTGTCCTCTGGCATTATGCATAGCTAGTGAAATTTTCCAAAAGAGCTGACTTCTATGACTTTGTAAAATATGATACAGTGTGGTATTGAATGCTCATAGTAAGATAATGGCATCCTTATGTATTTTTGTATGAACAATGCTAGATAAAGGTATGCTAGATGTACCTGAAGTGGCTTCTGGATATTTGTCCATTTCATGTTGCTGTGTCCCCCTGCTGGACAGAGGAAGCGCAGAACGCAGAAAACAGACACAAACATGTTGGAGAGGAATTATTGCACAATGCTCAACGCCCAAAACTCACAATTAAGACGTTAAACTAAATTGTATGAGGCAGTTTTGCTGCATTATAAGAGAACAATTCATGCCACTGAGCCGGTTCGGCTTCATAATTAGACAGCTGCAAGTCAAACACAAAAAACCCTGCAGCAGCTAAGAACCAGAGGGTCACATCAGGACCCACCCTGAGACGGCGCACCAATGTTCCAGCCCAGTTTGCACGCAGAGGCGCTATTTGGCCTTCTAAAGAGACCTGTGGCGGCACTTCTCATCCAGCCGATGCCTAGCTGAGAGTCAAAGCTGCATAGAGGAAGATACAGGAAAGTCTAACCTGCAGGAAGAGCACCAGATCACAGAGGAGACCAAAGTCTCAGGGGTGCAAAGAGTTTGAAACGCTCTTTTTTCTTCTATTTAACAAGCAGCCCGAGAGAACTTGTGCAAGATTGACTCTTGGCATAAAAGCTTGAGACATGCTTAGTCTAGTCGATAAAAGTCAGAGATGTCAAAGCCAGCCTCCCGGGCACAGAAGAACTTAACACTCCCGATAAGAAAACAACAACAACCTCATATTAAGAAAAGGCCTAATGAAAGAAAGACCACCTGGCTTTTTGTTTGTTTGTTTGTGTGTTTGTTGGTTTCACAGGTGAGCACAGTGAAATTAGCAGCGTCACAGTAGCAGATGGCTTTCAGGCGAAAAGGATAAGTGATACCAGCAGGTTACACTTTCACTTAATTAAGCACACAAACACACACGCACCACAACAATGAGACACCTGCACAAACCATCGATGTGAGATTAGCATTGTTACATATAGTAATATTACATACAAGTCTTGGAAGGAACCAGTATGAGCCGTTTGGGCTGTCCTCCCCCGAGTGAGGAGGATTACACAGGCAGAGACAATACTATTGGTCAGTAGTCTAATCCAATTAACTGTGAGCGGCTGAAGGTAATGGGATTGTCAGTAGATATACCACAGAGACCTACTTAACAACGGCTGTGCACTTGACTTTCAGTGCTACTTTTTTTTTTTTTTTAGTAAAAAGAGAAGAGCGGAAGTCATAAAGTACCCGCAAGAGTCTTAAAATATGGACGAAAGAATACACACAGAGGGAGTTAAAGCAAGCTGGTGTCCACAGGAGTCAAGGAGTGGACAATCTGTCCGTTTGATTGGGTCAATGTGAGAATAGGAAGGAATGGCGTGATCATGGTGCAAGAAGGCGGCGACCAGCTTTCAGAACGTACATATTTTACTCTTTTATGTGAGAAAACAATACACATATATGAACACAAAGTGATGTAGCATTAAACACAAGCACAGTCGGACTGTAATACTGATATGATCAATAATGGTTGATCTATGGGGCATTTCCTCACTTGAAAAAATGAACCCGATGGTCATTAGGAACGGGCTTGAGGACAGTCTGTCAATCAACTTTGAAGTGAATGTAAAGATCCCTGGATATGTTTTTTTAATTCAGAACCCAAAATATAGTTCAATTTAACAAGTGCACATGCTGTCCTCACGGTCTCAAATTAGTCAGAAATGGTCATTGTGAGCAGGTACAAGGAACATTTAACTAAAAAAACTCTTTGGATCTTGAACTAAGAAAATGTCCAATTTTCTGTATTATTAGATTGCCTTTGATCCAGGACCTAGAACGTGTCATGTCCATCGACGTCGGGGCCCTCAGCTGGTTGGAGGTGAGCGACGAGGTTCTTCAGAAGCCTTGTCGCACCGCCGGGCGACACAAAACCCGCCGACTCGAGAGGTTTTAGCTTCTTCATAAATAAAACATGAATAAAACAGGATTTTCTTTTTAAACGTTGCTCTTAAAAAATCAATTTGGCGCCTCTTCCTAATAAATGAGCATTTCCTATTTAATTTAGTTTCCTGTGCTGCGTTGCCTTCCCATTTAACCACGGCATGCATGGTTTTTGTAACACACTCAAGAACAGAACGAAGCGTTGTTGTCCAAGACTAGTTTATCAAAAGAATACACAAAAATACTCATGTATAAAACATAGAAACCAGAAAATTCAAAACAATAATAAAATATACCATCTTTTCTTATCTAATACCTTTTTTTTTTTACGTAGCACGTAATAAATTGCAGTCCTCTGTTTTTCCATGCAAACATTCATTTTTCCACAGCATGTTCAGTCCTTTCTGTTCACTTTGCCCTCTTCATCTTTTCTATCGTCTGCTTCTGTTGTTTGGATTCATTATTCACCCCTCCCATAAAAGTTGAATATTTTTTTGTATGACAGCATTAAAACATGTTAAACTGACGGGGCAAACGGGCTAAATAAAAAACGTGTGATGAATGAGATGAAGAGGTCCACTCAAAGTGAACGCGTCTCTTAGTGCGGGTCGATTAAGGCAGAAGCAGCACATCATTCTCACTAATGGTGCTTTCGCTCCCTTCGCTGTCAGATGAAGGACGGCGCTTCGTGCGAGCTGCTCGTTTTAAAAAAACGGACGCGGGGGCCGAGATGGCCGCGGTCTCAACGCCTCATCGGGCCGCTTAGACTCCCCCCCACCCCCCATCTCTCCCCCCCGTCGGGTCAAAGGTCGCTGGAGATCCGCCGAGGATGTCCCGGAATTCCTTTAGTCCGTCTGGAAAAGGACTGCGTTGATGTCTGGGATTCCTGAACGCGGGACTTGTGTGGATCCAAAGCGTGACTTCGGTTTGTTTTACGCATCTTCAAATAACAATCAGAGTTGTATGTTTATTTATTATTTAATTATATATTTATTTCATCTTCCTTTTTTTTTTTTTTTGTCATCACACTAGTCATACGTGCACCCTCCACCCCCCCACCTCTCTTTTTAGGATCGTTATTCCACTTCCTCAGTCCATTTATCCTTGTCGTCCTTCTGAGTCGTCCATTGTGTTTTTTTTTCATACAGGAAAGGAGAGTGTGATGGTGGAGCAAAGAGAAACGGGAATCTCCGTCGAAATCACAGTCCTTCCATCTTCTTCTCATCCACCCGGTCTTCTTCCCCATCCATCAATCCACCGTCGTACTATTTACACACATACAGAAATACGCCCATACAGTTGTAATGCAGCCTTTTGCTCGTCACGTGAAAAAGGGCAGCGATCTACGAACGGGAGGAGAGAAGGGGGGAAAACACGCTCCCAAAAAAGGACCTCGAACCCCCCCAAAAGTTCAAGCACCATCCCGCCATCTCCTCCCTCCCCCTCCACCATCTCACCCCTCCTCTCCCCCGCCGCCGCCCTCGGTCCGGGGTCGGCGTGCTACTTGCACACAAACTGGTCCACGAGCGTCGTGCAGCGCTTGCACTTGACGTAGCAGCACCAGTGGAACTTGCAGTGGCAGCGCTCGTGCTTGTAGGTCTTGAACTGGTCGTAGCCCCGGCCGCAGCACATGAGCTCGCAGCCGTCCATGCCCTCCGAGGTCTTGTTGCAGAGGCGGCCCTGCGTGCCCAGCGAGCCGGTGGTCTCGTTGCGCAGGCAGTAGTCGGGGCTGGTGTCGATGTAGACCAGGTCCTCTGCCGTCGGCGTGTTGAAGCGCTTGTCCACCAGCTCCAGCTTGCCCTGGCGGACAAACAATCAGATTTCAGAGTTGTTGTTTTTTTCCTTGTTATTTGTTGGTTTCACGGGCACTCTAGGGGAAAGGGGGAGGACGCCGCTACCTTGCGTCCAATGCGCATGGCGGCCGCGCTGTCGTACTTCTCCTTCAGGAACTCCCCGACGCGCCTGAAGTCGGCCAGCTGCAGCCAGCAGGTCTTCAGGCTGCAGGAGCCGGAGACGCCGTGACATTTGCACGCTACGTTTGCGAGGTTATAGGCGGCCTGGAGGAGCGAAGGAAACGAGACAAGAGGTTAGAGGGGTGGGGTTGTGTCTTATTAAAAACTCCCGCAGAAGAATTCTCACCCTAGAGAATAAACACAGTAAAACAGAATATAGAAAAAACAATTCATCTGAAAACCGGATGGCACTTGTTTGTTGTGCAGTAGATTTAATATATTTGCCGCAACGCTGCTGCCATCTAGTGGTCAATGTATTTAAAGGCCCAATGTTTTCTCACAATACACTCTCGAACACCCAAAATCAACAATATTATATGTTTAAAACGTTTAAATGTATGAACTGCCTAGTTAAATAAGAAGGAAAGACATTAAATAATAGCTAAAAGGCGAGACACCACAGCCACTTAGATCCATGTGACCCTGCCGAGCACTTATTCGTGCACTGCTACACTCGCTGAGGGACCTTTCTCCTATATATATATAATTATATATTTAGAAAGATTCCCATCTCTGGCTGTCTCTCACCACTGGGCTTTGTTCAAATAATACCCTGCTGTTAGAGGGTGCGGTAAAAATAGATATCCAAAAAGAGAGAAATGAAAAAGCAAAAAAAAATAAAGAGCAGAATGTATTCTCGACGAGGCTGTCAGTGCTGCTCCACCAAACTAAAACAAACAGCTGACTTAGAATCGATGGGCTGCTGCTAACCGGAGGAAACGTGTCTCTATTGTGAATGCAGCTTCCCACACAGCGGCCGTTTCAAAAGGGGAAAAGCGTAACGTGGCATGTCATTAGTTTAATGGTCCAGAGGTACAGAGATCAGGTTTAGATCCTCGGATCTGTCGCTTTTTTTTCCCACACGATTGATTCGCAAATGTGAGAACTGAATAAGAGCACTGAACAACAATCATCTTTCAATTATCTTCATCTCTTTTTATGCCACATGAGCCTGCAAGTCGGGTCCGAACATTATAAATGATTTCTTTTTTTTCACACATGCGTACCCTAAAAAAACACAACAGGAAATACAAGATTTATGGCCTCTGCAGGGGGAAGCCCTTCACAACCCCTGCGGCTTAACCGGGCCAGTTGAGCAGCATTCAATAAACAAGTCACATTACACACACACACACGCACGCAAGCATCCCACCATGTACTTTGTCACTAATCATGTACTGTCTAGTGTTTCGGGTTCGCAGCGATGCCATTTCCCAGCGTGGTTGCAGAAATCAATTATTGCTGACTTTTAGGTTTCCCCCCCCTCACGCGAATGAAACCCATCAGTCCTCACGTGGCCTGATCTCAATTACCTTCTCACCTCTGTTAACCCCCGCACCCCCAAACACCCCCGACCCCCACGCCCCTCGCCTCTACTTTACTACCCAGCAGGCATAGCACTCGGCACCCTCCAATCCGTGACTCGACCCCCGTGACCCCCATCAGAGGGACACTGGGAGCAGGGCAGTTTTATTTTTTTTTTAGCTAAAAGCCTTGTTTTGAGCATTTCCGGTTCGTTCCGTTTTCTGAAAAGCTGCCTCTGCTGTTTAGAAAAGTAACAAGTGTCCATCTTCAAACTTGTACATTGCCCCCCCTGTGATGAGGTTTTGGAAGTCTATGTTTTTTAAATGAGTAAAATCCTCATGTTGTGTGACTCGCTGTTGTTTTAGGAGCCCTCGTGGTTCCTCTCTGAGGTTATTTTAGGAGGTTCAGAGCCACAGTAATAAGAACATTAGAACAGCAACTTTTTTTTGACCCACGGGTAATTGTGGATAACATTTTCAAGCATATTAGGGAACCAGATTTGTGAGCGTTTGAGCAACAACAGCCAGATGTATTTCAGTTAACCTTAAATGTGCACTAATCAAGTCTTTTCTTTCATCCCTTTGTTCTTTTTGCGTCACTGCCATTACAGCTCGTTTCTGTGAACTGAGCAACACGTTACCATAGTAACAGCTTGATAATTCTACCAATATTACAAGCGGCCAATAACACCCCCCCCCCCTAAAAAAAATAAAAATAAAAGCGAGCCATGCCGACTACTGTGTGGGTCTTTGTGTGTGCGTGTGTGTCCTGCATCAAACGGAGCTATTTGGTAGTTCGTGCCTGCTGGGCACAGGGACTGATGGAAAGACACACACACACACACACACACACACACGCACGCACACACACAAAGTCAGTCA